>CM040128.1:240609173-243009173 GCA_022559845.1 Amorphophallus konjac
ATCCGATCAAGGAGTCAAGACCCAAGAAATGATCTTCAACTAAACAAAGAGACTCGATGAAGAGTGAACAACTCGGAGCATCATATATAATGAATAAAGAGATGACCCGACTTATTGGTCATAAAACGGGTGTCAACAAACATAACATAACGAAGATGGATGAAACATAACAAACAAACAAACAAATGACAAGCATGCATGCGACTAAAGGCACGGTGGGACAAGACAATACACACACGGTGGGACAGCACACGCGGTGGTATAAGGGCATGGTGGGACAAAGACATGTGGGATGACAATACCACGGTGGACAAAGACACGTGTGATGAATGACACGGCAGGATAGGGACACGCGTGACGAATGACACGGCGGGACAAAAGATACAACCAACATGAGAGGACATAGACACATGTGACAAGGACACAGCGGGACAAAAGACATGGAGGACCATAGATATGATAAAGACAACAAACACATTCTTTAATCAAAGCCCAAGATCGGATGAAGCGGAACCGCCAGGTTAAAATCGTGAGACAATGCCCACTCACGGAGACATGATTAAGCAGATAAGCGAAAGCTGAGAAGGCCATGAGCTTCAGAACAGATCCATAGATATGATTGAAGAGATGAGAACAGATCGAAGAATATGAGCAGGAGGTAGAGCGAAAGATAGAGCAAGGAAAGATTGTACCTGCAACCTGCAGCCTGCACACTTAGCAAACAGATTACGCATCTATCCTCAAGATAAAAATAAAGGAACAAAAGAGAAGTATTTTTGGATTTTTGTATTTCTGATTTTTTTTTGCCATATTCAAATTTTTAGGATTTTTTTGACATATTTGATTTTTTTGGAATTTTGACACATCTAATTTTTTTTTGGAATTTTGACATATTTCATTTTTTCAAATTTTGACATATTTGTTGTTTTTTTTAGTTTTGAACCATATTTCACTTTTTTGGATTTTGAAAATATTTCATTTTTTTATATTTTTGAAATATCCGCAGCACCCAAAGACGGGCTCGAACTACTGGCTAGGGATCGTCGTTCCTACCCCTCTCATTAAAGGCTTCCCTTAAGCAGGGCGTGCACGTGAGGGTGGCTTACCATAACCAACCGCCTCTAAAGAACGGTGCCCCTACTAAGGCCATACCCGGGATACAACCCAGCCTAAGATGGAGGAGCATAAGAAAAATTGGGATAAGCTTTATGTAGGATGGGAGATATCCAGACTCGACTTCCTTCCAGGGCACTACCCCTCAAAGAGTAGGTCTATTGCGCCGGGGCTTTGTGTCTTTGATTTTGAGACCCATATTTATCAGGCACGCATGCGACCGGGCTCATGACGTCCCGCAGGGAACTGTACTGCCACTCTTGCCATGCCTTTGATTCATAATTTTGCATTGATTCATTTTCTCATTTTGGTAGCCCTTATTGGCCAGATATTGCATGAAAGCTCATTTTTGAGGGTCAAGACTGCCCCTATTTGAGACCTCTCTTGTATTGGGGAGCACCTAGATTGATCATCTCATCCATCAATCTCTTGCCCCTGCACTTGGCCGAGTAGAGAAAAGAAAAAAGCCTTTGTGCATACCCAAAGTATGGCCAAAGAAGCAACGGTGTGCCTTAGAGAGATAGGCTATGGCTCGCCGTGTAGTGTGTGAAAAATCCATACTCAAAGGTCACCCTCAACAATCAGGGAAAGAAACTAGACTCCCAACGCGGAGTTATTACCAGCCTAAGGATGCTGCAGAAGCAAACCCATTTTGACTAATCTTAACTAAGCAAATCTCTAAAAGCCACTTAACTATGTAAGGAACCAACATTATTATAAGTGTGTGCAGGAGTAAGAGAGATAATAGCGATGATAACATTTTCTTGCACAAAATAACGATACCTTGCAAATCCATAGTGTGGAAGTAGCATCCTGACGCGATCTTGATCATCGAGTTTCGTTCAGCACGAGCTTTGTATTCCTTGCTTGACAGGACGAAAGGGAGAGGATAGTAAAGGATCAAAGATTTCCCTACACGGAGGAGCGGCAGACATCATACTGGACGAATAAGGATAAAAAGGAAGAGAGACGAGGGCTAGAACTCCCTCATTAAGGCATCGAGGCCCTGATAACAAGGAACCAAATACAAAAGAAACCAGATTAGTCGAGATGAAGACGGGCTAAAGCCTCGGAAACAGCAAGAGAAAGGGCGAAGACCCTGAAAGGGTGAAGAAGAGAGAGTAGAAAGACATCGAGAGGATTGCTATGAAGACGAGGAAGAAGGAGAATGATCATCCGACATGGGCGGAGAAGGAGAGTAGTAGTCATCCAGTAGGGTCAGAGAAGGAGAATTGTAATCACCCGACAAAGTCGGGGAAGAATCAAAAGCAACACCCGAAAGTCCCGGGGAAGAAGAATCAGGGGAAGTCCCGAGATCGAGATGGAAGGATGACATAGGCCTAGGGCGAGGCCTAGAATCATGAGAGGAGGGATAATCTAGAGACTCCGGATGAAGAAGAGAAGAGGAAGAATAGGGGCTTGCGGACCCTAGAAGAGAGGAGAAGATCATGGAAGCTGGATCTGAAGAGGGAAGATACACCACCCAAGGGTGGGAGCTGAGCAGAAGAAACGATGAATAGAAAGGAGGAGAAGAAGAAGTGGACCCCTGAATGCACAACCGACGGCCATTGAATTTACGTCGCCGCCTCTTCTTAGCTAACACTTCTTGAACATGGATCCGCCTGACGCGGACTTGGACCTTTGGGCTTCTTAATATGTAATACCTTCTCAAATAACGGGCCCATCTGGCGGACAACCTTGCCCGGTCATGAATATGCATCTTCATCGGGGCGGTTGCCCCTAGACACCCAGTGCTAACCATTGGCAGACATTCTTGGATAGATGACTCCTTGGGATGAACATCAGAAAACCGTGGAGTTTCATTACTCAGTATTAGCAGCATAAGATTCGACATCTTCACTCGACAATCGGGCATGAAGCATAACTCCCTTACCAGAAGAGCAGGACAAAACTGAGGGAGAGTAATGCGTGACGTTGACGTGGCCGATTCACCAATAAACCGAGGAAGATTGCATAAGATGTGCAGAATGTCCTTGGAAAACGCAGAAGATACGGCCAATTGCCCCTTGAATAGAGAAACCATCAGGCTCTTGGCAGCCGTATGGGTTAGCACAATCTGAGTAGAGGACCTCTCTTGGCCAGTTATCTGAATAGCAATGGAGCGAGCAGACATAACAGCATCGATAGCGAATCCCCTGGCCAGCAATGAGATTGCCACTGGCCTCGCTTGGGAAGAAACTGGCATCAACTCATGGGAACTCTTCTTAGCAACTATCATCTTTGAAAGTGAAGGCACATCATCCCCAAAATAACCAGGGACCAGGGCGCGAACCGACATCCGACAGATAAAATCCTGAATCTTGAATTGCACGGCCGGCACTAAATCATCCTGACTTGGCTTATTGTCTCCCTGGGGATTAGACCTGAGGGGCACCAACGGAAGCGCACACGCGCTCCGTGGGGTGGAAGTGGTTGGATAAGTAAAGGGAATATGTTTGGGTGGCACATGTGAAGGTTTGGAAGGCATGGAGGCTCCAACAGGAGTGGTGATGGAAAGTGAAGGTGTAGGCGATGTGGCGATGATAGGCTCGGGTGGCGACAAAGGCGAAGGTGAAGGCGTGGCTGAGGGTAAAGGTAAAGGCAAAGGTGTGGCTTGCTCAGGCTTGGGAAAAGGTGATGGCAGAGATGGAGGCGAGGGTGGAGATGGAGGTGGTGATGGAAGCACTGGTGGTGGAGACGGAGATGATGGTGATGGCAATGGAGATGGTGAGAATAGTGATGAAGGCGATGGGGGTAGTGGACATGGAGGTGGAGAGGGTGAAGAGGGAGGTTGTGGTGTCCACTGTCGACATGTCGACACAGCGTGTCGAGCGGCGTTAGGGATAGAAGTAGTGGAAGTGGCGGCGGGAGAAGAAGGGGAGGCACTAGCATGAGCAGAGGCATGGGTTTGTGGGGGCGATGGAGTCGGGGTAGGAGATGGCGAAGGTAACGGAGTAGGTGACGGAGCGAGTGCAATACTAGACGAGGAATCATAGGGGTGCCCCTGGCCTTGAAGTAACGGAGTCGGCTGCCCGGGCGGCACCTCTTGTTGCTGCTGCTTGCTACGGAGATCTAAAATAACTTTATGCATGGTGGCCCAATCAATCCTCTTATTATCTTCCAGGCCATAAACATACTCTCGGAACTCGGGACAATCCTCAACCAAATGCCCCTGCTGGCGATGATATTCATAGAACTGAAGCATATGCCCGACCGCGGGTCGGCAAGGCACAACCGGAGGGAGTGACAGTGCGTGAGTGGCCATCAAAGCCCGAAAGATGTCGGTAAAACACTCCGACAACGGAGAGGGAGGAGCCTGCTTCGGGCAAGGTGAATGCTGAGGGATATGCGATGGAGATGGTTGTGGAGAGGGAAGAGGAGGTTGCATAGGTAATGGAGTGTGGCTAGTGGCGAAGGGATTTGGCGAAGGCATATGTGGAACGGGAAGGGAGATAGGAGGTATGTAGACATCATCCACCTGCTCGGGGTGTGATGTTTCTTTGACCGGGGGTGGAGACACAAGTGGAGACACATGTGGGTATGTGGAGGCGAAGGGCTGACTCGTGGAGGGTTGATATGTGGGGGGTTGACTTACGGAAGGATATGTAGAGGGTGAGGTGTGAGTGGAAGGCTGATATGAGGTGGAGTGCGAGTGAGTGGAAGGCTGACTTGTGGAGGGTTGATATGTGGGGGGATATGCGGAGGGTGAATTGTAAGTGGATGTAGGGGGTGGAAGGGACTCGGTGTCAAGGGAACCTTGGATTTGCTGACAAATGAAGCGGGCTTGACTATAGAGTTGTTGCCATGAGGTAATGTTGTTGAGGGCTAAGATAAAGCGGTACTCGGGCGTTGCATTTGAAATAAGCATCTTGATTTGTTCTCCCTCCGGAATGTGTCCCGGGACTTGCGCGGCAAGGCGACGCCAGCGGTCGGCAAAGGTGCAGAAATCCTCTTCGGGCTTCATCTTCTCATGGGCTAGATCCACCATAGAATACCTGGGCCCGACCTGGTCCTGATACTGCTGAATAAACTTCTCTTGAACCATCTGAAAATTCATGATCTGCTCTTGCGGAAGAGAGAAGAACCAATCCCGAGCCGGGCCTTCTAAGGATAGACCAAATAGATAGGCCATCAAGCGCTAGTCATGTCAAAATTGGGCCGACTCATAGAGGAACTCCTTCAAGTGCACGTAGGGGTCACCGAATCCACCATAGCGACGATATGCAGGAATTTGTGAAGATGGCGGGAGCCGAAGATCTTGAAATATGAATGGAACACTTAATGAGGACTTGGGATCGATCCGACGTTGGAGTTCATCAAGCTGGCGTTGGGTTTGAGCAATCATCTCTTGAGTAGGGAGAGACCAGGGGTAATGTGGGCCAACTTGAGCAAGAGGTTGCGAATTCGGACCAGGATGATGGTAATGGGCCGGATAAGAGGATCCGGGCTGAGAAAAAGAAGGGCCCATTTCGAGAATGGAAGGGTGAGCGGGCCTGGAAAAGACATTGGCATATGGGTTGAATGGGCCAGCAGCAACATGGGCGGAGGAATAAGGCCCATTAAGAGAATAAGGCCCATTAGAAATCGGGCTAGCGGCGTATGAAGGAGAAGGAAGAGGCCCATAAAGGGAAGAGGGCCCATTATGAGAAGAAGGCCCATTAAGATGAGATGCAATAAGATGTTGGGCCTGGGGTGGGTCCATTTGGCGAACTAGGCATGATAGATGGGCCATGATATTGGCCTGTTCCTCAGATGGGTCAGAGGGACCACGAGAAGATGGGCCCGCATGGGAAGAGGATTCCACGCGGGAATAGGAAGAAAATTGGGGAAAATGATGATACAAGGGGTTGGAATGATGCTCCATGAGGGCAAATGGAGACTTAATACAAGGAGGGAGGTAATGGGCTTATTGGGCTTGAGAACAAGAAGAGAACTGACCCACTAATGCAAAGACGAATGGACAATGGACCACGAGACAATGGACTAGACAATGGACACACAAAATGGGCCTAACAACAACAAAACATGTGGATGATGAAAGAATGCAACACAAAAATCACTAATGGGCTTGGACAAGCCCAAACAACACAAACAATGTGACAGTTTTCACCCAAGTCACACACGTTGATATGATGGGAAATATTTTAAGAGTTTTAATAGACCTTTTAATGATTTGAATTAATAATAATTCCCTCAAGATAGGAATCCTATGGGAATAAGGTCCAAACTTTGGGTTGACTAAGGTTAACTCCCTCACACTTATGTAAAATGCAAACCTAAGGGGTGGAAAGGTACAACCGGCCCGGTGTCTGTGTGGGAATCCACGGCTCACGGGGACTTATGGAGGTCCCGGATAAGATCACCTAGTCGACCCCAAGGAGTATGGAGGCGAGAGGATCACTTACCAAGGTCAGAAATGCAACTATGATATGCAATGTATGACCCTATGTGCACCGGAGTGCATGTAATTTCTAGCCTAAAACTAGAAAATCAAGACAAAATTAAACTATGCACACATGATCCAAATAAGACAAATAGTATATGGATGGAAATACAATACAAAGGTCTACACAACGGCCCAAGAACAGATCAATCTGACCCCGGGAGGTCAATCAAATCACTGAGCAAAGTTGCCCCCGTGAACCTGTGCGCAGACCACATGCAGATTTTATGGACAAAATGCTAAAATGATGACAATTTTTAACTAAGCAAACATGACCCAAATGATGCAAGTAGTATATGGATGGAAAGACAATACAGAGGTCTGCACAGCGAGCTTAATAATAGAGCAATCCGACCTCAGGAGGTCAATCAAATCATTGAGCAAAGTTACCCCCGTGAACCTGTGCGCAGACCACGTGCAGATTTTATGGACAAAATGCTAAAATGATGATAATTTTTAACTAAGCAAACGTGACCCAAATGATGTAAATAAGCTATGGATGGAAAGATAATACAAAGGACTATTCAATGGAACAAAAATCAGTGCAATCAGACGTCAGGAAGGTAGTCAAATCACTGAGTAAAGATGTATCTGTGAACCTGTCCCTGAGCCTGCCTGCAGAACTTATGCAGAAAACTCAAAAAGTTGGATAATATTAGAATATGCAAATATTAACCAAATGATGCAAATGATATATGGATGGAAAGACAATACAAAGGGATATCCAACGGAACAAAAATCAGCTAAATCAGACTTCGGGAGCAAACGTTATGCCTCGACGAATATGGCCCTGTGAGTATGCACGCAGGACTGCCAGAATCTATAACGGTCTACCAAATGACCGTTACATTCCTCTGACGGTCTACCATAAGACCGTCACACTACCAGAGCCCTTAAAATGCCCCAAACAGTGGAAGAATGGATAAAATATCACCTAAACATGCACATGCACACACCCAACTTACAAAAGAGAATTAAAACAAACGTGATGGGCATTGGTGTCCCACCGTGATCGCCAAAAAATAAGGTTGTTGATAATTTTATCTTTCTTTCCTTCACTCCGCCCCTAACTATGCTAATGCCATAATAGCATGAAAAGGCATGGAAGAGTATGAATAAAGAGCGATGAGAGATAGAAGAACTGACCGTGATCGCCACCAAGGCTCCAACAACACCAAAAGGATGAAGAAAGGAGTGCGACGGCGCCGTGTACCTTGGAAAAGGATGAAGACTTGATCGCGCTTGAAGAATGGGACGCGGGGAACGGTGTGGGATCAACCTCCTCTCCTTCTAGCCGGCTTGATGAAGATGGCCTCACGTTCATATCATGCTCTCCTGCAAAACAAAGACAAAACACAAAGGAAAAAATCCATTAGATCATGAAGTGTAGTATCAATCCCGAAGTGATAAAATAGGGGTAGAAATTGAGGGCAAACTCACCAGGGGGAGGTTTTTAACCCCTGTGGAAGGGTGGAAATAATAGGTGTGTGTATTGTGCATGCATGAGATTTGAAATCACAAGATTTGATTGAGCGAATAGAGAGAAATCATTGATGCAAAACGTGCAAAAGTGCATGTGTAGTAGAAAAGTGCAGGGAACCGTGATGATTTGTGATTTTGAGAGGACTAGAACTAAACTAAATCAAGTTCAGAAGGATGAAATGGAAAGCCAATACTTCCCTCTTCAAGCCAGGGTCGAAGGATTGAGTCGACGGTGCAGCATGGCTTCGTCCCGAACAAAGAAAGAGCCCTCCTTTGTAACTGCGAACTGGGCAGTTTTTATAGAGTTTTACAAGAAATCCTGATTTTTCTCTCACGATTCCCGGAGATAGAGTCCAAGATAAATCGAGTTCTTTGGATCAAACTCGAGATAATACTAAAGACAAGAGATAGGAACAAACATGGATCAATTCGGAGGAGTATTCTAGAAGATATGGCTCTTGGAAGGGAGCCCCAGAGCTTAATCTGCAGAGTTTGAGTTGAACTAGGATGCTTAAATCCTAATCTTACGACCCAACTCCCGAGAGATATAACCAATGAAAATTTTAGCTCTATAGATCAAACTCAAGATAATACAAAGGGCTAGAAGTAGGAAAAAACGGGGATCAATTTGGATAAGAATTGAAGAAGTTATGGGCTCTGTAAGATAGGCCCATCGCGTAATTTTCGGGGCAGAGTTCAGCATGAATTGGACTCTCAGTTATGTGTAACGGTCTATCGTAGGACCGCCACATGTGCTCTGACGGTCTAGGGTAGGACTGCCACGCTCTAAGGGTTAAACGGGGTGATTTTGGGCAAGTTTGGGTGTGACGCACCTATACTAGACCGTCACATGTGCTCTAACGATCTTACGGTAGACCGCTACATGTGCTGTGACGCACCTACACTAGACCTTCACACCGATGAAGGAACATTTTGGGCAGACTACGTGTGACTTTGGAAATTGAAGCGTATCTCTCAAACGGTGCAGAATTAGAGAAAGTGGTAGAAGAAGAA
This sequence comes from Amorphophallus konjac, assembly GCA_022559845.1. Taxonomy (NCBI): domain Eukaryota; kingdom Viridiplantae; phylum Streptophyta; class Magnoliopsida; order Alismatales; family Araceae; genus Amorphophallus; species Amorphophallus konjac. The sequence continues at coordinate 240,618,226 of CM040128.1, forward strand.
ATTGTAGATAACTGAGAGAGGAACAACTTTCAAGAAGAAAGTAATTGAGAAAGTGATCATAAGAGGGAGAAAATGGGCTAGAACAGAGAGAAATAATTCTGGGAGGTAGGTGAACAGCACAGCCTACTGGAGAAACGCAAATAACTCACAATCGGGGCAGAACTGGCCAATGGCGTAGAAGAAGAAATTGTAGATCTTTGAAAGAAGAACAACTTTGGTGAAGACAACATTTTGAATAAAGGAATGGAAGAAGGTGAAAAAGAACCACTTTCAGGACTGCACAGTGATAGAGAGCCGATTGCTTGATGGAAGCCGACCTAAATGGGCCGTAAGTTGACTTAGAAGCTGGAAGTTGATAAGATAAGCTCCAGGGACTCTAAGAAATCATGATCTCTAGGGCTCAAAGGGAATGAAATGGGCTCGAAATCTATTCAAAGAAGGCTCCAAAATAATGGGTAATTCGGGACATCAAAAATGATGAATAAGAGAAATAACGTGACTTGCGGGCTAAAAACGGGTGTCAACAGGGGAGTCTCATCTTGGCACTGAACAAAATCAGCCTTATGCAACAACAAATAGCTGACATCAGCTTTCAGTTCAATTTTTTCTTTGGCTAATTGCTTTGGTGAGGTGGTTTTATGTGCCATTTTGGGCGGCCATTCACCAGAAGTTATGTAGTTGGGTTTGGAAGTGCCCGAGGTATATTATATCATGCGTTTTTATGCCGAATCTCGATTAGGGGAGGAAGTTATAAAGGATAAAGGAAGATCTTGAACTACTGGCAAGATGGGCAGTAGTTCGGAAATGGAATACTGTGAAGATGAGAGATGGAGAGCAAGGACTAGAAGTAAATGGATGGTGGAATAGCAAAGTGAGTGTGGTTCAGGAAATTGAGACATCTATTTTTTTTTGTTTTTTCTCCGTAAAGTCAGAGCTAGTAATGAATCTTTCGATAGCCAGGTAGCCTTGTACAAATCCCTCAATCTGAATCATAAGGGCTGTTGACACCCTTTTTTAGCATACAAGTTAGGTCTTTTGAAGTCCCACGATCAATGACACCCAAGAGGTGGGTGAATTGGGTGATTACCTTTTTTAGTAAACTTTTACCCGATTTAAAGTTATGTGTTGAAGGGGCAACTTAGAAATTCAGATATGCTATATTACAGATTAGATCTCAAAATATATCACACATGATAGTTCTTCAGTACTAGGCGGAGGTATGAATCCAAGGATCCTGCTCACGAAGGTGTTATCATCCTGACAAGACTGGCCTTGTCAATTCAAACACACCTTTCGATATACCAAAGATCTATTACTAAAATGATCGATTATGCTAGATCTGAACGATGAAACACTGAGGAAGTAATATGCACGTACGATTACATGGAATGAGGGTAGAAGAAATGGACCAAACCACACAAGAGACGACGATTTTTAGGTGGTTCGGATGTAACACCGGCAACCTACATCCACCCCTCACGATCCGTGAGGATTCACACACTATCTTGTAAGGAATTACAAGATCAACACACACACACACACACACACACACACACACACACACACACACACACACACACACACACACACACACACACACACACACACACACGCTCGTATGGAGTTCAGAACTCCTACGATGGTGCAAAGGCACCGACACACACACGCGGATCTGAATAGATCCACATACACACTTGATGTTCACAGAATTAAGAAAATACACACTTGAAGCTCAAAACAAATTGGAGGAAGAAATGAAATAAAAAGTTCAGATCTAGGTTCCCCCTGAATGAAGGATGTAGATCTTGGACTGAGGTTTGCTTCTCTACTTGATCACAGCTTCTTTGGCTTCAAAATGGTCTTCTAGAGCTTAGATCTTGATGATGAATGGCTGGACCGATCACTATTCACGTAGGTTCTTACAGTAGCTTTCTTCCTCTCTTGGTGGCCTCCCTTGGATCCTCTAGGATATTTAAGGTTTCTTGACCCATCACATGTTTTTATATAGCCTAGGGTGGTCAAGGAAGATGCCAAGACAGCATCCCACGTTTCCTTGTAGATTTGGAGGCTTAGGGACTCAAAAGTCCAAAAGAGAGGTTTGCCTACATTAGAGTGCATAAAGTCAACAAAAGGGGCTTAGCAGGCATCGGTTGACCAAAATTCTCGGTCGGTCGACCGTACTCTGAGAAATTCCAGAGTTTTCAGCTCTAAGACAATCGGTCGACCAAACTAGGCCAGTCGGTCGACCGAACTCTATAAAATTATAGAGTTTTGAGAGCTGGGAAAATTGGTCGCCCGAACCTGTTCCATTGGTCAACCGAAACCCTTTTCTTCTGCAAAAATAACTCATTAGCCCAGAAATCATAGTCCTATCGAACATGCCTTGCATTGATCATCATATAGCATCCATTTGAGGGTTAATTAGCTTATTTCATGCAGCTTTGAAGCTTAGAGATGTGAGTGTTGGAATTCCACATAAGGTGACATCAATTACCTTCTTGTGCTTACATTTGTGCAAGTTTACACGGCACGAGATGATTAATAAATCTGGGATTTTTTTATCATCAAAATCAACTGGAGAAACTCAACATCTTTCTCCTATTCACATTTATGATGTCTTGAATTGGCCATTGTTTCTGAGTCTTCCTTAATCAGATTATGAGCCCATTATTTATTCATTCTCTGACCCATTAAGCCCTGGGAGGCGTATTTTCATGAAATTTCTACATTTTAATCAGCCCTGCCTGATCGTGATTAGTCGACCGACCATGTTCATGTAGGACGCAGTCGCCCGACTGACCGCATTCTCAGAGACCCTGCTGTCCAGTCCTAGCACATCTCTTTCCGATCAAGGGCGCCCTAGAGTCCTTGTTTCAAGATTCTTCTCCGAGATTTTCATGCCAAATCACTTCCTGTCCATCTTAGCAATCTCATCCAACGATTTTCCATCAATTTTATCTTCTTTGGACTCCTCTTTTCTAAGATTATCTTCTAACTCTGACCTAGGGTCTATAAATAGTCTCCTATGGCCGAGGGCTCCAGGGGAGGTGCTCTTAGATTTGGGGTGAAGCCATGCTGCATTGCCGACTCACTTCTTCGACCCTAAATTGCCAAGGAAGCATCAAGCACTCTCCTTTCTATGGTTTTTTTCTTCATTGTTTCTTCTTTCTACTTGCACTCTTCTATCATCATATCTTTGCATGCATGCACATTTTATGCTCTTTATACTGTGTTTCTCTACAATATATCACACAACACACCTATCTTTGTTCCCTCTACAGGAATTAAAAAACCCAAAACTCCCAGGTGCGTTCTTCCCCTTTTGCATGTTCCTTTCATTAGTGGGATAGATGCTACACAAATCACTAGTTATAATAGGTTCTTATCTTCTATTGACTTTATTTCGCAGGTATAGGTAGTTAAGGACGTGAGGCCCTTGCTTTCTGGCTGGCTTGAAAGCGAGGAGGAGTTAAACTTTTAAGTCTCTTGCACCTTGTTCTGAACGCGGTGGCCACAGAGGCCGCTTTTAGGTGGTCGTGATCACTACAGTGATCGCGTTCTCAGCCAGACTCTGTCCACTATTTTTATGGTTGTTTCTTCCTATTTCCAAGGTACACAGCATATGTGTAAAGTTTCTTACTACTATTTACGTTGTTATTCTTTGGTGGTGATCACAATCTTTCTTTGCCTTATTTATCTATTTATCACTCCTATTGTTCCATAATTTGCGGGGTGTATTTTATGCCTACAACCCTTTCTGTCGATCACGCTGGGACTCCTACTGCCCATCACGCCTTTTCCTGCCTTCCTGCTCTTCTGTGTGTTTGTGTGGTTCTGTTTAGATTGAGTTTTTGTAGGAGATGAAAATTTTCCTCTTAAAAATAATAATGATTCTTTTGTTAGATATTTTTATGTTTATTTATTATTTCATGTGCATAGGCATGCCGTCACGAGGTAACGAATTATTCCGACTCCAGAGACCAAAGAGCTCATCTGACCGACTAGACGATAGTGGATGTCAAGTCGAGACCCGAGACCCATCATAACATAAAGGTTACGACGTTAACTACATCTCCCCAAAGTGAGAAAACCCTTGATTAATCGCTAGGAAGAAGCCCTACAACCTAAAATTTAAGCTATTACGAGAAATAAAATAAAGAAAAAAATAACTGCAATGCGGCAATCCACACCAACATAAGAGAGGCCCGGCCAGTTTCATTCATCCTTTCTCATTCCTTTTTCTATTTAGTGATGATTTAGTATTTTTATTCATGCATTTTATTTTATTGTTTTGTTGTCGGGATTATTTCATTTATTTATTGTTGACTATTTATCTATTATTACCCCTTTTTTTTCATATGAGCAGTAGCACATGGGAGGGGAAATTCTTTATTTTGCAAAGGTAGACTTGATGAAATTTCGATATCATCTCCCCCTGTCCCGAAGTATGTTGGGGGGATGTAACCGTTGACATGTTTTCCTTCTTTCCCCTTTTGATTACCCTTCCAATCCCTTCTTTACCGTACTAATGTAAAGAATTAAACGACTATAAAAAATAGGGGAAGGGTGTGAAATGTGTGTGATCGCCACCAAGGTGCCGAATATAAGTAAGTACACCGTACCTTGGAAAGAAAGGGGAGACACTCGCCTAGAATAGCGCTGCAGCAATACGCGGTTCTGAAAGAACCGCCCTGAAGATGCACGGTCGCTCGACAGACCGCTCGGCAGCGCTTGGACGAAAGCGGGACGCAAAGCAGCTGGATGGCGGAACGGCTCAGAAACAACCGCTTTACAGAACAACACAGTTGACGGATGGCCGTCCTATCCTTCGAACGGATAGATGGAAACCGCCCTGTACCACCAACCTTCAAAACGTGGGATCTCGACCTCCACCCTTCCCGGCCGGCCAGGAGGAGTGGGCCTCGTGTTGCGATGATGCTGACCTGCAAAACACAGTGTAGGACACGAAAAGAAACCAAATATTAGAACTGCGAAGTGTAGTAAATGCTAGAACGGAAAGACATGAACATAACCAAACGGAATGGGGGATACCTGGAGGTTTTTAAACTCCTAGGGCGCCAAAAACGTGGGAGGATGGGTGTAATGTGATGAAACAATGAAGAAAAATGGATGAAAGAACGGAGAGCGATGCGTGCAATGAAAAACGGACGGTAGGACTAGTGAACTAATGACTCAAACAAACGGTGTACTCCCTGAACCGGAGGCCTATGCAGACGTAGAAGGCCTCCCTCCCTGTCTTGGGTCGCTCAACAATCCGGCAGAGCTTCGCGGTCGACCAGAAAATCTCCCCCCTTCAAAGCTTGCCCTTAGGGTCTATTTATAGAGCCTAAGAAGCTAACCCTGAAATTAGGGTTTCCAATGAATATCAACTCAAGATATCAAAAGAAAATTCATAGATAATACAATTCTCTTCCAACCAGTCGAAACGACACCTCATTTGGTTGAGAAACCACGGAGAAATGGTTGGAGCAAACTAAGGATAAAACCACGGATAAAGAGAGAAAAACCCTTAGTTTTTTCAGCAATCGGACCATTGCGCGGCCACGCGATAGACTGCCCAATCCACTAAGCGGTCGGTCACCAGACCGTTCAATCTATCGGTGGAAATTAAGTAAATAGAAAATATTATCCAAATATCCATCGAACTGAACCGGAGTTTACGCTGTTGGATTCTCATGAATTGAGCGGTTCTTAATGGACCACTCAAACCACTGAACGGTCAAAAATCAACCATCCAACGCCTGTCGGTGATAAATCAAAATAAACCAGATAATTAGATAATTATCTGAATAGTCAACGAATCTGGGACTCTGAGAACTAGACGGTTATAAGCATACCATTCCATGAGCCTGGGCGGCTACTTATGAACCGTGCAAGAAGCTTTGTCGGTGGAAATTCAGAAAATCGCCTCAATATCCAATAAATAGGTAAACGGTTAATCCTCAACCACTCAGTGTATGAATGGTCACCATGGTGACCGCGACATGGCTTTATTAATAAAATGTGATAAATCAAGCAAAACCAAGGCAGGGAGGGAGGTACCCATAAAATAGGCCCAACAAGCTGTCGGAAAATAGCCCACTAAGCAATGGACAACTTGAGGCATCAACAAATGACAGTAAGAGAAATGAATCAACTTATCGGCAAAAAATGGGTGTCAACAGATGGCCCTCTTTAACGTCCTCTTTGCAGGGGAGCGAGCGGAGGTGAAGCGAAAGTGAAATGGAACATGGAGATGAAGCGGAAACGAAGCGGAGCGGACCGAAAAGCGTGCGTTAAGGTAAAATGACACCCGTTTTACCAATGAGCGATAGGAATCTTCCGAAAAACTCTGAATCATTCACAAGGAATGATTAGACTAAAAAGTGACATCAATCTAGAGGAACTAAAAATAAAAGAAACACACGATCAACCTCATGGGGGACAAAATCCCTCGGACCAATGAGGAAACCGGAATAAGCAGCGAAAAATAAAGAAACGGGCTAAAACTCCAGACGAGGACCTTTTAATTAACCAAACCGAGTGAATCGACCAGAGAGAACCTTCCAACTCAGAGTGGAATTGTTCCTCTTACTCAAACACTGAACGCATAGCTAACCATCACTGGTCGGACATTTGCCGGCAAACCATGGGTCATGAATGCTCAAAAGATGCGTATGATGTATGCTGGGCTAAAATAAAAGAAATCATCAAAATAAATGCAAAGAAAGGATACAATATAAAATACTCAAGAATAATATTACTAAATTGGGAGAATCAGAGTCAAGATACTATCTGCAACCACAGCGTGCAGGATAGAACCATCCTCCCCAGGCTTTCCCAACCTAACGGCCTATCCGGAGACTAAACACATGAACCTGGATCATCATCATTTTTGTTAAAGGGGAACATCAGATCCTGGAACACGTAGATAACCAACTAGTTCTCGAGATATTATAGCATAGTACCATATAGTAATGCAATAAAGGATGCAGGGATAGAAAGCCATACCTGACTTACCTGTGCAAGCGGAACGACAAATGAAGGTGATGCTGTAAAAGAATTATAAGCAGAGTTTGCAACATATATCATCAAGTCAAATGAATCACATGATGCAGCACTAAAGGGATCAAACCACATTTAAGCACCCAAACAGTCATAAACAGACAACTCAGATCATAGAACGGTTCACCCAAGACCGTTCAATCATCAACAATTTGAACATAAACGTTATACCACGTGGCCCATAGGTAGACCGTGCAAAAATATTGGACGGCCAGATTATGGCGGCTCAATACAAAGTGCCGTTGGCTTAGAAACGGTCAGATTTGGACCGCCCAACATGTGAATGGTCTGGCGATAGACCGTGCAATACTGGCGACGTTTAAACAAAAAACTGTTCATCTCCCTCCCTCCCCACCGTAACCGATGGTGGGAGGAGGGAGAACGCCACCTCTCAACCATTCAACTCCCGAGCTCTCTCAAGCTCCATTCTCCTCTCATCCCCATTCTCAACCTCATGCGTTCGAAGCATCAAGCTAGGTGGCCTGAGATGACCGGTGAGGGGGAAGAGACGCCGCCACCGCCGACGTCCGCGGCCGTGGGAGAAGCTCCATCGGTAGAAGAGATACCGGCACCGCCGTCTGCCGAGGGAGAGGCTCCCCCGCCGTCGCCCGAAGCCGGGGGAGAAACCGAAGCCACCGTGGCTAGGGAAGAAGCCGAGGAGGGAGCACCGGCAGAGAGGCCGACCAAAGGACCACATCCGACTGAGGTAGGTGCACTAAGCACACCCCCCATTTCAATTTTTATTTCGTGCATGCTAGTTCTAGGGGGGAATAGAGACACACAACCCCTTAGAAACACCATGGAAGGCCATTTAGGCCATGAACGGAGGTGGGGAAGGATCTCCCATCGTCGGAGACGACGGTAGTAGCGCGGTTTAACAGTAACCGCCTAACAAAACCACATGGTTCCCGTAGAACCGTTCAAATAACACACGTCTCGCGGGTGGCCATTAAAGAACACGAACTGACATCACAGAATGGTACCCTGAAAACCGTTTAACTCTAGGGTGGCCCATAATAGTCCGCGTAGAATGTGAAACGTTGAAAATAGAGCGGTCTCCATCAGACCGTGGAACATAGGACGAACATACATGGTCCGCTCAAAATCTGGAACACTTAGGGATAGAACGGTCATAATCAAGACTGTGGAAATGTAGGACGGCCTAAATTAGTCCGTTCAGGAGTTGAAACAGTAGAAATAGAACGACTATTACCACACCGCTGAACCCAAGCGGTCTGTCAATAGACCGTGCAAAATCAATGATTAACCACTTAAAGGGAAGGGACATGGTCAGATGGGGACCGTGTGATTGATGAACGGCCAAGTGTGATCCGTTCCAAAGCAAACACAAGATAGCAAGACGGCTCAGGGTGGGCCGTAAGACTTACTGAAGCAGTTGAGAAACAACCGTGGTATAGGAAAACAGCTCAGAAGGGACCGTTTAGTGAGTTGAGAGTAAATTATTGAATTAAATGCCAAGATTCTAAACTAAAATGTAATTAATCTAAATGTATACAGGGAAAGCGCAAGACTCGGATCTCATGGCTGCAGGTCCGGGCAGTGTACCTCGCGCTGCCCGACTTCCAGCGTGAGAGGCTCAGAGTCATGGGATTCTCAGAGTTCCTGAGCGTGGAGGTTAGTCGGTTTGATACCCCGCTATTCTACGCTCTACACGACCACTGGGACCTAGTGAGTCACACGTTCCTTTTCCCGTGGGGGCACATGGTCCCCACGATCGAGGACGTTGCCCGGCTCATTGGCCTACGTGTGCATGGGTCGTCGGTTAGCGGGATCACATATCCCAACTACCGGGAGATGGCCAAGGAGCTCCTGGGACTGGACTTGCTGCACCCGGAGCGGCAGTCCACGACACTGACGCGGGCGAGGCTTCAGGACAGCCTCGGGCTGAGGAGAGCAGGGATCGCGACCGGAGAGCTGCCCGAGCAGCATCTCGAGAGGCTGATAGATCTGGCGCGACAGAGAGTAGTAGTTGCAGCAGGGCCAGAGGCGGACAGAGTTCTTCGATGGTTTCTGACCTTGTTGTTCGGCCGGCTGCTGTTCGCGACGCGAGGGGACGTCATCAGCTGTCGTTTCTTGCCGTTGCTTCAGGATCTTGACCATGTAGGCAATTACACGTGGGGAGCTGCTATCCTCGCGTTCCTTTTCGACACGTTGAGCTCGACGTCTCGGCGGACGATGCTTGGGGGCTTCTCTCCTCTGCTCCAGGTACGACTCCGACTTCTACTGTTCATTCAGTTATAGGACTCCTATGACTACTATATGATGACTCTTGGTGGAATGCAATGCATGTGTGGGCCTACGTGTACCTACGTGGGCTTGGACGAGGCAAGGAGACCCATCCAGACTGGGTACCTATTGCTAGGAGGTGGACTGCACCTCGGGAGAGTGGAGGTCTCCGGAGACAGGTCGAAGAGCTCCAGGATGACATGGACACTCTACCGTACACCTCGGTACGTTTCTAAACTTAAACCCTTCAATTAAATGCAATTCTATATGATTATGATGTGACTTCCTATCTTGACAGGTACGGTGGACTCCTTATGCTGGGGAGGGGCATGAGGGTCAGCCCTGGGTAGCAGGGGCCCTTGCCTTCTCAGGCCGCGACGTGTGGCTGCACTGCATGAACGTAGTGGAGCCACTACACTACAGACTGGTGATGAGGACGACCGGCGTCCCATAGACAGCGGTGGAGTTTCCAGCGTCGGGAGAGCGCGTCAGCCGGCACCCGCGAGGAGCAGCGACGGTGGTGGACTGGCGAGAGCGGGCCGCGGAGAAGGCCTCTGACTGGGCAGCACACGGGCGGGTGGTGACCGCTCGTGCCGAGAGCGACGCGACGTACTACACAGTGTACGCCAGGCACTACTGGGACCAGGTGTTCTGTGGTGCCCGCCGACCGGTACGACTTCTAAACATAAACTTTATCTATTATGCTTTCTATATGATGCACTGACATTTGGACTTCTAAATGCAGATTGACCCTGAAGGACGACTCGCGAACTGCAGGGGCTCCTACACTCCACGATCAGAGAGCGGGACAAGGTCCGGCAAGCCCTGGCTCTACTGGTGAGTCTTCTAAACCCTAAACTCTTTAAATCATGCAAATGTTTATGATTATGCATGTGACTGACCTGGAGTTTGGATGCAGCGCACCGAGGGGACCCAGCGCCAGGGACCATACGCTCCTTCTTCTTTCTCCGCCCAGACTCCTGCAGACCGAGCCGAGCGGGAGGCTGACTTCACTCGGATGGTAGTGCGGGCCAAGGCAGCCGAGGTGGCGCTCACCGAGAGGGTATGCAAATTTCTACACTTTTCCTTGTTGTTTATGCTTATGAAATGAAATGCAATTGACTAACCATGAAATGTATGCAGACGACCGAGCTGACCTTGCCGAGAGTCGAGCTTGAGCAGAGCTGAGTAGTGGCTCGGAAGGAGGCGGCGCACTTGAGGGAGGAGACCATCCGGCTGCGAGAGGAGCTCGCATAGGGTCGACCAGTCGACACCGTCGAGACGGCGCTTCTGCGGGCGGAGCTCGAGCAGCTCCGAGCCAGCGCTACCGAGGCGGAGGGCATGGTGGAGGTCCTCGAGAGGTGAGCCAGCGACCAGGGAGGAGCGAAGCTCCGAGTGGGACGCATGGCTCCTACAGGACCTACCTCACGGGTTCCTCCGGCCACCGGAGGAACGAGGAAGAGGAGCGGTGACGGTGCCGCCGAGAGGAGGTGACTTCTTCGATGGCCCCACCATCGAAGAGGCTAGAGGGCGGAGGCGACAACGATAGGTCGGAAGGAGAGGGCCCGGCTTGACTTTGTACCGCGATCCTACTTTTGTACACATGATATGATATGATAGTGATATGCATTTTTTTTATTTTTATGAACGAATGTATGAATAAATGAATGAATACTAACCACGACTACTAACTTGACACGAGTGAGACGATACGTGCGAGTGAGAGATGATTGCGGGTGAGATGCGACTACTGGTGTGACGACGCGACCACGAGTGAGACGAGTACGAGTGAGAGGCGCCGACTTAGAGTGAGAGAGAGAAACACCAAATGAGTGCGAAGAGAGACGCCAAATGAGTGAGAAGAGAGATGCCAAATGAGTGAGAAGAGGGACGCCAAATGAGTGAGAGGAGCGACGCCAAATGAGTGAGAAGGGACACGCCAAATGAGTGAGAGGAGAGACGCCAAGTGAGTGAGAAGAGCAACGCCAAATGAGTGAGAGGAGAGACGCCAAGTGAGTGAGAAGAGCGACGCCAAATGAGTGAGAGGAGAGACACCAAATGAGTGAGAGGAGAGACGCCAAGTGAGTGAGAAGAGCGACGCAAAATGAGTGAGAGGAGAGACGCCAAGTGAGTGAGAAGAGCGATGCCAAATGAGTGAGAGGAGAGACGCCAAAATAGGTTGAGTGGCGTAGATACAAAGTAGGTTAAAGGCAAGGCTTCAGATACTTGCATCGTCTCCAAATAGACCGCCCCTAAGAACACACGGTCTAATATAGACCGCACAGGCAAGAAGAAGAACGGTCCCCATTTTACCGTTCAATATATAGAACGGTCTACAAACGACCGCATAATTGTAAAACGGTCAACTTTAGCCCGCTCAAACTCCAGCACTCGAGGTCTCTAGAAGGTGTTAAACGGTCCTCATTAGACCGCTTAATAGGTAGGTGGTCTATCGCGAGACCGTCCAAATAGACGCCTTGCGAATTTGGATGGGACTCTCCTGGAGAGTCCTAAACCGAGGGTAAACCACTCTAACCCAATCCAAAGCTATCTTAACCCGTCCTAGAATTACCCAACCTCACTTCTAAGGGGTCTCGACCTCTAACCAAGCCCTATAAGTATGCGGGGAGTCTAAATTCGCAGCTTACACAGCCTTCCTCTTCTAAGCCTTGAAACCTTTGCTAACCTTCATCAAATCACCATGAAAAGGTCCTTGGAGGGGAGTTCCCCGGAGGGGGTGGTCTTTGAAGGGCCAAAGTCGGCCAGGAAGGAGCTGGAAGCTCTCCAACGGCTGACTACAGTCCCTCGTCATCTTGGCTCGAGCCCTTTAAGAGAGGTAAGTTACAATGATTTTATTCAATTCAATTCTTTCATTCACTTACATGCTTTTCCTTTCTCTCTCTTCCTCCTTTCTTCTACCTCAGCTTCTCCCTGGCTCCCGGCGCTATTCCACTCTAAAGTGTATGGCTCCCATGATCCGCACATTACCCCTAGGAGTGACATCCCTCCTGAAGTCCTGGCACCTACACTCACTCTTGGTACTAGGTCAGAACTACCCAAACCTTTTTCTTGACTGGCATAGCATCTCAGCCTTAGTGGAGATCTGGCATCCTTAGACCCATACATTCATTTTCCCATCCTTTGAGGCCACTATCCTACTAGAGGAGGTAGAGACCTATTTTTCCTTTCCTAGGTTTAAGGTGGATAAGGAAGACTTAGTGTGTCACACTGTTGTCCCTGTAGACCCTAAGCTCATCTTGGGAGGGTTTATACCAGATAGCAGGGACATCCACGCCTTCATTGGCCCGCGTCAGATCCACCTTCTTCCTCTTAGCCAGTGGGTAGTTGAACATTGTAGGAATAGGTGTGGGTGGGATGAGGCCATAGCCAAGGCTGCGTCTATTTGTTTGTACGGGGCTATCTTGTTCCCCTCAGTAGACCATGTTCTAGAAATCCCCCTTCTTAGTACCATCAGCGGCCTGTGGCAGGGTCTGTCTATCTCCCAGGCTGTTCTTGCCTACTTGTATGAGGGCCTTACCTCAGCAGCTCTAGGAGGTCCTCTCTTTGGTTCCATGATGCTCTTAGAGTGCTGGATGGGTGTCAGGATGAAATTCATTCACAAGGAGGATGTCACTTCAGCTAGCAGGATCTTCGGGGGCCACCCCCTCTTCGTCATAGGTGGCGCCTTCAGGTTCTCTCCATAGGTAGAGTGTAGGACAGTAGAGAAGAAGACCAGGGATGAGTGGCGATTGCACCTCAACAAGCTACCCCTGGATTGGTTCGTGATGCGCCCTGACTTCCTTCATGACACCACTGTCAGGGTACCTAGGAGGCCAGGTTTGTATCTAAGGCTCGTGAGCGACACCGCACTGGCGATGTACAACCCGCACCGGTGCTACCTACAGGTCGGACTACCCCGGACTGTTCTACCAACACTACCCCACCTTCCCGCACCCCAGGCGAGGAGGATCAGTACAGAGGAGGACGAGTAGGCGGTAGGAGTGCCCTGATCATGTGGGAGGTGAGCAGGGTGCTTACCCTACCAGCGGAGGTTGCAGAGATTTCGACGACACGCCAGGCCTATGTTAGAGAGCTGAGAGAGATACGTCCCCGCGGAGATGCTCAGCGGAGGACCGAGTGATTTTTCCTTTCTTTTCATGATGTTGATGTAGAGATTTATGCTTGGAGATGCTTGATAGATGAATGGACAAAGTTTGATGACTTGATTGGTTTGAGTTTGGGCTTTACTTTGTGTGATTGAGCTGGGCTATAATTTACGCGGTCACATATAGACCGCTCAGAGATTAGGACGGCTCTCTTGGGGCCATGCATCATATCTAGAGAGGAATTGATAGAAAGGGGTTGAGCGGTCCAGGGATGGACCGTGAGTCTGATTGAACGGTCACGTCTCCACCATTCACAAAGTGGACGGTCCAACGAAGACCGTGGACGTTTGGAGGAGTTTGAGACTGGAACGGTCCACTGTAAACCGTGTGAATGATTGAACGGTGAAACTGTGGCCGTTGAAAGGAATAGGACAGCCGTCATGGGACCGTTTAAAGACTGAAGTACCGAACTGTTGAGCTTCAACCTGCCCCTGCACACACACAACAAAAAAGATAGATTAAATCTGTTTTAGGCTTAACCCCTTGCCTGTAGCAAGTTAGGGAGTGACCAATTCTTGATTTTTGGTCAATGGGGTAAGCCTTATTAAATAGGCAAAACAAAATGACAATGATTGCAATGGATGCTATGAATGTAGATCATGAAAACCTTGAAATGTTTGATTTTTGGATTTCTGAAATATTTGATTTTTTTGAGTTTTTGAAACAGTTGATTTTTTTGAGTTTTGAAATATTTGTTTTTTTAGTTTTGAAATATTTAATTTTTTTAGTTTTGAAATATTTGATTTTTTTGAGTTTTGCAATACTTGATTTTTTTGAGTTTTGAAATATTTGATTTTTTTGAATTTTGAAATATTTGATTTTTTTGAGTTTTAAAATATTTGCGTTTTTTGAGTTTTGAAATATTTGATTTTTTTGAGTTTTGAAATATTTGATTTTTTTGAGTTTTGAAACCAGCTTTAACCTGACGACGGGGAACCTCCCGTCTCACTAGGGGTCTCCCGGGTCCAACGTGTGCTAAAAAAAAATCGCCCGTGGTCGGGGCCAATTCCCCTTAACGATGCCTCTACCGAGGCCATACTCGGGGTAGGATCCATTCCTTGGAAAATAGAACGGAAATTAACAGAAAAGCTGGGATATGTATAGGGGTTTTTAGGGCTTGAGTTCTTCTCACGACGCCCTTTTTTTAAAGAATTTGGTCTGTTGCGCCGGGGCTTTGTGTCTGTCATCGAACTTACATCCGCACTAGGCACGCATACGACCGGGCTCATAACGTCCCGTGGGAAAACTGTACTGCCACTCTTGCAATGCCTAGTTTCATTATTATTGGGGTCTTTCAAACTTTCGAGAGCTTCGAGCTTGTGAGCTTTTAGCTTTGATTTTTGCCCATTTTTTATTTCTATTTTTTTTGCTCTTTCAACCTGCGGAATAAGGTCATAACGGACTGCCCCTATTTGAGACCTCTTTTATCGGGGGATCTAGATCGGTTCTCGCCCCCTTATCCACCCCTTGCCCCTATCTTTAGCCGAGAAGAGAGAGAAAATAAGGATTTTCACTTTCCCCTAAGCATGGCCAAGGGAGAAACGATGTTGTGCAAAAGAGGAAAGCCGAACCACGGGAGGTCGTGTAGTGTGTGAATGTTGAATCGGGGATCTCCCTTTGCGATCAAGTGAAGGCACACCCCGCCACCGGGCTATCGCTGGCTTGACTCTATGGATAAAAGCGTTTTAAATATAGCCCATTCCACGGATACGGCAATTCTTCACCCTCCGCGATCACTAAATGATACGCGTTACCCGGATAGACTTCTGAACTACAAACGGCCCTTCCCAGTTGGGTTGCAGCTTAGACCTGGGACCTGCTGATCTGATGAATTTGTGTTTCAAAACCATGTTACCCACTTAGAATTTTCTTTCGATAACCTTCTTTTGAAAATAGCGCGAGACACGTTTTTGATAAACTGAGACATGATTGGCCGCATCAAGCCTCTTCTCATCTAAGAGTTCCTGCTGGACTAGCAACGCCTCTCGACGCTCGTCGAGATTAAGTTCCTTGTCTAGCTGCACTCTTAGGGAAGGGATCAAAATCTCGTACGGGAGTACTGCCTCCATCCCATAGGTGAGAGCAAAAGGAGTTTGCCCCGTGGGAGTACGGACAGAGGTGCGATAAGCCCATAGAGCTTCTACCAATTTATCGGCCTAATCAGCAAATTTGTGCGACTGACATGTTTTCTTGATGATTTTAAGAAGGGTTTTATTTGTGGTCTCAGCCTGGCCATTACCCTGGGGGTAATATGGTGATGAATGATGCAATGAAATGTTAAATTTCTTACAGAGGTCCCGAAGTTCTTGAGAAACAAATTGAGGCCCATTGTCGGTGACGATATCACTTGGCACTCCAAACCGCGAAATAATATTCTTTGGGATGAAGCGGCATACCATGGTGGCTTTGATTTCTGCATAAGCTTCAGCTTCCGCCCACTTGGTGAAGTATTCCGTAGCCGTCAGGATGAAGGATTTCTATTTTACCTGAGCATTAGGGTCACCAAGTGGTCCAACGATGTCAAGGCCACATTGAGAATGGCCAAGGAGTAGAAAGAGGATGGAGAGAAGAAGCCAGAGCGTGGATTTTATCGGCATGAAGCTGGCATTGAAGACACCTACGGACATAGGTGGAACAGTCTTCTTCTAGGGTTGGCCAGTAATAGCCCTACCTAAGAATCTTCTTCGCCAACGCTTGCCCATTTACGTGTCCTCCACACTCACTGGAGTGAGCGGCTTCTACTACCTTCCAAGCCTCATCGTCATCTAAACACCTCATTAGAACTCCATTGAGAGCCCGCCTATACAACTCTCCGGCGATAATCGTGTATCTGGAGGCGGCTCTTCGAATGGCCTTGCGCTGCTCGGCGTTCGCCATCTCGGGAAAGGAACCATCCCTGTAGTACTACTCTACCTCATAATACCACGGCAATTCTTCTTCTTCGATGATCTCCTCAAGTTCAATTAATGAAACTTCTTTCACATCTTCCCTCTCCTCCTTCCTTTCTACAGACTTCCTAAGGTTGTCAAACAAGGGATCCTGAAGGGAAGGAGCGTCTAACCGTTGGACCACAATGGTCTCAGTGGCGCGACTGAGGGGGAATGAAAGAGAAGAGGTGAGCGACACAAGTGCATCGGCCAGGATGTTCTGAGAATGAGGAGTATGAATATAGATAAGCTTCCGGAATTGCCTAGCCAAGAGCGTGACCAAATCTTGATAGGGTTTGAGTTTGCGGTCACGGGTGCGGTAAGTTGACAGAACTTGACGCAACACCAATTGAGAGTCTCCTATGATATTAAGGTATCACGCGCCCATGAGGTAGGCATGCTTCAGACCGGTAAGGAGAGCCTCGTATTCGGCTATATTATTTGTGGCAGGGAAAGAGAGTTGATAAGCAATAGGGATGGTCACTCCTTCCGGAGTGAGGAGAACGGCACCGATTCCACGGCCCTAAGAATTGAGAGCCCCGTCGAAATGAAGAGACCTAAAAGGAAGATGAATGATGACAACCAAGTGTTCATCAGGGAATTCATCCTGGATTGAATCAGTGCGAGGGATAAAAGAATGGGCAAGATGTTCAGCAATCGCGTATCCCTTGATCGCTTTCTGAACAATGAAGGTGATGTCAAACTGGGAAAGAAAGCTCTGCCAGTGAGCTAATCGGCTAGAAAGGATGGGTTTTTCTAACAGGTAACGAATGGGGTCCATTCTAGAGATCAACCTAACTTCATGGGCAAGAAAATAGTGTTTGAGCTTCTGGGCTACCCATACTAGTGCTGCGCAGGTCTTCTCCATGATAGTATACTTGGATTCAGCGGGATTAAACAACCTCGAAAGGTAGTATGCTGCCCTTTCCCTTCCTTCATCATCCACCTGAGCCAGAACAACTCCTAGGGAGTCCTTAATGACAGAAGTGTATAGGATCAGGGGTTTCCTAGGGATGGGTGGCTACAGAACCGGGGGATTAGAAGATAGACCTTAAGATCCTCATAGGCCTTTTGGCATTGCTCATTCCATTCAAATTTAGCTCCCGCCTTTAACAATTCATAGAATGGGCGACATCTTTGCGAATGTTGTGATATGAATCTTCTAATAAATTACAAGCGCCCAATCAAACCTCTAAGCTCCGTGATGTTCTTGGGCGGCGGCATTTCCATAACGGCCTTGGCTTTATTCGGATCAATCTGAATCCCCCGCTTACTAACTATAAACTCGAGCAGTTTCCCTGATGCAACTCCAAATATGCATTTCTTTGGATTCAGCTTTAATTTGTACTCCCTAGCCCTTTGCAATACCTTGGCTAAAATGGCGGGGTGTTCCTCTTTGGACCTCGATTTCACCAGGATATCATCAACATAAGCTTCCATAGACATATGCATCATGTCGTGGAAAATAGCCATCATTACCCGCTGGTACGTGGCACCTGCGTTCTTCAATCCAAATGGCATAACAACATAGCAATATGTGCCCCAGGGCGTGGTGAAAGAGGTCTTCTCTTGATCCTCAGGAGCAAGACGGATTTGGTTATAACCAGAATATCCATCCATAAATGAGAGGGCCTCATACCCAGCCGTGTTATCCATAAATACGTCGAGGTGAGGAAGTGAGAAATCATCTTTCAGACATGCCTTGTTTATGTCCCTGAAATCAATGCAAATCCAAATCTTTCCGTCTTTCTTCATTACCGGGACTATGTTTGCCACCCATTGCGGATATAAAACAACTCGAATAAACCTGACGTTGTGTAATTTGTCGACATCTTCTTTTATCCTTAAGGCCATTTGCGGGTGGAATCTTCTTACTTTTTGCTTAACGGGGATTGCCCCTGGTTTAAGAATCAGTCGATGTTCATCCAACATGGGGTCAAGACTCGGCATGTCCTGATAGGACCAGGTGAAAGAATCGCTGTACTCCCTCAATACCTTGATTAGCTCCTCTTCAACCGGAGGAGGGATGTTAGCGGAAATAAGTATGGGCCTGGGATCCTCTTCTGTTCCAAGATTAATTTCTTTTGTGGGTTCATCCACTGCCGAGGACGGTTCATCAAACCTCTTCAAACCTTGCGCGTACAAATAGGCAGTGTCATCCACATCGCTTTCCCCATCATCGGCTGGGTCCTTCTCATCAATGATTTCATATACTCCTAACCCGTCATTGCTCCACACCCCTTCTAATTCTTCATCATCCTCTAGAACAATTGCGGTCTCTACAAACTCAGGGTACTTAAGAAGGGCATGGCATCTCCAAGCCAAATCTTGCAGAAACCTATTAGGAACGGATTTAGGGTGACGCATCACAGGGTGCGCCGCAGACGTGGATGGGCCAACTAGACTCGAACTAGACTCTACCCCAACTGACTCAACTAACCTAGGAGATTCTACACACTGTACACCTATCCTAGGAGATAAGAAATCTACTGGAAAAGAAGCAGGGGTCTCGTGCCCCTAGGAAGAGGATGGACTAAAAATAGCGTAATCTTCCATTGAAACCTCCGTTTTAAAATTGGCATTTTTTTTGGAGGTCGGAAGTGATCATGAGACAAGAGGAGGAAGGAGGAGGAGGAGGAAGTTGACGTGGGAAGAGGGAGGGGAAGATGCAATCAAAGAATGGATCAGAAGATGAAAATCACATCTCGTGGAGTTCGGCAGTGGGGGAGGGAGGAGTGAACAGAGTTATCAAATCAATAAGTGGGCAATGCCCACATGCACAAGGAACAAATAAAACTTCAAGTGGTCTTCCCGTGAAGTACGGGTCGACCATGATTGGCGGAGAACGGGGGATAAATCCCAATTTTTGAAACAAGGAGGCCAGACGGGATGGGGACAAAGAAAAAGAGACGATAGAGCTCCCCACTTCCCGCGGCCTCTGGCATACTTACTTTACCGGAGAATGCTTCACCAGCTGCATCTCCTTCTTCTCCGGATGGTCTTCCTCTTCATTGAACAACTTCTCAAAACAGATACAAAAATCTTCCATGTCACCCACCAGCCCCTTCAGCGGCGGCGGTGGGTCAGCAACATCACAGGCGGCATCAACCTGCACATCAACACATGGCGGCGGCTTCTTGATGGGAATCAACACCGAGCCTGTACCTTTTTTATTACATTTATGTCCTTTTAGTTTGTGTTTATATCCTTGGGAAAGTATGTATGCAAATGTAAGGCTTTATAAGCCAAGGTCTTCATCTCATCACTAGGAAAGAACTTGAAGAGGAGATAGTTCAAGGAGTACCACTATGTGCGGTGGTCATTTGCCTAGGAGAACCCACTTCCACCAATCCACATCCCATAGAAATCCAACAACTCCTAGAAGAATTCCATGATGTGTTCCCAACGGAGCTCCCGGACCAACTCCCTCCCATGCGGGATGTGCAACATGCAATTGATCTAGTCCCGGGAGCCACTCTCCCAAACCTTCCTCATTATCGCCTCAATTCCACGGAACATGCCGAACTTAGGAGGTAAATAGAGGAACTCATTAGGAAGGGCTTCATTCGCATTAGCAAAAGCCCATGTGCCATCCCGGCCCTCCTAACTCCCAAGAAGGATGGGTCATGGCGAATGTGTGTGGATAGTCGGGCCATTAACAAAATCACCGTCAAGTATAGGTTTCCCATCCCAAGGCTTGATGACATGCTTAATATGTTAGCCGGAGCCACCATTTTCTCCAAAATTGACCTTAAGAGTGGCTATCACCAAGTTAGGATAAGGCCCGGGGATGAGTGGAAAACGGCTTTCAAAATCAAAGATGGCCTCTTTGAATGGTTAGTCATGCCTTTTGGGCTTTCAAATGCCCCAAGTACCTTCATGCGTCTTATGATGGAGGTCCTTAGGCCTTTCATTGGGATCTTTCTAGTGGTCTACTTTGATGATATACTCATCTATAGTCAATCCCAAGAGGCCCACCTTGACCACCTTAGGCAAGTTTGTACCATCCTTCGACAAGAGAACCTATTTGCCAACTTAGGAAAGTGCCACTTCATGACCACATCCCTCACCTTCCTAGGATTTGTGGTGTCCACCAAAGGCGTCTCCATGGACCCCGACAAGGTCCAAGCTATTATTGATTGGCCAGAACCCCACACCCTTCATGAGGTCCGAAGTTTCCATGGATTGGCAACATTCTATAGGAGGTTTATTCGAGGATTTAGCACTATCACTGGCCCAATCACCGATTGTCTCAAGAAGGGGACTTTTGTATGGACCAAATCAGCATCTAAAGCCTTCCAAGAACTTAAAGAGAAGTTGACCCAAGCCCCGGTCCTATGCCTTCCCGATTTCTCTAAAGTCTTTGAAGTCACATGTGATGCATCCGGGATAGGGATAGGAGGGATTCTTAGTCAAGAGGGACACCCGGTAGCCTTCTTTAGTGAGAAGCTATGTGATGCTAGGACAAGATACTCCACTTATGACAAAGAGTTCTATGCCGTGGTGTAGTCTCTCCGACATTGGAGGCACTACTTGTTGCCCAAAGAATTTGTCATCTTTTCCGACCATGAGGCCCTCAAATACCTCAACTCCCAACAAAAGCTAAATGCCTGACATGCTCGATGGGTTGAGTTCATCCAATCCTACACGTTTGTCATCAAACACAAAGCTGGGAGTGAGAATCGAGCGGCGGATGCCCTTAGTACGAAAGTTTCCTTGTTATCCACTATCCAAGTGGAAGTGAGCGGATTTGATAGGGTCAAGGATGAGTACCCAGGCTGCCCCGACTTTGGGCACATCTATACCACCTTGACCACCCCTTCTAGCAAGGAACATGAGGGATTTATCTTAGAGGATGGGCTCCTCTTCAAGGGACCCAAGCTTTGCATCCCACTGACCTCACTCCGTGACTTCTTGATTTGGGAATTACATGCGGGAGGGCTAGCTGGCCATTTTGGAGTCCACAAAACCATTGCCCTAGTTGAGGGATAGTTTTATTGGCCTAGTCTCAAGAGAGATGTAGGCAAGGTTGTGGGTCAATGCCGAACATGTGCCTCGGCCAAACAAGTGAAACAAAACACCGGCCTATATACCCCACTCCCCATCCCCGACCGGCCATGGCAAGACTTAAGCATGGACTTTGTGCTAGGATTACCCAATACTCAAAGAAGGCATGACTCCATCTATGTGGTGGTTGATAGGTTTTCCAAAATGGCCCATTTCATCCCATGCTCCAAAACCTCCGATGCCTCCCATGTGGCCCGATTGTTCTTTGATGAGGTTGTTCGTCTCCATGGATTACCCAAAACCATAGTCTCCGATAGAGATGTCAAATTCACTAGCTACTTTTGGAAAACTCTTTGGCACATGATGGGTACCCTCCTCAAATTCTCCACTGCATACCACCCCCAAACAGATGGCCAAATCGAAGTTGTCAATCGGAGTCTAGGGAACCTCCTTAGGTGCCTTGTTGAGGATCGACCGGGAGATTGGGATCTCATTCTATCCCAAGCTGAGTTTGCATATAACAACTCCATCAATAAGTCCATAGGGATGAGTCCATTTGAAGCTGTGCATGGGTACAAGCCAAGAAAGCCTTCCGATCTCATTCCCCTTCCCCAGCATGCTAGAGTGTCCATTTCAGCCGAGTCATTTGCACAACATATTAGAGAATTACATGAAGAAATTCGCAAGCACATTAGCAAAAAGAATGAGGCTTATAAGAGGCTGGCCGACTCTCATCGGCGTCACCAAGAATTCTGTGTGGGTGACTTTGTGATGGTAAGGACGGAGAGGCTCTCCCCGGGAGCCATCTCTAAACTGAGGCCATGTGGGGCTGGTCCCTTCCAGGTCTTGAGGCGCATAGGTGCAAATGCCTATGAGTTAGATCTCCCTGAGGAATATGGGATAAGTCCCACATTCAATGTCGCCAACCTAGTACCATATAAGGGACCCACGGTGGTACCTAGTGAGGAAATTGAGCCTACTTCTTCCCTTGAGAGAGCACCCACCTGTGAGAGACCACCAGCCAAGAGAGCCCAGCGTGAACGTATTGAACAAATATTGGATGAACAAGTCACTAACACTCGGAGCAAGGTCTATGAGCGCTATCTCGTCAGGTGGAAGGATCGGCCTCCTTCGGAGGATTCTTGGGTGAGTCGGGAGGATCTCCAGCAGTTGGATCCGGACCTCCTCGAGCAGTACCACAGCCGGATGGACCCCTATTCAACGGAGTCGAGCTCTTCCCAGCCCAGGGGATTTGATGGAGGCATCATCCACAACTCCCTTTGGCTTGGGTCGTCTTCACACTCCGGCGTCGTTTGAGTTCGGGTCTCTCCCCATAAAGGCCCAATTATCATGTTTTGTGCTTTCTATTTGAGTCATTTGATGTAATTTTCATTTTATTTGGGTCATGTCCCTAGGTCTTGTATTTATTTTCCTATGTTTGTGTGTCATTAGGTTGCTATTGGGCCCAATTCATTGCGCTTGGCCCAAGAGCACCTCCATACCCCTTCGGTTATTTGTCATTGAGTCTTTATTCAGGGTCTTATTGTAAAATGTGGGTTGCCTATATATAGGGCCACATTTCCTTCATTTTGGACTAATGAATCAATCAATGAAAATGCCATTTGAGATTTCAAAACTTAGTTTAGTGGAGTGAATCCAATTGGGTGAGAAGCCCTAGGGTGAGAGATTCCCCACCCCCTTCTTCTCTCTCTTTCTCTCTCCTCCACTAGGGGGTTCGCCCCTTTCTCTCTCCTCCTCCTCCTCCCAACCAACTCCAACCCCCACCTACCTCCATTAATGCCACTCCACTTCCCATAGCCACCATTACTCCCCCCCCTAGTTCCAAGGTAGAATCTTCCCCATTCCAACACTATCTCCCCTATTCCAATACAATCTTCCCCATTCCAACACAATCACCCCTCTTCCCTATACAATCTCCCAACTTCCTAGGCCTTTTGAATTTGAAATCCCCTTCCCTCCAAGTGCTTTGGCCGCCCTCTCCCTTCCCCATTAGGCTAAGTTCTCCCCTTTCTCCCTCCATTCCCACCATCCTTGCACACCCCTTCCCCCCCTCTCCTCCAGCTGCAACCTGTGCCCTCCCCTTCTTCCTCCACCTCCCTTCCACCATTAGATACCCTCCACATCTCCCACAAGCCCCCCTTCCACCCTTCATCCACCTCCCCTTCACCATAGACCCCCTTCTCCTTCTTCTTTCTTGATCATTGGAAGCTACTCCGAAGTTGCAGCTTGCTGTCCAAAGGGTTGCAGTGAACCAGCAACTTGCAGCAGCCACTACGACTTCCTCCGAATGAGTTTCAAGATACAAGAGGCATCCACAGAAGAGTCTACCTGTCTTCTCCGCAACAGAAGTGGTTTCATCTTCATCCGAGCTGTGTGCTGCCCGGGAGCTCCGTTCTTCCACAATGGCACAGAACTGCCCCTGCTGTGTCCCAGAACCGGAGTAAAAGATTCACCACGACAAACCTCAGAGGAATCAGTCCAAGAGCTCTTCTTCAAAGTTCTTCATAGCCCAGTCTACTTCCAGAATCAAGAAATAGAACTTCATTCGGCATTCGTGATCCAGAGTTCTCAATTTTCTCCCTTAGCTACGCAGATATGCTTCCCATAGTCTGCACCGACCTGTTAGCATTGTTCAGAGCCTCCTAATCTTCTCCGGCATAGTTTGGCTTCCCCGTCAGTTTTGCTGCAAAGAAGACTCATCCACGGTTCCAACAACTTTGACGGTGCTTGATTCCGAGTTCGGGAACTATCGGGGCACCCCCTACAACCTCTTGCTAGAAATCAGAAGCTGCCAGTCCGAGAGCCTGCCTCCCTGATTCGAGCCCCCATCCTGATCAGCATCGGCACCAGAAGAAATCATAGAAACTTGGATGACTTCCCTGGCCTACTACGAAGCTTTTCCAGGTGGTTTCGTCCCCAAAAAAAATCGGTAGCAGTCGCAGCAGTCAGTTCTCCACTCAGCCGTCAGCACCCACAGAACGCGGGCAGAATTAGCAACCTCCATCTTCGGTGTTCCTTTCTCATTTTCCCCTCCCCGCTTGGCCGGCGGAAGGCCCCTCCCTGTGTGGAGGTAGTATTAGTTGTAATATACCTTAACCCCCACCCCAAGATCCCCCTCCTGTGAGAGGTGTAGTTTTGTAATCTTTTGGGCAGGTCAAGCTACCCCGGCGCGGCGTGTGGGGATCCACCCGCCTCCCCGCTCGCCCTCGTCTTCGAACGGGACAGGTTTCTTCAAACCGGTCGAGTAAGTTCTCTAAAGCCTTGCTTATTGTGCTTATCTTTCAATATTAGTTCTTAGTTCCGCTGGCCGTGTGAGTGAGAGCACGATCCTCAAGCCCCATAATCTTGAGTGATCACCGTGGGGAAGAGAGAAACCGGTGCCTTTGGCACTTTGTCGGCCCCATTGATTTGGGCTTCCACATCCATTGGGAATCAAGTCTTGGCCTTGCTGGCCCTCTACCAGCAAGGACCCAACCCCACATCCTCCACTTGGCATCGCCAAGTCACCCCGGGCTTGGGTGAGCGACGGGAGAGCGGTGGCCCAAAATTGGCCCTTTTTGATTGTGAATGTGCTTGCTTGCCTAAGTCTTAGGTTGTGTCACATCATGAATATAACAGTGATCAACCGCCGGCAAGTCCCCAGTGTAACAGAAGTCTTAGCCGACGAGCAAGAAATTGAGGTGGCAGTCGTCGAGGAGGTTCAGCAGCCCGATTGGCGAGAACATCTCCTGCGGTGGTTTCAACACCAACAGCTCCCAAGAGAGCAAGAACAGAGAATGAAGCTCTTGAGGGTCAAAGACTATTATGAGATGAGAAGCGGAACCTTGTGCCGAATAATGGCGGATGCCCAAAGAAAAGTTGATGGGGTCATCACCATCCGTCTTGGCACTCTCGGCCCTTCTCGTCACCCCGGAGGCGTACGTCATGGTCTAGCCCTTTATTATGAGTCCAATGTTGTATTTCTTTATTTTTATTGAGTCATATCGTTGTAATTTCCCTTTTATTAGAGTCATGTATCTAGGTCTTTGGTTTATTTCCCTAAGTTTGAGGTTGTTTAGTTTGCTATTGGGCCCAATTCATTGGGCTAGGCCCAAGGGCGCCCCCTACCCCCTTGGTTATTCGTCTTTGAGTCAAAAGTCATGGTCTTATTGTAAATTATGGGATCCCTATAAATAGGACCCCACTCTCTCCATTTTGAGGTAATGAATCAATGCAAAATTTCCAATTGAGAGTTCAAATTTAGTTCTAGTGGAGTGATTCCAATAGTGGGTGAGAAACCCTAGGGGAGAGATTCCCCACCCCACCCAACCTTCTCTCTCTTTCTCTTTCTCTTTCTCTCTCCATAGTTCACCCCCCTCTCTCTCTCCTCCACTTCCCAACCACCTCCACCCTCCCACCTACCCCAGTAAGGCTTCTCCACTTCCCACCACCCTCTTTACTCCCCTCCCCTAGTTCCAAGAGAGAACCCCCAATCCCCACTCCACCATCCAACCACCAACCACCCCCACCTCTTTCCAACACACTTTTCCCACTTTCCCAAGCACCCTTCCCACTACCCCAAGCACCCCTTCACTTCCCTAGGCCATTCGAATTCAAACTCACATTCCCTCCACCCACTTGTGCCCCCCTCACCTTCCCCATTATCCCTCCAAGCCCAAATTCGCAGCTCCTCTCTCACCCACTGCAAACACCACCTTCCAGACCCCATTCTCCCCCATCCACACCTTGGAACACCCCCTCCTAGACCCCCTCACAGTCAGGGCTCTCCCCACACTCATCCACCCCCACTTCCCCTCCCATATACCCCATTTCCCCCCCATCATCTTCAACCTACAATTTTCAGTTCACAGGCAGCAGAGGAGTGTCCAGTTGCAGAGGCTGCCACGTCTTCACCTGGAAGCTTCAGAGGGCATACCATATATCGTTCGAAGCGTCTCCCAATCAGCTTTCCAACGGTGGTGGTCCCTCCGACTTCCAAGATTGGAGCTACTCGGAGGAGGTGATCTACTACGACTGCGCAAGACTCCTCAGGCAGAGGATCAGAACGGGATTGGAAGCTCTACAACGGCAAATCCAGCGTGAATCAGGATAAAAGTTCTTCTGTAAAGATTTTCATCGACCAGTCTACTTTCAGAATCAAGAAGCAGAACTCCGATCGGCACCCGTTTGCAAGAGTTATCAATTTCTTCCTCCAGGTGCTCAGATCTATTTCTTGTCAGTCTGCTCCGAGCCTCCTTCATTGTTCAAGGTCTTTCCGTCTACTCCGGCATCATCTGGCTCTTCTGTTGCTTGCGTTACGAAGAGGACTCGACCACGGTTCCAACGGTACCAGCTGCGCTCAAATTGAAGCTCAGGAGCACCCGTGGCGACATCTTCTTCCTGCTGTTGAGAATCTGAAGCAGTCTAAACAGAAGAACTGTACCTCAGTTCAAGACTCTGCCTCGACCTGCACCGGCAACCAGAGAAATCAGAAAATTTCTGACGGCCTCCTGATCCAGTTACAAAAATATCCCCACTGGTCCCGTCATCATTAAAAATCAGGAGAGGTCACAGAGGTACCATCTTCGACTGCAGGTCCCTGATTCCAGAACGTGGACAGATTCGACCTCGGGCTCTTTTCTTGCTTATAGTTCGAATTCACTCCTCCCCGCTTGGCCGGCTGAAGGCCCCTCCCTGCGCGGAGGTAGTTTTGATTGTAACCACACAATCTCCACCCCAAGATCCCCCCCTTGCATGGGAGTAGTTCATGTAATAATTACACTCGCAGGTTTGAAGCTTCGTCGAAGCGGCGTGCGGGTGCTTCCCCTCGCCTCCCCGCTCGCCCCCGTCTCCGACCGGAGTCGGTTTCTTCAAACCAGCTAGGTGAGAACTCGTCCCTTGCTCTCATTTATGCTTGTTCATTTAATATTTTCCAATTGCACCGTCGGTTAGGGAGAGAGCGCCCGATCCTAAGGCTCCACCATCTTTGTGCGACCACCGTGGGTGTGAGTGAGTGACCCGCGCCCTTTGGCCATTGCTGACTCATTGAGTTGGATATCCGTTTCCCAAGGGGAGGTTTACCTTGGATGTTGCTGGCCCTCTACCAGCAAGGGTCTTGTCCCACTTCCTCGACTCGGCATCCCCGAGTTACCCCCGGGTTGAGTGTATGCGTCATACGAAGGTCCGCTTACGTAGGATTCTTAGCCTTGTGGTTGTGCTTGCATACTTAGGTCCGAGGAAGCATTGGTCATGTGACTATCACCCCAAGGTGGTGTCACATCAAATTGGTATCAGAGCAAGTCATTGACTTGTCTCTACAAGTCAAGTCCTAGGGCATGCTTGCATTCTTGTCCGAACCATGCATTGTCAACCCATCATTGTTAACATTGAGTCTTGGGTCACATGGCCCCTCTCCCAATCATATCCCATGCATGCTTACCTAATGGAGAGCCCGTAGAAATTGATTTCATTGACCTAGAATCTGAAAATTGGGTGTCCCCCGATATCATTACCTCTCTTTGTAATACCGGACAAATTGTGCACAATGGAGACCAAGTCTTTATTGAATTCCATAAATGGTTCAGGAAGACTAAGTATTTGGATGGGGCTTGGTGTCAAAAGGGAACATTGGCGGGTCCATGTATAATCCTAGGTAAGAAATGGTTAGATAAAAGGAATGCCGACATCGACCCAACACGTCGGACTTGCCGTGTGCATCCGCCACACCTTTTGGGAACCTTTAAATTCAACAACCTTGTATTCTCCCACCCGCGGGAATCCCGCCCTTGTTCACCACCCCGGGTGCACCATACTCCGGCCATCATCACCCCACCATCAAAGAACCTTCCCACTCCATTAGCTTTGGAAGAAGTAGTCCACCCGCTTTGCCATATGAAGACAAATACCCCTCGGGAACCTATCCCCTCCATGGAGAGCACCCATGTCCCAATTGAAGAGGAAGCCTCGCACGAGGATCTTCACCCTACACCACCCCCTCTAGATAAGGCTGAATTCATCTTAGAAGAGTCCCTTGTTAGGTGGCTAAGGGAGAGCTTGATTAGAGAAATCATGACCCATACCTATCTACCCATGAAGCAAGACCACCATCTTGTGCCCATCCACACTCCTCACACAACAATCCAATCCTACTACGAAGTAGAGGGTTTTGATGACCTCCTTAAAGGCCTAGAATGGCAGCTAGAGTTGACTTGCTTGTTGATCTTAGGGACGGCCCACCCAACAAACCTTAGTCTCATCTACCCTTGTGATGAGTCTATCACCTCGGTCTACACCATTGGTTGCTACACTAGCGACCTTCTTTTCCTTCTCTCCATGGTGGAAGAACCCATCTCGGTCCACTCCCCTACCATTGAGATCCCAAGTGCTTTGGTCTGCCAACCCACTAATGACCATGGCCCAATTATCTTGGAGGAGGATGACCCATATTTTTGGGGCTTTGAGGATGTGGAGTTCCTCTCTCTAGGTCACCATTTCCACGATCCCTTTGACCCCTTTCCATACCCGTGTGACCCAATCACCTTTTCCACCACCCACCTTTCCCTATCCCAACCCACCATGTTTGACCCAATCCACCCCATCCTAGACCCGGGTTACACCTTGGGAGCCATGACCTTGGGCCACATATCCCTAGGTAATAAGGTTGTGCCCCACCCCATGATGACCACCTTCCTAGATCCATTCGATCCTTTTCAATGGGAGTTCAAAGGTTGTCCCACACCTATACACATGGAGGTCACCTTTGGGAAAATCATGTATGTGTCTAGGCTTACCACACCACTTGGCATGAACACTATGTTGGGTCCATTCATTCATATCACCCACATGTCAAGTAGAAAGCATGAATGGTCCAAATTCGGATGTAATGGTCCACCTTCACTCATCATGAGTCTTAAGCATGATAGGAGCATTCTTGGATGTCCGGGTCCCCCGGTATTTGTCACCCCCATGCATGACCGGATCACCTACGGATGCCCCGGCCCTCCAACCTTTGTTAGAGAGTCCATGCATGATAGGGTCACATTTGGTTGTCCCGGCCCACCAAGGCTCATCAAGGTCCATATGGCATCATGGCATGATAGGTCCATCTATGGGTGTCCTGGTCCACCCATAACCACTAGAAGGTCAGCATTCACAAAATTGCATGATAACCTTGCAAGCACATCAACAAGAGCCATGAAATTTACAAAAGGCAGGCCGACTCAATGGCGTCACCAAGAAATCTAAATGGGTGATTCCGAGATGGTGAGGAATGAGAGGCTCTCACATAGAGACAACTCAGGATTGAGGTTTTGTGGGATTAGCCCCTTCCAGATTTTGAGGTACACTAGCCCCACTACTCATAAGTTAGGCCTCCTCGAGGGATACGGAGTTAACTTCAGTTTCAATGTGGAAGGCCTTGTGCCACACAAGGGACCCACGGTGGCACCAAGTGAGGATTTCAAGCCCCCTTCCTCCCTTGAGAGAGCACCCACCCCTCCCCATGAGAGCACCGTCAACCCAGAGAAGCCCGACGTAAGCAACTTGAGAAAATATTGGATGAACAGGAAATCACCACTCGGAGCAAGGTGTACAGGCACTACCTCGCTAGGTGGAAGAACCGGCTTCTTTCGGAAGACATGTGAGCGGTACCACTTCTGCATCTTTCCGAAGAGGGAAGGACTCTTACTCGACGGAGTCGAGTTCTCCGCACCCCAGGAGTATGATGGGGTCATCACCATCCGTCTTGGCACTCTCGGCCCTTCTCGTCACCCCGGAGGCGTACGTCATGGTCTAGCCCTTTATTATGAGTCCAATGTTGTATTTCTTTATTTTTATTGAGTCATATCATTGTAATTTCCCTTTTATTAGAGTCATGTATCTAGGTCTTTAGTTTATTTCCCTAAGTTTGAGTGTCATTAGGTTGTTTAGTTTGCTATTGGGCCCAATTCATTGGGCTAGGCCCAAGGGCGCCCCCTACCCCCTTGGTTATTCGTCTTTGAGTCAAAAGTTAGGGTCTTATTGTAAATTGTGGGATCCCTATAAATAGGACCTCACTCTCTCCATTTTGAGGTAATGAATCAATGTAAAATTTCCAATTGAGAGTTCAAATTTAGTTCTAGTGGAGTGATTCCAATAGTGGGTGAGAAACCCTAGGGGAGACATTCCCCACCCCACCCAACCTTCTCTCACTTTCTCTTCATCTCTCCATAGTTCGCCCCCTCTCTCTCTCCTCCACTTCCTAACCACCTCCACCCTCCCACCTACCCCATTAAGGCCTCTCCACTTCCCACCACCCTCTTTACTCCCCTCCCATAGTTCCAAGAGAGAACCCCCAATCCCCACTCCACCATCCAACCACCAACCACCCCCACCTCTTTCCAACACACTTTTCCCACTTTCCCAAGCACTCTTCCCACTACCCCAAGCACCCCTTCACTTCCCTAGGCCATTTGAATTCAAACTCACATTCCCTCCACCCACTTGTGCCCCCCTCACCTTCCCCCTTCTCCCTCCAAGCCCAAAATCGCAGCTCCTCTCTCACCCACTGCAAACACCACCTTTCAGACCCCATTCTCCCCCATCCACACCTTGGAACACCCCCTCCTAGACCCCCTCACAGCCAGGGCTCTCCCCACACTCATCCACCCCCACTTCCCCTCCCATATACCCCATTTCCCCCCCATCATCTTCAACCTACAATTTTCAGTTCGTAGGCAGCAGAGGAGTGCCCAGTTACAGAGGCTGGCACGTCTTCACTTGGAAGCTTCAGAGGGCATAACATATATTGTTGGAAGCGTCTCCTAGTCAGCTTTCCAACGGTGGTGGTCCCGCCGACTTCCAAGATCGGAGCTGCTCGGAGGAGGCGATCTACTACGACTGCGCAAGACTCCTCACGCAGAGGATCAGAACGGGATTGGAAGCTCTACCACCGCAAATCCAGCGTGAATCAGGATAAAAGTTCTTCCGCAAAGATTTTCATCGACCAGTCTACTTTCAGAATCAAGAAGCTGAACTCCGATCGGCACCCGTTTGCAAGAGTTATCAATTTCTTCCTTCAGGTGCTCGCATCTGTTTCCTGTCAGTCTGCTCCGACACTCCTTCATTGTTCAAGGTCTTTCCGTCTACTCCAGCATCATCTGGCGCTCCCATTGCCTGCGGTACAAAGAGGACTCGACCACGGTTCCAACGGTACCAACTGCGCTCAAATTGAAGCTCTGGAGCGCCCGTGGCGACATCTTCTTCCTGCTGTTGAGAATCTGAAGCAGTCTAAACAGAAGAGCTGTACCTCGGTTCGAGACTCTGCCCCGACCTGCACCGGCAACCAGAGAAATTAGAAAAATTATGACGTCCTCCTGATCCAGTTACGAAGATTTCCCCACTGGTCTCGTCATCAGCAAAAATCAGGAGAGGTCACACAGGTACCATCTTTGACTGCTGGTCCCTGATTCCAGTGTTGGAGTTAGATGGAAGGCTCTTTCACCACAAAATGTGGATCTAGAGGGGGGTGAATAGATCAACAGGCTAATTAAAGATAATGCCTAGATTCAAATGCGGAATTAAAAGAACACTGGAAAACCACAGTTAAAGCACCGAAACAAGATCTGCTAAACAGACAAGCAAACACACCAAAGGCACAAAGACATTTAGGTGGTTCGGTCAATCCGACCTACATCCACCCCACATTCAACTCGAATGTGGATTACTGCTGATACACAGCTTCAATCTGCTGGGCACTACAGCTTGTCAACAACGGCTGGGGCTTACAGCTTATCCCGACCAGAGGAACACCCTCTGCAACAGCTGGGCAATACAGCTTAGCCGTCCGAGACCAAGTCTCGCCTGCTGAGGATTACAGCTTCTCCTGTCCAGTGGAGACCTCCACAGCAATGCTGCCTCACAGCTTGAAGAAACAAGAGTTCGGAAATAAAAAAAGCAGAA
Source organism: Amorphophallus konjac (assembly GCA_022559845.1). Lineage (NCBI taxonomy): Eukaryota > Viridiplantae > Streptophyta > Magnoliopsida > Alismatales > Araceae > Amorphophallus > Amorphophallus konjac. Next base: position 240,650,576 of record CM040128.1, read on the forward strand.
GCAAAATGGAAAAAGAAAACTGAAATGGGAATGTAGCTCGGAATGAGCAAGCCTCAGCTCTGGTTTCTGAACCAAGAGACTGAGTTACAATATGAGCAGCTCTCAATCGAAACTCTCTCAATTTCACTCTCTCAACACATCTCTTCTCTCTTCTCTTCTCTCATTTTCTTCTTCTCTGTTTTTCTTTCTTCTCACTGTGGATCGATGGCTCTCTGCTGTATATACTTTTCTTTTCTTTAGTCGATCACCTTCCATCTGAAGATGAAGGCTTCATTATATACTATCAGCAGGTGGATGAGGGCGCGTGTCTTCCACATTTCCCGCCTAGAGAATTCGCCAGAACCGAGGCAATTCCATCCACGTGGCAGCACCTGATCACCTCGTCCTCCTGGGATCACGAGCCATGTCAGCAATCTCAGTAGCAGATCCCTGTCAGACAGATTATAGGATTATCAGATTAAGTGAAGAACTCTGTACAGACTTATAAGATGAACTGCATTGTATAGACTGCATTGTATGGACTTGTGAATTCGAATGCAGTGTACAGACTCTGCTCAGTGTATAGACTTCAACTATGTGAAGCATCCGCTGTACAGACTTCATATGTGAAGCAGCCATTGTACAGACTTAGGCAATATGAAAACATGACAGTCAACTGACGATATAAGGACTTCAAGTGTGAAGACGTTGTAAGTGCAAATGCAATGTACAGACTTCAGATGTGAAGCAGCCGTTGTACAGACTTCACCAGACTTCACTCAATGTACAGACTCTGCGAACGATGCATGTAATGCATTGAAGGATGTACAGTCTTCCTGAAGTGTGAAGGAGTTGAGAGTATAGACATCATCATGTGAAGACTTAAACAAGGCATGTAGACTTCACATCATGGAGCGATGTATATACTTAGCTGAAGAAACTCTGTACAGGCTTGACCAAGACAAGACGATCGAGTGTAAAGACATCCACAATGTATAGACTTGCCAAGCAAAGGGGTTGTATAGACTTAATCAATGATGCAAGGCAAACGAATGTATAGACATTCAATGTATGGACTTTCCAAACGAAACTCTGTACAGACTTGATCAGATCAAGACAACTGAATGTGTGGACTTCCAGTGTGTAGACTTGACGATGTACAGGCTTGATCGATGCAACGTCTGTACAGACTTGCTCAACCAGTCCGATGTACAGACATGGAAAACTAATGTCAATGTACAGACTTTGGCAAAGCATCGATGTACAGACTTTCAACGTTCCAGCTAGAGGATGTATAGACTTTACCCAGTGCAAGCTACAGTGAATGAATGTATAGACTTATCAGTCTCCCTGGCTGTACAGACTTAATCACAGGCTGAACAGTTGAATGTATAGACATGCTTCCACCGACCAGTGTATATACTTTGCAAACGTGACACGCTGAATGAGACGGTGGCTGAGACAATGCATAGACTTCAGGTGAAACAATGCAGCTACAGTGCAATGTACATACATGCCTAAGACGCAGCATGAGACGCTGGCTGAGACGAACGCTGTACAGACTTTGAATGCAATGTATGGACTTTGCATAGACGATGCATGAGACACATACTAATGTACAGACTTCACAAACGATACATGAACAAGACGCTGAAGTCTGTATATACTTTGGCAAACAACGATGTACAGACTTGGCCAAACAGTCCAATGTATAGACTTGAACTATCAACAGAAGGATGTGCAGACTTGGACACCTGAAGGCCAATGTATGGACTTGCACAGTAGCCTATTGTATGGACTTGAGTGAGCGTGCAAGCCAACAGCCATTGTACAAACTTCACCCTGTGCAAGCTATAGAGAGTGAATGAATAGACTTCACACTGGGGGCGTTGACGCATCTACACTTATTGCGTTGACGCTGCAGACTTAGCCAATCTGAGGAGTCGACCCATTTGAACAAGGGGGGGGTCGACCCACAACAGTCCAGACTACACAATGAAATGTATGGACTCTATGTTCATGCTGCAATGCAATGTAGACCTGTGGGTGTGTGTGTGCACGACAGTATAGACTCTGACTGCATTAGGTACACAGACAACCTGATAAAAACAACTTCATCAAAATAAGAACAGTTGCCAATCAATCAAAAAAAATTGTTGCCAATGAAATAAAACTTATTGTCAACATCATCAATCACAGAGGGGTCACAACAATCTCCCCCTTTTTGATGATGGCAACACCCTATTCTATAGAATAGCAACATCCTGTCAAATAGATGTATTTTTGATGAAGGACATGATTCGTTATTCAGATTGTCATGCAGATGCTATGAATGACATGCTAAGACATGAACACAACTCTCTGCCATAGACATGATGCAAACACTTCCCTAGAATGAACTCATCAAGTAGACAATATATTCTCCCCCTTTGCCATCAACAAAGAGGAGGGAAAAAAATGCAATGGAATGAACTCATCAAGAAGACTCAGCTGACTGGCATTCTTAGCAAGCAGTTCAAAAATTAAGCAGCTAAAGCACAGAAGCTTCAGTCATATGAATTGAGAAACTTCTTAGAAAGGGAGGTTCTGGTTTAAAAGTTATAAAAATAAGAGTTCATGCACTACATTCATTGGATAGGGTAGCTGTGCATGATAAAATAATAAACCAGAATCACATTTGCATGAGAGAGTCAGTTTCAAAAATATCTTACTGTCATATACTCAACAAAACTAATTGAGAGATACCAAGTCATGTATTGAAACTAAACAAATTGACATTCATGAGATTACTTTTGAAGGAACAGCATTTATCAATATGAGATCATTTTGGGCAGTCAGGTACCATTTGTCCTTTTGCTTAAGGGTATACGTTTATCAGACGCCAATACCCCTAGATACTCAACATGATGGACCATTCTGCTATGATCAAACTTAATATAAGTGATTTACATCTTTTTGCTTGAGGGTACACGTTTATCAGACGCCAGTTACTCCCAGATACTCAATGAAACCACCCCACTGTTTTGATCATTTTATACAGAGATAGTTGATACACCTCATGACATGAGTGTTTTCCACTTCTTTGATGGATCACTCAGTTTCTCAGTGATTTACCAGTCATTGCTCTGTCAATGCTACATTTCAATTTATTTTCAGTGTTTTTCAATATCTTTCTTAGCTGTCCTTTATTTGTTTCAGAATGACTTGTTTAAGGACAATACACATATTTAGTTTCTCTAACATGATTTCAGATGGGTTTTCAGATTTCGGATATAATTAACTTTGTCTGACATGAAATAAGATGAGGGTTGAGTGCTTTATCAATTTTCAGCATCCTTATTTACTGATTGTAGTCTTTCAACTCTTAAGATTATAAAATTTAAACCATTAAGTCAGTCTTTAAGCAATTACAGTTCTTATGAGGGAAGAGGTATGTTTTCTATTGCTTAATGTTAGAACTGATTTAAAAGATTGCCATACTGTCAGACTCAATTATTCAGAGTCAAGGATTGAATAGACAACGTCGACGCTGGGAGTTCAAGGCGTCTACGCATCAGTTGAAGAGGCAACAGTATAAGACACTGAGATAGTGTCAGTGCGTCGACTCCACGCTATTGCAGCGTCAACTCATCAGAATAATGAAACAGAGACATTCACAGATCTAGTTCATTGCGTCAACGCAACAGTATAGCAGCGTCGACGCAACAGTTCACCTTGAAATTCTGACAAGACTCCCCCTGTCTATATGCATGCAATTTTTTGCAAAAGATGACTGATCAAATGATTTTTGAAGTTCATGCTTATTCAGACTGTACTATCATGCAATGTGACCACAGGGTTATGCAGAGAAATGTAGTGCAAAATAGTTCTATATGCATGTGATTTTGGATACATTACTGACTAAATGATATGCAGTAATGATCATGAGAAAATAATATGAGTGTCATGCATGATCATGAGTCTGTTGCACCAATCAACCTTCACAAAGTTTTATACAGTCTATCAGATGTAGGTCCAAATCAGAGATTATACTCAAAACAGCTGAAAATTTTATTCATCATGCTGAAACTTACACAAGCCAAGTTCTCTTCTAAGAAATTTAAACTTTTCATTTCCAAGTGGCTTAGTAAAGATATCAGCAATTTGTTTGTTTGTTTCAATGAAATTTAGTTCGATTTCCTTTTTATTCACAGCATCTCTCAGAAAGTGATGTTTTATCTCTATATACTTAGTCCTTGAATGGTGAACAGGATTTTTAGCAAGGCATATGGCACTAGTATTATCACATAAAATTGGAATGCATTCCAGTTTTATCTGATAATCATCTAGTTGGTGCTTGATCCATAGTACTTGGGCAGCACAATTACCTGCAGCAATATATTCAGCCTCAGCTGTAGACAGGGCTACAGTGTGTTACTTTTTAGATGCCCAAGATACTAGACAGCCACCAAGGAATTGGCAATAGCCACTAGTGCTCTTTCTATCTACTCGACACCCAGCATAGTCTGCATCAGTGTAGGCTAGAAGATCTAACTCACACTTAGCAGGATACCAAAGACCTAGCTGTTGGGTGCCTAGTAAATATCTAAAAATCCTCTTCACAGCCTTAAGATGAGATTCTTTAGGACTAGCTTGAAACCTTGAGCATAAACACACTGCAAATTGAATATCAGGCCTAGATACTGTAAGGTAAAGAAGGGATCCGATCATATCTCTATATAGCCTTTGGTCTACTGGTTTACCTTTAGGATCTTCATCCAAACTGGTTGAGGTACCCATTGGAGCAGCTATTTCCTTGAGGTTGTCCATTTTGTACTTCTTCAATAAATTCTTTACGTACTTGGACTGAGAGATGAAAGTGCCATCCTCAGATTGTATAACCTGCAGTCCAAGAAATAGTTTGAGCTCACCCATTGAGCTCATTTCAAACTCATTAGTCATTATCTGAGAGAATTCCTCACACAATTTGGGGTTAGTTGACCCAAACACAATGTCATCCACATAAATCTGAATAATAAGAATATCTAAATGACTCACTTTGGTAAACAATGTTTGATCAACTATACCTCTTGTGAAATTCTTGTCGGTGAGGAACTTGCTCAACCTGTCATACCAAGCTCTAGGAGCTTGCTTTAAACCATAAAGAGCTTTATTGAGTTTGTAAACATGATTAGGGAAATCTAAACATTCAAACCCAGAGGCTGTCTCACATAGACATCCTCACTAATTTCCCATTTAGGAAGGCAGATTTCACATCCATCTGCTGAAGATTTATACCTAGGGAGCATGCATAAGCCAATAATATTCTGATTGCTTCTAACCTAGCTACAGGGGCAAAAGACTCTTCAAAGTCTATTCCAAATTCCTGATTGTACCCCTGAGCTACAAGTCTGGCTTTATTTTTAAAAACATTCCCTGATTCATCAATTTTATTTCTAAACACCCATTTAGTCCCTATGACTGTTTCATGACCAGGAGGTGGAACCAATTGCCACACCTTATTCCTGTCAAATTGATTAAGCTCCTCATGCATGGCATTAATCCAATGCATATCTTGGAGAGCACAGTCAATGGACTTGGGTTCTATATTTGAAACAAAAGTATAAGCATTCAATGCATGTTGAATTCTTAAGTGCCCTCTAGTCCTAGGGGGGTCATGCAGATTTCCAATTACATTATCTACAGGATGATCCTTAAGATATCTTATGTTTACAATTGGATTTTCATGAGTTTGATTTACCTCCCCCTGAACTGTAGGCTCTTCTTCATCAAGCTCTTTATGTCCTTCTTCATCCTCGGATTTATCTGCAGGATCTCCTTCCTTCAGAATATCACCACCTTCTTCATTCCTACATTCACCAACATTAGTATTTATCAAGGATTCATCAAAAACTATGTGTGGAGATTCTTCAACAGTTTTAGAATTCAGATTGTACACTCTATATGCTCGGGTGTTTTCAGAATAACCCAGAAAAATTCCTGGTTCACCTTTAGGTTCAAATTTATCAAGGTCTCTTTTATCATTTATATGAATGAAACATTTACATCCAAAAACCTTGAAGTGGGCAATAGAAGGTTTCTTACCCTTTAAGATCTCATATGGTGTTTGCTGGGTAGAAGGTCTTACCATGGCTCTATTAATTACATAACAAGCAGTGTTCACTGCTTCAGCCCATAATTTCCTAGGTAGACCACCTTCAACAAGAAGTGTACGACCCATCTCCACTAGGGTTCTGTTCCTTCTTTCCACAACTCCATTCTGCTCAGGTGTCCTTGGTGAGGAGTACCTATGGTTGATTCCATTTAACCTGCAGAATTCATCAAACTGTGAGTTTTCAAACTCACCTCCATGATCAGTCAAAATGTTTTCAATTTTCTGATTTATTTTAACATAGAACTCCTGAAATTCTGAAAATGCATCACTCTTATGAGATAAGAAATAGACCCAAGTATACCTAGAAAAGTCATCTATCATGACAAACCCATACTTCCTCCCTGATAAGCTAACAGATCTGGTTGGCCCAAAAAGGTCCATGTGTATTAGCTCATAGGGTTTAGAAGATAGATTTTCAGTTCTAGACTTAAATGACTTTCTAGTTATCTTTGATTGAGTGCATGCATCACAGATTTTATTTTTCTTTTTGAAGGAAACTTCAGGAAGTCCTCTAACCATGCCATGCTTATTCAGTTTATGCAAAACAGTGTAACTAGCATGACCTAACCTACGATGCCATAAAAATGCTAAGTCTTCTCTACTGGCAGTAAGGCAAAGGTTAGTATGTTGAATGTCATCTAAATCTATCATGTATGTATTATTTATTCTTTTTCCAGAAAATTTGACAATTTCAGAATCAGGTTCAAAAACCTTGCAACATTGAGAATCGAATAAAACCTTATATCCTTTATCACACAACTGGTTGATACTAAGTAAATTATAAGCTAACCCTTCAACCAGCATAACATCATCAATGCAGCAGGTAGAACACTTACCTACCTTACCTGATCCAATAATCCTACCCTTTGTATTGCTTCCAAAGGTGACAAGGCCTCCTAGCTTCTCGGTCAGCATGCAGAACTTGGCCTTATCTCCTGTCATATGCCTGGAGCAGCCACTATCCAAGTACCAAAAGTTGCTCTTGGCTGCCAGGCATACCTGCATACACAATTAGGTAGAGAGGTTTGGAACCCAAGACTGATTGGGCTCCATAACAGAAGAGGTAGAAGCAAAGCAAGAAAGCAGGCTTTTAGGAATCCACATTTGTTTAAATGTATTTTGTTCAGTGGATCCTACAGGTTTTCTTCTGTTGTTGTTCCTCTTCTTTTTGTTATTTTTCTTCTTATTTGCACCAACATGATTATTGACATTGTTGTTTCTTTGCCAGTGCCTTGGCCAGGTTGCATTCATGGAATTGTGGCCATAATAGTTCCTGGGCTGGCTGTGGAAATGTTGGTTCCTAGGTGTCCAATAACCATACCCATTAACCCAATTTCTAGTGTAAGGTCTTTGATATTGAGCAGCCTGATATGCAAGACCTGTATGCCTCCCCGGAGTTCTAGTCCAACCTGACCTATTGAAATAGGTTGACTGTGCATTGTAGTGGGTCTGAACTCTGGGTTGGTAGAAATGATTGGGTTGACTCTTAGCAGCATTCTGTCTCCCCTGCACCTTGGACCCTGCTGACCTATTCATAGGTTTGTTTTGGGTCTTCTTCAGAGGTGGAGGTGATGGTGGAGACTTGGTTACCTTGTCCTGGTGTTTATAAGACTGGGTAGCTTGACCCCTAACCTGAGATTGACCCTTTGGATTTTGCTTGGATGTGCTAGCTCTACTAGGCTCACTGACTTTTTGTTTGCCCTTCTCCTCAGCACTGGTCTTTTTCAGATTAGCATTTTTGTTCATTGAATTGTTTGGATTCATGCTAATTAGAGGTCCTTTTTCTTTTTGTGCAACAAATGAAATAGTTTTCATTCCAAAGGTTTTCGTTGCACTTGAATTAAATCCTAGGCCCTCTTTTCTGAAATTTACCTTTGACCCTAACAAAGCATTTAAGTTATCTGTTCCTTGGGTCATTTTCTCAATGGTTCTCAGTTTATCCTCATTGTCTTTCTGAATTTCATCAATAGACTTTTTCAGTTCATTATTTACATTGAGGACAGCTTCATATTTTTCAGAAACAATTTTTACTTCACTCTCACATTTCTGAATTTTCAGCTTCCATTCATCAATTTCATTTTCAAGCCTCACATTTTCTTCCCTAGAAGCTTTTAGCTCATTTTTGATTTCATCTACTTCAGAACATGTGAGTTTCAGATTTTTATTCTCAGATTCTAAACATGCAATTTTATCAGTTAGAGTTTTATCATTTTACATGGAATTGATCTTTCTTCTCAGATGCCTGTTTTCTTTTCTAATATCATCAGCTCTATCAGCTATATCATGGTAGGCATCTACCCAATCAGCGATAGTAAAATTTTCAAATCTAGTGATTACCTCATCTGAGTCCTCTTCTCTATCTTCTGAGCTTGTTGCCATAAGGCAAATGGGCTTCTCAGATTCGGCTTCACTGTCTGAAGTGTTGCTCAGGGAGCCTTCATCTTCATCACTCCAGGTACTCACCATTGCTTTCCCTTTCGTGTTCCTTCTCTTTGACTTGTCCTTATATTTTTGATTATCTGGACAGTCAGCTTTCAGATGGCCTGGTTTCCTGCATTGATAACAAGTGTTAGTTTCAGTTTTCTTTGCAGGGTTGTGTTTATACCTTTTGTCCCTTCGGCCGCCACTGTATTTCTTTTGACCGAATCGTCCTGCTCCTTTTCTGAGAAATCGCCTGAACTCTCTGGTCATCATGGCCATCTCAGAACGAGTCATATCTTCTTCTTCATTCGAGCTCTCCTCTGATGATGAAGAACTGCTGGAGCTGGATTTGTTGGATTTGCTGGAACCAGCCTTCAGCGCTATCAGCTTCTTCTTCCTTTCAGCTTCTTCTATCCTTGGCATATTAATTTCATATGCCATCAGCGAGCCAATTAGCTCATCAGCTCTTGTATTGCGCAAGTCCCTTGACTCCTCCATCACAGTAGCTTTCGTATGCCAGGCGTGAGTCAAGGACCGAAGTATCTTCCTTACTAAATCATATTCTGTCAGAGGTTTCCCGAGACCTCTTAGACCATTGGTGATGATTGTCAGTCGAGCATACATTTCTTTGATGGTCTCGTTTGGCTTCATCTTGAAGGCTTCATACTCAGACACTAGGAAATTAGCCTTCGTCTCCCTGACTTGAGAAGTCCCTTCATGAATAACTTCCAGTGCATCCCACATCTCCTTGGCTGAAGTGTACGCTGACACGCGGGAGAATTCAGTAGGGTGCAGAGAGCACTGGATGGCGTTTATGGCACTCCAATTCAGCGTGGACCTTCTGATCTCCTCCTTGGTCCAGACATCTTCATTCGGGGACAGCTCATAAGGTCCCTTGCTAACAACCTTCCAGATCTCGTAATCTTTAGCCCTCAGAAACACTTGCATACGATTCTTCCAGTATGCGTAGTTAGATCCATCGAAGAATGGGGGCTTGGTGGTTGAGTGACCTTCAGCTATCATCCCTCGAGCATCCATCTCTGCCTATCCTCTTCGGGCGATGAGTCCCTGTAGAAGAGTATGGCTCTGATACCAATTGTTGGAGTTAGATGGAAGGCTCTTTCACCACAGAATGTGGATCTAGAGGGGGGTGAATAGATCAACAGGCTAATTAAAGATAATGCCTAGATTCAAATGCGGAATTAAAAGAACACTGGACAACCACAGTCAAAGCACCGAAACAAGATCTGCTAAACAGACAAGCAAACACACGAAAGGCACAAAGACATTTAGGTGGTTCGGTCAATCCGACCTACATCCACCCCACATTCAACTCGAATGTGGATTACTGCTGATACACAGCTTCAATCTGCTGGGCACTACAGCTTGCCAACAACGGCTGGGGCTTACAGCTTATCCCGACCAGAGGAACACCCTCTGCAACAGCTGGGCAATACAGCTTAGCCGTCCGAGACCAAGTCTCGCCTGCTGAGGATTACAGCTTCTCCTGTCCAGTGGAGACCTCCACTGCAATGCTGCCTCACAGCTTGAAGAAACAAGAGTTCGGAAATAAAAATGCAGAAGCAAAATGGAAAAAGAAAACCCAAATGGGAATGTAGCTCGGAATGAGCAAGCCTCAGCTCTGGTTTCTGAACCAAGAGACTGAGTTACAATATGAGCAGCTCTCAATCTAAACTCTCTCAATTTCACTCTCTCAACACATCTCTTCTCTCTTCTCTTCTCTCCTTTTCTTCTTCTCTGTTTTTCTTTCTTCTCACTGTGGATCGATGGCTCTCTGCTGTATATACTTTTCTTTTCTTTAGTCGATCACCTTCCATCTGAAGATGAAGGCTTCATTATATACTATCAGCAGGTGGATGAGGGCGCGTGTCTTCCACATTTCCCGCCCAGAGAATTCGCCAGAACCGAGGCAATTCCATCCACGTGGCAGCACCTGATCACCTCGTCCTCCTGGGATCACGAGCCATGTCAGCAATCTCAGTAGCAGATCCCTGTCAGACAGATTATAGGATTATCAGATTAAGTGAAGAACTCTGTACAGACTTATAAGATGAACTGCATTGTATAGACTGCATTGTATGGACTTGTGAATTCGAATGCAGTGTACAGACTCTGCTCAGTGTATAGACTTCAACTATGTGAAGCATCCGCTGTACAGACTTCATATGTGAAGCAGCCATTGTACAGACTTAGGCAATATGAAAACATGACAGTCAACTGACGATATAAGGACTTCAAGTGTGAAGACGTTGTAAGTGCAAATGCAATGTACAGACTTCAGATGTGAAGCAGCCGTTGTACAGACTTCACTCAATGTACAGACTCTGCGAACGATGCATGCAATGCATTGAAGGATGTACAGTCTTCCTGAAGTGTGAAGGAGTTGAGAGTATAGACATCATCATGTGAAGACTTGAACAAGGCATGTAGACTTCACATCGTGGAGCGATGTATATACTTAGCTGAAGAAACTCTGTACAGGCTTGACCAAGACAAGACGATCGAGTGTAAAGACATCCACAATGTACAGACTTGCCAAGCAAAGGGGTTGTATAGACTTAATCAATGATGCAAGGCAAACGAATGTATAGACATTCAATGTATGGACTTTCCAAACGAAACTCTGTACAGACTTGATCAGATCAAGACAACTGAATGTGTGGACTTCCAGTGTGTAGACTTGACGATGTACAGGCTTGATCGATGCAACGTCTGTACAGACTTGCTCAACCAGTCCGATGTACAGACATGGAAAACTAATGTCAATGTACAGACTTTGGCAAAGCATCGATGTACAGACTTTCAACGTTCCAGCTAGAGGATGTATAGACTTTACCCAGTGCAAGCTACAGTGAATGAATGTATAGACTTATCAGTCTCCCTGGCTGTACAGACTTAATCACAGGCTGAACAGTTGAATGTATAGACATGCTTCCACCGACCAGTGTATATACTTTGCAAACGTGACACGCTGAATGAGACGGTGGCTGAGACAATGCATAGACTTCAGGTGAAACAATGCAGCTACAGTGCAATGTACAGACATGCCTAAGACGCAGCATGAGACGCTGGCTGAGACGAACGCTGTACAGACTTTGAATGCAATGTATGGACTTTGCATAGACGATGCATGAGACACATACTAATGTACAGACTTCACAAACGATACATGAACGAGATGCTGAAGTCTGTATATACTTTGGCAAACAATGATGTACAGACTTGGCCAAACAGTCCAATGTATAGACTTGAACTATCAACAGAAAGATGTGTAGACTTGGACACCTGAAGGCCAATGTATGGACTTGCACAGTAGCCCATTGTATGGACTTGAGTGAGCGTGCAAGCCAACAGCCATTGTACAGACTTCACCCTGTGCAAGCTATAGAGAGTGAATGAATAGACTTCACACTGGGGGCGTCGACGCATCTACACTTATTGCGTTGACGCTGCAGACTTAGCCAATCTGAGGAGTCGACCCATTTGAACAAGGGGGGGTCGACCCACAACAGTCCAGACTACACAATGAAATGTATGGACTCTATGTTCATGCTGCAATGCAATGTAGACCTATGGGTGTGTGTGTGCACGACAGTATAGACTCTGACTGCATTAGGTACACAGACAACCTGATAAAAACAACTTTATCAAAATAAGAACAGTTGCCAATCAATCAAAACAAACTGTTGCCAATGAAATAAAACTTATTGTCAACATCATCAATCACAGAGGGGTCACAACATCCAGAACGTGGACAGATTCGACCTCGGGCTCTTTTCTTGCTTATAGTTCGAATTCACTCCTCCCCGCTTGGCCGGCTAAAGGCCCCTCCCTGCGCGGAGGTAGTTTTGATTGTAACCACACAATCCCCACCCCAAGATCCCCCCCCCCCTTGCATGGGGGTAGTTCATGTAATAATTACACTCGCAGGTTTGAAGCTTCGTCGACGCGGCGTGCGGGTGCTTCCCCTCGCCTCCCCGCTCGCCCCCGTCTCCGACCGGAGTCGATTTCTTCAAACCGGCTAGGTGAGAACTCGTCCCTTGCTCTCATTTATGCTTGTTCATTTAATATTTTCTAATTGCGCCATCGGTTAGGGAGAGAGAGCCCGATCCTAAGGCTCCACCATCTTTGTGCGACCACCGTGGGTGTGAGTGAGTGACCCGCGCCCTTTGGCCATTGCCGACTCATTGAGTTGGATATCCGTTCCCCAAGGGGAGGTTTACCTTGGATGTTGCTGGCCCTCTACCAGCAAGGGTCTTGTCCCACTTCCTCGACTCGGCATCCCCGAGTTACCCTCGGGTTGAGTGTGTGCGTCATACGAAGGTCCGCTTACGTAGGCTTCTTTGCCTTGTTGTTGTGCTTGCATACTTAGGTCCGAGGAAGCATTGGTCTTGTGACTATCACCCCAAGGTGGTGTCACATCAAAAGTCCTACTTCGTTTCTTGTCTTCAACAGAGGCGGGACATGTGATGCAAGAAATTCATGCGGGATCAGCTGGAGCACACCAGGCTAGCCCAAAGATGAAAATTGAGATAAAGAAATTGGGTTACTATTGGCCCACTATGTTTGATGATTGCTGCAAGTTCGCCAAAGCTTGTCAGAAGTGTGAAGAACACGCTAACGTGGCTAGGAGACCTCCAGTGCCACTGCATCCCACCTTGCCAAGCTAGCCGTTCACCCAGTGGGGCACGGACGTGGTAGGGCCGCTACCAGCATCTTCATCAGGGTGCAAATATTCTTAGCAGCTACAGACTACTTCTCCAGATGGGCGGAGGCGGTAGCACTAAGAGATGTAACGGGAGAACTAGTTGCAAGATTCTTCCGCCAGAACATGATATTTTGGTTCGGGATCCCCAGCCGAATCATCTTTGATAATGGAAGCCATTTTAGAAACCAAAAGGTTTATCGGCTAGCCGACAAGTACAAAATTGACTGGAGGACATCATCTCCCTACAACCCTCAAGCCAATGGACTCGCAGAAGCCTTCAACAAGACACTATGCACGCTTCTGGCCAAGACTGTCAAGTCTAACAAAAAAGATTGGGAAGAAAGGATGTACGAAGCACTCTGGGCCTACCGTACTGTCTACAAAACCCCAACCGGTTGTTCACCTTTCTCCCTCGTCTATGGGTCGGAGGCTATGGTGCCGATCGAATTGGAAGTTCCCTCGCTGCGAGTCGCCATCCAGGATGGACTAGCCAGCGGTGAATAAACCAATGCAGAAAGAAGATTGGAAGAGCTCGCCGAGCTCGAAGGAAAATGCCTCCGGGCACAACAAAACATCCAACTCTACCAAGCTCGCATGGCCCGTGCTTTTGACAAGCTGGTGAAAGGTCGAGAATTCAAGAAAGGAGACCTGGTGATGGTCAAAAGAAGAGAAGTGATGCCCTCTAACCCCAAAGGGAAGTTGGTCGAAAATTGGATCGGACCATATATCGTCCGCCTAGTATATGAAGGGGGTGCCTACATCCTGGTGGACCACAAAGGAGTTGTCCAGTTCTCTCCCCTCAACGGAAAGCATATCAAGCTTTTCCACACAGCTCAACCGGCATTCCTGGAATGACCTACCCTTATCTTGGTCTAGTGGCACCCCGCCCTAGCCGAGCTACCCCTCCTTGCTTTAGTGGTACCCCGCCCTAGCCGAGCTACCCTTCCTTGGTTTAGTGGCATTTCGCCCTAGCCGAGCTATCCTTATCTTGGTCTAGTGGCACGCCGCCCTAGCCGAGCTACCCTTATCTTGGTCTAGTGGCACTCCGCCCTGATCGAGCTATCCTTCCTTGGTCTAGTGGCATTCCGCCCTAGCCGAGCTATCCTTATCTTGGTCTAGTGGCATTCCGCCCTAGCCAAACTATTCTTCCTTGGTTTAGTGGCACTTCGCCCTAACCGAGCTACCCTTCCTTAGTTTAGTGGCACTCCGCCCTAGCCGAGCTACCCTTATCTTGGTCCAGTGGCACTCCGCCCTGATCAAGCTATCCTTATCTTGGTCTAGTGGCACTCCGCCCTAGCCGAGCTACCCTTATCTTGGTCTAGTGGCACTCTGCCCTAGCCGATCTACCCTCATCTTGGTCTAGTGGCACTCCGCCCTGATAGAGCTACACTTATCTTGGTCTAGTGGCATTCCGCCCTAGCCAAGCTACTCTTCCTTGGTTTAGTGGCACTCCGTCCTAGCCGAGCTACCCTTATCTTGGTCTAGTGGCACTCTGCCCTAGCCGAGCTACCCTCATCTTGGTCTAGTGGCACTCCGCACTAGCCGAGCTATCCTTCCTTGGTTTAGTGGCACTTCGCCCCGATCGAGCTACCCTTATCTTGGTCTAGTGGCATTTCATCCTAGCCAAGCTACCCTTATCTTGGTCTAGCGGCATTCCGCCCTAGCCGAGCTACCCTTATCTTAGTCTAGTGACATTCCACCCTGATCGAGCTACCTTTCCTTGGTCTAGTGGCACTCCGCCCTGATCGAGCTACATTTCCTTGGTCTAGTGGCACTCCGCCTTGGCCGAGCTCTAAAAAGAATACACCATATTGCCATTACGGGCCCTACGTCTGAATTGGCGAAAGATCATTCCTTTGCGTTAGCATTCAGCCCCTGCTAACGAATGAATCGCTCTGCTCGGCACGAGGCCCGGTGCGCCGGCCAACAGCCGTCTACTATTAACCAAGGGTCAGACCTCACGCTTCGACCTACCACCCTTTATATCAAAAAAAAAAAAGAAGAAGAAAAGAAAAGAAAAATGGGGTTAAAAATAGAGATACCCAACCAGACTTGCTCCTATACTAGGACAAGTGCAAAAATGGCTATAACCCAGCTATGGCGAAAACCCGAAAGGGCGCTACAGGCAAAATCGGGTACCCCGCCACGTGAAAACCCGAAAGGGCGCGTGGGCAAAAGCAAGAGGGGGCTGGCTTCGGCGAAAATTCGAAAGGGCGCCTAAGTCAGTAAAGTGGTAATTTAAAAAGTCCTCTTTTGTTCTCCCCCCGTTGAAACTCCAAAAAGGGACAATCATCAAAAGTCCCGCCGGAGATCCTCTAACAAACCCATGTTCGACTCTCGTCATCATCGGCGAGATCGGTCGATCTCTACCCCTAACTTGGACCTTCCATCCTTGTTAATAATCCTACCTTTGCTTCGACATGTGACCCATGCTGATGAACAAACCCATGTTCGACCCTCGTCATCATCGGCGAGACCGTCTACCCTTTTCGACCCTTGTCACCATCGGCAAGATTGGTCGCTACCCTTTCCGGTTCTTGTCATCATCGGCAAGACCGTCTACCCTTTTCGACCCTTGTCATCATCGACAAGATCGATCGCTACCCTTTCCGATTCTTATCATCATCGACAAGACCATCTAGCTAAGGGCGCGCCGAAGTAACCCCGCGTCCTATTAACATCAATCGGTGCCAGATTAACTTCCGTGCCGAATTAAAGGCCATCCCCGGCCTCCGTCAACTGAAGAGAAGATCATTCGGGGCGAAATTCATCCGTCGGCCTTGCTGCACTCATGCCTTGCTCGCAACACCTACGTCTGGGGGGCATTTGTTGGCACCCAAAATGTGATCATCGGCGATCAAGCCATAAAGACAAATGATGCGGCCCGCTGAAGCACGGAAGCCGATAAAGATCAACATATTGAAGACTTCTCGAGCTACCAGAGCCTCAAGTCACCCCGAATGAATGCCAGGGACTTCACCTCAGGAGAACCGAGATGAACTCACAACCAATCGACAGTGCGACCAAGCCTGCCCAATGAACCGGCATCGACTCCGTCATGCCGCATACACTACACCCGTTATCCGACCAAGGACGATGGTCTACCCAGTGGCTACCCACCTCATGAAAGGCTCTCCTGAGATAAAGGAGTCCCCTTGGCTCTTCAGAACAGAGGACCAAAAGCTCTGTCGACAGAAGATCCCGGTCGCGCGGCACGGGTACGGCTTCTCGCCAAATAGGGCCCGCTAACGGCTGAATAATCGCTCGAAGTGGGCGGAACTATCCCGGGTGCTATCCCACCCTCGGAGAAGCTTTGAGCACAAGTCATACCGAGCCAGCGGCACTTATCATAGCGCCGAGAGCCGTGTCGGCGGAAAACCCGCATGTGCAAACCAAAGTCATCTGAAGTTCCGGGAATGGCCGTACGTCGACCTGGGAGCTTCAACAAGACATCTCGTCGAGATTTCAAAGAGCAGTGGTGAGATAAATGTTCACGGTGACCCCCGGAACCATCCCCGGACTCATCAGCTGACTCGCAACGTGCAAAGGGCGCTAATACGGCGCGCCCTAAACCGGCGCGCCCCCACCCGGTGCCCTGCTATTCCGGCACGCAAAAGGCAATGGAGCCTTTCCCGACGCGCCAATCTCCACGCCGGATTAAGAGCTAAAATCTGCTCCAATATATATAAAGGCAGCTGTTCGAAAAGAAAAGAGAAGAGGCAGAGAGGAGAAGAGGCAGATAGAAGAAGAGGTAAAAAGAAGAAGGAAAGGAAGAGGGTTCGAGAGAAAACCAGATTCTGAGGAGAGAGAACTTCCTTGGGAAATAGGGTTCTGTCTGAGCGTCCTTCGGCGGCCGTCTTTCTCTGCTCTAACTGAAGCCCTTTGGAGCCGGAGAAGGAAGAGTCATCCGATACTCTGTTCCGGGAAGAGGTGGGCGCCCGCGTCATCGTGGATTCCATGCTTTGATTTCTCTCGGTCAAATGTAAGCGAGAGGGGGGAGGGATGGCGATGATATGAGCCAACCCCTCCCCCCCTTTCTCTGCGATCCTTTTTTTAGCTGTTGCTCCTCTGTACATCCCTCTGCAACTGATGAACGGCGACGACGCCAGCGCCGGATTCGTAATGTATAAATGTTAGCCCATCCCCGCTTGTGGGGTGGTGATATATACATAGATATATGGACGAGCGGGTCGAATGACTGCTCGAGGCTTCTCCCCCTTTTATCTCTGTTAATGCATATACCGGAGCCCTTCCGTGCGTAGTTTCTGACTCTGATTTCTTCGAATCCCGACAATGCCCCGAGACATCACGGGCTACAGAAATGACCCCTCCCCGAGACCTTCCCATCGAACGTTTCTATGTTTCATTTGACGGTCTTTGCATCCCCCCCGTGGACAGAGCTGTGCTTATGCATATGCTTCTTCTCGCTGCGATATGGGGGCCTAACTTCCATTAATTCTCCCCTTTGCACTGTTCTGTTGCACACGGGGGTGGGAGTCGCCTCCGGGATAGCAGGGTTCATAGTCTGAGTGTTGCGTTCTAGTTGTTCGAGCATATGCTTCTATAGTTGGCTCATCTCATCTATGCACCAACTATCCCTCTGTGTCATGGCCAGTTGCCTGTTCCTCAGGGAATGTTAGCCCGATCACGCTGGCATCGATGCCTCAACCCTGCGTCTGGCAGTCTGCCTACACCGAATGCCCCCCACTTCGCTGGTTTCTAGTCTGCGTCCGTTGAGCCGTTCTGAGATTCCGCCGATTTTACTTTAATCATCCGGGGAGGGGGACATTCCCCATTGTTTCACGGAGCTGCTGAGTGATCGAGGGCTCTACCTCTCAGTGGTAGATGCTCCCTCAAGGCCACAGCGGATAGTAACAGGGTTTTTAACCCAACAATCTTAGCCTCAGCAATTTGGAGATCCGATGGTGACCAAGGGATGTGTGCTCTTAGCAGGCTAGTCCTCGGAGCTTCCCTCCCTAATGGTCGGTCTCTCTAAGGGATGTGTTACAGGCTGTGGGTTACCCACCCCTCGTAGGCTAGTCCTCGGGGTGCTGCTTCCATTATCATCTACCTCATCCCTCTATCCTCACCCACGGAGCTTTGGTGCCCCTCGTAGGCTAGTCCTCGAGGTATCCTATCCGTTAGAAATTTGATGGCTGCCACCATGCAGACCGGCGATTTAGGGGCTTGCTCCGTAAGTGAGTATGACCCCGTTCCTCTCCTACAACCTTTCAGGTTCAGGGGAGATGCTGCCCAATTTTGGACAGATTCAAGACAGGTAATTCCTCCCTATGGACCGGCCACAATCAAACACTCATTCTGAGTCAAAGAAACTCCATGCTCAAGTATGAACCTCGCACTGGCTTATCACATCATTTCGGTAGGGCCCTGGACTTCAATCAAGCAAGCAATTGGCCTAAATAACTTCAAAACTCTCAACAGAATCTTAATGAACTTAAATGGTTTCAAAATCCATCAAAAATAAGCTAAAACGGCGTGGCCCTAATCCGGCGCACCCTAATACGGCGCGGTACCCCCCCCCCCCACGCCGGATTAACACTAGACTCATGCTTTCCTATTTTTATTTGGCCCGTTCCCGGCGCGCCCTAAATCGGCGCGCCCCGTGCCCGTCACGCCGTATTAACCATTTGTCATAACCGCGCCGTATTAAGACCCTTCACCTACGTTTCGCCGCGTCGGGGAAACCTACCCCTACGCGTGGCCGCGTCGATTTTGAACCCTTTTGCTATTTTAATCGCTCACTCGCCTCCAGAGCGATCCTTGTAACGACCCGAGAATCCGATTACCGGGAAGGCCCGATAACCCGAGACTCGCACCGCCGCCCACGAGCCGGGAGGGCTCGGAAGGGCTAGAAGGAGTGTGGAGGCACAAAGAAATAGGAAATAAAGCAGGACAACTCAACAATTAACAGAAATAAATAAACAACTACAACAGAGTCCAGTCCAACAGAAAGTACAGTCTAAAGCAGTAAAGCGTACCACATGCCAAGTGAACACTCGGCCCGGCAAGCTGGAAACTGAGAACCTCCGCTCCGCACCCTCGAACCACGAGGAAGAACCGCTACACCTGAAAAGCAGGGAATGAGTCTCCAAAACAGAGACTCAGCAGGGATCCCGCGGAACCCCAACCGGAAACAACGGCGGTAGCGGAAAGGAAGCTACAACTACAGCAGGAACAGCAAACCGGTGGCCGGTCAAAAACTCGGCACTACAGCTACTCCTACTGTACCAGAAGGCACACCTCGATCACGCAGTCGAAGCTACCGAACCACACTAGTACCACCTACCGAAGCAAGAACACACGGCAACCACGCCGTAGAGGCCTGTCCCTCGGACACAGCCGACCTGGACACGCTGTCCAAGGTGCAACCCCGACCATCCGATCGCGGGTACCGCACAACAAGACCCAACCTCGGTAAAGCCACTAGCATTAGACCCTTGGCGCGAAAACCAACACACGCGCCACGGCGAAACAACCGAACTCAACGGTCAACACGACCGAAAACCCGAAGGTCGAAATCACGGAAACTGATAGTCTGTCACTCCGTACTCGACAGGAGTACCACCCACTAGAAGCACAGCCGGTAGCGTCCCCTGACGTCTTACACCGCACCGCAGGTGAACTGCCTGACGTGGTAGCTCCTACCCGAGGCGCGAACACCGTACAAGTAACCACAAACAAGTACTAGCTGGGGTCACGTCCGTCGACGTGGGTCCAACCGCCCCCAACCACGTGTGCACACACAGACCGCGCGTCCCTGGTCTGGCCCTCTGACCGGTTTTCCCCTCAGCCGGACTCTGGCTGCAAGACGTGGGGCCCAACGGTAACCGGTCCACAAACCGTCTCTAAAGGTCAGCCCGTACACCACTCCCTGGTGAGACCAGCACCTCGTACTGGTGGGCTACGACTAGTGGAGGGTCACTGAAGGAGTAGACTCTCAACGGAACACAACGTCCGAATCCGACGACGTACGGGGACCAGCCCACGTACCGGCCCCATCACACGGTGACCACAGTCGGAGAAGAAACAGGACTTACAGTCCACGGTCACGCACGCACCGTGCGCTAGAGTCGAGAAAACTCAAGTGGCGCTAAGCCACTGGACTCTGGACAGTCCTCTAGACACACTACAGCCAACGGTCCTTGAGTCACAAGACTCGGGGTCAAGACCGTTGCACGCAACAGCACAAGGCCGTCGATCTAGCCCCATCTCTAGGTCTGAAACCACGGTAGCACGAGTGCCGAGACAACACACGAGTTGCCAAGACCACTCCCTCGGAGAGGGAGCGCAAAGAACTAAGGCCACTCACACGGGCCACACGGAAAATGCAGAAGCACGATTCCCAAGGCAGCACACAAGCCGCCGCGACGATTTCCCATCTTGAAGCAAGCGGGAAACCTCCAGCCCCAGGCCGGATAACTGGACTCGCAGTCCAAGACCAACCACGTGGCCCACATGGGAATCGCCTTCCAAAGAAACTCACGGCATGCGGGGGAGACCCCACCGCACCCACACCGATACACGGTGACTCGATCGAGCGTAACACGAAGGCCCAGCACGCGAGAAGTCACCCGGACTCTCAACCCTACGGGCACGCTAAACGAGATAACACGGTCCTCCAGACACCCTCAAAACACGGACACAGAAACCCACGGGTGTCAGGGACACTCACAAGACCGCAGGTCGACCACTGGGTCACAACCGGGTCGACTAGGGATCCACACATTGCGGGACAAGGCGGAGAACACAAAAACTCGCCTCGGAACAACACAAAGCCTGACGGTCTAACCCTAGACCGTCACAGGGCTGTAACGGTCTAGGCGAGACCGTCACATCCACCTGGCGGCCTAACGCAGGCCGTTACACGGCCCGAAGAAACACAGGATGTAACGCGCCTGGCCCAGCGCGTTACACGAATGTAACGCGCTTGCCCTGGTGCGTTACACGCCTCACGCTCTCAGCGTGAAAGCAGGATGTAACGCGCTTGCCCCAACGCGTTACACGGATGTAACGCGTCTGGCCTGGCGCGTCACACACGCTGCCCTCCCCAACGGATAAAAACGGCTCTGACGGCCCACCCTGGGCGCGTTACAAGCATGTAACGGTCCAGAGGGCACCGTCACACCCCCAGCCCTCAGCTGGGCAACAGGGAATGTGACGCACCCACCCTGGGGCGTCACAAGGCTGTGACGCGCCAGCCCTGGTGCGTCACACGCCTGACCCGAAAACCAACGGAAGAGACTCTAACGGTCTAGCCCTGGTGCGTCACAGCACCTGGCGGTCTATCGTGGGACCGTCACACCCACAGACCACCAAGGGCCAACAGAAGGGGGATGTAACGGCCCTGCCCAGGCGCGTTACACCAAGTGACGGCCACTGGAAGGACCGTCACTTCCTTCCGAGAACGCTACGGCGGGAAACGACCCAAAACTCGTCCCACGCCCCCATACCTCCACAAGAGAGGGGGAAAACAAGGGGGAAGCTCCCCAGAAGCCCCTAGCATGCATCTACGGCCTCGGATCGGCCAAAAACGCAATGAAACGGGAGATCGGCCCACAAGCCCTAAAACATGGGTTTTGCCCAAAAACCCCGATTCCACCCGCTCGGCTCACCACGGCCTACGAAACTCGCGGGAAAGGAAGTGCACGAGCTGGGGAACCATCACCCTACCTCCACCGAAGATTTCGCGCCCCGAGCTCGCCGATCCGCGAAGAAACGCCGTGAAACCCTCGCCGGCTCGCGACCGCGCCACGAGCTCCCACGCGCCTCCACCGCCTCGATCCTCGCCCATCCTCGCCCGCGTCCTCACCCGCGCCGCCTCCGCCTCGCCCCCGCCTCGCTCCGTCGGCCGCCGGAGAAGAGAGGGGAGAAAGAGGGCGTGAGAGAAGAGAGAGAGTGAGAAAGAGAGAATGAGAGGGGGAGAGAGGAAAGGGTTAGTATATATAGGAAAACCCGAAAATTCGATAAATTCAGAAAATTACGAAAAATTACCTCCGCGATCCTCGGAAGGAACACAACGCAGTGGTACTGTCCCGGAGTCGGAGAACGCCACGGTTTGCCCTGCAAAGAATTCCGAAGGCACATCAGGGAAAAACACGTGTAAAGCACAAAATACACTCCGAGACCCACTAAAATGATCTGAAAAATATCCGAAAAATCCGGGGCATTACAGCCCTCCCCCCTTAAAGGAATTTCGTCCTCGAAATTCAGGACCTAGAACGACGTCCTAGAGGAAGAACACTGAACCAACTGACACGCTGTCAGGGCCCCCAGCACAGAAAACCTCGATTCTCACGAAAACACGGATCCTGAGGAACACAGCCAGACTCACAATCACACACAACACCTCGCTCCTCGCGCCGAGCACACAGGCCAACAGAGCAGGCATATACCAAAGGACACAGTCCGGCATCACCTCAGACAATGCGAGAATCCACCATGGCGCCGCAGCCACGATCTCGCTCACCGAGAAACACAACCCTCGCTACGAGCAACAGCTACTGATCATCCAATGGTCAGCAGACAAATCGCACATCAGCTTCGCAACCAGCTGACAGGTCGCACGCCCTCCTCGAGGGAGCAACCAAAATAGAGCCTCCACCAGCTCAAGCAGTCCTCTCCGCAGACCGCAATCAGAACATCGGCTCAGCACCAAGAAACACCTCACACATGGCAAGCCGAAAGCCGGACACAACACCGTGCCAACTCTTGTCAGAAGACAAACTTCGACAAAGTCCAGATCCCATCCGGAAAGGCACATCACAGAAACGACCATCAAAGGTCTCGCTGGCACACGGCTCTCGCCACGCTCGAGCCCCAACAACCAGCATCTTCTGTCTCTGAAAAGACCATCCACTGGTCACCAACTGCTCGCCAACTCGACCCTCTCGGGAAGCACGACGAAACCAAATGACAGAACATGGCGTCTTCAGTCATCACCCTACGGGACTCAGACTTATAGGGAACCACCCCATGCTAGTCACCAAACCAGGGATAACCTTGCGACACCAATGTCCTATCAGGGACCACCAATCCGACGCCAAACTCACAAAAGGCCTCCGCCCACAGGCGTCACTCTTCCATCTGGTCTCATCAAATCCTTCGATCAATCCAAGTGGACACCTGCCAATCCCGATTCCGCCCTTACCACAGAGCCACGGGACACCACCTGAACAGTGCTCACGGGTCCCCAAGCAATAACCATCTCACCGTCACAATCCGACAAGATCGTAGAACCAACAGGAACCCACAGCCTGGCAGAGACCACATCCTCAAAGCACGATCTCAACCGAGGACACGATTGGGAACACAAGTCGGGCGCCAAGCCACCGACTCTGACCAACACGTCCTCGACCTCCGTCAGGCGACATCCTCAACAACCTTATCCAGGTCCGACACCGACGCCTGACACGGCTTCCATCACAGGAACATGGTACTCATCCGGCGTACTAACCAGCACATTCCCCAACACTCCACCCTGCCAGTGCCAACAACCACAAAACCTCGGGCAACGGCACGGCAACAACACGTTTCACACCAAGGAACCAATCCTCCGATGCTGAACGCGAACTCAGGAATCCACCCGTAGCAACCAACGCTACGATCCTGAACTAGTGGGTCACAAGCCCACCACGCTTCCGCTGCGTACTCAGATCCGCGCACACAGCCGAGAAAGCAAACGCCGCCCAACCAGCGCTCGTCCTTTCGGAACAGCACCGGCACCCTCACACGACAAGGGAACGGGCACAACTTCTCACAGGCAACCGCCTTGCCAAGATAAGGAGCACGTCTCGCACGGATTTCATGGCACACAAGGCTAACCAATCCGAACACACAATGCAAGACGACGATCCTTAGCCGAACGCAATCTCTCCAACCAAAGGAGAAACCAGCGCACTTTCGACCAACGGAAGAACTCCACGCTCGACCTGACCTCAAACCTCGCACACGCTGGAAACAGCACCATCCAGCACCAAGGAAAACTATCGCTTCCATCAGGTCAGCGCCTCCGACACACTCGACGAGTGTCACGTCGGACCACCATCACAGCATCTCTCGATGCACCACCGCTGCAATTCCTCGAACTGCAACACGGCATGCCAAGAGCCGCCACACGAGCCATAACCGACAACCGCCGATGCTCACCCTCGAGTCCCGAAACTCACCGCGGAGCCTTCACATCTCAAGCCAACTCCAGGGCGAACACAACCCATCCACTGACAGAAGCACAGGAGCAAAGACTTAACGGGACATCTCTGCCAAATCCTGCCTCGAAATCAGCAGAACGATCAGGACCGACACGTCATTTCTGACGCCACAGAGCGCGACAAGAACATCAGGCTCGACGAAACAGCAGCCCACCGAGAAGATCCTCCGCTCACCCGAGCACACTTCTCGATCAGAACGCCTCAGGAGCTGGACAAACCTCAAGCTGGAGTGGCCAAAATCGACAGCAGCTCCCTCGAAGCACGCTCACGGCCACTTAACCACGAACAGTCCGCACCAGACACCTGACCACGCTGCAGGTTCCTCGAATGCAGCACCGCGAGCTCACACCTGCTAGCAACCTCTGCCCAACGCAGCACAACCAGGGCCACCACCGATGAGGGAGAAGGCTCTCGACCTCGATCCTTAGACCCCATGCTGGCACGAAAGCCGCGGACAGCAACCACCTTCACAGCGCCGCACAGCGCACTCAAGCTCTCAAGCGAGAAACAAGGCGAAAAACAAGCACAAAACCCTAAGCCAGCTGCCGACTGTACTGGACCTTACGGACTCTGATCACTGCAATGTTTCGAATTCCTAAGTACGCCCACAACCACCGCTCTGATACCAGCTGTAACGACCCGAGAATCCGATTACCGGGAAGGCCCGATAACCCGAGACTCGCACCGCCGCCCACGAGCCGGGAGGGCTCGGAAGGGCTAGAAGGAGTGTGGAGGCACAAAGAAATAGGAAATAAAGCAGGACAACTCAACAATTAACAGAAATAAATAAACAACTACAACAGAGTCCAGTCCAACAGAAAGTACAGTCTAAAGCAGTAAAGCGTACCACATGCCAAGTGAACACTCGGCCCGGCAAGCTGGCAACTGAGAACCTCCGCTCCGCACCCTCGAACCACGAGGAAGAACCGCTACACCTGAAAAGCAGGGAATGAGTCTCCAAAACAGAGACTCAGCAGGGATCCCGCGGAACCCCAACCGGAAACAACGGCGGTAGCGGAAAGGAAGCTACAACTACAGCAGGAACAGCAAACCGGTGGCCGGTCAAAAACTCGGCACTACAGCTACTCCTACTGTACCAGAAGGCACACCTCGATCACGCAGTCGAAGCTACCGAACCACACTAGTACCACCTACCGAAGCAAGAACACACGGCAACCACGCCGTAGAGGCCTGTCCCTCGGACACAGCCGACCTGGACACGCTGTCCAAGGTGCAACCCCGACCATCCGATCGCGGGTACCGCACAACAAGACCCAACCTCGGTAAAGCCACTAGCATTAGACCCTTGGCGCGAAAACCAACACACGCGCCACGGCGAAACAACCGAACTCAACGGTCAACACGACCGAAAACCCGAAGGTCGAAATCACGGAAACTGATAGTCTGTCACTCCGTACTCGACAGGAGTACCACCCACTAGAAGCACAGCCGGTAGCGTCCCCTGACGTCTTACACCGCACCGCAGGTGAACCGCCTGACGTGGTAGGTCCTACCCGAGGCGCGAACACCGTACAAGTAACCACAAACAAGTAACTAGCTGGGGTCACGTCCGTCGACGTGGGTCCAACCGCCCCCAACCACGTGTGCACACACAGACCGCGCGTCCCTGGTCTGGTCCTCTGACCGGTTTTCCCCTCAGCCGGACTCTGGCTGCAAGACGTGGGGCCCGACGGCAACCGGTCCACAAACCGCCTCTAAGGGTAAGCCCGTACACCACTCCCTGGTGCGACCAGCACACGCGTACTGGTAGGCTACGACTAGTGGAGGGTCACTGAAGGAGTAGACTTCCACTCAACGGAAAACAACGTCCGAATCCGACGACGTACGGGGACCACCCCACGTACCGGCCCCGTCGCACGGCGACCACAGTCGGAGAAGGAACAGAACTTGCAGTCCACGGTCACGCACGCAGCCTGCGCGAAAGTCAAGAAAACCCAAGTGACGCTAAGTCACTGGACTCTGGACAGTCCTCTAGACACACTACAGCCAACGGTCCTTGAGTCGCAAGACTCGGGGTCAAGACCGTTGCACGCAACAGCACAAGGCCGTCGATCTAGCCCAATCTCTAGGTCCAAAACCACGATATCACGAATACCGAGACAACACACGAGTTGCCAAGACCATTCCCTTGAGAAGGGAACGCAAGGGACAAAGGCCACTCACACGGGCCACACGGAAAACACAGAAGCACGATTCCCAAGGCAGCACACAAGCCGCCACGACGATTTCCCATCTTGAAGCAAGCGGGAAACCTCCAGCCCCAGGCCGGATAACTGGACTCGCAGTCCAAGACCAACCACGTGGCCCACATGGGAATCGCCTTCCAAAGAAACTCACGGCATGCGGGGGAGACCCCACCGCACCCACACCGATACACGGTGACTCGATCGAGCGTAACACGAAGGCCCAGCACGCGAGAAGTCACCCGGACTCTCAACCCTACGGGCACGCTAAACGAGATAACACGGTCCTCCAGACACCCTCAAAACACGGACACAGAAACCCACGGGTGTCAGGGACACTCACAAGACCGCAGGTCGACCACTGGGTCACAACCGGGTCGACTAGGGATCCACACATTGCGGGACAAGGCGGAGAACACAAAAACTCGCCTCGGAACAACACAAAGCCTGACGGTCTAACCCTAGACCGTCACAGGGCTGTAACGGTCTAGGCGAGACCGTCACATCCACCTGGCGGCCTAACGCAGGCCGTTACACGGCCCGAAGAAACACAGGATGTAACGCGCCTGGCCCAGCGCGTTACACGAATGTAACGCGCTTGCCCTGGTGCGTTACACGCCTCACGCTCTCAGCGTGAAAGCAGGATGTAACGCGCTTGCCCCAACGCGTTACACGGATGTAACGCGTCTGGCCTGGCGCGTCACACACGCTGCCCTCCCCAACGGATAAAAACGGCTCTGACGGCCCACCCTGGGCGCGTTACAAGCATGTAACGGTCCAGAGGGCACCGTCACACCCCCAGCCCTCAGCTGGGCAACAGGGAATGTGACGCACCCACCCTGGGGCGTCACAAGGCTGTGACGCGCCAGCCCTGGTGCGTCACACGCCTGACCCGAAAACCAACGGAAGAGACTCTAACGGTCTAGCCCTGGTGCGTCACAGCACCTGGCGGTCTATCGTGGGACCGTCACACCCACAGACCACCAAGGGCCAACAGAAGGGGGATGTAACGGCCCTGCCCAGGCGCGTTACACCAAGTGACGGCCACTGGA
The DNA here is from genome assembly GCA_022559845.1 of Amorphophallus konjac. NCBI lineage: Eukaryota > Viridiplantae > Streptophyta > Magnoliopsida > Alismatales > Araceae > Amorphophallus > Amorphophallus konjac. The sequence continues at coordinate 240,678,343 of CM040128.1, forward strand.
AGGACCGTCACTTCCTTCCGAGAACGCTACGGCGGGAAACGACCCAAAACTCGTCCCACGCCCCCATACCTCCACAAGAGAGGGGGAAAACAAGGGGGAAGCTCCCCAGAAGCCCCTAGCATGCATCTACGGCCTCGGATCGGCCAAAAACGCAATGAAACGGGAGATCGGCCCACAAGCCCTAAAACATGGGTTTTGCCCAAAAACCCCGATTCCACCCGCTCGGCTCACCACGGCCTACGAAACTCGCGGGAAAGGAAGTGCACGAGCTGGGGAACCATCACCCTACCTCCACCGAAGATTTCGCGCCCCGAGCTCGCCGATCCGCGAAGAAACGCCGTGAAACCCTCGCCGGCTCGCGACCGCGCCACGAGCTCCCACGCGCCTCCACCGCCTCGATCCTCGCCCATCCTCGCCCGCGTCCTCACCCGCGCCGCCTCCGCCTCGCCCCCGCCTCGCTCCGTCGGCCGCCGGAGAAGAGAGGGGAGAAAGAGGGCGTGAGAGAAGAGAGAGAGTGAGAAAGAGAGAATGAGAGGGGGAGAGAGGAAAGGGTTAGTATATATAGGAAAACCCGAAAATTCGATAAATTCAGAAAATTACGAAAAATTACCTCCGCGATCCTCGGAAGGAACACAACGCAGTGGTACTGTCCCGGAGTCGGAGAACGCCACGGTTTGCCCTGCAAAGAATTCCGAAGGCACATCAGGGAAAAACACGTGTAAAGCACAAAATACACTCCGAGACCCACTAAAATGATCTGAAAAATATCCGAAAAATCCGGGGCATTACAATCCTCGTCTCCCGTGGTCGGAGTTAATAAACCCTAATTAGTAATAAACTGAATAAGAGAAGGGCTGTTCGAGTCCGAGTCATCTCGTTATCATGCTTTCACTACCATGTCCGTCAGCACTTTGCTTTCGTTATCATGCTTGTGTTACCATTTTCCCCCCTTGGCTGGGATTAATAAATGTGATTGAGCTATGTTTGTTTTCATAACTCTATTGTCATGCCTAGCATAGTCACGAACATCATGCATGCATGCTTGCATAGACCCTCAGATATATCAAATGGCGTTGACAGAAGGCTGGGTTATGCCCGATCGGAAGTCTCCGCTATACGCGATGGTGGTCTTCGGACCTACGTCCTCCGCCACGTACCAAGGGTCTCCAATTCGATGAACCATGTCTCTTTTGCATGATAGATAAACGCATCTCATGTGATCTCGTCATGTTCACAACATCGCATCCTTATTCCGGCCTCGACAGCCCACTATCTCGGTAATTAATCAAAGGTTTTCCCTCCTCGCGGAGGATGTAATTAACGCCATATCCTTTATGGTGTGGCGGACTGCTGGTCCCGACCGAATCTCACTTTCGCCCGGCACGGGTCAGAATGAGCGCATAATAAATTTGTGACTCACGTGACTGGCACGCCCGCGCAGTCAATCAGTCAGTTAATTGCCAGTCAGTTAATTGATTGATCGACACGTGAAATAAACCGAATAAACCCAAATGATAATCATAAACAAACAAAGAAAGAAGACCGGAGTAGAACAGGAAGGATCCCATCGTAAACAAGCGGCGAATCATGGTGCTGGTGATCTACATAGGAATTTTCGTGGGATGAATCCCCCACGTTTTGGAGGTTCAACTGATCCCGATGAAGCCAAACACTGCCTTAAGGAGATGGAGAGAATTTTTGAAGTTATGCAATGCAACGACCAGGAGCGTGTGCTTTTAACAACCTTCTAGTTGGAACGGGATGCTAGGACTTGGTGGGAGTCAGTAAAGGCGACCCTCGGTGACAGACAAATTTCGTGGAAGGAATTTGAAGAATTCTTCAATAGCAAGTACTTTTCTGACAAAATCCAAGAGAAGACAGCCGCTGAGTTTGCTACTCTGAAGCAGCGGAGTTTATCTGTGGCGGAATATGAAGCTCAATTTTCTAGACTCTCTCGTTATGCTACTCATTTGATTTCCACAGAGAAGATGAAGGTGAAACGTTTTCTAAATGGGCTGAAGTTGTATTATATTAACCAGTTGGCGCCGATGGAGATTCAGACCTATGCAGAGATGGTAAGAAAAGCCCAAGTTTTAGAAGATACCTTGGAAATGACGGAGAAAATCTGTGGGAAGAATGTTAAAAAGAAGCAACCTACTAGTTCCGGGAGTGCTAAACCCGAGAATAGCAAGAAGAGGCCCAATGGCGGGTCTGGTTCATGGAAGGGGAAAATGCCAAAGAATGAAAATAAGAGGCCTGGCCCGATTTTTCCATTTAAGGGCATATGTAAGTATTGTGACCGCCCCGGTCACAAGATGGAAGAGTGTTGGCGCAAGCTGGGCGCCTGTTTGCGTTGCGGGAGTAGGGATCACCGCATTCCAGAGTGTCCTCTCTTATCTGAGCAGGCTACCCCGACTAAACCTCAAGGCAGCAAGAAACAGCAGGGCAAGCTCCAGGCCCTACAAGAGAAGGACGCAGGCACCACCGAGGAGGGTGGACTTGTGGAAGGTACTCTCATTGTTCATGGAAAGCCAGCTTTTGTTATTTTCGATATCGGTGCTACTCATTCATTTGTTTCTCGGAGTTTTGCTAAGGCATTAGCTGTGAAGCCGGTTTTGATGAATTTCCCCTTAGAGATATCAACTCCTATTATCTCTAGATCAGCGATTAAGTATTTTTATCTTTCTAGCAAGATTGTGGTTAATGAACAGAATTTGCCGGTTGATTTAGTATGCATGGATATGAAAGATTATGATGTAATTCTAGGAGCGGATTGGTTGGCTAAGCATGAGGCCAATGTCCATTGTAGTTCCAGCTCTGTGTCTTTTTCTAGACACCCTGGACTTTCTTTTATAGGGGTTAGGCAACATAGATCTGTGCCACTTATCTCGACCATCCGAGCCGATAAGTTGATGAGGAGAGGATGTCAGGCATTTTTAGCCTTTGTTTATGTGACCCATGAGAAGAAGATCAAGATTAAGAACATTCCTGTTGTCCGAGATTTTCTGGATATTTTTCCTGAGGAATTGCCAGGTCTTCCACCAGAGAGGGAAGTTGTGTTTTCTATTGATCTAATTCCTAGCGCGACCCCTGTTTCTAAAGCTCCTTATCGTATGTGTGACGACCCAGAGTTCCGGATACCAATATACCGATAACATTGATACACCGATACCAAGAACTGGGGAAGCCACCCAAGAGGCTGATGAGGCCCCTGAAGGGTTAAAGGAGTTTGCTGAGGAGTTGCATAACGAATTGGGACCACAGGCGCGCAATATTAATTAGGACAGTAATTAATAAATAAGTGCAGAAGCAATTTAAAATATCAGAGTGGTAAAATATATACATCAGTCCAGATTTACAGATAAAAAGGGGTCCACTGCACAACTACACGAGGCATACCGCGGCTCAAAAGAACAAAAAGACAAACCAACAACAGCTGGCACTCTAACGACGGCCGGCACAACCACGAGAAGGACCAGCGGACGACTGGGGCGGCTCACCTGAAAGAGGAAAGGGTGAGTCACAGCCAGACTCAGTAGGGGTCACGTGGATCCCTACCTCACACTAAATAGACAAGCAGGCAAATATAAAAGCAGTTAGAGCATGCATTTAAACAATAGACAGGCAGATGCACAATTTAATAAATAAATAAATAACAACAGGAATTAGCGTCAGGAACTAAATCTACCAATAGAATAAACCACTGCTAACCAAGTGAAGTGAGATATGGAACAACCCACTAGAAGGACAAGACCAGATGCGTCCACCGACGACTTATACTGCGTCTCGGCAACTCGCAAGTCTGGAACGTGGCAAGCGAGAGGCGTAATAGGACCAAACCAAGTACTAGTCAGAGCGACACTCGTCAATGCCAGTCTAAGTCTCCGACCACGTGTGCACACACTGACTCCTGCCTAGAGCCAAGCCTCTAGCTAGTTCCCCCCCCCCCCGTTGGACGCAACGGTAACTGTAGGGGCCCACGGTAACTATCTTACAAACCGTTCAATGGGAACACCCCTCCACCTCTCCCGGGTGGGACGACACGCTCAGTCGCTGGGCTATGACTAGTGGTTCCATCACAAGGAAAGAGAAAGTAATTCCATCGGGATCTAATAACAAACCATCGTTCATAAAACAACTTAAACATGGCATATATGTATCGTGGAATGCATTAGAAATTTACCGTGCATGCTTTTAAAAACTAGGGGAATGTAACGGTCTAGGTCTGTCGCGTCACAAGGTGTGACGGTCGGGGAAGGGGGCGCTACAGGTCGGTGACGCATCCCTGGCGGGCCGTCAGGTCCAGGCTGTAACGAGCCAGGACAGGGGCGTTACGCGAACGTAACGCGCCTCCCCTGAGTCGTTACGCCACGCAAAGCTATAAAAATTAGAATTTTTCTAACGTTCAGACAGGGTGTGACGCACGCCAGGAGGCGCGTCACGGAGCCCTGACGGTCACCCGACGGACCGTCAGGCCAACCGCCTTTACCAGGTCAACTATAGTCAAATGAAATGTAACGGTCGTGGGCTCGACCGTTACACACACTGTGACACACCTACTTAGGTCCATCACAGTACTGTAACGCGTCCCATGAGGGCCGTTACCAATGTGATGGCCCCTGGTAGGACCGTCACACCGCCTGGGTTACGGACGGGTTAGGTTCAAAATTGAACTCCCTCCCGGTCGAGCCGGATCGATGGGAAAACATGGAAAAGCTGTAAAACCTGCCAAACCATACCATTCTACAACTAATCTATACATCAAAACATAAAAACGATGCCCATGAAGTGATTTTCAAGAATTTATGGCTAAATTACACTAACATGGGATTTTCAAGGAAATCGAGGAAAATGACATCGAACGGACGTGCATGTGATGCCAATGCGATCCTAGCGAGACAAGGATTCCATCCCCCTACCTCAATCGCGACGAAAACCAGATTTGGGCAGCATGCAAGCGAGGTCGTCGCGGCTCCTCTCGCCCCGTCTCACCCCCACGTCCCACGAACCGCGATGAGGTCAGCGCCTACGCGTTCCTCACGACGAACCGATTCCAACGACACCTCCTGCGCCTCGATCCGCGACCGTCCGGACCGAAACCGAGAGAGTGGGAGAGGAGAGATCGTGAGAGGGAGAGAGAGAAAGAGGGAGAACGAGTGAGGGAGAGAGAGTTTGATGGGGGGAGAGAGAGAGAGAGAGAGAGAGAGAGAGAGAGAGATATATATATATATATATATATATATATATATATATATATATATTATTGTTATTATTATTATTTTTTGAAAAATTAACGCTAATTGCCATAAATCTTAAACAAATTCCAATAAATGCCAAACGAATGCCTAAAAATCCGTAAAAATAGCCAAAACGATCAGGACAAAGCCTAGATCCGAACTGCTACGAATCCGCTAAGGCACGAGCGCTACAGTCCCTCCCTCCTTAAAGACATTTCATCCTCGAAATTTAAACAGAAGGCGAAAGGAGGCAACTGCAAAATTAAAGCATACCTTGGAAATAAAAGGCTGGCTTCCCGCGTGGCATAAAATAGACTCGCTTGTATCTGCAGTCAACCACGGCACCATACAATTCCAGCCAGTCCATGTCTAGAATAGCGTCATATTCGGCCAATTTCAATGCATAAAGCTTCACAGGCATCTGCCGATTGCTGACGACAATAGGGGAATCTTCCAGGCACACCAGAGTGGACATGAAATCTCCAGAGGGTAACTCCACGAGCAAATTACAGGACACTTCGGTCATCGGCTCCTCAATGTGAGCAAGAAAATCCTCGGACACAAAAGAATGAGTTGCACCAGAATCGAAAAGAACATGAGCTGGACGACCGAAAATCAAAACCGTACCTTCTACCAGATTAGCTGCCACAGCTTCTGCACAGGTGATGTGAGTGACCCTACCTCTCGGAGGACGGCCGGCTGCAGAAGCTGCTGGGAAGGAACTGGAGCAGGTAGATAAGACGGCTGAGGTTGAGGCGGCGGAGGAAGATGAAACTAAGGCTACTGCGGCTGGGTAAATTGTGAGAACTGCACCGGTTTCAGCTTCAGCGGACAGTCTCGGACTACGTGACCCGGTTGATCACAGCGATAACAGATGATCGGCAAAGAACACGGCACGTCTGGATGACTGCCACCACACCTCGGACACGGACGTTGCTGACAACCGAAAAAATCTTGGCGCGATCGAACAGAAGGAACGGACAACTGACTTGAATCGGAAGGCGCCGAATGCTCAAACTTCCTCTTCGACTTCTTATTCTTGAATTTTCAGAAACGAGAATCAGAAGGAGAAGAGACACCGCTGACAGCAGGAACGGCAGAAGGAACTCCTGGGACAAACGGCTGGTAAGTCGGCTGAAACTGCACAGTCAGCTGCACCATTCTTGCCTGATAAAGCCCTCGAGTCCTCGCCATTTCCATCTCCACTACAATAGCAGCCTGGTACGCTGAATCCAACTCAGACACTCGGGTAGCGAACAACGGCAGGCTCAATTTCGCTTTCAGTCCGCGCAGAAACTGCTGAGTCTTCATAGCTTCATCAGCAAAAATATGGGGCGCATACCTACCCAATTCGATGAACTTATCTCGGTACAGTAACACAGTCATGTCACCTTGCGTCAGCTCTAGAAACTGGTACATCTTCGCTAACTTGAGGCAGGTTGGAGTGTAAGCACGCTCGAATGCAGCAACGAACTCTGCCCAGGTGATTTGCCGAAGCGGACGGGAACGGAAGGCAACCTCCCACTCTGTAGTCCACCACGTGCGTGTGGTACCTTGAAGCTAATAAGTAGCCAACATAACTTTCTCATCATCCGCGCACTCCATTGATTGGAACACGCACTCAGTGGCATCGAGCCACGATCTAGCTGCCTCCGGATCTGATTGACCCTCGAAAGTCGGTGGGTGGAACAGCAGGAATTTCTTTAACGCTCTACCACGGCCACCGAGCACTTCTTCACGCGGAGCAGGGTTGACAGAAGCTGGCACAGCTGGGGCAGAGGAAGTACCACCCTCCTCCCGAGGAGCCTGAGCTTTCTTCCATCCACGAGGCAACATCTTGCATCTAGAAAACACACGATAACAGAAAACCATCAATAATCACAAGAAACATCCTAAGCCAGCAATAGACGACTCAGTGGACTTGCTCTGGACCGGCGCAAGTTCCAATTCCTAATACAAATCCCCAACACAGCTCTGATACCAACTGTGACGACCCAGAGCTCCAGATATCGATATACCGATAACATTGATACACCGATACCAAGAACTGGGGAAGCCACCCAAGAGGCTGATGAGGCCCCTGAAGGGTTAAAGGAGTTTGCTGAGGAGTTGCATAACGAATTGGGACCGCAGGCGCGCAATATTAATTAGGACAGCAATTAATAAATAAGTGCGGAAGCAATCTAAAATATCAGAGTGGTAAAATATATACAATAGTCCAGATTTACAGATAAAAAGGGGTCCACTGCACAACTACACGGGGCATACCCCGGCTCAAAAGAACAAAAAGACAAACCAACAACAGCTGGCACTCTAACGACGGTCGGCATAACCACGAGAAGGACCAGCGGACGACTGGGGCGGCTCACCTAAAAGAGGAAAGGGTGAGTCACAGCCAGACTCAGTAGGGGTCACGTGGATCCCTACCTCACACTAAACAGACAAGCAGGCAAATATAAAAGTAGTTAGAGCATGCATTTAAATAATAAACAGGCAGATGCACAATTTAATAAATAAATAAATAACAACAGGAATTAGCGTTAGGAACTAAATCTACCAATAGAATAAACCACTGCTAACCAAGTGAAGTGAGAGACGGAACAACCGACTAGAAGGACAAGACCAGACGCGTCCACCGATGACTTATACTGTGTCTCGGCAACTCGCAAGTCTGGAACGTGACAAGCGAGAGGCGTAACAGGACCAAACCAAGTACTAGTCAGAGCGACACTCGTCAGTGCCAGTCCAAGTCTCCGACCACGTGTGCACACACTTACTCCTGCCTAGAGCCAAGCCTCTAGCTAGTCCCCCCCCCCCCCCGTTGGACGCAACGGTAACCGCAGGGGCCCACGGTAACTAGCTTACAAACCGTTCAATGGGAACACCCCTCCACCTCTCCCGGGTGGGACGACATGCTCAGTCGCTGGGCTACGACTAGTGGTTCCATCACAAGGAAAGAGAAAGTAATTCCATCAGGATCTAATAACAAGCCATCGTTCATAAAACAACTTAAACATGGCATATATGTATCGTGGAATGCATTAGAAATTGACCGTGCATGCTTTTTAAAACTAGGGGAATGTTACAGTCTAGGTCTGCCGCGTCATAGGGTGTGACGGTCGGGGAAGGGGGCGCTGCAGGTCGATGACGCGTCCCTGGCGGGCCGTCAGGTCCAGGCTGTAACGAGCCAGGACAGGGGCGTTACGCGAATGTAACGCGCCTCCCCTAAGCCTTTACGCCACACGAAGCTATAAAAATTAGAATTTTTCTAACGTTCAGACAGGGTGTGACGCACGCCAGGAGGCGCGTCACGGAGCCCTGACGGTCGCCCGACGGACCGTCAGGCCAACCGCCTTTACCAGGTCAACTATAGTCAAATGAAATGTAACGGTCGTGGGCTCGACCATTACACACACTGTGACGCACCTACTTAGGTCTGTCACAGTACTGTAATGCGTCCCATGAGGGCCGTTACCAATGTGACGGCCCCTGGTAGGACCGTCACACCGCCTGGGTTACGGACGGGTTAGGTTTAAAACCGAACTCCCTCCCTGTCGAGCCGGATCGACGGGAAAACATGGAAAAGCTGTAAAACCTGCCAAACCATACCATTCTATAACTAATCTATACATCAAAACATAAAAACGATGCCCATGAAGTGATTTTCAAGAATTTATGGCTAAATTACAATAATATGGGATTTTCATGGAAATCGAGGAAAACGACATCGAACGGACGTGCATGTGAAGCCAATGCAATCCTAGCAAGACAAGGATTCCATCCCCCTACCTCAATCGCAACGAAAACCAAATTTGGGTCGCATGCAAGCGAGGGGTCGCCGCAGCTCCTCTCGCCCCGTCTCACCCCCACGTCCCACGAACCGCGACGAGGTCAGCGCCTACGCGTTCCTCGTGACGAACCGGTTCCAACGACACCTCCCGCGCCTCGATCCGCGGCCGTCCGGACCGAAACCGAGAGAGTGGGAGAGGAGAGATAGTGAGAGGGAGAGAGAGAAAGAGGGAGAACGAGTGAGGGAGAGAGAGTTCGATGGGGGAGAGAGAGAGAGAGATATATATATATATATATATGTATATATATATATATATTATTTTTTGAAAATTAACTCTAATTGCCATAAATCTTAAACAAATTCCAATAAATGCCAAACGAACGCCTAAAAATCTGTAAAAATAGCCAAAATAATCAGGACAAAGCCAAGATCCGAACTGCTACGAATCCGCTAAGGCACGAGCGCTACGGTATGTCTCCTGCGGAGCTGAGGGAATTAAAGCAGTAGTTAATGGAATTACTTGAGAAGGGGTTTATGTTGTGCCCCTGTGGTTTTGATGATTGGTTTTTGATGTGAGTTAATCACTGTGAGTCATCTTGCTGTGTGTCATCATGCTATTATTCAGTCATTCTCTGATCATAATGCTTTCTTTTATATGCTCGATTAATTCATGTTTTATCATGTAAGTGAAAGGAGTTCATATGGCTGTCAGATAACATGCTCTATTTAATTCTGTCTACACTCTGTCTGTACAGTCTCCACAGCAGTGCGTCAACTCATTGTGCTGATGCGTCGACCCTTCAGTCATATTTATCTCTGTCCACACAGTAGTGCGTCAACTCCTTGAGCTGATGCGTCGACTCTTCAGTTCAGTTTCTTCAAGTCTATACATTAGACTATGGCAAAGTCTATTCATTCGTTTGGGTAACAAAGTCTGTACAGCCGTGTCATATGCTCCTGAAGTTCATATCATCAAGTCTATACAGTGGGCTGTGCAGCCTATTCGTGTTGGTAAAGTCTATACATCGGTCCTTCACCGTCTCATGCATTGTCTCTGCCAACGTCTCATTTAGAGTCTTCCCTATGTTGAAGTCTATACAGCGTCAACAGTGCATCATTTCTAGAAGTATGTACATCGGCATGCATTGCATCAAGTGTATACATTGGGTCATGCATTCACTGTAGAGTCTACACATTGCTGGGTCTTATTCAATGTCTTCATGCATTCATCAAGTCTATACGTTGGAAGACAAAGTCTATACAGCGTCAACTCATTGGGCTGCAGCGTCAACTCAGCAAGTATGCACATCGCCTCATTTCTTCAAAGTCTATACACTGGATTGTCAAGCTTCATGTCTATACACTGGTTTGTCTAAACTTCAACTCTATACATCCGATTACTGTTGCAGTGTTCACCAAGTCTACACATCGCCTTCAGACCTTCAACTCTATACACTGCTACAGGAACCAAGTCCATACACTCTCTCGTTCAAATCCTTCTAAGTCTGTACATCGTCTTCGCATCTGCAAGTCTATACACTGGACTTCATTTTACCAAGTCTATACACTGGACTTTGTTTCACCAAGTCTGTACACTCCACATCTTTTCCTACGCTTGGCCAAGTCTATACACTCATACCTTTCCCTACGCTTTCCTGGCCAAGTCAATACATTGCTAAGCCTGTACATTGTATACTGCTCAAACGACCAAAGCTCAAAGTCTGTACAGCGTGAAGTCTATACATTGAACTGTTCTTCAAAGTCTGTACAGTGGCTTCGAATCGGCAAGTCTGTACATCGGCTTCACTCACTCAAGTCCATACATCCACAGTGGATCATCAAGTCCATACATCCACAGTGGTACTTCCATGTCTATACAATGCTGAAGCCTTCACAAGTCTGTACACTGCTTGAGCCTCACCAAGTCTGTACATCGCTTCAAGCGATTCAAGTCTATACAGCCAGCCTTCACGATTCAGAGTCTGTACATCGGTCCTTCAACGTCTCATGCTTCGTCTCACTCTCGCAAAGTCCATACACTGGCTCAAGCTTATCGAAGTCTAGACATCGCCGTTGGGCATCAAAGTCTAAACATTGGCCTCATGCTTCAAGTCTATACATTGGGTTGTCCGACCACAACTCTATACATTCAGTTGTTATAACTTGACACTTCAGTGCTCACAGCACACTCGTTCCAAGTCTGTACACTGGTTAGGCTTCGTGAAGTCTATACAGTGGCTGAGCAATGTAAAGTCTACACATTGGTAAGGCTAGTTCATGCATTGTTCATCACATGTCTATACACTGCCATTCATGAGCTTATTCATTGAAGTCTATACATTGCTGAACTATGCACAGCCTGTGTTAATTTTGTTCATCGACTGAACACTTCTTTAATCCTGCAGGTGTCTGGCACGTGATCCAAGGAGCTGAAATGCTGACACGTGGCCAAATACTTGGGCGGGAAATGTGGAGGCCACACGCGCCCAATGCTGCCTCTGCTCGAGCTGCTATAAAAGGGAGTCTCGGTTGTCTGAAGGAACGTGATCGAAAATAGAGAAGAAGAAATAGCAGAAGTACAGAAGTGCTGAGAGTTCGATCCAGCAGAAGAGAAGAGTTGCAGAGAAGAGAAGAGAAGAGAAGAGAAGAGACAGAGAGAGCCTGCGAAAGAAGAAGAAAAAGAGTGAAGAAGCAGAAGAGAAAGAGAGAGAGAGAGAGAAGGAGTTCGTAGAGAAGAAATGGGAAAAGCTTGAAGATTTATCCTCTGGCGTTTGGATCAAATCCAAGCCAGACCTGCTCCCTTGAGAGCTACATTACTTGTATTTCATTTCCAGCTTTTGGCGCTGTGATTTTTCATCCTTTCTGATTTTCCTTTTTATCTTTCCATCTTTGTACTTCCGATCCTCTGGACTGAGGTCGGGTTCCTCCTGGTGGGTCAGGAGAAGGGAGATCTGATCTCCGGTTGTAAGTAGCTGGGTGCTACTTGTGGGTTCCCCCCGGTTTGGAGGAAGGGAGACTTGTCTCCGGTTCTGGGCTTGTGGGTTGCAAGTCCAGGGGTCCCTCCGGTCTGGAGGAAGAGAGACTTCGGTCTCTGGTTTCCAAGTGGCTGGGAGTCACTTGGGGTGTCCCTCCGGTTGGGAGGAAGAGGGGAGGCTGTTCCCCTAGTCAAGCTGTGTGGTAGCACCTTGTTCGCAGACTGAGTCTGCTTGGTTCTAGCATTTGCTAGTGAAGCCTCACTCCGGTTGGGAGTGAGGGGTGGATGTAGGTCTGGAGGACCGAACCACCTAAAAAATTTATTGAGCAGTGGTTTGATTACTTGATTTGTTTCCGCTAGATGCTTGGATAGGCACGCTCCTACTGCTTGTTATTATGTTCAATCGAATTAGCTTAATTCTAGAACTTGCCTAGCATCTAAGTTTTTTATTTGGGCATTATTCGTACCAGGATACATTCACCCCCCCCCCTCTGTATCCGAGCCTAGCACCCTAACACTTGGTATCAGAGCCGGTGTCTGCATACAAGGTCCAGCGACCTGTAGATTCGATCTTGCAGTCTTAGGTGCTAATTTGTTTTTAGTGCATCAATATTCCTGTTTCATTAATCTGTTGTGTTCTCATGGCTCATCCACCGATTTTCAGTGGTACGCATTTTAATGCTTGGTTCGCTAGTCTGAAGAATTATATGAAATCTGTGAATCTAGACCTATGGAAAGTAATTTCACATGGTCCTCATGAACTACCAAAGAAAAAGTCCAAATGGACTGACAGTCACAAGTCTATGCATGAAGAGAATCAGATAGCTATAAATCTAATGAAGATAGCTATTGATAGAGCCTTTCACTCATGCTTCGTTGAGTTCTGCTAAAGACATTCTGGATACACTGAAGCGAACTCAGGAGATAGATGTGGACAGCTGCATGATGGCCAACAGAAGAAATCAAAGTGGCAGCGATCAAGGCAGCAATCAAACTGAAGAAGATGATGATGATGAGCTAAATCTCTTCGAGAATTTTTCTCTAGAAGATTGGCAGAATGCATATGCTGAATTATTTGAATCTCATGAACTGTTAAGAAAACAGTATAAAAAATTGAAGAATGGTACTGGTTTAGATAGTTCAAGTTCTCCTTGTAGAAATTGTGTTGAATTGAAAAATATTCATGATGCCTGTATGTCTGATTTTCAAATATTGAAGAAACAAGTTTCATTATTAAAAACTGAAAATCAAGATCATATAAATGTGATATCTGAACTCAAAGAAAAATTCAACTCAGATAATGATAATCAGACTCTTGTTAACTATCATGACCAGTATGAAAAATTGCTGAAAAACTTTGAAAGTGTGAATTCAGATTTAAACAAGTTGAAATCTGAAAATGATTCTCTGAGAACATCTGCTAATAAAAATGATAAAAAATCTGAGAAACTTGAGCAGGAGAAGAACTTATTTGCTGAAAAACTTGAAGCCATCAAATCTGTGAATGTGGAATTACAGAAAAATATTGAAAAGAAGGAAAAAGATTTGAAGGAATTCAAGGCTGGAAGAAAACTTGAAACTAACTCAGAAGATCAGACTTTGATAAATGAGTTAATTCAGAATGACAAGCTTAAGGAAGAAAATGAGAAATTAAAAATGCCGAACTCCACTATGTCTGAGAGACTGCTAGCCTTAGAAAGAGGAAAAACTGTGTGTGTTGAAGATTCTGATAAACTGAGCAATCTGGAACAGGAAGTTGAAAAATATAAAACTGCTAACAAAGTTTTGAATGAAGCTATGAATTGCTATGAGCAAGAGATTGCCAGTTATGAGCTACATATTTCCTCTTTAGAAAATGAAATTTATGATTTGAAAGGTTCCTTGTCTAAATTTGTTGATGGGCAGAAAAACCTAGACAAGCTACTAGGTATAAAAATCAACCCTAGGAAGGAAGGGCTGGGCTACAATAAGATAAACAAGAAAGAACTTCAGAACAAAGTTATGACATCTTTTGTAAATGATTCAGATGTAGCCACCACCTCTAAAGATAAATAGCCCATTGCTCAGAAAAAGCTGGGAACAAAGATTAATTTTAAAAAGGAAGGACTTGGTTACAGTCCAGTCATGAGGAAGGTTGATGGAGCCAACCTGAAAACTATCTTTGTCAAAACTTCTGAACAGGAAAAGCCTTCTACTTCATCTCCAATTCAGTACAAGGCTAAGAAAATAGGAAAACAGGATAAAAATCAGAAAAGGACTGTAAATCAGAAAATAAATGAAAAGTGTTCATCAGTGCATATTGATCACAGTCCTCACATACACTCACATGCATCTAAAAGGAAAATGGCATGCCACTACTGTCATAGATTTGGACATTTAATGCATGAGTGTGAATTAAACGAACTGGATGATTTGAATGTTGAAATGATGAATGCTAGGAAATATCATGATAAAAAACCTGTTGTTCATTCAAAGAAAAGTGAATGCTCTCATTGTGGTAGATTAGGCCACACCTTTGCTCAATGTTGGTTTGCTAATGGAAAGAAAAAATCACTCTCACATCATGCTAAATCTTATGCTAACCAACATGCTTTTAATATAAACAAAACTGCTTCTCTGAACCAGCATGTCAAATGTTTTAATTGTAACAAGCTTGGGCACAAGGCCACTGAATGTTGGGCAAGTTCTTTTAGAAGAAAGTCCCCTTTCTGCTCCCATTGTGGGAAGCATGGCCATGCAGTCAAGGACTGCTGGCATGTCCAGGGTAGGAATAGAAATTCCAAAGAATTTGGTAGGAACAAACTTATTTTTAAAAGAATTCATGTTTGCTCAAATTGCAGAAGACCAGGCCACCAAGTTGATGCTTGCAGGGTAGCTGGTCATGAAAAGAAAAAATTTCATAATAATAACAGAAACCCTCATGCTCACTCTTATAATGCTCAAGTTCATGCTAGTATACATAAGAGGAACATGAAACCTGCTAGTTCATGCCACTATTGTGGGCTGTCTGGGCATTCAATGCATAACTATTTTATCATGAACTCTGATGACTATTTGACACAGAAAAAGATGCAGGCAGTCCCAAAAGGGGCTAATTACTATGCAAGACCCAAGACCACTTGGGTTCCTGCTAGTGGAAAATAGGAAGGTGCCTAGCAAGTGTGCCTTGGATGGAATAAAGGGGTAATGATCCAAGGCACTCAAGAATGAAAAACCCCATTCTCACACTTTTCAGGTAATCTCTCTGCATTTCCCATTTTGAAACTCATTGCATATCTGGTTTGATGTATTCTTGCATATCATGTTCTTAGTTTCATCTAGTGCATGCATATTAAATCTGTTCTTGCATATTCATTCATCATCTGCCAGTTGCATTATTTTCTGATCATGCACTCTGAAATTTCTGAAAATCTGAACTGAATGTGAATATTGTTTGAAATTTGTGTGTTGCAATAGCTCACTGAACATTCTGAATTGCATATAGGACTGCATGTTGAATTATCATGCATGACCTCAATGGTATATAAATGGTAAGGTACCAAAAGGCAGGGAAGTCTGTCTGGAGGTTCTTACTATGTGTGAGGTGGTCTTTTAGACCAAGTGCTCCGCCTAGTACCATGGGTCACTTTGCTGAATAGGACAGTCTGAATGTGCACAAGTCACTATATCATTTGGAATCACATGTTCAGTTTCTCATGGCAAACATTGCATATTTTCAGGGGGAGTTAATTGCATGTGTTTTTGCATACATATAGTGCATTGCATTTCATTTCATTGAAAATGCCAAAAAGAGTGTCTGAATGCATGTTGACAGGGGGAGTCAATGCATCGCATATAGGTTGTTAAATGCATACTCTTGTGAGAATTCATTGCATACCCTTCATCATTGATCTTAGTTGGCAAACCTTGATAATATCAGAAATCATTGAGCCTCAAAATCTCTCCTATCAATTGGTATCATTTGGCTTCAGAAATCTATCAGTCTGTCATGAAGATTTCAATGGGACTATCTCAATCATAAATCTGAAAAATTCTTGAACTAGAAATCTTCTATTATACGTTTTTATGAATGACTGAAATAACTCATGTGGTTTAAGTTTAATGTATTCAATGAGTTTGGTTTTAAAATCTCTTAAAAATATCTGAAGCATATTTAATAAACCTTAACCATCTGTTTCATGCTGTGTCTTGTAAAATCTTCTGAAATCTGCATTATTGCATTCATGGCTTTAATTGGTTAAGTACATGAAATTATTATTGACTTGAAGCAAAGGAATTTGTCTGAATTGTCTAAAGGGTAATTGTTGTCAGAGCAATGACTTTGGTCACTGAGAAACCATGTCGAAAGGACTATGTCATGAGGTGTCTTAGTCAACTCTGCAGAATAAAATTCATTGAAAATTCAGGCAGAGCAATGGCATGCACACTGAGAAATATAACTCACTCATCAAGAAATGATTTGCAGTATGTCATGATGTGTAAATGCTATCTCTGTTCATATAAAGCATGACAGTTAGTCACACTAAATGCTTAGGGATATTGGCCTCTGATCAAGGTATATCCTCTAGTTACAAGGTGTGCACTGAACTAGAGTGCTCGTAAAATTTTTAGCATGAAAAAATTTATTGAACAAATTAAAATGTTTGAATATTGATGCTAAAATCAAATTGCTACAACCCTAGACAAAATCATATGACTTCATAATTGCTTGATCTCAATACTAATGCATGTAATTCCGAAAGAAGTCAATAAATTTGATTGTGTAAGAGAAAGGGAGTTTTATCAAGATAAATATGAGGGCTTGGTTCATTTTTATTAAACCATGGTTTTAGATATCAATATAGAATTTTATTGATAAACTCTACATACATCATGTTTAAACCATGTTGTTCAATAAAGCTCATTCATAAGCCCTTATAATGGAAGACTTTGAAAAACTTATGTTTTGGATTTATGAGATTGATATCTCTCTGAAAATCTGACTGAATTTTCTGAGATTGGAGCTTCTTTAAAAATCTGCTAATTGAACCTCTTCTGCTCATTGACCTGAACTTCTCCTTGTTTGCCCCTGTGGTCTCCTTCTCATTCATTTCATAAGGTTCCATTTATTGAGGGGGAGCCTCCTTGTCATATGCATCATGCTGCATAGAAGGAGAAGAATTGTGCTCTTGCATTCATATTTCTGGTATCTGCATCTACATTCATACCCCTTCCCATGGTTTATTTTGATTATACCAAAGGGGGAGATTGTTTGCCAAAGAGGGCGAATATCATTCAATCATTGCATGCAGGTTCCTTTTGATCATCTCTAATTCATGTTCTTGCTGAAACTCTCAAAGGGGGAGAATCATGTTCTTGCAAGGGGGAGAAATTGACTGAATTTTTATACATGCTTTAATTTCTCAAACTATTTTCTTTTTGATGAAGTCAAAGGGGGAGAATAGTTTGTGTCATCAGCATTACTCACAGTGTAGTATTGCCATCATCAAAAAGGGAGAGATTGTTGTGCCCCTGTGGTTTTGAGGATGGTTTTGATGATTGGTTTTTGATGTGAGTTAATCACTGTGGGTCATCTTGCTGTGTGTCATCATGCTATTATTCAGTCATTCTCTGATAATAATGCTTTCTTTTATATGCTCGATTAATTCATGTTTTATCATATAAGTGAATGGAGTTCATATGGCTGTCAGATAACATGCTCTATTTAATTCTGTCTACACTTTGTCTGTACAGTCTCCACAGCAGTGCGTCAACTCATTGTGCTGATGCGTCGACCCTTCAGTCATATTTGTCTCTGTCCACACAATAGTGCGTCAACTCCTTCAGCTGATGCGTCGACTCTTCAGTTCAGTTTCTTCAAGTCTATACATTAGACTGTGGCAAAGTCTATTCATTCGTTTGGGTAACAAAGTCTGTACAGCCGTGTCATATGCTCCTGAAGTTCATATCATCAAGTCTATACAGTGGACTGTGCAGCCTGTTCGTGTTGGTGAAGTCTATACATCGGTCCTTCACCGTCTCATGCATTGTCTCTGCCAACGTCTCATTTAGAGTCTTCCCTGTGTTGAAGTCTGTACAGCGTCAACAGTGCATCATTTCTAGAAGTATGTACATCGGCATGCATTGCATCAAGTGTATACATTGGGTCATGCATTCACTGTAGAGTCTACACATTGCTGGGTCTTATTCAATGTCTTCATGCATTCATCAAGTCTATACGCTGGAAGACAAAGTCTATACAGCGTCAACTCATTGGGCTGCAGCGTCAACTCAGCAAGTATGCACATCGCCTCATTTCTTCAAAGTCTATACACTGGATTGTCAAGCTTCATGTCTATACACTGGTTTGTCTAAACTTCAACTCTATACATCCGATTACTGTTGCAGTGTTCACCAAGTCTACACATCACCTTCAGACCTTCAACTCTATACACTGCTACAGGAACCAAGTCCATACACTCTCTCGTTCAAATCCTTCTAAGTCTGTACATCGTCTTCGCATCTACAAGTCTATGCACTGGACTTCATTTTACCAAATCTATACACTGGACTTTATTTCACCAAGTCTGTACACTCCACATCTTTTCCTACGCTTGGCCAAGTCTATACACTCATACCTTTCCCTACGCTTTCCTGGCCAAGTCAATACATTGCTAAGCCTGTACATTATATACTGCTCAAACGATCAAAGCTCAAAGTCTGTACAGCGTGAAGTCTATACATTGAACTATTCTTCAAAGTCTGTACAGTGGCTTCGAATCGGCAAGTCTGTACATCGGCTTCACTCACTTAAGTCCATACATCCACAGTGGATCATCAAGTCCATACATCCATAGTGGTACTTCCATGTCTGTACAACGCTGAAGCCTTCACAAGTCTGTACACTGCTTGAGCCTCACCAAGTCTGTACATCGCTTCAAGCGATTCAAGTCTATACAGCCAGCCTTCACGATTCAGAGTCTATACATCGGTCCTTCAGCGTCTCATGCTTCGTCTCACTCTCGCAAAGTCCATACACTGGCTCAAGCTTGTCGAAGTCTAGACATCGCCGTTGGGCATCAAAGTCTAAACATTGGCCTCATGCTTCAAGTCTATACATTGGGTTGTCCGACCACAACTCTATACATTCGGTTGTTATAACTTGAGTCTTCAGTGCTCACAGCACACTCGTTCCAAGTCTGTACACTGGTTAGGCTTCGTGAAGTCTATACAGTGGCTGAGCAATGTAAAGTCTACACATTGGTAAGGCTAGTTCATGCATTGTTCATCACATGTCTATACACTACCATTCATGAGCTTATTCATTGAAGTCTATACATTGCTGAACTATGCACAGCCTGTGTTAATTTTGTTCATCGACTGAACACTTCTTTAATCCTGCAGGTGTCTGGCACGTGATCCAAGGAGCTGAAATGCTGACACGTGGCCAAATACTTGGGCGGGAAATGTGGAGGCCACACGCGCCCAGTGCTGCCTCTGCTCGAGCTGCTATAAAAGGGAGTCTCGGTTGTCTGAAGGAACGTGATCGAAAATAGAGAAGCAGAAATAGCAGAAGTACAGAAGTGCTGAGAGTTCGATCCAGCAGAAGAGAAGAGTTGCAGAGAAGAGAAGAGAAGAGAAGAGACAGAGAGAGCCTGCGAAAGAAGAAGAAAAAGAGTGAAGAAGCAGAAGAGAAAGAGAGAGAGAGAGAAGGAGTTCGTAGAGAAGAAATGGGAAAAGCTTGAAGATCTGTCCTCTAGCGTTTGGATCAAATCCAAGCCAGACCTGCTCCCTTGAGAGCTACATTACTTGTATTTCGTTTCCAGCTTTTGGCGCTGTGATTTTTCATCCTTTCTTATTTTCCTTTTTATCTTTCCATCTTTGTACTTCCGATCCTCTGGACTGAGGTCGGGTTCCTCCTGGTGGGTCAGGAGAAGGGAGATCTGATCTCCGGTTGCAAGTAGCTGGGTGCTACTTGTGGGTTCCCTCCGGTTTGGAGGAAGGGAGACTTGTCTCCGGTTCTGGGCTTGTGGGTTGCAAGTCCAGGGGTCTATCCGGTCTGGAGGAAGAGAGACTTCGGTCTCTGGTTTCTAAGTGGCTGGAAGTCACTTGGGGTGTCCCTCCGGTTGGGAGGAAGAGGGGAGGCTGTTCCCCTAGTCAAGCTGTGTGGCAGCACCTTGTTCGCAGACTGAGTCTACTTTGTTCTAGCAATTGCTAGTGAAGCCTCACTCCGGTTGGGAGTGAGGGGTGGATGTAGGTCTGGAGGACCGAACCACCTAAAAAATTTATTGAGCAGTGGTTTGACTGCTTGATTTATTTCCGCTAGATGCTTGGATAGGCACGCTCCTACTGCTTGTTATTATGTTCAATCGAATTAGCTTAATTCTGGAACTTGCCTAGCATCTGAGTTTTTTATTTGGGCATTATTCGTACCAGGATACATTCACCCCCCCTCTGTATCTGGGCCTAGCACCCTAACAGTTTATTCATCCAAGTGCATCCCCGTGGGGGGCTCCAGTGTTATTTGTAAGGAAGAATGATGGCTCGATGACGTTGTGTATTGATTATCGGCAACTGAATCAGTTGACTATAAAAAATAAATATCCATTGTCGAGGATTGATGAGTTATTTGATCAGATAGCAGGAGCTCAATATTTCTCTAAGATTGATCTTCGATCATGCTATCATCAGTTGCGGATTAAGGAGGAGGATTTTTATAAGACAGCATTTCGTAGCAGGTATGGGCACTTTGAATTTATTGTAATACCTTTTGGACTAACGAATGCACCTGCAGCTTTCATGCAGTTGATGAACGATGTATTCCGACCCTATTTGGATCAATGGGTTGTAGTGTTTATTGATGACATTCTGATTTATTCCAAGAGTGAGGAAGAACATGCTGAACATTTGAGGATGGTGTTATAATTATTGAGAGACCATTAGTTATACGCCAAGTTTAGCAAGTGTGAATTTTGGCTACAAGAGGTGTCCTTTCTAGGGCATATCATTACGAAAGAAGGTATTTCTGTTGATCCGTCGAAGGTAGAGGCAGTTAAAGATTGGGACAGGCCTACTAGTGTAACAGAAGTTAGAAGCTTCCTAGGCTTGGCAGGATATTATCGGAGGTTTATTAAAGATTTATCCAAGATTACGGTACCCTTAACAAGATTAACCCGCAAGGAGAATAAGTTTGATTGGACGGAAGATTGTGAGAAAAGCTTCCAGACTTTGAAGGAGTGTTTAACGACTGCCCCTATTTTAGCATTACCATCTAGAGAAGGAGGCTTCGTGGTGTACACCGATGCTTTGGGAATTGGTTTAGGTTGTGTACTGATGCAGCACGAGAAAGTGATAGCCTATTCTTCTAGGCAGTTGAGAAAGCATGAGGAGAATTATCATGTCCATGATTTGGAGCTAGCAGCCGTAGTTTTTGCCTTGAAGATATGGAGACATTACTTATATGGAGAGACATTCACAGTATTTTCAGATCACAAGAGTTTGAAGTATTTATTCTCTCAGAAAGAACTCAATATGAGGCAGAGAAGATGGTTAGAATATTTAAAAGATTTTGACTTCTCCATAGAATATCATCCCGGGAAGGGTAATGTGGTGGCGGATGCCCTAAGCCGCAAGCCGATGGCTAAATTGTCAAGTCTCATGATGCAATAATGGAAGCTGTTGGAGCAATTAGCCAGGTTGGATATTAATGTTGACAAGGACCGAGTTATGATTGCTCAGATTCAGCTTAAACCAGAATTTTTGGCAGAAATCAAGTCCTTGCAAGACAATGACCCAGAGTTGGTAGAAATCAAGGAGAACTTGAGTAGCAGATCGGAATTCATGATAGCTGACGATTGCAGACTGTTATTTCAGGGAAGGACTTGTGTACCTGATGTGGCCGAAGCTAAGAACAAGATCCTCGAGGAAGCTCATAGATCCCGATATACCATTCATCCTGGAGGTACGAAGATGTTTAAGGATTTTAAAAGATCTTTGTGGTGGCCAAATATGAAAAGGGAAATTTCAGAATTTGTGAATAGATGCTTGGTGTGTCAACAGGTTAAGGCTGAGCATTTCAGACCTGCAGGGAAGTTGAAACCACTGGACATACCTCAATGGAAGTGGGAGAGTATTGGCATGGATTTCATTATGGGTCTACCTAGGACTCGTAGCGGATTTGATGCAATATGGGTTATCATTGACATATTGACAAAGTCCGCTCATTTCTTATCAATTAAATCTAAGTGGATTGTTGATGTTCTAGCAGCTTTATATATGAAGGAAGTGGTGTGACTCCATGGTATTCCGGTCAGTATTGTGTCTGATAGAGACTCCAGATTCACTTCACATTTTTGGAAAGGATTGCAAGAATCTTTGGGAACCCGTGTGAACTTCAGTACTGCTTTTCATCCACAAATAGACGGACAGACGGAAAGAACCAACCAGATAGTGGAAGATATGTTGAGAGCCTGCATGATTGATTTCAGAGGCAGTTGGAGTGATCACTTGGCCTTGATTGAATTTGCTTATAACAATAGTTATCAGTCCAGCATTCAGATGGCTCCGTTTGAAGCTCTGTATGGAAGAAGCTGTCGGTCTCCATTATGTTGGAACGAGGTTGGTGAGAAGCAATGGCTGGGGCCAGATCTTATTTCTGAATCATCAAAGAATATTCGTATTATTAGAGACCGATTGCAAGTAGCACAATCAAGACAGAAGAGTTATGCAGACCACAGAAGGAGGGACTTGGAATTTCAAGTTGGTGAACTTGTGTTTTTGAAAGTTTCTCCTATAAGAGGAATCCGAAGATTTGGCATTCAAGGCAAGCTAAGTCCCAGATATGTCGGTTCATTCGAGATTTTGGAAAGAATGGGGGAGGTTGTGTACCATCTGGCACTACCACCTCAGTTATCCAAAATACACAATGTCTTCCATGTGTCGATGTTGAGAAAGTATGTGTATGACCTCACTCATGTCATTCAGCATGCGGATCTTGAGTTAAAGGAAGATCTGACTTATGAAGAGAGTCCTGTTAAGATTCTAGATCGTAAGCAGCAGCAACTCAGAAATAGGTCCATACCTATGGTGAAAGTGTAATGGAGTCGGCGTGGAACCGAAGAAGCTACTTAGGAGTCAGAAGATACCATGCGAAAAGAGTATCCCGATTTGTTCTAGGTGAGTTGTTCCACTCCCCATCGTGTTAAGTGCAGTGAATTTGGAGGACCAAATTCTTTGAAGTGGGGGAGGGTGTAATATTCTGATTTATTAAACAAATAAAAATTTCTAGAAAATTTATAAGAAATCAATTAGAAAATCCTTAATAAATAAAATAAGTTAAATTTCAACTATTTTATAAAAATTTGTAAAATTTAGAATCTTGTAGAGGATAAAATGTTTGATAATAGTGTCTACTGTGACTAACTCAAATAAAATCTGTAATTAGGCCAAATCAACTAATTAAGGCCCAAATCCACACTTAATCTAATTGGACCTTAAAACGTGAAATTTGAGCCCAATACCCGATCATTTAGGCTGAGACCGGATCCTAATGGAAGGCTAGGATGAGAGGATCGTTTCTCCTCTTAGTTCTCCCCGAAACCCTAACCCTAGAAAGCGAATTTTGGATGAGAAGGCGACGGTTAACCCTATCCGCGCGGCTCGCGCACGTCCAACTTGATTGGACTCTATCTTCTCGAATAGAAGACTCTAGACCTTGTGTGACCTATAAAAATGACCCTCAGGAACCTATTTTCGTTTGGGTGCTGTGGCGGCCGACGAGGATCGTGGACGAGGGCGGATTCCGACGATCACCGGTGGGGTGTTCTTAGCGTGTCGTCGTCCCTTCTTCTTCCTTCTTCCTCCGTTTAAGGTAGGTTATAGCAAGCCAAACCTTAAGTATCATATATGGTTAGAACCAGCATTGAGTGCCCTTTCTATTGAATGCAAAGCCTTAAAAGTTGCTTAGTATCATGCGAGAATTTTAGGGTTTAGTAGAAGCATGTCATATCTAGGGTTATACTTGTTTCATCTTGTTCTAGTAGGGATTTCAGGCCCTAAAGATCAAATCGAGCATGCTATACTGTAAAACTTTTCGTGCTCTTTCTTTTAAATCCAAAAGCCCTAATTATTATGCTCTGTACTATGCGTATTTAGCAAATCATTGTAACCCTAGCCAACTCGCCGGAGGCGGGCAGGGCGAAAGGGGCTTGATTGTTTTTTTGACTTGCGCGGCCTTACGATAGACCGCCCAACGTGGTTAGGCGGCACATTATGGACCATTTATGTGTTGCGATTCGTGTTATGTTTCTGGGAAGCGCGGCATGACCTAGACCGCCCTTCTGTCAGGCGCCCAGTTATTGACCGTTAGTCTCTTCCAGCGGCTCATTACAGCCCGTTCATCCCCAGAAGGCCTTCTGACCTGAGGGGGATAAACGGACTGTCGTGCGACCGCCGAGGAGGATGAAAGGTCCCTACGGGACCGTCCATCTCTACAGAATTTATTAAGTTATCTTTTTCGCATGATTTATGATAGTAGATTAGTGGTTAAATGTAAGTTAGCAACATGCATAAAAACCCTGGAAAATTATAACATTAAATGATTATAAATCTTGCTGATTTATTCATCTTGACCTTGGATCACCTTCCTTTTCAATGTTAATATTAATCATGACTCATTATTAAATTGAAAATGTTATTAGGGTTGTATGACAGTCGTTCTACTCCGGTAGGATTGACTGACCGTCTCACTGGTTTCTGATGTTTTATTAGCCCTATTTCCTTGTAATGTTTGGGACTCTCCGCCGGATATTCCTTTCGTTAGACTAGGACCTTCATTACGGGACCTCCGTAAGCCCCCACGAGCCTGAGATTCCCACTAGGATGACGGGCAGGTTGTACCATCAAGACCTGAACCTGTGTACGTGATCGAATCGATTGAATTATCGTATTGTAAGTCACGGCTCGACTTGGACCCCCTGAGAATTGCGCGGCCCGAAAGGGACCGTTCATCCTATTGGGCGGCCCATAATGAACCATACATCCCTGGCCATGTGCCACTTACATTGGTCGATTAACCTTGATCTATCTTCGACCAAATTGTGTTTGGATCGACCTAATAAGCCCTAGAGTGACCAGGGGAGAGTGGGCTGGACTCTGGTTCAGTTCTGCCCCACTTATGGCAGCCCGGAGCCCGTTTGGGTAGACTTCTAGTTGATTAAGTTGAACGGACCTACTGGAACCGCCCATGTAATAGCGCGGATCTTATTAGACCGTCTGTCTGTTGGACGGCCCTGTAAGGACCGTTTATCTTGTTCTTGGGCTTCCAGCTCTACTAGTCTTGAGCGGCCCATTTTCAACCGTCCAATTCCTCGAGTGGCCCTACATGGACCGTGTATCCTTGACGTCGGTGTGGCTAGTCCTAAGCCCATCTCTATCCTGAACGGTCCATTCTAGACCATGTATTGCTTGAGCGGCCCTGTTCTGACCGCTTATCATCCAGAAGTGATTTCCGTGATTTTCCGTGTTGAATCCAAGGACCTGATTGGTTCTTGATAATTTGAACTTTCTAGACATGATGTCTACTTCAACTTACCCTTGAAACTTTGGTAAGTTCCATATCTTGAAGTATTGGCCATCTAACTTGATTAATGTCTAGACATAACTTGGGATCTTGGATCCAACAAATCAATGCCAATGCATCATAAGGGCCCGGTCTGGTCTTGGGAGGAGCGCCCGAAGAGTACTTGTGCCCCGGGGAGTTTGAATGACATGGTGAGGTATTGCACCGAGTGCATGACTAGCGTGATGTTTAAGACAATAATCTCTTACTTGAATTTCTCTTGACTTGGTTAAATCTTGACTTGGTTAAATCTTACTTAAATCTCTAAGACAATAGTCTTTCAGTAGCGATTGACCGCCAGCCATAGCGGTCGACCGAAAATCCCAGGGACCATCCGGTTGCAAGTTTCTCAGTAGCGGTCGACCGCCAGAAGCTGTAGGTCGACCACCAGCCCCGATGCAGCCATGTTTGACTTCGATTTCCACCTCGTGGCCAGCCCCTTTCCATGGATTTGTTTAATCAAAACTCACCTAATCTCCCATGATTTGTGGATCTGGTCTGGGGGGTGTCCAAGGACCATTCCAAGGGTTATAAAACCAACACATGAGGGGTTAGAAACCCTAATGCTTCAAGGCTTCAAGAGAGATCAAGGGAGGCCATTCGCGGACACTGTAGCACCTTCGTGAACAGTGTTTCGGGCAGTAGTTCTTCATCCATCCAAGGTGATTCAAGCTTATTTCTGAAGCCATCTCAACCTCCAAGGAAGCAAGAAGCAATCAAGACTTTCAAAGGTGATCTAAACTGCATTCTTCATCCTCTTCATCAACTCAAGAAGATCAAAAGGAAGATCGAAGCTACATCCATCATCTTCTTCGTCAACTAGAAGAGATTCAAGAAAGATCATCTCGCAAGGAAGAAGACACCTTCAAAGCATCCGATTCAAGCTTCTGCAACTCAGACAAGATCTTCTTTCTTTGAGCATACTCTATATCTTGTTTAAGTGATTTCATATTTGTTATCTTTTCATTTCATATAAACATTTGGAACTGAGGATCGTCCCTACCGGTGGTTAGTAGGAAGGCAATCGGAAGTTATCCGATCTGCGGTGTTGACGTCCCTACCTGTGGTTAGTAGGAAGGCAATCGGAGGTCTTTCCGATTTGCGGTTTAGTGCGTGGCATTAGTGGAGCCTCACCGGATTTGGTGAGGGGTGGACGTAGGACTGGGGATTCAGTCCGAACCACCTTAAAATATTGTGTGTTGTGGTTTATTTGTGCGATTGCTTTGTGTTAGATGCATGCTTAGGTTCAATATCTATATTGCTTAATCATCTTGCTAAGCAAATCATTGTGTTCTTCGTTTAGCTAGTTATATTCCGCTGCTATTATCATTATCTAGCTATATAGAGGGTTGCATTGCGAAAAGAGGGGTAGATCTATTCATCCCTCCCCTCTAGATCCGCTGACCACTACTCAACACAGCGACCCCGTGTCCCAAACTGTCATCTATCATCTCGCGATGGGTACACGGTCCGGATGTACCTCCTTTCCCCGCCCTAGGCCAGGAAGGTATAGGTAGCTCCATACCTGCATTAGTTAGATGTCAGCATATAGCAAATCATAATCATAAGCATAAGCATTTAAGAGTAGAGCATCTTGCCTGAAGCAAAGGTGAGAAGCCGCCCAGCATCGTCTGCCGGTCAGTGGTGCTAAGCGAGTCGAAAAGGAACACCAACGCAGTAGCGCCCCAGGCGTACTCTCCAACTCCGTCTAGGTCCCTCAGCAGTGGGAGGAGCCTGCAGCTCACTCCGTCCACCCTCGTCGCGAAGACCAGCTTCCTGAACATCAGCATCAGGAAGCGACGCAGGATGGTGCCGTAGCTACCCTCTCTCTGGTGCTGTCCATCAGTAGTCCCAAGTCCTCCTTGAGTAGCTGTCCCACGGCTATCGCTGCTCCTCTCAGCCCCAGACTCTCCTGGAGCATTGCTCTCGCCAGCATAGTCGAATGGCATCCCGGTCGTGTCACCTCTAGGTCCAGCAACTCCCTCGCCAACTCTCGATAGTCGGCATGCATTGTCCCCGTCACCGGCGCTCCGTGTACCCGTAGCCCCGTGATCCTCGCCACGTCCTCTAGCATGGGGATCATGTGTCCCCATGGGAACAAGAAGGCCCTGCTGACCGGGTCCCATCTCTCATGTAGTGCGTATGGCAACGTAGTGTCGATCCTCATCACCTCCATCCCGAGGAACTCTACGAAGCCCATCATTGCCAGCCGCTCTCTCTGGGAATCCGGTAGCGCAAGGTACACTGCTCGGACCTACAACCAAGAGATCCTCGTCTGCCTCTTTCCCTGCATACATTTAAACAGTCAAAGTCAGTCATCCATAAAAGAATAAGCAATTCATGCATTCAGAATCCCAAGCGGTCTTCTCTAGACCGTTTCCCTTCTCCAAACGGTTTGACCCAGACCGCTTGGTGTCCATGCAGTCGCTGAAAGGATCGTTTGGTGTTCACCATTGTGATTGGTTTCAAGCCATTCGCCAGCTTAGGAAATGGCCTAAAAGGCCATTCCATCATTCCTATGGGTCCCCAGACCCATTCCCTTGCTATCCTACCCCCATGCATCGTCTAGAAAAATTTAAAAATGAGTTTTTTAAGGTCTCGGCCTACCTCCGACGATCGCCTTCCGGTTGCCGCCCCGGTGTCCTCCTCGACGGTATGCTCTCCCTCCTCGTCCTTAGGAGCTTCTTCATGTCCTTCCTCCGTCGTAGAAAGCTCCTCCGCCGCCGGTTGACCCGACAGGACCTCTTCGCCCTCCGGTGGGCTCGTCGCCACCATTGGAGCTTCTTCTTCTTCTTCTAAATGCCGTTGGAAGCGGTGAATGACTTTCTTCTTCACCATCCTCATATGGGGGGTGGTTACCCGATCACGGTGGTCGTTGGTGTGGGAGTCTCGGTGGTCGCCGGAGTGGCCGGTGTTTGAAATGGAGTGGAAATTGTGAGAGAGTGAACGACCGATTCTGTTCTTTTTTTTGAAATCTCTCAGAGCCATGCGGTCTATCGCCAGACCGTTAGGAAGCCGTTAGCAGTCTTCATGGAGACCGTTTGTCATCTGGGTTACCCCATCAAAGAATGTGAACCGCCCGTCGCCTAGCGGTCTATTGCTAGACCGTTAGGAGTCTCTTTGCAGTCCTTGCTAGACCGTTTGGAGCAGCTGCATGATTGATGGTTTAGAATGCTATATTTGCTCTATCCTTTGTTCCATTCTTGTGTGGTTTTCATATATATCATAAATATAATTATTGATGGCTAACCCCTCTTATTGTCAAAGTCATAAACGCTATCATGCCATCATTTCTCGTCAAGCAGGTAAGTCAGGTAAGTATCTCGATCCTAGTCCCTTAATGCATTACTATATGGTATCTATGATATATTACCTCGAGAACCGGCTGGTCATTCATGTGTTCTGGGATCTGATGTTCCCCTTTAACAAAAATGATAATGATCTAGGTGCATATGTTTAATCGTTGGATAGGCCGTTAGGTTGGAAAAGTTGGGGGGCGATGGTTCTATCTTGCATGCCGTGGTTGCAGATAGTATCTTGACCCTGATTTGTCCGGTCTAGCAATATTGTTCTCGAGAATTTTATATTTTATCCTTTCTTTGCATTTGTTTTGATGATTTTCTTTATTTTAGCCCAGCATGCATCATACACATTTTTGAGCATTCATGTGCCCTCATCTGTCTAAAGTGTCTCAGTAATGGTAGATAACTATGTATCCATGGGCTTGAGTAAGGAGAGTCATTCCACTTTAAGTTGGAAGGTTTCCTTCGATCTATTTGCTCGGTTTGGTTAGTTGAGGATTCTTGTCTGGAGTCTAGTTGCTCGTCTCTTTACTTTTTCGCTTGCTCTGATCACCTATCAGCTGTGCGTTCCAGTGAGGAGGTTGGTCGTGTTTTATTTTTTTAGTTGTTAGTTCCTCCAGCCATGTGTCATTCGGTTTGGCTGTTCCTTGTGATTGGTTCGACGTTTTCTGGAAGATTCCTATCACTCGTTGGTTGAGGACGGGTGTCGGTTTACCTTAACGCCCGCTTTTCAGTCCACTCCGATGTATTTCCGCTTCATCTCCATGTTCCATTTCACTTTCGCTTCACCTCCGCTCGCTCCCCTGCAAAGAGGACGTTAAAAAGGGGCATCTATTGACACCCATTTTATGACCAATGAGTTAGGTCATCTCCTTATCTATTTAATGATGTCTCGAGTTGTTCACCGGTTATTGGGCCATTTTTGGTCACTTTTGGGCTTATTTTTATGCGTCACTCTCCCTGGTTGGGCTTGGTTCTTTTATCTTTCGACATTTGGACTTTTTGGGCCTGGATAAGGGCTAATAAGGGTTTAATTGTGGATTTATCCGCATATTGATTAGTCTTTATCTCTTTTGCCACGCCTGTCAGCCTTGCGGTCTATCGTGCGACCGTTTAGTGACGATTGCCGGTCCTTTGCTAGACCGTCAGGCAGCAGAGAGTCCTGTTGGGTTTCTTCGATCTTATCTCTTTCTGGACGACTGAGCCACGTGGTCTATCAATCGACCGCTTATGGAGCCTTGCGATTGTTGATATGTTTTGTTCTTTCCTTCTTTCTCTTCAGTACCAGCTTGAAAGATCCCTTCTCTCCTTCTAATGAATTGATATGTAAAATAAAATAGGACAGTAGAAGGAGAACAGCAGAGAGTAAAGAACCGTGATCGCCACCAAGGTGCCGAACGTGATAAACACGTCGTGCCTTGGAAAGAGGGAGAGGTACTCACCTGACCTGCAGCGCTGGGAAGATGAACAGTTCAGGGAGAACCGCCTAAAGAATGCACGGTCTCACGATAGACCGTTTAAAGACGCTGTAGAAGATGCGGGATGAAGTGCTCCTGGAACTTGAACGGCTCTGTCACGACTGCAGGAAGAAGAAGGACGGCCCATGCTGCACCGCACGTCTTCTTGAACGACTAGTAGAGAACCGCACAAGACCACCAAGCCAGAAGTCACAAAGGGGTCCAACCTCCACCCTCTCCAGCTGGCCAGGGGGGATGGGCCTCGTGCTAGGGATTGCTGACCTGCAAAACGACATAAAAACACAAAGAGAAAACCTAGATTAGAACTGAATGGTGTAGTAAATGCCAAAATAATGTGAAATGAACATGAATAAGTGGAAAGGGGGATACCTGGGAGATTTTAAACCCCTAGGGTGTCAAAAACGTAGGTGGGTGTGTGCATGGCAATGAAGATGAAGAAGAACCTGGGGAGAAAGTACGAAAGGTGATACATGCAATGAAAAGTGCACAAAACTATCAAGTGCAAAAGACTCAAAAAACTGGACTACTCTCTGAACCGGAGGCTTGTATGGACGTGGAAAGCCTCCCTCCTTGGTGCTAGGTCGCTCAAGAATGCGGCAGGGCTTCGCCATCGACCAAAAATCTCCCCCCCTTTTCTACCCGGCCTTTAGGGTCTATTTATAGAGCACCTAAAGTCCTAGCTCAAAATTAGGGTTTAGAGGCATTTTCTGGTTGAGATAATCAAAGGAAAATCGTAGATAAACAGATTATCTTTTATCCAGTCGAAACGGCACTTAAAATGGTTGATTATCCACGGAGAAAATGATGGGAGAAGTTCGGGATAAAACCACGGATAAAGAGATAAAATCTGTTGAAATTCATGAATCGAACGGATGAACGGTTTTACGATAAACCGTTCAACTAGATGGGCGGTCATGTCCTGGCCGTCCAGCCCTGTCGGTGAAAATTAGAAATAAATCATAAATAATCCAAATTATCCATCGAACTGACCGAAACCTTCGCCACTGGACTCTCATAGATGAACGGCTCAGATGAGACCGTTCAAAGGTTGAGCGGCCAAGGACAAACCGTTCTAGCCTTGTCGGTGATAAATAGATTAATTGGATAATTATCTGAGAAAACCCTCAAGCGTAGGGCTCTGAGAGATGGGCGGTCACAACCCATCCATCCATCAAGTTGAACGGCTAGGAAAGGACCGCATAAATGCTTGTCGGTGGAAATTCAAAAAATTAACTAAAATATTCCAAAATAGATGGACGGTCCACAGTCAACCGCACATGGATTGAGCGGCCCGGGATGAACCGTACATGCACATGGGTGCTTGAAACTTATAGAAAAGCCCAATCAACCAAAACTAAGGCCCGTTAAGCCCTGAATCAACTTGGACCTAACCAAATGGGAAGGCTACCCATAGAACTGGCCCAAAGCATGCCTGAAAATAGCCCCAATGGGTGATGGACAACTCGAGGCATCAACAAATGTGAGTAAGAGGAATGACTCAACTTATCGACATAAAACGGGTGTCAACAGACTCCCCTCCTTAACGTCCTCTTTGCAGGGGAGCGAGCGGAGGTGAAGCGGAAGTGACATGGAACATGGAGATGAAGCGGAGATGCAGCGGAGCGGACTAAAAAGCGGGCTTTAAGGTAAAACGACACCCGTTTTTACTAACAAGCGATAAGAATCTTCCGGAAAACTCTGAACCAAACGCAAGGAATGATAAAACCAAAAGCGACACCAGTCTGGAGGAACTAAACGAAAATGAAATAAATCGACAAGACCAACATCATGGGAGACACAATCCCACGGTCCAATGAGGAGGACAAAAGCAGGCAGCAAAAGTAAACGAAACAGGCTAAAGCTCTAGACGGGGACCTCTTAATCAACCAAACTAAGCGAATCGACCAAAGAGAACCTTCCAACTCATAGTGGAATTAGTTCCTTTTACTTAAACACTGAACACATAGATAACCATCACTGACGGGACATTCTTCATGCAAGCCATGGGTCATGAAAGCTCAAAAAGATGCGTATGATGCATGCTGGGCTAAAATAAAAGAAATCGTTAAAACAAATGTGAAGAAAGATTAAAATATAAAATACTCGAGAATAATATTGCTAAGCTGGGAAAATCAGAGTCAAGACACTATCTGCAACCACGGCGTGCGGGATAGAACCATCCTCCCCATGATATCCCAACCTAACGGCCTATCCGAAGATTAAACACGTGAACCTGGATCATCATCATTTTTGTTAAAGGGGAACATCAGATCCTGGAACACGTAGATAACCAACTGGTTCTCGAGATAATATATTATAGTATCATATAATAATGCAATAAGGGTGATAGGGATAGAAGGCCATACCTGACTTACTTGGGCAGGTGGAACGGCGAGTTTTTGGATTGTCTTTTTTCTGATTTTTTTGGATTTCCATGTATAAGACAAACAAGATAAACATAGCAAAGATAACATAACAATTAACTGAACGATAAATGACATAACATGACGAAAGGAAAACAACACAACAAGACGAATAAGCACATAGGCAAAGACATAAACAGACAATACGGATGCATGAACACGGTGTGACAAGACAATAATCGGCGGGACAACACATGGTTGGGATAAGAATATGACGGATCACACGGTTGGGACAACACACGGAACATGGAAGGACGACTATCAACATGTGCAAGATAACTAACAACATGTGGTGAGGAACAAAACAACATGTGTGGGACCACACGGTGGGACATGGACATGAACAAAGATACGGTGGGACAAAAGAGACATAAACAAAACATGATCTTCAATCGAAACCCAAGATCAGAATGAAGCAGAACCGCCAGGTTCATAATCGTGAGGCAAAGCCCTCTCATAAAGATATGATCATTGCAGATAAAAGCTGAGAAAGACATAAGCTTCAGAACAGATCGATAGATAGGATTGAAGAAGGAAAGAATAGATCAAAAATGTGGACAGTAGGCAGAGCAAAAAGGATATAGCAAGGAATGCCTGAGTATTTACAACCTGCACACTTAGCAAACGGATTACGTATCTGTCCTCAAGATAAAATATAAAAGATAAATATTTTTAGATTTTTCAATTTTTTTTGATTTTTTTTTGAATTTTGAAAATATTTAATTTTTTGGATTTGAATAATATTTCATCATTTTTTTGGATTTTTGACAATATCTCAATCAATTTTTTTTTAGATTTTTGACAATATCTCATTTTTTTTAGATTTTTGATAATATCATCATTTTTTTGGTATTTTTGAATAGTAATCTGCAGCACCCAAAGATAGGCTAAAACTACGAGCTAGGGATCGCCGTCCCTCCCCTCTCGTTAAAGACTTCCCTTGAGTAGGGTGTGCATGTGAGAGTGGCTTATCACAATCGACTGCCTCTAAAGAATGGTGCCCCTACTAAGGCCATACCCGGGATATAACCAGCCTGAGAGGGAGGAGTAGAAGAAAAATTGGAGACAAGCTTTATGTAGGATGGGAGATATCAGGGTTCGACTTCCTTCTATGGCACTACCCCTCAAAGAGTAGGTCTGTTATGCCGGGGCTTTGTGTCTTTGATTTTGAGACCCATATTTATCAGGCACGCATGCGACCGGGCTCATGATGTCCCGCGGGGCACTGTACTGCCACTCTTGTCATGCCTTTGATTCATAAGTTTACATTGAATTATTTTCTCATTTTGGTAGCCCTTATTGGCCATATATAGCATGAAAACTCACTTTTGAGGGTCAAGACTACCCCTATTTGAGACCTCTCTCGTATTTGGGAGCGCCTAGGTTAGTCATCTCATCCATCAATCTCTTGCCCCTACACTTGGCCGAGTAGAGAAAGAAAAGACCTTTGTGCATACCCAAAGTATGGCCAAAGCAGCAACGATGTTGCCTTAGAGAAATCAACTATGGCTTGCCGTGAAGTGTGTGAAAATCCATACTCAAAGGTTACCCTCAGCAATCGGGGAAAGGAACTAGACTCCCAGTGCTAAGCTATCACCAGCCTAAGATGCTGCAGAAGCTACTCATTTTATTTGACTAATTAAGCAAATTCAACTAAAGCCACTCAACCATGTTGAGGAACCAACGTTATAAGCATGTGCAGGTGTAAGAGAGATAATAGCGATGATAACATTTTCTTGCACAAAATAACGACACCTTTGCAAATCTATGGTGTGGAAACCGGCATCCTGAAGCGAACATGATCATCGAGCTTTTGATCAGCACGAGCTTTATATTCCTTGCTTGCCAGGATAAAAGGGTGAAAAGGATAGCAATGTGTTGATATTCCCTGACATGGAGGAGTGGCAGACATCAAACTGGACGAAGAGGAAGTAAAAGGAAGAGAGACGAGGGCTAGAACTCCCTCGTTAAGGCATAGAGGCCCTGATAACAAGGAACCAGATACAGAATAAACAAGGATTAACTGAGATCAAGGCAGACTAAAGCCTCGAAAACAGCAAGAAAAAGGGTAAGAACCCTGAAAGGGTGGGGAGGAAAGAATAGAAAGACGATGAAAAGATAGCTGTGAAGATAAGGAATAAGGAGAATGATCATCCGACGTGGTCGGAGAAGAAGAGTAGCGATCACCCGCCAGAGGTGGGTAAGAAAATGCATGAACACCCGACAAGGTCGGGGACAAGAAATGGAAACCACCCGACAAAGTCAGGGAAGGATCAGAAAAAATCACCCGACAAGGTCGGGGAACGAGCACAAGGAATCCCCAACAGGGTCGGGGGAAAAGGATGAGAAGTGAAATCCGGGCGTACTCAGGGAGAAAAATTACAAGATGATGCCCCTGGCTCAGGGGAAGAGGAGGACATAGGCCGATGCCTAGAATGGTAAGGATAGGAAAAGATGGTAGAAATATGGTCAGGTGGTGGAAGGTACACCACCCAAGGATAAGAACTGAGCAGAAGAAAAGACGAATGGACGGAAGAAGGAAAGGAGGAAGTGGACCCCCAAGTGTGCAACTGACAGCCCTTGAACTTATGCCGTCGCCTCTTCTTAGCAGTGATCTTCTTGAAACAACTCTACCTGGCGCGGACTCGGGCCTTCGGACTTCTTATCTTGCAATACTTTCTCAAATAACAGGCCCATCTGACAGACGGCCTGGCCCAATTATGAACATGCAGCTTCATCAGGACGGTTGTCCCTAGCTGTGCGGTGCTAACCATAGAAGGACATTCCAGAACAGTCAACTCCTTGTGATGAACATTAGGAAGTAATGGAGTTTTATCATTCGGCACTAGAAACATAAGATTCGGCAACTCCACTCGGCAATCGGGCATGAAGCATAACTCCCTTGCTAAAAGCGCAGGACGGAACTGAGGGAGGGTGATGCGCGGCGTTGACGTGGCCGCCTCACCAATAAACCGAGGGAGATGAGATAGACAATGTAGAATGCCCCTGGTCAATCTCGAGGACACGGCCAATTGCCCTTTGAATGCTAGATTCATTAGATTTCTGGCGGCCGTGTGGCTTAGCACCATCCGGGCGGAAATCTCTTCTGGGCCAGTGAATTGAATAGCAATCAAGTGAGAGGTGATAACAACATCGACAATGAATTCTCCGGCGAGCAAAGAGATTGCCACCGGCCTCACTTTTGAAGAAACTGGCACCAGTACTAAAGAACTCTTCTCAGCAACCATCTTCATGGTAAGTGCAGGCTCATTATCCTTAGAATAGCCAGGGACCAGGACTCAGACCGGCATGCGGCAAATAAAATCTTGAAGTTTGTAATGCATAATCAAAACCTGGCTCGGCTCTTTATCTCCCTGGGGACTAGACCCGAGGGGCACCAAAGGTAGCGCGCACCCGCTCCGTGGGGTAGAATGAGATGGGGAAGCGAAGGTAAAGGGCTTGGAAAGTGTGGGTGAAGGTAATGCTATTAGTGGAGAGATAACGGCGATGATAGGCTCTGGTGGGGGTAAAGGTTTGGAGGGTAGAGGTGTAGGAGAGGGCAAAGGTGAAGATGGTGGCATAGGTTGAGATGAGGGCAATGGAAGGGGTGTGGGCATAGGGGTAGCTTGCCCAGGCTCGGACGATGATGGTGAAGGGAGCGGCATCGGTAGCGGGGATGGTTGTGAAGGTGACGGAATAGGGATCGTTATGAGAGGAGGTGATGAAAACGGTGGTGGTGACGGCAATGGGGATAATGGAGAAGGAAATGATGGAGACGTGGCCAATGGAGGCGGCGAAGATGGGGGTGGAGAAGATGGTGGCAAAGGGGGTAATGGGGTTGATGGAGATGGTGAAGGTGAAGAGGAAGGAGGTGAAGGTAGGGGTGGAGAAGAAGGAGGAGAGGAAGGTAGTGGCGTAGTGGAGGAAGTGGCGGGTGACGGCGCTCTTTGGCGTATCTTTACAACACGTCGAGAGGCGTTGGGGACAGGTGTGGTGATGGAAACAGAGGGTGCAGGAGAAGTTGCCCGAGCGAAGGCTGGAGTAGGCGAAGGTGGTGGAGGAGATGGGATAGAGGAAGAAGTGGATAACGGAGCAGGTATCTTATTAACTGAAGAAACACCATGGTGCCCCTGGTCCTGATGTGAAGACGGTTGCCTAGGTGGCACGGCTTCTGCTGCTGCTGCTTGTTGTTGAGATCTGAAATAACTTGGCGCATGGTAGCCCAATCAATCATCTTCTTATCTTCCAAACTGTAAACAAGTTCCCGGAATTCGGAGCAATTCTCGACCACATGCCCCTGTTGACGATGGAACTCACAGAACTGGAGTAAATTCCTGACCGTGGGTCGGCAAGGCATAACCGGGTGGAGCTGCAACACATGGGTGGTCATCAAAGCCCTGAAAACATCTGTAAAGGATTCCGGCAACGAAGAGTGAGAAGCCCGCTTTGGGCAAGGTGGATGCCGAGGGGTGTGAGAAGGTAGTGGGGATGATAGCGGGGGTTGCGTAAGTGAAGGCGGAGGGCTAAAATGATGTGGAGGCGTGGAGGGAGTGGGAATGTAATGGACGGCATCTACCCACTCTGGGTGTAGTGTTTCCTTGACTGGAGGTGGAGGGGTGTAGTGAGATGAAATAGCGGAGGGCTGACTCATGGAGGGATGTAAGGTGGAGCACATGGAGGTATGGGGGTGTGGGGGAGCGGAAGGCCGACTCGTGGAGGGATATGTAGTGGAGGGTTGACTTGCGGTGGAGGGCGGAGGGAAAGTGTATGTAGAAGGTGACGGTGGAGGAGACTCATGGTGAAAGGAAACTAGGAGTTGTTGGGTAATGAAGCGGGCTCGACAGTAAAGTTGTTGCCATGAAGTGATATCATTCAGGGCTAAGATACATCTGAGCTCGGGCGTTGCGTTAGAAATAACCATCTTGATCCCATCGCCCTCCGGAATATGCCCCGGGACTTGCGTGGCTAGGTGACGCCAGTGGTCGTCAAACGTGGAGAATTCCTCGCCGGGCTTCGTCTTCTCTTGGGCCAGATCAACCAAAGAATGTCTGGGCCCGACCTGGTCTTGATATTGCCGAATGAATCTTGCTTGGACGGCCTAAAAATTCATCATCTGCTCTTGTGGTAACGTAAAAAACCAATCCTTGGCCGAGCCCTCTAAAGATAGGCCAAATAAATAGGCCATCAAGTGTTGATCAAGCTGGAACTGGGCCGACTCATAAAGGAAATCCTTCAAATGTACGTAAGGGTCACCAATCCCACCATAGCGGCGATATGCAGGAATCTATGAACGTGGTGGAAGTTGAAGACCTCG
The DNA here is from genome assembly GCA_022559845.1 of Amorphophallus konjac. Lineage (NCBI taxonomy): Eukaryota > Viridiplantae > Streptophyta > Magnoliopsida > Alismatales > Araceae > Amorphophallus > Amorphophallus konjac. Next base: position 240,716,458 of record CM040128.1, read on the forward strand.
AAAGGCAAGTGGGATATCCGAAGAAGTTTGAGGATTGATTCGGCATTTCAATTCATCAAGCTGGCGTTGGGCCTGAGCGATCATTTCCTCGGTAGGAAGAGTCCGAGAAGGATATGGGCCAGCTTGAGCAAGGGATGATGAATTTAGACCAGGATAATGTTGATGGGCCGGATAAGGGGATCCGTCCTGAGAAGAAGGAAAGCCCATTTCAGGAATGAGGGAATGCATGGGCCTGGAAGAATTATGTACGTGGGAATGAGGATTGATTGGGCCAACAGTAGCACGGGCGGGATAAGAAGGCCCGTTAAAGGAATAGGATCCAACGGAGGAATAAGGAGACGGGCCCGCATAGGAAGAGGAATCCACACGGGGGTAAGAAGATGGAGAAGTATAGAAATAAGGTACAGGGGATAAGTGCTCCATGGGGAGAATGGAGACTTTATACAGTGAATTTCAAATGAATATAAGGAGGGGAATGAACCTAAGACAAATGCAGTTAAATGGAGATACACGAAGATGAACTATACCTAATGAGCCTAATCTGACAAAAAGATGCAAATGATGACACTATGCAACATACAATGGAGGAGAGAGATGAGAAAAGAATCAACCAATTACCCAAACAAATTCCAAATGATGCGCGAAGATTTTGACAAGTTCTCTTTTAGGACCTTAGTGGATTAATTAAAATGTGAATTCACTCGACCACAAGGTACCTAAACAGGGTGAGAATGGAGAACTTGCAGACTCTAAAGGGCTCTCTCTCGCACGAATGCAGACCCTAGACTGGGAGGTGGTATGGTACAACCTGCCCGTCGTCCGTGTGGGAATCCATGGCTCACGGGGACTTACGAAGGTCCTCGGCAAGGTCCCCTAGTCGGCTCCAAGGAATATGGAGACGAGAGGAAACCCTACCTCGGTAGGAATGCGACTAACTATGAATGAAATGCATGAATCCTATGTGCACCGGAATGCATGCAAAATCTAGCCTAGAAACTAGCAACCAATGACCAAAATAAACGTGCGAGGATGAAAGCAAATAGGCAGCAACAATATATAACCAAGGGAAGATCAATAAATGGCACCAAGGAGAACAAAGACAATATAGATATACCTCGGGTGCACTGTGGCATCAGAAGGATGGTCTGTAGGGGACCGCACAACAAGATAGACGGTCTGGGGTGGACCGTATAATCTAGGGAGTGACGACAAAGTAACAGGAGAATCAGAAAACGATAGAATGAAAGAGACAGAAATCAGAAGCGTACCAGGATGGGCGGTTTATTGACTGCCGCATAAGCACTAGAACGGACCTGAAACAACCGCGTGATAGTAATCCAGCCAACAGCATAAAGGCAGAGGCATACCTGAACCAGCAAGATGAACGGACAAACACAGGCCGTATGGAAGATGAACAGGTGGTGAGAGACCGCTCACGACAGCAGGCTTGCTGAAGAGATGGAACTGTTCACAGAGAAGAACGGTTGCTTTACCGCCGCACATCATTTGGATGACTCATGGATAGCCGCGCAAGTTCCAGAGGACAGACACCGCCGGCAGCCATGATCAACCTGAAACCACTTCGAGAAAAGGACTAACAAAGCAAAAGAGAAGATCAGCAAGTCACTAACACGATGGGCACTAGGTGTCCCACCGTGATCGCCAAAAAAATGGGCTGTTGATATGTTTTGTTCTTTCCTTCTTTCTCTTCAGTACCGGCTTGAAAGATCCCTTCTCTCCTTCTAATGAATCGATATGTAAAATAAAATAGGACAGTAGAAGGAGAACAACAGAGAGTAAAGAACCGTGATCGCCACCAAGGTGTCGAACGTGATAAACACGTCGTGCCTTGCAAAGAGGGAGAGGTACTCGCCTGACCTGTAGCATTGGGAAGATGAACGGTTCAGGGAGAACCGCCTAAAGAATGCACGGTCTTACGATAGACCGTTTAAAGACGCTACAGAAGATGCGGGATGAAGCGCTCCTGGAAGTGGAACGGCTCTGTCACGACCGCAGGAAGAAGAAGGACGGCCTAGGCTGCACCGCACGTCTTCTTGAACGGCTAGTAGAGAACCGCGCAAGACCACCAAGCCAGAAGTCGTAAAGGGGTCCAACCTCCACCCTCTCCAGCCGGCCAGAGGGGATGGGCCTCGTGCTAGTGATTGCTAACCTGCAAAACGACGTAAAAACACAAAGAGAAAACCTAGATTAGAACTGAATGGTGTAGTAAATGCCAAAATAATGTGAAATGAACATAAATAAGTGGAAAGGGGGATACCTGGGAGATTTTAAACCCCTAGGGTGTCAAAAACGTAGGTGGGTGTGTGCATGGCAATGAAGATGAAGAAGAACGTGGGGAGAAAGTACGAAAGGTGATGCATGCAATGAAAAGTGGACAAAACTATCAAGCGCAAAAGACTCAAAAAATTGGACTACTCCCTGAACCGGAGGCTTGTATGGACGTGGAAAGCCTCCCTCCTTGGTGCTAGGTCACTCAAGAATGCGGAAGGGTTTCGCCATCGACCAAAAATCTTCCCCCCTTTTCTACTCGGCCGTTAGGGTCTATTTATAGAGCACCTAAAGTCCTAGCTCGAAATTAGGGCTTAGAGGCATTTTCAGGTCGAGATAATCAAAGGAAAATCGTAGATAAACAGATTATCTTTTATCCAGTCGAAACGGCACTTAAAATGGTTGATTATCTGAGGAGAAAATGATGGGAGAAGTTGGGGATAAAACCACGGATAAAGAGATAAAATCTGTTGAAATTCATGAATCGAACGGATGAACGGTCTTACGATAAACTGTTCAACTGGATGGGTGGTCATGTCCTGGCCGTCCAACCCTGTCGGTGGAAATTAGAAATAAATCATAAATAATCTAAATTATCCATCGAACTGGCCGAAACCTTCGCCACTGGACTCTCATAGATGAACGGCTCAGATGAGACCATTCAAAGGTTGATCGGCCAAGGACAAACCGTTCTAGCCTTGTCGGTGATAAATAGATTAATTGGATAATTATCTGAGAAAAACCTCAAGCGCCGGACTCTGAGAGATGGGCAGTCACAACCCGTCCGTCCATCAAGTTGAACAGCTAGGAAAGGACCGCATAAATACTTGTCGGTGGAAATTCAAAAAATTAACCAAAATATTCCAAAATAGATGGACGGTCCACAGTCAACCGCACATGGATTGAGCGGCCCGGGATGAACCGTACATGCACATGGGCGATTGAAACTTATAGAAAAGCCCAATTAACCAAAACCAAGGCCCGTTAAGCCCTGAATCAACTTGGACCTAACCAAGGAGGGAGGCTACCCATAGAACTGGCCCAAAGTATGCCTGAAAACAGCCCCAACGGGTGATGGACAACTCGAGACATCAACAAATGGGAGTAAGAGGAATGACTCAACTTATCGGCATAAAACGGGTGTCAACAGTGGTCTATCGCAAGACCGTTAGGGGAGACAGAGAGTCCTTCTCTGTCTATCCTTTCTCTCTTCGTCCATGGTCGAACTAGAGTCCTTGATTTGATGTTTTCTCTCTAGATAGAGACTCTCAGAAGCTTATGTTTATTTCTATGGACTCTTGGGAGTATTATTTTCGAGATTTATCTAAGTTCAGGTCTATTTTTGTGTCATTATCTCTCCAACTCGACCAGAGGGTTTGTGGGTCTATAAATAGAACCCTTGACTTCATGGTTTGAAAGAGGAGATTTCGGGAGTTTGCGTCGAAGTGCTGCTGCATCCTAGAGCGAGTACCAACCAGGGAGAAATCATTTCTACGTCCTTAAGGCTTCTGGTCCAGAGAGTATTGAGTTTCATTTGGTTTAGTTTGTGTCTTTTTCCCCGTTCTCTTTGCATCGTCATAGCATATTCCCCCTTCCTCTCCCACGTTCTCTGCATTCCACTCACATTTTAAACATCCTTCCACTCTTTTCCACGCCTCTCAGGGGTTAAAAAATCACCAACCCCCCAGGTATTCACCCTTCCTTTTATGCATCTTAGTTTAATTGCTTTATAGATACTACACTTGTCCAAGGGCTTATTGGGTTTTTTTTTTCGTGTCTACATTCTTCTGCGGGTTTACAGAGCTTATTGTACAAGGCCCAGCTCTTCTGTCCTTCCAGGAGGGGTGGGGATACAAGTTCCACGTCGTTTGCTAGATCCCCGAGTTGATTTTGGTGATTTTATTTTAATGATGATAAATCGTGTGTGCATGTGTTTTGGAAAATATCCATTGATGTGAAAAGAGCTTATATTTTGATTATCTTACTTTGCAGGATAAACATCCATGGTGGACATCATTTACAAGTAAAACCCATGCTTGCATGAGTATTTTAATGTCCATGATTCAAAACAGGTTGTAAATCTCCTTCATGTTCAAGGATGGTATGTCAACCCACTTGTGTTTTAAGTATTCTCTTCATCGGTCTTTGAGGTTTCAAAATCTATTGGAGAGTTCAGGTAGACAATGGTTATTGTTCATTGGACTTTTGAGATGATATGTGTTTCAACTTGCTTTATACTTGATGAAATCAACTTGTATGGTGTTACCATTCACATGAGCATTGATGAGTTTGAAGTGAATGAGTTTCATGTACAGCAAAATGCATGTCTAAATGACCTCATTCTCAGTTGAGGTTTTGTTGGCTTGAGAGTGTTTCTCATGCATATGGTTTTATGAAGAAACCATGATTGGGATTTAATGAATGAAGCTTTATGTAAAAATTGTTCATTGGGTGAATATGGTGTATTTGATGTTCATATGCATTGCATAAATACATGTCAAAGTGTTTTCACCTTTGGCCAAAGTTTCGAGTTATTTTCATGAATATCTTCCATGAGGTTGTGTTGCATTGAAAGTGTTTTATGCATTTTAGAAATGAGATTTTTGGGGTTTTTAATGTGCTTAATCTATTCTCATAAATCTTGTTGAAATGTGGTTTAATTGGTCCTAATATTTTGTTGAAAGTACGGTAATTATATCTTGATTTTTGGAGGTGGTTTTGATGCTTGAAAATGGCTTAAAACTGTGTTTTCAGACCCTTCTCAGAAGGGGTCGACCCCGTCTGGGTTGAGTGTTGTCTGCATAGTAGACAGCCCAGCCAACTGAAGGGGTCGACCCCTAGGGTCGACCCCCTCCGGCACGAAAACTTTGGGAGCCTTCTAAACCCATTCTATTGGCCATGAAACTTTACAATACTACCCCCCAAAGGTTACTAAACATATGGAGGTGTCTTTAAGGTATTTTGGGAGGGTTTTATGTGTCTTTTGGGCTCTCTACCTTGCATATAAATATGAGTTACGAATTTGTGAGAGATAACCCTATTTGCTCACATTGTTCTATCTTGTAGGAAAAGAAATAGGGGAAAGAAGGAGGAGCTCTTCAAGGAAGGTTTTGATCTACATCCATGCATCTTTGGAGCTCGTGGTAGAAGGAAAAGAGGAGCGGCTCGAAGAGAGGATCGAGGAGATGCCCAAAATGACGCCGTCCGACTTCCCTCTGACCTATGCTTCAAGGAACTTCTTCATTTGGCTTGTGGAGCTCAAGGGGATACACTCTACAACCTTATATCTTCCATATTCGATGTTCTTCATTGTTTAGATCTTTGGTTGAGCTGTATTGAGCATATTTCTATTTTCTTTGAACTTGAGAATACATTGTGGGTGGACCGTTTGCATACGGTCATGTGGTTATTGCTACGATTGGCGCATCGTGTGTGTGTGGTTTGATTCCGGTGTTGGATCATTGCGGAGACAAATCTCCGTGTGTGTTGGAGTTTTTACTCCGTGCGCTTCGTTGTGAGCGAGTGAAGCCTCACCGGTTCGGTGAGGGGTGGACGTAGGGAGCCCGTTGTGGTCCCGAATCACCTTAAAAATCTCTCTCGCACTGTGTGATTTTGTGGTTTGCTTGATATATCTGTTTGTGTGATCGTGTGAGTTCGCAGAGGTTGAGAGAATTATTTCTATATTGTTTCAATTTCATTCCAGCATAGCTTCAATCTTATAATCGTTTTAATTCCGCTGCGTTAAAGTATAAAATCTGCAATTTCATTTCAGTGACAATTCAACCCCCCTTCTTGTCCGCATATATCGTCTATCTGCGCCAACAATTGGTATCAGAGCACAGTCTCTGATTATTTTATCGGACCTTGTAGTCTAGGAGTAAAGATCGTTTAGCGATGGAAAGTAGGGGGATGATTCCTTAGGGACATTCTATACATAGGCCACCATTTTTTGATGGCACTAATTACCCCTATTGAAAAAATAGAATGATAGTGTTTTTGGGAGCACAGGATTATATTACATGGAAAGTCATTAGTAAAGGTCCTTATCAATTGCCCGATGATGAGGACAGTTGGACTGAAGAACATATTAAAAACTCATGTGCAAATTTTAGGGCTATGAATATTGTTCAATGTGCTGTTCATCCGAATGAATATTCACGTATATCTATGTGTTCCTCTGCGCAGGAAATGTGAGAGAAGCTCCGACTCATATACGAAGGAATGTCAGAAGTAAAGGAGACAAAAGTAAATCTATTGGTCCGAGAATACGAGCTCTTCATGATGAAGCCGCATGAGACCATCTTGGACATGTTTGCTAGGCTTATGGAGATCTCCAATGGGTGAAGGCACTGGGAAAAGAATATACAAATCAAGAGCTAGTGAGGAAGGTGTTGCGGTCCTTATCACCACAATGGCATACAAAAGCGACCGTGATAGAAGAATCTGAAGATCTCACTACACTCAAGCTGGATGAGTTGATTGGGTCCTTGATGACCTATGGAATCAACATTAATAGGACAGAGGAAGAGAAAGGGAAAAATAAAATAATGGCATTTAAGGCTTGCTCAAAATCTTCTGAGGAGAGCGATGAAGGGTCAAGTCTGAATAGCAGTGAGGAAGAACTTGTGGATGTCATCACTAGCAAAGCTAGAAAGTTATTCAGAAAGGCTAGACAATATGGCACTTCTTTTGGAAAAATTTTGAAGAAAAATGAGATTAGATGCTATGAATGTGGAAAGGTCGGCCACATGAGAAGCAAATGCCCAAGTCTTTAGAAGAAACTAAAGAAAGAAAAAATGAAGAAGCCTAAGGCCATGAAGGCGACATGGAGTGATGAGGACGAGAGCGAGTCTAAATCCGAGAAGGACGATGAGCTGGACGAGGCGGTCCAGAATCTATGTTTAATGGCAAATGAGGAAGATAACACCGAGGTAAATTCTGATAACGAAAACCTCACTTGCGAAGAATGGCAAATTGCTTATGGTGGAATGTATGAAAGGTGCAAGAAGTTGAAGCATGAAAATAAAAATCTGAAAAAGAAGTTTCATGATGTTTTACATTCTAGTTCATCTTCATGCACTAAATGTAGTTTGCTTAAGTTGGAACTTGAGAAAATGAAAAATAAAAATGAAATATTGTTGTCCAAAGTTTCTCTATTTGAGGATGATATTTCATGCTTGGAGATTGAAAAACAACATGCTTATGAGAGTGAGAAAAATCTAAAAAATGAAAATAAAAAATTGATAAAGGAGTTGGATGAACTTAATTCAAGACTGAATGAATGTGAAAAATCTAAGAAAGAATTAGAAACCAACTTCAATACCATGCATGACGAATTAAATAAATTGAAAGAAGTTGTTCAAAAGGAATTAAAAAGAAAAGGGAAAATGGTTGAACATGGTGAGACTAGCAATGGAAAGGTTAGGAATGAAAAGGTTGATGTGGGACGTTCACCCACAAAGAAAAACTCATTTGTAAAAAATAAATTTCAAAAATCATGTGATTCATATGGCTATACTCATGTTGACTCATGCATGAACTCATATGTTGATAGATCATATATGCATAGGAGTCGTTTTAGAAAGCCAAATGTCACATGCTTTTACCGTGGTATGTTCGGCCACTCTATGTATGTGTGTGACTTAATGAGGGCCGATGATGAATGGTTTGAGAGAAAAAATAAAATGTATTTTGCTCATGCTAGAACTAACCCCTCGGGACCCAAGAAGGCTTGAGTACCCAAAACCTTGAAATGAGAATTCTATTTTGCAGGGGCACCTTGAGGCCAAGAAAAATGTCAACAAATAAAGGCTTCTAAAGGCGAGAGAGAAAAATGGTTTGGTTTTGTGAGTTCATCATGTTTAGTTTCACTTTGAAAAAATCTCCAAAGGTAAAAATTTTGAGTTTTCGAGAAAAATGATTGCACTCAAATAGTTGCATTCTGGTTTCATTGATTTTGGCATCAAAAATACTCTTGCACAAATCTACTACTCATTTGCACATTTTGCATACATTTGTATTTGCGCTATACAGTTGCACACATGAGTTCGCACTCATCTGAGAATTTTGCATACAATTGCACAATGCTTGCTTATTTGTGAATAGAAATAATTACTCATCAACTTTGCATTCACGTGCATATGTTTGTGCATACCTTCTAGTTTTACGTGCTTGAATGTCATGATTCTTCGATATTTAAAATGGTGTGTTATGGAATGGTGGATTCCGTCCACTGGGAAACACCCACCATGCGTAAGTCAGGTCTTTGGAGCTACACCTCAGTCTCGTACCGGAAATCATCTTGCATGACTTTACTTTCAAATCCTTGCTTGAATCCATGTATATATGTCTAGAAAATCATTTCTTAAAAATCTTCTAAGACATCACCTCCTTGTTATATAAAATGCAGTGATTTTGATCATTTGTGATTCGTGACATATACAAAGGGGGAGGATTTGTTTCCAATGGTGCATACATTTAGGGGGAGTGTAGCTATGTTATGGCAAATTCGTTTTCTACATGCATAGAAATTACCCACACACTTTGCACAAAAATGATGCATATGACTATGATTGATAAGGATTTCAGAACTTCTTTTCAACACTATAAGGGAAATAAAATTTCTACATGGAAATGAAGAGTAATCATGAGGAAAAAGCTGCCAACCCCAATCAATAAGTGGAATGTGGAACCGAGTAGCCGGGAATCCCCACTGAAATAAATGAGGAAACACGCGTCAAAAAGTGAAGCTAAAATCTATAAGAATCAAATTGTGATGAATCCTAGTAGCCGGGAAACCCCATTGAGACACATGAGATGACTCGCGCCGAACGGTGAATTCCTACAAAAAAAAGGGTTGTGCGAAGCTACCAATAGTCGGGGATCGAAATTAAATTGTAGAAAGGAAATAACCCTCTAGTGTTCCTTAGAAATTCTGCTAATATCCATATATTTTTAAAGTTCATTGCTCATTGCCACATATTTCACCTTTGGGTACATTGTGATGCTTGTATATCTTGAATTTATACTCATCATGGTTTATGCAGTGCCTCTAGCATATGGATGCACTACCTCTTTTGATTATGGTTCATGTCTCACATTCTGATACAAATCAAATGCTGACTTGCTATCCTTTTACTACATTGAGGGGGAGCTATAAATTACTACATGCTTACTTGACTATCATGCTTGCTTGCTTGTTTGCTTGCATGAATGATTTTATACACATCTCTAGATCATACTTGTTCATAATAGGTTAATAACCCCGTTGTTAGTCATTTTTTGTTGTTGACAAAAAGGGGGAGAATAGGTTGGTGTGCTCAAATTTCTAATTCCGATTAAGAGAAAATTTGCTCATGCGATGTTTTTAGAAGGCTCATTGATGTTTTTGAAAGTGATTGAATTGCTTCTATTCAATCGTTTGAAATTCACGCACACATCATTTTGTCATCATCAAAAAGGGGGAGATTGTTGGATCCTCGAGTTGATTTTGGTGATTTGATTTTAATGATGACAAATCGTGTGTGCATGTGTTGTGGAAAATGTCTATTGATGTGAAAAGAGCTTATATTTTGATTATCTTGCTTTGCAGGATAAACATCCACGGTGGACATCATTTACAAGTAAAACCCATGCTTGCATGAGTATTTTAATGTCCATGATTCAAAACAGGTTGTAAATCTCATTCATGTTCAAGGATGGTATGTCAACCCACTTGTGTTTTAAGTATTCTCTTCATCGGTCTTAGAGGTTTCAAAATCTATTGGAGAGTTCAGGTAGACAATGGTTATTGTTCATTGGACTTTTGAGATGGTATGTGTTTCAACTTGCTTTATACTTGATGAAATCAACTTGTATGGTGTTAACCATTCACATGAGCATTGATGAGTTTGAAGTGAATGAGTTTCATGTACAGCAAAATGCATGTCTAAATGACCTCATTCTCAGTTGAGGTTTTGTTGGCTTGAGAGTGTTTCTCATGTATATGGTTTTATGAAGAAACCATGATTGGGATTTAATGAATGAAGCTTTATGCAAAAATTGTTCATTGGGTGAATATGGTGTATTTGATGTTCATATGCATTGCATAAATGCATGTCAAAGTGTTTTCACCTTTGGCCAAAGTTTCGGGTTGTTTTCATGAATATCTTCCATGAGATTGTATTGCATTGAAAGTGTTTTATGCATTTTTGAAATGAGATTTTTGGGGTTTTAATGTGCTTAATCTATTCTCATAAATCTTGTTGAAATGTGGTTTGATTGGTCCTAATACTTTGTTGAAAGTGTGGTAATTATATCTTGATTTTTGGAGGTGGTTTTGATGCTTGAAAATGGCTTAAAACTGTGTTTTCAGACCCTTCTCAGAAGGGGTCGACCCCTGGGGTCGACTCCCTCTGGGCTGAGTGCTGTCTGCATAGCAGACAGCCCAGCCAACTGAAGGGGTAGACCCCCTCTGGACAGAGTGTTGTCCTGGGTGTTTTAACATGCAGAAACAGCAAGGGTCGACCCTAGGGGTCGACCCTCTCAGGCATGAAAACTTCGAGAGCCTTCTAAACCCATTCTATTGGCCATGAAACTTTACAATACTACCCCCCAAAGGTTACTAAACATATGGAGGTGTCTTTAAGACATTTTGGGAGGGTTTTATGTGTCTTTTGGGCTCTCTACCTTACATATAAATATGAGTTACGAATTTGTGAGAGATAACCCTGTTTGCTCACATTGTTCTATCTTGTAAGAAAAGAAAAGGGGGAAAGAAGGAGGAGCTCTTCAAGGAAGGTTTTGATCTACATCCATGCATCTTTGGAGCTCGTGGTAGAAGGAAAAGAGGAGCGGCTTGAAGAGAGGATCGAGGAGATGCCCAAAACGGCGCCGTCCGACTTCCCTCCGACCTAGGCTTCAAGGAACTTCTTCATTTGGCTTGTGGAGCTCAAGGGGATACACTCTACAACCTTATATCTTCCATATTCGATGTTCTTCATTGTTTAGATCTTTGGTTGAGCTGTATTGAGCATATTTCTATTTTCTTTGAACTTGAGAATACATTGTGGGTGGACCGTTTGCATACGGTCGTGTGGTTATTGCTACGATTGGCCGCGCGTGTGTGTGTGTGTGTGGTTTGATTTCGGTGTTGGATCATTGTGGAGATGAAGTCTCCGTGTGTGTTGGAGGTTTTACTCCGTGCGCTTCGTTGTGAGCGACTGAAGCCTCACCGGTTCTGTGAGGGGTGGACGTAGGGAGCCCGTTGTGGTCCCGAACCACCTTAAAAATCTCTCTCGCCCTATGTGATTTTGTGGTTTGCTTGATATATCTGTTTGTGTGATCATGTGAGTTTGGAGAGGTTGAGAGGATTATTTCTATATTGTTCCAATTTCATTCCATCATAGCTTAAATCTTATAATCATTTTAATTTCGCTGCGTTAAAGTTTAAAATCTGTAATTTCGTTTTGGGGACAATTCAACCCCCCCTTCTTGTCCGCGTATATTGTCCATCTGGGCCAACATCGTTATTCTGGGTGCTCTTGCGACCGTTTGGAGGACCGTCTGCTGATCTCAGGCGGTCTATCGCAGGACCGTTTGACGTTGTCTGGCGGTCATTTTGAAGACCGTTTTTCGTCGTAGCGCTTGGTTTTCTTTCTCCCGTGGGCGGGTGGCTTCACTCGACTCTTTCCAAGGTACATAGTGTAGCTTTACTGCATTATTCACCTTGGTGGCGATCACACCTTCCTTTATTTGGGCATTGGTTATCTTCTCTATCATCTTTCTTATTCTCTTTTGCTTTTAGTTGCTCTACACCTACGGTGTGTGTTTTCCTTTTATCTCTTTGCTCCACGTCCCGGCGTGTGTTTTTTTTAATCTTCTCTTCTTTATTTTCTACACTGCTAAGATGACTTGCCCACGAATTTCATGCTTGATATTGATTGCTTGAGTTAGTGCATCATTTGCTCACACTATATTCACATTCACTATATCACATCATCACATCACCACCACAAAACACAAATAAAAAATATCTACAGTATGCTCAGGCGATCTCGCCTCTACAAGGAGCGTTGTACATACAAGGCGATCTCGCCAGGTCCAACCACGACATGCCCTCTATGTATTGTAACTGTATAACACTATCTTCCGCGATCTCACGGGAATCCCGAGAATATGCGTATGCACACATCTGAACCACAGTAACCTTGGAACAGTGATACCAGATATGGATGAACTATCTAGAGCTGGATAATGGAAACTCATGAACATCGTCCCACTAACTCATACGGGAATGCTTAGCCACGATCACAGTACTCGCGCGGGAATGCCCTCTGCGGTCACGGAACTCTCACAGGGACAATCGTCAGCTATCACTTGATTATGCAAGAATGATTGCCCACATTACATAAATCACATGAGGATGTCCCTTACCAATTATACAGAATTGGCAGACACACGGAATCACGTAGACACACTTTCCGCAAAGCCACGTGTAACACGGACACCTCGGGGTATGAAAACGGCGGAACACGACACCCCGGGCACAAGGGAGCTGGGCGGCCAAACCCCTGGCCATCCAGAGAGCTGGGCGGCCACATCACTGGCCGCCTAGAGGGCTGGGCAGCTAGGCCCCTGGTCACCCACCCTAGGCCACCCTGTAGACTGGGCGGCCACCAGCTTGGCTGCCTAGTAGGCTGGCCGGCCAACTCTTTGGCCCCCCAGATCATGCATGAACAGGAACCTAGGCAGCCACAGCAGTGGCCGCCCGGCCAGAGTACTGGCCGCCTGGCAGACCTGGGTAGCCACCCCTTTGGCCGCCCATACATTGAGCTACAGAGAGAGAAAGAGAGAGCAGGGCGGCCAGGGTCGTGGCCGCCTTCATCTTGGGCGACCAGGCCCTTGCCTACCCAACAGACAGCTCTGGACGCGACAGCCACCTCCGTCGCCGCCTCCTATCGGGTTTCACAGAAATTGACCGAACTCCACGCGGAGTTCGATCCCATGCCCCATTCGTCTAGGAACGAAGGAGAAAACAAGGGGAATCAATTCCTAGGCATTCCCACATCTGAAAAACCATATTTAAACCATAAATCGAGGTCCAGATCGGCCGAAACTGTTGCTCTTTCCCGAACATGAACATTCCCTAAAACGTGAAATACTCCCTCTCTCGGCCTCACCGTGGCATAGAATTGTGGGCAAAATGCATGGGAAGAGCAGGGATCCATCCCCCTACCTTTTCGAAGCCTTAAACCGCTGGAATCTCGCAAAAACGTTGATCCTCCCCACGGTCGACTCCCATGACCGCAAATGCGCCCGCCTCGCCGTTCACCACGCTCCCCGCCTTTATCCCCACCGCACGCTGCCACCGCCACCGTCGCTCGACCACGGACCATCTCACCGCCGTCGACTGTCAGAGGTGAGAAAGGGAGAGGAAAAGAGAGACAAGAGAGTGAGGGAGAGGAGAGATGAGAGATAGATGAGAGAATGGAGTGGGAGAGGGGGGTTAAAATAGGGTTTTAATTTTTATTTTATTATATTTTTTCCATTCCATTTAGAAAATTCACATGAACTCCGTAAATTCTTGAAAAATATATTCTGACTCAGAAAAATTCTAGAAAAAAGTAAGGTCGCTCAACGTGCTGCGACGAACCCGAAATAATCCACATAAATATTGTCTAAGGGTATGTAGATCCAATATTAAAGTTCGAAATCAATACGGACACGATCAGCAACCTGCGAAAACACGATCCGAGACCCGAAGACATTACAGGCGATCTTCCTAAGAACTCGTAGGTGCGGGGGCAGGGAAAAGCCTAACGATGGAGATGGGAGACGAGCACGAGAGGCATTTATAGCCCTTGAGCAGCCACGGGAGGACCGCCGCGACGTCTCGAAGCACCTCGGAAAGCTACACGCCCCGAGTCGCCCCTTCGAACAAAGCGCAAAAGGTGTCATCATTACATTCGCCTAGGGCAACTACATTTATGGACCTAATGATTACAGCGGAGATAACTCATGGTAGCCGATTCCCACCCTTGCCGAAGGACCTGACATGAACTCTACTCTCCGAGCCCACTTTTGGCTCGGGAGTAGGAGGGGCAAATGGAGAGGGAAAGATTCGTGGCCCAACACTTCACAGCCCAAAGGCCCATAAAGGCCTGCGCGGCCTAGTAAGCGACAGCCCAACTTCCTAATAAGGGCTCGCTTGCTATAAACCCTAGGGTAAAGGGCCTAATAAGGCTCACCCCTCCATGGCTCGGTCTCCCGTGTGGTGGCCTCTCCAACGCTCGGGAAGAGCCTAGGCGCACCTTAGACCGAGTCAACCAAAGGTAGATGAAATTCTCCCACAGGGATGCCCAAGGTCAGGACTTCCTGTCTAGATGGGGAATATCCCTTATCTCTCGTGGATCAGCCCATCGCAGTGACTCCCCAACGAGCCAGAGCGAATTCCTCGCAGTTGGGCGCTTATCCCTGATAACCATAAGCGAATGATATGTTGTCATCTGAGAGTGGGAACCCTATGAGAGTAAGGGGAGAGCAAGAGTCCCTAAACAGTAAGAATTCACGCCGTGGACGTAACGCCCCCCAGACTCTCACAATTCCCCCCTACTCAAAAGAGGGAGCCTACAACTATATAAACCCAGGGATCCCCTCCGGAAAGGTAAGTCAATTCTAGCCTCCTCAACTGGTGAAGAGCAGTCTCGTGCCCTACACCTCCCTCGCCTCCTTTCGCACCCTGCTCTTGTCCTTGTTGACTTAAGCCTCGGAGGGTTTTCCCCAGGACCAACAATCCCAGGCCCCCTTGATCGCTTCTTTTCCTTGTGCAGAATCCCGTTCTGAGGTGGCTTCTTACAACTAATCTAGGACCCGTATTGCCCTAGATCTGACGGCCAACGAGTTAGCACGAGATCTCGCCTTTCCAAATTTATCATTCTTTTGTTTGAATTTGTACATATATCATAAAAGAAGTGGGATCGCAATGGTCTCTTTGCAAATAAAAAATAGTGCCAAAAGACCAAGTTATAACCTTTTTTGCACATTATTGATATTTTTAACTATACATATTTAAATTCAAATGTATATATGATAAATTTAAACTTTTATCTTAATAATAATTTATATATATATACAGTTTCTTTGGAAACAAACTTCCTTTCAGCTTTTAGGTTAGATAGATAGACCAAGATTTGCAGGATCGCGATTCAGTATTGTGCCAACTATGTCGTAGTACGATTTGATATAGTACGACACGGTATTGGATCGACAATATTTTTTTATAAAATAATACTTTTTAAATAAAAGTAAATTGACTCCCAAATGATAAAAAAATGATTTTCATAGAGATTCCTCTATAATTTTTCACATATCCTCCTAATTTGCACCCCCTTTTCTGCATCAAGCTCTGAGGCCTCTTCCACCCTCCCCCTCTCTTCTTCCCTCCACACCCTTTCCCATCCAACATGCTGTCTAACGAGGCCGGCCACCTTGTCGGCCTCGCCCATGCTGTCAAACGACACCAACCACCATGTCACCTTTTCTTCTTTCCTCCACCCCTTCTCCATCAAACGCACCACCAGACGACCCCAATCGTCCCGCCGTCCTCTCCCTTTCTTCTTCCCTCCACTTGGTATCGGATTGCGGGTGTGCTGGTTTCACGTTGGCATAGTCGGGCATGCGCGATACAGTTCAATTTATCAAATCATGAGATAGACACAATCCCACTTTTCCAAATCTAAAAGTTGGATTTAACTCAGTCCAACGCACACTATGCGCGCATACGTGTGTGTGTGTGAGAGAGAGAGAGAGAGAGAGAGAGTGTGTGATGCATACCATCACAAGGTTCATTAATGTTGAAAGATGGTACGGTGTCCCCTGAGGTCACCAAAAGTTATGGTTTTTGTTTAACGTGCAAGTTGTAACTTATTCTACGGTCACACCGTGCATCTACTCTCAAGAATAAATAATTGACATTAATACTGTCAACGAAATAGGTCGATTCAACATACCCGTCTGTCTGTCTCAATTTTGGATCGGGTCATTAGATATTTTCAACTCACGAGTTCTTAGTCCGATCTAAAAATTCATCCCAACTAAATCGATCTACATGCTCAGAGTGGAAAGGCATAGATCTTCTCCTTTTCTTTAATCTTAGAACGGGTCATAGGGTAACAGCATTTTTTGGTACATTGGGTCATAGGGTTAACAACATACCGTATCAACCTTCTACCTTCCCTACGTAATCCATTGTGACGATTATCGGATGTTACATAAACCTTACGGGACACAGGACTTCTAAGGAACATTGCCATGGGGGTGGAACTCATCGGGTCACAAGCTCCTTCCTGTTAAATCATCTCTCGGTAAGTTTTGCTCATCCTAACATAAAGAAGTTAAGGGCTTCCAGAATTTTCTTCATTCCCCATGGTTTCCTGATTTGTTCGTTCTTCAGCTGTTACATATTAAGGAAGGCGCTAGCTGATACAGTAGTAGTAGCATTCATATACGTGTGCGAGTGCGCATGCCATCTCGGCTATGTTAACATGTTGGAAAATGTCCACCATGGGCATTCATTGTCTAGGACCCCTCAAAAGTTTCCCTCGACTTCTTGGTCTCTAATCTCCACGCTAATTGAAATTTGGAAACTCCTGACCCTGTCTTTAGGGCGACGTTTGGAACAGGTTAAAGGTGAAATTTTTTTTTTAAATCTCTTAGAGAGAGAATAAACATCCTTTTAAATAATTTTTAGATATTTTTTAATTATCTTCTCTTTCACTCTCTCTCTTTAAATCTCGAAATCTATCTTAAAGTAAAAGTTGACGAGACATTAAAACATTTAAAAAAGAAGAGATTCTAATAATTAAAGAGTTTAAAATCTAGCTCCTTAATCTTTTCCAAACACGTCCTAATTAAGAAAGAAATGTGTATATGTTTGAAATTCGAAAACCATAACTACGAACGCGCCGCCTTGGAAATGGACATTTTAGTGCTTCAACATCTAGTAGATCTGCTCGCTTTCATTTCATGTGTAGAAATATTGAAGAGAGTCCCCTCCTAACTAATGCTCGTTTTATTACGGCGCTTTCGGGGTGGGTCATGGTCTCAAGATTCTCACCCCAAAAGTTATTCCAAATGTGTTGTTTGGAATGGCTGCCCGTGTGTTAATTATTGAAATCAATTGCCACCTATGTTTATGTGTTGTGCATTGTAGTTTTTATTTTATTTATTTATTTGTCGGTGGTCTAAAATAGCGGGCCCGACCAGATGAGAGAGAATCGAATCCCGTGAATGTCTACATAAAACTCCGAATGAAAAGAAATAACATGTACAAACAAGAGAGGCGGGCTGCGAAGAGTGAGCGAATTGACCGTCCAGATACGTGAAACGGACCGTCCAACGGGCGATAAATCCGGCTCCCGGAAGCCGCCAGAACGGGGATGGCGAAATGTAGCGTTTTTTTTATTATTTTTTCTCCTGGTGCATGTTGAACTGGGAGAACGAGGACCGCTTTGAGAAGCAAGTAAGGTAACTCGACGGGTGAGAGAAAGAGCGGTGGACTTCGCTCTCTCCTCACACTCAGTCACGTTAACGGGAGTCAATTAGCACGACCAACCTCAGAGTCGAGCACGTTAATTGCACCTGTTTAACAAAGTCCCCTTAAATGTTTACTTAAAAGACATCTTTATCTAAGGAGTCACTGACCGTCAAAATCTTTCAATATTGAAATCATTAATTCGATCTAAAACCCATGAGTAAAAGTCCTGACTTCGACAAAAATAGAACCATGAAATCTTTTTTGTAAGTGATGCTAATTTCAGATCATTTCAATTATTTTAAGCCAATGGGCGCAATAAATGGAGTCCAGTAACTCTTAAAAAAAGGGGAGAAAAAAAGAGACGAAGAGACGAAGGTGATGCCATGGCTGCCCTTCTCATGGTTACTTTCTGGAACGTATAATCTTCATTTTTGTAGATGCCGGAGGAAAACCTTTAATCCTTTTTATTTAAAGTTACGCTAGTGTACGTTGATTTTTAATTCTAATATGTAAAAACTCTACCGAATAGAGTATTAATTTGGGATTTCTTATATCTTTTATAGACGTAAGAAATGGCATCGTCAATGCCATATGGATCAAGACCCATGAACAACAGAAGTACGTACATTAATAAGCTCACCCCAACTCCGAATTCACTGCGACGAAGTCTCCTCCCTACACGTGTGATTCTCCGTCAAAGCTGACGTAAAATCTAGACAGTGGAGATGACTCTAAACAAGTAGAGATGGGGGGGGGGGGGGGCGACTTAATTTGTCGTGGAAATGCCTCATCTTCCCAGAGGTAGCAATTAATCAGCACGAGAGGGCATGGAAATGCTTCATTAGTTCATCACCCATCGGGTTCATCTTGGCTTATTTTAAGCCGGGAAAAAAGAAAGTTACCGTCTGGTGTTTCGTGAGATTTATGGTGGGAGCAGAGTAGAGTGTTAATTACGTAAAAGGAAAAAGCAAAGACATACATCCAAACCTTGAACACACACTGCACGTTTCGTCTAGGATAGAAAAAGCTCTGTCACTATAATGTCTGAGTTTGGACTATTTGTCTTCACGATTAAATATTATTATTATTATTATTATTATTTTAACTACGAAAGATTACAAGGGAAGAGGATGGGAGACGTGATGCTCCAAAAAATATGTCTCAAGAGAGATGTCTACACACGCACCTCTTATAATATGTACGTGGAACAATGGAGCTAACCAACAGTATCACCTCGCCCTCGGAGTCGGGAAAACAAGAGACTTGCGCTCTCCGCAAGCAATGAGGGGAGCCAAGTATCAAACCCTGACTTTCCTCCTCAACAAAGGAGACATGTATGTTGGGCTAACTCATAATTATTTATGACAAAGTATTAAAAAAATTAACATTTTGGGTGACTCCATTGATTCTTCCACTATTCAAAGATATTGAGATTGTAGGAGCGTTACAAGCAAAAATAAAAAGACTGTGCATGCCCCCACATTGTTCACATGTGAACTGATAGTGAAAAAATAGAGGGTTTTTTTTGTAAAAACACTCTACGCATAAGTTTATTTATAGAATTGGCCCTTTCTTTTATATTATTTTTAATAACCTCTCCACATATTACAATACTTGTAAAATATCATTTGAGGAGGAAAAAATTCGTCAGACCCAGTACGGCCCAACATCGCTAGGCCCGTTGTGACTCGGATCGACAGAGCCCGTAACGGATCACTCCACCCTCAGCCTATCCCGTGCGGCCCAACTGAGGCCCAAGGAAGTTCCGCTAGCTCCCATGCAGAATTACTGCGTGCGTCTCAGACGTCGTAGAACTTGCTATCGGACGAACATTATCACTATCATTACGGAACTTCCCTCGACGTGGATTGAGTCACACCCACGTCGCCGGAATCCCCGCCATGAATCTCCCTCCCAATCACGATTGGCACGGCTCCACCGGATGTGACCTTTGTAGCCGACTTCACGATCATACGAGGTATGACTGGCTACAACGCAATCGTTGGCCGAGGGATACTGGGTGTCTTACGGGGCGTCCCTTCCTCTTACCATCAGAAGTAAAAGTTCCCTACTCCCCACGAGGTGGGAGAAGTACGAGGTGACCAAGGAGAATCCCGACGATGTTACCTAATTTACACCAAAGAGAGACAAGCAGAAGATGCCCCACCAGGAAAGAAAGTCAGGGTAGAACCCGAGCCAAGCACGGGCATGCTGGCTGAAGATCTCTTCCTCATCCAAGTAGGTGAGAGCCCAAACCGCGCCTCGCGGATTGGCTCGATGCTATCAGAACAAGAGAAGGCGGCCTACCAATACTTCTCGGTGACAAACTAGGTCGTGTTCGCTTGGTCTGAGGATGAGTGGCCCGGGATACCACCGGAGGTAATCACCCACCAGCTGAAGCTGGACCCTAGGTCCAACAACACATGAAGCACTGTAATCCCGAGTGACAGGCTATTATAAGGGAGCAGGTAAGCGAGAAGCTACGCTCAGGACTCCTCCAACCGACCCCGTACCCAGACTGGGTCACCAATGTGGTCCTGGTCCCCAAAAGCAATGAGAAGTGGCGTATATGTGTCAACTACACCGACCTCAACAAGGCCACTCCCAAGGATAGCTTCCCCATACTACGAATCGACCAGCTTATTGACGCGATGGCCGGGCATGAGATGTTGAATTTTCTAGATGCTTATTCAGGGTTTCATCAGATCAACATGTACGAACCTGACCAAGACAAGACGGCCTTCATCACCAACCACAGACTCTACTATGGTGACGGTGACATCACCTGACGAACCCAGGAAAGCTACTTTGCGCACCAAGGAGGGCGGTCGGAAGTGAAACCCCCTTGTCAGGGGAATGAGAAGGCTCGAGAAGATCCTCCCAGACATATTCCCTCAACCAACCTCGTGACTCTTCCCGAGCTCCGAGCACGCTCGATGCTCAAGAGTCGGGGGCTAGTGAGGAGGGTAAATATTGTCAGGCCCAGTACGACCTAACATCGCCAGGCATATTGCGGCTCAGATCGACCGATCCTGTAACAGGCCACTCCACCTTCAGCCCACAGTGCGGCTCAACTGAGGCCCAAGGAAGTTCCGCCGGCCCCCATGCAGAATTATTGTGCGCGTCCTAGACACCGTAGAACTCATCATCAAGCAAACGTTGCCACTACTATTACGGGGCTTCCCTCGACGTAGACTGAGTCACACCCACACTGCCGGAATCCCTGCCACGAAGTCTCCCTTCCAATAATGCGCAAGGGAACAACGAGCAACTCCCCACGATCAAGGAGGCGTTCCTCCATGATCTTCTCCACTTTTCCGGTTGAGGAACGGCCAACACCGCCATGACCTATATAAATAGGCCCTCACCGGACCCAGAGGTGGGAATGGATATAGGCATACAGGCATACTCATGCAGAGATACAAAAAGCATCCTCAGGCTAGTAGAGCTCCACGCCAAGGAGGAGAGAGAGGCTCCCTCATGTCGCGGTGGAAGGGATCTCCATTTGGGAAGTAGGGTCAGATAGGTTCCTCTATGATTCTTCTTCCTCTGCCTCTTCGAGCACTCTCCGAGCATTCCCTCCTCCACTTAGGCCCATCGATTTCTCTTTCTCCAGCTCTCCCTCTGCTCCAGCTCTCCTTCTCCTTACTTCTTCACCTCTCTGACTTAAGAATAAGAAGGTTATCCCCTGAGATCACTCCTAGGACTCATTCTGACGTCGTTCTCTAGTGGTTTCAGGTTTCCTCGGGTGACCGGCTACTCTTTCCCAAGAAATAAATCTTAAAGATGTGATACGGGACTCAGGGAACACTTTCATGTCTCTACACCCTTGTTATGACCGACTGTTAACATTTCATTAAAATTTCTTATTTAACACTAGTTAATCTTTAACTAGGTTTGAAAAAGATCAAATACCCCTATTCTATCATAAGTTCTTTCTCTCTCTTCATACATCTATCTCTTTTAACTCTCCTTCTCTCTCTCTCTCTTTGACACAATATGTTGATCCACATAAGTATTTTTATAAAGATATTTAAATTTATGAAATTAATTATATAGATAAAAATTAAATATTCTTTGAATTTTCAATTGAGGTTAACTATAGATATATTTTTGGCACCCTATTGATGTAAGACGCTTATTAATTAGTGAGGAGGAAAAATTATGTCAGGTCCAGCATGGCCCGATAATGCACGGCCCGTTATAGCTTGGGACGGCCAAGTCCGTAACGGACCACTTGGTCCACCGGAGCCCTAATTGACATCATCCAGTCGGGACCCACGAGAGTATCGCCAGCCTACGGGCAGAACATCACATTGCCAGCACATGAGCGGGATACTCGCTTGCGGACGTCCGAGTGCAGCAGAATTCACCAACGGATGAACCTTGGGCCACTATCACCGGACTTGTCCCGACATGGCCCGGGTCGCCCCCACGCCATTGAGATATTCTCCATGACGCCTTCTCTCCGGGAATGGATGAGTAGGCGGCGTACGATTGCATAATTGGGCAGGACTTCACTACGTGAACGACGCCATTGCTAAGTCGGACGAGACCACCACACTCAATATAAATAGGTTCCCAGATCAGGACACAGGGGGCAGACACGTAGACATGGAATGAGAGGCAATTGAAAGACCCATATCACCGGCAACTTCCACATAGAGAGAGAGAGAGAGAGAGAGAGAGAGCTCCCCATGTATTCGTCACCAAAGGAGACTCTAGTCGGATAGCAGTGAGAGAGAGGTCCCTTCACGGTTCTTTCCCTCCTATCTCTTCGTGCACTCCCCATCTTCTCTGAGCACTCTTCGAGTGCCCTCTCCGGACTACAGGCTCTCAACTCTCCCCCTCTCCTATTCTCTTTCCCTTTGATCGTCCTGACTTAAGTATCATAAGGTTGTCCTCCTGGAATCTCTCCCATGACTCTTTCTGACGTTCTTAATTCCTAGTGGTTGTAGATTTCCTTAGGGTGGCCGACTGCTCTTCTCTATCAAACAAATCTTGAAGGTGTGATACGAGGTGAATGTGATTTTTTGACCTCTACAATTAGAAATAAGATGTAAATAAGAGAGATAATTTTGTAAATAAACTTATAAGGAGGGTGTTTCACAAAAAAACCCCTAAAAATAACAATATAAATAAAATCTTATTTAAATATAAGAACACCAATATAAAATTTAAAACCTTTTCTATCCACGCCTTATCTTATAATTATCCTTATTTGAAGTCGCATTCCACCTTATGCCGAACATGAGGCGGGGAAAGGCCACAGCGGCCAGCCCAATCCCCGCGTGAACGGTCGGCCGCTGCATGCGCACGGCCATGCAGGCCAGCCACACGGTGGTCCATCCCCGCCCCCGCCAAACCCACGCCCGACTCCAATCCAGACCGTTTGCCTGCTGTTCACAAGGCGCCACCCGGTTGGAGTTCCCAACGGGCTCACCCATGTGCTCTCCGTTACCCGTACTTCTCACTTCAAGAAAGAAGAAGGCCACCTTGTGCATCCCGAGTCCCAACCCCTAGAATTCGCCGGTTACTTGAGCATTTCAACACATCTGGCCGGCTCTGGCCCATGGCCGGCCGACGGCGTCCCCCCCGCGCCCGCCCCCTCCCCCAATGGCCATCGAAGTGTCCCAAATTAAGAGAAGAGATCGGGTGTGCTCCAACTCACCTGTGGCGAACCCACGAACAAGGCTTCGCACTCTCTCGGCAGGGCCCGAAGGCGTACGGCGCCAGGGGACAGCAATCCCTCGTCCCCATGATCCCGGTTGTTGGGCTGCTTCCTTTTAAAGCTCACGCGCTCTGTAAACTTGGTGCTGGGCTGCACGAGTCGGCCATGTTGCCGGTCTCGCCATCGGCGGACACGCGGGGGACGACCACGCGCCGATGCGGCAGTGGCGCCACCCCACGACTTCCCCCCTCACGCCCCCCCCCCCCCCCCCCCACACTTCACTTCTCAACCACTGTGCATAGCCACAAGCTTCGTATCACGGGGAATGGATATAAGCCCAACGTAGAAAACACGTATACAGATAGCAAAACAAGGAAGAAACAACACCGGAAAAGGCGTCATGAAAGTACCCCTTCAGGCTCGCATTAATCATGTGTTCTCGTCTCGGCCTGCCGAGCTCTATCCCCATCCGTTTCTCTGCTGCATGCATGCGTTTGTAGGCGCGCATATGTGTGGATTTGGAGTGGGGGGGGGGGCCAAGAGATTTAATTTGAGATCTCGTCGACCGGCGTTATCTTCTTCTTCCTTGTCTCCTGGTCAGCACTACTGTTTCGGGTGGTAGTGTTTGTAGTGTTCTGATGATCCTGGCCGTCTGGGCTCGTCTCAATCGCCACAAATGGGACTGGTGAGAGCGCTTCGCGGGGACTTCGATCTTCCACCACCGTGATCATTTGTAATTCTGATGTTGGGAGACCTGGGTTGATGGGAGGAAGACCACACGCTCTTGGTTCTGCCTCTCTCTTTCCTTGCCGTGCCCTCCTACTTTTTGAAAAAGGAGGCCCTCATCGCTCGGCCCAATTGGGTTGGCGGTTCTGTGTGCTGCGCGGTCACATCAGATATTACCGTGCTGATACGGTAAATTCGATTAGACGGTCAGTGTGATCCAGCATGAGAGAGAGAGAGATGAGAGTGGTGGTCACCCTACCACTGTAAAAGCACGGGAGTTAGTACCCCCTAGTGGGACTCGACTAAGGACTCATGTCAACATAAATATAAAATTAAATATTTTTTATATCTAAGATATCTGTATTCGGTGGGCCAACTTTCATGTTCTCTTCTCTCACTACCGTCTATTCCTTAGATTATTCGAGGGAGATTCGAAGGTAGATTTTAAAAAATTGTTAAATATTTTTTATATCTAAGATATCTGAGGGCCACTTTGATTACATATTAAAATAAATTATTCGAGATAGATTCAAGTGAATTATTATTTAGATTTTTTTTCTTTTTAAATTTGATAATTTATTCTTACTTTCAGAATAATTGACTCCGTATGAAATGGTAGAATGAGTTTGGAATAAGAGTTACCTAATCGACTCCAAATATTTTAATCTTGCTATCAAATTCGGTTAAGGACGAGTACACCGGATAATTCATCATATTCATCTCTTATTCTGTTATCAAAATTATCTTAATATATATATATATGAGATTAAAGTCTATGGATAATCAATCACTCGGGTCATCGGGTCAGACCCGGACGGTAGATTGAATCGGCTCCCAACCCATTCACCCATTACCCCCATCACAGACCTCTAGTGTTCTTGTCCAAATTAACCCTCGATTGAGCTGTCTAAGGGCGTGTTTGGAGATAAAACGGGGTTTTTTCATTTTCTCATAATCTACCTTCCGTATCGGATGGACAATGGGAGAGGATTAACAATCATTGTTAATCCTGAGAAGTTGGCCTCTGCTTCATTCCGAGAATCATGAGAATTTGACATTTTTATATCTATATTCTCTCTCCTCAAAATTCATTTGCACTGAAACTTATGCTGTGCTATTACATTCGAAAGGAATTAAAGTTGGTCGGAATATTTTAACTCAAGAACTAATACCGTAGATGTTTCCAAACGCGTCGTAAGAGTGAGATGTGATGCCTCAACCGATTATATAGTTATATAGCTCTCCTTAATTATGGCCGTACAGTTTCATATATCTCATCAGTGTGGTGTTCGGTAGGGTCAAACAAGGGATTCAAAAATTTGACCCCAACATGCATGCATGGAAGGTCACTTGCCAGCCAAGTAGAAAACCATCAACTCGGGTGCCCAACTTAAACTTTGACGCAGGCACAAGGTCTTTTAATTTGTCGCCAAATTTTACCGCAGGTAAAAGTTCATGAAACTGTCACCAAAAAGCACCGCGCCTGTTTTGCGTGGCATTTCGTGAAACTTTTAAGATTAACCGGGGAGTAACTCGATCCCGTAATTTCTAATGATGACCGTAGAAGATGGGAGAGATAAGCTTAACAACACAGAATCACGTGTTTTATTTAACCTTCTCTGGGATATTTGTCAATTGTCAATATATATCTACCGCGACAGTTCATTAATTAATTAAAATTAGTTACCAGGTAGCTCACATATATAGCTAGTGGACTGAGACGAAAGAGATGGAAGAATCTACGTGCACGTGAGCATTACATGTCTGATTAATTAGTGAGATAACTCTCCTTTTATAATCCCGCAAGAGAAAAAATTACCCACGTCCTAATTAATCACAGAAAGGGGGATTAATTAATTATGATATGGTAAGCAAGCCATATGAGGAGGTATAATGATGCAACGGGGCTGGGCTCCATCAAACGGGCCTAATCATCCAAAAAAGTGAGTCCAGGACAACCCATGGCCCTCGAGATGCTGGCCCCCCGGTTCTTCTTCTTCCTCGACCGATCGAGGATGATCTTATCCACGTGAAGCCGATGTCTGGTAGGGGGGGGGGCGACATCGATCGTATCTTTCCCTCACGTCTAAAGCCCGAGAGTTGCCTTCACTTTTAAGCAAGGGGGTGTCAAGAAAAAAGCTACAAGAGGGAACCGAAGTAAAGGGACGTGCGATCCGAGAGGCCCGGCTGCACCCACTATCTCGATTGATCCCCTATCACCGATTTCTCTGTGGAATATATATATGGATCCACCTTTGTTATATAATATATATATATATATATATATATAGACTATAACTTATTATTATTCTTTATCTTCGCCCCCGGAACTACTTGACCATCAAAAAAGGGTTGTTCTAAAGCTTGGCTTTCCCAATACTCATGGCAGCAAATTTCATATCAGATTTTATCAAATTTAGGTAAATTGATACGGTATGATTCGTACGCACCGAACCGTATCAACCGATGATCGATACGCCTTCATCTTGGGCGACCAGGCCCTTGCCTACCCAACAGACAGCTCTGGACGCGACAGCCACCTCCGTCGCCGCCTCCTATCGGGTTTCACAGAAATTGACCGAACTCCACGCGGAGTTCGATCCCATGCCCCATTCGTCTAGGAACGAAGGAGAAAACAAGGGGAATCAATTCCTAGGCATTCCTTAATCTTTTCCAAACACGTCCTAATTAAGAAAGAAATGTGTATATGTTTGAAATTCGAAAACCATAACTACGAACGCGCCGCCTTGGAAATGGACATTTTAGTGCTTCAACATCTAGTAGATCTGCTCGCTTTCATTTCATGTGTAGAAATATTGAAGAAAGTCCCCTCCTAACTAATGCTCGTTTTATTACGGCGCTTTCGGGGTGGGTCATGGTCTCAAGATTCTCACCCCAAAAGTTATTCCAAATGTGTTGTTTGGAATGGCTGCCCGTGTGTTAATTATTGAAATCAATTGCCACCTATGTTTATGTGCTGTGTAATGTAGCTTTTATTTTATTTATTCATTTGTCGGTGGTCTAAAATAGCGGGACAGTAGGTCCCCCCCCCCCCCAACCAGATGAGAGAGAATCGAATCCGGTCAATGTCTACATAAAACTCCGAATGAAAAGAAATAACGTGTACAAACAAGAGAGGCGCGCTGCGCAGAGTGAGCGAATTGACCGTCCAGATACGTGAAATGGACCGTCCAACGGGCGATAAATCCGGCTCCCGGAATCCGCCAGAACGGGGATGGCGAAATGTAGCGTTTTTTTTTTTTATTATTTTTTCTCCTGGTGCATGTTGAACTGGGAGAACGAGGACCGCTTTGAGAAGCAAGTAAGGTAACTCGACGGGTGAGAGAAAGAGCGGTGGACTTCTCTCTCTCTTCACACTCAGTCACGTTAACGGGAGTCAATTAGCACGACCAACCTCAGAGTCGAGCACGTTAATTGCACCCATTTAATAAAGTCCCCTTAAATGTTTACTTAAAAGACATCTTTATCTAAGGAGTCACTGACCGTCAAAATCTTTCAATATTGAAATCATTAATTCGATCTAAAACGCATGAGTAAAAGTCCTGACTTCGACAAAAATAGAACCATGAAATCTTTTTTGTAAGTGATGCTAATTTCATATTTCAATTATTTTAAGCCAATGGGCGCAATAAATGGAGTCCAGTGACTCTTAAAAAAAGGGGAGAAAAAAAGAGAGGAAGAGACGAAGGTGATGCCATGGCTGCCCTTCTCATGGTTACTTTCTGGAACGTATAATCTTCATTTTTGTAGATGCCGGAGGAAAACCATTAATCCTTTTTATTTAAAGTTACGCTAGTGTACGTTGATTTTTAATTCTAATATGTAAAAACTCTACCGAATAGAGTATTAATTTGGGATTTCTTATATCTTTTATAGACGTAAGAAATGGCATCGTCAATGCCATATGGATCAAGACCCATGAACAACAGAAGTACGTACATTAATAAGCTCACCCCAACTCCGAATTCACTGCGACGAAGTCTCCTCCCTACACGTGTGATTCTCCGTCAAAGCTGACGTAAAATCTAGACAGTGGAGATGACTCTAAACAAGTAGAGATGGGGGGCGACTTAATTTGTCGTGGAAATGCCTCATCTTCCCAGAGGTAGCAATTAATCAGCACGAGAGGGCATGGAAATGCTTCATTAGTTCATCACCCATCGGGTTCATCTTGGCTTATTTTAAGCCGGGAAAAAAGAAAGTTACCGTCTGGTGTTTCGTGAGATTTATGGTGGGAGCAGAGTAGAGTGTTAATTACGTAAAAGGAAAAAGCAAAGACATACATCCAAACCTTGAACACACACTGCACGTTTCGTCTAGGATAGAAAAAGCTCTGTCACTATAATGTCTGAGTTTGGACTATTTGTCTTCACGATTAAATATTATTATTATTATTATTATTATTTTAACTACGAAAGATTACAAGGGAAGAGGATGGGAGACGTGATGCTCCAAAAAATATGTCTCAAGAGAGATGTCTACACACGCACCTCTTATAATATGTACGTGGAACAATGGAGCTAACCAACAGTATCACCTCGCCCTCGGAGTCGGGAAAACAAGAGACTTGCGCTCTCCGCAAGCAATGAGGGGAGCCAAGTATCAAACCCTGACTTTCCTCCTCAACAAAGGAGACATGTATGTTGGGCTAACTCATAATTATTTATGACAAAGTATTAAAAAAATTAACATTTTGGGTGACTCCATTGATTCTTCCACTATTCAAAGATATTGAGATTGTAGGAGCGTTACAAGCAAAAATAAAAAGACTGTGCATGCCCCCACATTGTTCACATGTGAACTGATAGTGAAAAAATAGAGGGTTTTTTTTGTAAAAACACTCTACGCATAAGTTTATTTATAGAATTGGCCCTTTCTTTTATATTATTTTTAATAACCTCTCCACATATTACAATACTTGTAAAATATCATTTGAGGAAAAAAAATTCGTCAGACCCAGTACGGCCCAACATCGCTAGGCCCGTTGTGACTCGGATCGACAGAGCCCGTAACGGACCACTCCACCCTCAGCCTATCCAGTGCGGCCCAACTGAGGCCCAAGAAAGTTCCGCTAGCTCCCATGCAGAATTACTGCGTGCGTCTCAGACGTCGTAGAACTTGCTATCGGACGAACATTATCACTATCATTACGGAACTTCCCTCGACGTGGATTGAGTCACACCCACGTCGCCGGAATCCCCGCCATGAATCTCCCTCCCAATCACGATTGGCACGGCTCCACCGGATGTGACCTTTGTAGCCGACTTCACGATCATACGAGGTATGACTGGCTACAACGCAATCGTTGGCCGAGGGATACTGGGTGTCTTACGGGGCGTCCCTTCCTCTTACCATCAGAAGTAAAAGTTCCCTACTCCCCACGAGGTGGGAGAAGTACGAGGTGACCAAGGAGAATCCCGACGATGTTACCTAATTTACACCAAAGAGAGACAAGCAGAAGATGCCCCACCAGGAAAGAAAGTCAGGGTAGAACCCGAGCCAAGCACGGGCACGCTGGCTGAAGATCTCTTCCTCATCCAAGTAGGTGAGAGCCCAAACCGCGCCTCGCGGATTGGCTCGATGCTATCAGAACAAGAGAAGGCGGCCTACCAATACTTCTCGGTGGCAAACTAGGTCGTGTTCGCTTGGTCTGAGGATGAGTGGCCCGGGATACCACCGGAGGTAATCACCCACCAGTAGAAGCTGGACCCTAGGTCCAACAACACATGAAGCACTGTAATCCCGAGTGACAGGCTATTATAAGGGAGCAGGTAAGCGAGAAGCTACACTCAGGACTCCTCCAACCGACCCCGTACCCAGACTGGGTCACCAATGTGGTCCTGGTCCCCAAAAGCAATGAGAAGTGGCGTATATGTGTCAACTACACCGACCTCAACAAGGCCACTCCCAAGGATAGCTTCCCCATACTACGAATCGACCAGCTTATTGACACGATGGCCGGGCATGAGATGTTGAATTTCCTGGATGCTTATTCAGGGTTTCATCAGATCAACATGTACGAACCTGACCAAGACAAGACGGCCTTCATCACCAACCACAGACTCTATTATGGTGACGGTGATGTCACCTGACGAACCCAGGAAAGCTACTTTGCGCACCAAGGAGGGCGGTCGGAAGTGAAACCCCCTTGTCAGGGGAATGAGAAGGCTCGAGAAGATCCTCCCAGACATAATCCCTCAACCAACCTCGTGACTCTTCCCGAGCTCCGAACACGCTCGATGCTCGAGAGTGGGGGGCTAGTGAGGAGGGTAAATATTGTCAGGCCCAGTATGACCTAACATCGCCAGGCCTATTGCGGCTCAGATCGACCGATCCTGTAACAGGCCACTCCACCTTCAGCCCACAGTGCGGCCCAACTGAGGCCCAAGGAAGTTCCGTCGGCCCCCATGCAGAATTATTGTGCGCGTCCTAGACACCGTAGAACTCGTCATCAAGCAAACGTTGCCACTACTATTACGGGGCTTCCCTCGACGTAGACTGAGTCACACCCACACTGCCGGAATCCCTGCCACGAAGTCTCCCTTCCAATAATGCGCAAGGGAACAACGAGCAACTCCCCACGATCAAGGAGGCGTTCCTCCACGATCTTCTCCACTTTTCCGGTTGAGGAACGGCCAACGCCACCACGACCTATATAAATAGGCCCTCACCGGACCCAGAGGTGTGAATGGATATAGGCATACAGGCATACTCATGCAGAGATACAAAAAGCATCCTCAGGCTAGTAGAGCTCCACACCAAGGAGGAGAGAGAGGCTCCCTCATGTCGCGGTGGAAGGGATCTCCATTTAGGAAGTAGGGTTAGATAGGTTCCTCTGTGATTCTTCTTCCTCTGCCTCTTCGAGCACTCTCCGAGCATTCCCTCCTCCACTTAGGCCCATCGATTTCTCTTTCTCTAGCTCTCCCTCTGCTCCAGCTCTCCTTCTCCTTACTTCTTCACCTCTCTGACTTAAGAATAAGAAGGTTATCCCTTGAGATCACTCCTAGGACTCATTCTGACGTCGTTCTCTAGTGGTTTCAGGTTTCCTCGGGTGACCGGCTACTCTTTCCCAAGAAATAAATCTTAAAGATGTGGTACGGGACTCAGGGAACACTTTCATGTCTCTACACCCTTGTTATGACCAACTGTTAACATTTCATTAAAATTTCTTATTTAAGACTAGTTAATCTTTAACTAGGTTTGAAAAAGATCAAATACCCCTATTCTATCATAAGTTCTTTCTCTCTCTTCATACATCTATCTCTTTTAACTCTCCTTCTCTCTCTCTCTCTCTCTTTGACACAATATGTTGATCAACATAAGTATTTTTATAAAGATATTTAAATTTATGAAATTAATTATATAGATAAAAATTAAATATTCTTTGAATTTTCAATTGAGGTTAACTATAGATATATTTTTGGCACCCTATTGATGTAAGAAGCTTATTAATTAGTGAGGAGGAAAAATTATGTCAGGTCGAGCATGGCCCGATAATGCACAGCCCGTTATAGCTTGGGACGGCCAAGTCCATAACGGACCACTTGGTCCACCGGAGCCCTAATTGACATCATCCAGTCGGGACCCACGAGAGTATCGCCAGCCTACGGGCAGAACATCACATTGCCAGCACATGAGCGGGATACTCGCTTGCGGACGTCCGAGTGCAGCAGAATTCACCAACGGATGAACCTTGGGCCACTATCATCGGACTTGTCCCGACATGGCCCGGGTCGCCCCCACGCCATTGAGATATTCTCCATGACGCCTTCTCTCCGGGAATGGATGAGTAGGCGGCGTACGATTGCATAATCGGGCAGGACTTCACTACGTGAACGACGCCATTGCTAAGTCGGACGAGACCACCACACTCAATATAAATAGGTTCCCAGATCAGGACACAGGGGCCAGACACGTAGAAATGGAAGGAGAGGCAATTGAAAGACCCATATCACCGACAACTTCCACATAGCGAGAGAGAGAGAGAGAGCTCCCCATGTATTCGTCACCGAAGGAGACTCTAGTCGGATAGCAGTGAGAGAGAGGTCCCTTCACGGTTCTTTCCCTCCTATCTCTCCGTGCACTCCCCATCTTCTCTGAGCACTCTTCGAGTGCCCTCTCCAGACTACAGGCTCTCAACTCTCCCCCTCTCCTATTCTCTTTCCCTTTGACCGTCCTGACTTAAGTATCATAAGGTTGTCCTCCTGGAATCTCTCCCATGACTCTTTCTAACGTTCTTCCTAGTGGTGGTAGATTTCTTTAGGGTGGCCGACTGCTCTTCTCTATCAAACAAATCTTGAAGGTGTGATACGAGGTGAATGTTATTTTTTGACCTCTACAATTAGAAATAAGATGTAAATAAGAGAGATAATTTTGTAAATAAACTTATAAGGAGGGTGTTTCACAAAAAAACCCCTAAAAATAACAATATAAATAAAATCTTATTTAAATATAAGAACACCAATATAAAATTTAAAACCTTTTCTATCCACGCCTTATCTTATAATTATCCTTATTTGAAGTCGCATTCCACCTTATGCCGAACATGAGGCGGGGAAAGGCCACAGCGGCCAGCCCAATCCCCGCGTGAACGGTCGGCCGCTGCATGCGCACGGCCATGCAGGCCAGCCACACGGTGGTCCATCCCCGCCCCCGCCAAACCCACGCCCGACTCCAATCCAGACCGTTTGCCTGCTGTTCACAAGGCGCCACCCGGTTGGAGTTCCCAACGGGCTCACCCATGTGCTCTCCGTTACCCGTACTTCTCACTTCAAGAAAGAAGAAGGCCACCTTGTGCATCCCGAGTTCCAACCCCTAGAATTCGCCGGTTACTTGAGCATTTCAACACATCTGGCCGGCTCTGGCCCATGGCCGGCCGACGGCGTCCCCCCCGCGCCCGCCCCCTCCCCCAATGGCCATCGAAGTGTCCCAAATTAAGAGAAGAGATCGGGTGTGCTCCAACTCACCTGTGGCGAACCCACGAACAAGGCTTCGCACTCTCTCGGCAGGGCCCGAAGGCGTACGGCGCCAGGGGACAGCAATCCCTCGTCCCCATGATCCCGGTTGTTGGGCTGCTTCCTTTTAGAGCTCACGCGCTCTGTAAACTTGGTGCTGGGCTGCACGAGTCGGCCATGTTGCCGGTCTCGCCATCGGCGGACACGCGGGGGACGACCACGCGCCGATGCGGCAGTGGCGCCACCCCACGACTTCCCCCCTCACCCCCCCCCCACACTTCTCAACCACTGTGCATAGCCACAAGCTTCGTATCACGGGGATTGGATATAAGCCCAACGTAGAAAACACGTATACAGATAGCAAAACAAGGAAGAAACAACACCGGAGAAGGCGTCATGAAAGTACCCCTTCAGGCTCGCATTAATCATGTGTTCTCGTCTCGGCCTGCCGAGCTCTATCCCCATCCGTTTCTCTGCTGCATGCATGCGTTTGTAGGCGCGCATATGTGTGGATTTGGAGTGGGGGGGGGCCAAGAGATTTAATTTGGGATCTCGTCGACCGGCGTTATCTTCTTCTTCCTTGTCTCCTGGTCAGCACTACTGTTTCGGGTGGTAGTGTTTGTAGTGTTCTGATGATCCTGGCCATCTGGGCTCGTCTCAATCGCCACAAATGGGACTGGTGAGAGCGCTTCGCGGGGACTTCGATCTTCCACCACCGTGATCATTTGTAATTCTGATGTTGGGAGACCTGGGTTGATGGGAGGAAGACCACACGCTCTTGGTTCTGCCTCTCTCTTTCCTTGCCGTGCGGTAACTTTTTGAAAAAGGAGGCCCTCATCGCTCGGCCCAATTGGGTTGGCGGTTCTGTGTGCTGCGCGGTCACATCAGATATTACCGTGCTGATACGGTAAATTCGATTAGACGGTCAGTGTGATCCAGCATGAGAGAGAGAGAGATGAGAGTGGTGGTCACCCTACCACTGTAAAAGCACGGGAGTTAGTACCCCCAAGTGGACTCGACTAAGGACTCATGTCAACATAAATATAAAATTGATGATCATAAAAATAAATATTAAATATTTTTTATATCTAAGATATCTGTATTCGGTGGGCCAACTTTCATGTTCTCTTCTCTCACTACAGTCTATTCCTTAGATTATTCGAGGGAGATTCGAAGGTAGATTTTAAAAAATTATTAAATATTATTTATATCTAAGATATGAGGGTCACTTTGATAACATATTAAAATAAATTATTCGAGATAGATTCAAGTGAATTATTATTTAGATTTTTTTCTTTTTAAATTTGATAATTTATTCTTACTTTTAGAATAATTGACTCCATATGAAATGGTAGAATGTAGAATAAGAGTTACCTAATCGACTCCAAATATTTTAATCTTGCTATCAAATTCGATTAAGGGCGAGTACACCGAATAATTCATCATATTCATCTCTTATTCTGTTATCAAAATTATCTTAATATATATATATGAGATTAAAGTCCATGGATAATCAATCACTCGGGTCATCGGGTCAGACCCGGACGGTAGATTGAATCGGCTCCCAACCCATTCACCCATTACCCCCATCATAGACCTCTTGTGTTCTTGTCCAAATTAACCCTCGATTGAGCTGTCTAAGGGCGTGTTTGGAGATAAAACGGGGTTTTTTCATTTTCTCATAATCTACCTTCCGTATCGGATGGACAATGGGAGAGGATTAACAATCATTGTTAATCCTGAGAAGTTGACCTCTGCTTCATTCCGAGAATTATGAGAATTTGACATTTTTATGTCTATATTCTCTCTCCTCAAAATTCATTTGCACTGAAACTTATACTGTGCTATTACATTTGAAAGGAATTAAAGTTGGTCGGAATATTTTAACTCAAGAACTAATACCGTGGATGTTTCCAAATGCGTCGTAAGAGTGAGATGTGATGCCTCAACCGAGTATATAGTTATATAGCTCTCCTTAATTATGGCCGTAAAGTTTCATATATCTCATCAGTGTGGTGTTCGGTAGGGTCAAACAAGGGATTCAAAAATTTGACCCCAACATGCATGCATGGAAGGTCACTTGCCAGCCTTAAGTAGAAAATCATCAACTCGGGTGCCCAACTTAAACTTTGACGCAGGCACAAGGTCTTTTAATTTGTCGCCAAATTTTACCGCAGGTAAAAGTTCATGAAACTGTCACCAAAAGGCACCGCGCCTGTTTTGCGTGGCATTTTCGTGAAACTTTTAAGATTAACCGGGGAGTAACTCGATCCCGTAATTTCTAATGATGACCGTAGAAGATGGGAGAGATAAGCTTAACAACACAGAATCACGTGTTTTATTTAACCTTCTCTGGGATATTTGTCAATTGTCAATATATATCTACCGCGACAGTTCATTAACTAATTAAAATTAGTTACCAGGTAGCTCACATATATAGCTAGTGGACTGAGACGAAAGAGATGGAAGAATCTACGTGCACGTGAGCATTACATGTCTGATTAATTAGTGAGATAACTCTTCTTTTATAATCCCGCAAGAGAAAAAATTACCCACGTCCTAATTAATCACAGAAAGGAGGATTAATTAATTATGATATGGTAAGCGAGCCATATGGGGAGGTATAATGATGCACCGGGGCTGGGCTCCATCAAACGGCCCTAATCATCCAAAAAAGTGAGTCCAGGACAACCCATGGCCCTCGAGATGCTGGTCCCCCGGTTCTTCTTCTTCCTCGACCGATCGAGGATGATCTTATCCACGTGAAGCCGATGTGTGGTAGGGGGGGGCGACATCGATCGTATCTTTCCCTCACGTCTAAAGCCCGAGAGTTGTCTTCACTTTTAAGCAAGGGGGGGTCGAGAAAAA
Organism: Amorphophallus konjac; assembly: GCA_022559845.1. NCBI lineage: Eukaryota > Viridiplantae > Streptophyta > Magnoliopsida > Alismatales > Araceae > Amorphophallus > Amorphophallus konjac. The sequence continues at coordinate 240,752,501 of CM040128.1, forward strand.
AGCTACCAGAGGGAACCGAAGTAAAGTGACGTGCGATCCGAGAGGCCCGGCTGCACCCACTATCTCGATTGATCCCCCTGTCACCAATTTCTCTGTGGAATATATACATGGATCCACCTTTGTTATATAATATATATATATATATATATATATATAGACTATAACTTATTATTATTCTTTATCTTCGCCCCCGGAACTACTTGACCATCAAAAAAGGGTTGTTCTAAAGCTTGGCTTTCCCAATACTCATGGCAGCAAATTTCATATCAGATTTTATCAAATTTAGGTAAATTGATACGGTATGATTCGTACGCATCGAACCGTATCAACCGATGATCGATACGACCGATGTGTGATATATAATCGTTACACTACATATATTGTTTTAAATATTAAATATCTTCTTTATATCAAGAATATTTTTATAGATTAGTTGGTTGGGAACCACATGTTTTAGCACGGCGTTTTATGTTCGAAACATATTTCGTCACGTTCTATTTCTTTTTAAGTCAAAAAACTGTTTAAAAACGTGACATATCTCGTATTCAAACGGAGGATGAACAGCTTAAATTATATATCACTTAATCAAATAAATTAGAGAGTGATTTAAATGATTTTATCTTATAACATATATATATAATATATTCTTTTATCTCGGTATGTAATAGTATCAATTTATATTGTACCGTATTAATAAAAAATTGATACGGCTAATCCGAACGGGTCGACAAACTCTGACGATTACATCACTCACCGACAAATGTGTTGGTAACAAACTTGTACCACTTGTCTATAGTTGTACCTCCTAGTATACATGTGTTGGTACGTAATACATAGTTGAAACGTAAAGATTATTTAGACCACCGATCCCATACATAGCCCATTGTAAGAATAAAGGGTCAAAAATGGACGTGTGGGTAATAGTTAAAAAGCAAAAAAAGGGGGAGGATCGACATGACTTTAGCTAGGTGGTTGGCTCTTTGTATATTATGGATGCTCCCTATCTCCTCATAGCCAAATTAATGACTTGCGCTTTCAGCCCACCCGGTAGAGGAGAAAGACACCACCAGCTTCCTCCTCCACCCGGGCGGCAGAGGAGAAAGAGACCGCCCCCCCGCAGGAGCAACCATGGCTATGGCTTTCAAGATGGTTAGAGAATCGTATTCCTCTCAGAAACCCTTTCCCTTTCTGAACATAAAAATAATCTTCCATCGTGTTGGTCTGATCATATATATGTGGTTTGATCTTCTCGTTGTGATCATGGTCGATTCATGATGTGGGGAAACAATTTTTTTTTAAAAAAAAACTCTTCTTCGATGTGCAGGCGACGACGGGGATAAACGTGTCGGAGGAATGCAGGAACTCGTTCATGGAGATGAAGTGGAAGAGGGTGCACAGATATGTGGTCTATAAGATCGACGAGAGGTCGAGGGTGGTGATGGTGGACAAGGTGGGGGCGCCTGGTGAGGGCTACGAGGAGCTCGCCGCCTCCCTGCCCGACGACGACTGCCGCTACGCCGTCTACGACTTCGACTTCGTGACCGTCGACAACTGCCCCCGCAGCAAGATCTTCTTCATTACATGGTACCTACCCACATACCTCTCTCTCTCTCTCTCTCTGGACTCGTCTAGGTTGCCAGGCACAGCCGATCACGCGATGCCATCTCCACTGTTACTGGCATCATCATGTGCCCTTGCAGTGGAGAAGATCTAGGATTTTCGATCATGTAGAATTGAACGAGTAGATATCATATAAATTGGTCGGATTCTAGAGAAAGCGATGCCTGTCGTATGAAGACACCGTATATAGATAATGATGTTTGACGGTTCAGGGAGAATTTTTTTTTGTTCATCAACTCAACTATCTGATCAGGATCCGAATTCCCCTTCCCCTAATTAACGGGGCAGGCATATTAAAGTTTTGAAGGCAATCAGAGGTACCCAGCATCTCTAATTTTTTAGGGCGCCTTTGATAACCGATCACGGTTAGCGCAAGAGACTCCCGAGGATCGTTTGCGCCGGGAGTCGCTTGTGTTAACTGACCTTGATCAGCACACCTCTGAGTGAGAGAGCGATAGAACCCACACACCGCTCTCTCACTCATCGGGTGCGTCAACCTGATCGGTTAGCAAACACCCTTTTAGTGTTTGGGTCAGTAACGATCAATCTGCTGATTCCTAGCTTTAACATAAATAAGACAGGGTACGTGGTCTGTGGCTGCAAATTAAAGGTTGCATCCATGAGTCACTAGTTTCTGTCTAATACAGTCGTTCTTGGGATATTTATATGTATATATATCACTGCTGTTAATTTATTTCTGATGTCTTCAAGATAATTAAGATGATTCTACGTACCAAGTCGATCTAGCATATCTTGGGATAGGATTTGATTGATCAATATATAGAAGTACCCTTTTAATCGATCTGTTGTTAGAGCCAAAAGTTAACATCTGGCGCCATGGGAATATATATTATCAAGACAACAAGGTTGCCTTTTATATCATAGCTAACATCCCAACTCGATCTTTCATCTTAATTTTCACGTAGAATTAATTAATATTTAAACTAAGATCATATCTATCTTACCACTTAAGATCTTTGAACATATATAATTAAGCGTACGGAAGCACATGCGATTTCAACCCCATCGAAACGGACGCCACATGCATGTTGCACCGAATCAGTAGTTAATTAACAGGGATACATGATGTTATGTACGGGTGTGGTGCATCATTTGACACACACACGCGCGCGCACACACACACGGGGTCCCTTTTGTAGGGCACCTTCGGCCTCCAGGATAAGAGCCAAGATGCTGTACGCCACGTCCAAGGAAGGCCTCCGGAGGGTGCTGGAGGGGGTCCACTACGACATGCAGGCCACCGACCCCACCGAGATGGGCATCGACATCATCAGGGACCGGGCCAAGTAGAACCCCGGCCCTCCCCCCATGCATATGCACATACATGGTGATCCGGACCAAGACTTGAAGAAGAAGAACAAGAACAACAACAAGGACAAGAGCGAGGAGGACCCTCAATTGATTAAATTAACTAAGCTGGGTGTGATGCTGTTGCTGCTGCCGATACTGCTTGATCTCGTTACCTGCTGATCTCTTCTCCTTTAATTCCTACCTTTCGCCGTGTTAATTTCTTATTGTTTGTCACCGGACTACAGTGGTTTGTCAGTACTGTTTATATGACACAGGCTGCTGTTTCATGTGCCGCCTTGTGAATGTCTGAAGGGAGGAGGAGGAGCAGTTTAGCCTTTAGGGGTACGTAATCTTGACTGGCCAACCTTCTTTTTGGTTCTCTTGCGGGAGGTACTTGTAATAACCGGTACTGTTATTGTATTCAGGCCAAATTTGATCAGGGGGGGGACGGAGATCATGCATGGTGTAAGCTAGAAACACTTAATTGCTTGTTCCTTTTGAAATCTTAATTACCGAGGCCGCGTGGATTCTCTGTTAATTTGTAGGCTTTTTTTTTTTTTGCATGGAAAACAGAAAGGAAATGTAGACATAAAGAACATGTTTCTTCATTTTTCTTATAATTTGGATGTATGAAAATCATGTGGTTGGATACTCTTGGTGGTGAAAATCTAGTGTTACTCTCTTTGCACAATTTGTATATATATATATATGCAGCTCTCTGAAGAAAAAATGTTAAACGTCACTCTGTAATTAATAAGGAGCCACCTCTCCCATCCCATAATTGACAATTGGATGATGGAAGGAAAAAGTAGGGCTGTAAATGGGTCAGAGTGGATTGAGAGAGAACTCTATGCGCATGTGACTCGTTATCCATTTAATTGGGTTTGAAATTCTGATCTGAATATTTTGTGAATTGGGTAGGATTGCATTAAATAAAAAGAGACTTTTAGTTTTTGCTCCCAATAATCTTTTATATTTATGATATAGATCATTCAATCCAGATACTTCTTTATAACTCCTTAAAATCTCAAGTTATTTAGTAAAGCGCCCCCATATGATCGTTACAAAATAACCCATCGTGTATCTACGAAAGAGTCCCTGAAAATGGTGTTTAACAAATAAATATGTAATTATGAGATTTTATAAATAAATATCTTGATTAGAGAAGCTATTCGATGAATAAGAAAGATTATAGGTAAAAACTAAAAACTCCTAAATATTTTTTTCTTCCCCATTTTATGAAGGCATTAGTACGACGTGGAAGAGCTTTAATCTATATCTGACCCATTTTGTAAGGATCAAAATAAAGTGCATTTGGAGCTTTCGCAAAGTTATTATTTTGAGGATTGAAATTTAGAAGCTAACCATGCATTCATATCATATCGAGAAGGCAAACTACGAGAAAATAGAGTACTAGAGATGGTTGAAAATTATCGCTAAAAGTGAAACAACCGTCTCGCTAATATTATTCGCGATGGCTCCCACCCGTCACTAATATTTTCATGATGGCTAGGGTAAATTATCACTAATATACATTGAAGAGGCTCGATCTCATACCTTGACGCAGACCGTCGGATGTTGGGGGAAAAGTGATGATGTGATCACACTGAAGACTCCCGAAGAGCGGGTCAGCAAGGAAGATAAAAGATTAGGGGGCCTGGGATGAGGATCTCAGGAAAAACCCTCCGATGCTTAAGTCAGTAATGAACAAGAGGGAGCGAGGAGTTTGAGGATACGGGATTGCTCTTCGTCAATTGAGGGTTAGAGGTAGGTAATACCTGATGATCTCCGTGGAGAGAGGTCCTTGGGATTAAATAGCCACAAATTCTCTTTTTGGTTCTGCAGAGGACGGAGGGAGAGGAGGTACTCCTTAGGTAAGGACTCTTATCGGTATGGGACTTTTCCCCCTGTCTTAATCTCTCTGCGCCCTTTGGTCTAATCCGTTCACGGGGAGTTCACTAGTGGTTAGATCGAATAGGAGCCTGGTCTGGATAGGCCTCCTTTAGAGGTCCAGAGGGGGTCCCGGGCGTGGGGTTACCCGCCTCTAGATAAGGATCATCCCTTTAGAGAGCCGAGATTACCGAGCGTTGCACCTTTCCCTATGCTTTCCCGAGGGAGCTCCCTAGGCGGATTTTCGGTCGCTCAGGACTATGGAGCAACGAAGCTTTCTCCCGAGCTTAGGGAGTCCTCAGTATGGGTGCCCACTCCCGAGCTAGGCAACGCTTCGTGAGCCCTAGCATATGGGCTTTCGGTAGATGAGCCTCAAGTGGGTTAATGGGCCATCACCTTCCAGGCCAGAAAAGGTTTATGGGCCGTCGATGAAAAGAATTAATCGGCCATAAGTTTCCCCCTTTCCACTTGCCCCCTACTCCCGAGCTTAACGCATGGCTCGGTGAGTAAGGTTTACTCAGGTTATTATCCAGGGTGGGTACCTTTGTACCGCGCGCTTTTTGATAATTGGTTGTTAATGTCGTGTATTTCGTTCGTTGTGGGTGCTCCTTATGTGTCCATTGGGCTCAATTGCATCTTCCTTAGCATAATTAGGTGGCGAGAGCAATGATCACACCCTTAGCACTAGAGCCGACATTGGTTCACACCACCACCCGAGACATTTAAACTTTTGAGGAGGCACGGGGTGCTCAGGCGGGCTTCATTGACCGCTTACGGTTATACATACTGCATTTTAGGTCATTGGAATGTCTTCCTATCTTTGCCACCAAGCTCTCCGCCTCCAGACCCCTTCCTCTCTCGATGTCGGCCTCCGTCTTCAGCCTTATCGACAAATTCCCCCTTATGTCCCAGGAGGAATGTAAAAGGGGCCCCAGGGCTGCAGCCGCTTTTGCGGACCTCGTCGCAATTACAACTAAGGCAATTTGCTTGCTTGCTTCGTCGACTTCCTTGTCTAGTTTGTCTCTCCCCTCTTCAGCTTCTGCCCCCATGGCCGGCCAGGAGGCATCTTCTCACAGTGACGAGGTTGAGGAGAGAGCTGAAAGCTTCGCACCCCCTTCTTGCCGCCAATCCTTCAATGAGCTGACTACCAATGAGGTCGAGGAGCTCCTTTTTCGGTACAATATTCCATGGTAGTATGGTTTCTCCCCTACGAGGCTAGGCGAGTCCAACTTGGACACTCGATCTGACTGCTTGTGCACTTATGTCATGGCATGGAAATTGAGCTTTCACGTTCATGTCCATTTCTTCATCATGAATCTACTAAATTGTTACAAGTTAGCTCCGATCCAGTTGGTTTCTAATTCTTATGCCTTCATCTACTCCTTCATCGTTCTCTACGGGAAGAGCAAGGTCGCGTCTACTGTCGAACTCTTCAACGCTTTCTATGAGCTGAAGGAGCATGCATAGGCCGGGAAGGGCTTTTATTTTCTCCAAACCCGATGGGGTAAAAGTTGTGTTACCCTTGCTCCTTGGGACTCTTCCCACAAGTGGTGGAAGACCCAATACTTCTAGGTGTCTCGCTCGAAGGGTGCTACTTCTTGACTTTTCCCAATCATCCCCAACTTCTCACCCATAATTTCTTCAAAGGCCCCAATGCTCACCAAGGAGCTCGAGGACAAGGTGAAGGCACTCTAGGGTAACAAATAGTTTACCGCTGACCTCCTCGATGAGTCCAACCTTTAGTAGTATGCCCCCACTCCCCAGGATCCTCGACGTAAGGCTAAGTGGGCGCTCGTCTCACAATAGCCCTTAATTTAACCCCCTTTAAACTTCAGTCATTCTTGCAGTTATAGTCATTTCTCCCCTGGTGGAGGAGGGCCCGCAGGGGCTCCCAGGTGTGGAGGCGCGAGGGAGCCCTCCCGAAGCATGAGAGGCTAGGGGCTTTCTCGAGGCACAAGAGGTAGGGGGACCCTTAGGCCCCGATATTGATGAGCATGGCAAGGGCAAGGGTGTGGCAGTCGGAGAGGCCAAAGAACGGAGGGGTTCCAAGCTGAAAGGCCATGAACATGTGTTCCTACTGGACTCCTTAAATGCTATGGCTGCAGCAGAGAGTCGCCAAAAGAAGAAGAAGACGCTCACAGGGGCAAGCTCGTCCGTGAAGGACACCGTCACCTCACTGACGCCTTCAGATTCTCCTCCTGTGGTCCGACGACCAAAATCTCTTCCGCCCTCAGCCCCTTAAGATGAGTCAACAGCCCACCCCACCAGGGATTCTATGTCGGCATCGACGACCATCACCGGAGCGATCCTCGATGTCACCACGCCTACCCCGACGGGAGCTGCGCTCACCTGCCCTATTCCATCAGTTGAACGACCTCCCCTATCTCTACCGAGGGGGGCCGTCCGTCGATTCGGAAGGGCTAACCCTGCCCTAAGAGGTCCGCCTCTGATTATTGCAGGGTGTTGATGACCTCTTTGATCCAGGAGGAGTTTCAGTGCCTTCGGGGCCCAACACTAATAGAGAAGGTCATGGAGGGGACGCTTAGGCTGGCTCAAATGGAGTTCGAGGTAGCAGAGTGTCTCGAACAGTGGGAGAAAATTGAGGCAACTCTATCCAAGGAGTTGTCTGACTTGGACAAGAAATGTGCCCAACTCTCCTCTGAGGTCGGGACCCTCCGCAGTGAGGTCAAGTCTCCCTGGGACCAATCCAAGGGGGACCAGGAGAAAATTTGTTCCTTGACCGATGTGGGAGAGGGGGGAATTTCCTTCCTTTTGATTGAATAAATTCTTCTTTTGTTGGAGTATTTGATGTTTGTTTATTATTTCACATGCGTAGGCGTACCAGTCACGATGTGACAATTTATTCGGACTTCAGAGACCCATGGGCTTGAAGTCCCATGCATATGTGTCATCTGACCGGTCAGACAAAAGGGGAGATTGAGTCGGGACCCAAAACCCACCATACCAAAAAGGTTATGGTGTTAATTATATTTTCTCGAAAGGAGAAAATTCTTGATTAATTAATCGTCAGGAAAAAGGGCCCGATGGCCTGAAATTTATATTATTATGTATTCACATCAGCATTTTGATATTAGTAATAAAGAAAAGGAAATAGAAATGAAGTATGGTGAGGCCTTTTGAGCTAACGAAAAATAACTGCATTGTGGTTGTTCTATTACGACTATTATGACTGTCATGTGTCATTCCATTATTCGCATATATTTGCATTATTATTATGATTGTTTTGTCATTTTTATCATTTGTATTATTTAGTATTATTATATTTTTGCATTTCTTTTTATTTCAAGTGGTTTTGGTTGCTCGCGATAATTATTGTTGTTATTTTATTGTTATTATTATTATGCGGGAAACAAACTCAAAAGGGGGGAATCCTTGTAGAAACATCCAACTCAATTCCTCCGGGGATCTTTAAATTTTGGTTTCTAACGAAATTTTGGTAGCATCTCCCCCTGTCCCGAAGCGTGTTAGGGGGAATGTAACGGGTGCTCATCCACAGAAATCTGAGATAGTCATTTAATAGTTCAGGTGTGCACGAAGTGGCAACACCCGTGCACATATCGAATGTGGCGCCCCCGAGGCCTATCCTACGATAGAGGGTCCGAATCATCTGTGGCTTCTAAAATTGAATTTGCACCAACTGTTCGACCCATTGTTCTTTCCATTGACCACGCATGGAGGATCAAAGATTAGCTAGCGGGTCTCCAGAGTGGTTGGGTCTAAAAATCGAGAAGCACCATAAACTTGGACGGTGAGTGAGAAATCGCTTCATATTGTTATTTGGAGACTGATTTGTACTGAGAATGTAGCAATGACATAGGTGATCCCCTGAACGGGAATTACTCTGTGATCTAGCATAATTCAACACTTCCAGAACTCTGCTCATGAGGAACTAACGCTAAGACATGTTGTGTCCCTGTGATTTTGATGATGTCTAACACCATGAGTCATTGGCATTCTAATCCCTTGATTGTTGATGATGTCAATGCTACATCTCTTCATTGAAATTATCATAGCAGATAAATCAGAAATTGCAAGAGATGAAGTCCAATGAAGATGCCTAAGATACATCAATTCAACTCATTGTCAAGCATTCTGATGACTGCTGTGAAGCTCAGAAAATCTAGAAAAATCCCTTGAAGGTAGATCATCAAGTTTCCCAAGCTCAGCAGACTTCTGCAATCTAGAGGAAGAGTGTCGACACTAGGTGTCAACACCTTTGTATCAAGGTTATGTCTGGCATCTGCAACACTCATGGCGTCGACGCAATGGCACCTTGGCGTCGACGCAGCGAAGCCTCTCACAGTGTGTCTTCAGTGGATTTGGCATGTGATGTCAACGTAACTTGCACCTCGCGTCAACGTAGCTAGACAAGCCTTCAACAGACCCAACTAACTGCGTCGACACACAAGTCTCACCGCGTCAACGCAGCGAGCCAACCTTCAAGCAGATCCAGGCAAATGCGTCAACGCATGTTCTCAGGGCATCAACGCATTGGGCATTTCCAGTACCCGTTATACCGGTTGTTCCACGAAGGCTGGGGTGATGCCAAGTTATCATTGCGTCAACACTATAAAGCTTCCAGAAGCAGAGCCAGCCAGCGACTATGAAGTCCATGAAGACGGCGTCGACGCCATCACCTGGATGCGTCGACACACCTGTAGCATTTTAGGCCATTGTCTGTCAAATCACAGCTGTTCGAAGGTGGATCCAGTGATTAAAAATATGAACCGCAAACCTCCAAAAACACAGATTTTGAGGTCTGAAGGAAGTTTCTAGGTCTGACAAGTGTCCCAGCCATCATCACCATACCCGAACTACTTTTTGGAGGCATCTATGTCAGAGTTCAAATCTGAGAAATGTCTCCTATCATGGCACACCACTTTTTTGCAGTCAACCAATGAGATATGGTCCTAGAAAGGTACACAAAATAGAGAATTGACCGGAGCCAATGAGGAAGCAGACTGCAAGATTTTTCTTCCATGAGGGTCATTAAATGCTCAGATCTGGAGCTGAAGAAAAGTCTTTTTCTACATCTCCTCTGAGCCAATCAAAAGAAATCCAGTCTGAAAACGTATTTTTCTACTTATGCTGGACCAATCAGTGGACAGATTCTTAGAGGGAAAGTTTCCTCTCCTGGGGAGCCTAAAAGGGACACGCACCTCCCTACATGAAAAGCGCTGCAAGTGTGCCTCAAGGGGGAGAGGAGAACGGGCTAAAGAAAATGAAGAAGATGCTACTGTTGCTAGAGAGGCGGGTGCCCCTTGGAGAAAAGGGAGAACGTAAGAAGCCCAACTGCGTCCAGAACTAGAAGAAAAGAAGAAAGAAGAAGGAGAAGAAGGTGAAGAGCTTAGGGCCATTGGTGAAGATCTGAAGCAAAGCCATAAGCTCCTCTTCCACCTATTCGTTCTCCTGCAAAGAGAAGCCACCGTCACGGAAGCAAAGAATCTGAAAGTCGCAAACCAAGCTGATGCGGGACGGACTCAGGAGACGACACTATATGGTGCCACCCTCGGACTCTAGATGAAGACGCGACCAGCAGCACACACCAGTGAGACACTAAGCCCGATACTACGAGCTCCTAGTGGTAAAACGTCGCTAACAGAAGTGGAAGCTCACTCGTCGTCCCAAGCGAGGGAAAGCGCGGACCGTGCGCGGTTAAGGAACCGGCGGAGGTCAAGGGTAGTCCGACTCAACTTCCGGACTCGGATCGAGTCGCGGGACGGGTCACTCTCACTCTCACAGCGGTGACATGGACACACGGGCTAGTACCTACACTCTCGGCAGCGGCAAAAGACCGTATACTAGCTAAGCAAATGAACGCCAAGAGGTTCGGACCATTACCTCCACGCTCCCGGCGTGGCGAAGACAACCCTGGCTGAATCACGGACTCCCGGTTAAACAATATCACAGCAATACAAAGATTTGACCCACTCCACGCAGGGAGGTAAAAGGTCACATATGGAGCCCGGGAATCACGCAACTCGGGTTGACGGGCAGCATCTTGATGTCGCCCGGCGGTGCCGAACTCCGCGTTTTAGTGCTTTCCGAACGGCGGGTTCTGCGGGCCCGTGGGGCCCACGGGTGGCGCTGGCCTCCGGATCTGCAGGAGTGGGTCCCACTGTGATGGGGACCCCTGGTGGCACGTTTCCATGGAAGGCGGTCGGCCGGGAACACCGACCGGTGGCCGAACAACTCCGATCTCCAAGCTTTTGGAATGCTGCCCACGGATTTCTGCTTGCTGTTTTCAAGTGCGCGCTCCGGCGAAAACAGCCGCTGCGGTCGATCCCGACGTCGGATCGGGACGCATGAGCTATCGTTGGAAAGCTCTCTTCAAATGCTTCAATCTAGACTCAAAGAGATCTGATGGATCTAGCCGGATCTAGACTTTAATGAATTTACAAATCCCTGTTGTACAGTAACCGAGACATCAGATTTACAGGGTACTTGTCTGAGAACCACCGTTGACCGCCTACTTTCCGTAGGAATCAGACTTCAAGATCTTCTTCAACTTTGTAGATATTCAAACCATGAAGCTGGGACAATTTTTAGAATTGGATTTGGAGCTGGTGGTGATTTGATAGGATTTTTGGAGTGTCTGGTGGTCGGATCTGGGAACTGGCAGAAAGTACTGTAGCTAGGACTGAGAACGAATTTTATAAAATATGAAATGGACGAACCAAAAATTAAAAAAAATGGTGGATGAAGGGATGGATGCAAGGGACACCCAGTTAAATTGGGCGAACCAAAGAAAATCAAAACAAGGACCTAAGACTTGAAACTCTGGGCGGGTGGAAATGGGAACAGACAGTAGACAGATCTGGAAACTGTGATTGGACGAAAATCAAAAAACACCAAATGAGATCTTTATGACCAACCAAAATTCTGAGGACGTGCTGGACACCTCTGGGACATCCAGTAAAAGTTCCAGCTCGATATGAGGCCGTGGCTGAGACTGGAATTTCGTGGAAGTGGCTGTGGTACTGCGTGGACAGAACTCCGGCGAAGGCGATGGCGGTGCGGTGGCGGCTCGTGGCGGCGGCGGCGATGACCGGAACTGATAGGGGAGGAGTCACACCTCCAGAGGCAACCTTCACAGCTGCAAGGGGGAAGAGAGGGGCGCACCAAGCTGGAGCTCCAACAATTTCTTGATTCCAAATGGCATTAATTCATCAAAAATGGAAATTACAAGCATATATAGGTCACCAATCTAATCAATCCTCCACCGTTGGATCTAGGGGTGGGAGATTGAGGGCTAGGATTGCATGTGACCATCCACACAAATGAAAATTAAAAAAAAATAAAGGGGGGGGGCGGCCTATTGACTAGAATGGCAAGGATGTGGAAGTTGGACTTGGTAGGTGGGGGTAGGTGGCCTCTCATTTGGACTTTTCAAGTCCATTGTCCCCCATGTGTCCAAATACCATTCAAACTTCTAGATGCTCCCATGTGGCATGTTGACTGGCCCCATGTGGGACCCTAGGCTGAGGTGGCCCAATGTGGTGGGGTCCGGGGGGCCCGTGGGGCCCACGGGGTCCGAAATGCTCGTAAGCCCCTATTACACTCAAAATGGCAAACCGAATGCAACGAAATAAATACAAATTACACACACATAAAGTATAGCTAAATATAATAAATGGGGAGGCTCAAGGCGGAGTCTCCAAGCTGTCTCCGAGCCAGATGGACGCTGAGGTGGCTCGTGTCGTGCTCCGTGTGCGGTACCGGTGGCTCGGTGTGTCGTGCCGATCAACAGCTCGGGTGTCCGCACCAATTCTCCCCGGGTGGGAGAAACTCGACCCTGTCGAGTAAGGGTCTGCATCGCTCCTGTATCGCTCCAAAAGGTCCGGATCAATCTGCTGCAACTCACCATGTGTGATCCATGTGTCCTCAGTAGCGGGCCGTCCTCTCCATCGCACTAGGTAGCGCGGGTAAGATCCACTCCTGGTAACCGTCACTTGCTCGTCCAGTATACGATCTATATGCTCACGCTGCCGTGAAAATGGGGCTGGAGGTGGAAGTGGACACTCAGGTGTGGGATCACTCTCAAGGGGAGGAGATGGCTCAAAAGGCTTACTAGGGATCACCGCTGGGTCCCTATATGCAACAAGATCCGATACATTGAAGGTAGAGCTTATACCATATTCCTCGGGCAAGTCCACAACGTACGCATTGGATCCAACGCGTTTCAACACTCTGAATGGACCGGCTCCGCGAGCTTGCAACTTCTTAACGGTTCCAGAGGGAAACCGTTCAGGTCTTACCCTGATCATGACGTATTCGCCCTCGTGGAACTCTCGGTGGTGTCGGTGGGCATCGGCTAACTCCTTGTACCGTGCATTGCTGGACTCAATGTGACGACGGATGTCGTCATGCAAACTCCTAACATGCCTAGCAAATGACTCGGCCGACTCCGACACTCTAGCATGGACAGGCATGGGGACAAGGTCAACGGGTTTCCTAGGCCTACGACCTGTGACAATTTCAAATGGACTCATGCCAGTAGACCTATTCACCGAATCATTATATGCAAACTCAGCCATAGGTAGAATGAGATCCCAATCCCCAATGCGGTCCCTAACAAGACATCTCAAAAGATCACCCAGACTCCTATTGACCACCTCGGTCTGACCATCTGTCTGGGGATGGTATGCAGTGGAAAACTTGAGGTGCGTACCCATCATATGCCATAGTGTCTTCCAAAAATAGGAAGTGAACCTAACATCACGGTCAGACACTATAGTGCGAGGCAACCCGAACTTGCACACCACATGAGTAAGGAATAGGCGGGCTACCCTAGAAGCATCCGAAGTCTTTGAGCAAGGGATAAAGAGGGCCATCTTCGAGAAACGGTCAACCACCACATAGACCGAATCATGCTTCCTGGAGGTACGTGGCAATCCCAAAACAAAATCCATGCTGACATCCTGCCACGGGGCATCAGGCACGGGGAGAGGCGTATAAAGGCCCGAGCTTTGCTTCTTCATTTTGGCCGTACCACATGTACGGCACTGAGCCACGATGTTAGCAACATCGCGCTTCAAGCTCGGCCAATAAAATCGATGCTCCACTGCCTCAATAGTCTTGTTCCGACCAAAGTGGCCGGCTAGACCTCCCGCATGTAGTTCCCACACTAGGAAATCTCGAACCGAAGTTCGGGGAACACATAGCCTGCTACCTCGAAAGAGGTAACCCTCCTGAAGCACATAATCATCATGGTCTCTCGAGGGCCCGGCCTGGAGAGTAGTAAAAATCTGACCGAAGTCAGGACAATCAACATAGGCCTCCTTCATCTTCTCTAGCCCTATGACCTCGGCACTCATGGTGGTAAGAAGACATGCTCGCCGACTCAAGGCATCGGCCACCTTGTTCTCCACTCCAGCCTTATGTTTTAGCACAAAGGTGAACTGCTGGAGATACTCAACCCAACGACTATGACGCGAATTCAGCTTCTTTTGGGAATGGAGGTACCTCAAAGCCTCCTGATCGGAGTATAGGACAAACTCCTGATGTAATAGGTAATGCCTCCAATGCCTAAGAGCCTGAACAACTGCGTAAAACGCTTTATCATATGTGGAATATCGCAGTTTCGCATCATTCAGCTTCTCGCTGAAATATGCGATCGGGTGGGACTCCTGACTCAAAACTCCTCCTATCCCAACACCCGACGCATCACAACAGACCTCAAACACCTTCGAGAAATCAGGCAGTCGAAGGATAGGTGTCTGGGTCATGCGCTCCTTGATGTCCCTGAAGGCAGCAGATGCGGCCTTCGTCCATACAAATGTGCCCTTACGGATGCAATCCGTGATCGGGGCAGTGACGGAGCTAAATCCGCGGATGAAGCGACGATAGAACGTCGCAAGGCCATGAAAGCTGCGGACATCATGAACCGTACGGGGTTCCGGCCACTCAACAATGGCCCGGACCTTCTCCGGATCGGCGGAGACCCCAGTACTAGACACAATGAAACCCAAGAAGGTAAGCTGAGATGTCATGAAAGCACACTTCTGTGGGTTCACAAACAACTGCTCTCGCCGAAGAAGTATACAGACCTGCCGAAGGTGGTCTAAGTGGTCCCCTGTGGTGCGGCTATAGATAAGGATATCATCAAAATACACCACTACAAAGACTCCAATGAAAGGTCGAAGGACCTGAGTCATGAGCCGCATGAAAGTGCTAGGGGCATTGGTCAACCCAAAAGGCATGACCAACCACTCATATAGACCGTCCTTGGTCTTAAATGCGGTCTTCCACTCATCACCTGGCCTAATCCTCACCTGATGATAGCCGCTCTTAAGATCGATCTTCGAAAAGATAGTAGCACCTGCCATCATGTCCAGCATGTCATCAAGGCGGGGAATAGGGAACCTGTACTTCACGGTGATTTTGTTGATGGCACGACTATCAATGCACATTCTCCACGTGCCATCCTTCTTCGGGGCGAGTAATGCGGGTACAGCACATGGACTCATGCTGTCCCGGACAGATCCTCTCTGCACAAGCTCATCGACCTGCCGTTTAAGCTCGGCATGCTCCGTGGGGCTCATTCGATAATGAGGAAGATTGGGCAAAGAAGAGCCCGGAACAAGGTCGATGGCATGCTGAATATCCCGCATAGGTGGGAGTCCCTCGGGAAGCTCATCGGGGAATACATCAGCATACTCCTGCAGAATGGGAACAACCTCGGGTGGGAGCTCACCCTCGGAGTCCCGCTCCACCTCTCGGACCGTAATGGCAAACACCGGACAGCCCTGACTAAGCTCCTGCTCCATTTCCCGGGAGCTAATCATCATCAATCTCCTCGTCGAGGGCTCTCCTGGGCCAGAGGTAACGGTCATAGCCCGAGCTGGGGATGGGGTACTAGGCCCGGGAACGGAAGGCTTCGGAGTACTAGGGCCAGTAGGACCCCTAACAGATGGGCTCCTGGGCCGAACGGGTTGGAGGGTGACCCGCTGGCCATCGTGGTCGAAGGTACAGGTGTTCGACCGACCATGGAGTGTGGCATCTCGGTCGAATAACCACGGCCTACCAAGAATGATACTTCCCACTTCCATGGGAAGAACATCACACCAGATCTCGTCACGGTAGGAGTGGAGCTGCAGCGGGACCAAGCACCGCAGCCTGACCGAAATGGAAGTTGTATCCACCCATGATACCTGGTAGGGGCAAGGGTGGTCTACGGGTGTGAGACCAAGACGAGTGACAGCGTTCGTGGAGATTGCATTGATACAACTCCCGCTATCGATGACCACCTTGCAAATCTGCTTTCCCAGCCTACAGAATACATGAAGGATAGTGGTCCGACGCCAGTCATCACTGACCTGTGGCAGGGTGAGGATACATCTGACGACCCCCACGTGGGTATCGTCCGACTGCTGGGCATCTTGGGCTTCACCTCCCATCTCGTAGTACTCGTCAGCTAACTCTTCATCTGCCTCATAGCTGACTAACTCTAGGCCCGCAGGGGTGGTATCCTCGGCCTGTGTGTCCCCAATGTGAAGAGATGGGCGGGTGGGACACTGGTTGGCGAAATGGCCAAACCCATTGCAGCGATAACACTGCTGCCGTGATCCACTAGGCTCCCCAATCATAGGTCCTTTACCTTTATCCTCCCGACGGATAGGAGGCATAGGCAACAAAGGACGTGCGGGTGGTGCGGGTGCCGGGGGACGGGCTATGGGTGGGGCCGTAAGATGCTGGGGACGAGGAAGGTCCCTCGGGGGTGGAGGGCGAGGCCTAGGAGCAAAGGGCTCGTGGCGAGCGGGCTCCTGAGGTCGAGCCATGGGGGCCCTCGGATATGTGCCAGATGAGCCACGGGACTCGACACTACGAAGGGGAAAGGAGCCCAACCGATGGGGTGACTCGAACTCGGCCTCGAACTGCTCCAATTCGAGAGCAATCTGATATGCCTGCTCCAAAGTGGTGGCATTGCGGCGAAAGAGTTCATATTGATAATTAGGCCGCAAACCTCTCCGAAAGCGGGATATCGTCATGGTGCTCTCTTCCGTGACCCCGCACCGCAAATAATACTCATCGAACTCGGCGGTGTACTCGGTCACGGATCGGTTCCCTTGGGAGATGCTTTGCCACTTGTCTATAAGACGTTGGCGATATGAGGCAGGAAGGTACTTCTCCCTCAATTTGAGTTTCATATCATCCCAGGTACCGATTTGGGGTTGACGTCACTGGTTGAGCAGGCTCTCCACATTGATCCAATAAGTTTGGGCCTGCCCTTGCAGCTTCATCTTCGCATATCGGACTCTTCGGTGGTCCGTCATCTCAAACCACTCGAAGTACCGGTCCATACCGGCCTCCCAATCTAGATACACCCTAGGGTCCAAGGACCCGCTAAAAGTGGGAGGGTCCGCACGCACACCCCTAAGAATGCGGTCGTCATCCTCGTCATCACGATTCCGTCGTTGATGACGACGACCGTTACCCCCGTGATCATTGTCGGAGGAATAATCATCCACTATAGGCGCCTGTTGCCTCCCGACATCCTCTACCTGAGCCCTTGGCACAGCGGGTTGCTGCACCGGCTCTTGTTGGCCGTTCGTCGGCGCGGGTTGCGCCGCTACTGGGCCCCTCTCTAGGACGGCAATCCTCCCAACAAGGCCTTGAATGGACTGCTCCGAAACCCCGGCCCGATCCTCGAGGACCTTCATCCTCCCTTCTAGACGCGTCCCTATGCCATCCATACGCGTACTAAGACCATCCATACGCGTGTCTAAACGATCCATGATGGCCCGGAACATCTCGGCCGTGGAAGACTCATCGGAACTACGGGCTCGGGAGTCCGCCATAGGTGGTGGTGGCGAGTATTGGGTGCCTCGACGGGTGGGCATGCAAAGACGTACGGACTAGGTGACAACGACCGACTAATGCAAACACACTAAATGATACACTTAGACCTAATTGCAATTTGAAAACACTCCTTTTTTTTGGTATTTTGAAAGAATGCAATTTAAAACACTTTTTTTTTTTTGAAAAGAATGAGACTCGACTACACCCTAGACACGGCCAAGACTCGGTACGCGGCGGAGGTAATCGACCCGAAGGTCACTCGCGCAAGTGTGTGGTCTTCCCGGTAGGCGAAGCCTATCGGTCGGACAACACCTTTGGATATACCGAGTGAAGGTGTGTGTGGGGTAACCTTAGACTATGCAAGACTTATGCAACGACTACCCTAGACTCGACTTGCTCTGATACCAAACTGATGCGGGACGGACTCAGGAGACGACACTATATGGTGCCACCCTCGGACTCTAGATGAAGACGCGACCAGCAGCACACACCAGGGAGACACTAAGCCCGACACTACGAGCTCCTAGTGGTAAAACGTCGCTAACAGAAGTGGAAGCTCACTCGTCGTCCCAAGCGAGGGAAAGCGCGGACCGTGCGCGGTTAAGGAACCGGCGGAGGTCAAGGGTAGTCCGACTCAACTTCCGGACTCGGATCGAGTCGCGGGACGGGTCACTCTCACTCTCACAGCGGTGACATGGACACACGGGCTAGTACCTACACTCTCGGCAGCGGCAAAAGACCGTATACTAGCTAAGCAAATGAACGCCAAGAGGTTCGGACCATTACCTCCACGCTCCCGGCGTGGCGAAGACAACCCTGGCCGAATCACGGACTCCCGGTTAAACAATATCACAGCAATACAAAGATTTGACCCACTCCACGCAGGGAGGTAAAAGGTCACATATGGAGCCCGGGAATCACGCAACTCGGGTTGACGGGCAGCATCTTGATGTCGCCCGGCGGTGCCGAACTCCGCGTTTTAGTGCTTTCCGAACGGCGGGTTCTGCGGGCCCGTGGGGCCCACGGGTGGCGCTGGCCTCCGGATCTGCAGGAGTGGGTCCCACTGTGATGGGGACCCCTGGTGGCACGTTTCCACGGAAGGCGGTCGGCCGGGAACACCGACCGGTGGCCGAACAACTCCGATCTCCAAGCTTTTGGAATGCTGCCCACGGATTTCTGCTTGCTGTTTTCAGGTGCGCGCTCCGGCGAAAACAGCCGCTGCGGTCGATCCCGACGTCGGATCGGGACGCATGAGCTATCGTTGGAAAGCTCTCTTCAAATGCTTCAATCTAAACTCAAAGAGATCTGATGGATCTAGCCGGATCTAGACTTTAATGAATTTACAAATCCCTGTTGTACAGTAACTGAGACATCAGATTTACAGGGTACTTGTCTGAGAACCACCGTTGACCGCCTACTTTCCGTAGGAATCAGACTTCAAGATCTTCTTAAACTTTGTAGATATTCAAACCATGAAGCTGGGACAATTTTTATAATTGGATTTGGAGCTGGTGGTGATTTGATAGGATTTTTGGAGTGTCTGGTGGTCGGATCTGGGAACTGGCAGAAAGTACTGTAGCTAGGACTGAGAACGAATTTTAGAAAATATGAAATGGACGAACCAAAAATTAAAAAAAATGGTGGATGAAGGGATGGATGCAAGGGACACCCAGTTAAATTGGGCGAACCAAAGAAAATCAAAACAAGGACCTAAGACTTGAAACTCTGGGCGGGTGGAAATGGGAACAGACAGTAGACAGATCTGGAAACTGTGATTGGACAAAAATCAAAAAATACCAAATGAGATCTTTATGACCAACCAAAATTCTGAGGACGTGCTGGACACCTCTGGGACATCCAGTAAAAGTTCCAGCTCGATCTGAGGCCGTGGCTGAGACTGGAATTTCGTGGAAGTGGCTGTGGTACTGCGTGGACAGAACTCCGGCGAAGGCGATGGCGGTGCGGTGGCGGCTCGTGGCGGCGGCGGCGATGACCGGAACTGATAGGGGAGGAGTCACACCTCCAGAGGCAACCTTCACAGCTGCAAGGGGGAAGAGAGGGGCGCACCAAGCTGGAGCTCCAACAATTTCTTGATTCCAAATGGCATTAATTCATCAAAAATGGAAATTACAAGCATATATGGGTCACCAATCTAATCAATCCTCCACCGTTGGATCTAGGGGTGGGAGATTGAGGGCTAGGATTGCATGTGACCATCCACACAAATGAAAATTAAAAAAAAATAAAGGGGGGGGGGGCGGCCTATTGACTAGAATGGCAAGGATGTGGAAGTTGGACTTGGTAGGTGGGGGTAGGTGGCCTCTCATTTGGACTTTTCAAGTCCATTGTCCCCCATGTGTCCAAATACCATTCAAACTTCTAGATGCTCCCATGTGGCATGTTGACTGGCCCCATGTGGGACCCTAGGCTGAGGTGGCCCAATGTGGTGGGGCCCGGGGGGCCCGTGGGGCCCACGGGGTCCGAAATGCTCGTAAGCCCCTATTACACTCAAAATGGCAAACCGAATGCAACGAAATAAATACAAATTACACACACATAAAGTATAGCTAAATATAATAAATGGGGAGGCTCAAGGCGGAGTCTCCAAGCTGTCTCCGAGCCAGATGGACGCTGAGGTGGCTCGTGTCGTGCTCCGTGTGCGGTACCGGTGGCTCGGTGTGTCGTGCCGATCAACAGCTCGGGTGTCCGCACCACAAGCCCTCCAGATTTCAGACAAGGACATTTGCATTTGGCATTGAGTTTCATTCTTCATGTCTGAGTTCTTCATTACCCTTTTTCTGTTTGTTCTCGTTTTTGTTGAAACCATGAACCGTCCCTACCGGTGATAGTAGGAAGACACATCAAGCTTGTGTGCTCGGATCTGTGATCTGGCCCTGTGTGCCATCAAGCTGTGTGATAGCGGTTCCTTGAGAGGGGATAATCTCTATACAAGCTGTAAGGCAGCGGCTTGTTAAGTTGTGTAATCAGCGGGTTGTGTAGTTGCACTAGGGAAGCCTCACTTGGTTTAAGTGAGGGGTGGATGTAGGACTCTGGAGAAAGTCCGAACCACATTAAAAATCTTTGTCCCTATGGTTTACAAGTGTGGTTGCTCTTCACTAGATGCTTACCTAGGCCCGTTATCTATTTACACTCTTGCATCTTGTGTGTGTGCTCCCTGCATTATAAAGTAGTTCTTTTTATTCCGCCATTGTCACTTTTATCTCTCGAAAAAGGGGGCAGATCTATTCACCCCTTCCCTCTAGATCAGCCATTCCCACACAACACGTGGTATCAGAGCCAATCTCTCATGATGGGGTCCAACAACCTTGAGAGAAATGGTGGAATAGCGTCCAAGAGACTCATGCCCGATGGATATTCTGTTAACAGATCACCCTTCTTCATTGGAACTAACTACCCATATTTGAAAAACCGTATGCAGGTGTTCATCTGCACCCAAGACTATGAGCTCTGGCAAGTTGTTAGCAAGGGTCCCTATGAGCTTGTAGAAGATGAGGACACTTGGACCCGGGAGCAGATAAGGAGATCTACAGTCAACTGGAGTGCTAAGCGCATAATTATAATGCAGTGCTCTCTCCATCATGTGGAGTTCTCAAGAGTATCAACATGTGCTACAGCCAAAGAGATGTGGGGTCGTTTAGAGAGGTAATATACGAAGGCACATCTGAGCAAAAAAAATATAATACGATCACGCTAGAAAATATCTCTCTCTTCATCTCGTTCGACATGTCCCGCTCCCATTCCCGCTCACGAGCGTCTCGTTCCCACCCACAGGCTGGCTGGCCTCCTGCCATGGCCGATGCTGGGGGGCGCCTAGTGCCTCCTCACCGGGCCGGTGCTGATGCCCCTCCACCTCCACCGTCCTCCATCCCAGCTGGTACCCTCGCACCCACTGTTGAGCCTTCCTCTTCCGCTGCGGGAGGGCCCTGTACGGACGTTTGCCTACATCCCTCGCAGGTTGCTGTGGGAGGCCAGCCGCCTCCACCTCCCCCTTGATAGAAATGTATGCCCTACAAGCCAATCACATGAGATGTGATGGCATCATTTCTTGTAATATCTTATTCATATTTATATTTATGGTATTTATTCGTTGCATTTAATTTGTGTTAATGATTTGAATGTGATGAAGTCCCTGAACCTGTGCGATGATGACTGGATCATAATCAGATTATGATAATGAGATCAGTCATCCAGATGCACATGTTCTAAATGTTCCTAGTCATAGGATCTTTGAGAATGGACATTGAAGATCCGGATAGACTGGTACACATGATACTTACTCATATGATGGGTGTGATTGTTCTCATAGTCATCAGTGTGGAGACACTGAAGTACGTGTGTGGGTGCTCATTAGTGGAATGAGTTCACTGAACTGACCCGATCTAGAATCCTTGAATGGTAATCATGCTGACTGTCAATCAGGGTATTCTATGTCTCAGTAGCACAGTTGGATCTTAGACCTGAGTCACTAAAGATGTCTTGCATAAGGGATGCTGAGTATTTGATTACTGACTTATGGACTTCTGTAAAGTGGTCTTGTACAGTTAGTTATTCGGACTCAGTGGAACTCGTGCGTGTTGACACCCATTTTATGACCAATGAGTTGGGTCATCTCCTTATTTATTTTTATGATGTCCCAAGTTATTCACTGCTTATTGGGCCATTTTTGGTCAATTTTGGGCCTAATTTTATGGGTCATTCTCCTTGGTTAGACTTAGCTCTATTGATATCTCGTCACTTCACCTTATTGGGCCTAGATAAGGGCTAATGAGGATTATTTTATGGATTAAATTATGGATTTATTAGCCTTTATCTCTTTTGCCACGTCCTCTCCCCTAGCGGTCTATCGTATGACCGCAAGGTGGGCGTTAGTCCATCTCTAGACCGCTAATGGGCAGAGAGTCATGCTAGGTCTCTTTGATCTTATCTTCTTCTGGACGCATGTTCCTAGCGGTCTATCGCACGACCGTTTCTTCTGGCTAGCGGTCTATCGCAAGACCGCTAGTGGAACAGAGAGTCCTACTCTGCCTGTTCTTCCTCTCCTCGGCCCTAGACGAACTAGAGTCCTTCATCCTTTGATTTCTCTCTCACTAGAGACTCCCAGAACCTTCTGTTTGTTTCTATGGACTCTTGGGAGTATTATCTTCAAGGATTATCTAGTTTCAGGTCTATTTTTGAGTCATTATCCCTCCAACTTGAACCTAGGGTTTGAGGGCCTATAAATAGGACCCTTGAGTTCATGGCTTGAGGAGGAAATTTTTGGAGGCTGCGTCGAAGTGTTGCTACGTTCTGGAGCCATTTCCAACCAAGGAGAAGCTGCTTCCACGTCTACCAAGCTTCTAGTTCAGGGAGTACAAAGTTCTTTGGTCTAGTGTGTGTTCGTTGGTCTTTGGTTTTGTTTATTATTTCCTTGCATCCATAGCATCATCCCTCTTCTTTTCTCCACGTTCTCTGCATCCAATCATCTTCTCAAAACATCCTCCCATCTTTTTCACGCCCCCACAGGGGTTAAAAAAAACCAAAACCTCCCAGGTATTCTGTAATATCCCGGACCCTTCAGATCCTTCTTCTTGGGTCCCGGACTTATTTTCTCGGAGAATTTATTCTCATTTTGCCCAGAATTATCTTTCGGATATTTTTCGGGTTCAGATTCGTGAGTTTCGGATCAGTTTCGGAGGTCCCGGAATGTGTTCCGCGGTTTCCCATGTTTTTCCCTGACAGGACCTACGGAACCCCGTAGCAGGTAAACCGAGTCGTTCACCTACTCAGGGATGGTACCACAGTGATCAGCGCGTTCCAACAATCGCGGCCGTATATTTTTCTATTTTTTCGTATTTTTTAGAAAATTCAGATTTTCTATAAATACCCCTCCCTTTTCTTTTTCTTTTCTTCTTTCTTCCTCCTTCCTCCTTCTTCCTCCCGTGAGCGCACCCGACCCTCTCTTTCCCCCTCTCCCATGGACGCGGTGGTGACCCTCTCCCTGGCTGCAGACGGCGGCGAGGTGACGACGCGGCGACGACGGTGGTGGCGTGGTGATCGTGGAGGCGTGCAGAGCTTGTGGGAAGCGTGAAGGAACGAGGGTTTTCGAGCATTTTCTTGCGATCAGCTACGATCCGGTGGAGCTTGGACTCCATTGAGGTAGGGAGACGAATCCCCATGCTCATCTCGTCGTCCCCCGCGATTTGTAGGCCGAAGAGAGGTCGAGAGGGGTGTTTTTGAGCCGTGTAGGGCAAATCCATGTGTTGACACCCGTTTTATGCCGATAAGCTGACTCGTTTCTCTTACTCCCATTAGTTGATGACTCGAGTTGTTCATCATTCATCGGGCCATTTTTGTGGCATGACGTGGGCTCATTTTATGGGTCATCTCCCTCCTTGGTGCAATTCGTGGTGATTCGGGGCTTAATGGGCCTTGGCTTTGGTCGATTGAATGTATTTTACAAGAATCAAATGCCTAAAGTCATAAACGGTTTCACATCATCCGTTCATAATGTGGGCGGTTGAATATGGACCGTTCATATATTTTGGCTAATTTCTGAGAATTTTCTGAATATCCACTGACAGGATTTTGTGCGGTGCGATTAGAACCGTTCAATATCATGGACGGGCCTGTTCCAACCGCCTGTATCTCAGAGTCCTACGCACGCCCGTTTTCTCAGAGAATTATCCAATTGATTCAAATTATCACCGACAGAGTTGAACGGTCGTCTTTGTGCCGCCCTAAACTAAAACGGTCTCTATACAACCGTTCATATGTTCAGAGTCCAACGGCGAACATTTCGGCCAGTTCGAGAGATAGTTGGGATAATATTCTGATTATTCGAATTTCCACCGACAGCATGGACGGTCCGAATCAGACCGCCCATGCCTTGTACGGTCTATCGTAAGACCGTTCAAGCCGTCGGCTGCTGATTTTCAACCGATTTTATCCCATTTATCTCATGGTTTTTATCCTCAACTTATTTTGATGATTTCTCCGTGGATAATCAACCATTTTTGATACCGTTTCGTCTGGATGGAAGATTATGATATTATCTGCGAATTATCTTTTGAGAGTTTGACCTGAAAAGGTCTCTAAACCCTGATTTCGAGGCTGGCCTTCGAGGTTCTATAAATAGACCCTACGGCCGGACGTCGAAAGGGGGGGAGATTTTGGTCGACGGCGAAGCCCTGCCGCATTTTTGAGCAACCTAGCACCAAGGAGGGTGGCTCTCTACGTCCGCACGAGCCTCCGGTCAAGGGAGTAGCCCAGTCTTCATAGTTCTTTCGTTCTGTAGCTTTCGCCGTTTTCTTTCATTGCATGCATTGTTACCATCCGCGTACCCCCCTCCTTCTCATTATCATGCACACAACCATCCCATTTTTTGTCACCCTAGGGGTTTAAAACCCCACAGGTATTCCCCTTTTCATTTGTTCATGCTTAATTATTCTCGTTTGAATACATACTACATTGTTTAGGGCTAATCTGGGTGTTTCTTCTGTGTCTCCACGATTGTTTCGCAGGTCAGCATCTGATCAGCACGAGGCCCATCCCCTCTGGTCGGCCGGAGAGGGTGGAGGTCGAGCCCCTTTTCAACTTGCTGAGTGAAGGTCCTGAGCGGCTATCCTCCGGCTGTTCATCGGTACGCGCGGTGCATCAACGACCGTTCTTCCCTGGAGCGCGGTCCGTCTAGCGCCATCCATCTCACTGCAGCAGTTCCTCCCGCATCCCTCGCAGCGTCCTAGGGCGGCCTATCGTAAGACCGCTCAACACGGGGTGATTCTAAGGGAGCCGTTCATTCCTCAGCGCTGCACTAAGGCGAGTGTCTCCCCATTTTCCAAGGTACGGCGTGCCTGTCGCGTACGGCATCTTGGTGGCGATCACGGTACTCTGCTTCATTCCCTATTTTCTCTTCTTTCTCTCACTTGTCTCACACACTTGACGCACTTTTGACCCTTAGTGAAAGGGGAGAGAGAAGAGAAATATATATCTACACCCCTTTTGTGGCGATCACGGTGGGACCCCTAATGCCCATCGTGCTTTTGAGTTGCTGACCCTTCCTAGTCGTTGTCAAGGTTTCCTTCTTGGAGTGATTTACAGGTTGGTTGCAGTTTCTGTCCTCTGGCGCACATGCGGTCCTTCCAGGGCCGTCTACTAATACGTACGGTTGATACCCAACCGCTCATATACTCTGCCATCAGGTTTATCTACCCCGGCCTTTCCTGTTGCAGACGGCTCGCTGTAAGCCGTCCATCCGTTTGAGCGGCTTGTACACAGCCGTCCCACGCTCAGGCGCAGGTACGCTGTACTTTTTAGGTGGCAGATACGCGGCTGTGAGGCGGCGGTTCAAGTGTGTGAGCGGGTGACTATCGGCCGTCTGTCTGGTATGTCCCTTGCTTTCTGCTCATACATTACGGCTAGATATTGACCGCCTGAGTACTTAGCGCGGTCAGAGGAGGACCGCACATCTCCTGTCGCAGTGCATTTATTTCATCTTGCTTAGTTCTTTCGGCTGATATATATATTGCTCCTGGTGCTGTTCATTTGGCTCCCCCCTGCTCTCTTATTATCATTGCATCACCATGCTTTTATTACTCATGTGTATACTCGATCATTGATTGATAGCTGCTAGGCTAGTTTGTGCATGCACTCCGGTGCGCATAGGAGCATCGACATCTTCCCATATTAGTTGCATTCCTACCGAGGTAGGGTTTCCTCTCGTCTCCATATTCCTTGGAGCCGACTAGGGACCTTGCTGAGGACCTCCGTAAGCCCCCGTGAGCCGTGGATTCCCACACGGACGCCGGGCAGGTTGTACCGTATCCACCCCAGTCTAGGGTTGCATTCGCGAGTGAGAGGTCCCGATAGAGTCACACAGTTCCTCGTTTCTCATCCCAATCAGGCACCTAGTGGTCGAGAGAATTGATATTTTCATTAATCCACTAAGGTTCAACCCCAAAAATATAAGGAATTGACGAGCATCATTTCAAGAACTTGATTGCATTACTGAGTGATTCTGCTCTCATCTCGCTCCATTGTATGCTTACTACTTGCTTGGTAGATTTGATTGATTTAGTGTTGCTCGTTCTAGTAGCAAGTGTCTTGGTGTATGTGGGACTGCCTTCTGCCCCCACGATCATCTCCTAGGGTGGATTCTTATTTCCATTCCTACTCCAACCCCTTGTTCGATTCCGCTTCTTCTTCCATGCCGTCATACGACTTCTCTGCGCCCCACGAGGACTCCCTTCCTCGTGGTCTCCTTGAGGACCCACCTAGGGTCACCCACTTGCAAGGGGGAGAGGGGACGGCCCCTTCACTCCCGACCTCTCTGGGCGAGGGTCCCCGACCCTCTTTTTCAAACCCGCCCAGTCAAAATTCAGCCAGCATGATCCTCAATATGATGGCCCAGTTGGATCCCACCCAACTCCATCTCATCAGACAAGCTTTGCAAGGGGGCGATGCCCCGGCCTCAGTTCCGGCTCATGCCACTGCCAATGTCGCCACTTCATCTCCTGTGGTCGGGACCACCTCTATGGCTCCCATTGACCTTACTCCGGTCCGCCCTCAGAACTTTCGTTATCCCAATATAGAAATGGGCCAGGCGTCTACCTCGGTCCATCAGCAACTTGATAAAGGGAAATCCCCGATCCCCTCCGTTCCTTATCTTGAGCCGTACCCTACAATTTCTCCACCGCCTCAGGCCCTCATGGCCCCGGCGGACCTCGCTAGGTCGCAGTCAGGGGTGGCCCAGGTGGCTCATACGGATATGGGCCCTTCCTCAGCCCATTATCCCTCTTATGGTCAGCCTCCTTCATCGGTTCATCCTTTGGTCGCCTATCCAGGTGCTGCTCCTCTTGCTCCTTCCCCTCCTTCCCGGGAACAGGAAATTCTTGACAAGTGGGCTGCTATGCAGCAACAAATTGATCTCCTCCACAAGCGGGCCGGCCCGCAATCTCTTGCCGATGTCCCTATCCCTAACTTCAGGGACCTACGTTTTCCTTCCCAGTCGGAGCTCCCCGTGTACCGCAAATACGATGGGAACAGCAACTCGTTCATCCATGTCCGGGAGTTCTTATACGAGTCCGCACAATTCCAGCAAGACGATCGTTTGATGGCCTATTTGTTCCGCCGGTCTCTGGAAGGGATCGCGTTGGAGTGGTTCTACACCTTGCCTATGGAGGAAGCTGAGAATTTCAAGACCGTCAAGGAGAGGTTTATACAGAGGTTTCAGGATCGGGTCGGGCCCGAGTACTCTTTTACTGACCTGGTGGCGGAGAAGATGAAGCCGGAAGAAGACTTCGCAACCTATGCAGACCGCTGGAGACAGATGGCCTCACGGGTACCCGGGCAGATTCCAGAAGAGGAAAAAGTAAAGTTGTTAATTTTCAATGCTACGCCAACTTTCAGAAACATTCTGGCAATGAATGACATTTCAAACATGCACCAGCTATACAGCAGAGCTAGGTTTATCCAAACCCAATTTAAAGACTCCCCCATCCATTCTTTATTCGAGGCCCAGAAACCCAAAGCCACCAAGAAAACCCAGGGCCCCGTCACTGAGGGGGTACAAATTAATGAGCAAGTCCAGGCCGTTCAGTTCCCCCAACACGCCGCTCCACCCCGCTTCCCACCACCTCAGCGCAACCCCCAGTTCACTGCTCCGCAAGTTCCCCAGCCTGCCTTCCAAGTCCTGCAATACCCTCAACAGGCACCTCCGCCACCTCAACAGCCTCAGCGGCCCCCGCAGTATAATAATGTTCCTCCACCCCCCACCTACGGCTCTGCTCGACCAGCTCCAAAAAGGGCTCATTACCCCTCTCTCCCGGAGACCTTGCCAGATATTTTCTCTGCTCTAATGTATACTGGTGACCTCCAGCTGCCTCTTGAACGCCAGAACTGGAATCCGACTGCCGACCAATCTCGATATTGTATATTCCATCGGCAACCGGGGCACACGATAGAGCGATGTTACCAATTCAGAGATCTTGTGTATGATTTGCATGAGGGCCAGAGGATTGATTGGGCCCAGATGCCCCAGCTAATTGAGGATATCAAGCAGAGGCAGAGACAGGCCAGGCCGCAACAGGCGGCGCCCCAGCAGCAGCAGCAGCAGCAACAGCCCCAACAGCAACCGCAACCTCAATCGCAACAGCAAGACCTTGGGATCCATCAAAATCCCATGCCAATGCATCAGCCCGCTCCTCCGCAGCAGCAACAACCGCCGGCACCGGCTCTAGCACAAGTAAATGTGGTCAGCGCCCAGCCCCCAACGTTGGGTGGACGTTTGATGATGAGACCCCCGCCCACCTCTTGGCCTTACACCACCACTACTCTCCCACACCTGCCATCCCCTCCATCCTTAGATCCGCCGCTACACCGCCTGTCACTTCCCCCGTGTCGCCTCTTAGGCCCTCTACATTCCCCTCTACTCCATCCGTCCTTTCACCACCACCCGCCATGCCTCCCACGATTCCCCCTAAGATTAACCTTTCGCCCATTTCCCCTCCACCAGGGCCCATTAAACCCACTTCAGTCATCCTCACCCCCATCTCCACGCCATTCACCTACCCCACCAGGCCAAGCGGGGGTCCAGTCCAGGCCGTGCAAGCATCGCAATGCGCCCTTCGGAGCGGGCGTCCTTTCCAGAGAATTTTTCCTTCCCCAGGTGCATCTGCACCAAACCCTGCAGTTTCCTCCCCTACAGTTGAACCAGAGGAGATAGACCCGGTGCCGAGCACAAGATATGACTTATTACAGCACTTAGACCGGCTGCTGGCTAAAATCTCAGTGTTAGAACTGATCAAGAGGTCGCCGCTCCACCAAGACGCCCTGAAGATCTTCCTACAGAAAGTTATGGTGAGCGAGGATGTGGCGGTGGATAGCCTGCCCGCGGTCTTGGCCACGATCACAAAGGGGCCCTCTATCGCATTTGCTGAGTCAGAGCTAGCTCCTCCTGAGGCACGGCAGATGCCGTTATGTATTACCATCTCTTTAAACAAAACAGCCGTGGAATCCGCCCTTGTGGACACAGGGGCATCGATAAATGTCTGCCCATTGAGTACCCTTCGTGCTTGTAATATATCAGAGGACATGCTCAAGCCGACACCAACCACGATAGCCGCATATGATAACTCCATACGTGCTTGTCACGGGGTGGTAACTGTGCAGGCCGAGCTAGGGCCCTTAGTGATGGATGTAGAATTTTATGTGTTAGACATAGACCCAGTGTTCAAAGTCATTCTGGGTCGTCCATGGTTGAATAGTTTGAACGCCGTCCCCTCGACCGCCCACCAGTGTCTGAAGTTCCCATTCCAAGGGCGAGTGGTCAAGGTGAAAAGTGTTTCCACAGTTCAAAACGTTGACGCCATAGCAGCCAAGATTCTGCCCACACTGTGGCCAAGTAACATACCTGTTCTATCTGTCATGGACTTAAACTATTCGTGGGCGTATGCGTCACGCAAACCCACCGCTGCACCAATCCATGTGAAGGTTAAGCCCAAGATGAGAGACTCCAAAGGGTGGCACCTAATTCTAAAATTGGGCTATCAGCCATGCCGAGGACTCGGCGCACAACTGCAGGGCAGAACCAACCCCGTCCCCAAGGGAAGGAAGATGGGCCGCCGGGGCCTCGGCTACCATGAATCCTCCATGTCGATGCTCGGGGACTCTGGGCCGTTGACTTGGGATTACCGGCAACATTTTGTGAAGGGTCCATTGCAGCCCGGCACCTTGAAGACCTCGCCACCCAGTCTTGAAGAAAAGATAGACGAAGCTTGTGCTGTTGCCGATCCGCCACCCCCACCGCAAGGGCTAGCTGATGACTTGGAAGACTTTGCTAATTGCTTTACAAGGATGTTTTCTGAAGAAGAGGGTGACCCAAAGAAGAAGGAGACGCAGCTGGTAAAGCGCCCTCCGATGCCGTTGGCCCGCCAGGGGCCCCGGAAGACGGGGAGCTCCATCACTACTTATTCTATGTCCCCATCCCGTCTCGCTTCCTGGTTTCAACGGTTGGATTCTATTCCCCGTTCCCCTCCACTCCTGGTCGACCCGTACTTTGCGGAGAGACCTGAAATTCTATTCGTTCCATGTGCTTGCGAGCGCTGCCCGCCCATTGATCTATCAACCTTATTCACTCCTCCTCCTCCAGGAGCCCAGCTCCATGAAATGTGGTTTAAGTCTTCGGACCCTTTCTTTGACTGCATCTTCCCAGAATTGTTTCCCATGCAACTTCCTCCTCCTCCGCCTTCTTCCTCCTGTTGTGTGATCACCTCCGGCCTCCAAAAAAAAATGCCAACTTCAAAACAGAGGTCTCCATGGAAGATTACGCTATGTTCTACTCAGATTCCCAAGGGCGTGAGACCCCTGTTTCTTTTCCGGTAGATTTCTTCTCCCCTAGATTAGATGTACAGTGTACAGAGTCTTCTAGGTTGATCAAGTCAGTCAGGGTAGAGTCTAGTTCGAGTTTTGTCAGCCCGTCCACGTCTGCGGCACCTGCCGTAACGCGTCCTCCCAAAACCATCCCCGATAGGTTTCTACAAGATTTGGCTGGGAGATGTCATGCTCTGTTGAAGTGTCCAGAATTTGTGGAGACCGCAATTATCCTGGAAGATGATGAGGGAATTGATGAGGTATGGAGCAAGGATGGACTAGGAGTATATGAAATTGTGAATGAGAAAGACCCAGCTGATGATGAGGAAGATGAAATGGATGACACTGCCGACCTATGTGCCCAAGGCTTGAAGAAGTTCGACGAGCCTTCCGTAGCAGTGGATGAATCCACTAAAGAAATTAACCTCGGAACAGTAGAGGACCCCAGGCCCATACTTATTTCCGCCAATCTCCCTCCTCCAGTCGAAGAGGAACTTGTCAAAGTCTTGAGGGAGTACAGCGATTCTTTCGCCTGGTCCTACGAAGACATGCCGGGCCTTGACCCCGCATTGGTCGAACACAGGCTGATTCTCAAACCAGGGGCAACGCCCGTTAAACAGAAGGCAAGGAGATTTCACCCGCAGATGGCCTTGAGGATTAAGGAAGAAGTCGATAAATTGCATAAGGCCAGGTTCATTAGAGTGGTGCTGTACCCGCAATGGGTGGCAAACATAGTCCCGGTGATGAAGAAGGATGGTAAAATTCGAATCTGTATTGACTTCAGGGACTTAAACAAGGCATGTCCAAAAGATGATTTTCCACTTCCTCACATCGATGTCTTGGTCGATAATACAGCTGGGTACGAAGCCCTCTCCTTCATGGACGGCTACTCGGGGTATAACCAGATACTTTTGGCTCCGGAGGATCAAGAAAAGACCTCGTTCACCACACCTTGGGGCACATACTGCTACGTCGTTATGCCATTTGGGTTAAAAAATGCAGGTGCCACCTACCAAAGAGCGATGATGGCTATCTTCCACGATATGATGCACGTTTATTTAGAAGCTTATGTGGATGATATTTTAGTCAAATCAAGGTCACAAGAAGAGCACCCCGCCATTCTAGCTAAGGTACTGCAAAGGGCTAGGGAATACAAGTTAAAGATGAATCCAAAGAAGTGTGTGTTTGGAGTTGCATCAGGGAAATTGCTCGGGTTTATAATTAGTAAACGGGGGATTCAGATCGATCCAAACAAGGCAAAGGCCGTCATGGAAATGCCACCGCCGAAGAACGTCACTGAGCTTCGAGGTTTGATCGGGCGTTTGCAATTTATCAGGAGATTCATATCTCAGCATTCGCAAAGATGCCACCCGTTTTATGAATTGTTAAAAGTCGGCGCGAAATTCGAGTGGAATGAACAATGTCAAAAGGCCTATGAGGAACTCAAGGTGTACCTCTCTAATCCCCCGGTTCTACAACCACCCGTCCCCGGGAAACCCCTGATCCTGTACATTTCTGTAATTGAGGACTCCCTAGGAGCTGTTTTGGCACAGGTAGATGATGAAGGAAGAGAAAGGGCGGCGTACTATCTCTCAAGGTTATTTAATCCTGCTGAATCCAAGTACACTGCTATGGAGAAGACCTGTGCAGCACTGGTGTGGGTAGCGCAGAAGCTTAAACACTACTTTCTCGCCCACGAGGTTAGGCTCATCTCTAGAATGGACCCCATTCGTTATCTGTTGGAAAAGCCCGTCCTTTCTAATCGGCTAGCTCGCTGGCAAAGTTTTCTCTCCCAGTTCGACATCACCTTCATCGTGCAGAAAGCGATCAAGGGATATGCTATTGCCGAGCACCTGGCTCATTCTCCTATCCCTCGCACTGATTCCATTCAGGACGAATTCCCCGATGAACACCTGGCGGTGATCACTCATCTTCCTTTCTGGTCCCTCCACTTTGATGGTGCCCTTAATTCCCAGGGGAGCGGAGTCGGGGCTGTTCTCCTTACTCCAGAAGGGGTAACCATCCCCGTGGCATATCAACTCTCATTCCCTGCCACCAACAATATAGCCGAGTATGAGGCTCTCCTTGCCGGTCTGAAGCACGCCTACATCTTGGGCGCGCGATACCTAAACATCATAGGAGACTCCCAGCTGGTGCTGCGTCAAGTTCTGTCAACCTACCGCACCCGCGATCCTAAGCTCAAACCCTACCAGGATCTGGTCACGCTCTTGGCCAGGCAATTCAGGAAACTCGTCTATATTCACACTCCTCGCTCTCAGAATATCTTGGCCGACGCCCTTGCGTCGCTCGCCTCTTCTCTATCACTCCCCCTAAGTCGCGCCACTGAGACCATTGTGGTCCAAAGGCTAGACGTTCCTTCCCTGCAGGATCCCTGGTTCAACAATCTTAGGATGTCCGTAGAGAAGAAAATAGAAAGGGAGGAAATAAAAGAGGTTTCATTAACTGAGCTCGAGGAGATCATTGAAGAGGAAGAATTGCCGTGGTTTTATGAGATCGAGCAATACTGCAAGGATGGTACATTTTCGGAAACGGCCAACTCTGAGCAGCGAAAAGCCATTAGAAGAGTCGCCGCCAGATACACGATCATCGCCGGTGAATTATACAGGCGGGCCCTGAATGGAGTTCTAATGAGGTGCCTAGATGACGAAGAAGCTTGGAAAGTCGTGGAAGCAGCCCACTCCAGCGAGTGTGGAGGGCATGTGAACGGACAGGCCTTAGCAAAGAAGATTCTTAGGCAGGGCTATTACTGGCCAACCCTAGAAGAAGATTGCTCCACCTATGTCCGTAGGTGTCTTCAGTGCCAGATCCATGCCGACAAAATTCACGCCCCGGCCTCTTCTCTTCATCCTATTACGGCCCCCTGGCCATTTTCTATGTGGGCCTTTGTCATCATCGGACCCCTCGGTGATCCGAACTCTGCTGTTAAACAGAAATCCTTCATTCTGACGGCTACA
The DNA here is from genome assembly GCA_022559845.1 of Amorphophallus konjac. Lineage (NCBI taxonomy): Eukaryota > Viridiplantae > Streptophyta > Magnoliopsida > Alismatales > Araceae > Amorphophallus > Amorphophallus konjac. The sequence goes on from CM040128.1 coordinate 240,786,484, forward strand.
GAATACTTCACCAAGTGGGTCGAAGCTGAAGCTTATGCAGAAATCAAAGTCACCATAGTATGCCGCTTCATCATGAAGAACATTATCTCGCGGTTCGGAGTGCCAAGCAGCATCGTCACCGACAACGGGCCTCAATTCATCTCACAGGAACTCCAGGACCTCTGTAAGAAATTCAATATAGTTTTGCATCATTCATCACCATACTACCCCCAAGGTAATGGCCAGGCTGAGGCCACGAACAAGACTCTTCTCAAAATTATCAAGAAAACATGCGAATCACATAAATTTGCTGATTGGGCCGACAAATTGATAGAAGCTCTATGGGCCTACCGCACCTCCGTCCGCACTCCCACGGGGCAGACTCCCTTTGCCCTCACTTATGGAATGGAAGCGGTGCTCCCGTATGAGATTCTAATCCCTTCCCTAAGGGTGCAGCTGGATAAGGAACTTAATCTCGACGAACATCGAGAGGCGTTGCTAGTCCAACTGGAACTCTTAGACGAGAAGAGGTTGAATGCGGCCAATCATGTTTCAGTATATCAAAAGCGTGTCTCGCAGTATTTTCAAAAGAAGGTCATTGAAAGGAAATTTCAAGTGGGTAATATAGTTTTAAAACGCAAATTCATCAGGTCTGCAGGCCCCAGGTCTAAGTTGCAACCCAACTGGGAAGGGCCCTTCGTAATCAAAGAAGCTTATCCGGGCAATGCATATCGTCTAATTAACTCGGAGAGGGAGGAATTGCCAAACCCGTGGAATGGGCTGTATTTAAAGCGTTTTCATCCATAAAAATAAAACAAGTGAACGGCTCGGTGGCAGGGCATACCCCATCAAATTACGAAAGGAGGACCCGGGTCCAGCATTTCACACACTACACGACCCCGTGGTGCGGTATTCTCTCATGCTACCCGACACCGTTTCTCCTTTGGCCATGCCTGGGGAAGGTGGAAATCCTGGCATTTCCTCTCTCTCGGTTGAAAATAGGGGCAAGTGGTGAATAAGGGGGCGAGAATTGACCCAGATTCCCTGTTAAAGAAAGGTCTCAAATAGGGGCAATCCATTAAGACCTCACTCCGCAAAAGAAAAAGAATGAAGAGAAGAAAAGCAAAAAGCAAAAAGCAAAAAGGAAAAAGAAAGAACAGGGGCAAAGCCGAAAGCACAAAGCTCGAAGCTCTCTGAATCCCCAAAGGATGCAACTAGGCATGGCAAGAGTGGCAGTACAGTTTCCCCGCGGGACGTTATGAGCCCGGTCGCATGCGTGCCTAGAGCGGGTGAAGGTTCGATAACGGATACAGAGCCCCGGCGCAACAGACCAGATTCCTTGAAAAGGGGGGGTCCTGGGAAAGAACTCAAGCCCTAAAAACCTCTACACCTATCGTCGGCTTCTCTACTCAATCTTTTTACTTTCCCAAGGAATGAATCCCACCCCGGGTATGGCCTCAGCAGAAGCACCGTCGAGCAGAGTTGACTCCGATCACGCGCGGTCCCCCCTTTTCCGCACGTGCTGAGCCTTGGAATTCCGTAGCAAGACGAGAAGGTCCCTGCTATTGAGACTCGAGCTAGTTTCAAAACCCAAAAAAAAAAGTCAGATATTTCAAAACCCAAAAAAATCAAATATTTCAAAACCCAAAAAAATCAAATATTTCAAAATCCAAGAAAAATCAAATATTTCAAAATTTAAAAAATCAAATATTTCAAAAACCCAAAAAATCAAATATTTCAAAACCCAAGAAAAATCAAATATTTCAAAACTCAAGAAAAAAATCAAATATTTCAAAACCCAAAAAATCAAATATTTCGAAATCCAACAAAAATCAAATATTCCAAAAAAGAGAACTCACGTGTTTCCCTCTTGCATTCATCTGCATTTCTCGCACTTTTTGACATTTGCCTATTTAATAAGGCTCAACCCCCCTTGACCAAAAGTCCAGAAAGGGTTATCTCCTAACTTGCTGTGGGCAAGGGGCTGAGCCTAAAATAGATTTAATCTGTTTCATGTTTGCATGTGTGCAGGGGCAGGTTGAAAGGGCAGTTGACTCGGGACCGCATGAGTATTCAATCCTCGCATTGGCCTATGCAATCACATCACGTCATAATCGTATTACAAAGCTCAAACTCAATCTCACCAAGTCTTATTCATGTCATATATCAAGCTGTCCGAATGTAAAATCCTATCCCATATCATCATAAAAACAAAAATCACTCAGTCCGCCGCTGGGCATCCCCGCGAGGACGTATCTCTCTCAACTCCCTAAGATAAGCCTGTCTAGTCTCTGAAGCCTCCTCGACCTCTGCCGGTAGGGTGCGTACCCTGCTCACCTCCCACATGATCAGCGCACTCCTGACTGCCTGCTTGTCCTCCTCTGTCCCGATCCTCCGTGCCTGTAGCATGGGAAGGTGGGGTAGCATAGGTAGCACCATCCGGGGTAACCCAATCTGCAGGTGGCATCTGTGTGGGCTGTACATCGCTAAGGTAGTGTCACTCACGAGCCTCAGGTCCAAGCCAGCTCTCCTCGGTAGCCTGATGGTGGTATCATGGAGGAAGTCCGGGCTCATCACGAACCTATCCAGGGGCAGCCTGTTGATATACGAGCGCCACTCGTCCCTGGTCTTCAGCTCAGCCGTCCTGCACTCAACCTGTAGAGAAAACCTGAAGGCGCCCCCTATGAAGTAAAGGGGATGGCTCCCAAAGATCCTGCTAACTGAAGTAATGTCCTCCCTCAGGGTAAACTTCATCCTAACTCCCATCCAGCACTCCAATAGGATCATCGAACCAAAGAGAGGACCTCCTAAGGCTGCTGAAGTAAGACCCTCGTACAGGTAAGCTAAGACAGCCTGAGAGATGGAAAACCCCTGCCAAAGGCCGCTGATGGTGCTGAGTAAAGGAGTCTCTAGGACATGGTCGGCTGAAGGGAAAAGGATGGCCCCGCATAAGCAGATGGACGCGGCTTTGGCTATGGCTTCAACCCACCCGCACTTAGTCCGGCAATGCTCCACTACCCACTGGCTCAGAGGAAGGAGGTGAATGTGGCGAGGGCCCATAAAGGTACGAACATCCCCGCTAACAGGTATGAACCCCCCTAGGATGAGTTTTGGGTCTATAGGGGCAACGGTATGACATATCAAGTCTTCCTCCCCCACCTTGGACCTAGGGAGCCCGAAGTAGGTCTCTACCTCCTCTAGCAAGATAGTGGCCTCGAAAGATGGGAAGAGAAAAGTGTGAGTCTGAGGGTGCCAAATCTCCATCAGAGCAGAGATACTATGCCAGTCTAAAGAAAGTTTGGGGTAATTCTGACCTAGCACTAGGAGGGAGTGCAGGTGCTAGGATTTGAGAAGATGAGTCACCCCGAGGGGCAATGCACGGACCATGGGAGCCACCCACTTTAAATTAGAAAAGCGTCTCGGGCCGGGAAGAAGCTGAAAAGAAGGAGAAGGTGAAGGGTGTAAAGAGATATAAGAGGAAATTGAGAGATGGAACTATGAACATATTCTGATCGAACTTACCTCTCTCATAGGGGTGGTACTGAGATGTCGAGGAATCAAGCTTAGTCGTTGAATCGCTTCCCGCTCCTTTCTAGCCGGCCGCGGTCCTTCGAACGACACACCCTCCGCAGGACTTCCATCAAAGGCCCTCTTCATGTTGAGGTGTCAAGAATCAAAGATTTTATGAGAAGGAGGATGAATGAGTTGAGGGTTCAGGCCTCCCTACTACTTATAGGGTTCATTAGGGAGCCTAAGCCTCTTAGAATTAGGCCCAGATAAGTCTAGGACGGGTTTAGATAGGGTTGTGATAAGTTCAAAGCGCCTTGCCCTCGGGCTGGGGACTCTCCAGGAGTCCCCTTTCGGGCAAACGGGATGTTGGATTGGACGGTCTTACGATAGACCGTCCATACCATATACGGCCCATCATCAACCGTTCTTCTCTCCAAGGAAGCCCGAGCCCACTCACTTGTGCGGCCCTAAATCCGCCGTTCCACCATTCCTACGGTTTACATGCAACCGTTCCAACCAATGTAAGCGGCCCCTATAGAACCGCTCTTATCTACGGACAGCTAGTGGAGAACCGTTCATTTTCTCTGCCCCCCAATTAACCTGCTCACTCATGTCTCAATCATTTAGCATTCTCATCTCACTCAACTCGGCGTGAGCGCTCTCATCTCACTCAAGTCGGCGTGAGCGCTCTCATCTCACTCAAGTCGGTGCGTGAGCACTCTCATCTCACTCCAAGTCGGCGTGTACGTCACTCATCTCACTCAAGTCGGCGTGTACGTCACTCATCTCACTCAAGTCGGCGTGTGCGTCACTCATCTCACTCAAGTCGGCGTGTGCGTCGCTCATCTCTCTCAGGCTAAAGCGCGCTCCTCAAACTCATTTTGCCCACTCATACATACATTCATCCACAAAACAAACGAAAAAACAAAGGCATGCATATCACTAATCATATCATATCATATACAAAGGATGGGCCCAGTACAACCAGTCAAGCAGCTCCCTCTCCCTGGCCCCCGTCGCTGTCTCCACCGCCCTCATGCCTCTTTGGGGGAGGCATCGCTGAGGTCGCCTCATCACGCCGTCGCCGGCGTCGCTCCTCCTCCTCGTTCCTCCGATGGCCGGAGGAACCAGTGAAGTAACTCCTCACGGAGCCGTGGGTGCCGTGGCTGCCGCTCGCAGTCGCCCTGCTGCGCTCCCGACTCGCCTCCTTCATACCCTCCACCTTGCCCTCCAGCCGGGCAACCTGTAGACGGGCCTGCTCTGCCTCACTCCTGTAACGCTCGGCCTCTGCCCGGTAATGGTCCGCCTCGGTAGCACCGGCCCGTAGTCGCTCTAGCTCGGTACGGAGGAGTGCCGTCTCCACTGTGTCCACCGGTCGGCTCCGTGCAGCCTCTTCTCGCACCCGGGCTACCTCCTCCAGAGCCGCCACCCGGTTCCGCTCCAGCTCCGCCACCCGGCTCCGCTCCAGCTCCGCCACCCGGGCTGCCTCCTCCAGAGCCGCCACCCGGCTCCGCTCCAGCTCCGCCTGAAGGCGAGTCAGCTCGGACGTCTGCATTCACATATCACTATCAGTTGGTCACATTTCATACATTTCATAAGCATAAATAAGCAGGAGGAAGTGTAGAGATTCGTGTACCCTCTCCACGAGTGCCACCTCGGCCGCTTTGGCCCGCTCTACCATCCGAGTGAAGTCCGCATCCCGATCGGCTCGGTCTGCTGGGGTCTGGACGGAGGAGGAAGAAGGAGCATCTGGTCCCGCCCTCTGAGCACCCTCGGTGCGCTGTATCCAAATACTCCAGGTCAGTCATATGCATAATCATATAGAACTGCATAATTTGAAAAAGTCTAAGGTTTAGGAAACTCACCAGTAGGGCCAGGGCCTGCCGGGCCTCGTCTCTCTCCCGGATGGTGGAGTGCAGGAGTCCCTGCAACTCTGCCACCCGTCCTGCAGGGTCAACCTACATGTAGAAGTCTTTGTTAGTGCATCATATAAGAATCATAAGCATGATAGACAAAGTTTAAGTTTAGAAGTCGTACTGGTCGGTGGGTGCCTCAGAACACCTGGTCCTGGTAGTGCCGTGCGTACGCAGTGTAGTACGCGCTGTCGCTCTCTGCCCGGGCGGTCACCACTCGCCCTCGTGCAGCCCAGTCAGCTACCTGCTCGGCGTTCCTCGCTGTCCGGTCGTACGCCTCGCGGAGTCCCCGGGTCGTCCTCGACACTCGTTCCCCCGCCTTCTCGGGCGCAGGGAACTCAATGGCCGGCTGATAGACCCCGATGGTCCTCATCACCAACCTAAAGTGCAGTGGCTCCACCACATTCATGCAGTGAAGCCACACGTCACGGCCAGAGAAGGCCAAGGCCTCGGTCACCCACGGCTGGCCCTCCGGGCTCTCCTCCGTGTAAGGAGTCCACCGTACCTGCAAAGAATAGGAAGCTACATCAGCATCATCAGGATAGCATGTATTTAAAGAGTCGGAGTCTAGAAACGTACCGAGGTGTACGGTAGAGTGTCCAGGTCGTCCTACAGCTCCCGGACCTGCCTCCTCAAGGCCATCATTTCCCGGGGCGCTGTCCACCTCCGCGCTATCGGCAGGAGCCCGGGACGGGTCTCCTCGCCTCTCCCCAACCCACGTAGGCGCACGTAGGCCCACACCTGTATCACAAGGTCGTGTCAGCATTCAGTAAGCATATAGAGCTGCATAATTAAGACTAGAGAAGAGAGTCGCACCTGGAGTAAGGGGGAGAAGCCCCCAAGCATCGTCCGACGTGCCGTCGAACTAAGGGTGTCAAAGAGGAAGGCGAGGACCGCCGCTCCCCAAGCATAGTCACCTACATGCTCGAGCTCCTGGAGAAAGGGGAGGAAGCGACAGCTCATCACGTCCGCCCGAGTGGAGAAGAGAAGCCGCCCGAACATCAGCATCAGAAACCTTCGTAGTACTCTGTCTGCCTCTGGTCCCGGTGCCGCTGCAACCCTCGGCCTCGCCAACCCGACAAGCCGCTCCAAGTGCTCCTCTGGTCGCTCGCCCACTGCAACACCAGCTCGTCGAAGACCCAGGCTGTCCTGGAGAGCAGCCCGGGGAAGGAGGGTCGACTGCCTCTCGGGGCGCCGCAGCTGTAGGCCGAGCAGCTCCCGAGCCATCCCCCGGTAGTCAGGAAAAGTAGTCCCGCTGACCGGCGACCCGTGCACGCGTAGGCCAGTAAGCCTGGCCACGTCCTCCAATGTAGGGACCATGTGCCCCCACGGGAATAAGAACGTCCGACTCACTGGATCCCAGCGGTCGTGCAGGGCATAGAGCAGAGCTGCGTCGAAGCGACACACCTCGATACTCAGGAAGGGGGCGAACCCCATGGCAGTCAACCGCTCCCTCTGGAAGTCCGGCAGTGCGAGGTACACTGCCCGAACCTGCAGCCAGGAGGTACGGGTCCTACGTTTCCCCTGCATTCATCCATCTCATTTACATTAGTCATTTAGTGTCTCATTTTTGTTTCATTTAAATAAAATGCTCAAAAGTCCAATTATTGATTTGAAGAACGGTTACTCATGAACCGCTCTATATATGAGCGGCCTTCCTCAAACCGTTCTGTTTCTCAGGCCCCCCGTTTGAACGGGCTATCCCTGGCCATTTTCATCATGGACGGATTACCCTGAACCGTCTAGTTGCCCATCTTCCTAAGGAATAACGGCCCACCTTTGGCCGTATTGTTTTCATGACGGTCCTGTATGGACCGTATTGTTTTGCTTGGCTACATGATTAGACGGACCCACAGGATCCGTCTACATTCTGGACGGTGATACCCTCACCGTATTGTGGTTTTAATGCCCCGTTGGCTGTGTGAGTGTGAACGGCGCCCCCTGCACCGTGTTTGTTTGAGGCGGTCCTTTGGGGACCGCATTGTTTTACGGGACAGTTTCTGTTAAACCGTTTTACCGCCGTCGTCCCCGACGACGGTGGAGGCCCCCCAGCCGGCTGGGAGACCTCCGTGGTCCCTAAACCAACCCCCTAAGACCCTCTAGGCCCCTAAAACTAACATGCATGGAACGAAAGGGTTAGAAATGGAAGAAAAGGTGAGGGGGAACCTACCTCGGGATCCCGTGGTTTCTTGGCCGCCCCCGCGGGCGGTGGTCCTCCGGCGACCTCCTCCTCGCCGGCAGGGGCCTCTTCGTCAACAACGACGATGGCGAGCTCCTCCATCGTCACCCCGGGTGTGCCCTCTTCCTCCGACGGTGGTGGCGGTCGCTCCGGCGGCGGCGTGCCCTCACCAGCGGCCGACGGTCTGGCTGCCTGGTGCTTCGTCCGGGTCATCAAATGGGCTGAGGGTGCAGTGAGGTTGAGAGAGGGAGGGGGGTTGAGAAGAGAGAGTGAGAGAGAGAGAGTGAGGGCGTTGCTTGCCCCTTTGTCCCTTCCACCGCCGGTTACGGTGGAGGGAGACGAGGGGGTTCCTTTTTTTCGAAGCTGCAGAGAAGAACGGTCTATCGTTAGGCCGTTCATTGTGTGAACGGTTCGTATCTAACCGTATGTCTCTCTTGACCGTTAATTTTAAGTCGGTTGGAATTCTGGGCATGCACGGTTCCCACAGAGCCGTTCCAATTAAAACGGTGTGTACACAACCGTTCCTCACTGGCAACCGGCCCTGAAAGAATTGTTTGAATGTCAGGTACACACGGTTAACATAGAGCCGTTTGGAATATAGAACGGTTGAGACTCGGCCGTATATCTCGTTGATGTGTTTAAATCATGAATATTGAATATTTTCTTTGGAAATACATCTCTTAACCATCTTATGCAGCATCACTTCAGCCATGTCTCGCCATTTCGCCTGCACAGGTAAGTCAGGTATGGCCTTCTGTCCCTAAATCCCTTATTGCATTATTATATGATATTATATTATATTATTTCGAGAGCCGGCAGGTTTCTTATGTGTCCCAGGATCTGATGTTCCCCTTCAACAAAAACAAGGATGATCCAGGCTCATGTACCTAACCTTCGGATAGGCCGTTAAGTTGGGATGCCACGAGGAGGATGGTTCTATCCGCACGCTGTGGTGGCGGACTGTATCTTGACTCTGATATTCCCAGCTTAATAATACTACTCTCGAATATTTTATATTTTGATCTTTCTTCGCATTCGTTTTAACGATTTCTTTCACTTTTAGCCCAGCATGCATCATGCGCATCCTTTTGAGCTTTCATGGCTCATAGTCTGCTTAAGAAATGTCCCGTCAAGTGATGGTCAACTGTGTGTCTCAATGCTCGAGTAAGATGAACTAATTCCATTCCGAATTCGAAGGTTTTCTTTGGTCGGTTCGTTGGGGTCGGTTGACTGAAAGATCCCCGTCTGGAGCTTCAGCACTTTTTTTTCTTTTTTCTTTTGTGGCCCCCTCATTGGACCGTGGGATTGTGTCCCCCATGAGGTTGGTCTTGTCCGTTGATTTCGTTTAGTTTAGTCCCTCCAGATTGGCGTCGCCTTTTGGTCAATTACTCCTGATGCTCGGTTCAAGGCTTTCCGAAAGATTCTCATTCGCTTGTTAGTAGAAACGGGTGTCGTTTTACCTTAACGCCCGCTTTTCCGGTCCACTCCGCTACATTTTCGCTTCGTCTCCATGTTCCGTGTCATCTCCGCTTCACCTTCGCTCGCTCCCCTGCAAAGAGGACGTTAAGGAGGGGCATCTGTTGACACCCGTTTTATGCCGATAAGCTGACTCGTTTCTCTTACTCCCATTAGTTGATGACTCGAGTTGTTCATCATTCATCGGGCCATTTTTGTGGCATGACGTGGGCTCATTTTATGGGTCATCTCCCTCCTTGGTGCAATTCGTGGTGATTCGGGGCTTAATGGGCCTTGGCTTTGGTCGATTGAATGTATTTTACAAGAATCAAATGCCTAAAGTCATAACGGTTTCACATCAGCCGTTCATAATGTGGGCGGTTGAATATGGACCGTTCATATATTTTGGCTAATTTCTGAGAATTTTCTGAATATCCACTGACAGGATTTTGTGCGGTGCGATTAGAACCGTTCAATATCATGGACGGGCCTGTTCCAACCGCCTGTATCTCAGAGTCCTACGCACGCCCGTTTTCTCAGAGAATTATCCAATTGATTCGAATTATCACCGACAGAGTTGAACGGTCGTCTTTGTGCCGCCCTAAACTAAAACGGTCTCTATACAACCGTTCATATGTTCAGAGTCCAACGGCGAACATTTCGGCCAGTTCGAGAGATAGTTGGGATAATATTCTGATTATTCGAATTTCCACCGACAGCATGGACGGTCCGAATCAGACCGCCCATGCCTTGTACGGTCTATCGTAAGACCGTTCAAGCCGTCGGCTGCTGATTTTCAACCGATTTTATCCCATTTATCTCATGGTTTTTATCCTCAACTTATTTTGATGATTTCTCCGCGGATAATCAACCATTTTCGATGCCGTTTCGTCTGGATGGAAGATTATGATATTATCTGCGAATTATCTTTTGAGAGTTCGACCTGAAAAGGTCTCTAAACCCTGATTTCGAGGCTGGCCTTCGAGGTTCTATAAATAGACCCTGCGGCCGGACGTCGAAAGGGGGGGAGATTTTGGTCGACGGCGAAGCCCTGCCGCATTTTTGAGCAACCTAGCACCAAGGAGGGTGGCTCTCTACGTCCGCACGAGCCTCCGGTCAAGGGAGTAGCCCAGTCTTCATAGTTCTTTCGTTCTGTAGCTTTCGTCGTTTTCTTTCATTGCATGCATTGTTACCATCCGCGTACCCCCCTCCTTCTCATTATCATGCACACAACCATCCCGTTTTTTGTCACCCTAGGGGTTTAAAACCCCCCAGGTATTCCCCTTTTCATTTGTTCATGCTTAATTATTCTCGTTTGAATACATACTACATTGTTTAGGGCTAATCTGGGTGTTTCTTCTGTGTCTCCACGATTGTTTCGCAGGTCAGCATCTGATCAGCACGAGGCCCATCCCCTCTGGCCGGCCGGAGAGGGTGGAGGTCGAGCCCCTTTTCAACTTGCTGAGTGAAGGTCCTGAGCGGCTATCCTCCAGCCGTTCATCGGTACGCGCGGTGCATCAACGACCGTTCTTCCCTGGAGCGCGGTCCGTCTAGCGCCGTCCATCTCACTGCAGCAGTTCCTCCCGCATCCCTCGCAGCGTCCTAGGGCGGCCTATCGTAAGACCGCTCAACACGGGGCGGTTCTAAGGGAGCCGTTCATTCCTCAGCGCTGCACTAAGGCGAGTGTCTCCCCATTTTCCAAGGTACGGCGTGCCTGTCGCGTACGGCATCTTGGTGGCGATCACGGTACTCTGCTTCATTCCCTATTTTCTCTTCTTTCTCTCACTTGTCTCACACACTTGACGCACTTTTGACCCTTAGTGAAAGGGGAGAGAGAAGAGAAATATATATCTACACCATGTTTTGGGGGTTGTGTGCCGATGTACCGTTTCGTCGCGTTTCGGACCGATTCGAGGGCGTAGATGCATGCTAGGGGCTATAGGAGAGCTTCCCCCTTGTTTTCCCCCTCATCCGTGGATGATCGGGGCGTGGAACAAGTTTTTGGGTTTGTTCCTATCGGCCCGTTCTCGAGACGATGTGGCGGTCCTTCCAGAGACCGCCAGAGTCTCTAGCGGCCCAGGGTAGGCGCGCCAGAGCCTGTGGCAGCCCAAGGTGGGAGCGCCACAGGGCATTGTTTTGTCAGCAGGTTCCCATGTCGTCTGGCGGCCGCACGATAAATCGCCAGACGATGTGGCAGCCGAGGGTCAAACCGCCAGAGGGCGAGTTGATCGTTGACTTCTGACCGTTGGTTTTTGACCGTTGGGAATTTTTGGGGTGTGGCGGCCGATGGCACGCCCGCCACATCCCTATGGTGGCCCTAAATAGGACTGCTATTTCCTTCACAACCCAGGGTGTGACGGCCCATTGTTGGACCGCTACAGTCCCTGTGGCGGCCCAATTCTGGACCGCCAGCCTCTATGGCGGCCCAAAGGTGGACCGCCAGAGACCCAAGTCCAACCGGAGTTATGTTTTGCCGATTCGAGCCCCGGGTGAGTGGATCTTGATGTGCGTACTGACCCGTGGTCTGACTGATGCTGGGCACCATGTGGGGGCCACACGTGAGGGTGCCGTGGGATCCCGGGAGTTGGTGTTCTCGGCTTATGTCACCATGAGTCGATGTCGGTACGAGGAGCGGTCCTTGTACCCTGTCCGATTTAGACGTTATTTTTCGTTGACTAGAGAGTCTACTCCTTCAGTGACTCTCCACTAGTCGTAGCCTTCCGACATGAGAGTGGTCCCACCAAGGAGTGGTGGCGAGACTACCCCGAGAGACAATTTTTAGACTGGTTTCTGTTGGGCCCCACGTCTTGCAGCCAGAGTCCGGCTGAGGGGAAAACCAATCAAAGGGCCAGACCCGGGACGCAGGGTCTGTGTGTGCACACGTGGTTGGGGGCGGTTGGACCCGCGCTGACGAGCGTGACCCCAGCTAGTCACTTGTTCTGTGGTTACTTGTACGGTGTCCCCGTTCCACTAGGGGTCGAGGGGGACACCCGAGGCGCGGTTTAAGTCGTCAGTAGACGCATCCGACCTTGCTTCTAGTGGGTTGGTACTCCTGTCTTTGTGTAGTAGTGACTCTTTGACTTTTGACGAGTTGTCTCAGTTTTCGTGCCGTGTGTTCGATACTAGCCGTAGTAGTAGCTCGTAGTTACTTTCCGCGCAATTTCTCGGTTTGCGAGGTGGGGACCGGATGATCCCTACTGAGCTTTGTGTTTTGAGGCTCATTCCCTACGTGTTTTCCGTGTTTCAGGTGAGACGCAGCTTCCGAGGAGCGCTTCAGAGGCTCCACGTGGTTCAGGTGCCCATGGTTAGTTGCCAGTTGCTAGTTTCGGAGTATGCCCCGAGTAGTTGTACTTTCTTTTCTATGCTGTACCAGTTGTGGACTACTGTTATATTTTAGACTGCTGTTATTTTTGTGGACCATGTAATTCAATTAATATCATTAATTGCTTCCTTCTTAATTCATTTAATCTGCGTAGCTCTGCAATTACTTTAGATTCTTGTGTATCTCCACACCATCCTTTCAACCCTTCCGAGTCTTCGGGCTCGTGGGTGGTGTGAACGCGTCACGTGGTGGACTGAGAGAGAGAGATGTGGTTTCTCCCTCTCTGAGTGAAAGAGTAAAAAAATGATGAAAATGAAAACGCGTGCGTAAAAAGGATGATGTAGAAAAAAACGGTAGAGAGTATGACCTGAAAGGTCACTCTGTACGGGGACGTGGAGCCTAGACTTACCGGACCCTCGGTACAGGGCGGAGAACGGGATCCGAAGGCCCTCTCACGCAAACTGAACCCCTTCCCGGTAGGCGTGACCTACCATTCCGAGGGCAGCTTTCTATATACCGAGTGCGAACCTGGGACTCTACGTAGTAGAAGTTGGCGGACACAAAGACATACGTGAACTTGAAATTTGGAACGGCATATCACTCCTCACATAATAATAATAACATGAATATAAACAGTAAACAGACCACGGCATGATATTGATCCGTGCGGGATTTTAACAGTAATATAACATGTGCAGAAAGGAAGTGCAAAAAGTAAATGACTACGGTGAAATGACTCACCGCGATCGATTATAGTACAAACAGACCCGGGATTTAGCTATCCACGGGTATTATAGACATAAAATAAAATTTACTACAAGCACGCGTTTGGTGGTGTGATCGCCAGGGACCGTGGGTCCCGAACTGGTTGATTGATCGCTTGGCCTTTATCGCGGGATTTGCGCGGGTTCCTTCTTCCTCTTCGTTCGACGGGTCGAAGAAGGGGGCTTTTGACTGGTTACCCTGCAAAATGAACAAATAAGATAAAATTAAATCAGAACAATGATATAGCAACAACTCATGAGATAAGACAATAATAACTGAATAATAAAATATAAAATAATAAGAACGAGAAAAGAAGCCGATGATGACAACACAAGCACGAGGCGAGCGAAGGTGGGACTAGACGGCTTTCCCCATGTACGAGAACACGCGGGAGGGCTAATTGGGCCGGAGCTTCGGCCTTTATTCCTGCACTTCCAAATAGATGGAAAAATATAAATAAGAATAATATTCAATATAGATATATAGCTATACACAAATATAGATGTTTAAACATACACATATGTAAACATATCTATACATTTATATATGTGTATATATATAAATAGGTGTATATATATATTTATACATAAATACACACACATACACACACATACACACACATACACACACATATAGACATAAATCCATTAACCAGGTTAAATGTAAGAATGACGATGACGATGATGCTTGGCATGAGAAAAGGGAGCCTTTGCGTTACTCCACCGTCAAAAGCTAACAGTGCAGATGGAGCTGACGGTGGAGCCTTGACATTTGCTTTATCTCCAAGGATAATCAATGAGTCTATCTCCTGCAAGATCAAAGTATGATACACTTAGTATAATATAACATATGTGATACACTTAACATGATACAACATATAGTCTCCTGGGAGATGAACAGTGTTATTCCGAGATTACATGGAGTGGGTGCGTGAAGAGAGAAAAGAGAGTGTGAAAGAGAGAGAGGTTAAATAATAATAAAAGAAAGAAGTAGAGAGAGATCGAAGGACAGGAGGGGATTGAATAATAAAAAAATAAAAATAAAAGAAAGAGAGAGTGAGGGAAAGATCGAGAGAAAGAGGGAGAGGGGTGAGAAGGAAGAGAAAGAGAGAGGGGGAGAAACCGAGACGGGGGGAGGGAGAGAGAAGAAAAGAGAGAGATTGAGAGGGAGTTGGAGAGAGAGAGGGTGAGAAAGAGAGTAAAAAATAAAAAAAAGGAAATAAGAGAGAGAGAGGGAGCAGGGAGAAGAAAAGTGAGAGAGGGGGAAGGAGAGAGAGAGGAAAGAAACCGAGAGAGGGGAAGAGAGAGATCAAGACATGGAAGGGAGGGGATTAATAATAAAAATAAAAAAAAAGTGAGAGGGAGATCGAGATGGAGAGAAGGAAAGAGAGAGGGAAATCGCGGTGGGTAGAGAGAGAAGGAGAGAGAGGGAAAGGGAGACGTGAGGGAGAGGAAAGAACGCAACCGTGACGGTCGCGAGAGGAGAGAGAGAGAGAGAAAGAGAGAGGAAGGGAGAGATCGGGAGAGGGAGGGGAGGAGCGGTGGTGGCGTCCAGTGGCTGGAGGGCGACCGACGTTGGCGGCGGGTAGACGAAGACGGTGGCAGCGGCGGCCGCAGTGAGGACGTGGGGTGCACCGGTGAGAGGTAGCTCACGGCGGTGGCACTCGTACCCGGACGTGGGCGGCGCGGTGGGGAGCGAAAGGTGACTCGCCGAGATGGAGGTGGCTGCGGAGCGGGCGAGAGGTGGGCGGCGGCAACGACGACGGCGACCGGCGGCCAAGGACGACGGTGGCGACGGTGGGACGTCTGGCGGGCGAGCTCGTGGGTGACGTATGCGGGGGAAGCCGCGGCTGTGGCGTCCGTTGGAGGGTGGCAGCAGCGGGGATGCCGTGGGGCAGTCGCGTAGAGGTGGCAGCGGTGGCTGGAGGACGGCCGGTGGCGTGCGCGGCGGCGGTCGGAGGGGGTGCACCGGCAGAGTCGACGGTGGGGGGAAGCAGCTGCGGCAGCGGGTCAGTGCAACGAAGGGAAGCGATATGGCATCTGTGGGTGCAGTGGAGAAAGAGGGACGGGGTGCAGCGACGAGGTGGAGGCGGCTGCGGCGTTTGGTGCTAAGAAGAGGTGCTGGGTTTCGATGGGGAGGAAAGGGAGAGGGAGGTGGTGACTGTGAAGAGAGATAGGGGTGTTGCCGTGTGAGTGGATGAGTGTGTGTAGATGAGATGATGGTGAATGAGAGAAGTGTCGGATAGGCTTAGATGGGATTTGGAGAAAATTATTAAGAGAGGAATGAATGATTAGAGTGGTGGGGAAGAGGAGGTTCTCTCTGCTGGGCGGCTGTGTGTAAGAGACAAAATTGTGAGAAAGTGAGATGGAGATGTATGAGGAAGAGAAATAAGGTGGTGGTGTGCATAAGATGGAGACTTATGAGAGGAGATTAATAATAATAAAAATGGGATTAATGAAAAGAAAGTGAAGATTAGTATAAAGATAGGTACATATATCAGTATATTTTTTGTGTTTTTATATTGATTTCTTTTACATTTTTATATATACACACATATATAAGCTTTCATTTTTTTTACATAAAAATAAAAGTGTTTATTGAGATTTATTTTGTTTTATTATTTTTATTTTTAAAACATTATCTCATTATTATTTTTGACCTTTTCTCAATTTTTGGATTTTTATATTTTGTATGCTTTTCTCAATATATATATATATACATATATATATGAGCTTTTCTCATTTTTTTTGTATTTTTGTAACATTTTTTTGGATTTTTATCATTTTTATATAAAACCCTGAAAAATGACTAATCACCCACATAAAGTCAAATACGTAAGCCACTTTAGGACATCACGGTGTAATATGAGATTTATCCACGAAAAATGTGAAAATGGCGTGTCTACAGCTGCCCCGCCTTGACATCTGCTTTGTAGGGACATGACATGTAATGGAATGGAATGAAGTGGATTGGAATGAAATGGAATGAAGCGAAAAGCAGGTGCCAAGGTGTGATGAGACACGCCCTCATCATTTTCCTGATGAGAATCTTTCCCGAGTTTTAGCGAAGTAACCTTGAAGAAGGCTCTCCGAAATCAACCATAAACAGGGAATAACAAAATGTGCTCTGGGGCACTGACAACTAAAAGGACCAACTTCACGGCGCGGAAGTACCTGTGTCGTAGACCTCAGGTTTCACCATTGGAGAGCGGTTACCAGCCATTGTGGACGTGCTACAGCCAAGGTGGGTCCGAGGGGAATAAAAAGATGATTTAGAGACAAATCCAAACAATGGTTTTTTCCAGAGAAACACCCCGAGGCAACCTCGGGAAAACTCAGTACTCGACTAGAATGGAATATCTCACATTTCAGAGTGTTTAAACACAGTGGCTTACACAATTGACTTAAGTGAATGATTTTTGCAATGAGATCAACTGGCCAAGAATAATATCGTTAAGCTGTGGAGACTGGGTCAGGACACCGATTTGGTGAGCCGGTAATTAGCTGAGGCCCGTTTATCGACACACTAAACGGAACCGTCGTCCCCATTCTTTTACGACTTAACAACCTATTGTACGCTCTGAACTCTTTTGGAGTTATCAGAGTCTGAACTCAAACTCCAAATTCATTCAAGGCGTACGGCGCTTACAGACTCCAATTATGAACATACAATACCAGACACACTGCAGATATGATACATGTGGGAGGGTAATGATTCATCTTTTTCTTGTTTTTCTTTTCTTTCATCTTTTTTTCGTGCTTTTTATTTTCATCTTTTCTTTTCTTTTAAAGCATGCATCCATCAATAAACCGAAATATTTCACAAGAAATAAACACTCAGATGTACAGAATATCAGTCAGAACAATTCCTACAAGCAAGAGAAACATAGAAAGCAGAGTTCATCTAGCAAGGCATGGAGTGGCAACTCATTTTTTTGTTTGTTTTATTCTTTTTCTCTTTTTTTGTGTTTTGGATTTCTAGTGTTCAGTCATTACTCGGCATTTGTTCCCTTTCTTTTCAGGGTGCCCAGCATGTGGCAAAAGATCGACAGGGCCTTTTGGTTCCTAAGTTCATCCTTTGGAGGTTATGTCCTTCCAGAAGTAAGTTCCTGGCACAGTAGCTTGTGCCGAAGGGGCCGAGCATGAGCTCGCAGTTCAGGTGAGTGTGATTCAGCTTCAACTACACAGTTCACCCACTTTTCTGACACTGTGGGATGATTGGATATGGAAGGCAGTGAAAATCCAGGGCGTGTTAACCCTTACAGTCTGAGCAGAGAAGGAATGTGTCGCTCGATCAGAGCGTGATGCTCGGACGACAGAGCTGGAGCAGGAGTGGTGATGACACATCGTCGAGGAGCTGCCCCCAAGACATTCTGGAGCTAAGAGTTTCTCTTGAGAGAGATAAAGTAAAAGACAATGGAGAGAAAGGCGACGACATAACAGCACAGGAGGCCCAAGAGATGGAGCTCTAAGAGAAAGAGCATGCAGACACGTCACTTGCTCTGCAGATTGGAGGGGAATTGGAGCTCGCGGCAGAGGAGCTCCTGGAGCTGGTAGTATCTCCATCAGCAAAGCAGAGGGTAGCTCAGTCAGCAGCCTTGACTTCAGGAGCATCGCGACCATCGGGGTCGCGAGAGAAGCAGGAGGACAACGAAGAGCACCGCCAGAACAGATGAAAAAGCATGGCACAGCAAAGCGATTGCTGCATCACGAGACTATAGAAGGCCTCCGAGGGACTTCCTGCCTTCAGAGAGAGAAGAGACGTAACCAGGAGGGTGACGAGGATTAGTGAATGGCTTGTACACCCACTCCTTTCTCATGACGGGCACAAACCTTTATATAGATGTGTGAATGAAATGGCTTGGTTTGAACGCAGCTTGCTTGCCCGTTCGTTCCTTCTGCTCTACGGCTCTTCTCCACCACATGGGTTCTCGCGCAGTATGCTCGGAGAGATTTCGCCTTAAAACACGGGGCGGTGACTCACCATAGCCATGATTTTCAAAGGGGATCTACCACCGACTTCAACAATATCGGCCCTTGGTGCTCTTTTCCCACGTGAATGTCCCTCATTTGCTTATTTGCGCTAAAAGTAGTCGCAATAGGACGAGGGACACGTAGAATCTTTGGACCGAATAGGAGTGGCGAGTCAACAAACCACAGTTCTGCTCTATTTACTCCACATGGCGAAGTGGCACGCGAGTGTACCGTGGCCATGAGTTTCAAAAGGATCTACCACCAATTTCAAAAACGTCAGCCCTTGGCCCTATTTTCCCGCATAAATGTCCCCGATTTGCTCGTTTGCTCTAAAAGTAGATGCAACAGGACAATAAACGCGAAGAATCTTTGGACCGAATAAGGACGACAAGTCAACAAATCACGCCCCCAAATCGATCACTCCCCATGGTAGAGTGGCCGCAACAGTAAAAGGGGGGGGGGTGACTTGTCGCAAAGGTTGTTGCTAGGGGTGATGGTGATAGATCTAGATCACCTTCCTTCCAATCCTATAAATACCTCCTCTTTCACTCGACTTGAGAGCACCGAAGTCGTAAGAGCTAATTTGAGGAGTGAAGATTTGTAAAGGGAGAGGTAGTGAGTGTTGCTCATTTTTTGCAGGATGGAGGGTGAATCTAACTTCAGAGCAGAAGGTGAGTCTTCCCGCTCCTCGAAGAGGAGCCGGTCTGGGAGTAGTTCCAGAAGACTCTCAGAAGTCGAAGGACCATTGAGTGAAAGGACCCGATCACAGCTGGTAAGTGGATCCTTTCGTTCCTTTCTTCATACTTTCTTCTCGTTTCTTCCTTAGCAAAGCTCCCATTTCTCACTTGTTGTGGATGTGCAGGGCATGATGCGATCGCACATCTCGTGGGAGCTGGTAGTGGCAGCATATCGAGGTCTCCCGGACTTCCAGAAGGCCAGGCTAGACGTGATGGGATTCGGCTCCTTCCTCCGAATTGAGCCGATAAAGCTTGACCTTGCCCTGATCCAAGCATTATATGAAAGATGGGATCCGGCGAGTCGGGCATTCCTGATGCCTTGGGGGCACATGGTGCCTAGTTTGGAAGATATGGTCCGCATTACGGGCCTCAAAGTGGATGGAGAGGCAGTGACCGGCGTCACTTATGCGGATTACCGAGAAGGTGCCCAGAAACTGTTAGGACTGGAACTCGATGGACAGAAGAACAGGTCAGTAGCCAAGACATCGATCATGGAGGTGTTAGGGCTTATTGACATCCGTCCACGGGATGACGAGTCCTTGGAGGAATTTATGGAAAGGGCAGAGAGAGGTGCCCGTGCTGTATACTGTGCAGATGCCAGCAACTGGGAAAGGACCAACATGGACCTGAGGAGGTTCCTCCTCTTTCTGCTAGGTAGACTGCTACTGGGCTCCAAGGGAGACAACATACACTGTCGCTTCCTAGAGCTGCTCGTAGATTTGGAGAGAGTAGGACAGTACGCCTGGGGAGCTGCCGTGCTGGCACATCTATTTACAGGTCTGTCGCAAAGGACAGGCCGAGAGGTGACAATAAATGGGTTTACGCCCTTCATCCAGGTAAAAGATTATTTTTTTTGTGGTTTTTATTTTATGCTTTTTTTTCTTGTATTTGTTGATGCCAATGATGGTGTAGCTATGGAGCTACTATTATATTCCAATGGGGAGAGCTCGACACTGTCGGCCAGTGACGATCCCGTTGGCTAGGCGGTGGCAACCCATCATGAGTACAGCACCATTATCCTACCAGCTGATGGTATCGAGACGGGAGCTGCAAGAGTTCCCTGCAGCGATGGTAGGATACTTTTTTCTCTTTTTTATATGTTTTGTTCATTCTTTTTATTTTTTTGTATTTTTTTTGTATTTTTGAGTAACTAAGAAGATATGTACAACCCAACATAGGTGAACTGGAGGCCTTACTTGAATATGGTCGATGTCGACCAGCCATGGGTAATTGGAAGCCGTGCCCGATTCGGACGGGACCTCTGGCTTCATTGCTTGAATGAAATTGAGCCATTAAGGCTACGATTAGTCATGAGAACCCTCGGGCTTGCCCAGGAATGGGTGGATATAACCTCCTCACCCAGCGTCGGGAAGAAGACGCGTGGGCCGGCAACCTGCGTTGATTGGAGGGTGCGCTTCCCCGAATAGTATGAAGACTGGCAGCGGGGTGGCACGCTCCTGGAATCACAAGCGCAAGACAGTGAAGATTACCTACGGCTCTATAGGGCAATGTATGCCGAGAGGCTCCAGCTTGGAGGGCTTATAGAGGTAAAGTAAAACACCATTTTTTTGTCTTTTACAATTTTCATCATTTTTTTTGATTTTTGTGAACTCAAGAGCCATGGTTGTAGGATGCCCGTGACACCATAATAACGAGCTTACAAGCTCGTTTAGCGGACACGGAGCGAGAGTTAACTGACACCCGAGCGGCTCTGGGTTCATTAGTAAGTGTATATATACATACTCCTGGCATGATTTGAAATTCATGGCGTTAACCATTTGACTGTCACCTCTCGTATGTGTACGCAGCGTGCCCAGCTTGATGTGGTTTCATCGGCGATGGGGGCAGACGGCGTTTCTTCCAGTCTATGGATTCCCACTTCAGAGTTAGATTCACTACACGAGCAACTTGCTCATGCCACACAGCGGGCTGCGGAAGCAGAAGGGATGCTTTCTGTACAGGTGAGAGCATCACCATTTAATATCCCTTGTTCAAGCTTTACCAGAAGCCTGAGATGAAACGTTTGGCAGGAGAAAGAAACGGAGGAGGCACTCGCGCATGCCGCCCAGAAGGAAGCTAGAATAGCCGAGCTGGAGGAGGAACTACAGCGTCGTCCAGATGATGACTCTTCTAGGGACGCTATAGAGCTGAGGATCACCCTTCAGCTGGAGAGGGAAGACAGAGCGAGAGAACGTGCTGAGAGGGAAAAGGCCAAGGAAAGAGAGAAGGCCAAGAGGTCAGCCGAGAAAGAGGAGAAAAGGGCCCTGGAGGCCCAATTATTTGAATTGAAGACCAGTCTCGGCCTCGCCGAGCAGTGGCTAAAGGACGGTGAGGAACGCTACCGAAGAGCACGAGAGCGTGGCTTTCGTGTCAGCAGCTCCTTTGGTGCCCCCGCAGATCGGCGCCGGGGAGTGGAGATCGGAAGAGGAGCACAAAGCGGTGGAAGGACCGCATTCCATGATTGGATAGCCCCCTCAAGAGTGTCTCGTCCGGAGGGTGGCGGGACAAGTAATGTGGAGAGAGAAGGTGAAACCTGATGTAATCTCTTTGTTGTTTATTTTTATTTTGAATAGAAGTGAAATAAAGTGTTCTGTGTTTGATTCTCTGCTTCTTCTTGAGCTCTCGAATCCCTGCACACACCTGAGCAAACAAGTCAGTATTTCTGCTCTGACTTGCCCCTTGCTCAACAAGCAAACGAGGTTTTGAACTATCCTTGATGACGAGTCAAGGGGCAAGCCTTTAGTAACAAAGGCACTGATAAAAGATGATGATGAATGCGACAGACAGGCACACGGATGCAAACGAGAATTTTAAATGAATGGTGCATAGAAATGCGATCATGCGAAGATGTGATTTTCTTTATTTTTGTAGGTGTATGTTAATTTTTTTGTGTTTTGTTATTTGTTTATTTTTTTGGTCTTTTACATTTCCATTTTTGTGTGCATATACATTTTTCTACCCCTTTTTTTGGATTTTTGATTTTGTCTTTTTTTTGTTTATTTTTGGCTTATTTATTATTTTTTTCAGTTTTTACTAATGCATGATGACCAACCCATATAACATGTAAGTTGCACGAGAACAAGGGTTTCTTGCTAACCTCCCAGGTATCCTAAGTGCACATCTAAGTTGATTTGGGCCTCTAGACTCCTCGAATGACAATCCCGCCGGTTAAGACTTATCCTGATGACAATGTCGCCATGCCATGCTTAGGCTCCCAGTTGCTTCCGACCACAGGGATTCACCCAAAAAATGTTCGAGGTAAATGATTTGCCTGACCCGGGTCTATTTCCTCACAACTCTAGATGGTATATAATGGAACACCCTGGAACCCAAACGACCAACCGTGCGACGCTGACCCGGAATCAGACGCCGTCGCACCCGTAGGTGACGCGCTTGCATTGGTCTAAGCCCGAGGTTATACTAAGCAGACATTAAGGTGGTGGATAAGGGTCTTGACCGGCCAGAAACACGGAGACTCCTTCACGACAATGGCTTCTACTTTTCAAAATGGACAACCATATGTTTGTGTTAAAAGGATGTTGCAGGCTTTGGCGAGTTTCGCCCTTCAGGAACTCCATTGAGCCTTCATCTTTCGGGGAAGAAGGAAGAGTATTGGGGGTAAATCTCGTGAGAGGACCGGCAAAACCGTTAACCCGGCGAGTCAATAGAGGCACACTTAACTTCCCCTTTCGGGCAACTTAGGACTAACTCTCGAGCATTTACATCTCGTGACCCCCTTTTGTGTAATTTGACTTTCAGTCAAAGGGGTTTCATTTAGTGGAATCATGCACGGTTACGACCAGGCCTTTCTTTAACTTTAATTTCCTGCTTTTCTTTTGCTGATTCTTTTGATGGATTTTTTGCGAGGGACATAGTATTTTGACATTAATCCCTCTTGGATGCCTGCGGGGACACTGCCCTCCTCTCGTGCTCTGATTCATGCTCGAAGAATTGGATCCTACTCTCACCCTAGGGGTTGTGTTCATGTTTCCCATGCTCAGCGTTTTAAGGGCGCCGGCTGTCTCATTCGGTCGAGAAGAAGAGAATAAAGATTTGAGCTTTCGTGGAGACCTTTTGAGTGATGCCCTACCATAAGCGATGCTATCAATTTTTTTATAACACAGATATGTATACATGTTGTCTTCTTTGAGGGGGCATAGGCCGAACTGGCCGGACAGGGGTCTCCACGGTTCTGGCAAACCAAGACCTGAGACCTACCAAGCCTTAATGGGCCTTATCTTGACATGGAGGTAAGATGCAGTAACTTGATTCCATGGTGGTCTCCAAACATTTTAAATTTTCTATTTTTTTTTGTTTTTCCTTTTTGTTTTCATGTACAAATTTTTGGGGTTTTCATTATTTTTCATTTTTTTGTTATTTTTGTTTTCAATTTTTTGTCTTTGACAATATGTACACCTATCTAAGGGTAATACTTCTTAAGGTAGAGCCCATTCCAAGGGTGGGATAACTCAACTCCTTCAGCATTGACTAGCCTGTAGGCGTTGCCAGGATGTACAGCCTGAACCACGTATGGTCCTTCCCAATTGGGTTGGAGCTTAGAACGCGGCCCGCCAGGTTTTACAAAAATTCTTTTCACCACCATTTCACCAACTTTGAATTTTCTCTCAATAACCTTCCTTTGGTAAAAACGTGCGAGTCTATTTTGGTAGACGCGAGCATGCTCGGTAGCAACCAGGCGTTTCTCGTCTAAGAGTTCCAACTGGGCAAGGAGAGAATCGCGACGTTCATCGAGGGGAAGGTCCTTGTCCAATTGTACTCTCAGAGAGGGAATCAGAATCTCATACGGAACTACCGCCTCCATCCCGTAAGTGAGGGCGAACGGAGTTTGCCCAGTAGGAGTTCGGATTGAAGTGCGATAGGCCCATAGAGCTTCGATAAGCTTCTCTGGCCAATCCGAGAATCTGCTAGACTCACAAGTTTTCTTTATGATTTTGATCAGTGTTTTATTCGTCTGCTTGGCCATTGCCTTGTGGATAATATGGTGATGAATGATGCAATGCAATCTTATACCTTTTGCAGAGGTCCTGAAGGTCCTGAGAAATGAATTGTGGCCCGTTGTCGGTGATGATAGTTCTTGGAATGCCGAACCTGGCGATGATGTTCTTCATGATGAACTTGCAGACTGTGGATGCCTTGACTTCTGCATAGGCTTCGGCTTCAGCCCATTTGGTGAAGTACTCCGTTGCAGTGAGGATGAAGGATTTTTGTTTAGTAAGGGAGTTAGGATCACCAAGAGGGCCGATGATGTCAAATGCCCACATGGAGAAAGGCCATGGGGAGGATACTGGATGGAGAGAGGAAGATGGGGAATGGATCTTATCGGCGTGAAGTTGACACTTGACACACCTACGGACATAGACAGCACAGTCTTCCTCCATGGTGGGCCAGTAAAAGCCTTGCCGAAGGATCTTCTTGGCAAGCATCTGGCTATTCACATGACCACCGCACACGCCCGAGTGTGCTTCCTCTACACACTTCCAAGACTCATCATCATCAAGACACCTTAGAAGAACACCAGTGAGGCTTCTCTTGTATAGCAATCCTCCAACAAGTGTGTACCTCTGGGCTACTCTTCTTATGGCCCTCTTATCTTCTGCTGTTGCCTCTTCAGGGTAAGACTGGTCTTTGCAATATTTAACAATCTCATAGAACCATGGCTTCTCCTCATCAGCCAATTCTTCTTCCAATTCGACCAACATAATTTCCCTCTTTTCAGGGACTTCTCTATCCTGAGCCATCTTTGACATTTCCTCCTGAACCCTTAAATAGGAAGGGTTGTGGATAGCAGGGAGGATAAGCTTGTGGATAGAAACAGAGAGAGCCCTTCTGCCCAGAGGAAATCTTAATGATGATGCCAACGAAGCAAGGGCGTCGGCGAGAATGTTCTGATTGCGAGGAACATGGACAAAGACCAACTTAGTGAACAGTTTAGCGAAAGCAATAGTAAGCTCTTGATATGGCTTGAGCTTAGGATCGCGAGTGCGATATTTGGTGAGCACTTGGCGAAGGATAAGTTGACTATCACCTATGACTCGTAATTCAGTGACCCAGAAGGAATAGGCAAGGTTCAGACCTGCCAGAAGAGCCTCGTATTCAGCCACGTTGTTGGTGACTGGAAATGAGAGCTGGAATGCCTCTAGGATAGCGACACCTTCAGGTGACAAAAGGACAATGCCAATACCTCTCCCCTGTGAATTCAAAGCTCCATCAAAATATAATGTCCACATGGGATCATCAGACTGGGTAATGGACATTAGTTCCTCATCTGGAAACTCTGATTGAACAGGGTCAAACTTGGGGAGAGGGTGATGAGCGAGATGCTCGGCTATAGCATAGCCTTTGATTTCCTTTTGTTGAATATAGGTGATGTCAAACTGAGATAAAAAGCTTTGCCAACGTGCTAGCCTATCAGTAAGGACAAACTTTTCCAAGAGAAATTTGATAGGATTCATCCGAACAATCAAGTCGACTTCGTGAGCCAGAAAGTAATGTTTCAATTTCTGTACCACCCACACAAGGGCGGCACAGGTCCTTTCCATGGCAGTATACTTTCGCTCACAGGGGTTGAGGAGTTTGGACAAGTAATAGGTTGCCCGTTCCTTGCCTTCCTCATTGATTTGTGCCAGGACGGCTCCCACAGAGTCATCTAGGACCGAGATATATAGGATCAAAGGCTTATCTGGAATAGGTGGAGTGAGAACAGGCGGGTTGGCCAGATATTCCTTTAATCCGTCAAAAGCATTCTGACACTGAGAATCCCAACAAAATTTGGTCCCTGCTTTGGTCAACTCGTAGAAGGGCCGGCACCTTTGCGAGTGTTGAGACACAAAGCGACGGATAAATTGCAACCTCCCGATTAATCCTCGAACTTCTCTCAGATTCTTCGGGGGTGGCATATCCCTAATTGCCTTAGCCTTGTTGGGATCTATCTCAATACCCCTTTTGCTCACAATGAAGCCAAGTAACTTGCCCGATGATACACCAAACACACATTTCTTTGGATTCATTTTCAAATTGAATTCACGCGATCTTTGCAACACCTTTGCAAGGACCTCGGGATGTTCCGCCCTAGTTTTGGATTTTACCAACAAATCATCCACATATACCTCCAAATATATGTACATCATGTCATGGAATATTGCCATCATAGCCCTTTGGTAAGTGGCTCCAGCGTTCTTCAGTCCAAATGGCATGACCACATAACAGTAAGTTCCCAGGGAGTAGTGAATGAGGTTTTCTTCTGGTCTTCTTCTGCCAAACGGATTTGATTGTATCCAGAAAATCCATCCATAAATGAGAGAGTTTCATATCCTGCCGTATTATCAATTAACACATCAATATGAGGCAAAGGGAAATCATCCTTCGGACACGCACGGTTAAGGTCCCAGAAGTCAATACAAATTCTCACTTTTCCATCTTTCTTCATGACCGGGACAATGTTTGCGACCCACTGAGGATAAAGGATGACTCTTATGAACCTAGCTTTGTGGAGCTTGTCGACCTCTTCCTTCATTTTTAAAGCCATTTGTGGGCGAAAACGTCTTAACCGTTGCTTTACCGAGATGGATCCTGGTTTGAGAGTGAGACGATGCTCGACCAGAGTAGAATCCAATCCTGGCATATCCTCATAGCTCCATGCAAACGTGTCCTTATAATCCTTGAGAACCTTAATTAATGCCTCTTCGTCAGATGATGGTAAATTATCACTTATGAGGACAATCCTAGGGTCTTCCTCAGTTCCCAGGTTAATCTCTTTGGTAGACTCTTCTACAGCGGCAGACGGCTCGTCAAATCTGCTCATTCCACTAGCATATGCGTCGGCCGCATCCTCATATTCTTCATCCTCTTCTTCAATGGGGTACTCATCATCGGTGATTTCATAAACCCCGTACCCTTCATCAATCATACCATCATTTTCACATTCTATCTCCGGCAATTGGATAGGATTTTCTAGCAATTGAGGAATGGCTAGAAGGGCTTGACACCTATCGGCTAAATCTAAAAGAAATCGCCGAGGGATCTGCTTACCCTTGGATTTCTTCTTGGGTACTACCCTTGACTTATTCCTAACCTGACACACATTATTTACAGAAGAAGAAGAAGCTAAAGAGGATAGAGAAGAATGTACAGGGAAGGACCCCTCAGACGAGGGGAAGAAAAGGTCACTCAGGGGACCTTGAATGAGTGGCCCGTAAGTCGGGGCACACTCATGGGAGATATAGGATGTTTCCTCAACAAAGATGTGTTGTTGGGGAGTTGGGAAATTGACGTTTTTTTTTTCGTTTTCATTTTTGATAACAAAACAATGAAAAGAAATTGGAGGAGATGAAAAGGGAATTAGAGCTAGAGGGTTGTGTAGCTCGTAGAGCAGATCGTGATTGAAAACCTGGCGTGAGTTAAGAAACCCACGTAGGTATATGAGTAAAGAAGGGGACCTAGGAAGATCATCAGACAACTGTCTGGCCCAGGAAGGAGACAGCAACAGAGGCTGTGATATATGAATGGAAAAGATGACGGCTAATGAGCCGTCGGTGACAATATTGGTGACGGATGATGACCCGTCGATGACAACATCCTCTTGGCGAGGAGGGTTTGACATTCTGGCAAGTGTGGTGGTGTCCCCTGGCATCTCGGAGATCAAAGACGATCCTTCTAGATGTGGAGGCGAGAACATTCTTTCCAGTGCAAGGGATATATCTGGTATGTCAAACCATTTATACCATTCACAATCCAGGTGGATAATCTTCCCTCTTTTAGGGATCCTTGAACATGCTTGAGCTAAAAACACATCCCGTGACCCCCCAGGTAATTCCGATGGAGGATCTCCCATCTGGACGATGGGCCCCTTTTTGAAATGTGAGGACAAAGTCCAAGTGAGGGGTTTGCCGTCTGATTCGAATGGCCCCTTAAAACCCAAGCCAGCTCTATGGATTGGCTTTATCGTTTGGAGTGGTCTCAGCCTTCCTTGCAGTTGTGCCCCTAGACCTTTGCCATCTTGGTAGTCAATATTTCTCATAATCTCCCATCCTTTGGAGCGGGAGGGAAGACGTGAGTTTGACAAAGGGAATGGCTTTTGTTGTGTGAAGGGAGCACGACAGGGGTCATACATATCCAACAAGGATAGTATGGGCCGATGAGTCGGCCAGACCGAAGGCAAAGAGGTGGTGATTGCATCCACCGTAGAACAGAGGGGCATGCTCATTACCTTGATAACCCATCCTTTGTATGGAAATTTCAAACACTGATGATTGGTGGATGGTACAGCATTCATGGCTTCAATGTAGGTACGGCCTAGTATAGCCTTGAAAGTGGGATCCATATCAAGGACATGAAATTCCGTAAAGACTGATACAGGACCTAGTTCTACATTGAGGGCAATCATCCCCATTGGCGGCCTCTTACTGTTGTCGTAGGCCGTGACTGTGATTGAGGAGGGCATGAGTTTTTCTTCATCAACCCCACATACTTGGAGAGTACTCGGGAAAATCACATTTATAGACGCGCCCGTGTCCACCAGGCACGGATCCACTGACACACCATTGATTTTCACCGCAATGCACAATGCATATTTTCGAGCTTCCTTGGGGGCAAGCTCATGATTGTGGAACATGATGGGCGGTTGTGTATCAGTGGGCGTCAGGACTGTCGAGATTTTCTCCACAGGGAGATCCTCGTTCACCATAACCTTTTGAAGATAGTCTTTCAAAGCTTCTTGGTGAGATGGGGATCTTTTGATCAACTCAAGGATTGAGATACGGGCGGGCGTCTTATCCAGATGTTTTAGCAAATCATACTGGGTCCCAGGGATAGACTCTTCTGACTGCTCTTCCTTATCTTTCTGGGGCTGAGATTGTTCAGGGGCCTGACTATTCTGGGGAAACACCCGGTGGAACATCCTTCCACTCCGGAGCACCATTGCTTGTGGGTCTTGTTGCACCTCTATGGTATTGGGTGTGGACTTTAACAAAGGTTTAAGGGGTAATAGTGGAGGAATGGTTGGTGGGATAGGGGTTATGATGGGTGTAGGGGTTTTGATTAGGGGTTTGGTTGGTGGAGGTATAGTAGAGGTAGAAGGAATCTCGGTGAATCACGGATGATAAGGGGCTTAGAATGTGAAAGAATAGGGGAAGTAGAGGGAATCTCGGGTGAATGGTGGATGATAAGGGGTTTATATGGTGGAGGGGGTATAGTGGAAGTAGAGGAAATCTCGGACGAACGGTGAATGATAAGGGGTTTGGAAGGTTGACGCAGATTAGAAACGGAGGTGACTTGGGGTGGATGATGGATGATAAGGGGTTTATATGGTGGAGGGGGTATAGTGGAAGTAGAGGGGACCTCAGATGAACGGTGAGTGATAAGAGTTTTAAATGGTGGAGGAGGAGGTTCAATGGGGGTAGAGGTGGATGGTGTGTTATACGAGTAATGGGCGGTAAAAAGGTTAGAAGGCGGAGGTAAAGGTGCGATAGAGGTAGATGGTAAATTAGAGGAATAAGAAGTGATCAGAGGACTGAGGGGTGAAAAGGGAGTGGGAGATGGCCTTTGGTGATGGACTAACGGTGAATTGACGATAGGGGTACGAATAAGAGGGCGTGATGGATGTGAAACGGGAGAAGGACCAAATAGGGTTGTGTGGGGGTTGAATGGTAAGAAGATGATGTTCGAAGGAGACGAGGAGGTTGATTGGTGGTATGGCTGGTAGCAAAGACAGAGGTGCTTTCTAAATGATTGGTTTGCTCTCTTCCAACTTCCGAGAAGGAGGAAATCGGATTAACCTGGTAGTTGGGATGTTGGTGCTCCGGAAGCGGGTTATGGATGATGCCCATATTAGGCTGCTGTTGTGGGGCCTGCTGAGGCTGTTGTTGTTGATGTGGTTGTTGTGGCAACTGTGGCCTAGGCGGAGGTCTCCTGGCCTTTAGGGTGGCGATGCATCGCCTCATTTCATCCCAATCGATTTCACCGAGATCATTCATGTCGTAAATGTAATCTTTGAAGTTGAAACAATTCTCCACCGTATGACCCGGCTGTCTGTGATAGACACAGTACCTGGAGGTATCGGCATTTGGGGGCCATGCAAACTTTTCTTTGGGCAAAGTAAGTAGGTTGGCAGCCATGAGGGCATTAAAAATGTGCGGCAATGCCTCGGGCAATGGTGGATAATGGGCTCTTTTGGGTCCAATGGGCCTCATCCGTTGTTGTGTTGGGCCGTAATTTCCCGGGGGTGGAACTTGGTGATACTGAGGTTGTGGTTGTTGTTGTTGTTGCTGAGGATGAAAGGGTTGAGGCATGTTATTTTGAAGGGGGTTATTTTGGGGTGGAGGACGATAAAGAGGTGGACCTTGTTGAAAGGGAGGTCGTGAAACCTGAGGAGGCCTTGGGTTAACTGGTTGGTTGGGGCCGCCAAGCACACTCACTTGCTCGTTTATGACGACCCCTTCAGTTGTTCCTCCTTGAACACCAGTGCCCGTCTTCTTAAACACCCTTGGCTTTGGAGGTTCAAACATGTGCATGATGGGAGAATCTTTTAATTGGGTCTGGATATACCGAGCCCTCTCATAAAGTTCCTCCATCGTGGTAAGCTTATTCATGGCCAAAATGTGTCTAAACTGCGGAGTTGCATTAGACACGATCATCTTGACTTGCTCGGGTTCTGAAAGGGTATCCTTTATTTTATCGGCCAGAGACCTCCACCTATCAGCATATTGGACAAAATCCTCATCTGACCTCATTTTCTCAGCAACTAGGTCGGTGATAGAAAGGGAGGGACCGACCCTATCCCGGTACTTCTGTATGAATTTGGTTTTGACAATTTCAAAATCTCCAGCCTCACTCGGCTCTAGTGAATAGAAGCATTCTAGGGCGGGACCATCCAATGATTTCCGAAAAAGGTAAGCCAGGGATTTTGGATCGTTCTGCCATGAGGAAGATTCATACATAAAATCCTTGATGTGAATATAAGGATTTCCCGTGCCGTTATACCTACGGTATGTAGGCATTTCGGAGGGAGGAAGATGAAATATGGGGAGATTTGGCAGGAAAAATGTCAGGGACAGACTTCCCATATGCCTCTTTCTTGAAATTTCGGAACTCCTCGTTCATTTCATTGTATTTGTTGAGGAGGGACTGAGTGAGCTCCTCGGCAGGTGAAAGCAGGGCCTGCCACTGAGGCTGAGTAGGCCTGCCAAGGGCCTGAGAAGGGAATGCTGAACCAGAAGGGTATGGTGGCACACTAGTGGACGGACCCGTTTGGGGTACCGTATGGAGGATGGCAGGGGCTTGAGATAAGGGGAGATTGGTAAGAGGCAGGCTGTTGACTCGCCTGTCCTTGAAATGAGGAAGAAGGAATGTCATGTACATATGATGGAAAAGTGGTAGCCTGGAGCGGCTGTTGGTAGGATGTGGGAGCCGGAGTTGACTCCTGAGGAGGGGGAGCAACAGATTTCCCCTTTAAAATAGCCTGAAAGGCTAGAAGTTGCTCAGGGCTGAGCTGCGTACTGGCGAGGACACCTAACAGGGAAAAGATGTCCTTAGGTGGGGCTACTTCCCGTGAAACAGCGGGAACCTCTTGCGAGGTGTCACGAGAAGGGCCTGAGTCCATTGCGTGGACACGTGGGTCAATTGACTGACCACGTCCTGATTGGTTCTCTTCGAGAGAATCGTGGGCCATTGTTGTAATTTTTCCAGAACGTAAAAGCATACACCAACAGACAAATATCAACGATTACCAAACAAGTGGATGATCTTATGCCACTTTTTTTGTTTTTGTTTTACCTCTTTTTTTGCCTTTTCAACAAATATAAATATTCACACAAAATTTGCAAAAATCCTAGTTACACCTTGGTTTTACCGCCGTGTCAACTAGGGACACTCGTCTCACCATGGATAGGTAACTAACTTCGGGATACTTCAGTGGTACAACCTGCCCAGTGAACGAAGAGGGAATCCTTCGATGTCGGGGACTTACGGAGGTCCCGATGGAGGAGATCCTAGTCCGTCGAGAGGAATTCCCGACGGAGAGTCCTTCCTTCACCGAGAAAGGTTAATCCTTAGAAAAGTAAAATAAAGGGGTTGATGCATGAAATACAGTACTGAATAAAAGATATATAACACACAAGAACACACAAATATAGCAGAAATAACAGTGATATAACAAGGATATAACAACAATGAACAGATGGAGTAAGATATAGCCGTTCTTCTTTCCGAAACACGTAGACCACTTGGAAAAATAGAAAAGACTATGAGAGTGCACGTGGTGCACGAGGGGGATGATGTGGCACACGCGGGCGCAATAAGAAAGGGCACACGTGGGTGCTGAGTGGAGGGGAGCACACGTGGGTGCTAAATGGAGGGGCACACGTGGGTGCCAAACAGAAGAGAGCACACGTGGGTGCTACATGGAGGGGAGCACATGTGGGTGCTAAATGGAGGGGCACACGTGGGTGCCAAATGGAGGGGCACACGTGGGTGCCGAATAGTGGGGAGCACACGTGGGTGCTAAATGGAGGGGCACACATGAGTGCCGAATAATGGGGAGTGCACGTGGTGCACGAGACAACGTTAACCTCTCAAATAACCACAAAGGACCGGGGGAGTGCACGTGGGCGCAATAGGGAAAGGCACACGTGGGTGCCGAAAGGAGGGACACACGTGGGTGTCAAAAGGAGGGGCACACGTGGGTGCCGAAAGCTTGTGGGTAACCAAAAAAGTAAAAAGCAGGTCCCACCGTGATCGCCAGAGATGTGAACGCGTCACGTGGTGGACTGAGAGAGAGAGAGATGTGGTTTCTCCCTCTCTGAGTGAAAGAGTAAAAAAATGATGAAAATGAAAACGCGTGCGTAAAAAGGATGATGTAGAAAAAAACGGTAGAGAGTATGACCTGAAAGGTCACTCTGTACGGGGACGTGGAGCCTAGACTTACCGGACCCTCGGTACAGGGCGGAGAACGGGATCCGAAGGCCCTCTCACGCAAACTGAACCCCTTCCCGGTAGGCGTGACCTACCATTCCGAGGGCAGCTTTCTATATACCGAGTGCGAACCTGGGACTCTACGTAGTAGAAGTTGGCAGACACAAAGACATACGTGAACTCGAAATTTGGAACGGCATATCACTCCTCACATAATAATAATAACATGAATATAAACAGTAAACAGACCACCGCAGGATATTGATCCGTGCGGGATTTTAACAGTAATATAACATGTGCAGAAAGGAAGTGCAAAAAGTAAATGACTATGGTGAAATGACTCACCGCGATCGATTATAGTACAAACAGACCCGGGATTTAGCTATCCACGGGTATTATAGACATAAAATAAAATTTACTACAAGCACGCGTTTGGTGGTGTGATCGCCAGGGACCGTGGGTCCCGAACTGGTTGATTGATCGCTTGGCCTTTATCGCGGGATTTGCGCGGGTTCCTTCTTCCTCTTCGTTCGACGGGTCGAAGAAGGGGGCTTTTGACTGGTTACCCTGCAAAATGAACAAATAAGATAAAATTAAATCAGAACAATGATATAGCAACAACTCATGAGATAAGACAATAATAACTGAATAATAAAATATAAAATAATAAGAACGAGAAAAGAAGCCGCTGATGACAACACAAGCACGAGGCGAGCGAAGGTGGGACTAGACGGCTTTCCCCGTGTACGAGAACACGCGGGAGGGCTAATTGGGTCGGAGCTTCGGCCTTTATTCCTGCACTTCCAAATAGATGGCAAAATATAAATAAGAATAATATTCAATATATATATATAGCTATACACAAATATACATGTTTAAACATACACATATGTAAATATATCTATACATTTATATATGTGTATATATATAAATAGGTGTATATATATATTTATACATAAATACACACACATACACACACATATAGACATAAACCCATTAACCAGGTTAAATGTAAGAATGACGATGATGATGATGCTTGGCATGAGAAAAGGGAGCCTTTGCGTTACTCCACCGTCAAAAGCTAACAGTGCAGATGGAGCTGACGGTGGAGCCTTGACATTTGCTGTATCTCCAAGGATAATCAATGGGTCTATCTCCTGCAAGATCAAAGTATGATACACTTAGTATAATATAACATATGTGATACACTTAACATGATACAACATATAGTCTCCTGGGAGATGAACAGTGT
Source organism: Amorphophallus konjac (assembly GCA_022559845.1). Lineage (NCBI taxonomy): Eukaryota > Viridiplantae > Streptophyta > Magnoliopsida > Alismatales > Araceae > Amorphophallus > Amorphophallus konjac. The sequence continues at coordinate 240,820,495 of CM040128.1, forward strand.
TATTCCGAGATTACATGGAGTGGGTGCGTGAAGAGAGAAAAGAGAGTGTGAAAGAGAGAGAGGTTAAATAATAATAAAAGAAAGAAGTAGAGAGAGATCGAAGGACAGGAGGGGATTGAATAATAAAAAAATAAAAATAAAAGAAAGAGAGAGTGAGGGAAAGATCGAGAGAAAGAGGGAGAGGGGTGAGAAGGAAGAGAAAGAGAGAGGGGGAGAAACCGAGACGGGGGGAGGGAGAGAGAAGAAAAGAGAGAGATTGAGAGGGAGTTGGAGAGAGAGAGGGTGAGAAAGAGAGTAAAAAATAAAAAAAAGGAAATAAGAGAGAGAGAGAGGGAGCAGGGAGAAGAAAAGTGAGAGAGGGGGAAGGAGAGAGAGAGGAAAGAAACCGAGAGAGGGGAAGAGAGAGATCAAGACACGGAAGGGAGGGGATTAATAATAAAAATAAAAAAAAAGTGAGAGGGAGATCGAGATGGAGAGAAGGAAAGAGAGAGGGAAATCGCGGTGGGTAGAGAGAGAAGGAGAGAGAGGGAAAGAGAGACGTGAGGGAGAGGAAAGAACGCAACCGTGACGGTCGCGAGAGGAGAGAGAGAGAGAGAAAGAGAGAGGAAGGGAGAGATCGGGAGAGGGAGGGGAGGAGCGGTGGTGGCGTCCAGTGGCTGGAGGGCGACCGGCGTTGGCGGCGGGTAGACGAAGACGGTGGCAGCGGTGGCTGCAGTGAGGACGTGGGGTGTACCGATGAGAGGTAGCTCACGGCGGTGGCACTCGTACCCGGACGTGGGCGGCGCGGTGGGGAGCGAAAGGTGACTCGCCGAGATGGAGGTGGCTGCGGAGCGGGCGAGAGGTGGGCGGCGGCAATGACGACGGCGACCGGCGGCCAAGGACGACGGTGGCGACGGTGGGACGTCCGGCGGGCGAGCTCGTGGGTGACGTATGCGGGGGAAGCCGCGGCTGTGGCATCCGGTGGAGGGTGGCAGCAGCGGGGATGCCGTGGGGCGGTCGCGTAGAGGTGGCAGCGGTGGCTGGAGGACGGCTGGTGGCGTGCGCGGCGGCGGTCGGAGGGGGTGCACCGGCAGAGTCGACGGTGGGGGGAAGCAGCTGCGGCAGCGGGTCAGTGCAACGAAGGGAAGCGATATGGCATCTGTGGGTGCAGTGGAGAAAGAGGGAGGGGGTGCAGCAACGAGGTGGAGGTGGCTGCGGCGTTGGGTGCTAAGAAGAGGTGCTGGGTTTCGATGGGGAGGAAAGGGAGAGGGAGGTGGTGACTGTGAAGAGAGATAGGGGTGTTGCCGTGTGAGTGGATGAGTGTGTGTAGATGAGATGATGGTGAATGAGAGAAGTGTCGGATAGGCTTAGATGGGATTTGGAGAAAATTATTAAGAGAGGAATGAATGATTAGAGTGGTGGGGAAGAGGAGGTTCTCTCTGCTGGGCGGCTATGTGTAAGAGACAAAATTGTGAGAAAGTGAGATGGAGATGTATGAGGAAGAGAAATAAGGTGGTGGTGTGCATAAGATGGAGACTTATGAGAGGAGATTAATAATAATAAAAATGGGATTAATGAAAAGAAAGTGAAGATTAGTATAAAGATAGGTACATATATCAGTATATTTTTTGTGTTTTTATATTGATTTCTTTTACATTTTTATATATACACATATATATAAGCTTTCATTTTTTTTACATAAAAATAAAAGTGTTTATTGAGATTTATTTTGTTTTATTATTTTTATTTTTTAAACATTATCTCATTATTATTTTTGACCTTTTCTCAATTTTTGGATTTTTATATTTTGTATGCTTTTCTCAATATATATATATATACATATATATATGAGCTTTTCTCATTTTTTTGTATTTTTGTAACATTTTTTTGGATTTTTATCATTTTTATATAAAACCCTGAAAAATGACTAATCACCCACATAAAGTCAAATACGTAAGCCACTTTAGGACATCACGGTGTAATATGAGATTTATCCACGAAAAATGTGAAAATGGCGTGTCTACAGGTGGCGGTTCGAGATTCGGGTTATCGGGCCTTCCCGGTGTTTGGATCTCGGGTCGTTACATATTCATCCTTCTTTTATGCATACTAGCTTAATTGAGTTATAGTTACTACACTTGCCCAAGGGCTAATTGGGTTATTTTTCTTGTTGTCTACACTCTCTCGCATGTTTGCAGAACTCATTGGACGAGGCCCAACCTTTCTGGCCAGCCAAGAGGGGTGGAGATTAAGTTCCAAACTGCTATTCTGGGTGCTCTAGCGGTCATCTGGAAGACCATTTTCTGCTGGATCATGGTCGTCTGCTAGACCATTTTTGACTGTGCGCCTGGTTCTCTCTCTCCCACGGGCGAGTGACTTCAACCGGCTCTTTCCAAGGTATTATTGTGGTTTCACCGCTTTAATTACTTTGGTTGCGATCACACATATTTATTTGGGTATTGTCCATCTTTGTCATCATCTTTGCTTGCTTTCTCTTTACTTTATTTGCTCCACACCTACGGTGTGTGTTTTTATTTTATTCCTTTGTTCCACGCCCCGACGTGTGTTTTTATTTTTTCTCTTCATGAACATTGATGTCATGCCCATGCTCTTGATCTTGTGATTGTTGGAGTTAGGTCATTAATTGCTCACACACTTTCACATATTTCTCACACACCTTCACATTCACATCATTCATCACATCATAAAAAACCATCAACACCCCCATTTTTTGGCGATCACGATGGGACAACTAGTGCCAATCGTGCTGAGTTATTGTTTCACCTGCTATCTTTAGTTCATCTCAGTAGCCCTTGTGTTTTCCTCGATTTTCCCATTTTATTTCTTGTTGTTTCTGCTCCCTGGTTCCTTGGCGATCTTCTGTCTGGCCGTTTTTGTTGGCCCGGTTATGAGGCAATTGAGAGGGGGGTGAATTGATTGCCCACCCTTTTTGCAAATATAAAAACAACCCACACAAGCCACAGATATGAGGAGAAAATCTAAGACAGAGGCTTGATTAAAACAACTGAAATTAAATCAAGCAAGCTCTCACAACTCTCCAGCGCATAGATATACTCACTCGGACAACAATATTTGGACGGACAGTTGAGAACACTCACGCCTCACCGACTCACACTCGTATAGCGAACGGAAAAATAGATATCAACAACCACCAGACAAGCAAACCACGCACAATATTTTTAGGTGGTTCGGACGCACCAAGTGCCGTCCTACGTCCACCCCTCTCACCTTGAGAGGATTTCACTATAAACGCTGCTCGACGGCAGCAACCACACACACATGGGCTCGACGGCCCACACAGGCAGGTTCTCGCACGACGACGAGACAACCCACACACACTCGGAGCAAGCTCCAAAAATGTCTAGATAGAGAAATAGTATGAAATGAAATACAAGCCCAAATATGAGATGAACGTTCTAAGCACAAGATGACTAAGAAGATTATGAAACAATATGAATCTTCCCCTATATCCTTCAACCAAAATTGGAGATATATGAAGTGTGGCTTAGAATTATGAAACCGAGAGAAGAAGGAGATGATATTTGAAGCTTCAGGCGCCTGAAACAAGGATGAAGAGGACGCAGCCGCTGCCTCTCGATCTCTCAGCTCAGGCTCGTGAGGGGACGTCTCTGGCATTCCTTCCCTTCTCCTCCAACAGACCATACACCGTTCCTCTCCTTCTTCCTGCAAGATGAACACGTTAGAGGCTCAAAGGATTGGTTCGATCGGAAGAGAGGGGCGGCTATATAAACCAAGGGGATTGAAGCCCCAAGGGACTTAAAATCCCTTCCCAAACCCCCTTCATAACACATATTAGATGTAAAGGTCGCCCTAAGGCCATTAGGGTCAAAAGCCATGCCATTTGGATCCACCTTATTAGGGTTCGAAACAGATCCGAAAAACCACGTTCGAACGTTCAGAAAAAGTGTCGACCCATGGGGTCGACTCTTTTTCCTGGAGGTTCTGCCAGAACATATATAAAAGCAAAACCGCGACACGAGTGTCGACCCATGGGGTCGACACTCCTTACGAAGTGTTCTGGTCTATGAAAAGAACAAAACATTCGTGATAAAAAGTGTCGACTCACGAGGTCGACACTTTTTCACGAATATTCTGTTTTCACAGAATTGAACATACTTACCTGAAAGTGTCGACCTTCAGGGTCGACACTTTTTCACGAGAGTTCTGCCTTAGCAAAACAGCAGACTCCTGGTGAAAGTGTCGACCCCGTAGGTCGACACTTTCTGCCAGCATCCTATATTTCAACGCAAGGCAGAGACTTAACAAATAAGTGTCGACCCCTGAGGTCGACACTTTTACTGACAGCAGTAAAACTTCAATAAATGGAATTGAAACCTTCATGAATCAAAAACATGAATCAAAGTAGATCAAAAGAGTTGATAAGCATGAATTTCACCCAGATCAGTCCATTCACACAAGATCCAAATAGTCAAGTATTCATACCTTGGCCTTGAGAGATTGAGTGAAAAATTCCACAAGTAACCTCCATTCAATTTCCCATTCAAATTAAGGTCTCAATGTATCAACAGAAACTCTCTCAATCATCACATAATGAGTTCCACATTCAAAACATCCATTCATTTTGCGATTCACCGAATGACCTATTCACTCATTAGTTATGTCCATCATTCGAGCTCAATCAACAATAGCTCACGTCAACATTCAATATTCAATCAAGTTGATTCGGATTAGCCTTTTTCAAATCCAGCATTCTTACAAATCAATCATTCAATTCTGAAATTCATCAACCTCATCATTCATCAAATATGTATCTCAATGTGAATCAACCACAATGAGAACTCATGACATTTCATACAAGATCTCCGTCAAAACAGTCCGGGGCACAACAATCTCTCCCTTTTTGACGAAGATAAAACTGTTGATAGAACTATTATATTTGCATGAAGGATGACAATTTTTGAACCAAAACAACCATTTTCTCATGCACACCAGATGCATGATTTTCAGTCAGGAATTCATAACTTGCTGAATCAACATGTAGAGATCAACTCACCCTGTTTGCCAAAAACATAATCAATCAAAAACTAAGCAAGTCATGAATCTTCATTCAAGCAATGCAAAGTTATTTCTCCCCCTTTTTGTCAGAGTCAAATAGGGGATTATTAAAATGGTAAAGGATGAAAGTTAAGCCTCAATATGCACAATTAACTCAATGAGATGCATATGAAACGTAAGTAATGACTAGTCAAGCACATATGCACTCATCATACCATAAAATATCAAACATGTTCTTTATGAACGGGTTAGGAAATATGCTATAGACCAAGAATATGAATTTCATGTGGAATAGTAAAAGGGTAGTGCTTACAAGAAGTGGTACTGCAAGACTCATGAAATATGGCTGATTCAAGGTGTACATCCATACAATCACTCCCTAGATGAATATGTGAAATATGAGCAATGAAATCTAGATAACATGATTTTCAGATTTTCTAAAGAACACAAATAGGAACTTTTCTTCCCTATACTTTCATACAACGTGCTCGACTTTTGGTAGCTTCGCACAACCCCAAGATTATTTTGATTTTTGAAAGACAAGATGACTAACCTTTTGACACGAGTCATGCCCTTTGTTTTAGGGGCACTTCCCGGTTACTCGGCATCGTCACTTATGATAATGTGGATAGGACACTTTTCAATGCGAGTGTCCTCCTTTATCTCGGGGGGGATTCCTGATTTACTTCATCTCAAATCACACTTATTGACTATTTTTGACGGGGCTGACAGCTTTTTCCTCACAAGTCACGTGATTTCCATGTAGGGGTTCCAGAGTCCTAAAATGTGTTAAGTGGAATAAGTGAAATCCTTATCAGTTAGATTCATTAACTCACATGTGCAAATTGTGTGAGAGATTGCGTAGAATGTAAGAGATGAATTAGCCTATTCATGGTGATGTCTCCCCCTAAGTGTATGCACCGTTATAGCAAAAATCTCCCCCTTAATATGTGCCATGTTAAAACATGTCCTAGTCGAAGCATTTTATTTAGCAAGGGCGTAAGGTCTTAGAAGATTTCAACTGAAAGGTGTGTAAATTATATACACTCAAGCATTTCAAAATGATGTTTTCAAGCAATTTGATTACCGGTACGTGGCAGAGTACTTAGGTCCGAAGACCACACTCACACATGGTGAAAGCTTCCAGGTGGACTTGATCCACCTTTCCACTAACACTATTTGATATACCGGTAAATCATGGCATTCATGCACACATTCATGAAGTAGATGCAGTTATGTACATGCGGATGCAAAAGGATGAAAGCATGTATAATAACCAAAGTTGTTATTCACTGTGATATGGACAAAAGACAAAGTTTGAAGAGTAATGACAATGAAAACTTTTATGTGCAAATCAAAAGGCAATGTGAACAGTTTCTTTATGAAAAAGATGAAAAGAGTGTATGTATAATTCAGCTCAAAATATCTAAGTGTCTAATCTGCACACTCCTAATTCTCTTCTTAGAAAGTAAAATTGTTCAGAATTCAAAGGTTTTGTAAATATATCAGCAAGTTGGTGTTTTGTATCAACAAAAATAAGTTCAAAATCACCTTTATTGATATGATCTCTTATAAAGTGGTGTCTAACTTCTATGTGCTTAGTGCGGGAATGTTGGATAGGATTCTTGGACAAGTTTATTGCAGAAGTGTTATCACACATTATGGGAGTTTTCTTTAAAGAGAAATCAAAATCCAGCAACTGATGTTGGATCCAAAGCACTTGAGCCGCACAACTACCGGCAGCCACGTACTCGGCTTCGGCAATTGATAAAGCCACACAATGTTGTTTCTTTGAGGCCCATGAAACCATGCAGCCCCCAAGAAACTGACAGTGACCGCTTGTGCTTTTTCGATCCATTTTACAACCAGCATAATCAGAGTCAGTGAAAGCATGTAAATCAAATGAATTATTCCTTGGATACCACAAACCAAGGTCAAGGGTTCCATTCAAATACCTGAAGATCCTTTTCACGGCCGCTAAATGAGAGTCCCTAGGACAAGATTGGTATCTTGCACAGAGACAAACACTGAAGTGTATATCAGGCCTACTAGCAGTCAAATAAAGCAAGGATCCTATCATACCCCTAAAAAGTTTTTGATCAATTTTGTTACATTTTTCTTCCTCCATTTTCTGTGAGGTGGACATTGGTATTGCAAAGGGCTTGGCAGTCTCAAGTTGAAATTTCTTCACTATTTCTTGTGTATACTTCTTCTGGTTGATGAAAATACCATCATCCATTTACTTTATCTGTAATCCCAAGAAGAAGTTGAGCTCTCCCATCAAGCTCATCTCGAACTCCCCCTGCATAAGTTGGGCAAATTCATCATTCATTTTTATGTTAGAGGCTCCAAAAATAATATCGTCTACATAAACTTGAACAATTAATGAATGATCATCACAAGTTTTTGTAAACAAGGTTTGGTCTATGTTACCTCGTTTGAAGCCGTTTTCAATAAGAAATGAACTTAATCTATCATACCATGCTCGGGGAGCCTGTTTCAAACCGTATAGTGCCTTGTCCAATTTGAATACGTGGTCGAAAAATCTTTCATCTTCAAAGCCCGGTGGTTGCTCCACGTACACTTCTTCCTTTATTACTCCATTGAGGAAGGCACTCTTCACGTCCATTTGAAACAGTTTCATGTTCCTGTGACAAGCATAAGCAAGTAAAATTCTAACTGCTTCCAATCTAGCCACAGGTGCAAATGATTCATCAAAATCAATGTCAAATTCTTGAGAGTAGCCCTTGGCTACTAATCTTACCTTATTCCTCACAACCACCCCGTCTTCACTAAGTTTCTTTCGGAAAACCCACTTAGTTCTAATGATAGGATGGTCATCAGGCCGGGGCACGAGGAACCACACCCAATTCCTTTGGAATTGGTGTAGGTCTTCTTGCATGGCGAGAACCCAAGAATTGTCATTTAAAGCATCATCTAATGATTTAGGCTTAATGCTGGAAAGTAAAGCTAGATTATCGTGAATTCCTACTTCCCTCATTGAAGCCCGAGTTCGAATTCCTTCATCCACACTGCCGATCACGTTCTCCAATGGATGGTCCCTGTGCGTGGTCCATTGGTGTGGAAGATTTAGATGTTGCTCTTATTCCGCTTCTTATTCTTCTTGTTCTTTTTCTTCTTCTTGATTTGCTGCCTCACCTTGTTTGCTTGACTCTTCCTTTTCAATTTCGCCCTCACCTGTAATAAGAAAATGATCATCATTTGATTTCCTCGTTGTGAATTCATCAACAACTACATGTGGACTTTCCTCGACAACAAGTGTTCTAGTGTTATACACACGGTAAGCTCTAGATGTTAGAGCATACCCGAGGAAGATCCCTTTATCACTTTGTGCTTCAAATTTCTCTAGATTATCTTTTCCATTGTTCAAGATATAACAAATTGAACCAAATGGCTTGAAATGAGATATGTTGGGTTTCTTACCTTTGTAAAGCTCGTATGGAGTTTTCTTAAGGATTGGTCTTACCATTGCTCTATTTGTGATGTAGCAAGCGGTGTTCACCGCCTCTGCCCATAAGTACCATGGAAGACCATTATCGACAAGTATGGTACGCGCCATCTCCACGAGCATCCTATTTTTCCTTTCGACCACTCCGTTTTGTTGAGGGGTTCTTGGTGAAGAGAACTGATGCTCGTACCCCTACTTCCTGCAAAAAACATCAAACTCATGATTTTCAAATTCCTTTCCGTGGTCACTTTGAATTTTCTGAATTGTATATCCTTTTTCATTCTGAACTTTTGTGCAAAAATCAATAAACTCATTGCAAGCATCACTTTTGTTAGCAAGATATAAAACCCATGCATATCGTGAGAAATCATCGACAATCACAAAGTCATAAAGCTTCCCGCCAAGACTGTGAGTCCTGGTGGGACCAAACAAGTCTAAATGCAACAAATGAAGGGGTTTTTCTGTAGACACAATGTTTTTGCATTTAAAGGATGTGGTGATTTGTTTTCCTTTATTACATGCTTCACAAATCTTTAAAGTTTCAAAGTTCAATTTAGGAAGTCCTCTAACTAAATCATGACGGTTCAACTTCCTAATTACATTAAAGCTGGCATGCCCAAGACGGCGATGCCACAACCAAACATCTTCACTTTTGTTAGCAACTAAACACAGTTTCTTTGGTGCAAGATCATCAAAGTCAACTTGATAAGTGTTGTTACATCTCACACCTATGAACTTAATTTTCTGTGTGTTAGCATCAATGATCGTGCAGTGTGAAGATTCAAAAATCATTTTGTGACCCTTGTCACAAAGTTGACTTACACTAAGCAAATTATGATGAAGACCTCTAACTAATGAAACATCTTCAATGCAGTGGTTAGGGTCCTTACCAATTCTCTCAATTCCTATGATCTTACCCTTGTCTTGTCCTCCGAAGATTAACGTTCCGCCATTCTTCTCAGCAAGGTCTGCAAAGAGGAGTTTATTTCCAGTCATGTGCCTGGAGCATCCGCTGTCCAGGTACCATTTATTGTCTCCCGCCTTCATGCAGACCTGCACCAATTACCAACCATGCTCATTTTGATTTGGGTACCCAAGCAAGCTTGGGTCCCTTCACGTTAGCGTTCCCAAGTGACTCATAGTATCTACTGAAAAATAATTCATCATCATATTGCATGAGTTGGCATATATATATGCCATGCCCTATTTTCCCACAATAAAAACACGTGGGTCTTCTCCTATCAAAATCTTTCCTTTTATTTACATTTCTAAAGGTTGAGGGGAATTTGGAATTAACCGTTTGTTTTCCAAAGTGTGTGTGTTAACATTCTCCTTGATAAAATGAATTCGTTACTACATAATGAACATGATTCTTGTTGCTATGCATTACACTTTGATTTTTTTCAACTTATTTTCCTTTCTCTCTCACTACCTTTCCTTTTTCATTCTTCAATTTTTCAATTTCAATAACTAAGCTCTCATTCTTCACTTTCAAGTTTTCCTTTTGTTTTTCACATTCATTCATTTGGACATGCAATTCTTCAAGTTCTTTGTTTAAGATGTCATGCTTTTCTTGAATTTCATCTTTCAGCTTAAATGCATTTTTCTTCTCTACGTCTAAGCATGCTATCTCCTCTTCAAACAAACCCAACTTGGTTTCCAAAGCATCATTGATATTTTTAAAACTTTTTACTTGCATTTCAAGTAAATTATATTTTCCACATGAATTAGATGAATGAACGATTTCATGAATCTTTTTCTTTAAGGTCCTATTTTCATTTTTCATTCTTTTATATTTCTCATCTAGCTCCTCATATGCAAGTTCACATTGTTCGTTTGAAATAAACTCAGTGTCAGAAATTACCTGTTCACTGTCGCTTTTCGCCATTAGACACATTGTCTTCACAAATTCTTTAATGTCTTGCTCCTCATCATCGGTCGTGGGATCATCCTCATCCTCGTTGCTCCATGTCGCCTTCATGGCCTTCGCCTTTTTGCCTTTGATGACCTTTCCCTTTTTCTTTTGGAGCTCGGGGCATTCTCCTCGCATGTGCCCCGCTTTCTTGCATTCATAACAAATGATTTCAGCGGCCTTAGATGGTTCATTTCTTTGTCTTGGCTGCCTCTTCCCTTTCCTGAACTTCCCGCCAAACCTTCTTCTTTGGCACAGGAATTGTCTCACCTTCCTTGTCAGCATAGCAACTTCTTCATCGTCGGTGGTTCCCAACGATTCCTCTTGGCTCGAGATACTTTCCGGGAGTGCTTTCAAGGCGATTGGCCTTTTCTTCTTCGGATCCTCTTCCGTCCTTTTGATCACATTGATCTCATAGGTCATTAATGACCCTATGAGTGCATCCACGATGAGCGTAGTCAAATCCTTGGAGTCTTCTATCACGGTCACCTTAGTGTCCCAGCTTGGTGACAGTGACCTCAACACCTTCCGTACCAACTCCTTGTTGGTAAACTCTCTTCCGAGTGACTTTAGTCCGTTGGGGATCTCCATGAGTCGCGCGAACATCTGGGAGATATCTTCTTCATCTTTCATTCTAAATAGCTCGTAGTCACGGGTCAGCATATTCGCCTTTGTCTCTTTGACTTCTGTGGTACCTACATAGATGAGCTTGAGCTTGTCCCACATTTCCTTGGCGCTACTGCACATGGAGACACGAGCATACTCGCTAGGGTGAATAGCACACTGAATTATATTCAAGGCATTAAAATTTATAGTGGCTTTCTTTATAGCATCATCATCCCACATATCCTCATCGGGGTGCACAGCATACGGACCATTCCTTATAACAGTCCATATTTCATGACTTTGCGCTCTAAGAAATACGGTCATCCTATTCTTCTAGTATGGGTAATTACTCCCATCGAAGAAGGGTGGCTGTTGAATAGAATGCCCTTCGGGCATCATCCCCTTGTTGAGGATGTTGGCCATTCCTAACAGATCACTCTAAAACCGCTAGGTTTTCTAAAAAGTAGATCCGAGGCTCTGATATCAATTGTTGGCCCGGTTAGGAGGCAATTGAGAGGGGGGTGAATTGATTGCCCACCCTTTTTGCAAATATAAAAATAACCCACACAAGCCACAGATATGAGGAGAAAATCTAAGACAGAGGCTTGATTAAAACAACTGAAATTAAATCAAGCAAGCTCTCACAACTCTCCAGCGCACAGATATACTCACTCAGATAACAATATTTGGACAGACAGTTGAGAACACTCACGCCTCACCGACTCACACTCGTATAGCAAATGAAAAAATAGATATCAACAACCACCAGACAAGCAAACCACGACACAGTATTTTTAGGTGGTTCGAACGCACCAAGTGTCGTCCTACGTCCACCCCTCTCACCTCGAGAGGATTTCACTATAAACGCTGCTCGACGGCAGCAACCACACACACACACGGGCTCGACGGCCCACACACGTGGGTTCTCGCACGGCGACGAGACAACCCACACACACTCGGAGCAAGCTCCGAAAATGTCTAGATAGAGAAATAGTATGAAACGAAATACAAGCCCAAATATGAGATGAACGTTCTAAGCACAAGATGACTAAGAAGATTATGAAACAATATGAATCTTCCCCTATATCCTTCAACCAAAATCGGAGATATATGAAGTGTGGCTTAGAATGATGAAACCGAGAGAAGAAGGAGCCGTTATTTGAAGCTTCAGGCGCCCGAAACAAGGATGGAGAGGACGCAGCCTCTGCCTCTCGATCTCTCATCTCGGGCTCGTGAGGGGACGTCTCTGGCGTTCCTTCCCTTCTCCTCGAGCAGACCACACACCGTTCCTCTCCTTCTTCCTGCAAGATGAACACGTTAGAGGCTCAAAGGATTGGTTCGATCGGAAGAGAGGAGCGGCTATATAAACCAAGGGGATTGAAGCCCCAAGGGACTTAAAAGCCCTTCCCAAACCCCCTTCATAACACATACTAGATGTAAAGGTCGCCCTAAGGCCATTAGGGTCAAAAGCCATGCCATTTGGATCCACCTTATTAGGGTTCGAAACAGATCCGGAAAACCGCGTTCGAACGTTTAGAAAAAGTGTCGACCCATAGGGTCGAATCTTTTTCCTAAAGATTCTGCCAGAACATATATAAAAGCAAAACTGCGACACGAGTGTCGACCCACGGGGTCGACACTTCTTACGAAGTGTTCTGGCCTGTGAAAAGAATAAAACATTCGTGATAAAAAGTGTCGACTCACGAGGTCGACACTTTTTCACGAACATTCTATTTTCACATAATTGAACATACTTACCTGAAAGTGTCAACCTTCAGGGTCGACACTTTTTCACGAGAGTTCTGCCTTAGCAAAATAGCATACTCTTGGTGAAAGTGTCGACCCCGTAGGTCGACACTTTCTGCCAGCATCCTATATTTCAACGCAAGGAAGAGACTTCACAAATAAGTGTCGACCCCTGAGGTCGACACTTTTACTGACAGCAGCAAAACTTCAGTAAATGGAATTGAAACCTTCATGAATTAAAAACATGAATCAAAGTAGATCAAAAGAGTTCATACAACTCAGATAAACGTTGATAAGCATGAATTTCACCCAGATCAATCCATTCACACAAGATCCAAATAGTCAAGTATTCATACCTTGGACTTGAGAGATTGAGTGAAAAATTCTACAAGTAACCTGCATTCAATTTCCCATTCAAATTAAGGTCTCAATGTATCAACAGAAACTCTCTCAATCATCACATAGTGAGTTTCACATTCAAAACATCCATTCATTTTGCGATTCACCGAATGACCTATTCACTCATTAGTTATGTCCATCATTCGAGCTCAATCAACAATAGCTCACGTCAACATTCAATATTCAATCAAGTTGATTCGGATCAGCCTTTTTCAAATTCAGCATTCTTACAAATCAATCATTCAATTCTGAAATTCATCAACCTCATCATTCATCAAATATGTATCTCAATGTGAATCAACCACAATGAGAACTCATGACATTTCATACAAGATCTCTGTCAAAACAGTTCGGGGCTCAACAGTTTTCGGCTTAAAAGCGATCTAGCGATAGACCGTCTTATCTCATAGCGGTCTCCTGGATGACTGTTTCTCCAGTATAGGTACGCACACCGAGGTTGCTTATATTTCTATAATTTTTCACTGTGATTTTCATTCTTGGGTGCTATCTGGTCTCCTCCTTTATTGTTATTCATTTATACATCATTGTTTGCATATTGATTGTTAGTTTTAGGCTAGAAATTACATGCACTTCGGTGCACATAGGGACATTCATATTTCATATCATAGTTGCATTTCCTACCTTGGTGTGTGTTGACACTGAAATTATTCCTAATACTTCCTGACTTCTGCTTCTGCAAGTTGTGAGTTCTGATCGGGTGCTCCTGTGCCGACAGAGAAGAAAAGAAAGAAAAGAAGAGAAAGAATGGCGGAAGCCGAACAAAAGATGAGACCAAAGGAAAGAAGAAAAGAAAAGATGCTTGGCTCCAACGGATAGCCGCTAAAGCAAGACCCGAGAGCTCGGAAGAGTATTCGGGACCATTCCCGAAGAAGCAGCCAAAAAGCTACAAATACAAGTGAAGCCGGCCTGATAGCACAAATTACGGTGCCGAAAGCCATGCGAGCGGAAAACCCGAGTGTCCGAACCAAAGGCACAAAAGGTCCCAGAATTGGCCATTCAATGGCCCGAAGGCTTTACCAAAACTTCTCGTTGCAATTCTGTGAAGCCATGATAAGATGAAGGACCAAGTCAACTCCTGGAGCTAGTCCAGGGCCCACAGTCTGACCCGTGTAAAACAAACGTGAAAAAAGAAGATTAATCCAGCGCGCCCCCTTATCCGGCGCGCCCTCTTCTCCAGCACCCCTTTAACCGGCGCGTAAAAACACCTTGCTGAAGCCCTCTCCCCGGCACCCTATCAACCGGCGCGCCAAAATGATAAAAAGGGAGCCTTCTCTGGCGCGCATTCTCCACGCCGAGAGAGACTTCTTCTATAAAGCACTAAGTGTCGACCAATTCGAAAGAGAAGGAGAAGAATAGAGGCCGAGCGGTGAATCGTCCGAGAGCGAGAGAGCTTGGGGAAGAAAAAAAGGGGATTCTGAGGGAAAGCGCAGGGAGAGCCACCTCATTCCGTCTGTCTATCTGGAGAAGCCCGATGCCGGGGAGAGAAGCCCCCCCTACTCCGATACTCTATTTTCTAGTAGTGAGCTAGGGGTAGGTGACGAAGGGTCCCTTCCGCCCTTCTCTTCTATCTCTCGTTTTGTAAATCCGCTACTCTATAGCTCTGTAACAAACAGGCGATGATGTGAGCTCCTCTCTTCCTGATTTCTGCTCCTCTTATCCCTCTTCTATATTTGATTTGAGGATTTGATCGGCTCTGTGCGACAACGCCAAGCCGTATCATAACGTGTAATCTTGTGCCCTTGTTGAGTCTTATTTGAGTTGTGTGATTAACTTTGAGCATGAATGAAATTCCGATATGTGTATGCGCCCCTTTGCGCTTCTTTCTTTGAATGCATTCAATCTTTCATCATATATAGCCATCGTGCAGATCTTCTCTTCGCCGGTGTTGAACGTGCCCCGGGATATCCCAAAGGGACTGCATCTCGTACCCGGTGCGTCCATATGTGTTTCTCCGTGTTGGAGGCGTGTATGCAAGTACGCGTCCCTTCAGCCCCAGGGACGGCTCCTTGACGTTTCCCTGCTTATGGCTACGGGTTAGGGGAAAGAGGATACTTCTAAAGTCTACGAGTGCGGGGGGCTTTCTCCTTCCTGTAGTCGTCCATGCCACAGAGGCCCCTTCACTGTTCGACCATTTGCTTCTTCCAATATCTCAGCCTCGCGTTAACTTGCAAAACCCCTCTACTAATCAACTAACTCATATACATATGTATATCTAGTTATTCATTGCCGGTTTATCGACCAAACGCACTCTGCGTATGCATCATCCTTGATTGTTTTCCCTCGAGTAACTTACTGACTGGGGAGGGGGGACATTTCCCCATCATTATTTCTAGCCACCATTGGATCATAGGGTCGTGTCCTGTAATGGTATGTATCCTTATGAGCCGTCCAGTGAATATAAACAGGGCTTCAGCCCAACATTAAATCCACTATCCCTAAGGAAACTAGTGGTGACCATGGGTTGTGTGCCCCTCGTAGGCTAGCCCTCGGGGTTTCCTTCCCTATTGGTCGTCCCTTTTGATCGTGCTTTGACCACGGGCTATGTGCCCCTCGTAGGCTTCGCCCTCGGGGTTTCATCCCTCATTAGTCGTCCCATCCGATCGAGATTTAACCCACGGAAGAATGGTGCCCCTCGCAGGCTAGTCCTCGGGGTTTCCTATCCGATTGGGATCCGCTGGCCGCCGTTGTGCTGTCCGGCTTGTTAGGGGCTTACTCCGCATGTGAGTATGACCCCGCTTCTCCCCCGCAATCCTTCAGGGATGGGGGAGATGCTGCCCAATTTTCACCAGGCTTTGAACACTAAGTTACCCTGGTGATTTGGACTTAATAAAACATGTGCTTTCAAACAATGAACCTCTGTGCTTGAGTATGAACCTCACACGAGCTTTTGACTCTGCTTCTGGAGAGCCTGGGGCCCCAGTTCAACAATTAATTAACTCAATTAACATCACAGAGGCCAATAAACAACTCTGGAACTCAAACGGATTGAAAATAGCAAGAAAATAGCTTAATCCGGCGTGCCCCTAATACGGCGCGCCCTAATACGGCGCGCTACCCCCCCGCGCCGTATTAACATTAGACTCAAAATTTCAAGTTTTCAAGTGGTTCTATTCCGGCGCGCCCTATTCCGGCGTGCCCCAAGCCCATCGCGCCGGTTTAGCCCATCACTCCATACCGCGCCGGTTTATCATTTTTACCTACGCTACCCCTCGCCGTTTTAGCCTATACCTACGCTTGACCGCGTCGGATTTGAGCCAATTGTTTCCTTTTGCGCCGTTTTAACCCCACATCCATTCCCGGGGCAACCCTTGCCTTCTATGGTAGGGATTGGTCAACCTAATTGACCATGGGTCAGGTAAAAAGAGATTGATTAATTTAAACCTATTTTCTATTATACCCTTATTTGTATGCATTATATATGTTCATGTATATATATATCACCTTGGTGCATGCTGGCATGAGCTGACTCTTCGGTGTATCGAACGGTGATTGGCAGAAGGGCGGGTTATGCCTGACCGGAGGCCTTCACTATGCGTGATGGTGGCCCTCGAACCTAAGTTCTCCGCCCTGTACCGGGAGACGACCTAATAAATAAATACTACCACATTGTGTGCTTGCATGCAATCACATATTTTACATATTCTACGGCCCCCATGGCCTCTCTATTTTGGTGATTAATCAAGGGTTTTCTCTCTTCTGGAGAGATGTAATTAACGCCGTAGCCTTTATGGTACGGTGGGTTCTGAGTCCCGACACGATCACCCATCTTCGTCTGATTAGTCAGACGGTGCGCATAATAACGTTGTCACTCAGTGACTGGCATGCCCCACGCAAATAAACCTCTAATAAATAATCTAAATAAACTCATAATAAAACATTCTTAATAAAAATCCATCTCCCACAGTCTGGCACGCCCGGTGGGACTCAACCTCCCTTCATCTCTTCGCCAAAATAGAAGGACCATGGGTCCCCCATTGAACTATTTCAAATGCTAATTATTCATTCGTCTTGTTTCTCCTCTTTGTAGGTTGAAGTGATGGCGAGCAGACTATCTGGGCTTATTTTCGGTCCTCGAATCGTGGCAGACCATGCTGCATACGGCTACCTTGCCGTACCCACTACCTTCAGCAACCTTCCCCCAGTCGTTGGCTTCCCCAACTTCTTGGGAGTTGCATTCGCGGATCTCCTGGACGTGGAGAGTTATGAACCTACGAAGCTGAAGAATGATAAAATTGTGGCTCGCCGAAGTGAGGGAAATGTCAAAGAAGCTGTGCTGAAGGACCCGGTGGTCGTGAGCTGCCACGTCCACCATACTATTTGTTCGATTGCGGCACATAAGAAGAAGCCCACTGGGGGCAACAAGAAGTGCTCCAGGGGAAGAATTGATGCTGATCCTCGGAGCCAACTTTCAACCTCTGGGAAGTCCATGTTGATCGGGGGCATCCGAGTCTACTTCAATGGTCGCGGTGCCGAAGTTCTGCCAGATCGGATCATCCCGACTATGCCCACTCATAACACCTTCCAAGTGCTGACAAGCCGAAGGGTGAATTTTAATGACAACAAGCATGGGAGGCTAACCCCGAACTTGCCGAAGTTTAAGCAAATCTGGGTTCCCAAGAGGATTCGAGGCCCTGCACCAGCCTCACCAGGCTTCAAAAATTCTGTGGATGTTCCCAATAGAGGGGGAAAAAGGGCTATGCATGCAGAAGAAACCGTGATTGCAACTCCTCCACCTGCCGCCAGGGCCTGTGCAAGGCAGGCTGATATTTACAAATATTCAAGAAACTTCAATCAAGCTACCAAGCTGATACGGCTTTCACATATGCCGTCTGTCCGAGTCCAAGTGCTGTCTCCTGCCATTTCTCCAGAGTGTCATCAGAAAGACATGATAAAGAGGGTCCGGGAATATTTCTGTAACTTCAAGAATTCCTCCCTGGGCCAGCAAAGATTGCTTCGTGTCGTCAGGGCCGAAGAAGAAGAAAAAGGCAAAATGTCACCCATGGTGGCGAATGAAAAAGAGAAGCAAGGTGGGGCTGGAAGCTTTGAAAGGCCTTCACAAAATGAAAAGATGAAAAGAATTTCAACAAATGAAGGGCCAACTCTCCCTAGTCAGGCCCAAAGGGGAGTCAGAAAGTACAGCAGAAGAATGCAAATCCTCACCTGTAATATGACAGGGGTGATGAGCGGGCATGGCGCCCTGCTAAATGAACCAGAACGACTAGCCGAGGTTGCCGAAAGAGAAGACCCGGTGACAGGATAGGGCAAAATTGAGGCTGAGTTACTACAAGTCTCTAAGGACAAGTGGGTTGCTGATGAAGACAACACTACTCTCAATGCCAAGACAATGGCATCTGAAGAAGAAGGGGTACCCCTATCTTGATGCACCTTTGGTGAAGCACTCGAGGGCATCAGTAGCAAAATAGCTATGGACCCTGCCGTGCTGATGACGCTGCAAAGATACCAGCAGGAGGTAGAAAATTGAATGAAAAGATTGGGCACGCTATGGCGCCCGAGGAATCGGGGGCACGAGCCGAGCCATCACATGAAGGTTTCAACCCTGGGGGTGCTCCTTCATAGGCCATTCTACAAACTACACCTCAGAATTGGGCTACTCCTCAGCATTATTCCCAACGGCTCCAGCCAGCACGGCCAATGCCCCTTCAGATGCAGCGGCAGGCTCCCCTGTCAGAACCTTTGCCATCCAATGCTATGACTTCGGCTGCATTATTGATGCAGCCCACCCACCTCTGCCCTCAACTAGAAGAGCCATCTATGCTGAATAAGTTGATGGTGGAGCAGATGATCGAGGCAAGACTGCCAAAGAGGGGTGGTGATGACTATGCCCCCTTTGACATATATGAAGTACCATATCCAGCCCATAATGCTACCAAAAGAGTGCCACCT
This sequence comes from Amorphophallus konjac, assembly GCA_022559845.1. Classification (NCBI taxonomy): domain Eukaryota; kingdom Viridiplantae; phylum Streptophyta; class Magnoliopsida; order Alismatales; family Araceae; genus Amorphophallus; species Amorphophallus konjac. Next base: position 240,839,589 of record CM040128.1, read on the forward strand.
GGCGTCAATAAACTCCCAAAATTTGACAAATACAATGGGCAAGGCTCCCCGAAAGAACATATTGCACATTATATGACAGTCACGGGTGACTTAGCGGCAGACGAGTCATACCTACTGAAGTTCTTCGGGTCTTCACTGATAGGACCTGCCTTCGAATGGTATTCCAACTTACCGGTCGGGTCTATCAAGGACTGGCATGATATGCAGCAGAAATTCACTGAAAGATTCCACGTCATCGAGGCAGAGGTGACCGTGGCTGAGCTGTTGGCGGCCAAGCAAAAAGATGATGAAACAACTACAGAATATATCAAGAGATGGGAGGATCTCTGCATGAGGTGTTGGCGCCCTCCGCATCCAGAAGATGCAATACAAATATGCAAACAAAATCTGAAGAAGGAGATTCTGGAAAAGATGATCGGAACAGAAATCGGTCATTTGACCGATTAAGCGATATTGCCACGGAGGTTGAACATTTCTTCACAAGATATCCCTCCATTTCTGCTGACTCAAGTCATGAAGCCAAGCAGGTTAATAAACGGCCGATACTGAAAGTGGTTCATGCTGTCAGCCTCACGGCGAAAAGGCATAAATGGATGCACAATCCTCCTCTCAATGAACCTGCAAGACGTCGAGAGAGGCCTCCTCCGCAGAACAAAGCAAAGAAGCTCTATGCCTTCCCCCAGGACAAGACCCGAGCATTGTTCGAGTGGGCTGTCAAATATAGCAAAGTCATCCTTCCGAAGCCAAAAAGGCCTGATGACGTCAGAAGAAGAGATGATCCTCATTTCTGCCCATACCATCAAATCTTGGGGCATCCTATTGAGGATTGCCAAATATTTAAAGACATCGCCCAAGGCTTAATAAAAAGAGGAGAGCTACAAATGGGGGAGGACAGAGTTGATCCTCCATGCCCGCATGAAGTACCTACACAGGAGGCATCAATTAACATGATATCTGTATGCCAACGGTCGCCCAAAGAAGCGCCAGAGGCTTGTAGTCAGCACAACAATGAAGATTGTGCCCTAGTGCCTGAAGAAAAGCAAAGATATTAGCAAACATCGTCAAGAAAGGAACGAACAAGATCAGTATCCCTTCCGGCTCCGAGAGTCCATGTTAGTGGAGCCATGGACTGGCCCACTCTGCCTCTTACAGTCTCTGCCCGCCTTCAAATAGCCTCTCCAATGGCTATCAAAGGGTCAACTGACAATAAAGAGAAGATACAAACCCCATCGCGGGAACATGAAGAAGCTAGCTCAGCCATGGAGCGGCCACAAGCTACTATAAGTGCGCTTGATAAGCATGAGCAGCTCAAGAGCCAGCCTATGCGGGTCAAGAAGCATGCCCCTCAAAGACACAATAGGTCTCACGGGCTAACAAAAAGAATTAAAGAAAAGGCAAGGGTGTTCAATGCACCGAACGACCCATTGCGGGGGCAGATGACAGCCGTAACAAGGAAGAAAGAGAAGAATACAATGGCTAAAATAAAACATGTTGCTCTCTCTTGCAACATGCTATCAGCATCATCAAGTGTGGCTCAAGCTGCTGATGAAGAAGATGAAGAAATTTGCTTTATGCCGAAAGGAGCAAATCAGGCTAGAGCTTCTACCTCTCACCATGCTGCAGGACCCGGGAGAATACCAAGACACCCACCAGCCAACAAGGGAACACAATACCATGTTCCTCCCAAGCTTGAAGGCATGAAACCCAGGGAGTTTATCTCGAAGAAACTGGGAGCGTCCAGTAACAATGACGGGATGCCACTCACCCTAGTCAAACCGGAGGCGCAAGATAGCACTTCCGGCCCCTCTTGGCAAGGCCCCGCTGTGATGGCACTGCTGCATCAGAAGCAGCATGAAATTGAAATGCTGCAAAGGCAGCTGAATGAAATGAATCTAAGTCCACCTATTCCGCAACTGGTAGGACATCTACATGAGGCGACACGAGGTAGTGCTAGCTCACCTAAAGCTTCAGCGCGACCAGTCATACCCCGAATAACACATGATCATACAAGGGGTATCCTCCCTCAACCACTCAAGCACACAGTCTCCTGGGCACGTCAGGGGGCAACTAAAGCATCTCTGAAGATGGTGCCAATGAGACTGCGCATGCAGTCAGACGAGCTGAAGGCAAAACAAACAATGAACATGAAGGCGGCCGAAGAGGAAGTCACTGAGGCCGAATTACAAGTAGCCAAACAAAAAGATAATGAGTCTGTCACGGACTACATAAGAAGGTGGAGGAATCTCCGTGAAAGATGCAGACATCCACCGAGCTACGGGGACTCTGTTCAAATCTGTAAAGAAAATTTGAGAATAGAAATTCTACGATGGGTCATTGACATTGAAGTCACGACCTTTGAACAACTGGGTGACATTGCGGCCAATGATGAAGCGGTTCTGGCAAGGCTTTGCTCGTCCTCTACGGCCTCGAGCCAGAAGAATAAACCAATCAACAAACCTCCGGCACAAGAAGAAGTTTGCGCCTCAAATTTTGAAGCCTTCGAGCAACAGAAGAAGAAGATGAAAGAGGCATCTTCCGTCGATCCAGCAAAACAAGGGCCCCCGTTAAGGGGTAAAACGATGAAACTGTATTCCTTTCCAAAGGACAAGACTAGGGCACTTTTTGAGTGGGCCCGTGAATACGGCAAAGTAGCTCTTCCAGAGCCAAAGAAGGCAGGCGATGCCGAAAGAAAAGACAATCCACGATTCTGTCCTTATCACCAAGTGATGGGGCATCCCATTGAGGATTGCTATGTGTTCAAGGACATTATTGAAGGCCTAATCAAGAAAGGTAAACTACGGATGGGTGAGTATAAGGTGGACCCACCGTGCCCTCATCAAATCTCTGTCCTTAAAAGAGCAGCCCCGCGCGGCGTTACCGCCTCAACTGCTTCTCACAAATCTGGCTAAAGTCGATGTCTAGCAGGCCCGCATAGCTTGAATGCGGATGCTTGTCAATAAAAGAAGAATGGCAAATGAAGCAAAAAAAAAAGAAAGGAAAGGTCCTGTTCTGGGGGCAGGCACAAAAAAAAAAGAAGAGGAAAAATTCTTTTGAAGGAGGCCTTGATGGCTGCATCTGTCAAGGGAGATATAACTCCCCCCTCCTGTCTTGGTCCGTGCCAAATAAGAAACTACCATTGTGGGGTTGGCGTGGTGGAGCGAACCACTTATCCCCTCTCTGAGGGGGTGAGCGCTCTCCTATGCACCCACCTTGGTCTGTTAAAATATATATATATATATATATATAAATGGATGAAGGGTAGTGACCTTACACTGCACTGCACTATCAGCATCATCTGAGCTATCTGTTAAAAAAAAAAAAGAAGCATGAATGCAAAAAGGGGGGAAAGGAACTTATATGGTCAGCAAGGCCTCCCCATCCTCCCCATAGACAGAAGACTCCTTAGTAGCATTGCATGGTGAATGCCCAAGGAATAATGAAATGATTACATCATCTATGGAGGTGGGAGTACCCTGCAACTGCAGCTTCTAAGGATAAGCGTCAAGAGGAGGACACTTGGCGTAAGCACCGGAGGCCCGAATCGAAGCTATTTGGAGCATCTCCTAAAGAAATCAATGACGAAAGAAAATAGCTATTGATCTGATGTATAGCTGTCACTAAATACTCCCCGGGGGATCATGTTACTCAACAGTCCCACTGACACTAAAGAACTTTCATTGGCCACTAGGCCTCCCATTTCAAATACGGGTCCAAACCCTGTCGGGGAATGAAAGGAACAAGTCCTCCCGAGTTGTCTGCACTCTCGGCTCCTTTATCCTCATCAAGCCAACAAATAAGCGCCTTTCGGCTTCTAGCGGCCTATCTCAGCACCCCTGGTCCCACCAGAATTCATGGTGCCTTGCCGCCCTCCTATCACGTGGGGATACTCCCCACTCATCCCATCAAGACTAATCCTGCACCCTTGATCTGGGACCTATGCTCCTAGCCAATGCACTCTCATGGCCTTTCGGCATTCAGCCATAAAAATGCCATATTTGTCCCATGGGACTCTCCTATCACTGCCGGTTTGGATTCCTTGCCCAATGTCGGCCCAATAAAATCTCCCTTGCCTTGGCATAAGGCACTCTGCCCTTGTCGAGCTCAAAATTTGCCCATCAGCCCCGTCGGGCCGAGCCCACAAAAGCTTTCCCTTGGTCTGAGGCGCTCTGCCCTAGCCGAACTTGAAAATTACCTTATGTCCCATCGGGCTGGGTCCACAAAGTCTTTTCCTTGGCCTGAGGTGCTCCGCCCTCGCCAAGCTCGAAAATAAGCTTCATCCCACTGGGTAGGATTCATAAAGCCTTCTTCCTTGGCCTGAGGCACTCCGCCCTCGCCGAGCCCCAAAATTATCCTTTGTCCTACTGGGCAGGATTCATAAAACCCTTTCCTTGGTCTAGTGGCACTCCGCCCTGACCGAGCTACCCTTTCCTTGGTCTAGTGGCATTCCGCCCTGATCGAGCTACCCTTTCCTCGGTCTGGTGCCACTCCGCCCTGACCGAGCTACCCTTTCCTTGGTCCAGTGGCACTCCGCCCTGACCGAGCTACCCTTTCTTTGGTCTAGTGGCACTCCGCCCTGACCGAGCTACCCTTTCCTTGGTCTAGTGGCATTCCGCCCTGACCGAGCTACCCTTTCCTCGGTCTGGTGGCACTCCACCCTGACCGAGCTACCCTTTCCTTGGTCCAGTGGCACTCCGCCCTGACCGAGCTACCCTTTCTTTGGTCTAGTGGCATTCCGCCCTGACCGAGCTACCCTTTCCTCGGTCTGGTGGTATTCCGCCCTGACCGAGCTACCCTTTCCTCGGTCTGGTGGCACTCCGCCCTGACCGAGCTACCCTTTCCTTGGTCCAGTGGCACTCCGCCCTGACCGAGCTACCCTTTCTTTGATCTAGTGGCACTCCGCCCTGACCGAGCTACCCTTTCCTTGGTCTAGTGACATTCCGCCCTGACCGAGCTACCCTTTCCTTGGTCTGGTGGCACTCCGCCCTGACCGAGCTACCCTTTCCTTGGTCCAGTGGCACTCCGCCCTGACCGAGCTACCCTTTCTTTGGTGTAGTGGCACTCCGCCCTGACCGAGCTACCCTTTCTTTGGTCTAGTGGCATTCCGCCCTGACCGAGCTACCCTTTCCTCGGTCTGGTGGCACTCCGCCCTGACCGAGCTACCCTTTCCTTGGTCCAGTGGCACTCCGCCCTAACCGAGCTACCCTTTCTTTGGTCTAGTGGCATTCCGCCCTGACCGAGCTACCCTTTCCTCAGTCTGGTGGCACTCCGCCCTGACCGAGCTACCCTTTCCCTGGCCTAGTGGCACTCCGCCCTCGCCAGGCCCGCCGGGCTCTTGGACATCAATCCCTAGCCCCACCAATAGAATAAATAGTCAAATTCATCAATAGTCCCACCGGACAAGATATCCCGCATCACAGACGAGACTGCGTCGGGGAGCCCAACAAAAAAACAACAACAAAAAACAAACGAAAATAATGTTAACAAAAAAAAGGAAATGAAAAGAAGAAAGAAATGAATAAAAAAATGAATGATGAAAATGAATAAAAAAAAGGAAAATGATGATTTAAAATAAATTTAATAAACCCAACACAATTCAATAAATCCAATAAGCTAAGCAAAATCAATCAACTCAATAAATCAATAAACCCAAAAAAAAATTCAATAAACTCAATGAATCAACAAACTTAATAAACCCGATAAGCCCAATAAAACCAAACAAATCAATAAGCCCAATGGAATTGATAAAATCCAACAGACCTAATAAACTCAACAAGTCAATCGACTCAACAAATTCAATAAATTCAGTCAATCCAAACTAATAAACCAATAAAAGACCTCTTCGCTTTGTCTTGGACCTTCTATCTTAGCAAGGTTTGTTGATCCCGATATCTCCTCGGGTCAATGTCCATACTCTACCTTGGCTTAGACCTCACGTCTTTGCCAAGTTGGTCAAGTTCGACATGACGTCGGGTTGACATCTTCACCTACATATTCTACCCTTGTTTCAGACCTATCGTCCGAGCAAGATTGGTTGACTCCGACACCTCGTCAGGTTGACATCAATATTTAGCCCTGGGTCTGGGCCTCTCATACGTCTACGATCTAGTCTACCCTCACCCCAAACCTTCTATCGGGGTAGGGCCCATTAACTTCGACATTCCTTCGAGTCAACACCTATCCTACATTATGCCCTTGGCTTAGACCTCATGTCTCTGTCAAGTTTGTTGGCTCCGACAGGACGTCGAGTCAACACATATCCTATATTCTTCCCTTGGCTTAGGCCTTACGCCTCTGCCAAGTTCGTTGGCCTCGACAGGACGTTGAGTCAACATTTATACCCTATATCCTACCCTTGGCTTAGGCCTCACGCCTTCACCAAGTTTGTTGACTTCGACATGACGTAGAGTCAACACTTATCTTACATTATACCCTTGGCTTAGGCCCCACGTCTTCGCCGAGTTCGTTGACTTTAACATTCCATCGAGTCAACACCTATCCTACATTATACCCTTGGCTTAGGCCTCCCGCCTCTGTCAAGTTCGTTGGCTTCGACATGATGTCAAGTCAACACCTATCCTACATTATGCCCTTGGCTTAGACCTCATGTCTCTGTCAAGTTTGTTGGCTCTGACAGGACGTCGAGTCAACACATATCCTATATTCTTCCCTTGGCTTAGGCCTTACGCCTCTGCCAAGTTCGTTGGCCTCGACAGGACGTTGAGTCAACATTTATACCCTATATCCTACCCTTGGCTTAGGCCTCACGCCTTGCCAAGTTTGTTGACTTCGACATGACGTCGAGTCAACACTTATCCCACATTATACCCTTGGCTTAGGCCCCACGCCTTCGCCGAGTTCGTTGACTTCGACATTCCATCGAGTCAACACCTATCCTACATGATGCTCTTGGTTTAGGCCACCCGCCTTCGCCAACTTTGTTGAGTTCGACAGAACGTTAAGTCAACACCTATATTGTGTTCTGCCTTTGGTTCAGGCCTTACGCCTTTTCCAAGTTAGTTGACTTTAACAAGTCTGTCAAGTCAACGGCCATATTCTGCCCTGGCCCAGACCCTTCGTCTCTTCCAGGTTGGTCGTGTTCGACATGATGTCGAGACGACAACAATGCTTTATTTCTGCCCTTTCCTAGACATACCGCCTAGGCAAGGTTTGTTAAGTCTGACATCCCGTCAGGTTAACGTTCATATTCTACCTCTGGCTCAGACCTTTCGTCTGGTCAGTCAATAAAAAGACCCTTTCACCTTTGGCTTGGATCCTTTTATCCAGCCAGACAACAAAAAGACCTTTCTACCTCTGGCTTGGACCTTTCATCTAGTCAGTCAATAAAAAGACCCTTTCATCTTTGGCTCTGACCTTCCGTCTGACCATACAACAAAAGACCCCTCTACCTCTGGCATGGACCTTTCGTCCAGTCAGTCAAGAAAAAGACCCTTTCACCTTTGGCTCGGGCCTTCTGCCTCGCCAGGAAACAAAAAGATCTTTTCTGCTTGTGAGTCTACCCTTCCATCCAGTTGAAGAACAAAAAGACTCCTTCTATCGACGGCATCATGACTTTACGTCTAAGCCGTTAAATATCCTTGTCCGGCGTCATGGCTTTTTCACCTAAGCCGATAAATATTCTGCCTTGGCGTCATGGCCTTCCGCCTAAGCCAAGTTGTACGGCGTCATGACTTTACGTCTAAGCCGTTAAATATCCTTGTCCGGCGTCATGACTTTTCGCCTAAGCCGATAAATATTTTGCCTTGGCGTCATGGCCTTTCGCCTAAGCCAAGTTGTACGGGGTCATGACTTTTCGTCTAAGCCGTTAAATATCCTTGTCTGGCGTCATGGCTTTCTGCCTAAGCCGGTAAATATTATGCCTTGGCGTCATGGCCTTCTGCCTAAGCCAAGTTGTCCGGCGTCATGGCTTTTCGCCTAAGCCGGTAAATATTCTACCTTGGCATCATGGTCTTCCGCCCAAGTCAAGTTGTACGGCGTCATGACTTTACGTCTAAGCCGTTAAATATCCTTGTCCGGCGTCATGGCTTTTCACCTAAGCCGGTAAATATTCTGCCTTGGCGTCATGGCCTTCCGCCTAAGCCAAGTTGTACGGCGTCATGACTTTACGTCTAAGCCGTTAAATATCCTTGTCCGGCATCATGACTTTCCGCCTAAGCCGATAAACATTCTGCCTTGGCGTTATGACCTTCTGTCTAAGCCGTTAAATATTCTACCTTGGCGTCATGGCCTTCCGCCTAAGCCAAGTTGTACGGCATCATGACTCTATGTCTAGGCCGTTAAATGTTCTGTCTTGGCATCATGGCCTACGCCTAAGCCAAGTTGTACGGCGTCATGACTCTATGTCTAAGCCATTACATATTCCCCCTTGGCGTCATGACCTTACATCTAAGTCAAGTCATCCGGCGTCATGACCTTTGGTCTAAGCCGACAAACCTCTTACCCTTGGCTCGGAACTGTTGTCCGAACTAACGAACGAAAAGATCTCCTTTGGTTTCACACCAACCCGTGATCCCTCTAGGGATTTACCATCGCATATGACACCTTCTCTCCAATGACATGGCATCGGGCTCCCGACGCCATAATCATTGCGGGCATGCCCTTTAAGCGCTTTAAAAAGGAGAAAACAAAAAAAAGTAGAAAAAAAAGATGAGAAAGAAACAAAAAAGAAAAAAGAGAGTAAAAAAAGAAGAAGAAGAAAGAAAAAAAGAGAGCAAAAAAACAACAGAAGAGAAAAAAATGATAATCATGACGTGATTTGTGTGCTTGTTTGCCTCGCGTGCATGTCTGCCTGAAATATAGTATTAACACACTTCATTCAAATTTCTAAGGCCGCGTACTCCTTTGCTAAATAACGTTGCCCTAATTCAAGATATGTATGTGTCACGGCATATACTAAGGAACGAAAAGCCCATTCTCGGTAAGTGCATACGACAAGGGGAAGAGTCGTAGCTATGTCGCTAGCACAACTCACAGAATACACTCTAGACAAAACTCCTACACTTCGCACATAATATGAGCAATGGCCCTTAGTCATAGGGACGGTATAAATTCTTCTTAACACTTCATGGACGCTTAAATCTCTACACTCGCGCACAGGGTGATCGTGAGGAAAAAGCTACCTACCCCCTTTTAAAAAGGAAAAAAAGAAAAAAATGATGATAGAGATAAGTGGAATGTGAATCCAAGTAGCCAGGAATCCCCACTGAAACAAATGAGGAGACTTGCGCGAAAATGGTGTAGCAAACCCTACAATTAAAGTAAGGATGAATCCAAGTAGCCGGGAATCCCCATTGAGACACATGAGGAAACTCGCGTCAAACGGTGAAATCCATCATAAAACCATAATATAGGATGAATCCTAGTAGCCGGGAATCCCCATTGAGACATATGAGGAGACTCGCATAAAACGGTGAAATCCACAATAGTATCATAATAAAGGATGAATCCAAGTAGCCGGGAATCCCCATTGAGACACATGAGGAAACTCACGCCGAACGGTGAAGCCCAAAATTAAGAAATAAATAAGGGGGTTGTGCGAAGCTACCAAAAGCCGAGAGTCCCAAATGCATGTGTAGGCAATAAAGTAATCCTCGAGTGTTACTCAGAACGTCTACGCGTCCCAATGTCTATGGTTCACTACCCATATAATTGCACTTTCACACTATGGAGGAATAGTCCTGGGTGTAGATTGTGGTTTATGCTATGCATATGTTCTACGCGGCATCCCCTTTACGTATGCACATCTCCCTTAGTTGTGCTTCGTGAGCCGCACTCTGTCCGTGAATCGTAGGCATTGTCCTTATCCTATCCCTGTTATAAGGGGAACTATGCTACATATATCTACTCTATGCGTACAGTCGATGAGTGCCTGCGTGCTTGGATGAGGTTATATATAAAAAAGGAGATAATAAAAATGAATGATGAAATAAGAAATAAATGAATGATGATAAATAGAAATGGAATAAAAAAGGATGCATGCAATATTTTCAAACGGGCCACGGGCTACACCCGCACGTCCCGCTCTTTCATCCCTCTGTCGCGACACCCGCGGGTGGGGGGCATTTGTTGACACTGAAATTATTCATAATACTTCCTGACTTCTGCTTCTGCAGGTCGTGAGTTCTGATCGGGTGCTCCTGTGCCGACAGAGAAGAAAAGAAAGAAAAGAAGAGAAAGAATGGCGGAAGCCGAACAAAAGATGAGACCAAAGGAAAGAAGAAAAGAAAATATGCTTGGCTCCAACGGATAGCCGCTAAAGCAAGACCCGAGAGCTCGGAAGAGTATTCGGGACCATCCCCGAAGAAGCAACCAAAAAGCTATAAATACAAGTGAAGCCGGCCAGGTAGCACAAATTACGGTGCCGAAGGCCATGCGAGCGAAAAACCCAAGTGTCCGAACCAAACGCACAAAAGGTCCCGGAATTGGCCATTCAATGGCCCGAAGGCTTTACCAAAACTTCTCGTTGCAATTCTGTGAAGCCATGATAAGATGAAGGACCAAGTCAACTCCTGGAGCCAGTCCAGGGCCCACAGTCTGACCCGTGTCAAACAAACGCGACAAAAGAAGATTAATCCGGCGCGCCCCCTTATCCGGCGTGCCCTCTTCTCCGGCACCCCTTTAACCGGCGTGCAAAAACACCTTGCTGAAGCCCTCTCCTCGGCGCCCTATCAACCGGCGCGCCAAAATGATAAAAAGGGAGCCTTCTCTGGCGCGCATTCTCCACGCCGGGAGAGACTTCTTCTATAAAGCACTAAGTGTCGACCAATTCGAAAGAGAAGGAGAAGAATAGAGGCCTAGCGGTCAATCGTCCGAGAGCGAGAGAGCTTGGGGAAGAAAAAAGGGGATACTGAGGGAAAGCCCAGGGAGAGCCACCTCGTTCCGTCTGTCTGTCTGGAGAAGTTCGAAGCCGGGGAGAGAAGCCCCCCCTACTCCGATACTCTGTTTTCTAGTAGTGAGCTAGAGGTAGGTGACGAAGGGTCCCTTCCGCCCTTCTCTTCTATCTCTCGTTTTGTAAATCCGCTACTTTATAGCTCTGTAACGAACGGGTGATGAGGTGAGCTCGTCTCTTCCTGATTTATGCTCCCCTTATCCCTCTTCTATATTTGATTTGAGGATTTGATCGGCTCTGTGCGACAACGCCAAGCCGTATCGTAACGTGTAATCTCGTGCCCTTGTTGAGTCTTATTTGAGTTCTGTGATTAACTTTGAGCATGAATGAAATTCCGATATGTGTATGCACCCCTTTGGCTTCTTTCTTTGAATGCATTCAATCTTTCATCGTATATAGCCATCGTACAGATCTTCTCTTCGTCGGTGTTGAACGTGCCCCGGGATATCCCAAAGGGCTACAGCAAATCCCCCTCCCCGGGGTTCATTTTCTGATCTATACTGCATCTCGTACCCGGTGCGTCCATATGTGTTTCTCTGTGTTGGAGGCGTGTATGCAAGTACGTGTCCCTTCAGCCCCAGGGACGTCTCCTTGACGTTTCCCTGCTTATGGCTACGGGTTAGGGGAAAGAGGATACTTCTAAAGTCTATGAGTGCGGGGGGCTTTCTCCTTCCTGTAGTTGTCCATGCCATAGAGGCCACTTCGCTGTTCGACCATTTGCTTCTTCCAATATCTCAGCCTCGCGTTAACTTGCAAAACCCCTCTACTAATCAACTAACTCATATACATATGTATATCTAGTTATTCATCGCCGGTTTATCGATCGAACGCACTCTGTGTATGCATCATCCTTGATTATTTTCCCTCGAGTAACTTACTGACTGGGGAGGGGGGACATTTCCCCATCATTATTTCTAGCCACCATTGGATCATAGGGTCGTGTCCTGTAATGGTATGTATCCTTATGAGCCGTCCGGTGAATATAAACAGGGCTTCAGCCCAACATTAAATCCACTATCCCTAAGGGAACTAGTGGTGACCATGGGTTGTGTGCCCCTAGTAGGCTAGCCCTCGGGGTTTCCTTCCCTATTGGTCGTCCCTTTTGATCGTGCTTTGACCACGGGCTGTGTGCCCCTCGTAGGCTTCGCCCTCAGGGTTTCGTCCCTCATTGGTCGTCCCATCCGATCGAGCTTTAACCCACGGAAGAATGGTGCCCCTCGCAGGCTAGTCCTCGGGGTTTCCTATCCGATTGGGATCCGCTGGCCGCCGTTGTGCTGTCCGGCTTGTTAGGGGCTTAGTCCGCACGTGAGTATGACCCCGCTTCTCCCCCGTAATCCTTCAGGGATGGGGGAGATGCTGCCCAATTTTCGCCAGGCTTTGAACACTAAGTTACCCTGGTGATTTGGACTTAATAAAACATGTGCTTTCAAACAATGAACCTCCGTGCTTGAGTATGAACCTCGCACGAGCTTATGACTCTGCTTCTGGAGAGCCTAGGGCCCCAGTTCAATAATTAATTAACTCAATTAACATCAAAGAGGCCAATAAACAACTCTGGAACTCAAACGGATTGAAAATAGCAATAAAATAGCTTAATCCGGCGTGCCCTAATATGGCGCGCTATCCCCCCGCGCCGTATTAACATTAGACTCAAAATTTCAATTTTTCAAGTGGTTCTATTCCGACGCGCCCTATTCCGGCGCGCCCCAAGCCCATCGCGTCGGTTTAGCCCATCACTCCATACCGTGCCGGTTTAGCATTTTTACCTACGCTACCCCGCACCGTTTTAGCCTATACCTACGCTTGACCGCGCCGGATTTGAGCCAATTGTTTCCTTTTGCGCCGTTTTAACCCCACATCCATTCCCGGGGCAACCCTTGCCTTCTATGGCAGGGATTGGTCAACCTAATTGACCATGGGTCGGGTAAAAAGAGATTGATTAATTTAAACCTATTTTCTATCATACCCTTATTTGTATGCATTATATATGTTCATGTATATATATATCACCTTGGTGCATGCTGGCATGAGCTGACTCTTCGGTGTATCGAATGGTGATTGGCAGAAGGGCGGGTTATGCCTGACCGGAGGCCTTCACTATGCGTGATGGTGGCCCTCGAACCTAAGTTCTCCGCCCTGTACCGAAAGACGACCTAATAAATAAATACTACCACATTGTGTGCTTGCGTGCAATCACATATTTTACATATTCTATGGCCCCCATGGCCTCTCTATTTTGGTAATTAATCAAGGGTTTTCTCTCTTCTGGAGAGATGTAATTAACGCCGTAGCCTTTATGGTACGGCGGGTTCTGGGTCCCGACACGATCACCCATCTTCGTCTGATTAGTCAGACGGTGCGCATAATAAATTTGTCACTCAGTGACTGGTACGCCACACGCAAATAAACCTCTAATAAATAATCTAAATAAACCCATAATAAAACATTCTTAATAAAAATCCATCTCCCACAGTGTGTGAACCTCTCGTCTCCTTATTCCTTGGGGGCGACTAAGTGACCATATCCGGGACCTCCATAAGTCCCCGCGAGCCGTGGATTACCACACGGACGCCGGGCCGGTTGTACCTTAACCACACTGTGTCTAGGTTGCATAAGTGAGGGAGAGTTCACACCTAGAGTTAACCAAGTCCCAAACATCTTTCCTATTAGGAACCTTGTTGGAGAGAATATTTAAATTTAAATCATTAAGGTTCTAAAGAAGGAAACAAATAAAAATTGGTGCATCATTATAACTTGGTTGACTTTGAGTGCCTCTCATCCCTTTCTTTGTCTTCATAAATTTGGAGTCTTTGTTTTAGTGTCTCATTCGTGTTTGTTTGTGTTGTGTGTTTTGTGTCAAGGTATTCCATTGCATGTGGAGTTGCTTTCGGTCCTTAGAATCATCTTCTACGAGCAATTCCTTCTTCACCTCTTATTCCAATCCTCTCTTTGAATCTGCCATGTCTTCTTATGATCTTCTCCATTCTCATGAGGAATTGTGGACGCCAAAAAAAATAATAATAATGTCGATGAGGATCATACGGCATGCACGTCTCGACACTCGAGAGCAAGCCGAAGATGGAAATGCCGAACAAACCTCATACCTCGCCCGATCAAGACGAGGACTCGCTTGGTGGTCCGCTACCCGCTAAGGAATCCTCCTAAGCAGAAGATACAGCTACAACGCTCCGACCGGCCATGCCGAGAGCTGAATCAGAGAAAAGTCAGGAACTCCGGCACAGTCTCGGCATGCACCGAAAGTCACGCAGAATCTGGGACCGAGTCCCAGAGGCTACAAAAGGAATATTGCGGAGGCCATACATTACAACCGGAACGTTCTGGGAATGCCAACATTCATATAAACGGCCGCAACTTCGAAAAGAATCCGTTTGGTGCTTAAAACGGCACGAAGGGGCCTTAAAACAGCGCGCCTTAAAATGGTGCGCCCTCCCTTTTTGCTCAAAACGGCGCGCCCCCTTTTTTATTTGGCTATCCGGCGCGCTCCTGTCGAAGGGGCCTTCCCCCTTTGATGCTTAAAATGGAGCCACTTGTGATGCATTAAAACGGTGCCACCTTATGCACAAGTTACCCGGCGCGCTCATTTGAAGGAAATGCCACCCCCCTTGCAATGCTTACACGGCGTGGCCCCCTTTAAAAGCTTTAATCCGGCGTGGTCACTATTCCCCCACGCCGATTTAACCCCATTCCATCCCATCTCTGGCACGATGCTCTGTTTTGTTTAAATGCGATGCGTAGGGAGCATTCAATGTTCTGAAGCCGTGCCTCCGTCTCCACTCGACAGCGCATTAACATCATCGGAGAAGGCATGTCTTCAGATGAAGATCTCCCGGCAAACCCGCAACTGTGCCATCCTCGGACGAACGACAAGGTACGGCACCAATCAACGGATGCCAGCATAGAAGCCAACCCTGTTCGTCTGGCAGACGAACGCAGTGGCGGGAGTTTCTTCCGTTCGAGCAAAGAAAAGGCAACCCACTATATATACTCTGCATGTTCGACAGAGAGAAGAGGATGGGCTATTAAAAGAGAAGAGAGAAGCTGGAACCCCCTGGCTGGCCATTGAAGAGAAGAAGAAAAAGAGAGAACAGAAGCTCCATTCCCCGGCGCCCGTGAGGTGAAGAAGAAGAGAGTGAGCGTGAGAGAAGAGAGGTGAGCATGGAGGGGGAGAGCTTGTGCTCTGTTCCCCTTCCCCGTCCATGTATCTCTTTCCTTTTCCCCTCTGCAATGTATTTCTCTTCTTTTGAGATGAAAATCTCTTGGGTTTGAGCTGTTCCCCCTTCAGTGGATGAATAAACAGAAGGCCCTTTTTGGCAAACACGATCCTTTATCTTTCTTCTTCTTTCCCCTTCCTCCTTCTCCTCATCCAGGGCCCTTCGAAGCATGCTCCTCCGTAGCATGGCCCTCAAAGGAGTTCGTCGACGGATGAATATTCATGGCCCTTGTGGCGAACACTTGTCCCGCTTCAAAGAATCATCACCCGTGAGCTTCTGGGACTCTTGAAGGCTAGTCCTCGAGTCTCTACACGCACTTATGGGTTAACGGAGGCCTCACTCCATGTTTTGAGGTTCGCCCCAGAGCAATCCGTTTGGCGTTCCTCTATTTTCTCTGGCAAGCCTCTGTCCGGGGGAGGTGCTGCCCAATTTTAGCCAGGAGCATGAACAATAAGAACTAAGAACGAAGGCACATAGAAGTGAACAGACTAGGCTTCTTCCTGCCAAGAACTGACTAACTCAAAAAATCCCCCCCCCTCTGTTGAAATCAAACTCAAACTAAACTACCCTGCACATCGAACCCTTCTAATAAAACGTCGGATCTTCATGTTCATCCACCTTAATAAACAATTAAAACACTTAATCTTCCTCTCTATCAACTTAATCTACCAATTCGGTGAACAAACCAATCAACAAATTAACTTGCAGTTGAAAGAAACAGGAAATAGAGCCAACAGAATAAAAGAAAACCTCATAGAAGCTTAACCTGGCGCGCCCTAATCCGGCGTGGGCTAATCCGGCGTGCTACCCCCCCCCCCCGCGCCGGTTTAGCCCCACACTCAAATCCACTTTGGAATTCTCGAGATGAATAGTGCCCCCTTCCATTCCTATTTGGAGCCCAAACCGGTGCGCCTCCCCTTCTTAGGCTATTCCGGCGCGCCCCCTCTCCCTCCTTGGCATTACCTTAAACCGGTGCGCCCCCCTCCCTTGGCCTTGAACCGGCGCGCCCCTTACACCTCTTATTCCGGCGCGCCCTCCTTTGTATCATACTAAACCGGCGCGCCCCTAGTGTCCCCCCTAAACCGGCGCGCCTCCTTAACACAAAAAAGGATAAGTAGCCAATAAAAAAAGGGAGAAATATTCAAAACTAAAAAAAATGAAAAAGGGATCAATCTTAATAAAAAAGGAAACAAATGCCATCACCCTTTCTATAATCAAATTTTGTTCCGGGGGCGCTGCCCCCAGAAACCCCCGCAAGGGGCGCTGCCCCCTCGAACCCCGCGACCTGACCGAGCAGGTCGATCCGCGTGAGAGGCCGCACGTTGACGAGTTCGGGCTACACACTTAATGACTCACTTCCCCGGACTGTGCGTGAAGAGAAAAGCAATGACGCCCCATGGCATCAGACGTGGTCCTCGGAAACCCCGATATGGCCATAGTCCGCAACCACCTCGGGCCAATAGATCATCAGCTTGACTCACCTCCGTCGGGATCCAATCCCGCATCCACATTAACCTTGCCGTATCTACGGCAGACATTCGTACGGTTTTATCACCGTCTTTTATGTTGCAAACACGGACTTCTGTCCGAATAAGAAATGGTCCGTTAGTGACCGACATATATATATACCTGGATTTAATCCCGCACCTGCATTAAACTTCCCATACTCATGGCAGACATTCGTACGGTTTTGTCACCGTCTTTTATGTTACAAACATGGACTTCTGTCCGAATAAGAAATGGTCCGTTAGTGATCGACATATATGCCAGGATCTAATCCCGCACCTACATTAAACTTGCCGTACCTACGGCAGACATCCGTACGGTTTTATCATCGTCCTCGACGCTACTAATACGGACTTCCGTCCGAATAATGAATGGTCCGTTAGTGACTGACATATATGCCGGGATCTAATCCCGCGCTTGCATTAAACTTTCCATACTCACGGCAGGCATTTGCACGGACTCGCTCCCGTCGCCGTCTTGTTTTCTATACGGACCTTTGTCCGAACATAAAATGGCCCGTGTATGACCGACAAAATCCGAACGGAATGAGGTGGCTCTCGTCCTCCCCGAACCCTACGCATGGGAACATCGATAAGACCGTCGTGAGTCATGCTCGAACCTCGGGTTCACCCCAACCATGGTCATCGCCTGACCCACATCCTAGGCCTATAGCCAGCTATCTCTATATACATCTCTGTTTGGGAATCTGGTCCCGGAACACTTTCCCGCTGCCCTTCAGCACCGGAATATATTAACGATGCCTACGCGAGCCCGACTTCGACCGCGGGGGGCCCACCGCAGTATGGTCGTAGCTTGATCTTGCACCGGGCCGACAAACTTATCGGTTTCCGACCGCTCTAACTGGGATTTAACTGAACGTTTCCCACCCCTTTGAACAATAAATTTGTTGTACCCCGGCATACATATGCTCTGGTTTTCTCCGTGACAATCACGATTTTCTGAAGCCGGACGCTCGTCCGAATATTAAAATGGTCCCTTGAGTGACCGACGTATTTCGAATGCTTGCTTCCCTAGACATCGGGCTTTCCGATTGATTCGAGACCGCTATCGGCTAGTTTCTCTCGATATAATTTCCTGGCCATGAGGCCCTGATTCCCGACGATTAATCAAGGGTGTTTCCCTCTCCGAGGGGATGTAAATAACACCGTGACCTTTATGGCGCGGCGGGTCTCAGTCCCGACACGAACCACACAATCGTCTAATTAGTCAGATCGAGTGCACAATAAATCGTCACCTTCGTGACTGGCACGCCCACGCACTTAATAAACCCAATAAACAAATAAACAACGATTTTAAATAAAAAGTGTGTCCACAGGAATCCCTTCCTCAAGGCCTCTTGGAGGACCCACCTAGGGTCACCCAATTTCAACCAGGAGAAGGGATCGCCCCTCCTCCATCTGCTATCTCCATGGAGGGCGCCCAGCCCTCCCTTGCTTCCAACAATCCTACCGGCCAGATCTTGTAGATGATGGCCCAATTAGAACCGGCCCAACTTCAGGCCCTCTACCAGACCTTGCAGGGGTCCAATGCCTCATCTCCCATGATTGCACAAGGTCTGTCCAATATCTCTGTCTCTGGACCCAGGGTCTTACCCATTCCAATTGATCTTCCCCGGGTTCAGCCCAGGACCCTCCAATTCTCCAATCTAGAAGCGGGCCAGTCCTCTGGCTCGGTCCATCAAATTATTGATAAAGGGAAGTTTGTTCTTCCCTCATTCACCCAGGCTGAGTCCTATAGGCCCATCCCTTTAGTGCCTCAGGTTCTTATCGGCCCATCCGACTTTTCTTGCCCTCAGCAAGGGGCAGCCCCAGTCCATGCCAATCTGGGTCATCCTTCGGCCCAATATCCTTCTTTTGGGCCTTCCACTCCTTCAGTCTATCCTTCGGCTCCCCACTTTGAGCCCACTCCTCTTGCTTTGCCTGCACCATCTCGGGAACAAGAGCTCCTTGATAAATGGGCCGCTATGCAACAACAACTTGATTTTCTTCAAAAACGGGTTGGCCCTCAATCTTTGGCGGATGTTCCGGTTCCTAGCTTCCACAACATCCGGTTCCCTCCACAGTCTGAGCTCCCCACATACCACAAATACGATGGGAATAGCAATCCCTTCATTCATGTGAGGGATTTAATGTATGAATTGGCGCAGTTCCAATATGATGATCGCCTTATGGCGTATTTGTTCCGCCGATCTCTAGATGGAGTTGCATTGGAGTGGTTCTATGCTTTACCACTCGAGGATGCCGAAAGCTTTAAAGTGGTGAAAGAAAAATTCATTCAGCGGTTTCAAGACTGGGTTGGCCCGGAGTATTCTTTTACGGACCTGGTGGCTGAGAAAATGAAAGCAGATGAAGATTTTACCACCTATGCTGACAGGTGGAGACAGATGGCCGCCCGCGTGTCGGGTCACATTCCAGAGGAAGAAAAAGTCAAGTTGCTCATATCAAATGCTACCCCTACCTTCCGCAACATCCTATCCATGAATGACATTTCAAACATGCACCAACTATATAGCCAGGCGAGATTCATACAAACACAATTCAAGGACTCCCCCATCCACTCTCTTTTTGAAGCCCAAAAGCCCAAATATCACAAGAAGCCTCAGGGGCCTGTCACTGAGGGAGTCCAAACAAATGAGCAGGTGCAAGCCGTTGCATTCCCTTTTCAATCCGCGCCATTCCGCTTTCCAAAAAACCCCCGTAAACCCCAATTTTTCACCCCACAAAATGCCCAATCCACTTTCTCCACTCCACAAAATACTCACCCTACCTTCGCCACCCCACAAAACACGTTCCTCGCTCCACAACAATCTCCACAACCTCCGCAATACCACAATGTCCCTCCCCCAAACGGCTACACCAACAACAAGCGCCTGGGTCTGAAGAGACCCCAATACCCTCCTTTTCCTGAGTCCCTCACGGACATTTTCTCGACTCTCATGTCAATTAATGCTATTCAACTTCCTCCGGAATGGCCTAATTGGAACCCGGCCGTCGATCAGACAAAATATTGCATGTTCCACAGGCAGCTTGGCCATACCATTGAGGGCTGTTTTCAATTCAGAGATTTGGTATATGACCTTCATGAAGGGCAGCGTATAGATTGGGCTGAGATGCACACGGTCATCATGGAGATAAAAGAGAAGAGAAGGCAGCCGCTGAGGCAGCAAGTGCAGCAGCAATAAGCACCACCGCCACAGCAGCAGCCGCAGCAGCAACAACAGCATGTTCAAGACTTGGGGATCCATCAGAATCCCATGCCGAATCATCCTCCCACTCCGCAGCCACAACCACTGGCACCGGCCCAAGTTAATCTCGTCCAACCCCCGGCTCCCTATGTCGGGTGGTCTTATGACGATGACGCGTTAGTACAACGGCTCATGGCCCTCCACTATAACCAACGTATCCTTTTTCCCTCAATCATCCTCCCACTTAACCATCAGACCCCACCATCCTCCCCATCCACCCAACCCCTTATCCTACCATCCGCATTCCCCATAAACCCGTCTCTTTCCACTCCACCAGCGTCTACCACCACACCTCTAGCCAACCATTAACCCATTATCCTCCTTCCATCTACCTCTACCCCGTCACCGACATCCGCACCAATCATCACCTCGCCTCCATCAAACCCCTCGCCTATCATCTCCACCACCCACATTACGCTTTCCCCCACGCCACTCATTCACCCCACCGGGCCTGTTAAGCCGCTTGTTTTGAGCCCATCTAATGCTGTGCCGGCCCACAACCTAGCCCTTCGGAGCAGGGCGTTTGTTTCATAGAAATTATCCTTCCACTGGTTCACCCGCACCCAATCCCCAGTCCTCTCAATAGGTTGTTGATCAGGAAGAGGCAAATCCACTGCCGGGGACACAATATGATCTGTTACATCATCTTGATAGAGTACATGCAAAAATGTATGTGCTGGAGTTGATTAAAAGATCCACCCTTCATCAAGAGGCACTTAAAAATTTTCTACATAAGGTGATCGTCAATGAAGACATGGCAATAGATAGCCTGCCGATAGCTCTGGCTACAATCTCAAAGGGGCCGGCAATCACTTTTTCTGAAACTGAACTAGCACCCCCCGAAGCCCGACAAATGCCGCTCAGCATTTCTATAACTCTGAACAAAGTCTGCATAGATGCTGCGCTGGTAGACACAGGGGCATCTATTAATGTCTGCCCTCTTAGCACCTTGAGAGCTTGCAATTTATCAGAAGATCTGTTAAGGCCAATCCCGACAACCATAGCAGCATATGATAATTCTCGAAGGGCATGTCATGGGGTGGTCACTATTCAAGCCGAGCTTGGGCCTCTCACTATGCCGATTGAATTTTATGTGCTGGACATCGACCCTATGTTCAAAGCTATCTTGGGTCGTCTGTGCATCAACAACCTCAACGCCGTACCATCTACTGCCCACCAATGTCTCAAATTCCCTTTCCAAGGAAGGGTGGTTAAGGTGAAGAGCATGTCCACAGTCTAGTATGTCAAGGCCGTTTCCGACAAGATCTTACCAACACTATGGCCTAGCGCTCGACTTGTTATTTCAGTTCTAGATTTGAACTTTCCATGGACATATGCACCACGCAAGCCCGTCTCTGCAGCAGTGAATATTAAAGTGAAGCCCCAGATCCAAGATTCGAAGGGTTGGGACATTATATTGAAATTGGGCTATCAGCCGAGGAGAGGCCTCGCCACACAACTACAAGGGCAGACCAAGCTGGTCCCCAAAGGAAGAAAGATGAATAGGAGGAACCTCGGCTATCGAGAGTTTTCATTCTCAATCTTGGGCGATTCTGGGCCCTTAACCTGGGACTACCACCAGCATTTTATCAAAGGCCCTCTCCAGCCCGGCACGTTAAAAGCACAGCCGAGTCAGCCTAAGAAAGAAGAAGATGCAGCTCATGTATTTGTCGGCCCACCATTGCTACCTAAGGGGCTGGTCGATGATATGATTGATTGTAGTCATGCATTTGAAAGATTATTTTATGAAGAAGAAAGTCGCCAGGAAGATCAGGAGGTACGACTTGTATGTTATCAGCCAAAGAAGTCAGCTTACCGTCCACGGAAAAGGGGGAGCGCACCTATTATCTTCACCTGGTCCCCTTCCCGTCTCATGTCTCTCTTCCAGGAGCTGGACTAATTGCCATGTTCACCTCCCATTATGATTGATCCGATGCTATTCTAAATCCCCACTAATTTTCTCATTGTCAAGACATGCGCTTGCTGTCCTCTGATTGATCTATCTACTCCATTCTTCTCCTCCTCTGATCCTTTTCTCGATATCTCATGTCCCTCCAAGTACCCTCTCAGGCTCCCTCCCCCACCTTCCTCTCCCTCTTGCTACATGATTTCCACTGATCCCCTCCAAAAGAAAACGCCAAATTTGAAATGGAGATCTTAGTGGAAGATTACGCTATCTTTTCTCCATCCTCCTCCCAGGGGCATGAGGCCCCTGCTGCCCCCTTCCCATTAGATTTCCTTTCTCCTAGGTTAGATGTAGGGTCCGTCAAGTCTAGGGAAGAAGAGTCTATTAGGTTTAGAGAAGTAGGGTCTTGTTCTAGGTCGTCCAACCCTTCCTCGTCTGATCCACGCCTGTTTGCGTGTCATTCCAAATCCGTTCTTGATAGGTTCTTGCAGGATCTAGCTCAGCGATGTCATGCTCTTCTGAAGTCCCCAGAGTTCATAGCTACGGCAATTGTGATAGAAGAAGATGAGGAGTAAGAAGGGGTGTGGAGTGACGATGGACTAGGTGTTTATGAAATCATGAATGAAAAAGACCCGGTTGATGGTGAGGACAGCGACATAGATGACACCGCCGATCTGTATACGCAGGGTTTAAAGAGATTCGACTAGCCATCGTCGACGGTGGATGAACCTACAAAGGAAATAAATTTGGGAACTGACGAGGACCCCAGGCCCATCATCATTGCCGCTAATCTCCCTCCATAAGTTGAAGAATATCTAATCAAGGTTCTAAGGGAGTAAGCAATTTTTTTGCCCGGTCTTGACCCCTCTTTAGTGGAACATCGACACGTACTTAAACCAAGGGCAACACCCGTGAAGCAAAGATCAAGAAGATTTCACCCCCACATGGCCTTAAAGATTAAGGAAGAGGTCGATAAATTGTACAAGGCCAAGTTCATCAGAGTTGTCTTATATCTCCAGTGAGTGGCGAACATAGTCCCTGTCATCAAGAAGGATGGAAAGGTGCACATTTGCATTGATTTCAGGGATCTTAACAAAGCATGTCTCAAGGATGATTTCTCGTTGCCTCACATAGACATGTTGGTGGATAACACTGTTGGGTACGGAGCGTTATCATTCATGGATGGTTATTCAGGGTATAACCAGATTCGTCTCGCTCCGGAAGATCAAGAGAAAACCTCCTTCACCACGCCCTGGGGTACGTATTGCTATGTGGTCATACCGTTCGGGTTGAAAAACGTCGGCGCCAATTATCAAAGGGCGATGATGGCTATATTCCATGATATGATGCATGTCTATATGGAAGCTTACGTGGATGACATCTTGGTGAAGTCGAGGACCAAAGAAGAACACCCCGCCATTCTATCTAAAGTGCTTCACAGAGCCAGGGAGTACCAATTAAAAATGAATCCAAAGAAATATGTTTTTGGAGTCTCTTCAGGGAAGTTGCTAGGCTTCATAGTTAGCAAACTGGGGATCCAGATCGATCCTAACAAAGCAAAGGCCGTCATGGAAATACCTCCACCTAAGAATATCATGGAACTTCGAGGACTGATTGGTAGATTACAATTCATTAGAAGATGCATATCCCAACATTCTCAGAGATGCCGCCCGTTTTATGAATTGCTAAAGGCGGGGGTCAAATTTTAATGGAATCCAGATTGTCAAATGGCCTATGAAGATTTGAAGAGTTATTTGGCTAATCCCCCGGTGTTGCAACCTCTTGTCCCTAGGAAGCCCCTAATCCTATACATTTCTGTCATCGAGGACTCCTTAGGAGTGGTCTTAGCACAAGTAGATGACGAAGATAAAGAGCGGGCAGCTTATTACCTCTCCAGGTTATTTAACCCGGCGGAGACCAAATACACTGCCATGGAAAAGACTTGTGCCGTCTTAGTATGGGTAGCTCAGAAACTGAAACACTATTTTTTAGCCCACCCGGTTAGGCTGATCTCTAGAATGGACCCGATCCACTTTCTCTTAGAAAAGCTCGTCCTTTCTAGTATGTTAGCTCGTTGGCAGAGCTTCCTCTCTCAGTTTGATATTACATTCGTTGTTCAGAAGGCGATCAAAGGATATGCCATCCCTGAGCATCTCGCCCATCTATCTATCCCCTGCATAAACTCTATTTAGGATGATTTCCTGATGAGCATCTCTCTGTTCTTACCCATCATCCCTTCTGGTCTCTACACTTCGACGGTGCACTCAACTCTCAAGGCCGAGAGATAGGTGTCGTTCTGCTCACTCCGGAAGGGGTGATGATTCCTTTTGCTTATCAGCTCCGTTTTCCTGCTACCAACAACATCGCCGAGTATGAGGCTCTCCTGGCTGGATTGAAGCACGCCTATCTCTTGGGCGCGCCCTATTTAAACATCATAGGAGCCTCTCAGCTCATTCTTTGGCAAGTTTTGTCCACTTACCGCACCCGTGACCCGAAGCTCAAGCCATATCAGGATTTGGTCACTCTCTTGGCGAGGTAATTTCGTAAACTAATCTACATCCATACTCCTCGATCTAAGAACATTCTTACTGATGTGCTGGCATCGCTCGCTTCCTCCCTATCTTTTCCTCTCAGTCGCAGTACTGAGACTATCATCGTTCAGTGATTAAATGCTCCCTCTCTCTAGGATCCTTGGTTCGCCAACCTTAGGAAGACTGTAGAGGCTAGGGCTGAGAAGGAAGATTTAAAGGAAGTGTCTTTAACAGAATTAGAAGATATCTTGGAGGAAGAAGAATTGCCATGGTACCATGAAATCGAGCTGTATTGCAAAGATGGATCATTCCCAGAAGGGGCAAACGTCGAGCAGCGTAAGGCTATTAGAAGAGCCACCTCAAGGTACACTATCATTGCTGGAGAATTGTACAGGCGTGCTCTCAATGGAGTGCTCATGAGATGCCTAGATGATGATGAAGCTTGGAAAGTGGCCGAAGCAACCCATTCGAGTGAGTGTGGAGGTCATGTCAATAGCCAAGCTCTAGCGAAGAAGATCCTTATGCAGGGTTATTATTGGCCCCTTCTAGAGGAAGATTGCTCCCTCTATGTCCGGAGGTGTTTTATATGCCAACTCCACGCTGATAAAACTCATGCTCCTGCTTCATCTCTTCATCCTCTTGCTGCTCCTTGGCCATTCTCTATGTGGGCTTTCGACATTGTTGGCCCGCTCGGTGATCCCAATTCTCAGACCAAGCAGAAATCCTTCATCCTTACCGCCACTGAGTATTTCACCAAGTGGGCCAAAGCGGAGGCATACACAGAGATCAAAGCAACCACGGTGTGTCACTTTATCATGAAGAATATCATCTCGCGGTTCGGAGTGCCAAGCAGCATCGTCACCGACAATGGACCACAGTTCATCTCTCAAGAGCTCCAGGACCTATGTAAGAAGTTCAATATCGCATTACATCATTCATCTCCATATTATCCTCAAGGCAACGGTCAAGCCGAGACCACTAATAAAACTCTTCTTAAAATCATAAAGAAAACATGTGAATCTCACAAATTCTCTGATTGGTCTGAACATTTAGTGGAAGCTCTATGGGCTTATCGCACCTCCGTCTATACTCCTACGGGGCAAACCCCCTATGCTCTCACCTACGGGATGGAAGCGGTGCTCCCATATGAGATCTTAATCCCTTCCCTAAGGGTACAGCTCGATAAGGAACTTAATCTCGATGAACGTCGAGAGGCGTTGCTCGTCCAGTTGGAACTCTTGGATGAGAAGAGGATGAATGCGGCCGATCACGTGTCCGTTTATCAAAAGAGAGTTTCACGTTATTTTTAAAAGAAGGTAATCGAGCGTAAATTTCAAGTAGGAGATATGGTTTTGAAACGCAAATTTATTAGGTCCAGAGGTCCTAGGTCCAAATTACAACCCAACTGGGAAGGTCTGTTTGTCGTTAGAGAGGCTTATCCAGGGAACGCGTATCACTTAGTCAATGCAGAAGGTGAAGAGCTGTCTCACGCTTGGAATGGATTGTGTCTTAAGCGTTTCTTTCCTTAGAGTCAGGCTAATGAAAGCCCGGTAGCAAACTGTCCCTTTTCTCGATCACGAAGGAGGATCCCGAGTTTGGCAAGTCACACACTTCACAACGTCCCTGGTCGGATTTCCCAGTTATGTAAACATTGTTTCTCCTTGGCCATGCTTGGGGGAAAGTCAAGGTCTCTGTCCATTTCTCCTCGGCTGAATCTAGGGGCAAGAGGCGAATAAGGGGGCGATGACCGATCTAGACACCCTGATGAGAGGAGGTCTCAAATAGGGGCAGTCTGTTATGACCTGATTCCACAGAAAAAAGAAAAGGGGAAAATCAAAGCAAAATTAAAAGTTCATCTCAAAAAGCTCGAAGTTCAAAAGTCAAGGCTCTAAAAGGAAAATATATGAAACTAGGCATGGCAAGAGTGGCAGTATAGTTTCCCCGCGGGACATTATGAGCCCGGTCGTATGCGTGCCTAGGGTGGATAAAGGTTCGATGACGGACACAAAGCCCCGGTGTAACGGACTGAATCTCTGAAGGGGTTGTCATGAGAAGGACTCAAACTCTGAAAAATCTCTATACCTAGCCTAAGCTTATCTCCTGAATTCTATTTTTGCTTTTAGGACCAGACAATACCTTGGGTATGGCCTCGGTAGAAGCACCGTCATACAGATTAGCCCTGGCCAGGGATTGTCATTTCAAAAGCACGCCAACCTCAGGAGAATCTTAGTGTGACAGGTAGGGCTCGCGTTACCGGGACGAAATTAGCTTTCAAAATCTAAAAAAATCAGATATTTTAAAACTCACAAAAAAATCAAATATTTTTAAAATTCCAAAAATACCATCATCATTGCATAGCATGCATTTGCATTCATATGCATTACATTTTTTCGCCTATTTAATAAGGCTCCACCCCTTGACCAAAGATCAAGAATTGGTCATTCTCTAACTTGCAGCAGGCAAGGGGTTGAGTCTAAGAACGGATCTAACTTGTTTCTTGTTTTAAGTGTGTGTAGATACATGTTTAATTCCCCAGGATTCGAAGCTCTCAAGTTTCCCCATCTCCTGTCCTTTGCGGTCCTTTGAAAGACCGCTAGCCATATACTCGCGGTCGTGAAGACCGCTATTCTCACCCGAGGACCAAAATTCTCAGGTTTCTCTGTCTCTCCTCCTTAGCGGTCCTTCGATAGACCGTTTATCCTTTCCTGGCGTTCTAATGGCGACCGCTAGCCATTCCTGAGAACTAGGAAACTCTGAGTTTTTCTGGGCCATGTTCTTAGCGGTCTATCGCTAGACCATTTTTCATTGCTTAGCGGTCATTTTCCAGACCGTTTATTAGATAGAAAACTCTGCTTCATTCAATTAATCATGCTAAATCACAAGTCCATTGCACATCTTTTCAAACAAACTTCTCATTTATTCATCCAAGGTTCATCATACATCATCATTTCAAATAAAAATGCAAAGTTTATATCATAATGATCAAAATACATTCAATTTCTTGTCCGAGCAAGGCCGGATCTTGCGTAACTCCTTCACATAAGTTCGGTATTCCTCTTCCTTTTCTGTCACCTCTGCTGGTAATGTACGGACGCGGCTGATCTCCCACATAGTCAGAGCGCTTTGGAGTGCCTGCTCATCCTCCTCGGTCCCGATCTTCCTAGATTGAAGGGGAGGGTAGTGTGGTAATGATGGAACCTTAGTGTAAGGTAGCCCAATCTGCAAGTAGCACCGGTGTGGGTTGTAGATCGTCAAGGTGGTGTTCCCCACTAGCTGTAAGTCTAGGCCCAGTCGCCGAGGTAATCTCAGATTAGTGCCTCGAAGAAGCCGGGGCCGCATCATGAATTTATCAATTGACAATGTGTTGAGGAAGAGGTGTCATTCATCCCTTATTTTCTTGTCCATCGTCCGGCACTCAACCTGTGAAGAGAACCCAAATATGCCTCCTATGTAGAAGAGTGGTTGGCTCCCGAATATGCGGCTA
Source organism: Amorphophallus konjac (assembly GCA_022559845.1). Classification (NCBI taxonomy): domain Eukaryota; kingdom Viridiplantae; phylum Streptophyta; class Magnoliopsida; order Alismatales; family Araceae; genus Amorphophallus; species Amorphophallus konjac. The sequence goes on from CM040128.1 coordinate 240,867,419, forward strand.
GCTGAAGGAACGTCCTCCTTGGGTAAGAACTTCAATCTAACTCCCAACCAACACTCAAGGACAATCATGGACCCAAAGAGAGGCCCTCCTAAACAAGCTGAGCTAAGACCCTCATAAAGGTATGAAAGAATGGCCTGAGAAATGGATAAACCCCGCCACGAGCCACTAATGATGCTAAGGTTTTGTATATCTAAAAGGTGGTCTGTGGTAGAAAAGAGGAAAACCCCGTATAAGCAAACTGAGGTAGCCTTGGCAATGGCTTCATACCTCCCGCTCTTGTTCTTACAATAAGCAGTGATCCATTGAGCCATGGGGATCAAATGAATGTGGTGAGGGCTACTCATTGTCCTAACATCCTTTGGGTTGTGAATGAAATCCCCTAAAATTAGAGAAGTGTCTATTGGCTCAACCGTATGGCACACTAAGTCTTCATCTCCCACCTTAGTCTTAGGAAGGGCTAAGTAGGTCTCTACCTCTTCTAGAAGGATGGTGGTTTCAAAGGATGGAAATATGAATGTATGAGTTTGGGGGTGCCACAACTCCACAAGGGCAGAAATGTTCGGCCAATCATATGAAAATTTCTAAAAATTCTTGGCTAAAACTAACAAAGGTTGTAGGTGCCATGCCCTTAGGATGGAGGTGACTTCTAAAGGGAGTTCTTTTATCAAGGGAGCCACCCACTTCAGGTTAGAGTAACATCTTGGGTCAGGAAAGAGCTAGAAAAAAAGAAGAGAGAAGAAAGGAAGAAGAAGAGATGCCATGAGAGGAAGAATTGAAGAAAATTCAAAAAAAAAATTGAAGATTAACTTGAACTTACCTCTCTTGAAGAGTTTGTGCTCAAGTGTTTGGGAATAGATGTAAGCCTTTGCACCTCCCCATGTTCCCTTCTAGCTGGCTTTGGCCCGGTTTAGGCCACCTCTCCCATAGTACTAGCCTCAAAGCTCCTCTTCATGGTGACTTGGATGACTTTAAGGGAGTTTTCAAGGTTTTCTTGAGCAGAAATTTGTGAGCTGCGAATTCTGGGTGTATTCCTAGTTATAGGGCTCTAATTCTAGTCATAAAGCATTAGGATTGAGGCTAGTTAACTTCAGATTAAGTTAGGATAAGTCTTAGAGCAGATTAGGTGTCTTTTGCCCCGAGTTTAGACTCTCACGGAGAGTCCCGTTCAGACTTCATTGAGTTTTCTCCTTAGCGGTCTATCGCACGACTGCTAGCAGCCCGTACGCGATCGTCAGGCGACCGTTTTCCACCTCCTTCCACCGCCTTATTTCCCAATCCCCAAACGATCGTGTCTTGACCGTTTCTTCATCCTAGCGATCGTCCAGATGATCGTTTTTCACCTTTTTTCCCTTGTTTTGACCAAGAACTTTCTCTCTCTCTCTCTCTCGATTTCTGTGTCAGTCCTAGGAGTCCTTGGTAGTGAGTCAGCATCCACACATTCCACACATTTGCATAGAAAAAGAACAAAAAAAAAACTCATATATCACTAACAAAAGTCATGTACATCGGTCCATAAAAGAAAGAAAAGCACAGTATAACTCATGCCCTGGTGGGTCCCTCTCCTGGACCGCCACTGTCCCCGGTCCCCTCACGCCTCTTTACCGGCAGGGCCATGGAAGTACTCCCCTCCTCACGGTGCCGTCGGCGCCACTCCTCCTCCTCATTCCTCCGATGGCCGGAGGAACCCGTAAGGTAGTCTCGAGCTCCGCTCCGCACGTCGCTCTGCGACACGCTATGGGAAGATCATCCTCCCACTAGCCTGAGCACCCTCTCCAGCACTCGGATCTCCTCCCTTAGCTCCACCGCCTCTCGCCGAGAATCTGCCGCTGCTGTCACCCCCACTCTCAGCCTCTTCACCTCTGTACGGAGATCGGCTGCTGCAGCAGCCTCTGCCTGCAATCTCTTCATCTCTACCCGTTGACTCTCCATCTCCACTCTCAGCCTCTCAGTCTCGGCTCGGGCACGCTCTGCCTTGCCCAACGTCGTGGTCAGCTCCCTCGCCTGCATAAGCATTCATTCATAGTTAGTGAGTCATTTGCATATCATAAGCATTTAAAATAAAGGAGTCGTCTAGTTTTTGCTTACCCTCTCTGTGAGCGTGGCCTCGGCCTCCTCGGCCCTAGCAACCGCCTGAGCAAAGTCGACGTCCCTCTCAGCCTGATCTACCGCAAGCTGCGAGGATGATGAAGGAGCATCTGGTCCGGCCCGCTGCGCTCCCTCAGCTCTCTGCATTTTTTAGAAGTCATAGTCAGTCGCATTCATAATCATTTGCATAATTAAGTCTAAGGTTTAGAACTCACCAGTAGCTCCAGCGCGCGCTGGAACTCGTCCCTCTACTGGACGGTGGAGTGGAGGAGACCCTGGAGCTCGGCTATGCGCCCTTGCGGGTCTAGCTGCATATAGAAAGTCCATGAGTCAGTGCATTTAGAATTAATTAAAGAAGCATGGTTTAGAGAGCCTTACCGGTCGTCGAGTATCGCGGAACACCTAATCGCCGTACCTTCGGGCGTAGGCCCTCAGGTACGCCTCATCGCTCATCGCCTGGGCTCAGACCACTCTGCCTCGGTGGGTCCAATCTCTGATCTGGTCTACTACCCTCGTCACCTAGTCGATGTCGCTGCTCATGTCCCTGGAGGATTGCCTGATTCGCTCGTCATCTCTGGCCGGGAACTCTACCTCGGGCTGGTGAACCCCGCGCATCCTCATGATCAATTGGAAGTGCAGAGGCTCGACAATGTTGAAGTAGTGTAGCCAGATCTCTCGGCCTCCGTACGCCAAGGCCGCCTCCACCCAAGGCTGCCCGTCATGGTCCTCATCCCGATACGGTGTCCAGCGCACCTGAAAAGTCAACATTCAATGTCAACATTCATAAGCATATAAAGAGCATTTAATTGCATTTAGAAGGGTTTAAGTTTAGAAACTTACCGATGCATACGGGAAGGTGTCCATGTCATCCTGAATCACCCGCACTAGGCGCCGCAGCGATCCTGTGTCCCCCACCGTCATCCACCGCCTCGCGATGGGTACCCGGTCCGGATGTACCTCCTTACCCCGCCCTAGGCCCGGGAGGTACATGTAGATGTCAGCATATCATAATCATGAGCATAAGCATATTCATAATCATAAGCATTTAGAGTCAAAGCATTTACCTGGAGAAGAGGTGTGAACCCGCCTAGCATGGTCTGCCGGTCGGTCGTGTTGAGGGAGTCGAACAAGAATGCCAATACTACAGCTCCCCATGCATATCTGCTAGCTCCGTCCAGATCTCTCAAAAGAGGGAGGAGTCTGACGCTCACTCCATCTGCCCTCGTCGCAAAGGGCAGCTTCCCGAATAGCAGTATCAGGAAGCGACGGAGGGTGATGTCCCCCTCTGGTCCCAGTCCCGCGGATACTCTCTCTCGTGCCCGATCAGTCAATCTCCCTAAATGCTCCTCTGGCAGCTCGCCAACGCTAATCCCTGCTCCTCTCAGTCCAAGACTCTCCTGGAGTGTCGCCCGTGCCAGCATCGAAGAGTGTCGACCCGGCCTCATCAGCTCCAATCCCAAAAGCTCCTGCGCCTCCGCCCGGTAATCTGCATATGTCCATCCGGTCACTGGCACTCCATATACTCTCAAACCCGTGATCCGAGCAACATCCTCTAAAGTCGGGATCATATGTCCCCATGGAAATAAGAATGCCCTGCTGATCGGATCCTATCTGTCATGGAGTGCATACAACAGCGTTGTGTCGATCCTCATCACTTCTATGCTAAGGAGTTCCTCGAACCCCATTGCTGCTAATCTCTCCCTCTGGTAATTCGGTAGTGCTAAATAGACTGCCCGGACTTGCAACCATGAAATGCAGGCCTTCCTCTTCCCCTGCATTCATATAAACAAGTTTGAGTCAGTCATCCATAAAAATTCATGCATCAAACATTGCATCGCAATTTAAAGTCGAAATTCAGAAATCTCTCTGCTTCCCTAGCGGTTGTCCTTAGACTGTTTCTTACCCCTTAGCGGTCGCCTCTAGACCGCCATTTTCCCTAGCGGTCACTGGAAGGACCGCTAGGAACCCAGAGAACGGGCAATGTTTGCCTCGTTTCCCCAGTTCGTGAAAATGGCCTCAAAGGGCCTACAAATGAACTTAATGGGTCCCCGGACCCATTTCCACTCCCATCCACATACATGCATGCATTCAAAATTTTAAAAAATGAAAAAAAGTGTTTTTTTAGGGCTCACGGCCTACCTCCGATGAGCACCCGACCACCGCCGCCGCCGGAGCTTCCTCCGCCGCGAGAGCCTCTCCCTCGTCCTCTCCCCCATCCTCAGGGCCTTCGTCCGCCGTGGGGACTCCTTCTCTCTCCATTTGGACCGCCGGTCTTTCCTCCTCCGCCGGTGGGTTCACTGCCGCCGCCGGCGGTGTCTCCTCCTCTGCTATCCGCCTTTGGAGGCATTTTACGGCCCTCTTCTTCACCATTGTGGATGGTGGAGGCTTGGTCACGGTGGTCGCCGGTGAAGCTCTCACCGAAGGATGCGATGGGTTGGTTGAATGAATGGAGTGGAATGGGAGAGCGAACAGGCATTTCTATTTTTGAAATCTCCCAGGTCTTAGCGGTCTATCGCTAAACCACTACTTAGTCCTTCGCGGTCATTCCCTAGACCGTCTTTTATCTGAGCCATTTTTCCTCGAGGAATGTGAACCACCTTGGCTAGCCGTCCACGCCATGACCGTTATTCGGACACTAGCGGTCCTTCGCGAGATCGTTTTATGGCTGCTATTTTGAAATGATTGGAAACGTTCTACTCTTGGCATGGTTCATATCTTGATTATGCTTTATGCTCATTTTATATATGATTATTAATGGCTAACCCTTTCATTGTCGAAATCACAAACGCCATCGCATGTCACGCCATCATCTCGCCAAGCAGGTAAGTAAGGTAAGTATCTCGATCCCTAGTCCCTTAATGCATTACTATATGGTATCTATGATATATTACCTCGAGAACCGGCTGGTCATTCATAAGTTCCGGGATCTGATGTTCCCCTTTAACAAAAACGATGATGATCTAGGTGCATATGTTTAATCGTTGGATAGGCCGTTAGGTTGGAAGAGTTGGGGGACGATGGTTCTATCTTGCACGTCGTGGTTGCAGATAGTGTCTTGACCATGATTTATCCGGTCTAGCAATACTATTCTCGAGTATCTTGTTATTTTTAATCCTTTATTGGCATTCGATTTGATGATTTCTTTATTTTAGCCCAGCATGCATCATGCGTATTTTTGAGCATTCATGTGCCCTCATTTGTCTAAAGTGTCTCAGTAATGGTGGATAATTGTGTCTATGGTCTTGAGTAAGGAGGGTTATTCCACTCTGAGTTGGAAGGTTTCCTTCGGTCCGTTTGCTCGGTCTTGTTAGCTGAGGATTCTTGTCTGGAGTTTAGTTACTCATATCTTCACTTTTCCATTTGCTTCGACCCCCTATCAGCTGTGCGTTCCAGTGAGGAGGTTGGTCGTGTTTTTATTTCCTTTAGTTGTTAGTTTCTCCAGGCTTGCATCATTCGGTTTTGCCGTTCCTTGTGATAGATCCGAAGTTTTCTAGAAGATTCCTATCGCTCGTTAGTTGAGGACGGGTGTCGGTTTACCTTAACGCCTACTTTTCAGTCCACTCCGCTGTATTTCCGCTTCACCTCCATGTTCCATGTCTCTTTCGCTTCACCTCTGCTCGCTCCTCTGCAAAGAGGACGTTAAGGAGGGGTATCTGTTGACACCCGTTTTGTGACCAATGAGTTGGGTCATCTCCTTATTTGTTTTTATGATGTCCCGAGTTATTCACCGCTTATTGGGCCATTTTTGGTCAATTTTGGGCCTAATTTTATGGGTCATTCTCCTTGGTTGGACATAGCTCTATTGATTTCTCGTCACTTCACCTTATTGGGCCTAGATAAGGGCTAATGAGGATTATTTTATTGATTAAGTTGTGGATTTATTAGCCTTTATCTCTTTTGCCACGTCCTCTCCCCTAGCGGTCTATCGTACGACCGCAAGGTGGGAGTTGGCGGTCCATCTCTAGACCGCTAATGGGCAGAGAGTCCTGCTAGGTCTCTTTGATCTTATCTTCTTCTGGACGCATGTTCCTAGCGGTCTATTGCACGACCGTTTCTTTTGGCTAACGGTCTATCGCAAGACCGCTAGTGGAACAGAGAGTCCTGCTCTGCCTGTTCCTCCTCTCCTCGGCCGTGGACGAACTAGAGTCCTTCATCTTTTGATTTCTCTCTCACTAGAGACTCCCAAAACCTTCTGTTTATTTCTATGGACTCTTGGGAGTATTATCTAGTTTCAGGTCTATTTTCGAGTCATTATCCCTCCAACTCGAACCTAGGGTTTGAGGGCCTATAAATAGGACCCTTGAGTTCATGGCTTGAGGAGGAGATTTTTAGAGGTTGCGTCGAAGTGCTGCTGCATTCTGGAGCCATTTCCAACCAAGGAGAAGTTGCTTCCACGTCTACCAAGCTTCTAATTCAGGGAGTACAAAGTTCTTTGTTCTAGTTTGTGTTCGTTGGTCTTTGGTTTTGTTTATTATTCCCTTGCATCCATAGCATCATCCCTCTTCTTTTCTCCATGTTCTTTGCATCCAATCATCTTCTCAAAACATCCTCCCATCTTTTTTACGCCCCCACAGGGGTTAAAAAAAATCAAAACCTCCCAAGTATTCACCCTTCTTTTATGCATACTAGCTTAATTGAGTTATAGTTACTACACTTGCCCAAAGGCTAATTGGGTTATTTTTCTTGTTGTCTACACTCTCTCACAGGTTTGCAGGACTCATTAGACGAGGCCCAACCTTTCTGGCCGGCCAGGAGGGGTGGAGATTAAGTTCCAAACTGCTGTTCTGGGTGCTCTAGCGGTCATCTGGAAGACCATTTTCTGCTGGATCGGGGTCGTCTGCTAGACCGTTTCCGACTGTGCGCCTGGTTCTCTCTCTCCCGCGGGCGGGTGACTTCAACCGGCTCTTTCCAAGGTATTATTATGGTTTCACTGCTTTAATTACTTTGGTGGTGATCACACATCTTTATTTGGGTATTGTCCATATTTGTCATCATCTTTGCTTGCTTTCTCTTTACTTTATTTGCTCCACACCTACGGTGTGTGTTTTTATTTTATTCCTTTGTTCCACGCCTCGGCGTGTGTTTTTATTTTTTCTCTTCATGAATATTGATGACATGCCCATGCTCTTGATCTTGTGATTGTTGGAGTTAGGTCATTAATTGCTCACACACTTTCACATATTTCTCACACACCTTCACATTCACATCATTCATCACATCACAAAAAACCATCAACAGTGCGAAGGCAATTAGTTTGACAACATGATATCATTCACTCTCAGTATGATATATGAGAGAGAATGCCCTACGGATCTATACTCTGGAAATCCCCTGGCCAGGGTATGGGAGTTCATTACGAAAAAGGAGTTTTTCTAATGAACCAGTTTGGAGTACAGGATTCAGTCGAGCCGAGACTCAATAGGGTTTGACAGTTTGACCATACCCTTGTCCTGGTGGGACATTGGATGAATGAGGATCTATAATTGTGTGGAATCTGTAGACGGAAAGGTTCCTAACTGGGTTGCTTATCCCCAATGTCATTTGGGATCACGAAGCGTTGCTTGGTGCTTTTCGTGATCGGAATGCCCGCTAATTCTATTAAGAGTTAATGGATAGAATTAATTAAGTTAAGAAGGCGTTCTTTACTTAATGGGTTGGAAAACCAAACTGACTATTGGGCATAGAGGGTCACACACAATAGAGTATTGGACAGACCGGGATGGGCGGACTCTATAGACTATTATTGGGTTTTTGTGAAAAATGCAAAAGGTCTATAAATATACGCTGTTGGGAGAAACCCTGGCCAAGCTACAAGGTTGAAACCCTGGTCACCCTCTCTCCTCTCTCTCTCTCCAAGGGGCACCCCCTTCTCTCTCCTTCCTCCCCGGTGGATGGTGGTGTTGAGATCGGGTCGACGCATGGAGATCGTGGAGGAGATCATGTCTGCTTCCACTGCTCGTGTGGATACGTCTAGAGTCTAGACGCTTGAATGGCTCGCGACTCTGAGATCTTCCTCTCGTTCGTCTTCGAGGTTTTGGAAGATTCTCAACCCTGCAAAGGTAAATACTCGTTCTTCTCCACGCGGGATTTATCGATCTTGTTCAATTTTAAAAAATCGGCAATGATATGCAATCTAAGGTTTCGATGATTTCCGCTGCGCATTCTGGTCGGAACCTTACACCCCTCTCCGGCCTCTCCCCCCCCCTCCGCCGGCCGATGCCTTAGCGTCTGCAGCTGCGTCCTCCTCGGCGGCTGGCGTCTCCGGTACGGCAGCTTCCTTGCCTCTTTCACAGGGAGCTGCTGGTGTCTCTGCAGCTGGACCCTCCAGCCCTCTGTCCTCCTATTGACAGTTTGCTGATGCTGGTCGTCTGCTTGCCAATTCTCTGCCCGGCAACAATCATCCCCACTCTACTGGTCTACTGTCGTTGCCCCTCCTCTCTTCTGGTGGAAGCGGTCCATTGGCTACGGCCTCCCCTAGAGTTGTGGGTTCTCTCCCTGCCGATATGAGTGCCTTGCCTGGTGCTCCTTCGTCCTCCACCGTCGTCCCACCCTTGCCATCCCCGCCCTATGGGGGACCTCGTTAAGGTTCTGCCCCCCCTGTGCCCACTGGGGCTACTGCGGTTGCTTCTAGACCACCTGGTGTCCCTGGCGTAGGGGTTGCAGCAACCTCTGTTTTGCTTCCTACTGCTCGTGGCCTACCCGTTGGGGCCCCCTCCCCGTCGCCTGTGGCTAGTGGTGCCACGCCGAAGAAATCTGTTTGGGTTACTGCCTCTCATGCGGTTGCGGCTGGCAGGGGAGGCACCGCTCGGCCTGTTTCTATTTGTACACTGGCTGCGCATCTCTCTGTCACGGTTGGCCCGTCATTCGCCCAGGTGGTGCTTCAGTCTCTAGCTCCTCCGACTCTTCCTCTATCTACCCACGTCCCCGCCTCCACCGACTCCGGTGAGCCGACGGCCTTCTTTTCTGCTGAGGAGGTTAAGGTGTCGTGCCAGCCACTTGCTTTCATCGTCATTGCCAGGACCCCTAAGGGCCGTCCTCCATCCCAGGACATCCGATCTCACCTGGCCCAGCGGTTCTAATTTTACCAAGACTTCCTCATCAGCGCCATGGATAGGCGCCACCTGTTGCATCGGTTCCTCAACAAGGATGACTACCTTCAAGTTTTGCTCAAAGAAAGTCTCTATGTCTGTGCCAGGCCATTTTGGTTCTTCAAATGGTCCATAGACTTCTCCCCCGTTGAAGATTCTCCGCTCGTTCCCGTCTGGCTTGAGATGCCAGGCCTCCCAGCCAACTTCTTCAATGAAGCTATGATCCATTCTATAGTAGGAAGTATTGGCCTGACATTGAAGGTGGATCACAACACCCTTTGTCTCACCCACCCGCATGCTGCTCGGGTCTGTGTCCAGCTCGACGTCTCCAAGAAGCTACCTCAACGGGTTTGGGTTGGCATCGGCGATGGTGGTTTCTGGCAATCGTTGGTCTATCGAGACCCTCCACTGTTCTACCCCTCCCGCAAGCGTCTTGGCCACACTGCCTCCAAATGCATGAAGGTGCCTGCTGGATTGCCTGCGGATGCTCCGTCTAGACCTGCTCTAGATCAGTCCGGGGCTTTGTGTCAGTGGCGCCCTGCCCAGGATGTTGTCTTTGCTCCTGTCCAGCCCAGCACTGCTGCCATCGTTCTTGTGGAGCAGTCGCCTTCTTCTGTCTTGGTGGGTGCCCAGGCCTTGAGCTTGGTTAGCCCTGCTCAGCCCATCTCGGGTCCTCCCTACCCCTGTTTACCGGCCGCCGTGGTGCCCGCTGTCCTTATGCTATGACTGCCTGCTGCCCCCCCCCCCAGGCCCTTCTTCGCCGGCTGCCCTGGTGTCTCCAGCCGCCCCTGCCAGTGTTTCTACGGTGGGATTTTTGCCTCCTACTTGCCCGCCTGGCCCTTGTTCTTTGGTGGACCCACCAGCTGCTAGGAGTGGGCAGGTGGCCCTCCCGGTCGGGTTCTATGTTACGGCCTCGCCTTCTCGCCCAACGATCTCCCCTTGCCCCGCTGCTCCTACCAGCTTGGCCCCTCCTGGAGTCGACTCCTCCTCTCCGGGCGCCGACTCCAGCCATTCTGGGCTGCTTCTTGGTCTCTATCAGCAACGGCCCGTTGGTCCCGCTCGTGGTGCAGCCCCTGGGCCAGGTGCATTGGCAGTTGTTAGGTCTCCCCCGGTGGCCCCCGTGGGTGGGCTCGGTGAAGGCACACCCTCTGCAACGGCCGTGGGGCAGGCTCCCAATTCTCTTGTGGCTTCTGGCTCTTCTGCAAGTGGGGACAAGGGTTCTGGGGCCGGCTGCTCTTCCTCATCCTTGGGCGACTCATCCTCTGGGCCGCTTGCCCCTTCTCTTGTAGGGCCTTGTAATGCTGTACATGATGCTCATTTGGACGCGGATGGATCTCTACTGCCTCTTCGGCCGGCCCTTCTCTATCCTTCCCACCGCTCATCCAGGTGCTTGTTGTCCCTGGGTTGGAACCGGTGTCCCATGTGAAGGACCTCTCTGCTGCCCAAGCCAACTTTGTGGGCAAGAGCCAGCAAGCCCTTGTAGGGGATTTAAGTGCTAGAACCCGAAGTCATATGCGTAGGAGTGCCTCCAACAGTCACACCAACCTCCATGGTTTATGAAAGGACTTCTCTGGAATATCTGAGTCTTGGTCAATGCCCAATCGGTAAGCAGGTTGAAGCTCCTTATTCGCAAACATAACCTTGGTTTGGTTGCCGTCCTCGAGCCCAAACTTCCCACCTCCATGTTGGAAAGGTACATACTCAAGCTTCGTATGTCACATTGCATTGCTAACTCCACCATCGAGGGGCGCATTTAGGTGTTCTTTCGGGCTCCTTTTGAGATATCCTTGGTTTGTAATTCGGACCAGCATATTACTCTCTCTGTCGGCTCAGTGCTGGGTTACAACTTCTACATCTCTATTATCCATGCTAGATGTTCCTTGCCCGAGCGTCGTGTATTGTGGGATCATCTCGTGGACTTCTCCACTTCCTGTGACAGGCCGTGGCTAGTTGGTGGGGACTTTAATAGCATCCTTCACCCTTCTGAGAAACGGGGGGGTGGTAGGCCTTTTCCCCTTCTATGGCTGATTTTCAGGCTTCTGTCTCAGCTTCGGGTCTGGAAGATGCAGGCTTTCTTGGCAGCCAGTTTACTTGGTTTAATGGGCAGCAGGCTAATGGCATTTGGGCCAGGCTGGATAGGGTTCTCTTCAATGGTGAATGGACTATCTTCTGCCCAAGGATTTTGGTGCAGCTTCTCTCACGGGCCTGCAGTGACCATTCCCCACTACTATTGTCTGTGCAGTTCGGTCCCCAGCGACCTCCTTCTAGGTTTTACTTCCAGCAGATGTGGAAGACTCATGCTCAATTCCTTTGTGATTCTCAACACGCTTGGGCCGCAGCTCCATCTTCCTCCTTCCCTCTCATTGCTATGGCCCTCAAGCTCAAACACATGAAAAGATTCTATAGGGAATGGAATCATAATGTCTTCATTAATATTTTCGCCAATGTGCAGGCTGCTGAAGATTCTTTCTCTGCGGCCCAGCAGGCCTTTGACAACCACCCCTCTGATGCACACCTCACGGCATTCTTGGCTGCCAAGGATGAATTGGATCGAGTACATATCCACGAAGAAATGTTTTGGAGGCAAAAATCCAGGATCAAATGGCTCAAGGAGGGTGATCGGAATACTAAATTCTTCCATGCTTACGCCTTATCTCATCGGAGGCGTGCCACTATCTCGGAGCTGTGTGGCGATGATGGTATCATCGTGGACCGGGAGGATGCTATGGCTGACATGATGGTGTCTTATTTCTCTACGGCATTCACCTCTTCTCCGCATCACATTCACCCTGAGGTATTAGCTTTTATCCCACTTGCCCTGGATGAACAACATAATGCCATGCTTCGTGATGTGCCTTCATGTGAGGAGGTTAAAAAGGTTATCTTCGGCCTATCTCCCGATAGTGCCCCTGGCCCGGATGGGTTCACAGGCTACTTCTTCCATGCTTGTTGGGACTTCATTGGAAAAGATGCGATGGCGGCTGTCCAAGCTTTCTTTTGTGGGCATTTACTCCCTCGTAGCTTCACATCATCTCTCATTACCTTAATCCCCAATGTTGGCCCAGAATAGATGGCGGACAAGAAGGGGGGGTTGAATTATCCCCCTGACGAGATGGCAGATTTTAAAAAGAATCTAAGCTTATCACAGCGGAATTAAAATTAACTTTGTTAATTAGCCTAAACTCAAGTGAGAATTAGGTTCACTCGATCTTTCTGATCTCACACAGATTATCAAAGCCAAGAACAATTAAATCTAAGCCTAACACAGATAGCGGATGAAGCGATGTGTAGAGGTGCAGTGAATAAAAACCTATCAAATGACCTGTGAAAGGAGGTAGATGAAATGGACAATCACACATGTAAGCCACATGCAACACGGCGATTTTTAGGTGATTCGGGACCACGACGGGCTCCCTATGTCCACCCCTCACCGAACCCCGGTGAGGCTTCACTACACACTACAAAATGTAGCAACACGGGGACGAGCCCCAACACCACACACGCTGCTTCCGCAACAATGCACAACCACGAGGCCTAGCCCCAGACCGCTGCCACCGCAGCACACACACATGCAGTCGGGGAGCACACCCCACATACAAAACCCACACGGAGACACAGCTCCGTTTACACACAAACTCGGGGAAAAACTACCCCGCAATAAATCCACACACGTGGAGACGCACCTCCGCCCACACACGATGTATTCTCAGTTTAACAAAAAGAAAGGATATATAATGAACGCCCAAACTTTCAATCTATTCTCAAATAAAAGAGTAGAAATGAGAGAAGAAGAGATCCCCCTCAAATCTACATTGAAGCCCGTTCATAGAAGTGGTAGGGTGCACTGGAGAGTTTGGTCCGCAGAGTGGAAGCCGGCTAAGACCGCAGGAATCGCCCAGGATAGGATCTTCAGCAACTACACTCGGAGCTTGAATCAGATCGACAGTTGTTCCTTATTGATGGCGTTCTCCTATTCTTCCTCTTCCTCCTCCAAGTAATGGTGTCACCCTCCTCTTCCTTCCTGCAATAAAAGGAAAACGTTAAGCCCAAGGGATGTCTCCTTCGATGGAGATCGCATGGTATATATACACATGGAAAAGAGATGACAAAAGACATTAAAGCCCACGCGAAAACCACATTGTTATCATCAAAACCATTACCAAAGATAAAGAGGGAGCGCAACGAACCCAACACCCAAGGTGGATACCGCGAGGACATGTGTTGAATTTCATCCTATCAGCTTATGCAATTTTATTTACAAGGTCATCTCTCATGTTCTTAGTGATCGGCTAGCCCGTGTCCTCCCTCTCTTGATTTCGGAGGAACAAGGTGCATTTGTGAAAGGCCGATTCATTGTTGAGAACATATCTTTGACATGGGAGTTGGTCCAGCATCTTGGGAATAAATTTAGGGGCAGGAATGTTATATTCAAGCTCGATATGGCCAATGCTTACGACCGCATGGAATGGGACTTCCTATTTGCGGTCCTTTGCAAGTTTGAGTTTGATATTTCAGTGATATCCCTTATTGAACCACTCCTTACTAACTGCTAGTTTTCGGTCCTCTTTAATGGGAGATCTCATGGGTTCTTCAATTCTACCAGGGGTCTTCGTCAAGGGGATCATATTGCCCCCGCTCTCTTCATATTGGTGGAGAAAGCTCTCAATCGCAGCTTGTCCTCTTTGTTCCTTCGCAACAGTGGGGGCGGTTTCCAAACCTTCAGGAGGTGCCCCTCTATATCCCACTTGTTCTTCGCCAATGATACCTTAATCTTCTCCAATGGTTCAGTCTGCCACCTGCGGGTCCTCATGCCATTTCGCAAGAAGTATGAGGTTGCTTCCGGCCAACTCATTAATACCTCCAAGAGCTCCTTCGTTATCGCTCGAGATGCCCCTATCTCTCTCGACGAGTCCGTTGGTGAAGTCACGGGCTTCAGGCAGGCCGCTCTCCCGTTCACTTATTTGGGCATTCCTCTTTATTCAGGGTGCCAAAAGCCGGCTCACTTCTCCTACATATTATCTAAAGCAGCGGCCAAGCTGCAGGCTTGGAAGTCCGGCTTCTTGTCCACGGGAGGCCGCCTCACTCTCATCTGTCATGTGCTTTCAGCTTTGCCCATCTATACCTTATCGTCTACTGCTATTCCTAAATCTATTTTCAAAGCATTCCATAGGATATTGGCTAACTTCTTCTGGGGCTCTTATGAGGGCTCTCCCAAGAAGCACTGGAAGTCATGGGATGCCATCTCTCGCCCCATTGAGTGTGGCGGCCTGGGGGTCTTTAACCTCCACTCCATGTAGATTGCCATGAGGACTAAATTACTGTGGAATGGGATCACTTCACACTCACTTTGGGCCAGGTTCTTCCGTGCCAAGCACCTTCACTCTGAGCACTTTTCTGCTGCAACATATTGTCACTCCCGTGCGGCCGACCGAATTCGTTGGCAGCAGGCCGCGGGTCTCATCTATGCAAACCACAGAGTCTTCATTTCCAAGGATGATTCCCGGGCATGTTTTTGGTTGGACGTCTGGACCGGGGGGGTTCCCTTGAAGGATTTTTTGCCCCCACAGGTGTGGAATGATATTCTGGTCAAGACATGTTCAGTTCAGCAGGTTCTATCCGACCCCTCGGCTGCAAGCTTAGAGGCCGCCCGCCAGTTCTGTCCGCCAGGTCTTCTTGACCAAGCTTTTGCTTCTACCGGCCAGCTTGACCATTGGATTTGGACCCCAAATCCAGATGGCAGATTCTCCTCCAAATCAGTTCGTACCATCCTCACACCGGTGGCATCTCCTAATTGGGCATTTTTGTGGCACCAACGCATTCCTATCAAGTGGTCGGTGCTCACATGGCGTCTCATTCTTGGCTGCCTCCCGGCGGACGATACCATCATGAGTTGTGGCGTTCCCCTATGCTCCAAGTGCAACTGCTGCCATTCCCACCATGTGGAGGACTGCCTTCATCTATTTTTTCATGGTAACATTGCTAGGGAAGTGTGGTCTGAACTGTTAGACTTCTTGCACTTCAGCAACTCAACTACCTCCTCCGTTGCTTCGGCCATTACTGACTTCTTGGCTAGTCTGCACCTCACCACCGTGGCTGGAAACTTCTCTAGATGTGTATTTTTGGCCGTACTATGGGAGATTTGGTGCAACATGAATCTATCCTGGTTTGAGGGCCAGCCCATGCGCTCGCGTCACATCTTATGCTGGGTTATGCAGGCAGTCCGCTCCATTACCCATCTATACCAGTTTAAAGGGAGGGCTCTACTCCCGGTCCACCGCGAGTTGCTCACCTCCTGGGGCGTCTCTCTCAAGGTGCCACAGCCGGTTCCTCCTAGGATCATCCGGTGGTTTCCCCCCCCCCCTCAGGCAGGCTGAAGTTGAACGTCGGTGGTGCCTTCAAGCGCGGGATTGGTGCAGCGGTGGGTGGTGGAGTCATTCGGGACTCTCTTGGGCACATGGTCTTTGCCTTTGCTGCTACTTATCCTCACGCCATCTCTAGCCTTGACGCTGAAGCTTTTGCCCTCCGGGATGGCCTCTCTCTATGTTTTGATCATGGCATCCGTTCAGTTACGGTTGAGACCGACTCCCTCTTGGTGGCGCAGATTGCAAACGGACAGTTCTCCTGCCCCTGGAGGCTATACCTTGCTATGTATGATGTGGCTCATAATCTTCGGTCTATGCATGTTTCTATTACTCATGTGTTTACGGAAGCCAATCAAATGGCGGACATGCTGGCCGGTGTTGGTTATTTTTTGTCATCCCCCTCTTGTTGGGCCTCTTGGGCTGAGCTTCCCACTGTTGTAAAAGGCCACTATCGTCTTGATAAGATAGGGTGCCCCTCTATCAGGCCCTATCCTTCTCTTGTATTCCCTCCTTTTGCTATTATCAATGAAAATTCCCCTGCCTGGCGGCTGAGGGTGGTACGGACCTTCTCTTCTTTGAAGGGGTGAACGCCCTCCCTTGTCCCGCCTTGCAAGTATTGCCTTAAAAATAAAAAGTCACATCTAAGGTACGTGAGACCACAGCTAACATGTTGATTTCAGAATATGAAATGTTCATAATGAAGCATGATGAATCCATTTCAGATATGTATGCTCGTTTAACTCAGCTCACTAATAGTCTAACTGGCTTAGGAAAGAGTTATTTTGAGCAGGAAATAGTGAGAAAAATCCTTCGATCATTAACCCCAGCTTGGCATACCAAAGCCACTGTGGTTGAAGAATCCAGAAATTTGTCAACCACCAAGGTAGAAGAACTCATAGGATCCCTCATGACCTATGAGATAAATCTCAAGAACAAGGAAGTAGAGGTAAGCAAGAAAAAGTCTCTAGCTCTGAAAGCTGGACCTAGCAATCGAGGAACGTCTGAGGAAGGTGAGTCATCCAGTAGCAATGAAGATGAGGATGAGGTAGCTATGCTCACCCGGAAGTTCATAAAAATTTTAAGAAAAGAAGGTAAGGGCCTCAGAAAAAGAAGGCCTCAGGTAAGGAAATCGTTCAGATCAAAATCTGAAAATGTAAAGAAATCAAATAGGATTGTGTGCTATTCTTGTAGGAAGCTTGAGCATGTAAAATATGAATGCCTTGAAGAAGTGAAGAAATCATCACCCAAATGGAAAGGAAAGAAGAACAAGGCTATGGTATCTACATGGAATGATGAAGAAGAAGATAATGATGAAACAAGCTCCACGGAAGAGGAAAAGGATGACTTATGTCTCATGGCTAAGGGAGATGAAGAATCAGAAGTACACTCTCTCTTTGAGCATTTTTCAACTAGTGACTTGGAAGAGGCTTACTTTTAGTTGAAGGATAAATATGACATGTACGAGAAGAAAAATAAAGCTTTGAAAAAGAAAATCAACACTGTTGTACATGATCACACACTGAGTGAAAAGAATGCCTCCCTAGAATCTGAAATCTTTTCCTTACAGAAACTTGTTGAAGAATTGGATAAGTTTGAGCCCAAGAGTGATGAAGGTATATTTCTTGGTTACTCTGATCGATCTAGGGCTTATAGAATCTACAATCTTAAAACTCAAGTTGTGGAAGAATCACCCCACGTCACATTTGATGAGTTCAATAATGAATCTAATAATGACAACTCTTGCAGGAAAGATGACGATGGGGAGTTCTTGAACACAAAGGGAAAACATGATCTTCCACAAGAGGAGACAAGAGAAGATGATGACTTGGGAGAATCAACCAATTCAAGGGCTCCGGCTACCGGTGAAGATAATGACACTACCGACGTTAGAATACTTAAAGACCATCCCTTGAAAAATATAATTGGCAGCTTGAATGATCCACCTAAAACCAGGTCACATTTTAGAATAGTTGAAGAATTAGACCAAATTACTCTTGTCTCACAAATTGAACCAAAAAATGTTAAAAAACTTTGAAAGATGAAAACTGGATAAATTCAATGCAAGATGAATTAAACCAGATTGAAAGAAATAAAGCTTGGCATCTTGTTCCTAGACCATCATCAAAATCTATCATAGGCACTAAATAGGTTTTTAGGAACAAACTTAGCGAAGATGGTAAGATAATAAGAAATAAGGCTAGATTGGTGGCTCAGGGTTACAATCAAGAATTTGGAGTGGATTTTGAAGAATACTTTATCCTTGTAGCCAGACTTGAAGCCATTAAGATTTTGCTTGAATTTGCATTCTCACACAAAATAAAATTGTAACAAATGGATGTGAAAAGTGCCTTCTTGAATGGATTAATAAAAGAGGAAGTTTATGTAGAGCAGCCCCTCGATTTTTAAAGTTCTTGTAGCGGACCTAGGGTCACGAGATTAGTCCCACATCGGATGTTGAGAAAGCAACTGAGTGCTTATAAAGAAGGTCTTCATCTCTTAACCCAAGAGGGACCTTTTACAAGGACAAAACTCTAGCCGCCCTCCGGCGTGGCGGGGACAATACCTCTTGGGGGCACCAAAAAGGTTCATCTCGCATCTACAATGTGGCGCTGTCTGTGGGAACCTTGAGCTCTCTCGCGCACTCGCTTACCTTCTCAAGGGGGGGCTTGTGTAGCGGACCTAGGGTCACGAAATTAGTCCCACATCGGATGTTGATAAAGTAACCGAGTGCTTATAAAGAAGGTCTTCATCTCTTAACCCAAGAGGGCCCTTTTACAAGGATAAAACCCTAGCCGCCCTCCGGTGTGGCGGGGACAATACCTCTTGGGGGCACCAAAAAGGTTCATCTCGCATATACAGTTCTAATCATGAAGATTATGTGTACAAACTAGACAGGATATTTTATGACTTGAAGCAAGCACCAAGAGCTTGGTATGATAGACTAAGCACCTTCCTCACTGAAAAAGGATACGCAAGAGGTAAAGTAGATCAAACACTCTTCACCAAAAAGTAAGGTCAACCAAAGTGCAGATGGGTGCTTTATAAGTCAAGCCAAATACATCAAGGAGCTACTGAGAAGGTTTGACATCAAAAATTGTAAGCACATTGCAACTCCTATGGGTACCAACACATCACTGGATGCGGATGAGAAAGGTAAATTTGTGGATGCTAAAACTTATAGAGGTATGATTGGTTCATTACTTTATTTGACTGCATCTAGACCGGACATCCAATTTAGTGTATGAATTTGTGCTAGATTTCAAGCTAGTCCTAGATAATCTCACATGATTATCGTCAAGCGTATCCTTAGATATCTTATCGGGACTCAAGATTTAGGGTTGTGGTATCCGTCATCTTGTGATCTTTCTCTTATTTCTTATTCAGATGCGGACTACGCTGGATGCAAGCTGGATCGCAAGAGCATGAGTGGCTATTGCCAATTTCTAGGCGGGTGTTTAGTTTCTTGGGCCTCCAAGAAATAACACTCAGTTGCCCTCTCTACCGCAGAGGTAGAATATGTTGCTACGGGGAGTTGTGACACCCAAGTGTTGTGGATTAAACATCAACTCCAAGACTACTTAGTGGATCTTGGATGTGTCTCGATTCTGTGTGATAACACAAGTGCAATCAATCTTGCTAAAAATCCAGTCCAGCACTTTAGGATAAAGTACATTGAAATTAGGCATCATTTCCTTAGAGATGAGGTCCTTAAGAAAAATTTTGAATTGCATTTTGTTGAGACAATGAATCAAGTTGCTGATATTTTTACCAAGCCTCTGTGTAATGACAGGTTTTCAACTCTTAGAAGAGAGCTTGGTCTGTGCCGACCTCAAATCTATAAGGCTTAAATCGTTCTATATACCTCTCACTGTTAATGCTTGTTGATTGTGCTGGAATGCAATAAAAATTCTGTGCAAAAAATCTGATGCATACACTTTTCATATCTACACATGTCTTTCTGCATTGCCATGCATAGTTTGATGGGTCATTGTTCATGGTGTACTGCATTGGTTGATGCATTTTCATGCTTGAATATGGTATATGAAATGGTGATTTGTCGAAAGGCAGGTTATGCTTGTCTGAAAGCATTCACCATGCGTGAGGATATACCTCCGTCGAGTACCATGAGTCAATGTTGCATCTTGGTCATTTAGACGGGGAGAGTAATTGCATACTTTGAAATGTTCTTGAAAACATGTCTATCAAAATTAGTTGCATATCATTTAAGTTAAAAATTCCAAAAACATTGTTTGAAATGCATGCACGTGCTCAGGGGTAAGAGAAGAAATGCACTTCTTTGAAAATTCTTTGTCTGGAACAAATAGTTCAAAATTCTCCTGAATTTGGTATTCTGTGAAGTTCCTTGCGTCAACGCAGTGACAATACAGCGTCGACGCATCAGTTCAACTAGCTGGAAATCTTGGTTTTATGAAATGTTCTTGGCGTCGACGCATTGAACTTCTGGCGTCGACGCACAGTGACTCGTCCAGGTCAATTCTATGTTTGTAAAACTCCATTGGTTCATCATTCAAATTGACCAGTTTCACATGATATTCACGCTCATCCTCTCTAGCATATCTGAATTTACATGAACTCAATGGACTATGGTTCTTACTGTTCATTTTAACTTCTTGAGAAGCCTTCTTGAAAATTCACTGGATCATTTTTTATTGCTGCTCATTCTGGCAGTTTTGATCACATCCTTGAAAATCTGAAATTCCGATAGCTTCCAATCTAGATACCATGATCATAAAACAGAGTGCACTTTAAAGTAAGAATCTTCTATTATATGATCTTACGTTCATCCACATAATAAGTTGGTTCAGATTTAATGACTTCATTAAGTTTTGATATAAATGTCTTGAAATCATCTGTGTTCAACATCTAATAGACTTTAACCAGTGTTTACATGTTGTGCCCTGAATAATTCTTTCTGAAATCTGTAAATTCTAATTTCATAGCTATTTTGGTTGAGACATGGAAATTAAGTATTGTTTTTAAACATAATGAAAATCTAAAATTCCTAATATATCAATTTGTCAGAGCAATGACATTGGTTTACTGAGAAACCATGTCCTCTTTCCATAAAGAAAAGTGGGCTGTGTCATGAGGTACCTTTGTTAACTCGGTAGAAAAATAGAGTAAAATTCAAGACAGAGCAATGGCAAGCTTGCTGAGAAATATGTCCCCTCATCAATGAAATGAGGTCTGATATGTCATGAGGTGACAATGCTACCTATGTTCAAATTTGAGACATGACAGTCAATGATAGCAAGTACCTAGGGATACTGGCGTCTAAACAACGTGTATCCTCAAGATACAAGGCATGCACTGGACTTAATTGCTCGTAAAAATCTTCTTGTGCTCAAAGAAAATTATGAGCCGGATAGAAAAATTGCTGAAACTCTAGAATTCCATAAGAACTTCATGCTTGTTTAACCTCAATACTAGTTTGTGTAACTCCCAAAGGAGTCAATGAAATTGAGTGAGTAAGACCAAGAAAGGTTAAACATGGTTTTGACATGCAATTATGGTTCATTTCTATTAAAACATGAATGTAGATATTTTACAAACAAATTCTATTGACAAACTCAGATATCATTAGATTTGAACCATGCAAATTAAATAAAGATCATGTCATCAGATATGTATAACGGACGACTCTGAATATAGTTCTTCTCTGTGTTATGAAATTAGTATCAGATTGTGAATCCCCTTGCATCATCAATCCTCAACTCATCTGATAGGTTGTATTTCTCCAAAATTCCTCCTACTCATACCTTCTCTGCCAACATGTCATCTGATAGGTTGTATTTCTCCAAAATTTCTCCTACTCATTATATGTCCCTCCTTTTTGCTAATGTCAAAGGGGGGGAGCTGTTTGATGAGTCATTTAAGGGGGAGAGTAGTTGAGTCATTTTTTTTAGTTCATGCTCTATCTCTTTATGCATGTGTATCTTTTTATCCATGTGTTTTGAAAATGTTAGAATTGGGCCATATTGACATATAATGTCTCACAATGTTGCCATCATCAAAAAGGGGGAGAATGTTGTGTCCCTGTGATTTTGATATTGTCTAACACCATGAGTCATTAACATTCTAATCCCTTGATTGTTGATGATGTCAATGCTACATCTCTACATTGAAATTCTCATAGTAGATAAATCAAAATTGCAAGAGATGAAGTCCAATGAACACACCTAAGATACGTCAATTCAACTCATTGTCAAGCATTCTGATGACTGGTGTGAAGCGTAGAAAATCTGGAAAAATCCCTTGAAGGCAGATCATCAAGTTTCTCAAGCTCAGCAGACTTCTACAATCCAGAGGAAGAGTGTCAACACCAGGTGTCGACACCTTTGTATCAAGGTTCTGTCTGGCGTCTGCAACACTCATGGCATCGACACAATGGCACATTGGCGTCGACGTAGTGAAGCCTCTCACAGTGTGTCTTCAACGGATTTGGCATGTGGCATCAACGCAACTTGCACCTCGCATCAACGTAGCCAGACAAGCCTTCAGCAGACCCAACTAACTGCGTCGACACACAAGCCTCACCGCATCAACGCAGCAAGCCAGCCGTCAAGCAGATCCAGGAAAATGCGTCAACGCATGTTCTCAGGGCGTCAATGCATTGGGCATTTCTAGTACCCGTTATACGGGTTGTTCCACGAAGGCTGCGTCGATGCCAAGTTCTCAGTGCGTCAACGCTATAAAGCTTCCAGAAGCAGAGCCAGCCAGTGACTATGAAGTCCATGAAGACAGCGTCGATGCCATCACCTGGATTCATCCACGCACCTGAAGCATTTCATGCCATTGTCTGTCAAATAATAGTTGTTCGAAGGTGGATCCAGTGATTAAAAATATGAACTGCAAGCCTCTAAAAACATGTATTTCGAGGTCTAAAGGAAGTTTCTAGGTCTGACAAGTGTCCCAGCCATCATCACCATACCTGAACTACTTTTTGGAGACAACTGTGTCAGAATTCAAATCTAGGAAATGTCTCTTTTCATGACACACCACTTTTTGTAGTCAACCAATGAGATATGCTCCTAGAAAGGTACACAAAATAGAGAATTGACCTAAGCCAATGAGGAAGTAGACTGTAAGATTTTTCTTCCATGAGGGTCATTAAATGCTCAGATCTGGAGCTGAAGAAAAGTCTTTTTCTACATCTCCTCTGAGCCAATCAAAAGAAATCTAGTCTGAAAACATATTTTTCTACTTATGCTGGACCAATCAGTGGACAGATTCTTAGAGGGAAAGTTTCCTCTCCTGGGGAGCCTAAAAGGGACACGCACCTCCCTACATGAAAAGCGCTACAAGTGTGCCTCAAGGGGGAGAGGAGAACAGGCTGAAGAAAATGAAGAAGTTGCTGTTGTTGCTAGAGAGGCTGGTGCCCCTTGGAGAAAAGGGAGAACGTAAGAAGCCCAACTACGTCCAGAACTAGAAGAAAAGAAGAAAGAAGGAGAGGAAGGTGAAGAGCTCAAGGCCATTTGTGAAGATCTAAAGCAAAGCCACAAGCTCCTCTTCCACCTGTTCGTTCTCCTGCAAAGAGAAGCCACCGTCACGGAAGCAACGAATCTGAAAGCAGCAAACCAAGCCCTCCATATTTCAAACAAGGACATTTGTATTTGGCATTGAGTTTCATTTTTCCTGTCTGAGTTCTTCATTACCCTTTCTCTGTTTGTTCTCATTTTTGTTGAAACCATGAATCATCCCTACCGGTGACAGTAGGAAGACAAATCAAGCTTGTGTGCTCGGATCTGTCATCTGACCCTGTGTGCCATCAAGCTATGTGACAGTGGTTCCTTGAGAGGGGATAATCTCTCTGCAAGTAGTAAGGCAGCGGCTTGTTAAGCTGTGTAATCACCAGGTTGTGCAATTGCACTAGGGAAGCCTCACTTGGTTTAAGTGAGCGGTGGATGTAGGACTCTGGAGAAAGTCTGAATCACCTTAAAAATCCTTGTCCCTGTGATTTACATGTGTAGTTGCTCTTCACTAGATGCTTGCCTAGGCCCGTTATCTATTTACACTCTTGCATCTTGTGTGTGTGCTCCATGCATTATAAAGTAGTTCTTTTTATTCTGCCGTTGTCGCTTTTATCTCTCGAAAAAGGGGGCAGATCTATTCACCCCTCCCCTCTAGATCAGCCATTCCCACACAACAAGACAGTGGGAGAATTCATGGGATTTTGTAGGAGAATTCAGATCCTAGCTACAACGGGACAGGTACCCAGGCCTTGCTCACGATGGGCCTCGGCTCTGTTCCCTAACCTTCCGATTTGGGGTGCTGTTGGTAGCTAAAAAGGCCTGGCACCACAATGTAACAAGAATTGTAGGAGGCCAAGGTGCTCCTGAAAATACACTGTCGCAGACTCGACTGTGAGGACTCGGCAGCGAAGAAATAGAAGACGAGGCCAGAATAGGCCAAACTTCAGCAAGGGTGGTGGCGGTGCCATATGTCATATGTGATGCCACATCATCATAAATTTGCGTCCCGACAGATGAATTAAATTTAGAATTACATGAGGCCGAGGTGCTCCTGAACATACACTGCTGCGGACTCGACCATGAGGACTCGACAGCTAAAAGCGCAAGGATGAGTCCAAGATAGGCAAACTTTAGAAAAGACCAACCATGGTGCCGTAATACTCAAGTGGTGTGGGTTCACCATGAATCAGTATCCCGAGGGATGAATTAAACCTGGCCCAAGATAGGCAAACTTTATAAAAGACTACCACTGCAGCCCTTGTGAAGCCCTCAACCGACAGCACTGGAGCTCCCCGTCCAACAGCATGCGAGCTCCCCGTCCGGCAGCCCCAAGCTCTTCATCCGGTGGCACACCAGGAGGCTTGAACCGGCTGCCCCTTGCAATCTCCTAATCGACATCCCCTTGAGCCTCTTAATCGATAGCATTTGCCTGCACACCTACATAAAGGGTTGCAATGGAGGAGAAAAAAGGGGGACTCTGGACCTAAAAAAAGGGGAAGCAGCAGCCTAGAGAGTCCACACCGTAGCTGGCCAAGAAAGAAAAGTGAAGAAGAGTAGGAATAGAGAAGAGAGAGCAACAAGAAAAAAAGTAGAGAAGAGGAACCAGAAAGCAAGAGAAGATCTAGAGAAAAAAAGAGGGGAAGAAATGGAGGGCAAGAAAGGGAACGTCGGTTCTTTGTAAGTGGGTTGATCATTTTAAATCAGGCCCAATATTTTTTTTTCTGTACTTTCTGATCTCACCTATGAGAATTTTGTGTGTCTCAATATCTTGTTGAATGAATGAAGGTTTAGTGCACATTCCCCTTGCCATGAGGTTGTTTATCTCCGCTATCATTTCCTCCCCTCCCTTTTTGCTTATAGTGATTATCTGGACCGTGGCGTGCGATCTTCTATGTTGAGCGCAATGCCACGGTTTGCTCCTACTCTGGGGAAAGTCTTGATCACAAAGCATACCTGCACTTAGGATTTGTTCCAATCTATGAGCATGACCCTTAGCTGCCGAATGTGTGGATTCTGTCAGTGATTCCCTAGATCGGTTTTGTCATATCACTACTTTCCTCTCTCTCTGAATACCTCCCGTGGACAATCGTAGAGGGGGGGTATAGGACCTTATCTCCTCCCTATAAGTCACCAGTGGGGAGGGAAAGTTGCCAGTAAAGTGGGTCTTGAAGCCCCCACAATTCTCATTCATTTTGCGTGTTACGACACCATTCTATCAAGGAAATCTGATACTCTTTTTTTCCCTTTTGATATGATCCAGTGGCACCCCCGTTGCTCAATTTTTTTTCTTCTAATATGAGTGATATGACATTCCCTTTCCTTCTCTTCTAACCAAAACAAAGTGGACCAACACCATAAATGCAATTTTTCCCTCCCTCTAATGAGTGAAATGGCAGCCCCCGTTCCTTCTCTTCTAACCAAAACAAAGTGAAACGGTAGCCCCCTGTTGCTCCCATTTCATCCTACTAGAAGTGAATTGACAGCCCCCCCTTTTTCCCCACGTTCTCTCTCGTTGCAGTGATCCAACACCTCTGTGTTTGCTCATTTCCTTCCTATGCAGGGTGAACCGGCACCATAAATGCACCTCATTCCCCCTTCTTAATAGGTGATACGGCACACCACTGTTCCCTCATCCTTTTCTTCTAATGCGATCAGGCCTTCTTTTAGAAATTAACTTTCTATTGATTTCGTCGCTGTCTCGCCATCCCACTCACCCTGGGGCTCAAGCCAGTGACCCCCTGCATCCTGTCTTGAGGAGAGGTTCTTCAGGCTGCCGGATGACGTGATATCGGCCCATTAAGCTTATTTTGGTTTGATTGCAACCATGTGCTCCTTAGCTCCACTTAGAGCATCCAGGCAATTTCGATCCCTTAGTAGGCTGGCCCTCGGGGATACGGTGCCGTGGATGACTGTGAATGTTGCCGCTCTACGCACATTCGAGTGATTAAGGGACCATCTCGAACTCTCCGTAGATGAGCACCCGTGTTATTAACCCCAAAATGTCTCGGGTCTAGGGGAGGTGCTGTCGGAATTTCACCAAAACCATGGACTAATAAATAAAAGAAATGAATAATAAATTAATAACAAGAAATTAAAAAATAACAAGAAATAAGAAAAGGGTCATAAAAAAGAAATGCACAACAAAAGAAATATAACAAAATAAAATAAAATTATAACAATAATACGATAAAATCAAAATGATAAAGAAAGAAATATATAAATAAAAATAATAAAAAATATGACAAGTCGAAACAAAAAATATAATAAAAATCAAAAACAAAAAAATGGATGCAGGCCTTTTCCATAAAAAGGGAGGAGAGAGAAAATAAAGGAAAATGAATAAAAGAAAAAATGATAAAAAATAAATAATAATAATAATAACAAGAAGGGGGAGAGAGAGATGTACCTATTTTAGAATCAAAACAACAAAAATATGATAAAACCAAAGCAATAAAAAATTATAATTAGATCAAAACATCCAAAATATGTGTATTAGAATAAAATAATAATAATAATAATATACCTAAATCGAAACAAAAAAATAAAAAAAAGAGAGAGACAAGGAGGAAACAAATGCATAAAAAATAGAGAAAAGAAAGGTGATCCAATACCCATGGGATGCCATGATCGGGCACCCATGGGTGCCGAGATCCGACAAGCCCCCCTTCTTCCCTTCTGGCAAGTGATCTGGTAGATCCTTGTAGCTTTCATGTTACTATTCACCTAAACGCACAAATCGCTTTACCAGGTGTTTGTTTGACCCTGTACTGTCGTCCCCTCATCTCAGGGCTAGAGTCAATGACCATCTTCATCTTGCCACGAGGAGGGATTCTCCAGGCTGGCGGATAACCGGATATTGGTGAAAAAGTGAGCGTTAATGAATAGTAACTTTTAACTATTCATTCTAAGCCCATTAAGGGTTGAATTCTGTTAATTTCATTCCGGGGGCGACGCTACAGCCCGAAACGGGTTCTTTCCGTCATTCATGCCACTGTCGGTCACTGGGCTTCACTTTGTGATGTGTTCCCCTGGCTGGAGCCCCTAGGATTGCCCCTTTGCGGCCGTTTAGTCCGATCCGGTGCCCTTGAATCATGAATAAAGGGAATATAAATAAGGCCTATTGCGAGCATGGTTTGGGCCTACAGGTTTGCCCCGCTATTACCATGACCTGACCTCGCTTCGGGCCGATAACCCCTTAGGTCGGACCTACTCTTGCCTGGTTTTGTCTCCTTTCTTAACATTAAATCACGCCGGATCATAGGGAAACATGTGCACGGGGGGATTACCCATGTCGTTGCTATATTTTCAGCATAATTTAGTCCCTGATCGATGTCCGGATGAGCTTTCTACGATGCTCCTTAACCCTAGACTTGATGGCCCGAGGCTACGTCGGTTCGCCTTTGAACCTACATGCGTATGCAACGGTGTCAACGGTGGGTTGAAATATTTTTGCAGACACGATCAACGAGTCCCTCAGATGATGTGCACCTCCTGGTAGGCTAGCCCTCGGGGGTACTACATTTGATATAGGCCCGAGTGCTGCCTCTTCATGCACAGTTGTACGATTAAAGGACCCTCTCAGACTTCTGTAGATGAGCACCTGCTACATCCCCTCGACATACTTTGGGACAAGGGAGGTGCTGCCAAAATTTTGATTCTTCATCACTCGAGTCACAACAAAAATAAAAGGAACATAATCAGATCAAAACAAAAATATAAGAAAGTCAAAATAATAAAAAAGAATAATATAACAAAACCAGAGCAAAAAAATAAAATCAAAACAAAACAAAAAATGTAGTAAACTCAAACCAATAAAAAACAATGATGTAACAAAATCAAAACAACAAAAACATATATAGTAAAAAAACAATCCAAAAATATGATAAAATCTAAATAACAAAACGTAATAAAATCAAAACAACTAAGAATAAATAATAATAATAATCATCATCATCATCATCAGCATAATGAAAATTTTATGAGCGGCGCAAGGTTTCTTCCTCGCCGAATCAAAAGGGTCTCATTATGAACAATTTTCATTTCTCGTCACAAATAACAAAAAAGGGTATTCTACATTTTCATGCACGCATTAATACAAATTATAGGCCATCGGTCCCTTTCTCCTAGCAATTAATCAAGGATTTTATCCCTCTAGGGAGATGTAATTAATGTCGCAACCTTTACAGTGCAGCGGGTCTTGGGTCCCGACTCGATATCCCTCATCGTCTAGTCAGTCAGACGGCGTGCACACATTAGCGACTCCAAGTCTTTTGGTCTTTGGAGTCTGAATAAACTGTCACCTTGTGACTAGCACGCCTGCGGATAAAATAAAATAAATATAAAATAAAATAAGAAAAAAATATGTCCCACAAGTTTGGCATGCCCGGTGGGACTCAACCTCCTTCATCTCTTCACCGAGACTAAGGGCCCTATAGCCTTCTAATAAACGATGATTACCTGTTTTGATAATTTGTAGGTGATGTTCTAGTAGTTATCATGGCTAGAGTTCAACTAGGGCTTGGCATCGCCCGTGTTCATGCCAGGCTTGGGTATCTAGCCGTCCTGACCATGTTCGAAGATTTTTTTCCTCCAACAGTTGGCTTCCCCAATTCTTGGGGGTGGCCTTCGTGAGCCTGTTGAACATTGAAGTGACAGAGTCTATGAAGACTACCGCTATCAAGGCTGTTGAGGCCAGAATTACATCCAACCCCACCAATTGCAAGAAGTTTGGGGTAGTCCGCTATTATGATCTAGCAACAAGAAGCCGGCTCCCTACAAGAGAAGAGGTTCAAGAAGAAATGTTATCATCCTCAAAGGATGACTATCTACCACATGCAAATCTATACTGATTGGAAATGTCAGAATCTATCTGAGCGATCGGGAGGCTAAAGTCACACTGGACCGCATTGTATCATCGGTCCCAATATGCAACTCTTTTCAAGTGTTGGCTGGGACTCGAAAAGAATACGTTGTGCCAAGCCACGAACCAAGAAGTAGTTTGGCCCCGAAATCAACCAAGTGCAAGCTAGTCTGGATGAATAGGAGGGCCCAGGCTCCCCTGTTAGTCCTGTAAAAGCCCAATAGAGCTAATGAAAAGAAGTCAAGACAAAAGATGCAAAATGATCTGCCAGCCCTGGTGTCTCCTCCACTTGCATTCAAGACACGTACCCAACAGGGAAGTATATGTTGCTACTCCAAAGGTTACAACAGAACAGCCCATCTAGGGCGCTTAGCTTATATGCCCCTACTCTTCACAAGCATAAGAAGAGATTAACTAGACCGTGCGTAATTATCTCCACAGTCTCAGAAATGCTATTTTGGGACAACAAAGGCTATTGGGAGCCATGGAAACTGCTAAAAAAAGAGGAGAAAAAAGAGAAAAAACTCAAAAAAAAAAGAGAAAGAAAAAAGAAACAAGAAAAATCGACCAAAAAAAAAGACAAAGAAGAAGAAAGAAGAAAAAAATTCAAAAAAATCAATCAAGGATATCAAACTCCAACTGGCGCTGGAGCAGATAGTGAAGAAGCGGGTGGTCATGGGTCCTCACCCCATAAAGAAATGAATCTAGAAGTTTCAGACCTTTTCTCGTAAGCCACTAAGAAGAACAACAAGAAGGAACGAAAATTTGCATATATACATGTCACATGGCAGAGTCGACCAGCCGACATGGGGCTCTGCCAACTAAACATGAGGAACGGTCCCAACTTGTTCAAAGATTGGTTCCTCTCACTAGAAGAAGGAAAACTACAAAAGAAGCCTTGATCGCAACCTTTATCAAAGAAAGAATCTTTCCCCTAAGGCCTTAGTCCTTGGTCATTGTACAATCTTATTATTATTAATAAAAGTTACCATTGTGGGTTGGTGTAGTGGAGTGAACCCCTCATCCCCTCTCTGAGGGGGTGAGCGCTCTCCTCCACACCCACCTTGGTCTGTTTTGCAAAAAAAAAAAAAAAAGCAGTCTCTGAGCTGGTCATAACAAATGTGACTACAAATGTAGTGACAGCTGAATATGATAGTGAGATGTCACCCATTCCACCTTAAGAAGCTTCGATTGAAG
This sequence comes from Amorphophallus konjac, assembly GCA_022559845.1. Taxonomy (NCBI): domain Eukaryota; kingdom Viridiplantae; phylum Streptophyta; class Magnoliopsida; order Alismatales; family Araceae; genus Amorphophallus; species Amorphophallus konjac. The sequence goes on from CM040128.1 coordinate 240,897,504, forward strand.
CGGGGGACAACACCAACGACCCCTCCATACATGATCCCACTTTGCTAGCATTGCTGCAAAAAAAAATAGCAAGAAATTGAAATGCTGAGGAGGCAGTTGAACAAAAGAAATGTTCATCCATCCACATCTAATCATGCGGGAGCCCCACCTGAAAAATCACAAGGCGATGTCGATTCACTCGAATCCCCACCACAGTCAGTCATGTCTCAACCAACACCTAGCTATGATGGGGGCATTCTCCACAAAAAACTACAACCTGCAGCTTCAGCACGGCCTCCAGTCCCTCAAGCGTATCAGCTGCCTGAAGATGTGTCAGAAGCCAGCGCTGAGTGAACTTATGAGGCCTATATTCTAGCACCTGTAAAAGAAAAAGAGGGATGGCAGTCAGTACCCAAAAAAAAAACTAGAAGAAAACCAGCACACAATGTCGCTCTTGGAGTACACATTCACGGCGTCACGCGACAACCATCTCTACCAGCTGTAACTCTTATTCGGAGAACAACAGGCCCTCGGGTAAGCATGAGAAGACCCAATGGGGATAAAACAAGACGAACTCTATCGCCAATGCCCAGGAAGCCAAACTCGACAGAGGATCGACTGCAAGTTATCATAAATAGTTAAGATGAATATGAACAGCCTGAATTGCAGCCCGTGTAGCTGAAAGACTACGTGCCCTGGGAGAATTTTGTGCTCCTTGAATTAAGGTAGGAAGATGGAAAAGAAATACATGATGTAAGAGATGACATGTTCTGGGGTAGATACTAATAAAGAAGGAAAAGTAAAAGAAGAAGAAGCCTATAAATGAAAGAAGAGTCACAACTTTGCATTGCAACACACTATTAACAATGTTCAATCTGGCGGATCCTGATGAAATGGAAGAAATATGCTTTACAGCAGCAAGGGTAGGTCAAGCCGGAACTTTAACTTGTATCCATAATACAAGATCTGGAAGGAAATGGGGGCATCCTCCACCAGCTAGCAATAACATAATATTCAGGGAAGAAAAGTCGTAGCAGGTCCCTGAGCCTGAAATCAGGGGTGCCCAAATCCGGCCCCCACCCACCCAATCTCTACACGGAAAGTGGAAGTAGTGAGGTTATCCCCTCATTCGCTGAATTTCTACAGGGAACAGAGCCAATTAAGAAGATACAAGCTCATGTAGTGCGAGCAAAGGAGATTGAGTCACCTTCTAAGTCAGCTCTGGCAGTATGAAGCAATGCTAGGCCAAACAAGGCCGAAGAGATGGAGCTAACTAATGTTAGGGCCAGTGGAAGAATCATGAAGCTGCTAAAGGAAATCCCTACAAGGATCAGTATGTCAGAGATTATGTCCCTAAGTTAAGAGACTAGACAAACCATAATTGAAGCTCCGCAGGCCTCAGCCTACTATGAAAGCCACTTCACAAGAAATGCAATTAGTGATAACTATAACTTTCTCTTAATAAAATATGCTCCTGCCTCTGCCAGTTATAACGGGCCACTACATATGAGAGGGCAGTTGAATGATTAGCCATTGAGCAGAAATTTAATTTATCTGGGGGCACCTGGCAGCATACTTTCTTACCGGATTTATCAGAAATATTATTTCGATGTGCACCTGACAAAGGTCAGGGATATGAAGATAGTCGGCTTCAATCAGAAGTTTGAAGTTCTTTTGGCTACGGTAGAATTCCACCCCTCACTAGGGGTTTCACAGCCGAGGTGCAGTTCCATGCACTAAATTTCATCACCTCATACAAGACGCTGCTGGGTCATCTATGGCTACATCAAATTTGGTGGTGCCCTCCACTCTATAGCAATCCATCATGTAACGACCCGAGAATTCGATTACCGGGAAGGCCCGATAACCCGAGACTCGCACCGCCGCCCACGAGCTGGGAGGGCTCGGAAGGGCTAAAAGGAGTGTGGAGGCACGAAGAAATAAGAAATAAAGCAGGACAACCAACAACAACAAGCTGAAAGAAAGAACAACTACAGCTACAACAGAGTCCAGTCCAACAGAAAGTACAGTCTAAAGCAGTAAAACGTACCACATGCCAAGTGAACACTCGGCCCGGCAAGCTGGCAACTGAGAACCTCCGCTCCGCACCCTCGAACCTCGAGGAAGGACCGCTACACCTGAAAAGCAGGGAATGAGTCTCCTAAACAGAGACTCAGCAGGGATCCCGCGGAACCCCAACCAGAAACAACAGCGGTAGCGGAAAGGAGAGCTACAACTACAGCAGGAACAGCAAACCGGTGACCGGTCAAAACTCGGCACTACAGCTACTCCTACTGCCAGAAGACAGACCTCGATCACACAGTCGAAGCTACCGAACCACGCTAGTACCACCTACCGAAGCAAGAACACACGGCAACCACGCCGTAGAGGCCTGTCCCCCGGACAGCCAACCTGGACACGCTGTCCAAGGTGCAACCCCGACCATCCGATCGCGGGTACCGCACAACAAGACCCAACCTCGGTAAAGCCACTAGCACTAGTCTCATGACGCGAAAACCAACACACGCGTCACGGTGAACCAACCGAAACTCAATGGGCAACGCGACCGAAAACTCGAAGGTCAAAGACATAGAGACTGACAGTCTGTCACTCCCAACTCGACAGGAGTACCACCCACTAGAAGCACAGCCGGTAGCGTCCCCTGACGTCTTACACCGCACCGCAGGTGAACCGCCTGACGTTGTAGGTCCTACCCGAGGCGCGAACACCGTACAAGTAACCACAAACAAGTGACTAGCTGGGGTCACGCCCGTCGACGTGCGTCCACTGTCCCCAACCACGTGTGCACACACAGACCACGCGTCCTAGGTCTGGCCCTCTGACCGGTTTTCCCCTGGCACTGGACTCTGATTTGACGAGGGGCCCGATGGTAACCAGTCTAAAACCGTCCTCAGGGTAAGCCCGTACACCACTCCTGGTGCGACCAGCACACGCGTACTGGTAGGCTACGACTAGTGGAGGGTCACTGAAGGAGTAGACTCTCAACTCAACGAAAACAACGTCCGAATCCGACGACGTACGGGGACCACCCCACGTACCAGCCCCGTCGCACGGTGACCACAGTCGGAGAAGAAACGGGACTCACAGTCCACGGCCACGCACGCACCGTGCGCGAGAGTCGAGAAAACTCGAGTGGCACTTAAGCCACTGGACTCTGGACAGTCCTCTAGACACACTACAGCCAACGGTCCTTGAGTCACAAGACTCGGGGTCAAGACCATTGTACGCAACAGCACAAGGCCGTCAATCTAGTCCAATCTCTAGGTCTAAAACCACAGTAGCACAAGTACCGAGACAACTCACGAGTCGTCAAGACCACTCCCTCGGGAAGGGAACGCAAGGGACCAAGGCCACCCACATGGGCCACACGGAAAACACAGAAGCACGATTCCCAGGGTAGCACACAAGCCACCACGACGATTTCCCATCTTGTAGCAAGCGGGAAACCTCCAGCCCCAGGCCGGATAACTGGACTCGCAGTCCAAGGCCAAACACGTGGCCCACACGGAAATCACCTTCTAAAGAAACTCACAATATGCGGGGGAGATCCCACCGCACACACACCGATACACGCTGACTCGATCTAGCAAGAACACGGAAGCCCGGAACACCTGGAGTCACCCGGACCCACCAAGCCCATGGGCACGCTTATCGAGGTAACACGGTACCTCCAGACACCCAAAGACATGGTCACGGAACTCCACGGGGTGTCCAGGACACACACGGCTCAAGGGGGGCATGATCAGCCGCAGACCGCCCGCCCCGGGCAGCCCGGATGGTCACTTCACTAACGCGCTATAGGTCCATAGCGCGTTCAAGCAGAATGCGCTAGGAGCCTATAGCGCGACAAGGCAGGTCGCGCTATGTTTCCATAGCGCGACAGTCCAGAACGCGCCATAGCCCTATAGCGCGACAGGAACCGCCATACTGTTCATCTTCCCCGATGAACGCGCTCTATCAGGGCAGCGCGACTATCTAGATCCCCAAATATGAACGCGCTCTATCAGGGCAGCGCTCTATCAGCCCAGATCCCGTCCGGGAAGGCACATTACCGAAACGACCACCAAAGGTCTCACTGGCAGACGGCTCTCGCCACGCTCGATCCCCAACAACCAGCATCTTCTGTCTCTGAAAAGACCATCCACTGGTCACCAACTGCTCGTCAACGGGAAACCTCCGCTTGCTCAGCTTCTTCCTTCTTTCCTGGTCCTCGACCGGGTCCAAAGGAAACATTCCAAACCTCGGCAAGCCATCCGTCGACTCACACACAGACTGATGCCACATCTCGAGCTGCACTCCTCTCGGACACCGCATCCGAGCTCGAACATCGCTCCAACTCGACCCTCTCGGGGAGCACGACGGAACCGAATGACGGATCCTGGTGTCTTCAATCATCACCTCACTAGACTCAGACTCACAGGGGAATCATCCCATGCTGGTCACCAAATCAGGGATAACCATTGCGACACCAACGTCCTATCAAGGACCACCAATCCGACGCCAATCTCACAAAAAGGCCTCCGCCCACAGGCGTCACTCTTCTATCTGGTCTCATCAAATCCTTCGATCAATCCAAGTGGACACCTGCCAATCCCGATTCTGCCCTTACCACAGAGCCACGGGACACCACCTGAACAGTGCTCACGGCGACCTGGTCACCGACACCACGACCAAAGCACTTTGGGTCCCCGATCGATTATACATCTCACCACCACAATCCGACAAGACCGTAAAGCCAACAGACGTTGCTGTGGTCGGTCACACGGTTAGGCTCACCAGCCACTCACAGCCGCCAACCGGGACCCATAGTCTGCCAGAGACCACATTTTCAAAGCACGATCTCAACCGAGGACACGATTGGGAACATAAGTCAGACACCAAGCCACCGACTCTAACCAATACGTCCTCGACCTCCGTCAGGCGACATCCTCAACAACCTCATCCAGGTCCAACACCGACGCCTGACATGGCTTCCAACACAGGAACAGGGTACTCATGCGGCGCACTAGCCAGCATATTTCCCAACACTCCATCATGCCAGTGCCAAGAATCATGATATCTCGGGCAACGGCATGGCAACGACACGTTTCACACCGAGGAACCCATCCTCCGATGCTCAACGCAAACTCAGGAATCCGCCCGTAGCAACCAACGCTACGATCCTGAACCAGTGGGTTATGGGCCCACCACGCTTCCGCTGCGCACTCAAATCCGCGCGCACAGCCGAGAAAGCAAACATCGCCCAACCAGCACTCGTCCTTCCGGAACAGCACCAGCACCCTCACACGACAAGGGAATGGGCACAACTTCTCACAGGCAACCGCCTTGCCAAGACAAGGAGCACGTCTCGCACGGACTTCATGGCACACAAGGCCAACCAATCCGAACACACAATGCAAGACGACGATCCTTAGCCGAACGCAATCTCTCCAACCAAAGGAGAAACCAGCGCACTTCCGACTAACGGAAGAACTCCATGCTCGACCTGACCTCAAACCTCGCGCACGCTGGAAACAGCACCATCCAGCACCAAGAAAAATCATCGCTTCCGTCAGGTCAGTGCCTTCGACACACTCGACGAGTGTCACGTCGGACCACAATCACAGCATCTCTCGATGCACCACTGCTGCAATTCCTCAAACTGCAACACCCCACGCCAAGAGCCGCAACACGATCCATAACCGACAACCGCCGATGCTCACCCTCGAGTCCCGAAACTCACCGCGGAGCCTTCACATCTCAAGCCAACTCCAGGACGAACACAACCCAATCGCACACAAGAGCGCAGGAGCAAGACTTACTGGGACACCACAGCCCAATCTTGCCTCGAATTCCACAAAACAACCGGGACCGACACGTCATTTCTGACGCCACAGAGCACGACAAGGACATCAGGCTCGATGAAACAGCAGCTCACCGAGAAGATCCTCTGCTCACCCGAGCACACTTCTCGATCAGAACACCCGCTCTGCCACCTTAAACCACGACCTGAACACCTCAGGGGCTGGATAAACCTCAAGCTGGAGTGGCCAAAACCGACAGCAGCTCATTCAGAGCACACTCACGGTCACTTAACCACGGAAAATCCTCTCCAGCCACCTGACCACGCTGCAGGTTCCTCGAACGCAGCACCGCAAGCTTGCACCTGCCAGCAACCTCTGCCCAACGCAGCACAACCAGGGCCACCACCGATGAGAGAGAAGGCTCTCGATCTCGATCCTTAGACCCCACGCTGGCACGAAAGCCACGGACAGCAACCACCTTCACAGCGCCGCACAGCGCACTCAAGCTCTCAAGCGAGAAACTAGGCGGAAAGCGAACACAAAACCCTAAGCCAGCTGCCGACTGTACTGGACCTTATGGACTCTGATCACTACAATATTTCGAATTCCTATGTACGTCCACAACCACCGCTCTGATACCAGCTGTAACGACCCGAGAATCCGATTACCGGGAAGGCCCGATAACCCGAGACTCGCACCGCCGCCCACGAGCCGGGAGGGCTCGGAATGGCTAAAAGGAGTGTGGAGGCACGAAGAAATAGGAAATAAAGCAGGACAACCAACAACAACAAGCTGAAAGAAAGAACAACTACAGCTACAACAGAGTCCAGTCCAACAGAAAGTACAGTCTAAAGCAGTAAAACGTACCACATGCCAAGTGAACACTCGGCCCGGCAAGCTGGCAACTGAGAACCTCCGCTCCGCACCCTCGAACCTCGAGGAAGGACCGCTACACCTGAAAAGCAGGGAATGAGTCTCCTAAACAGAGACTCAGCAGGGATCCCGCGGAACCCCAACCAGAAACAATGGCGGTAGCGGAAAGGAGAGCTACAACTACAGCAGGAACAACAAACCGGTGGCCGGTCAAAACTCGGCACTACAGCTACTCCTACTGCCAGAAGGCAGACCTCGATCACGCAGTCGAAGCTACCGAACCACGCTAGTACCACCTACCGAAGCAAGAACACACGGCAACCACGCCGTAGAGGCCTGTCCCCCGGACAGCCAACCTGGACACGCTGTCCAAGATGCAACCCCGACCATCCGATCGCGGGTACCGCACAACAAGACCCAACCTCGGTAAAGCCACTAGCACTAGTCTCATGACGCGAAAACCAACACACGCGTCACGGTGAACCAACCGAAACTCAATGGGCAACGTGACCGAAAACTCGAAGGTCAAAGACATAGAGACTGACAGTCTGTCACTCCCAACTCGACAGGAGTACCACCCACTAGAAGCACAGCCGGTAGCATCCCCAGACGTCTTACACCGCACCGCAGGTGAACCGCCTGATATGGTAGGTCCTACCCGAGGCGCGAACACCGTACAAGTAACCACAAACAAGTGACTAGCTGGGGTCACGCCCGTCGACGTGCGTCCACTGTCCCCAACCACGTGTGCACACACAGACCACGCGTCCTAGGTCTGGCCCTATGACCGGTTTTCCCCTGGCACTGGACTCTGATTTGACGAGGGGCCCGACGGTAACCAGTCTAAAACCGTCCTCAGGGTAAGCCCGTACACCACTCCCTGGTGCGACCAGCACACGCGTACTGGTAGGCTACAACTAGTGGAGGGTCACTGAAAGAGTAGACTCTCAACTCAATGGAAAACAACGTCCGAATCCGACGACGTACGGGGACCACCCCACGTACCGGCCCCGTCGCACGGTGACCACAGTCAGAGAAGAAACGGGACTCACAGTCCACGGCCACGCACGCACCGTGCGGTAGAGTCGAGAAAACTCGAGTGGCACTTAAGCCACTGGACTCTGGACAGTCCTCTAGACACACTACAGCCAACGGTCCTTGAGTCACAAGACTCGGGGTCAAGACCGTTGTACGCAACAGCACAAGGCCGTCAATCTAGTCCAATCTCTAGGTCTAAAACCACGGTAGCACAAGTACCGAGACAACTCACGAGTCGCCAAGACCACTCCCTCGGGAAGGGAACGCAAGGGACCAAGGCCACCCACACGGGCCACATGGAAAACATAAAAGCACGATTCCCAGGGCAGCACACAAGCCACCACGACGATTTCCCATCTTGTAGCAAGCGGGAAACCTCCAGCCCCAGGCCGGATAACTGGACTCGCAGTCCAAGGCCAAACACGTGGCCCACACGGAAATCACCTTCCAAAGAAACTCACAATATGCGGGGGAGATCCCACCGCACACACACCGATACACGGTGACTCGATCTAGCAAGAACACGGAAGCCCGGAACACCTGGAGTCACCCGGACCCACCAAGCCCACGGGCACGCTTATCGAGGTAACACGGTACCTCCAGACACCCAAAGACACGGTCACGGAACTCCACGGGGTGTCCAGGACACACACGGCTCAAGGGGGGCATGATCAGCCGCAGACCGCCCGCCCCGGGCAGCCCGGATGGTCACTTCACTAACGCGCTATAGGTCCATAGCGCGTTCAAGCAGAACGCGCTAGGAGCCTATAGCGCGACAAGGCAGGTCGCGCTATGTTTCCATAGCGCGACAGTCCAGAACACGCCATAGCCCTATAGCGCGACAGGAACCGCCATACTGTTCATCTTCCCCGATGAACGCGCTCTATCAGGGCAGCGCGACCATCAAGAACGCGCTACTGGAGCATAGCGCGTTCTCAGTCCGCGCCCGAAAACGGTGGAAACCGTGGGAAAAACCATTCCACGCCCCGTCCACCCCCAGGTGAAGGGGAAACAAAAGGGGAAGCCTTCCCCAAGCCCCTAGGCATGCATCTAAACCCCTGGATCGCCCGAAAACACGGTAAAACGGAAGATCCGGCTCACACCTCAAAAACATGCATTTTTCCCCAAATCGCCCCGTTTAGCCCGCTCGGCTCACCACGGCCTACCAAACTCGCGGGAAAAGAAGTGCACGAGCTGGGGGTCCATCTCCCTACCTCCACCGAAGAAACGACGCGATGTGGATGCCGATCCAAGAAGAAATCGTTGCGAAACCCTCGCCGGCTCGCGATCGCGCCACTGAGCTTCCACGCGCCTCCTCCGCATCGATCCTCGCCTGTCCTCGCCAGCATCCTCGCCCGCGCCACCTCCACCTCGCCCCCGCCTCGCTCCGTCGGCCGCCGGAGAAGAGAGGGGAGAAAGAGAGCGTGAGAGAAGAGAGAGGGAGGGAAGAGAGAAATGAGAGGGGGAGAGAGAAAAGGGTTAGTATATATATAGGAAAACCCGAATTTTATAGAAATTCAGAAAATTATGAAAAATTACCTCCGCGATCCTCGGGAAGAGCGCAACGCAGTGGTAACGTCCCAGAGTCGGAGAACGCCACGGTTTGCCCTGCAAAGAGTTCCGATGGCACATCAGGGAAAAACACGTGTAAAGCACAAAATACACTCCGAGACCCACTAAAATGATCCGAAAAATATCCGAAAAAAATCCGGGGCATTACACATCAAGTACTCCTAGGACGGAGAAGAGAAGAGAATAGGATATTTGCTGACTTATTCAAACATCATCTCCTTGGTGCATGCCTATATCTGGAGAAGATAAAAGATAGTTCTGTCAAACAGGCTACAAAATAAAGAAACAGAAGGTGGTGGAATCTAATGGTTGGTTCCTTCCACTGCCACGTAACTACTTGGCTTCTCACAAAAGAGCAAATCCATCCAAAGTAAAAGACGTACTCCAAGATGTTCCTCAAGCCATACACCCCTGACTCGGAAGCATGTAAAGCAAAAGGTCTACTTAGGCACATCAAGGTCCCACTAGGGATCACAAGGCCCATTATAAATGCTGACTGCCAGGCGACTGAACCATTGAAGATTGCTCATCCAAAGAGTCGATCTATTGTATTCTATGCAACATAAGAAGGGCCAATAAAGGGGACGACGCCTGCCATCTCGCTGAAGAAATATATGATCCAGTCATCCCGATGATGGGGCTTCCCAATGTAACCAGCAAGATGGTCAAATAGGCAAGAAAGGATCCGATTCTCTCTGTCCAGCCTAAAAGTCAAAAGAGAGAGAGAGAGAGAGCAAAAAAATGGATGAATGAAATGCTCAGAAAGCTATGGTATCTACCAAATATGGATAGGGGGTTACTACAGACTATTCAATACCCAGGCTTGGGTTTCCCTCTAGAATAATTTCATGAGATAGATATTATAATGTCCCAATTTTTTGGATCCTTCTTCTCGGGTCTTGGATCTGCGTTTCTGGTGTATCCGACTCCGTTGTGTCCAAAATGATATTTTGGACATCTTTCGTGTTCGGATCGGCGTGATCCGAAGTTGTTTCGGAGGCCGGAGTGCGTTCCGCGAATTTCTGCGTGTGTTTTCCGATTCCCGGTGTGTGTTTCGGTAATTCCTTCGAAACCTCGCTACGGGTGAACCGGGCCGTTCACCTAGGCGAGAGTGGTACCGTTGCGATCGGTGCGTTCCGAGGATCGTGGAAATGTGATTTTCTATTTTTTGATATTTTTCAGAATTTTTGAATTTTCCTTATATAAACCCCCTTTCTCTCTCTCCCCTCTCATTTCTCACCCTCTCTCCCTCTCTCTTCTCTCACGCTCTCTTTCTCCCCTCTCTTCTCCGATGGCTGACGGAGCGAGGTGGGGGAGAGGTGGAGGCAGCGCGGGCGAGGATGCGGGTGAGGATCGAGGCGGTTGCGGGCACGATCCCTCGGTGGATTCTGAGATGGCGTCGTTCGTGTTCCGGGTAGTTTTCGGCGTAGATTAGTCGCTTCGGCGCGCGATTTCTTCGATGGAGGTAGGGTGACGGAACACTACTGCATCCTACCCGTTTTCCCTATCATTGCACGTCGTTCGGCACGGAAACTGCTGTGTTTGGGTCCGTTCTAGCGAAACCGTGGTTTTGTAGGTTTCGTAGGGTCGGTCGGGAAACGGCGATGGTTTCCAGATCGGTTACTGTCAACGGATTCCTTGGGGCGGGAGCGTTCTTTTCCCTCTGATTTCGTCTCGATTGGTGGTCCCGTTGGACCGGCAGGGCTCCGGGAAGTCCGGAAACCCTTTTTGAGCAACTTCGGTAGAATCGCCCATTTCTCATGATTCGTGCGTCGTTTTGACTCCGGTCGGAGTCCATGTGATTGCCAGGGTGGTTGTGGTTGTATCCCCTTCGTTTCGGCACGAACGGGGCATGAAAAGGATGCGATCGGGTGACCCCCTTGGTTTACCCGCCGTGACGGTTGGGCGGTCGAACTAGGGCCCGTCTATCGTATGGGCGGCTGGCTTTGGTCCGTTCTTCTCGTTCTTGTTTTGGGGTTGTGCGGTCGGACGATAGACCACACATGTGATGTGCAGCCAGGAGAGGTCCGCATGTCCCCCCATGGGCGACTGGTCCCCAGATGTCTATCTCTCCGTTGGGCTTGTGCGGCCAGGCGCTGACCGCATGTCCCTGTTGACCCTTGGTCAACGAGTTGTGTCGGTCGGGTTGTGTGGTTTGGTCAAAACCGTTTTGACTGACACTGGAGTAGGTCGGTTGGGTTGTGCGGGTGACCCTTAGCCACACATCCCCTTGGGCGGTTCAGCCCTAACCGCCTATCCTCCATTTAGGGTTAGTCCGATTAGTGCGTTGTGCGGTTTCTTCCTGACCGCATGTCTCTTGAGCGGCTCTTCCCCAACCGCACGTCCCTTGAGCGGCCCAGAATGAACCGCCCATGTGCCAGTCTAACCCGGTGTTTCCATTTTGACCGATTCGAGTCCCGGGTGTATGGTTCTCGATCCACGTGTCGACCCGTGGCCTGACGGATGCTATGCACTTCATCGGGGCCAGGTGTCATGGTACAGTGTGGTCCCGGGGTGTAGCATTCTTGACGCGTGTCACCGTGTGTTGGCGTACGTGCGGTGAGAGTCCCCGTGCGTTGTCGGTTTCTCCAGAAAGTGATTTCCGAGTGGGTCCTGTATGAGGCCTTGGGCTGCGAGCCCAGTTGTCCAGTCTAGGGCTGGAGGCTTCACTCTTCTTCATGAGTTGGGCTGCAGCTTGACGGTGTGTGAGCTACCTTGGGAATCGTGCTTCTATGCTTTCCATGTGGGCCGTGTGTGTGGCCTTAGTCCCTTGAGTTCCCTTCCCGAGGGAATGGTCTCGGCGGCTCATGAGCTACCTCGATACTCATGCTACCGTGATTTTAGACCTAGAGATTGGACTAGATTGATGGCCTTGTGTTGTCACGTACGATAGTCTTGACCCCGAGTCTTGTGACTCAAGGACCGTTGGGTGTAGTGCGTCTAGAGGACTGTCCATAGTCTAGTGGCTTAGCGTCACTTAGGTTTTCTCGACTCTCGCGTAGGTTGTGTGCGTGGCCATGGACTGTGAGTCCCGTTTCTTCTCCGACTATGGTCATCGTGCGACGGTGCTATGTGGGACGATCCCCGTACGCCGTCGGATGCGGACGTTATTTTCCGTTGACTTGAGAGTCTACTCCGTAGTGACCCTCCACTAGACGTAGCCTGCTTACACGCGTGTGGTCCCACCAGGGAGTGGTGGAGAGGCTACACTTAGAGACGGTTTGTGGACCGGTTTCCGTCGGGCCCCACATCTTGCAGCCAGAGTCCGGCTGAGGGGAAAACCGATCAGAGGGCCAGACCAGGGACGCACGGTCTGTGTGTGCACACGTGGTTGGGTGCGGTTAGACCCACATCGACGGGCGTGACCGCAGCTAGTCACTCGTTTGTGGTTACTTGTGCGGTGTTCGTGCCTTTGGTAGGAGCTACCACGTCAAGCAGTTCACCTGTGGTGCGGTGTAAGACGTCAGGGGATGCTACCGACTGTGCTTCTAGTGGGAGGTACTCCTGTCGAGTCGGGAGTGACAGACTATCAGTCTCTATGATTTTGACCTTCGGGTTTTGGTCGTGTTGACCATTGAGTTCCGGTTGTCTCGCTGTGGCACGCGTGTCAGTTCTCGTGCCATGGGACTGATACTAGTAGCTTTACCGAGGTTGCATCTTGTCGGTGTGGTGTCCGCTACCGGGTGGTTGGGATTGCACCTTGGATAGCGTGTCCAGGTTGGCCGTGTCTTGGGAGACAGGCCTCTACGGTGCGGTTGCCGTGGGTTTTTACTTCAGTAGGTGGTTCTAGTGTGGTTCGGTAGCCTCGACCATGAGATCGGGGTGTGCTTTCTGGTACAGTAGGAGAAGTCGTAGTGTCAAGTTTCGACCGGCCACCGGGTTTACTATTCATGCTGTTACTGTTGCTCTCGTAGTTACAGCTTTCTGTGCCGTCGTTGTTTCCAGGTGGGGTTCTGCGGGATCCCTGCTGAGTCTCTATTTTGGAGACTCATTCCCTGCTTTTCAGTGTGGCGGTTCTTCCTCGTGGTTCGAGTGTGCTGTTCGAGGGTTCTCAGTTGCCAGCTCGCCGGGCCGAGTGTTCACTCGGCATGTGGTACGCTTTACTGCTTTAGACTATACTTTCTATTGGATTGGACTCTGTTGTAGCTGTAGTTGTTTATTTATTTCTGTTAATTGTTGAATTGTCCTACTTTATTTTCTATTTCTTTGTGCCTCCACACTCCTTTCAGCCCCTCCGAGCCCTCCCGGCTCGTGGGCGGCGGTTCGAGTCTCGGGTTATCGGGTCTCTCCCGGTAACAAGTGAAGACTCCTTGGAAGTAGTGTATGACGAATATCCAGGGGAATATGAAGCAATTGGGATGTCTGTGGGACTAGAGAAGACCTTGCACCTCCAATTGCCAGTGCATGAAAGCCAAGAAGTCGACACTTCATGCAGATTGCCAAGAAACCCTTATCTTGCTCAAAGAATACCTGAAGACCTCGCCAGTGCTGGGGGAACCAGTGAAAGGGCAGTTGTTGATTCTGTATACATATTTGCCATCGAATATTTTCTGAGGGCAATGTTGGCCCAGAATAATGATGAAAAAGGAATAGGCCCTCTATGTCACGCCCCGATCCGATGGCAGCGGAACGTATTGGTCGGAACGTGGCAGCGATACAGTCGTGAATAATCAGAGTAACTCATAAGACACAACTTCAAGGCCAGACAATAATGATGAAAATACAATTCTTATTAATATCAAATGTCAAACTTACAATTCTTGACTCACTTACATATTTAAATGAACAGACTCATTACTCTTAATAAAAAGGAAAAGACTCAATGATAGGACAAGATAAGACTCAAGAAAACTAAAGACACCGACACGATTCTCCATAACGCTCATCACTCTTGCCCTTCCCCATCTGGCAGACTATCTTCAATGTCATTACCTGAAAATGTTGAAAATAGGCTGGTGAGCAAAAAGCTCAGTAGAAATTACATCTCTCATCAAACAGAATATAAGTGATTAGCCAATTAACGTATTCGTGACGATGCAATGCATGGAACTAGAAAATCATGACGATCAATCTAACAGGAAAGATGAATATTAAAGTCAAAGGCAGTTACAAGCTCAAGAGAAATAGAGATGAATTCCCATGCAGAGTCAAGGACAAGCTATCAGAATATAACAAGGACAGATACTTAGATGAACATAACTTCAGAATTGGCCAGATTATAACAGAGTTTCAATAATATAAGCAGAATTGAACAATCTAGCAGAATATCTAAATTATTAGAATAACCGAACATAAATTATCATAATAATAGAATTAACAGAAATAACAGAGTTTGCAGAATAACAGAGATAGCAGAATATAACAGATGTACAGAGTTTGGTGCAATGCCACACCCAGAATTCCCATGGTTTACAGAATTTGACTTCCGTCCTACCTGGCACTGAAAAGTCGCGGACCCACAGCCCTTAATGTTTCAGAATCAGATTTGGCCAAATACAGAGTCAAAGGGTTATGTTCTCGAATTGATGAGAAGAAGATTCCAAAAGGAGTAGAGTGTCAAGTAACACGGATCAGATCCAGGGTTTTTTAGGGTATAACCAGCTCGACTGCCTTGAGGGAATCCAAGGCTAGCGGAGACTTACAGAGGTCTCAATTACTAACTTGCCAATCCGAAGGAACGGAATGTCCAACGGAGAACTCGTATGTCATCGAGAGTTGAGGTGTATAACGTGAACCAATCATGAAAAAGGGACTCCATCTACGGATGTGAGATGAGAGTGTCAAAAGACCCGAGGTATGGGTCAAAACCGGAAGAAAACGGTGAGAATATGAATGCGTTAATTATAGAATTCACGTCAAACCAATTCTATAAATAACTATAATTAAATAAACTTATTTAATTGACGTCCATGAGTAGTGTCATTTATTAATTAGCATCCACTTAGATGGACTTTAATTATATGATTTTTAACGTAATTTATTTAACATGAATTCAAGTCAATATCTATTTAATTGAATAATTTTAAGAATATACATTCAAAGACATATTTATTTATTTAAAATAATTTATAAAAATAGAATATATGATAATTAGGAGAAAAATTCAAGGATTCCAAATATATAATTTTTATAATTTTTCATTGTATAGTTTAATAAATATGAATTTTAAAAGCTATAATTACAATATATATATGTATATATATATGTATATATATATATATATATATATATATATATATATATATATATATATATATATATATATATAATTTGACGACCTTACTGTACGTCGTCAAAAATGATGTTTGACGACATACGAGATGTCGTCATTTCAACATTGTCAAATTTTGTCTATTCTTTGGTCCTCTCGTTTCCCGACTTAACCACGTCGGAATCTAGCCTATGATATATCGAAATGACGGGCTCGAAAAACTCTACCTAACCATACGTTCAAAATAATGTTTTGTTGAGAGACGGGGGATCTTGCGATAGGGGACACGAAAAACGGTGCAACCACTTTCACTACCTCGGTCTCCACCCCAATAGTATCCCCATAAATTTTCATGGCCAAAGGATACTTCTATACCTATGAACAACTATTAATGCTAAAACTCATAACTAATATCTGTTCAACTGACGACTGTCGTTGATCAATCTTTTTAGAATTTCATTAAATGACGACATGGGGGTTGTCACCTTCTATTCTTATAACGCCCTAAACGGTGGCGTCATTTTCATATGACACGACATACATCAAGTCGTCATTTTCAATTGGAAATTGACGACTGGTTTGATGGGCGTCAAAATGAATTAGCGCCCTAGAAAGGGTCGCTATTTACTGTAAAATTTCAATTCTCGACCAAACACATCGATAACCATATGCATGATATAAAAGATGATTTTATCATGTTGGCCTTAAATCATGATTTAACTTTGTTTGGGCTACGAAACTTGAGAAAACCTACGAAAAACTAGAGATTTTGAACTCGAACACGAGATATGCGAATGTTGTTTATGATCATAAGAGCATGTAATATCTTTGTTAATTGAGTTTAGCCGTCAGAGAGAACACCAACCTCGTGTGATGATTTGAATGGTGAACAGAGAGATTAAGATAGCAAACGGCAGCAATTCTTCCTGTTATACTTAGAATAGAGCCTCCGTAGCTCTTTGAAGAAAAGAGTAACAGCAGCAAAGGTTCTTCTCCTTTCTCGGGAATCAAGAACAACAGCGGTAAAGGGGTAATAGCAACAATAGTGAAGCACAGAAGAGAGGCCCTCCACGTGATCACAAGAGTAGCAGTCGCAGTCGACAGCAGGAGAACAGGGTTTGTTGTTGTAGGAAGAAGAAGAAGAAACAGAGGAAGACGATGACACCCCACGTCCAATTGCAGGCTTCAACGGATGGCAGCAAGGGAATTGTGGCCGGACGACGATGCATCGAATGGGGTTGATGTGTTTGATGGGTTGAGGTATTTATAGAGAGGAGATACTACCCAGGGGTGGGAAGGCAAAGGGGGTAATCTTTTAAAATCCCTCCGTGTATTACCCTTTCCCATACTATATCAATAGCCACCTGCCATTTTCGTGAGTGAAACCCTAATAGCTAAACCCATGCTTCATCCGAACATGTATTATGGTTAGGTTTTTGGTGCGGTTCTCGTACGCGGATTTATAGGTTCATGTGTATGGATTATTGGGTATTTGGTCATGCAAGTTGGGTTTTCGATTTAATTATTAATACCTGGGTTTGGGTTTTAAAACGTAGAGATTATCATGGGTTGGATATATATATATGTATATGTGGTAGTATTTAAGCTTGTTAGTGGGTTTATGTGGGAAGGCCCACTAAGTGTATATATATTTATAATTGGGTTATTGGGTTGATTTATATGTTATATATTTATAACCCATGACTTTGTGACCCCTTTATTCTATATATGAGCCGTAATATTTTAGCTAAGGTTTTATTTAATTATTTAATGGGCTAGCTTATAATATAGCTAATTTCACTTTTGGCTTTGTATACTTATCTAATGCAACAATTAATTAATGGATCTTCCATATGTGTGGGCTTCTATTTTAGGCCCATTAGTCTATTAAGCTAAATTCATCTACGTGAGAGACCTATTTGTATGTATATATATGAAAGGTTGAGACTATTTAATGAGTATGGGTTGATGCCCTGAGGTGTAGGTTGTGGATTGGGCTTCTATATGGAGTTTTTGGGCTTTTATTCTTTGTGGACATATATGGGTTTTATATAGCATTGTGTATAACTACGGGTTGCATTATTTTGAGGTTTTTATAAGACAATATATGCTTTAAGCCCATTATTGGTATGAGTCAAAGTTTTATTTGTGGCTCATTTATTTGGCTGTTAAGATATAATTTGAGTATTAATTCCCATTAAGAGTATAATCGATTATTTCTAGGAAAGTTTTAATCTATTTAGGAATTTTTTTTTCCTAACTTTTCAGAGGTGCTACATCCTCCCCCTCTTAAAAGAATTTGGCCCCCAAATTCTCATGAAATTCATTTCCAAATAACAGTGGGGTATCTAATTCTAGTCTCCAATCATCTACAAGATCACATACGCTTACTTACAACGCAAGCTACATCTTAAGGAAGGAAAACTAGGCTATGGTTAAGGGATACCTCTAGTTACTTCATTGGGAGCAGGCTCGATTTGTCTCATTGCTTGCAATTGTCCTTGACGTCGCTTATTATTACGGTCCTTTGCCTGCTGAGGTTGATCTTTAGGAAGGGGACAGTCAGCTACCTTATGCTCCTGGCTTCCACAACGAAAGCAAGCTCCGTTCTTCCAGCGACACTTTTCAGATTTGTGACCATCATTCCCACAATGCTTACACTTTGCTTCCTTAGGCTTCTTGCCATTCGGAACGTCATTTCCTTCATTGGGCTTCTTGTTGCCATTACCTTCTCTCTTCTTCTCCATTCTCGCCTTAACCTTGTCGGATAATTCCATAGCGTCTTCCAATAACTGAGCTCTCTTAACCATCTCGGCATATGATTGAATGTCCATTGGTGCCAACTGGGGTATGTATTGCAGTCTTAGTCCATTTAAGAACCTTCTAGCTTTCATCTTTTCCGTCATGATCAAATGAGGCGCATACCGTGACAACCTCGAGAACTGAGCCTCATATTCTGCCACGGTCATACTTCTTTGTTTGAGGAAAGCAAATTCTCCCGCCTTTCTCTCTCAAACTCTCTCCGAGAAATACTTTTCGTTGAAGTGTTCTAAAAATTCTACCCAAGTTTCTTGAATGTTTGGCAAAGTGGCTTCCACGGACTCCCACCAAGCCCTTGCGTCCTTCTCTAGTTGAAATGTTGCTAAAATGACCTTATCTTGGTCTGAACATTGCATCACTCAGAACATTCTTTCCATCTCCTTCGTCCAATCTTCCGCCATGTCAGGATCATGGGTTCCACTAAACCTAGGGGGATTGAGGCTCCGGAACTCACGATGTAATTCTCCAGCTCCACGATTGGCTCCACCATCGGCTACTCGTTGAAGAGCCTGAGTCAATCCTTGAACCGTCCTTTGCATCTCACGCCATTGGGCACGCTCAGCGACCATTGTTATCTATCTAGTTCTACAAGACACAAACAATCTCATGTAAGATTATCAAGTAATTCTCGTGAAATTTTTACTTAAGCTATCTTCATAAGCTAATCTTATTAGTATTCTAACTTCCTTTTTAGCTCTTAACCCAAGGTTTTACCCAATCTCACCGGGAAATAATGGTGTTGAACCTAGAACTTATGGCAACTTATAGTCAAGACCTAGGGTTTCATATACCTAGGCTCTGATACCACTTCTGTCACGCCCCGATCCGATAGCAGCGGAACGTATTGGTCGGAACGTGGCAGCGATACAGTCGTGAATAATCAGAGCAACTCATAAGACACAACTTCAAGGCCAGACAATAATGATGAAAATACAATTCTTATTAATATCAAATGTCAAACTTACAATTCTTGACTCACTTACATATTTAAATGAACAGACTCATTACTCTTAATAAAAAGGAAAAGACTTAATGATAGGACAAGATAAGACTCAAGAAAACTAAAGACATCGACACGATTCTCCATAACGCTCATCACTCTTGCCCTTCCCCATCTGGCGGACTATCTTCAATGTCATTACCTGAAAATGTTGAAAATAGGCTGGTGAGCAAAAGCTCAGTAGGAATTACATCTCTCATCAAGCAGAATATAAGTGATTAGCCAATTAACGTATTCGTGATGATGCAATGCATGGAACTAGAAAATCATGACGATCAATCTAACAGGAAAGATGAATATTAAAGTCAAAGGCAGTTACGAGCTCAAGAGAAATAGGGATGAATTCCCATGCAGAGTCAAGGACAAGCTATCAGAATATAACAAGGACAGATACTTAGATGAACATAACTTCAGAATTGGCCAGATTATAACAGAGTTTCAATACTATAAGCAGAATTGAACAATCTAGTAGAATATCTAAATTATTAGAATAACCGAACATAAATTATCAGAATAATAGAATTAACAGAAATAACAGAGTTTGCAGAATAACAGAGATAGCAGAATATAACAGATGTACAGAGTTTGGTGCAATGCCACACCCAGAATTCTCATGGTTTACAGAATTGGACTTCCGTCCTACCTGGCACTGAAAAGTCGCGGACCCACAGCCCTTAATGTTTCAGAATCAGATTTGGCCAAATACAGAGTCAAAGGGTTATGTTCTCGAATTGATGTAAAGAAGATTCCAAAAGGAGTAGAGTGTCAAGTAACACGGATCAGATCCAGGGTTTTTTAGGGTACAACCAGCTCGGCTGCCTTGAGGGAATCAAAGGCTAGCGGAGACTTACAGAGGTCTCAATTACTAACTTGCCAGTCCGAAGGAACGGAATGTCCAACGGAGAACTCGTATGTCATCGAGAGTTGAGGTGTATAACGTGAACCAATCATGAAAAAGGGACTCCATCTACGGATGTGAGATGAGAGTGTCAAAAGACCCGAGGTATGGGTCAAAACCGGAAGAAAACGGTGAGAATATGAATGCGTTAATTATAGAATTCACGTCAAACCAATTCTATAATTAACTATAATTAAATAAACTTATTTAATTGACGTCCATGAGTAGTGTCATTTATTAATTAGCATCCACTTAGATGGACGTTAATTATATGATTTTTAACGTAATTTATTTAACAAGAATTCAAGTCAATATCTATTTAATTGAATAATTTCAAGAATATACATTCAAAGACATATTTATTTATTTAAAATAATTTATAAAAATAGAATATATGATAATTAGGAGAAAAATTCAAGGATTCCCAATATATAATTTTTATAATTTTTCGTTGTATAGTTTAATCAGTATGAATTTTAAAAGCTATAATTACAAGATATATATATATATAATTTGACGACCTTACTGTACGTCGTCAAAAATGATGTTTGACGACATACGAGATGTCGTCATTTCAACATTGTCAAATTTTGTCTATTCTTTGGTCCTCTCGTTTCCCGACTTAACCACGTCGGAATCTAGCCTATGATATACCGAAATGACGGGCTCGAAAAACTCTACCTACCCATACGTTCAAAATAATTTTTCGTTGAGAGACGGGGGATCTTACGATAGGGGACACGAAAAATGGTGCAACCACTTTCACTACCTCGGTCTCCACCCCAATAGTATCCCCATAAATTTTCATGGCCAAAGGATACTTCTATACATATGAACAACTATTAATGCTAAAACTCATAACTAACATATGTTCAATTGATGACTGTCGTTGATCAATCTTTTGAGAATTTCATTAAATGACGACATGGGGGTTGTCACCATCTATTCTTATAATGCCCTATAAGACACGACATACATCAAGTCGTCATTTTCAATTGGAAATTGACGACTGTTTTGATGGGCGTCAAAATGAATTAGCGCCCTAGAAAGGGTCGCTATTTACTGTAAAATTTCAATTCTCGACCGAACACATCGATAACCATATGCATGATATAAAAAACGATTTTATCATGTTGGCCTTAAATCATGATTTGACTTTGTTTGGGCTACGAAACTTGAGAAAACCTACGAAAAACTAGATATTTTGAACTCGAACATGAGATATGCGAATGTTGTTTATGATCGTAAGAGCATGTAATATCTTTGTTAATTAAGTTTAGCCGTCAGAGAGAACACCTACCTCGTGTGATGATTTGGACGGTGAACAGAGAGATTAAGATAGCAAACGGTAGCAATTCTTCCTATTATACTTAGAACAGAGCCTCCGTAGCTCTTTGAAGAAAAGAGTAACAGCAGCAGAGGTTCTTCTCCTTTCTCGGGAATCAAGAACAACAGCGGCAGAGGGGTAATAGCAACAATAGTGAAGCACAGAAGAGAGGCCCTCCACGTGATCACAAGAGCAGCAGTCGCAGTCGACAGCAGGAGAACATGGTTTGTTGTTGTAGGAAGAAGAAGAAGAAACAGAGGAAGACGACGACACCCCACGTCCAATTGCAGGCTTCAACGGATGGCAGCAAGGGAATTGTGGCCGGACGACAATGCATCGAATGGGGTTGATGTGTTTGATGGGTTGAGGTATTTATAGAGAGGAGATACTAACCAAGGGTGGGAAGGCAAAGGGGGTAATCTTTTAAAATCCTTCCGTGTATTACCCTTTCCCATACTATATCAATAGCCGCCTGCCATTTTCGTGAGTGAAACCCTAATAGCTAAACCCATGCTTCATCCGAACATGTATTATGGTTAGGTTTTTGGTGCGGTTCTCGTACGTGGATTTATAGGTTCATGTGTATGGATTATTGGGTATTCGGTCATGCAAGTTGGGTTTTCGATTTAATTATTAATACCTGGGTTTGGGTTTTAAAGCGTAGAGATTATCATGGGTTGGATATATATATATATATATATGTATATGTGGTAGTATTTAAGCTTGTTAGTGGGTTTACGTGGGAAGGCCCACTAAGTGTATATAGATTTATAATTGGGTTATTGGGTTGATTTATATGTTATATATTTATAACCCATGACTTTGTGACCCCTTTATTCTATATATGAGCCGTAATATTTTAGCTAAGGTTATATTTAATTATTTAATGGGCTAGCTTATAATATACTTAATTTCACTTTTGGAATTGTATACTTATCTAATGCAACAATTAATTAATGGATCTTCCATATGTGTGGGCATCTCTTTTAGGCCCATTAGTCTATTAAGCTAAATTCATCTACGTGAGACCTATTTGTATGTATATATATAAAAGGTTGAGACTATTTAATGAGTATGGGTTGATGCCCTGAGGTGTAGGTTGTGGATTGGGCTTCTATATGGAGTTTTTGGGCTTTTATTCTTTGTGGACATATATGGGTTTTATATAGCATTGTGTATAACTACGGGTTGCATTATTTTAAGGTTTTTATAAGACAATATATGCTTTAAGCCCATTATTGGTATGAGTCAAAGTTTTATTTGTGGCTCATTTATTTGGCTGTTAAGATATAATTTGAGTATTAATTCCCATTAAGAGTATAATCGATTATTTCTAGGAAAGTTTTAATCTATTTAGGAAAAAAAAATTTCCTAACTTTTCAGGGGTGCTACATCCTCCCCCTCTTAAAAGAATTTGGTCCCCAAATTCTCATGAAATTCATTTCCTAATAACAGTGGGGTATCTAATTCTAGTCTCCAATCATCTACAAGATCACATACGCTTACTTGCAACGCAAGCTACATCTTAAGGAAGGAAAACTAGGCTACGGTTAAGGGATACCTCTAGTTACTTCATTGGGAGCAGGCTCGATTTGTCCTATTGCTTGCAATTGTCCTTGACGTCGCTTATTATTACGGTCCTTTGCCTGCTGAGGTTGATCTTTAGGAAGGGGACAGTCAGCTACCTTATGCTCCTGGCTTCCACAACGAAAGCAAGCTCCGTTCTTCCAGCGACACTTTTCAGATTTGTGACCATCATTCCCACAATGCTTACACTTTGCTTCCTTAGGCTTCTTTCCATTCGGAACGTCGTTTCCTTCATTGGGCTTCTTGTTGCCATTACCTTCTCTCTTCTTCTCCATTCTCGCCTTAACCTTGTCGGATAATTCCATAGCGTCTTCCAATAACTGAGCTCTCTTAACCATCTCGGCATATGATTGAATGTCCATTGGTGCCAACTGGGGTATGTATTGCAGTCTTAGTCCATTTAAGAACCTCCTAGCTTTCATCTTTTCCGTCATGATCAAATGAGGTGCATACCGTGACAACCTCGAGAACTGAGCCTCATATTCTGCCACGGTCATACTTCTTTGTTTGAGGGAAGAAAATTCTCCCGCCTTTCTCTCTCGAACTCTCTCCGAGAAATACTTTTCGTTGAAGTGTTTCAAAAATTCTACCCAAGTTACTTGAATGTTTGGCAAAGTGGCTTCCACGGACTCCCACCAAGCCCTTGCGTCCTTCTCTAGTTGAAATGTTGCTAAAATGACCTTATCTTGGTCTGAACATTACATCACTAGGAAAATTCTTTCCATCTCCTTCGTCCAATCTTCCGCCATGTCAGGATCAAGGGTTCCACTAAACCTAGAGGGATTGAGGCTCCGGAACTCACGATGTAACTCTCCAGCTCCACGATTGGCTCCACCATTGGCTACTCGTTGAAGAGCCTGAGTCAATCCTTGAACCGTCCTTTGCATCTCACGCCATTGGGCACGCTCAGCGGCCATTGTTATCTATCTAGTTCTACAAGACACAAACAATCTTCTGTAAGATTATCAAGTAATTCTCGTGAAATTTTTACTTAAGCTATCTTCATAAGCTAATCTTATTAGTATTCTAACTTCCTTTTTAGCTCTTAACCCAAGGTTCTACCCAATCTCACCGGGCAATAATGGTGTTGAACCTAGAACTTATGGCAACTTATAGTCAAGACCTAGGGTTTCATATACTTAGGCTCTGATACCACTTCTGTCACGCCACGATCCGATAGCAGCGGAATGTATTGGTCGGAACGTGGCAGCGATACTGTCGTGAATAATCAGAGCAACTCATAAGACACAACTTCAAGGCCAGACAATAATGATGAAAATACAATTCTTATTAATATCAAATGTCAAACTTACAATTCTTGACTCACTTACATATTTAAATGAACAGACTCATTACTCTTAATAAAAAGGAAAAGACTCAATGATAGGACAAGATAAGACTCAAGAAAACTAAAGACACCGACACGATTCTCCATAACGCTCATCACTCTTGCCCTTCCCCATCTGGCGGACTATCTTCAATGTCATTACCTGAAAATGTTGAAAATAGGCTGGTGAGCAAAAAGCTCAGTAGGAATTACATCTCTCATCAAGCAGAATATAAGTGATTAGCCAATTAACGTATTCGTGACGATGCAATGCATGGAACTAGAAAATCATGACGATCAATCTAACAGGAAAGATGAATATTAAAGTCAAAGGCAGTTACGAGCTCAAGAGAAATAGGGATGAATTCCCATGCAGAGTCAAGGACAAGCTATCAGAATATAACAAGGACAGATACTTAGATGAACATAACTTCAGAATTGGCCAGATTATAACAGAGTTTCAATAATATAAGCAGAATTGAACAATCTAGCAGAATATCTAAATTATTAGAATAACTGAACATAAATTATCAGAATAATAGAATTAACAGAAATAACAGAGTTTACAGAATAACAGAGATAGCAGAATATAATAGAATATAACAGATGTACAGAGTTTGGTGCAATGCCACACCCAGAATTTCCATGGTTTACAGAATTGGACTTCCGTCCTACCTGGCACTGAAAAGTCGCGGACCCACAGCCCTTAATGTTTCAGAATCAGATTTGGCCAAATACAGAGTCAAAGGGTTATGTTCTCGAATTGATGAGAAGAAGATTCCAAAAGGAGTAGAGTGTCAAGTAACACGGATCAGATCCAGGGTTTTTTAGGGTACAACCAGCTCGGCTGTCTTGAGGGAATCCAAGGCTAGCGGAGACTTACAGAGGTCTCAATGACTAACTTGTCAGTCCGAAGGAACGGAATGTCCAACGGAGAACTCGTATGTCATCGAGAGTTGAGGTGTATAACGTGAACCAATCATGAAAAATGGACTCCATCTACGGATGTGAGATGAGAGTGTCAAAAGACCCGAGGTATGGGTCAAAACCGGAAGAAAACGGTGAGAATATGAATGCGTTAATTATAGAATTCACGTCAAACCAATTCTATAATTAACTATAATTAAATAAACTTATTTAATTGACGTCCATGACTAGTGTCATTTATTAATTAGCATCCACTTAGATGGACGTTAATTATATGATTTTTAACGTAATTTATTTAACAAGAATTCAAGTCAATATCTATTTAATTGAATAATTTCAAGAATATACATTCAAAGACATATTTATTTATTTAAATCAATTTATAAAAATAGAATACATGATAATTAGGAGAAAAATTTAAGGATTCCAAATATATAATTTTTATAATTTTTCGTTGTATAGTTTAATAAATATGAATTTTAAAAGCTATAATTACAAGATATATATATATATATATATAATTTGACGACCTTACTGTACGTCGTCAAAAATGATGTTTGACGACATACGAGATGTCGTCATTTCAACATTGTCAAATTTTGTCAATTCTTTGGTCCTCTCGTTTCCCGACTTAACCACGTCGGAATCTAGCCTATGATATACCGAAATGACGGACTCAAAAAACTCTACCTAACCATACGTTCAAAATAAGTTTTTGTTGAGAGACGGGGGATCTTGCGATAGGGGACACGAAAAATGGTGCAACCACTTTCACTACCTCGGTCTCCACCCCAATAGTATCCCCATAAACTTTCATGGCCAAAGGATACTTCTATACCTATGAACAACTATTAATGCTAAAACTCATAACTAACATATGTTCAATTGACGACTGTCGTTGATCAATCTTTTTAGAATTTCTTTAAATGATGACATGGGGGTTGTCACCTTCTATTCTTATAACGCCCTAAACGGTGGCGTCATTTTCATATGACACGACATACATCAAGTCGTCATTTTCAATTGGAAATTGACGACTATTTTGATGGGCGTCAAAATGAATTAGCGCCCTAGAAAGGGTCGCTATTTACTGTAAAATTTCAATTCTCGACCGAACACATCGATAACCATATGCATGATATAAAAGACGATTTTATCATGTTGTCCTTAAATCATGATTTAACTTTGTTTGGGCTACGAAACTAGAGAAAACCTACGAAAAACTAGATATTTTGAACTCGAACACGAGATATGCGAATGTTGTTTATGATCATAAGAGCATGTAATATCTTTGTTAATTGAGTTTAGCCGTCAGAGAGAACACCTACCTCGTGTGATGATTTGTACGGTGAACAGAGAGATTAAGATAGCCAACGGCAGCAATTCTTCTTATTATACTTAGAACAGAGCCTCCGTAGCTCTTTGAAGAAAAGAGTAACAGCAGCAGAGGTTCTTCTCCTTTCTCGGGAATCAAGAACAACAGCGGCAGAGGGGTAATTGCAACAATAGTGAAGCACAGAAGAGAGGCCCTCCACGTGATCACAAGAGCAGCAGTCGCAGTCGACAGCAGGAGAACAGGGTTTGTTGTTGTAGGAAGAAGAAGAAGGAACAGAGGAAGATGACGACACCCCACGTCCAATTGCAGGCTTCAACGGATGGCAGCAAGGGAATTGTGGCCGGACGACGATGCATCGAATGGGGTTGATGTGTTTGATGGGTTGAGGTATTTATATAGAGGAGATACTAACAAAGGGTGGGAAAGCAAAGGGGGTAATCTTTTAAAATCCTTCCGTGTATTACCCTTTCCCATACTATATCAATAGCCGCCTGCCATTTTCGTGAGTGAAACCCTAATAGCTAAACCCATGCTTCATCCGAACATGTATTATGGTTAGGTTTTTGGTGCGGTTCTCGTACGTGGATTTATAGGTTCATGTGTATGGATTATTGGGTATTCGGTCATGCAAGTTGGGTTTTCGATTTAATTATTAATACCTGGGTTTGGGTTTTAAAGCGTAGAGATTATCATGGGTTGGATATATATATATGTATATGTGGTAGTATTTAAGCTTGTTAGTGGGTTTACGTGGGAAGGCCCACTAAGTGTATATATATTTATAATTGGGTTATTGGGTTGATTTATATGTTATATATTTATAACCCATGACTTTGTGACCCCTTTATTCTATATATGAGCCGTAATATTTTAGTTAAGGTTTTATTTAATTATTTAATGGGCTAGCTTATAATATAGCTAATTTCACTTTTGGCTTTGTATACTTATCTAATGCAACAATTAATTAATGGATCTTCCATATGTGTGGGCTTCTCTTTTAGGCCCATTAGTCTATTAAGCTAAATTCATCTACGTGAGACCTATTTGTATGTATATATATAAAAGGTTGAGACTATTTAATGAGTATGGGTTGATGCCCTGAGGTGTAGGTTGTGGATTGGGCTTCTATATGTAGTTTTTGGGCTTTTATTCTTTGTGGACATATATGGGTTTTATATAGCATTGTGTATAACTACGGGTTGCATTATTTTGAGATTTTTATAAGACAATATATGCTTTAAGCCCATTATTGGTATGAGTCAAAGTTTTATTTGTGGCTCATTTATTTGGCTGTTAAGATATAATTTGAGTATTAATTCCCATTAAGAGTATAATCGATTATTTCTAGGAAAGTTTTAATCTATTTAGGAAAAAAAATTCCTAACTTTTCAGGGGTGCTACATCCTCCCCCTCTTAAAAGAATTTGATCCCCAAATTCTCATGAAATTCATTTCCTAATAACAGTGGGGTATCTAATTCTAGTCTCCAATCATCTACAAGATCACATACGCTTACTTGCAACGCAAGCTACATCTTAAGGAAGGAAAACTAGGCTACGGTTAAGGGATACCTCTAGTTACTTCATTGGGAGCAGGCTCGATTTGTCTCATTGCTTGCAATTGTCCTTGACGTTACTTATTATTACGGTCCTTTATCTGCTGAGGTTGATCTTTAGGAAGGGGACAGTCAGCTACCTTATGCTCCTGGCTTCCACAACGAAAGCAAGCTCCGTTCTTCCAGCGACACTTTTCAGATTTGTGACCATCATTCCCACAATGCTTACACTTTGCTTCCTTAGACTTCTTGCCATTCGGAACGTCATTTCCTTCATTGGGCTTCTTGTTGCCATTACCTTCTCTCTTCTTCTCCATTCTCACCTTAACCTTGTCGGATAATTCCATAGCGTCTTCCAATAACTGAGCTCTCTTAACCATCTCGGCATATGATTGAATGTCCATTGGTGCCAACTGGGGTATGTATTGCAGTCTTAGTCCATTTAAGAACCTCCTAGCTTTCATCTTTTCCGTCATGATCAAATGAGACGCATACCGTGACAACCTCGAGAACTGAGCCTCATATTCTGTCACGGTCATACTTCTTTGTTTGAGGGAAGCAAATTCTCCCGCCTTTCTCTCTCGAACTCTCTCCGAGAAATACTTTTCGTTGAAGTGTTCTAAAAATTCTACCCAAGTTACTTGAATGTTTGGCAAAGTGGCTTCCACGGACTCCCACCAAGCCCTTGCGTCCTTCTCTAGTTGAAATGTTGCTAAAATGACCTTATCTTGGTCTGAACATTGCATCACTCGGAAAATTCTTTCCATCTCCTTCGTCCAATCTTCCGCCATGTCAGGATCAAGGGTTCCACTAAACCTAGGGGGATTGAGGCTCCGGAACTCACGATGTAACTCTCCAGCTCCACGATTGGCTCCACCATCGGCTACTCGTTGAAGAGCCTGAGTCAATCCTTGAACCGTCCTTTGCATCTCACGCCATTGGGCACGCTCAGCGGCCATTGTTATCTATCTAGTTCTACAAGACACAAACAATCTCATGTAAGATTATCAAGTAATTCTCGTGAAATTTTTACTTAAGCTATCTTCATAAGCTAATCTTATTAGTATTCTAACTTCCTTTTTAGCTCTTAACCCAAGGTTCTACCCAATCTCACCGGGCAATAATGGTGTTGAACCTAGAACTTATGGCAACTTATAGTCAAGACCTAGGGTTTAATATACCTAGGCTCTGATACCACTTCTGTCACGCCCCGATCCGATAGCAGCGGAATGAATTGGTCGGAACGTGGCAGCGATACAGTCGTGAATAATCAGAGCAACTCATAAGACACAACTTCAAGGCCAAACAATAATGATGAAAATACAATTCTTATTAATATCAAATGTCAAACTTACAATTCTTGACTCACTTACATATTTAAATGAACAGACTCATTACTCTTAATAAAAAGGAAAAGACTCAGAGATAGAACAAGATAAGACTCAAGAAAACTAAAGACACCGACACGATTCTCCATAACGCTCATCACTCTTGCCCTTCCCCATCTGGCGGACTATCTTCAATGTCATTACCTGAAAATGTTGAAAATAGGCTGGTGAGCAAAAAGCTCAGTAGGAATTACATCTCTCATCAAGCAGAATATAAGTGATTAGCCAATTAACGTATTCATGACGATGCGATGCATGGAACTAGAAAATCATGACGATCAATCTAACAGGAAAGATGAATATTAAAGTCAAAGGCAGTTACGAGCTCAAGAGAAATAGGGATGAATTCTCATGCAGAGTCAAGGACAAGCTATCAGAATATAACAAGGACAGATACTTAGATGAACATAACTTCAGAATTGGCCAGATTATAACAGAGTTTCAATAATATAAGCAGAATTGAACAATCTAGCAGAATATCTAAATTATTAGAATAACCGAACATAAATTATCAGAATAATAGAATTAACAGAAATAACAGAGTTTGTAGAATAACAGAGATAGTAGAATATAACAGAATATAACAGATGTACAGAGTTTGGTGCAATGCCACACCCAGAATTTCCATGGTTTACAGAATTGGACTTCCATCCTACCTGGCACTGAAAAGTCGCGGACCCACAGCCCTTAATGTTTCAGAATCAGATTTGACCAAATACAGAGTCAAAGGGTTACGTTCTCGAATTGATGAGAAGAAGATTCCAAAAGGAGTAGAGTGTCAAGTAACGCGGATCAGATCCAGAGTTTTTTAGGGTACAACCAGCTCGGCTGCCTTGAGGGAATCAAAGGCTAGCGGAAACTTACAGAGGTCTCAATGACTAACTTGCCAGTCCGAAGGAACGGAATGTCCAACGGAGAACTCGTATGTCATCGAGAGTTGAGGTGTATAACGTGAACCAATCATGAAAAAGGGACTCCATCTACGGATGTGAGATGAGAGTGTCAAAAGACTCGAGGTATGGGTCAAAACCGGAAGAAAACGGTGAGAATATGAATGCGTTAATTATAGAATTCACGTCAAACCAATTCTATAATTAACTATAATTAAATAAACTTATTTAATTGACGTCCATGAGTAGTGTCATTTATTAATTAGCATCCACTTAGATGGACGTTAATTATATGATTTTTAACGTAATTTATTTAACAAGAATTCAAGTCAATATCTATTTAATTGAATAATTTCAAGAATATACATTCAAAGACATATTTATTTATTTAAAATAATTTATAAAAATAGAATATATGATAATTAGGAGAAAAATTCAAGGATTCCAAATATATAATTTTTATAATTTTTCGTTGTATAGTTTAATCAGTATGAATTTTAAAAGCTATAATTACAAGATATATATATATATATAATTTGACGACCTTACTGTACGTCGTCAAAAATGATGTTTGACGACATACGAGATGTCGTCATTTCAACATTGTCAAATTTTGTCTATTCTTTGGTCCTCTCGTTTCCCGACTTAACCACGTCGGAATCTATCCTATGATATACCGAAATGACGGGCTCGAAAAACTCTACCTACCCATACGTTCAAAATAATTTTTCGTTGAGAGACGGGGGATCTTACGATAGGGGACACGAAAAATGGTGCAACCACTTTCACTACCTCGGTCTCCACCCCAATAGTATCCCCATAAATTTTCATGGCCAAAGGATACTTCTATACCTATGAACAACTATTAATGCTAAAACTCATAACTAACATATGTTCAATTGATGACTGTCGTTGATCAATCTTTTGAGAATTTCATTAAATGACGACATGGGGGTTGTCACCTTCTATTCTTATAATGCCCTATAAGACACGACATACATCAAGTCGTCATTTTCAATTGGAAATTGACGACTGTTTTGATGGGCGTCAAAATGAATTAGCGCCCTAGAAAGGGTCGCTATTTACTGTAAAATTTCAATTCTCGACCGAACACATCGATAACCATATGCATGATATAAAAAACGATTTTATCATGTTGGCCTTAAATCATGATTTGACTTTGTTTGGGCTACGAAACTTGAGAAAACCTACGAAAAACTAGATATTTTGAACTCGAACATGAGATATGCGAATGTTGTTTATGATCGTAAGAGCATGTAATATCTTTGTTAATTAAGTTTAGCCGTCAGAGAGAACACCTACCTCGTGTGATGATTTGGACGGTGAACAGAGAGATTAAGATAGCAAACGGTAGCAATTCTTCCTATTATACTTAGAACAGAGCCTCCGTAGCTCTTTGAAGAAAAGAGTAACAGCAGCAGAGGTTCTTCTCCTATCTCGGGAATCAAGAACAACAGCGGCAGAGGGGTAATAGCAACAATAGTGAAGCACAGAAGAGAGGCCCTCCACGTGATCACAAGAGCAGCAGTCGCAGTCGACAGCAGGAGAACATGGTTTGTTGTTGTAGGAAGAAGAAGAAGAAACAGAGGAAGACGACGACACCCCACGTCCAATTGCAGGCTTCAACGGATGGCAGCAAGGGAATTGTGGCCGGACGACGATGCATCGAATGGGGTTGATGTGTTTGATGGGTTGAGGTATTTATAGAGAGGAGATACTAACCAAGGGTGGGAAGGCAAAGGGGGTAATCTTTTAAAATCCTTCCGTGTATTACCCTTTCCCATACTATATCAATAGCCGCCTGCCATTTTCGTGAGTGAAACCCTAATAGCTAAACCCATGCTTCATCCGAACATGTATTATGGTTAGGTTTTTGGTGCGGTTCTCGTACGTGGATTTATAGGTTCATGTGTATGGATTATTGGGTATTCGGTCATGCAAGTTGGGTTTTCGATTTAATTATTAATACCTGGGTTTGGGTTTTAAAGCGTAGAGATTATCATGGGTTGGATATATATATATATATATGTATATGTGGTAGTATTTAAGCTTGTTAGTGGGTTTACGTGGGAAGGCCCACTAAGTGTATATAGATTTATAATTGGGTTATTGGGTTGATTTATATGTTATATATTTATAACCCATGACTTTGTGACCCCTTTATTCTATATATGAGCCGTAATATTTTAGCTAAGGTTTTATTTAATTATTTAATGGGCTAGCTTATAATATACTTAATTTCACTTTTGGAATTGTATACTTATCTAATGCAACAATTAATTAATGGATCTTCCATATGTGTGGGCATCTCTTTTAGGCCCATTAGTCTATTAAGCTAAATTCATCTACGTGAGACCTATTTGTATGTATATATATAAAAGGTTGAGACTATTTAATGAGTATGGGTTGATGCCCTGAGGTGTAGGTTGTGGATTGGGCTTCTATATGGAGTTTTTGGGCTTTTATTCTTTGTGGACATATATGGGTTTTATATAGCATTGTGTATAACTACGGGTTGCATTATTTTAAGGTTTTTATAAGACAATATATGCTTTAAGCCCATTATTGGTATGAGTCAAAGTTTTATTTGTGGCTCATTTATTTGGCTGTTAAGATATAATTTGAGTATTAATTCCCATTAAGAGTATAATCGATTATTTCTAGGAAAGTTTTAATCTATTTAGGAAAAAAAAATTTCCTAACTTTTCAGGGGTGCTACATCCTCCCCCTCTTAAAAGAATTTGGTCCCCAAATTCTCATGAAATTCATTTCCTAATAACAGTGGGGTATCTAATTCTAGTCTCCAATCATCTACAAGATCACATACGCTTACTTGCAACGCAAGCTACATCTTAAGGAAGGAAAACTAGGCTACGGTTAAGGGATACCTCTAGTTACTTCATTGGGAGCAGGCTCGAATTGTCCTATTGCTTGCAATTGTCCTTGACGTCGCTTATTATTACGGTCCTTTGCCTGCTGAGGTTGATCTTTAGGAAGGGGACAGTCAGCTACATTATGCTCCTGGCTTCCACAACGAAAGCAAGCTCCGTTCTTCCAGCGACACTTTTCAGATTTGTGACCATCATTCCCACAATGCTTACACTTTACTTCCTTAGGCTTCTTTCCATTCGGAACGTCGTTTCCTTCATTGGGCTTCTTGTTGCCATTACCTTCTATCTTCTTCTCCATTCTCGCCTTAACCTTGTCAGATAATTCCATAGCGTCTTCCAATAACTGAGCTCTCTTAACCATCTCGGCATATGATTGAATATCCATTGGTGCCAACTGGGGTATGTATTGCAGTCTTAGTCCATTTAAGAACCTCCTAGCTTTCATCTTTTCCGTCATGATCAAATGAGGTGCATACCGTGACAACCTCGAGAACTGAGCCTCATATTCTGCCACGGTCATACTTCTTTGTTTGAGGGAAGAAAATTCTCCCGCCTTTCTCTCTCGAACTCTCTCCGAGAAATACTTTTCGTTGAAGTGTTCTAAAAATTCTACCCAAGTTACTTGAATGTTTGGCAAAGTGGCTTCCACGGACTCCCACCAAGCCCTTGCGTCCTTCTCTAGTTGAAATGTTGCTAAAATGACCTTATCTTGGTCTGAACATTACATCACTCGGAAAATTCTTTCCATCTCCTTCGTCCAATCTTTCGCCATGTCAGGATCAAGGGTTCCACTAAACCTAGAGGGATTGAGGCTCCGGAACTCACGATGTAACTCTCCAGCTCCACGATTGGCTCCACCATTGGCTACTCGTTGAAGAGCCTGAGTCAATCCTTGAACCGTCCTTTGCATCTCACGCCATTGGGCACGCTCAGCGACCATTGTTATCTATCTAGTTCTACAAGACACAAACAATCTTATGTAAGATTATCAAGTAATTCTCGTGAAATTTTTACTTAAGCTATCTTCATAAGCTAATCTTATTAGTATTCTAACTTCCTTTTTAGCTCTTAACCCAAGGTTCTACCCAATCTCACCGGGCAATAATGGTGTTGAACTAGAACTTGTGGCAACTTATAGTCAAGACCTAGGGTTTCATATACCTAGGCTCTGATACCACTTCTGTCACGCCACGATCCGATAGCAGCGGAATGTATTGGTCGGAACGTGGCAGCGATACAGTCGTGAATAATCAGAGCAACTCATAAGACACAACTTCAAGGCCAGACAATAATGATGAAAATACAATTCTTATTAATATCAAATGTCAAACTTACAATTCTTGACTCACTTACATATTTAAATGAACAGACTCATTACTCTTAATAAAAAGGAAAAGACTCAATGATAGGACAAGTCTTGCCCTTCCCCATCTGGCGGACTATCTTCAATGTCATTACCTGAAAATGTTGAAAATTGGCTGGTGAGCAAAAAGCTCAGTAGGAATTACATCTCTCATCAAGCAGAATATAAGTGATTAGCCAATTAACGTATTCGTGACGATGCAATGCATGGAACTAGAAAATCATAACGATCAATCTAACAGGAAAGATGAATATTAAAGTCAAAGGCAGTTACGAGCTCAAGAGAAATAGGGATGAATTCCCATGCAGAGTCAAGGACAAGCTATCAGAATATAACAAGGACAGATACTTAGATGAACATAACTTCAGAATTGGCCAGATTATAACAGAGTTTCAATAATATAAGCAGAATTGAACAATCTAGCAGAATATCTAAATTATTAGAATAACTGAACATAAATTATCAGAATAATAGAATTAACAGAAATAACAGAGTTTGTAGAATAACAGAGATAGCAGAATATAATAGAATATAACAGATGTACAGAGTTTGGTGCAATGCCACACCCAGAATTTCCATGGTTTACAGAATTGGACTTCGTCCTACCTGGCACTGAAAAGTCGCAGACCCACAGCCCTTAATGTTTCAGAATCAGATTTGGCCAAATACATAGTCAAAGGGTTATGTTCTCGAATTGATGAGAAGAAGATTCCAAAAGGAGTAGAGTGTCAAGTAACACGGATCAGATCCAGGGTTTTTTAGGGTACAACCAGCTCGGCTGTCTTGAGGGAATCCAAGGCCAGCGGAGACTTACAGAGGTCTCAATGACTAACTTGTCAGTCTGAAGGAACGGAATGTCCAACGGAGAACTCGTATGTCATCGAGAGTTGAGGTGTATAACGTGAACCAATCATGAAAAATGGACTCCATCTACGGATGTGAGATGAGAGTGTCAAAAGACCCGAGGTATGGGTCAAAACCGGAAGAAAACGGTGAGAATATGAATGCGTTAATTATAGAATTCACGTCAAACCAATTCTATAATTAACTATAATTAAATAAACTTATTTAATTGACGTCCATGAGTAGTGTCATTTATTAATTAGCATCCACTTAGATGGACTTTAATTATATGATTTTTAACGTAATTTATTTAACAAGAATTCAAGTCAATATCTATTTAATTGAATAATTTCAAGAATATACATTCAAAGACATATTTATTTATTTAAAATAATTTATAAAAATAGAATACATGATAATTAGGAGAAAAATTTAAGGATTCCAAATATATAATTTTTATAATTTTCCGTTGTATAGTTTAATAAATATGAATTTTAAAAGCTATAATTACAAGATATATATATATATAATTTGACGACCTTACTGTACGTCGTCAAAAATGATGTTTGACGACATACGAGATGTCGTCATTTCAACATTGTCAAATTTTGTCAATTCTTTGGTCCTCTCGTTTCCCGACTTAACCACGTCGGAATCTAGCCTATGATATACCGAAATGACGGACTCAAAATACTCTACCTAACCATACGTTCAAAATAATTTTTCGTTGAGAGACGGGGGATCTTGCGATAGGGGACACAAAAAATGGTGCAACCACTTTCACTACCTCGGTCTCCACCCCAATAGTATCCCCATAAACTTTCATGGCCAAAGGATACTTCTATACCTATGAACAACTATTAATGCTAAAACTCATAACTAACATATGTTCAATTGACGACTGTCGTTGATCAATCTTTTTAGAATTTCTTTAAATGACGACATGGCGGTTGTCACCTTCTATTCTTATAACGCCCTAAACGGTGGCGTCATTTTCATAAGACACGACATACATCAAGTCGTCATTTTCAATTGGAAATTGACGACTGTTTTGATGGGCGTCAAAATGAATTAGCGCCCTAGAAAGGGTCGCTATTTACTGTAAAATTTCAATTCTCGACCGAACACATCGATAACCATATGCATGATATAAAAGATGATTTTATCATGTTATCCTTAAATCATGATTTAACTTTGTTTGGGCTACGAAACTTGAGAAAACCTACGAAAAACTAGATATTTTGAACTCGAACACAAGATATGCGAATGTTGTTTATGATCATAAGAGCATGTAATATCTTTGTTAATTGAGTTTAGCCGTCAGAGAGAACACCTACCTCGTGTGATGATTTGTACGGTGAACAGAGAGATTAAGATAGCCAACGGCAGCAATTCTTCTTATTATACTTAGAACAGAGCCTCCGTAGCTCTTTGAAGAAAAGAGTAACAGCAGCAGAGGTTCTTCTCCTTTCTCGGGAATCAAGAACAACAGCGACAGAGGGGTAATTGCAACAATAGTGAAGCACAGAAGAGAGGCCCTCCACGTGATCACAAGAGCAGCAGTCGCAGTCGACAGCAGGAGAACAGGGTTTGTTGTTGTAGGAAGAAGAAGAAGGAACAGAGGAAGATGACGACACCCCACGTCCAATTGCAGGCTTCAACGGATGGCAGCAAGGGAATTGTGGCCGGACGACGATGCATCGAATGGGGTTGATGTGTTTGATGGGTTGAGGTATTTATATAGAGGAGATACTAACAAAGGGTGGGAAGGCAAAGGGGGTAATCTTTTAAAATCCTTCCGTGTATTACCCTTTCCCATACTATATCAATAGCCGCCTGCCATTTTCGTGAGTGAAACCCTAATAGCTAAACCCATGCTTCATCCGAACATGTATTATGGTTAGGTTTTTGGTGCGGTTCTCGTACGTGGATTTATAGGTTCATGTGTATGGATTATTGGGTATTCGGTCATGCAAGTTGGGTTTTCGATTTAATTATTAATACCTGGGTTTGGGTTTTAAAGCGTAGAGATTATCATGGGTTGGATATATATATATGTATATGTGGTAGTATTTAAGCTTGTTAGTGGGTTTACGTGGGAAGGCCCACTAAGTGTATATATATTTATAATTGGGTTATTGGGTTGATTTATATGTTATATATTTATAACCCATGACTTTGTGACCCCTTTATTCTATATATGAGCCGTAATATTTTAGTTAAGGTTTTATTTAATTATTTAATGGGCTAGCTTATAATATAGCTAATTTCACTTTTGGCTTTGTATACTTATCTAATGCAACAATTAATTAATGGATCTTCCATATGTGTGGGCTTCTCTTTTAGGCCCATTAGTCTATTAAGCTAAATTCATCTACGTGAGACCTATTTGTATGTATATATATAAAAGGTTGAGACTATTTAATGAGTATGGGTTGATGCCCTGAGGTGTAGGTTGTGGATTGGGCTTCTATATGTAGTTTTTGGGCTTTTATTCTTTGTGGACATATATGGGTTTTATATAGCATTGTGTATAACTACGGGTTGCATTATTTTGTGGTTTTTATAAGACAATATATGCTTTAAGCCCATTATTGGTATGAGTCAAAGTTTTATTTGTGGCTCATTTATTTGGCGGTTAAGATATAATTTGAGTATTAATTCCCATTAAGAGTATAATCGATTATTTCTAGGAAAGTTTTAATCTATTTAGGAAAAAAAATTCCTAACTTTTCAGGGGTGCTACATCATCCCCCTCTTAAAAGAATTTGATCCCCAAATTCTCATGAAATTCATTTCCTAATAACAGTGGGGTATCTAATTCTAGTCTCCAATCATCTACAAGATCACATACGCTTACTTGCAACGCAAGCTACATCTTAAGGAAGGAAAACTAGGCTACGGTTAAGGGATACCTCTAGTTACTTCATTGGGAGCAGGCTCGATTTGTCTCATTGCTTGCAATTGTCCTTGACGTTACTTATTATTACGGTCCTTTGTCTGCTGAGGTTGATCTTTAGGAAGGGGACAGTCAGCTACCTTATGCTCCTGGCTTCCACAACGAAAGCAAGCTCCGTTCTTCCAGCGACACTTTTCAGATTTGTGACCATCATTCCCACAATGCTTACACTTTGCTTCCTTAGACTTCTTGCCATTCGGAACGTCATTTCCTTCATTGGGCTTCTTGTTGCCATTACCTTCTCTCTTCTTCTCCATTCTCACCTTAACCTTGTCGGATAATTCCATACCGTCTTCCAATAACTGAGCTCTCTTAACCATCTCGGCATATGATTGAATGTCCATTGGTGCCAACTGGGGTATGTATTGCAGTCTTAGTCCATTTAAGAACCTCCTAGCTTTCATCTTTTCCGTCATGATCAAATGAGACGCATACCGTGACAACCTCGAGAACTGAGCCTCATATTCTGCCACGGTCATACTTCTTTGTTTGAGGGAAGAAAATTCTCCCGCCTTTCTCTCTCGAACTCTCTCCGAGAAATACTTTTCGTTGAAGTGTTCTAAAAATTCTACCCAAGTTACTTGAATGTTTGGCAAAGTGGCTTCCACGGACTCCCACCAAGCCCTTGCGTCCTTCTCTAGTTGAAATGTTGGTAAAATGACCTTATCTTGGTCTGAACATTGCATCACTCGAAAAATTCTTTCCATCTCCTTCGTCCAATCTTCCGCCATGTCAGGATCAAGGGTTCCACTAAACCTAGGGGGATTGAGGCTCCGGAACTCACGATGTAACTCTCCAGCTCCACGATTGGCTCCACCATCGGCTACTCGTTGAAGAGCCTGAGTCAATCCTTGAACCGTCCTTTGCATCTCACGCCATTGGGCACGCTCAGCGGCCATTGTTATCTATCTAGTTCTACAAGACACAAACAATCTCATGTAAGATTATCAAGTAATTCTCGTGAAATTTTTACTTAAGCTATCTTCATAAGCTAATCTTATTAGTATTCTAACTTCCTTTTTAGCTCTTAACCCAAGGTTCTACCCAATCTCACCGGGCAATAATGGTGTTGAACCTAGAACTTATGGCAACTTATAGTCAAGACCTAGGGTTTAATATACCTAGGCTCTGATACCACTTCTGTCACGCCCCGATCCGATAGCAGCGGAATGAATTGGTCGGAACGTGGCAGCGATATAGTCGTGAATAATCAGAGCAACTCATAAGACACAACTTCAAGGCCAGACAATAATGATGAAAATACAATTCTTATTAATATCAAATGTCAAACTTACAATTCTTGACTCACTTACATATTTAAATGAACAGACTCATTACTCTTAATAAAAAGGAAAAGACTCAGAGATAGAACAAGATAAGACTCAAGAAAACTAAAGACACCGACACGATTCTCCATAACGCTCATCACTCTTGCCCTTCCCCATCTGGCGGACTATCTTCAATGTCATTACCTGAAAATGTTGAAAATAGGCTGGTGAGCAAAAAGCTCAGTAGGAATTACATCTCTCATCAAGCAGAATATAAGTGATTAGCCAATTAACGTATTCATGACGATGCGATGCATGGAACTAGAAAATCATGACGATCAATCTAACAGGAAAGATGAATATTAAAGTCAAAGGCAGTTACGAGCTCAAGAGAAATAGGGATGAATTCTCATGCAGAGTCAAGGACAAGCTATCAGAATATAACAAGGACAGATACTTAGATGAACATAACTTCAGAATTGGCCAGATTATAACAGAGTTTCAATAATATAAGCAGAATTGAACAATCTAGCAGAATATCTAAATTATTAGAATAACCGAACATAAATTATCAGAATAATAGAATTAACAGAAATAACAGAGTTTGTAGAATAACAGAGATAGTAGAATATAACAGAATATAACAGATGTACAGAGTTTGGTGCAATGCCACACCCAGAATTTCCATGGTTTACAGAATTGGACTTCCATCCTACCTGGCACTGAAAAGTCGCGGACCCACAGCCCTTAATGTTTCAGAATCAGATTTGACCAAATACAGAGTCAAAGGGTTATGTTCTCGAATTGATGAGAAGAAGATTCCAAAAGGAGTAGAGTGTCAAGTAACGCGGATCAGATCCAGAGTTTTTTAGGGTACAACCAGCTCGGCTGCCTTGAGGGAATCAAAGGCTAGCGGAGACTTACAGAGGTCTCAATGACTAACTTGCCAGTCCGAAGGAACGGAATGTCCAACGGAGAACTCGTATGTCATCGAGAGTTGAGGTGTATAACGTGAACCAATCATGAAAAAGGGACTCCATCTACGGATGTGAGATGAGAGTGTCAAAAGACTCGAGGTATGGGTCAAAACCGGAAGAAAACGGTGAGAATATGAATGCGTTAATTATAGAATTCACGTCAAACCAATTCTATAATTAACTATAATTAAATAAACTTATTTAATTGACGTCCATGAGTAGTGTCATTTATTAATTAGCATCCACTTAGATGGACGTTAATTATATGATTTTTAACGTAATTTATTTAACAAGAATTCAAGTCAATATCTATTTAATTGAATAATTTCAAGAATATACATTCAAAGACATATTTATTTATTTAAAATAATTTATAAAAATAGAATATATGATAATTAGGAGAAAAATTCAAGGATTCCAAATATATAATTTTTATAATTTTTCGTTGTATAGTTTAATAAATATGAATTTTAAAAGCTATAATTACAATATATATATATATATATGTATATATATAATTTGACGACCTTACTGTACGTCGTCTAAAATGATGTTTGACGACATTCGAGATGTCGTCATTTCAACATTGTCAAATTTTATCTATTCTTTGGTCCTCTCGTTTACCGACTTAACCACGTCGGAATCTAGCCTATGATATATCGAAATGACGGGCTCAAAAAACTCTACCTAACCATACATTCAAAATAATTTTTCGTTGAGAGACGGGGGATCTTACGATAGGGGACACGAAAAACGGTGCAACCACTTTCACTATCTCGGTCTCCACCCCAATAGTATCCCCATAAATTTTCATGGCCAAAGGATAATTCTATACATATGAACAACTATTAATCCTAAAACTCATAACTAACATATGTTCAATTGACGACTGTCGTTGATCAATCTTTTTAGAATTTCATTAAATGACGACATGGGGGTTGTCACCTTCTATTCTTATAACGCCCTAAATGGTGGCGTCATTTTCATAAGACACGACATACATCAAGTCGTCATTTTCAATTGGAAATTGACGACTGTTTTGATGGCCGTCAAAATGAATTAGCGCCCTAGAAAGGGTCGCTATTTACTGTAAAATTTCAATTCTCGACCGAACACATCGATAACCATATGCATGATATAAAAGTTGATTTTATCATGTTGGCCTTAAATCATGATTTAACTTTGTTTGGGCTACGAAACTTGAGAAAACCTACGAAAAACTAGAGATTTTGAACTCGAACACGAGATATGCGAATGTTGTTTATGATCATAAGAGCATGTAATATCTTTGTTAATTGAGTTTAGCCGTCAGAGAGAACACCTACCTCCTGTGATGAACTGGACGGTGAACAGTGAGATTAAGATAGCAAACAGCAGCAATTCTTCCTGTTATACTTAGAACAGAGCCTCCGTAGCTCTTTGAAGAAAAGAGTAACAGCAGCAGAGGTTCTTCTCCTTTCTCGGGAATCAAGAACAACAGCGGCAGAGGGGTAATAGCAACAATAGTGAAGCACAGAAGAGTGGCCCTCCACGTGATCACAAGAGCAGCAGTCGCAGTCGACAGCAGGAGAACAGGGTTTGTTGTTGTAGGAAGAAGAAGAAGAAACAGAGGAAGATGACGACACCCCACGTCCAATTGCAGGCTTCAACGGATGGCAGCAAGGGAATTGTGGCCGGACGACGATGCATCGAATGGGGTTGATGTGTTTGATGGGTTGAGGTATTTATAGAGATGAGATACTAACCAAGGGTGGGAAGGCAAAGGGGGGTAATCTTTTAAAATCCTTCCGTGTATTACCCTTTCCCATACTATATCAATAGCCGCCTGCCATTTTCGTGAGTGAAACCCTAATAGCTAAACCCATGCTTCATCCGAACATGTATTATGGTTAGGATTTTGGTGCGATTCTCGTACGTGGATTTATAGGTTCATGTGTATGGATTATTGGGTATTCGGTCATGCAAGTTAGGTTTTCGATTTAATTATTAATACCTGGGTTTGGGTTTTAAAGCGTAGAGATTATCATGGGTTGGATATATATATATGTATATGTGGTAGTATTTAAGCTTGTTAGTGGGTTTACGTGGGAAGGCCCACTAAGTGTATATATATTTATAATTGGGTTATTGGGTTGATTTATATATTATATATTTATAACCCATGACTTTGTGACCCCTTTATTCTATATATGAGCCGTAATATTTTAGCTAAGGTTTTATTTAATTATTTAATGGGCTAGCTTATAATATAGCCAATTTCACTTTTGGCTTTGTATACTTATCTAATGCAACAATTAATTAATGGATCTTCCATATGTGTGGGCTTCTCTTTTAGGCCCATTAGTCTATTAAGCTAAATTCATCTACGTGAGACCTATTTGTATGTATATATATAAAAGGTTGAGACTATTTAATGAGTATGGGTTGATGCCCTGAGGTGTAGGTTGTGGATTGGGCTTCTATATGGAGTTTTTGGGCTTTTATTCTTTGTGGACATATATGGGTTTTATATAGCATTGTGTATAACTACGGGTTGCATTATTTTGAGGTTTTTATAAGACAATATATGCTTTAAGCCCATTATTGGTATGAGTCAAAGTTTTATTTGTGGCTCATTTATTTGGCTGTTAAGATATAATTTGAGTATTAATTCCCATTAAGAGTATAATCGATTATTTCTAGGAATGTTTTAATCTATTTAGGGAAAAAAAATTTCCTAACTTTTCAGGGGTGTTACACTCTACCACTTCAACAGAAGATCGATGAGGGCAAGAGATAAGTGCATGCCAATTGGAAAGGCCTGCTCTGCACTAGTCGATCTCTGCAATGAAGAGAATGTGGTGTTGTCCCGAGCAAATGGCAATCAAGAAGGGTGGTTGAATTGATTGCCACGAAATTTTTCTGCAAACAAAAATCTATCGCGTGAGCAATTTTTAGATGAGTAAGATATATCCAAGAGTTAAACAATTCACTTAATCCTCATCGGATCACACTCGTTTGGCCACAAAAGCACAAGTAATCAAAAATCACACCACAGGGCATACCACAGGAGACAACGAATGTTTTAGG
This sequence comes from Amorphophallus konjac, assembly GCA_022559845.1. Lineage (NCBI taxonomy): Eukaryota > Viridiplantae > Streptophyta > Magnoliopsida > Alismatales > Araceae > Amorphophallus > Amorphophallus konjac. Next base: position 240,941,426 of record CM040128.1, read on the forward strand.
TGGTTCTAGTGCAAACCTTACCCCCTACGTCTACCCCTCACCTAGTGAGGATTCCAAATCCACTATCCAGTAGATTTCAAAACACACACACACTGCGAAATGAAGCACCAGACACACACATGTTGCGAATTACAGCCCCCCACACACACGCTGCGGATTGTAGCCTACACGCACACAAATGTGCACGATGCACTATCCAACCACACACACTTTGAATGTATCAATTTCATACACGAATTCTATCAAAGCAAGACTCAATGGCTTAGAAATTCAACCAAGATAGAAAGAATTTCAGTTGAGAAGATCTCCCCTAAAGATGGTTCCCTCTATGATGAAGATATCTTTGAGGACGGCCGAATGACGATCCGTGAAGCATGAACAAGCCTTGATCATGACCCGAAACAGATGAAATCGCTTCAAACTGGTAAGGATCTCCTCTAGGTAGGAATGGGGGGCTCTTCCTCTTCTTCCTCCTCTCCTTCTTACTCTCTAAGTATATTCTTCTCTTTTCTCTCTTGATTATTCCCCAAATTCGTAACAATGGATTTTGTATGAGATTTAGGGACCAAAAGACATCCATACCCCTTCTAGAATCTTTCCTTGTCCCTCTCACATGTTAGGCAATGAGTTGGGGGAATTTTGGACACTTTTCATGGCCTTAAAGAGGCCTCACATGTGATCCCCGGCCGATTCGCCATTGTGCGCATGATCATGGAGTTCGCATCAGTCGACCGACCCTCACAGGCAGTCGACCGACCCCTGCTTTGTCCCAAAATAAAAAACAAATCAACCTCCATCGGTCGACCGGTGGACTGTAGTGGTCGACCAGTACATACCCTGTAGGTTGCAGGAAAACCCTCTATCGGGTTTCAGTCGACTGGTGCACCTCGTAGGTCGACCTGTGAGACCCTGGGTGCCTTTTTCTGCAAGATTAACTCCCCTGGCCAGTTTAGGTCGACCGGCCCTTTATTTAGGTTGACCGGTACACCTTAAAAACGCAAAAATAGACACGAGTTAGCATGTATTTTAATCCAATAAGTCCAACATACCTTGGATAGAACTTCTTGACATTTTTGGGCTCTTTTTGGACCTATTAAAAACTTGGAGAAGAGTTAAACATTAACTTATTTAATGAACCAAATTGTGAAATGAAAATTAATTCATTTCTTGTTTGGAGTGACAATGACATGAACACATGAATCAAAAACTCATACCATGAGGGGAATCAAATCTTGACAAATTTACGAAAAGTTCAAGATCTCATCAAAAATATATAATCCATCACTCGCATTAACACATGTTTTGTTGTCGTCAAAACTTTAATGCCAAAATCAATTAGGGAACTTAACAATCTCCCATTTTTTGATTATGATAAAATATTGTATGCTTGTAGTCACAAAACTAACATGAATTCATTTAAGAATGCATTCAAAACATCATTCAAGCTATGGAGACTCATTCAACATTCACAAATCTGGAATTCCATGAGGTGGGAGATCTTTGTGTCAAAAACATGAAATAAAACATAAAGTCATGTAAATGTGTTGATTTGGCATTCAAAAAGTTGAGTTTATTTACATTTATTTTCAATGACTGAAGTTGAGCAACTTAATTCTCTCTCTCCCTTTCCACCAATCAATCCACCAAGCACCCAAAACTACTCAAGCACATAAACTCTCTCTCCCCTTTTCTCATCAACAAAAGCATACCAAGATATGAAAGGCGGAAAGATATATGCAGAAAATAGCAATTGTTTTCTTAGCTCAATTGTTGATTGTTTTATTAAATCGCACTCAAGCCTACAAGCATTCAGCAAAAATAAGCATAGAGTGAATATGCAGTATATCTCCCTCTTGTTGGGAGTGAGATAATAACAATGCACATGATTCATAGGCGAAGTGTAATTCATGAAGCATAACTAATGAAGATGTGCATCCATAAAGAGAGTACCACATAGCCCATGTATATAGACAAAGTCACAATATACACCCAACATAAATACTCCAGCATGTGAAAGTGTGAAGATATGAGCAATAATGTAACGACCCAAGATCCAGATATCGGGAATTATCTGATATCATTCGAATCTTATCCCGCCACCCACGAGCCGGATGGCTCAGAAGGGTTAATTAGGTGTTGTGGAGGTATATTGAAATTTAAAATAATGTAGCAAATAACTACATACATAGTTCTTTAAATAACAGAAAATAAATTGCATTTTTAATTACTAAATTAACTACAGAGTCCAGTCCATGAAGTACAGTCTACAGGGAAAGAACCGTACTTAATCGTCAGGTACGCCCCTAGCTCTGGCAAGCTAGTGATAAGTGTGCATTTGTTCATATTTGTTTGTATCACACGCATCATTTTTAAGCTTAAATGACATTAATTATGTAAATTTTTCATATTAATCTCAATCTCACATAAAATTGGAGTTGAAATTATTTAAGCAATGGAATATGAGACATGCTTAAGAGGAACTAAAATCGCATAGTCGAGTGCATCTGGTTAAAACTATTTTAAGTGAGGAGTTATTCATAATTACATTTTTTTCACTATCTACCAACAGATTGGATGAACAGTGTCCATCATGCATGGACGGACGATAGAGGTGTGAACAGGGGGCAGGCAGCGTATGGGCCTCTTCTCGCATGGGCCTCCTCTCGCGTGGACGACGTGCTAGCAGCGGGATGGGCGAGTGGCGCATGCGTGGGCGTGGGCATGCAGGCGTGCCTCCTTCAACCTGGGCCGCACCACGACATGGCTCGGAGCCCGGTTTGCAGGCGTGGACGGACGGGGGCATGGCTGGGTCCTCTCGCATGGGTATGCTGGCAGCATAGGGGCCTTACCACGATGGCTTGGGCGTGGGGGTGTGGCCTACGTCGCCTGTTTCCTTCAAAACCAGAGGGACCTTACTCCCTCTGGTGCTCTCTTCGCTGCCCCTCCTCCTCCTTCGGCCTTCCCCCTCATTCTTGCGCTGGTCGATGCCCTTGTTTTGAACAAGGGCTCCGCCGCCAACCGGCCTCTCTCTCTCTCTCTCCCAGATATTTCTCCCCATCCCTCCATTCTCTCTCTCCTCTCTTACAACTGCGATCACTCACCCCCCTCTCTCGGCCATCTCTTATCTTCTCCGATCCCCCTTCTCTCTCTCTGTTCTTATCCACACATCCATTCTCTCTCCCTAACTCGTGCACGCTTCTCTCTCTCTCTCTTCTCTCCCAGATATCTCTATTTCTCTCTCTGTTCTCTCTCTATTTCTCTCTCTAAGTCACGATCCCTCCCTATCTTTCCCTCCTTCTTTCACTGTCCCTCTCTCTTTCTCTCTCTTACCTTGGTTTCTCACCCTCTCTCTATTTCTCTCTACCTTACCCCATCTTGCACTCTCTCTCTCTCTTTCAAACTCACAATCTCTCTTCTCCTCTCTCGCAACCGTGTCTCTCTCTCCTTTTCTCTCTCTTTCTCCTTCCGCAATAACACTCACGACCTCTCTTCTCTCCTTCTCTCTACCTATCCCTCTATATTTCTCTCTTTTTCTTTTTATTATTTTTTTTCTTTATCTCACTATTTTCTCTCACTCTTTCTCTCTACTTTCTCTCTCTTTCTTCTATCTCTCAAACCCCTCCAAAGACGACGCAAGACGGGTGATCCTCCGTCCCCCGACGTGAGCGGGAATCAAAGGCTCCAAGGGATGGCGTCACCCCGACACCACGGCCACGACACCCTCGCCCCTCCTCGGTGCTATATAGGATTTTATTTTGAGTTGTACTTTTTATTTTCAAACTTCATGTTGTAAACATTATCTTTTAATTAGTAAAAATCATGTCTTTATTTTCTCTCTCTAGATTTCTCTCTCACCTCTTTCTTCTTCTTCCTCTCCCTCTCTTCCTTTCTCTCTCTAAAACCTTCCAAATTTCATTAGACATATTTATTTAATACTATTTTTATTTTAATTTGCGTATAACCACCAAAATTTATGTTCCACTTAGAACACAAGATCTTCAACTCATAAATCTAAACCTCTCTGTGGATTCGACCCAAACTCTCCATTGTGCTACGTTGTTTATTTTTGTTGCGAGTTCAGTAATTTTTGAGATTGGTCACCACGTGTGTTTTAATGACAAATCTCACGGCGCATCAATTTTTGGCACCATTGCCGGGGAGGTTTATGATTTTTTTTGAATTGATTATCTTGTGTTCTTGTATATTAAATCGGCACTAACATTTTTTCTCTTGTTTGCTTATAGGAAAAAATCTAAAAAATATTATCTACTAATAAAGTAAGCCTTCTCTTCCCTATTCCCTTTCTTTTTATCTTTTTACTTAAGAACGAGGGATCATGCTCCAAGTAAGTACCCTAAGTTCCCCTCATTTCATTTGATTTTATTTCTTTAGTTTTATATTTTCCTGGTTAGATAGGCTCACAAAAAAAATCACTTGAACTTAAATAAAAAACTTAATTCTAAGATTAGAAACCACACATCATGTTATAGGTCATGCATCATGTAGGTTGTGAAGAGGGGTGATCTCGCGCTGGATCCTGAGTCGCACGATCCTGGATGAGCCTGTGTCGTCGTCACCACGATTGATCGAGGATCTACAAAGCAGGAAACGGATTAGAGAAGCCTAGGGTTGAGACCCTGGGGAAAACCCTCCGATGCTTAAGTCAGCGAGTTGATAGAGCGTAGATGGAAGGGGAGTAGGAGAAAGAGTGAGAGGCACGAGATCGCTCTCCACCAGTGGGTGTGGTGTTGAGTACTCGGGATCACCTTACCTTTCTAGAGAGTTTTCCTGGGGTTTATATAAGCGCTCGTCCCGTGTCGGAGTCTTGGAAGATTGGGGGACTAAGGGGAGTTACGTCCTTGTCATGGGCACTTTATGGCCTGAGGACTCTTGCTCTCCCTTATCCCTTCGGGTTCCCTGCTCCGGGTAATGGCGTAACCTTCATCTGGATAGGCGTTCGGCGGCCGGGTCGAGCATGGGGCGCCCGTTCAGGGCTCTTCCCAGGTGACGGAGGCATCGTTGGACGTTTCATACTCGGTCCCTGATGGGGGTTCTCCCGAGCGATTGTTACTCGATCTTCCGGGCCCGTAGGCCACCTAGGAAGTATTGGGCCGAGCAAGTTTTGGGCTTCAAATAAAGTGGGCCCATATAGGGGGGGTATCACTTTTGGGAGTTCAGCCTGTTTGGGTCGAGAATGGACCTATTTGGGCTGCTCTGGGTCATATGTCTTTGGGCCGCTGATTTTACCCCTCTCCACTTGCCCCCCCTACACCCGAGCCAAAGTTAGGCTCAGAGAGTAGAGCATAAGGGGGTAGCGTTGGTGGGTTGATTGGGGGATATCTTTTGTCGGCAGGCGCCATTTAATGTGGCTATCCTGGTGGCATGCATATGATGATGGCTCCCTCGATTTGATGCGGGGAGGCCCTTCTTGGAGTTCAGAACGTCACGCCGCTTCCCGCTAGGATTGCTGGGGTGTATAAATATCGCATACGTTTGCATTCCACGTCTCCTCTGTTTATGGCTTTTCCCTTTATCGCATTCGCATTCTGAGAGGGTGCATGTGTCGTAAGGGCGATCAGAGAAAGCAGAGTCTCGCAGAAGCTTTTGCAGAATTAGCAGAGATCACGGCGGCAGCGATCCTTCAGCTTCCTCTTCCCCCTGAGTCTTCTGACTCCGCTATTCCCTCCTCTTCTCCTTGCTCTTCTTGTTCCTCCATGGCGTAGCATGACCCAGAGGCTGAGATTCGTGAGTTTGAGCAAGGCGCGGGGAGTTCAGCGCCGAAGTCCAACCATCATCTGTGCAGCGAGCTGGGCTAGGCCGAGGTGAAAGAGATAGAGAATCGCTAAAGGCTACCATGGCGGTACTACTTCTCTCCGGCCAAGTCTCACGAGTCTAGCATGGATACTCGTTCAGGCCTTTTCTACATCTTCCTTTTGACTTGGAAGTGTGGCTTTCGCCTTCCTCTCCACCCCTTTATTGTGCAATTGCTGCAATTCTACCAACTGGCTCCTGTCCAGTTGGTTTCTAATTCATATACTTTCATCTTCTCCTTTATCTTCCTTTCCTGCTCGTGTGGCCTTGCCACTACTTTAGACCTTTTCATGCCTTTTTCGAGGTGAAGGAGCAAACCCATGCCGAGAAGAGTTTTTTCTATCTTCAGGCGAGGAGGGGGAGGAGCTGCGTGATCCTTTCTCCTCGAGATTCGTCACATAAGAGGTGGAAGACCCAATTTTTCTGGGTAGGGTCTAGCAAGGGTGCTACCACCGGGGGCTTCCCTGACAAACTGAACTTTCAGTCGATATTCCCTCTGAAGCAACTAGCGGTCTCCTCGGAGCTGGAGGAGGCGATTAGGGTTCTTCAAGAGAATCGTCGATCGACTGTTGAGCTGATGATTCCAACCAACATTGATGAGTTTCCTCGTCGTGCCCTACCTCCCAACTGTAAGGGTTTTGAAAACTAAGCTTTTGCATTCTCTCGTCCCAGTCGGTCGAGCCCTTGCTGATGACTTACTTCCTGATGGGCAGAAACGAGGAGTGGTGAGGACGATGGACGACCGTCGGAGCAGGAGGTCGTCGATCTGGAGGAGGCGACTGCTCCAAGTGTGCCTCGAACCTCCAAGGATCCTTCTTCCGCCCTAGATAGGGGCAAGCAGATTGCCTGGGAGGATGCCCCAGAGCGACGAGGGTCTAAGCGCAAGGACCTTGGGGAGCGGCTATTGTTGTCCTAGATGAAAGCTATGACCGCCGAGAAGAAGCGTTTGAAGAAGGCAAAAGTTTCCCGTCCGACCGAGGATCCCTCACCCGAGGATATCCACCTCTCGAGCCTCCCGTCGACCGAGCCAGAGGTGTCCGTGGCTGGTGAGAGGACTTTCGCCGAGCCCGTAGGAGCGCAAGGGGAGGAATCCATCTCCGAAGCCTCAGTGGAGGTTGATGGGGCGCGCGGAGGGGCGACGGTCCAGGCCGAGCCGAGCGTCGTCTTTCCGAGCGTGGGGATGTCCGAAGATGATACCCTGGCCCCGACTCTTCCAGAGAGGACTCTTCCCCCCTCAGCCGGGCGATTCTCCGTTCCGAGCTCTGGCACATTTGTTGGTTCGGGAGGAATTCCGACGTAGCTCCCCCTCAATGCTCTTTGAAAGAGTCTTGGAGGGAGGTTTGATCATGGCCCAGCTAGGGGCTGAGATAATTGATTTCTTCACGCGGCTTGAGCGTGCTCTGAGGGAGCTATTATTGAGTTTGGCCACCCCAATTTAAGGTTTATCCAGCCCCTGAGGTGTTAAGGTCGTGGTTTAAGATTTTGGAGCGGGTGCTCTGGTCGTGAGTTATGCTCGGGAGATGCTGGAAGGTGCGGTTCCCAGCGTGCACAAGGCTCAAGGTCAGGTCAAGCGTGGAGTTTTTCTCCCGTTTCATCGGAGGTGTGATTGATTTCTCCTTTGGTCGGAGAGGATCGTGCTTCTGTTAAGCCTCGGCGTCTTGCATTGTGTGTTTGGATTGGTTGGCCCTTATGCGCCGTGAAGTCCGTGTGAGACGTGTCCTGTGTTTTGGCAAGGTAGTTGCCTGGGAGAAGTCGTGCCCATTTCCCTTGTTGTGTAAGGGTGTTGGTGCTATTCCGGAAGGATGAGTGCCAGTTGGGCGGTGTTCGTGAAAATTTACGACTGGTGTTGTGATTTTTGATGCATCATGAATCAGAGCATGCGGAGTTGCAGCGGATTGCCAGTTTAAGAGAGAGAATATGTGCTCTGGATTTGAGGTGATTGAGCGTTCCTCACCCTGTTTTCGGAATTAGCCAGTCGAGTGAGGATCGTCGGGGTGGCGGATCCCGAGTCATCTGCGTTGGCTGTGCATGTGGATTAGAGTGCACAGCGGGCGCCTGGTGGGCCTATAATTCGTGTTGTTGCCGTGCCGTTGCTTGAGATATTGTGATTCATGGCACTGGCAGGATGGAGAGTCGGGGAAATATGCTGGCAAGTGCGCCGCATGAGTACCATGTTCATGCGTTAGAAGTCGTGGCAGGCATTGGAGTTAGACCCGGATGGGGTTGTTAAGAATATAGCCTGGCGGCGGCCAAGGACATGAGGGTCTGAGTCGGTGGCTTGGTATCCGACTTGTGTTGGAAGTTGTGTCCTCGGATGGGATCGTGGTCGTGGAATTATGATCTCCGATAGATTATAGGTCCTAGTTGGTAGCTGTGTTGAGTGGTCGACCATGGCAAGGTTTATTTTATCAAGAGGCCCAGTTGAGTCCGATTTTTGGAATGATGTGGAAGATGACTCAACGGTGGTAAGAATCTGCGAGGTTTGCGGACCCATGTGCATTGGTCGTGGCGCCACCGACCAGGTTGCTGTGATAGCAAGTGGCACTCGGTTGCCTTGGGGTCGTGTGCTGTGAATTGCTTAGGTTGTGTCTCGTGGCTCTGTGGTAAGAGCGATGTAACGCCCGAGAATTTTCTAAGAATTTTCTAAGATTTAATATAATTATTAATCATTTAAATAGATTTAATGAGCTTTTTAATGAATATAGGTCTATTTAATAATTATTTAAAGGCCTAGATATTATGTTAGGTTTAAATCCACCTAAATAGGCCCACAAGACCCAAATCCAAGCCCTTTAGGCCCAAGCCATTGCTAGAGCCGTAATTAGGGTAAATTACGGAATTAAGTTGGATAAATAGATCAAAAAGGGGATAATTAGTTGCTAAATCCAAAAATCTGAAAATTTTAGACTTAATGCCTAAAAGCGGTCTATCGCACGACCGCTACTATACAAAGGCGGTCCTGAGACGACCGCTATTATGTTCCGAGAACGGGCTTTGTAGAAACGTAAAAAGCTTGGATCTTTGACAACCAAATCACGTTGGACCGAAGCTATCTAGCATGGGAGACTCTCTAGAACACTCTAGGGATAAATTCTACCCCGATTTAGGACTCTAGATCCGATCTAATCCCAAAACCCTAGGTAAACTCTATAAATAGGGTTCAGGTTCGAACTGCGCGAACCCTTATTTTGGTTCGCAAAGTTCGACGGTAAGGAGATGGTATCTCAGGTTGGTTCTTTACAAGATTTAGTTATCCTTAGTTTTATCTAACTCCCCTCCAATTTTCGTGCTAGAAGACCCAGCCGTTGAAGAATTAAGGCATCTGCAAGTCACTGGTTCGCTACAGGCTGCACAGGAACCAGTGCGCCGGTCCAGTGAAGATCAGGAGATTAGAAGCCCTATACAAGGTTAGTTCACATTGTGTCTTTAGAACTTTTTGTTCCCCTTTCTATCTTCTACTAGGTGAAGAGAATCAGAAGATAGAGGGGCAGGAAGTTGCTGGTTTGACACAGGGCGTGTAGGAACCTGAGCGATCTTCTAGTTAGAAATTTGAAGTCTAAAGCTTGTCACAAAGATAGGTTATCTCGTGGATGGCTAGAATAATATGTCAAGAGTAAAAGCCCTTTGTTTTTTCCTATTTTCATTGATTATGCATGGAGTATTTTACGTTTTTCTATTACTACGCAATTAGGGATTTCAAAGCATGCATGTCCCCACACCTTAAAGGAAAAAGATGTTAATCTTGGCTTAAATCATACTACCCATGATCTATCATGACCTATCATGTTATTTTTAATGTTTAGCATGCTTTTCACACATTATGTACCCTAGAATAGGCCTCAAATAGTTATAAACACCTTCTGCCCGTAGCAGGCATAAGGCGGCCTTTCCAAGACCGCTAAAGTACAATAGCGGTCCCAGCAAGACCGCTACTACCAGAAACGGTCCTCTCGAGACCGTGTTAGTTTCTTGTGTTCTGTATTTTTTTAACCTGGAACATATTGCAGAACAGCCCTATTAACCATATGTTAAACCTAGATAATTAAGTTTTATTCCTGGTTATGATACTGCATTCATAAACTTGGTTAGGTTAACTATTCATCTTGATTGATTTCATGTTCCTTATGCACTTTGAACCTATTTTTAGCTTATGCTAATTTCATGCCAAAAACCAATATTCTTGTACTAATGATCATATTTTTTACATGCTTCATAGACTTGTTTAAGTGATATTTTGATCGTTGTTTTGCCACGATCCCTTCTCATCTGTAGTCTTTTCTTAAGTACATGGTGCGTACCCTGGTGCGTGGCCATTAGATACACTTTTGCACTTATAAGCACAACTCTTGGACTTGTGATCCTCTCCGTTAGATATTCCTTCCACAGGACTAGGTGATCTTGTTTCAAGGAATTCGTAAGTCTCCGTGAGCCTGGGATTCTCACTAAGACACTGAGTTGGTTGTACCCTCAAAGCCCAATTGTCTAGAAAGCATATACACTACCGGTGTTTTTTCTGAGTCCTGGATAGAAGCGGCCCTCAGGAGACCGCTACTGTCTAGTAGCGACCAGTCCATGACCGCGTCTATCTTGAGTTTTCTTACGTCGAGCCTTTCTTGTTCTGGCATCGACCCAATATAGACACGGTCCCGACCTGACCATCTATTTACAATAGCGGTTCTATCTTGATCGCGTATCTCTAGAAACGGTCCAGGAACGACCGCTTCTTCTCAGTTTTTGTCTAACCCGAGGTTTGACCCTAGGGTTGGTTTTCCTAAGTTCCTAGATGGTCTATTGATTATCTAGAACCTAACACCTTATTCCAAAGCTATCTAATAAATTATGGAAGTTAAAGAATATGCCGTTATGCCGCCGAATTCCTTCCGTGGCATGGCCTTGTCTTAAGTCATCTTTGAAATTCTTATGATCTCTTATTGTGCGTTCTCTACCTTGGTTACGTTATCGTGGAAACTATTGTTGAATTGAACATTATTGGCCGAAACTTTACTATATTCTCATGGAAGTAGCTTGATCTGTAACTTGAAGATGCAAGAGCGGGCACGGACAGTGTCCAAGGGCTCCACACTAGCTCCCTCGGTAAATAGTCGAAAACGTGCTGAAAATCATAGGGTACGATGAACACTGACGTCACATTACGCCGAGAGTACTTTTTTTTATAGACGGGTGAAAACCATGAGGCAAACTTGTGATAATTTACATACTTGCTAGTACATTCTTGTTCATGACTTTCTAGTGCATAGCCTTTATGGTTATGAAGTACATTCTTGTTAATGAAAGGCCACTTTACCTTATAAATCCTGCTTGATCATGCTCTATTGTCCATCCATATTCTTCATATCTCTATAATTCATATCTTGTTACTTGGATTTCGTTCGTGTGTTTTATCGCATTTTCTTTTACCTTATTCACTAGAGCAAAAATGTAATTACGTAAAGCATGCCTCCATGTTGATGCGAAGATACCTACTGGGCAAGTGTGCTCATTACCCTACTTTTCTAATCTTTTCAGGAAGTTCAAGTGAGTCATATTCGGATTATTCTAGCAACGGATCCGAGAATGATGATTGATGGTCAAGAGAAGACTTAGAATGTCAAGAGTTTTCAAGTAGTCTAGAGTCATGATGCAATTTTCACTTTATTGAGTCTTACTATGAAATTTTCTTTTTTTTCTTGGGTCGAGTAGATCAAGAGTCAACCTTATATAATTATGAATCATTATTATCAATAAAAGTTAGAATTTTGGTCAAATATTGTGTACTCCATCTTTATGTGGATATTTATTACAATCTGATTTTATTGCTGGCTTGAGGCGTATTGTCGACTGCTCACGTTTCCCCGATATTACTTCTGTTGTACATATGTCTCAGGGCGTGACAAGTGGAGCAGAGAATTAACAGGCGTCCATTTGGAATAATCAAGATAAGATAGGATTTGATGAGACAGGGCGATGGACCATGCCTGTGTATGGAGGTCCTTGAAAGGACGTTGGAGTTGGATGATGGTCTTTGGTCTGTGCGGAAGTCAACGGAAGGCATGTCGAGATTTGGAATGTGCCCTTTGGACCTGATGAAGGACCAAGAAAGAAGGAAGAAGCCGAGTAAGTAAAGGTTTCCCATTGATGAGTGTCTGGTGACCGGTGAATGGTCTTTCACAGATAGAAGATACTGGTTGTTGCGGCTCGAGAATGGCAAGAGTCGTGTGCCAGTGAGGCCTTGGGTGGCTGATTTTTGAGATGTGTCCCTTCCTGGATTGAATCTGGGATTTTTTGGAAGTTTGAGTTCTGACAGAGCTGGTCCAGTGCGGTTATTAGCATTCGGCTTGCCAGGTGTGAGATGGTTCATGGCGCAAAGTCGACGGATTTGTTGTAGTCAGTTGGAATGACTGTGTGAGCGGGTGGAATCTCAGTGATGGTTGTCCCTTTTGGAGGGCGTGAGATCAGTCAGCTGATAGTGAAGCTAATGTTTGATTGGTCTGTCGAGCATGGGTTTCGATCGGTGGTAGTTTCTCGTAGCAAGGATTGCGTCTCCTCGGGGAGCAAGATCGTGGCGGCAATGACACGGTTGGATTCCGTTGTGGCTGAGGTGATGCCAGACTTATACCTTTTTGTGTTATGCCTACTCTGATGATCGATGTGAGTTAGATTGTGAGCGAGGCATTGCTCATGATCAACGTCTGGCTGTGTCCCTCGGGATCAATGTTTTCACGAGTGTCGAGGTCTGGTCGGAGCTCTGGGAGCATTGCCAGTTGGGTGTGTTGTTCTTCCCCTGTACCTTGGTGGTTGCCTCAATTTCGAGGATGAAATTTCTATAAGGGGGCGAGCTGTAACACCCCGGGTTTTTCGGATCGCTTTTGTTGGTCCCGGAGGGCGTTTTGCGGTTTACGCGGGTTTTAGGGCTGATTGGCCGGTGGAACCCTGTGTAAGGTGAACCATTGCGTTCTCCAACTCTAGAATGTTACAGATGTATTGTGCATTTTTCGAGGATCGTGGGGAGTATTTTTGTCTATTTTCCATATTTTTTGGAAATTCTAGATTTTCCTATATCTATATAAACCTCTCTCTCCTCACAACCCTCACTCTCTCCCTCTCTCTTCTCAGGTCTCTCTTTCTCCCCTCTCTTCTCCGGCGGCCGACGGAGCGAGGCCGGGGCGAGGTGGAGGTGACGCAGGCAAAGAGCGGGCGAGGATGGGCGAGGATCGAGGCGAAGGAGGTGCGGCAAAGTTCAGCCGTGAGTTCGGGGTGCCGTGGCGGTTCGCGCGGCATTTTCTTAGCGGATCGGCATACTCGGTGCGCGAAGTCTTCGGTGGAGGTAGGGGGATGGATCCTTAGCCCCTGTACTTCATTTCCCGCAAGTTTGGTAGCCTGAGACGAGCCGAAAGGGTTTATTTTCCCACCGGGTAAAATGCATGATTTTGGGGTGTGAGCCGGATTTCGCGTTTTGATTGTATATTTTGGGTTTAAATGGGTCCTATCGGTGCTAGAGAGGTTGGGTAATGCTTTCCACTTATTTTTCCCTTCGTATAGAGGCGAATGGGGCGTGGAACCGAGCTCGCGGCAGAGCTTGGTCCGTCTCCATAAAATACAGAAGACAGCCACCTATGTGGCCGTCTGAGCCCTGGTCTGGGCGGCCAAGACCCTAGCCACCCAGGTCATTGGGGGGCCAAAGGTCAGGCCACCCAGGGGTATTGGATGGCCAGGACCCTGGCCGCCCTCACCCATTAAGGCCTAGGTCTGGGCGGCCAGGTCGATGGCTGCTCAACCCTCTGGGCGGCCAAGGATGTGGCCGCCCAGGCCAAGGGGTGCCCAGGTGCTGGGCGGCCACAGCCGCCCAGGCCTCTGGGCAGCCAAGAGGTTGGCCGCCCAACCCATTCAACCCCCGGGCCACCGTGTTTCGCGTTTTCTTGCCTCGAGGTGTCCATATGTGATACGGATTCGCGGAAGAGGTGTCTGCGTGATACTTTGTGATCCGGGAGGTACCGTGTTACCTCGATTAGTATCCCCGTGTGTTCTCGGACTTCTGTGCATTAGTTGGACGGAGTCACCATGTATCAGTATGAGTGCGGATGACTGTTCCCGCACGTCATTGCTTCTCTGGAAAGTGGTTTCCGTATGGGCCACGTGGATGGCCTCGGACTGTGAGTCCAGTCACCAGCCTGGTACTGGAGGTTTCCCACTTTTCCCGTAATAGGGGATTAACTCGGCAGCTTGTGAGCTATCTTGGGAATCGTGCTACCGTGGTTTCAGACCTAGGGATTAGGTTAGATTAATGGCGATGTGTCGTCATGTGCAGCGGTCTTGATCTGAGTCGCGTGACTCAAGGACTGTTGGGTTTATTAGGTCTAGTGGACTGTTCAGAGTTTGGTGGCCTCGAGCCATTTGGTACTCCGTGTTACTCACAATGGGTACGTGTGTGACTTTTCATGTTCACGTTTATTGACCTCCCAATAGTCGTAGCCTTCTTACAGCACGCATGTGCTGACCCACCCGGGAGTGGTGGAGCGGCTAACCCGAGAGAGACGGTTGTTAGGCTGGTTACCATAGGGCCCCTACGTGCAGCCTGAGTACGGGATTTGGGGAAGAACCAGCTAGAGGATCTGACCTACGGCGTATGGTCTGTGTGTGCACACGTGGTTGGGGACGTCGGACCCGCGCTGACGAGCTCGACCCCAGCTAGTCCTTATTCTGTGGTACTTGTGTGGTGTCTCAGTTTCCGCCTGGGGAGAGTAGGGAGACACATGAGGCGCGTACTAAGACGTCAATGGATGCATCCGGCTTTGCTTCTAGTGGGCAGTGCTCCCGTCACGTGACGTGAGTTTCTCGTGACTTGAGTTTTCATTTCCCGTCTACAAGATGTGCTTTGGCGTGTAGTTTCAGGGTGTTTTCTCCGATGTAGAGGTCTAGGGTCTCCGGTGAGTGTCACCGAGGGTTTTTCCTAGACAGTGTTAGGTCCACGACTGCGAGGTCGTGACTGTTTCCGGACCACGTGGTCTTGGGCTAGGCCTTCGTCTATGAGGATAGGCCTCCACGATAGTGATGTCGTGATAGTTTTCCTAGCAGTGTAGCCAGAGGTTTTCCGATTAATCCGTTGGTCCCCCGACTGTGACATCGGGACGTGTTTTTCCGGTACGGTAGGAGTAGCTGTAGAGCCGAGGTTTTATCGGCCACCGTGTTTGCTGTTCCTGCTGTTGTTGTTGCTTTATGTTACCGCCGTTGTTTACGGTTGGGGTTCCGCGGGACCCCTATTGAGCTAGTGATAGGAGGCTCACCCCTACTTTTCAGGTGTGGCGATTCTTCCTCGAGGTTCGAGGGTGCTGCGCGGAGGTTCTTAGCTGCCAGCTCACCGGGCCAAGTGTTCTGTCGGCGTTGGGTACACTTCTCTGCCTTGGACTGTACTTTATTTTAGACTGGACTATGTTGTAGTTGTTTATTTACTTCTATTAATTGTTGAATTATCCTGCTTTATTTCCTATTTCTTTGTACCTCCACACACCTTTTAGCCCTTCCGAGCCCTCCGGCTCGTGGGCGGTGGGCCAGGATTCGAATGGTATCGGGTCATTCCCGGTATATGGATCTTGGGTCATTACAGAACCTCTTCTTTGTGGACGAGGCCTTGAAGGATCCCGAACTAGTAACATGTTCCTTCTTATTTCGCCCACGGATCCGATTAGATAGCACCGTGGCATCCTCCAGTAATTGTGCTCGCCTAACCATTTCGAAGTAGGCTTGTACATCCATTGGTGCCAATTGTGTGATATATTGGGGTATTAATCCATTGAGGAATCTTCGAGCCTTCATATTTTCCGTATGCACTAGGTGTGGTGCATAACATGATAATCTAGAGAACTGTGCCTCGTATTCTGCCACAGATAGGCTCCTTTGTTTAAGTGCGGAAAACTCTGTGACTTTCTTCTCCTGAATTCTATCTGAGAAATACTTGTTAAAATGCTCCACGAACTCGCCCCATGTTATGTGGTCATGTGGCAGCGTGGCTTCTATTGACTCCCACCAGAATCGAGCATCCCGCTCCAGCTGAAAAGTTGCTAATAACACCTTCTCCTCATCCGTGCATTGCATCACACGGCATTGTTGATTGTTTTTCTTGTAGTATGTGATGATGATGTGTGTGGATATGAATATAGTGATATGAGAGATGTGTGTGAAGATGTGTGAGCAAGCAATAACCTAAGTCAAACAATCACCAAAATCAGAAGCATGGGCATGTCATCAATGTTCATGAAAAAGAAAAACACACGCCGGAGCGTGGAGCAAAGGAATGAAATGAAAACACGCACCGTAGGTGTGGAGCAAATAAGCAAAGAGAAAAGTGCTAGCAAGATGATGATAACGATGAACAATACCCAACTAAGGAAGTGTGATCACCACCAAGGTGATCAAAATAGCAAAGCTAAGCTAAATACCTTGGAAAGAGAAGGATGAAACACCCGCCCCACGGGAGATGAAAACCAGAACTCTGCGAGCACAAATGGTCTAATATCAGGCCGCTAAAGAACAAGATATGACCTTACGATAAGCCGCCAAAGATCCTCAAACGGTCCTAAATATAGCCGCCAGAGCGCACGGAACAGCAAGTTGGGACTTAGATCTCCACCTCTCCCGGCCGGCCAGAAGAGTTGGGCCTCGTGCTAGGAACCCTGTAGACCTGCAAAAGAGTGTAGAAGCACAGAAAAATAACCCAAATCAGCCCTATGACAAGTGTAGTAATTATAATGCAATTAAACTAAAGTGCATGCAAAAGGAAGGGTGGACACCTGGGGGTTTGGTTTTTTAACCCCTGTAGGACGTGGAAGAGATGGGAGGATGTTTAAAAATGAGGCAAAGATGCAAAGAACGTGGAAGAAGAAGAAGGGAATATGCTTTTGAATGTTATGAAGAGGGGAATGAAATAGAGAAGAAAGCAACACTATGAACCCTTGAAACTTAATGCTCCCTAGACTTGAAGGCTAATTGACGTAGACAGCACTTCTCCTTGATAGGTACTCGCTCTAGAACGCAGCAGCACCTCGACGTAAACTCCAAAAATTTCCTCTTCAACCCATGAACTCAAGGGTTCTATTTATAGACCCTCAAACTCTTGATTCAAGTTGGAGAAATTTCAGTGAAAAAGTAGGATGAAACTTAGCAAACTCTTAAAGATAACATTCCCAAGAGTCCATAGAAACAAACAGGAGCTTCTAAGGATCTCTATCGAGAGAGAAATCACCAAATCAAACAAACAGTTGATTTAAATGATTCTGATATTGTTTATCAAAGTATTTTTTTTTGATGAAGTCAAAGGGGGAGAATACTTTGATGAGTCTAGTCTGAATACTCCATTTATTTCATTCATAAGACTCATAGTATTGCCATCATCAAAAGGGGGAGATTGTTGTGTCCCTATTATTTTGATGATAGCAAACACTATAAGTCATTTGAATGCATACAATTCTGTTTGTGGTGCAGATGAATGTTTCATTGCAAATCTTATCTGAATTATTGCTGCATTTTAAATATGGCTGTGTGGTGTGTGCTTTGGTGCATTTCATAATTGCATTTATCTGGATTGTTTGATGTCATATGTGTTTACTTATGTTTTGATGATGACATAGTTTACGTGTGTTTTGATGATGACAAATTGATGTCATATGTGTTTACTTCATTTAGAACTGCTCATTCAGAACTTGGTACATTGCTTAACTGTGAGCATGGCATAGACTGTACACTCGTCTGTCTGCATGAGTCACCAAGTCCACACATTGCATCGTGTCCTTTTCATGAAGTCTATACATTGGCATGCGGCGTCTCATGAAGTATGTACATCCTCTTCAAGCATTTCAAAGTCTATACATCGCTTGGAGTTCTTTCAAGTCTATACATTGCTGAGCGTCTCACTGACTGTCTCATGCAAGTATATACATTGGCATATGCATTCACTGTAAAGTCTATACATTCATAGCGTCCAGTGTCTAGAGTTTCATAAAGTCTGTACATTGGAAGTATGTACAACGGACTATACATGCATCAATCTTCAAAGTCCATACATTGTACTGTTACACGCATCATTGAAGTCTATACACTAGTCAGTCTCTCCAGTCTGCACAGCCTTCTGATTGGACTTAATGTCTATACAGCCTGCATCGTCTCATGCAGCATCTCAAGCCAAGTCCATACATAGTTCATCAGCATTTAGAAGTCTGTACATCGGTCCGTCTTGTTCAGCGTCTTAGTGCATTCAAAGTCTGTACAGCGTCCGTCTCAGTCAGCATCTCATGCTGCGTCTTAGGCAAGTCTATACATTGCTCTGTTGCACGAAGCAAAGTCTGTACATCCGATTGTCTCACTCGAAGTCTGTACAGCCCATGGTCTAGAGATCAAGTCTGTACATCGCCTTCAAGGCAGCAAGTCTATACACTGGGGTCGTCAGCTGAAGGAACAGCATGTCTGTACGTTGGGTGTTCATCGTCTGCTGCATGCCATTTCAAGTCTGTTCATCGATGTGTTGCTTTGATGCCGTTGCATAGTCTATACATTGATGAGCTTTACGCACACATCTTCGGTGTCTATACTTTGCTTGTGTAACTCAAGCCTCTACATCAAAGTCTATACATCCGATAGGCTTGTTAATGCATCTGTCTGCAAGTCTGTACACCGAGGACGCTTGAAGGCTTTAAAGTATATACATTCTACACACTTCTCACTTACTGTTTCTAAGTATATACATTGTGTTGCATTGCTTGAATTTCGTAAAGTCTATACACTGCATGCCTCACTCTAAGTCTATACACTCGTGAGTGTCTCATCAAGTCCATACACTGGCTTTGAGCTGAAGTCTATACAGTGCCTCAGGCTGAGCAAGTCCATACACTGGCTGCTGTTCTTCAGAGTCTGTACATCGCAGTGAGTTGAAGGTTGCCAAGTCTGTACAGCCAAAGCCTGTTCAAGCTTTCACACAAAGTCTGTACAGCCACATCTCAAAGGCCAAGTCTATACATCACTGTGGCTGCTCGAAGTGAAGCCAAGTCTATACACTCCTCACCTTTCCCTACGTTTGGCCAAGTCCATACACTCATACCTTTCCCTACGTTTTCTGGCCAAGTCTACACATCGTTTGCCTAGCGTTTGCTTCTGAGTCTATACACTCAGGTTGTTGAAGGGTTTTCAAGTATGTACACTGCATGCTCACTCAACTAAGTCTATACACTCGATTGTTAACCTTCAACTCTATACACTCGGTTTCAAAGCTTCAAGTCTATACACTTGATATCAGGCATCAAGTCTATACACTCGTTTGTTAACTCTCAAGTCTATACACTCGTCTGTTAACCTTCAAGTCTAAACACTCAAGCTGCATCATGGCTGTACACACTTTGTTAAATAGCCTGAACCAAGTCTATACATTATCTGATACCTTCTTATGTCTGTGTGCCAGGTACTGTTCGAGAAGCAAATAAGTGGCACGTGGTCCGAGGTTGGCACCTGGCACGTGATCCGATGATAACGCCCTAAATGCTGCAGCTATAAATACCAGGCCGCCTCCATCTGGAGAAAATAGTGTGAGTGAAGAAAAGAGAAAAAGAGATCGAGATCAGAAAGAAAGAAAGTGATCGATATAGAAGAAGAGAGTTGCATAGAGGCAGTGAGCAGAAGTAGAAGAAGAAGAAGAAGAAGAAAGAAGAAGTGAAAGAAAAAGCCAGAGAGAGCCTGCGAAAGAAAAGAAAAAGAAGAAGTGAGAAGAAGAGAAAGCGAGAGTGATAGAAGCTTCAACTGAAGACTAGTTCCTGCCGGACCGTGGATCAAATCCAGGCCAGCCAGCTCCTGCGAGAGCCACAGTCTGATTCCACTTTTTCCAGCTTTCTGTTGCTGCATTTTTTGTTTTTATTTTCAACTATTCACTAGTTGTTCTTCCGACTCTCTTGTGTGAGGTCGGGTTCCCTCTGGTGTGGAGGAAGAGAGACTTGCGTCTCTGGTTGCCTTTGACTGGGAGTCATCGGTTGTTTCCCTCCGGTTTGGAGGAAGGGAGGATGGGTCCGCCGGTTCTGGGCTTGTAGGTTTCGAGTCCAGGGGTCCCTCCGGTTGGGAGGAAGAGAGGTCCGAGACCTCTAGTTTGCAGGTGACTTGGTGTCACTTGTGCTTCCCTCTAGGTTTCAGAGGAAGAGAGACTTGGGTCTCTAGGTTCCCCTCCGGTTTGGAGGAAGGGAGGATTGGTCCTCCGGTTCTAGTCTTGTGGGTTGCAAGACTAGGTGTTCCCTCCGGTTTGGAGGAAGAGAGACTGTGCGTCTCTGGTTTCCAAGTGAATGGGAGTCACTTGGGGTGTCCCTCCGGTTGGGAGGAAGAGGGGAGGTTGTTCCCCTGGTCAAGCTATTTGGCAGCCTTTGTTGCAGACTGAGTCTGATGTGCTAGTGTTACTAGTGGAAGCCTCACTCCGGTTGGGAGTGAGGGGTGGACGTAGGTCTTTGGACCGAACCACCTAAAAAGCCTGGTGTTCTTTTGTGGTTTGTTTGCCTTATGTGCTCATTTCTCTGCTGCGCTCACTAGATGTCTGTTTAGGATCGAGTGTGAGTTTATTCAATTGGACTGCTTTGCAATAGCTTCCTAAGTTTTCTCAGTTTATATCTGCATCCGCTTTTAATTCCGCACATCTAAGCGGTAGAACTTAAATTGGGTAAAATTCTTTGAAAGATCCATTCACCCCCCCCCCTCTGGATCTATGTTTATCTATCGCACCTTGCTAACAATTGGTATCAGAACAGGTTCTCTGATTGATCAGATCTAACGATCTGCAGAGGATCCTGTTGTCCCTTGGTGCATTTCTGATTTTACTCTTTGCTGCATTAATTTGCTTACCGATTTATTCAATGGGTTCTCCACCGATTTTTAATGGCTCTAACTTTAACTCATGGGTTAGCAGTCTACATAACTATGTGAATTTGATGAATCCGGATATGTGGAAGTTAATCTCACATGGTCCTCACAGACTGCCAAAGGAAAAGTCCAAATGGACTAAAAGTCATAGATCGAGAAATGAAGAGAATCAGAAAGTTTTGAATCTAATGAAAGAAGCTACTGACAAGGCTCTACATTCTTATTTTTATGACTGCAGGTCCGCTAAGGACATTCTGGAAAAGCTGAAGCTAACTCAAAGGAGAGATGAGGACAGTTGCCTGATGGCTGACAAGAGCAACCATGGCAGTGATCAAGATGAATCCGAAGAACAGGATGATGAGGAGGTAAACCCTTTCGAGAATTTTTCTTTAGATGACTGGGAAGATGCCTATGTCAATCTGACAAGATCCTATAAAAAACTAGGGAAGAAGTATAAAGGTCTGAAAAAGGAGCTAAAGAATCATGAGAATGCTAAATCTCGAGGTGAAAGCCCTGAAATTCTGAAAACTGAAAATGAAATCTTTAGAAGACAACTACAAGATTTTGATTCTATTACTACAGATCTAGATCATTTGAAATCTGAAAAATAAACTCTTATGAAACAAATTGGTTTACACAAAAAGGAGAATCAAGACCTTGTTTGTGAAATTTCTGAACTTAAGGAGAGGCTTAGTTTAATTGATGATCAGGTTCATCACTATAATGCAGTTCAGAATGAAAAATTGGTGAGAGAATTAGAGTGTGTCAACTCTGAACTTGAAAAAATGAAATCTGAAAATGCTTGCAATGCTTGTGCAGCTTTAAGAGACTTGATAAATGAATTTGATTCTGATGATAAACTTCAAAAGGATTTAATCAAATCTCTGAAAGAAGAAAACAAATCATTGCTAGAAAAGAAAACTGAAGCTGAAGATATGAAATCTGAAAATGAAAAACTCAAAAACCAGTCCAAGGAATTTGAACACAAATTGATGAGTGTTGAAAAATAAAACAGATTGATTTCTGAAAAAATGGAGGCTGATAGAATAATGAATCTAGAGCTTCAGAAAAATCTCAACAAACCTCAATCTGAGAAACAACATGAAAACTTTTATGAATGTCAGTCTTCCTTAGATGATTGGATGTTTGATGATGATCTCCTAGAGAAAAATAAGAAATTGAAAGAGGAAATCAACAAGCTAAATCATCTAAACACCCAACTGTCAGATAGGCTATTGATAATTGAAAAAGGCAAGGGTGTGAGCATAGATAATTCTGATAGGTTGATGAATGTTGAACAAGAAATTGAGAGTCTAAAAACCATCAACTTAATGTTAAATGGAAATGTCAGTTGCAGTGAACAGAAAATAGCTGGATATGAGCTTACTATCACATCCCTTCAACAAGAAGTTGATGATCTTTACAAGTCCCTATCTGAAGCTGACAAGGAAATAGAATTAAAACAGGAAGTAGAAAGACTCAAAAGTCTGAATGATGCCTTGCATCAACAAGTAATTTCCTGTGAAACAGATTTGTCCAAATATGAAGCTAAAATTGCTGATTTGAATTCTGAGATTAAAGATTTGAAAAATTCTCTATCAAAATTTGTCAAGAGAAAGGACAATCTGAATACGCTTCTGGGAAAGAGTGATAACTCTCAGAGAGAAGGGCTGGGTTACAGTTCAACAAACAAAAGGATCAATAGCAATAAAACTTCAACTGTGTTTGTAAAAGCTTCTGATCAAAACACAACTGCTGGTCCTTCTGTTTTTCAATTCACTGCACAAAAGTCCACTGTGAAACCCAAAACTGTGGAACAAACTCCAAAACAGAAAAAGGGTGAAAATTCACAGAAAAAGGAAAAAGACACTCCTGTTGTTATAAAGAAGACTGCACACAATTCACATGATCTCTCACACACTCACATTAAAAAGGGTTCATGTTATTATTGTGGGAAGTATGGTCATCTCATGAGTGAATGTTTTATCATGAAAAAAGACAATA
Organism: Amorphophallus konjac; assembly: GCA_022559845.1. NCBI lineage: Eukaryota > Viridiplantae > Streptophyta > Magnoliopsida > Alismatales > Araceae > Amorphophallus > Amorphophallus konjac. The sequence continues at coordinate 240,964,115 of CM040128.1, forward strand.
AACAGCATGCCAAGTCTCCCATTCATGTTCATGGTCCATATGGATCTAAACACAATTCTAGTCAACACATTGTGTGTTTCAACTGCAATAAGCCTGGACACAAGGCTGCTGAGTGCTGGTTTAGATCCACTTGGGGTAAAAATAGTTTTCATAGAAGAAATTCTTTTGCATGCTCCCACTATGGGAAAAATGGGCATACAGTCAAGGACTATTGGTATGTTCAAAAGAACTATGTTAATCCTCATTTTGTCAAATTCCCTGCAAAATCATTTGTGAAAATTTCATGCTATAACTGTGGGAAGTCAGGCCATAAATCTGCTGAATGTTGGATGGTTAAGAACAAGCATCAAACTGCTCATGCATATAACAGAAAATCTTATGAACATGTTTATAAACATCACCCTGCTGTTAATATGCATCATAAGAACCAAAAACCAGCCATTTCATGTAGATACTGTGGAAAATTTGGACATTCTATGGATGACTGTTCACTGATGAAATTTGATGATAATGTTGCTATGAAAATGTTTAGAATACCTGTTAGAGGTAAGGCAGGACCCAAAGCTGCTTGGGTCCCTGCAGGATCAAAATGATCAATATTTTGCAGGAGTGCCTTGGATTGAAGAATAAAAAGGGGGAAATAAATCAAGGCACCCAAGTTGATAAAACCTCATTCAGGTAAATTTCTCAAATCTGTTCAAATGAAATTTATGGTTGAGCTGATAAGTCATAGTTTCATGCATACATGCTTTTTATTTGATTTGACTCTTGCATTGAGCTTTGTAGGCTTTCTTGCTTGTACTGTGAGTTGTGTGCATATATGTTAATTGCATATCATGCACTTTGTAAGGGGGAGTTTGATTGAAGCTTGCATAATCATGATAATCTCATTTGCTGAATGCATACATGTAGTTGGTTGCAATTGCATTTCCATACATTAAAAAAAAATGATTCATTGCATCTAGATAGGGGGAGCATTCCTGATTCATCTCTTTACCTCTTGAACTCCTTCTGTCTAGCAATCTGATCCATTCTTGGCAAATGTGTGGTTCACTTGAATTCTCTGTTGTCTACACTGATGTAGCTCCATTGATTCTGTCTACTATGAATTCAATTGATAACTTGTTACTATCATACACATTTCTTCATATCTTGTCAAGACTGGCCCAAGCTAATCTGACTGAATTCTAGTCTTTAAGGCTTGCTTCTGAATTGCTCAATTCTCTCAACTATTGGTATCTGAATTGCTCTCTGCTAATTTCTCTTGACAATGTCATTGATTCAGCCGAATGAGGAAAGATTTAATCAGTGCACCCTAGGCATAAATCAAACATTCTGAAAAGAAGAATCTTCTATTATACTGGCTTAAGAATTTTTTGATAAATCAAATTGATTTAAGCCTAATGTATTTTCTAAGTTTTGATGTAAAAGACTTGAAAATATCTGAACCATCATGCTTAATAAGTCTTAACCAACTGCCTCATGAATTTCATGCAAAACTTTCTGAAATCTAAAATTTTAAAAGACATGGCTTTCTTTGGTTAAGATACATGTAGAAAGTATTGTTCTTAATCATTTCAAGTGTACTGAGCTTTGTTTGAAGAATCTGAAAACAGTTAAAATTTAAAGCTAGAGCAATGACTGTGGTCACAGAGAAACTGGGTTTTCTATCAATGAAATAGAGTAAGTCCATGTCATGAAGTGCCATAGTTACCTCTTTTCAATATGTTTGAAAGTCTGGCAGAGCAATGGCATGGATGTGTTGAGTAACTGGAGATTCTGGCCTCTGATCAAGGTGTCTCCTCATGTAAAAAGATACTCCACTGCTAACTCTGTTCTCTTTGAGAGGCAATACGGTTGTCACATTGAGTAACTGGGTCACTTCACCTAAGACGTGTTGTGCCTTATGTAAAAAGGTGTTGACTGAACTAAAATTGCTCAGGAAAAATAAGTGCTGCTCAATTGGTATCAGAAAATTCTGAAAATCTAAAGACAAGCTCAATCTCATTTATTTCTGTTTAATCTCAATATGATCTTGTGTATTTTCCATAGGAGTTACTGAATTTAAATGAGTAAGATGGAAGGAGGTTAAACATGAATATCAAATGAGTTGTTGGTTCACCTTTATTAAAAGGTGTTTCAGATATGAGTATTGAATTTTCTTGATAAACTTTGAATACATCTCTCTTAAATCATGATGGTCAGTTTAAACTCATTCATAATCTATTATGATTGAAGAATCTGAAATTCGTTTACAAAGATTTATGAATTTGGTGTGCTAATGAAAATCTGTCTTCCTCATTTATTCACTGTGATTACAGTCTGTGTTTTGCTGATAGATGCTCATCACTTCACTATATCAATTGGCTTCACTCCATCATCCAATCAGGGGGAGCTTTCCTGTCTTGCTGAGTGTCTTTCTTAAAAGGGGAAATCTAGTCAGCATTCTTGAGTGTCCCTGTGTTTTTATTGATATTCTCCCTTCATCTCAATTGGTTTCAACCTTCAAAACGTTTCTGATCATATTGCCCCCTATCAATGTGTTTTGATTGACATTGGTTCTCTTTTATGTGACGCACAACTCTCAGAATTTTTTTTTTGGATAACCAGAGTTCATCCTTGTAGATTTCTCTTGCATCATGGATCATAAGGGCAGAACACTCTGGTCTGTTTGAGACACTATATGCATAAGGGGACAATATGCTAGATTGTCTGATCAATTTGTTTGTCTGCAATAGCTCTATATCTTCTGCCATGTCAAAGGGGGAGTATTTGTTGCATATGCATGACTGCATAAGTTGTTTGACTAAGGGGGAGAATTGATTTAAATGATTCTGATATTGTTTATCAAAGTATTTTTTTTTGATGAAGTCAAAGGGGGAGAATACTTTGATGAGTCTAGTCTGAATACTCCATTTATTTCATTCATAAGACTCATAGTATTGCCATCATCAAAAAGGGGGAGATTGTTGTGTCCCTGTGATTTTGATGATAGCAAACACTATAAGTCATTTGAATGCATACAATTCTGTTTGTGGTGCAGATGAATGTTTCAATGAAAATCTTATCTGAATTATTGCTGCATTTTAAAGATGGGTGTGTGGTGTGTGCATTGGTGCATTTCATGATTGTATTTATCTGGATTGTTTGATGTCATATGTGTTTACTTATGTTTTGATGATGACATAGTTTACGTGTGTTTTGATGATGACAAATTGATGTCATATGTGTTTACTTCATTTAGAACTGCTCATTCAGAACGTGGTACATTGCTTAACTGTGAGCATGGCATAGACTGTACACTCGTCTGTCTGCATGAGTCACCAAGTCCACACATTGCATCGTGTCCTTTTCATGAAGTCTATACATTGGCATGCAGCGTCTCATGAAGTATGTACATCCTCTTCAAGCATTTCAAAGTCTATACATCGCTTGGAGTTCTTTCAAGTCTATACATTGCTGAGCGTCTCACTGACTGTCTCATGCAAGTATATACATTGGCATATGCATTCACTGTAAAGTATATACATTCATAGCGTCCAGTGTCTAGAGTTTCATAGTCTGTACATTGGAAGTATGTACAACGGACTGTATATGCATCAATCTTTAAAGTCCATACATTGGACTGTTACACGCATCATTGAAGTCTATACACTAGTCAGTCTCTCCAGTCTGCACAGCCTTCTGATTGGACTTAATGTCTATACAGCCTGCATCGTCTCATGCAGCATCTCAAGCCAAGTCCATACATAGTCCATCAGCATTTAGAAGTCTGTACATGGGTCCGTCTTGTTCAGCGTCTTAGTGCATTCAAAGTCTGTACAGCGTCCGTCTCAGCCAGCGTCTCATGCTGCGTCTTAGGCAAGTCTATACATTGCTCTGTTGCACGAAGCAAAGTCTGTACATCCGATTGTCTCACTCGAAGTCTGTACAGCCCATGGTCTAGATATCAAGTCTGTACATCGCCTTCAAGGCAGCAAGTCTATACACTGGGGTCGTCAGCTGAAGGAACAGCATGTCTGTACGTTGGGTGTTCATCGTCTGCTGCATGCCATTTCAAGTCTGTTCATCGATGTGTTGCTTTGATGCCGTTGCATAGTCTATACATTGATGAGCTTTACGCATACATCTTCGGTGTCTATACTTTGCTTGTGTAACTCAAGCCTCTACATCAAAGTCTATACATCCGATAGGCTTGTTAATGCATCTGTCTGCAAGTCTGTACACCAAGGACGCTTGAAGGCTTTAAAGTATATACATTCTACACACTTCTCACTTACTGTTTCTAAGTATATACATTGTGTTGCATTGCTTGAATTTCGTAAAGTCTATACACTGCATGCCTCACTCTAAGTCTATACACTCGTGAGTGTCTCATCAAGTCCATACACTGGCTTTGAGCTGAAGTCTATACAGTGCCTCAGGCTGAGCAAGTCCATACACTGGCTGTTGTTCTTCAGAGTCTGTACATCGCAGTGAGTTGAAGGTTGCCAAGTCTGTACAGCCAAAGCCTGTTCAAGCTTTCACACAAAGTCTGTACAGCCACATCTCAAAGGCCAAGTCTATACATCACTGTGGCTGCTCGAAGTGAAGCCAAGTCTATACACTCCTCACCTTTCCCTACGTTTGGCCAAGTCCATACACTCATACCTTTCCCTACGTTTTCTGGCCAAGTCTACACATCGTTTGCCTAGCGTTTGCTTCTGAGTCTATACACTCAGGTTGTTGAAGGGTTTTCAAGTATGTACACTGCATGCTCACTCAACTAAGTCTATACACTCGATTGCTAACCTTCAACTCTATACACTCGGTTTCAAAGCTTCAAGTCTATACACTTGATATCAGGCCTCAAGTGTATACACTCGTTTGTTAACTCTCAAGTCTATACACTCGTCTGTTAACCTTCAAGTCTAAACACTCAAGCTGCATCATGGCTGTACACACTTTGTTAAACAGCCTGAACCAAGTCTATACATTATCTGATACCTTCTTATGTCTGTGTGCCAGGTACTGTTCGAGAAGCAAATAAGTGGCACGTGGTCCGAGGTTGGCACCTGGCACGTGATCCGATGATAACGCCCTAAATGCTGCAGCTATAAATACCAGGCCGCCTCCATCTAGAGAAAATAGTGTGAGTGAAGAAAAGAGAAAAAGAGATCGAGATCAGACAGAAAGAAAGTGATCGATATAGAAGAAGAGAGTTGCAGAGAGGCAGTGAGCAGAAGCAGAAGAAGAAGAAGAAGAAAGAAGAAGTGAAAGGAAAAGCCAGAGAGAGCCTGCGAAAGAAAAGAAAAAGAAGAAGTGAGAAGAAGAGAAAGCGAGAGTGATAGAAGCTTCAACTGAAGACTAGTTCCTGCCGGACCGTGGATCAAATCCAGGCCAGCCAGCTCCTGCGAGAGCCACAGTCTGATTCCACTTTTTCCAGCTTTCTGTTGCTGCGTTTTTTGTTTTTCTTTTCAACTATTCACTAGTTGTTCTTCCGATTCTCTTGTGTGAGGTCGGGTTCCCTCCGGTGTGGAGGAAGAGAGACTTGCGTCTCTGGTTGCCTTTGACTGGGAGTCATCGGTTGTTTCCCTCCGGTTTGGAGGAAGGGAGGATGGGTCCGCCGGTTCTGGGCTTGTAGGTTTCGAGTCCAGGGGTCCCTCCGGTTGGGAGGAAGAGAGGTCCGAGACCTCTAGTTTGCAGGTGACTTGGTGTCACTTGTGCTTCCCTCTGGGTTTCAGAGGAAGAGAGACTTGGGTCTCTAGGTTCCCCTCCGGTTTGGAGGAAGGGAGGATTGGTCCTCCGGTTCTAGTCTTGTGGGTTGCAAGACTAGGTGTTCCCTCCGGTTTGGAGGAAGAGAGACTGTGCGTCTCTGGTTTCCAAGTGGCTGGGAGTCACTTGGGGTGTCCCTCCGGTTGGGAGGAAGAGGGGAGGTTGTTCCCTGGTCAAGCTGTTTGGCAGCCTTTGTTGCAGACTGAGTCTGATGTGCTAGTGTTACTAGTGGAAGCCTCACTCCGGTTGGGAGTGAGGGGTGGACGTAGGTCTTTGGACCGAACCACCTAAAAAGCCTGGTGTTCTTTTGTGGTTTGTTTGCCTTATGTGCTCATTTCTCTGCTGCGCTCACTAGATGTCTGTTTAGGATCGAGTGTGAGTTTATTCAATTGGACTGCTTTGCAATAGCTTCCTAAGTTTTCTCAGTTTATATCTGCATCCGCTTTTAATTCCGCACATCTAAGCGGTAGAACTTAAATTGGGTAAAATTCTTTGAAAGATCCATTCACCCCCCCCCCCTCTGGATCTATGTTTATCTATCGCACCTAGCTAACACTTATGTGAAAGAATTGCACGAGATCCGTCCTCACGCGGACAAAAGATTGAATGTAATTTGAGCTTTTCTTCTTGATGTACTTGAAGTTATCAATGAAATATTTATTCAATGAACTTGATTGAATGGAATAAGAATTTTGTGTTGAGAAATGTGCAATGGAATTGGTTAATTGATCTTGAATGGAAGGACAAATCAGTTTAGAACATGGTTCTCTGCCTGACAAACGGTCCATTATAGGGCCGCTAACCAGGAACTAGTGGTCCTACGATAGGCCGCTAGGCATAGCGCTCAGAAAAACTGAGAGTTTTCAACTCTCGGGAGAGGAAAATGGCCTAATTATGGGCCGCCAGAAGACTCTGACGGTCTAAATTAAGACCGCGAGGGACATTTTTACTGAGAGTTGATTTTTCTAGCTTTCGGGGAAGAAAACGGTCTACTTATGAACCGTCAGAGATGGTTAGCGGTCTAATGATAGACCGTGAGAGAACCAGAAATAGAAGACTTGTGAGCCTTGAATCTTGGGCGCTTGAACATGCGTCTGCACACACTTAGATAAGAAAACAAGTTAGATCTGTTCTTAGACTCAACCCCTTGCCTGCAAAAAGTTAGAAAAAGACCAGTTCTTGATATTTGGTCAAGGGGTGGAGCCTTATTAGATAGGCGAAAAATATAATGAAGATGAATGCCAATGCATGTTATGCAATGCAAGATGGTATTTTTGGGATTTTGAAAATATTTGATTTTTGTGAGGTTTTGAAATATCTGATTTTTTGTGGATTTTACAATATATCATTTTTTTTGCTTTTGAAATATATGATTTTTTTAGATTTTTGAAATATATGATTTCTTTGGATTTTGAGATATATGATTTTTTTAGATTTTGAAATATATGATTTTTTTTAAATTTTGAAATATATGATTTTTTTAGATTTTGAAATATATAATGCTTTTTTTTATTTTGAAAGTCAATTTCGTCTCGGCAACAAGAGTCATGCCTACCCCACTAGGAATCTCCTGAGATCAGCGTGCTTTCGAAGTGACAACCCCTGGCCAGGGCCAATCTATATGATGGTGCCTCTACCGAGGCCATACCCAGGGTACGGTCTGGTCCTGAAAGAGAAAATAGAATTCAAGAGGTAAGCTTAGGCCAGGTGTAGAAGTTTCCAGGGTTTGAGTCCTTCTCATGACAACGCCTTTCAGAGATTCGGTCTTGTTGAGCCGGGGCTTTGTATCCGTCATCGAACCTTTATCCACCTTAGGCACGCATACGACCGGACTCATAATGTCCCACGGGAAAACTGTACTGCCACTCTTGCCATGCCTAGTTTTGTGTTTGCAGAGCTTTGACTTTAAAATATGGATTTTTGAAATAGATTTTGTTTTTTGTCGCGATTGTTGCTCCTTCTCTTTCTTTTCTTCTTTGCTTTTTCTTTTGGAATCAAGTCATAACGGACTGTCCCTATTTGAGACCTCCTCTCATCAGGGTGTATAGATCAGTCATCGTCCCATTTATTTACCTCTTGCCCCTAGATTCAGCCGAGGAGAGAAATGGACAGGGACTGTGACTTCCCCCGGGCATGGCTAAGAAGAACACGTTTTTTACATAATTGGGGAACCCCGACCAAGGACGTCGTGAAGTGTGTGGTTTGCCAAACTCGGGATCCTCCTTTGTGTTTGAGGAAAAGGGACAGCTTGCTATCGGGCGTTCATTAGCCTGACTCTAAGGATAAAAGCGCTTAAGATACAACCCATTCCAAGCGTGAGACAGCTCCTCACCCTCTGCGTTGACTAAGCGATAAGCGTTCCCTGAATAAGCATGTCTAACAACGAACGGACCTTCCCAATTAGGTTGCAATTTGGACCTGGGACCTCCGGACCGAATAAATTTGCGTTTCAAAACCAATCACCTACTTTAAATTTACGTTAGATTACCTTCTTTTGAAAATAACGCGAAACCCTCTTTTGATAAATGGACACGTGATCGGTCGCATTCATCATTTTCTCATCCAAGAGTTCCAGCTAGACGAGCAACGCCTCTCGACGTTCATCGAGATTAAGTTCCTTATCGAGCTGTACCCTTAGGGAAGGGATTAAGATCTCAGACGGGCGGCACCTATGAGAATGCTGGGATATGAATCTTCTAATGAATTACAATCGACCAATCAATCCTCGAAGTTCCGTAATATTCTTAGGCGGAGGCATGTCCATGACGGCCTTTTCTTTATTAGGATCGATCTGGATCCCCCGTTTGCTGACTATGAATCCTAACAACTTCCCTGAAGAGACTCCAAAAATACATTTCTTTGGATTCATTTTTAATTGGTACTCCCTAGCTCTCTGGAGCACCTTAGCCAGAATAGCGGGGTGTTCTTCTTTAGTCCTCGACTTCACCAAGATATCATCTACGTAAGCTTCCATGTAAACATGCATCATGTCGTGGAATATAGCCATCATTACCCTTTGATAAGTGGCGCCGACATTCTTCAGACCAAACGGCATAACCACATAGCAATACGTGCCCCAGGGCGTGGTGAAGGAAGTTTTCTCTTGATCTTCGGGAGTGAGACGGATCTTGTTATATCCTGAAATACCAACCATGAATGATAATGCTTCATACCCGGAGGTATTGTCTACCAATACGTCTATGTGAGGCAGTGGGAAATCATCTTTGGGACATGCTTTATTAAGATCCATGAAATCAATGCAAATACGCACCTTTCCATCCTTCTTGATAACAGGGACTATGTTCGCCACCCACTAAGGATATAAGACAACTCTAATAAACTTGGCCTTGTACAATTTATCAACCTCTTCCTTAATTCTTAAGGCCATGTGGGGGTGAAATCTTCTTGAGTTCTGTTTTATGGGTGTTGCCCCTGGTTTAAGCACAAGTCGATGTTCCACTAAAGAGGGGTCAAGACCCGGCATGTCCTCGTAAGACCAGGCAAAAGAATCGCTATACTCCCTTAGAACCTTAATTAGATCTTCTTCTACCTCTAGAGGGAGATTAGCGGCAATGATAATGGGCCTGGGGTCTTCTTCGGTTCCCAGATTTATTTCCTTTCTAGGTTCATCCACCGCCGATGATGGCTCGTCGAATCTCTTTAATCCTTGCGCATACAGGTTGGCGGTGTCATCTACGTTGCTGTCCTCATCATCGACCGGGTCCTTTTCATGCATGATTTCATAAACTCCTAGTCCGTCGTTGCTCCACACCCCTTCTTGCTCCTCATCTTCTTCTATCACAATCGCCGTAGCGATAAACTCCGGGCACTTTAGAAGAGCATGACATTGCTGAGCTAGATCTTGCAAGAACCTATCAGGAATGGATTTGGAATGACGCGCAAGCGGGCGCGGCTCAGGCGAGGAAGGGTTGGATGACCTAGAACAAGACCCTACTTCTCTAGACCTAACAGACTCTTCTTTCCTAGACTCGACGGACCCTATGTTTAACCTAGGAGAAAGGAAACCTAATGGGAAGGAGGCAGCAGGGACCTCCAGGGTACTTCTCTAGACCTAACAGACTCTTCTTTCCTAGACGCCCGGAACACACACACCTATGGGCACGCTAATCGAGGTAACACTGTACCTCCAGACACCCCAGAAACACGGACACGGAACTCACGGGGTGTCCGGGACATTCACGAGGCCGAAGGTTGACCACTGGGTCACAACCGGGTCGATCGGAGACCACACAACACAAATTCGGCACGGAGAATCACCTGGCGGTCCAACCTTGGGCCGCTACAGTCTCTAGCGGTCCAACTCTGGTCCGCCACAGGGACTCTGGCGGTCTACCCTTGGCCCTCCAGAAAATGAATCACATAGGGCCTGGCGGTCCTACCCAGATCGCCACACGACTCTAGCGGTCCAACTCTGGTCTGCCACAAACCCTCTGGCGGTCGAACCTACGGCCGCCAGGGACGCAAGACTCCCAATCGGTCAAAAAGCACGTGCTCCGAGGCACAGCGATCAAAACGGAGTAGTGGTCGAAGTCTCAGCCGCCACCCAGTCTGGCAGTTTATCGTGCGGCCGCCAGACGACAGAAACCCCTACCGACAAAATAGTAACAAGTGGCGCACCCAGCTTAGGCCGCCACAGCGTCTGGCGCACCTACCCTGGGCCGCTAGAGACTCTGGCGATCTTTGGAAGGGCCGCCAAATCGTCCCGAGAACGGGACGGTGGGAAGAACCCAAAAATCCAAACCACGCCCCCAAACATCTATGGATGAGGGGGAAAACAAGGGGGAAACTCCCCTAACACCCCTAGCATGCATCTAGACCCTCAAACGCGAAATCGTGGCTTGAAGCGGTAGATCGGGCGACCACTCCCCAAAACATGGATTTTCCCCAAAAAACTTAAATAGGCCCTCTCGGTTCACCACGGCCTACAAAACTTGCGGAAAAGAAAGTGCACAAGCTGGGGGTCCATCTCCTTACCTCCACCGAAGATTTCACGCGCCGTGAACGCCGGTCAATGAAGAAAACGCCGTTAAACCCTCGCCGGCTCGCGATCGCACGAACCGCCTCCACCATCACGATCCGCGTCCCGTGCCAGTCGCTCCATGTCCCACGAGCCACGCCGCCCCACCCTCTCCACCTCCGTTGGCAGCCCGGAGTGAGAGGGGGAGAGGAGAGAACGTGAGAAAAGAGAGAGGGAGGGAAGAGAGAAATGAGAGATGGGGAGAGAGAGAAAAAGGGTTATATATATAGGAAAATCTGGAAATTACCAAAAATATGAAAAATAGGAAAAAATCACATCCCTGATCCTCGAAAGACGCACAACGCAGTGGTAACGTCCCGGAGTCGGAGAACGCAACGGTCCACCCTGTACGAGGTTCCGAAGGTCCGACAGACGGAAAACACGCGTAAAACCCAAAATGCAACCCGGGACCCACAAAGGCGCTCCGAAAATTCCAAAAAAATACCGGCATGCTCCTCACAACGCCACGGACCCAAGGAAACTCACGGGCGCACCACCAATGGGTCTGACAATCCGGTAAAAATAGTCTGAAGCTTAATCGGACAGGATCCGCAACCCGCGAAAAGTGATCCGAAACCCACAGATCCAGATCCAAAAAACCTGGGGCATTACAGCCCTCCCCCCTTAAAGGAATTTCATCCTCAAAATTCAGGACTAGCACCAAGACATAGGGGAAGAACATCTGAATCAACTGACAACATTGTCAGAGCCCCAGCACAGAAAACCTCGATTTTCACGAAAGCACCGATCCTGACGAACACAGCCATACTATAATCACGAACAACACCTCGCTCCTCACGTCACGCACACCGGCCATCAGAGCAGGCATACCACAAGGGACACAGTCTGGCATCACCTCAGTCACAAGGGGAAACCAATCATGGCACCGATGCCACCATCTCGCTCACCGAGGAGACACAACCCTCGTTACGAGAAAAAGCCACCGATCCATCCTATGGTCGGCGGACCAAACACACATCAGCTTCACAACCAGCTAACAGGTCGCACACCCAGCTCCAGGGAACAACCAAAATAGAGCCTCCATCAGCTCACATAGCCATCTCAACAGATCACAACCAGAATATCAGCTCAGCGCCAAGATCACCTCACACCTGGCAAGCCGAAAGCCAGACATATTAGTGTGCCAACTCTGCCAGAGCCCAGAAGACAAACTTCGACAGAGCCCATATCCAATCCGGAAAGGCACATCACAGAAACGACCACCAAAGGCCTCCAACCACAGGCGTCACTCTTCCGTCTAGTCTCATCAAAACCTTCGTCTCAATTAATCCAAGTGGACACCTGCCAATCCCGATTCCGCCCTCATCACAGAGCCACAGAACACCACCAGAACAATTCATGGCACACGTCTCTAGGAGAGAAAAAGTGCCACCCAATCTTACGGCAACCAGGTTGCCAACACCATGACCAAAGTACATGGGTCCCCAACAATACACATCTTACCGTGGTCGACTACGAGACTAGCCTTACCAGTCACTTGTAGCTACCAACAGGAACCCATAATCTGCCAGAGATCACTCCCTCAAAACACGATCTCATCCGAGGACACAACCTCCAATGCAAGTCGGGCACCAAACCACCGACTCTGACCAACACATCCTCGACCTCCGTCAGGCGACATCCTCAACAACCCCATCTGGGTCTAACACCGACGCCTGACACGGCTTTCATCACATGAACAGGGTACTCACGCGGCACACTTGCCAACATTTTTCCCCAACACTCCATCCTGCCAGTGCCAAGAACCACGATACCTCGAGCAACGGCACGGCAACAACACGTCTCACACCGAGGAACCAATCCTCCGATGCTCAACGCAACCTCAGGAAACAGGGTGAGGAAAGCTCCATTACCTCGAACCCCAAGCAAAGATTCTCTCTCAAATCTGGCAATCCTATGCAACTCTGCAGGCTCCGAACTGTCGCGCATCGAAAAGTTCCAGCACCAGCCAAGAATGCGAACACCGCCCAACCTGCACTCGTCCTTCCGGAACAGCGCCGACGCACCCTCACGCAACCAGGGAATTGGGCATGACTTCTCACAGGTAACCACCTTGCCAAAACACGGATCACGTCTCGCATGGACTTCATGGCACACAGAGGCTAACCAAATCCGGGAACATAATACAAGATGACGAACCTTAGCCAAACACAATCTCCCCAACCAAAGGAGAAATCGACATACCTCCGACCAACGGAAGAATATCCAGGCTCGACCTGACCTCAAACCACGCGCATGCTGGGAACAACACCAAGAAAACCATCACCACATCAGGTCAACGCTTCCGACACACTCGGCGAGTGTCACGTCGGACCACAATCACAGCATCCCTCGATGCACCACCACTGCAATTCCTCGAACTGCAATACGCCACTCCAAGAGCCGCAACACGAGCCATAATCTACAATCGTCAACGCTCATCCTTGAGTCCTGAAACTCACTGTGGAACCTCCACAACTCAAGCCAAATCCAGGCGAACACAACCCATTCGCACACAAGAGCGTAGGAGCAAGACTTACTGGGACACCGCAGCCCAATCCTGTCTCAAAATTCGTAAAAATAATCGGGACCGACACGTCATTTCTGACGCCACAGAGCACGACAAGAACATCGGGCTCGACGAAACATCAGCTCACCGAGAAGATCCTCAGCTCACCCGAGCACACTTCTCGATCAGAGCACTCGTTCCGACACCTCAAATCACATCCTTAACACCTCAGGAGGTGGACAACCTCAAGCTAAAGTGGCCAAACTTGACAACAGCTCCCTCAGAGCACGTTCACGGCCATTTAACCACGAACAATCCTTGCCAGCCACCTGACCTCGCAGGGAACACCTCGAACGTAGCACCGCGAACTCACGCGTGCCGGCAACCTCTGCCCAATGCAGCACAACCGGGGCCGTCACCGATGAGGGAGAAAGCTCTCAACCTCGATCCTTAGACCCCACGCCGGCACAAAAGCCGCGAACAGCAACCACCTTAACAGCACTACGCGGCGCACTCAAGCACTCAAGCGAAAAATCAAGCGGAAAACAAACACAAAATCATAAGCCAGCTGCCGACTGTACTGGACCTTATGGACTATGATCACTGCAACATCTCGAATTCCTATGTACGTCCACAATCACCGCTCTGATACCAACTGTAACGACCCAAGATCCGGATACCGAGAAGAACCCAATACCATTCGAATCCTGGCCCGCCGCCCACGAGCCAGGAGGACTCAGAAGGGCTAAAAGGAGTGTGGAGGTACAAAGAAATAGGAAATAAAGCAGGACAATTCAACAATTAACAGAAATAAATAAATAAATACTACAACAGAGTCCAGTCCAATAGAAAGTATAGTCTAAAGCAGTAAAACGTACCACAAGCCAAGTGAACACTCGGCCCTGCGAGCTGGCAACTAAGAACCTCCGAACAGCACCCTCGAACCTCGAGGAAGAACCGCCGCACCTGAAATGCAGGGGTGAGCCTCCTGTCACTGGCCCAATAGGGATCCCGCGGAACCCCAACTGAGAACAACGTCGTTACAGAAAGCAGTAACTACAAGAACAATAGTAGTAGCAGGAACAGCAAACACGGTGGCCGGTCAAAACCTGGCATTACAGCTACTCCTACTGTACCGGTCAAGCAGAAATAGAAATCCCGATCTCACCATTGGGAACCGGATCACACTAACACCACTCACCGAGGTAAAACCCACGGTAACCCTGCCGTAGCGACCTGTCTCCCAGGACAAGGCCAACCAGGACACGATGTCCAAGATGCAACCCCGACCACCCAGTCGCGGGAACCGCACCCACAAGACACAACCTCGGTAAAGCCGCTAGCACACTGGCCACTATCTCGGAAACACCGGACGATCCAGAAAACCACGTCTCGCAGACGGGAAACGGAACCCGGAAATAGAAGAGTCACGTCTCACGTGACAGGAGTACCTGCCCACCAGAAGCAAGACCGGATGCGCCCACCGACGACTTAGACCGCGCCTCAGGTGCCCCCTCTCGACCCCTGGTGCAACGGGGACACCGTACAAGTAACCACAGAACAAGTGACTAGCTGGGGTCGCGCTCGTCAGCGCGGGTCCAACCGCCCCCAACCATGTGTGCACACACAGACCGTGCTGTTGATTTGTTTGCTTCCTTCTTTTGTTGGTGTGATGAGTGATAAAGATGATAAGCAAAAATCAATGATCTCAATCAACCTATGGACATGTGAACCATTAACCTAGGCAATCAGAACAAGCTCTAGCATGGGCAATGCTATCTCAATCAAACTAAGCTAAAGAAGGCAAAGAAAAACACACGCCGGAGCGTGGAGTAAGGAGCAAAATAAAAACACACCAAGTGGGTGGAACAAGCAAAGGAAATAAGAGATATGAGAGAGAAATCAATGCCCAATACTAAGGAAAGAACGTGATCGCCACTAAGGTAATAAAACAAGTCAAAAAACCTGATCAATACCTTAGAAATAAGAGGATGATGCACCCGCCCACGGGAGAGAGAAACCAGTGAAATCTGCAGATCAGCTTGGAATGTAACGGTCTGGAACCTGTGCGTCACAGGGATGTGACGGTCGCCCGATGAACCGTTATATGAACCTGACGCGTCTGCTCAAGACCGTCAGAGAACCTACAGTAACAACTTGTGAATACTTTGAACTATAAACCTTCCAGCCGGCCAGAAAGCTTGGGCCTCGTCTAATAAACCCTGTAAACCTGCCAAAGAACGTGAAACACAAGAAAACGATCCCAAATTAGCCCTTTAAACAAGCGTAGTATCAATCCTGAAATAAACTCAAAGGCATCAAAAGGAAAGGGGAATACCGGGGAAGTGTTGGTTTTTTAACCCCTCTGGGCGTTTTAAAACATGGGAAAGATGTTTAGATAATGAAAACAGATGGAGAACGTGGGAGAAAGGAGTGGGACAATGCTATGATGGGGAGAACAAGGGGAAGAACACAAGTATGACAATGATGGAAACTCAAACACAATGAAACGAATACTCCCTTCACCGTGAAGCAGATGGACGTGAGAGTAGACTCCTCTTGGATGAAGATGGCTACAGAATGCGGCAGCACTTCGACGCCAACTCCAGATTTCTCCTCCTCAGGCCATGAAGTTAAGGGTGCTATTTATAGGCCCTCAAAATCTCTGGGCGAGCAGAGGATAATCCAGCAAGAAAAGAGGATAACTCTTAGCAAACTCTCGAAGATAATACTCCCAAGAGTCCATAGAAACAAACAGAAGGTTCTGAGGATCAGATTTGGAAGAGAAATCACAAGATCAAACTCTTATCTCGACCATAGAGTAGCAGAGAAAAGACCAGACCAGGCAGGACTCTCTATTAAATGTAACGGCTGCTCGACAGACCGCCACATGAATGTAACGCCCCAGGGAGAGACCGTCACACTAACCTTATCCCCAAAGAGATAAGATCAACGGGAAGAAGATCAAAATAGTTGGACTCTTGAATGAATGTAACGGCCATGGGAGGACACATTAGAGGAACGTAACGGCTGCATTACAGACCGTTTAGAATCAATGGATAGGCTAAAGATAAGGATTGAAACAAAGGCCTTAAGTCTTAGGACTCTTCAAGATGTAACGGTCCAGGGCTGACGCGTCAGAAGGATGTAACGCCCCTGATATGGACCGTCAGAATCAATAAGAACCAAAGAATGATAAGAGTTTACTAAGCTTCATCCAATGAAAGTGCCGAGGAAACCAGACTCAACCAAGAGGAGAAGACCCATGAAATAAGCCTCCAACTGATCAAGAAGGCTTAATGAACGGGAATAACTTGGAGCATCATATAGAATGAACAAAGAGATGACCCAACTTATTGGTCATAAAACGGGTGTCAACAGATGCCCCTCCTTAACGTCCTCTTTGCATGGGAGCGAGCGGAGGTGAAGCGAAATCGAAATGGGACATGGAGATGAAGCGGAAATGAAGCGGAGTGGACTGAAAAGCGAGCGTTAAGGCAAACAACACCCGTTCTACCAACAAGCGATTAGGAATTTTCTGGATAACTTCGAACCAATCACAAGGAAATAGCCAACCAAAGGACGCAAGTCTGGAGGAATTACCAACTAAGGAAAGGAGAACACGGCTAGCCGCCGGAGGCAACGGAAAGGAAAGAGATAACTGACTAAACTCCAGACAGGAATCTTCAGCTAACCAAATCAAGCGAACAGATCGAAGGAAACCTTCTAATTCAGAATGGAAATGACTCTCCTCATTCAAGATCAAGAACACAGCTATTCACCATCATTGAGATACCTTGAACAGATGAGACTCATGAACGCTCAAAGAATACGTATGATGCATGCTGGGCTAAAACAAAAAGAAATCATTAAAATGAATACAAAGAAAGATAAAACAACAAGATACTCGAGAATAATATTGCTAGACTGGAGAAATCAGGGTCAGGACACCATCTGCAACCACGGCGTGCAAGACAGAGCCATCGTCCCCAAACTATTCCAACCTAACGGCTTATCCAACGATCAAACACGTGCACTTATATCATCATCATTTTTATTTAAGGGGAACATCAGATCCCAGAACACATGAATGACCAGCCGATTCTCGAGATAATATATCATACATATCATATAGTAATGCATTAAGGGATAAGGGATAAGGGATCGAGATACAATACCTGACTTACCTGCCTGACGATCGGCAGAGCATGATGTTTTTCATAACTTCATCCATGAGAAAAAGGTTAGCCAATGATAATAAATATGGGCATGAAACAAGGAATAACCATTTGTACGCATGAGAAGCATCAATAATGTGCATCATGGAAGAAAATTCAATCATTCAAGCATCAAATAGACCATTTTATTCATCAAGAAACTTGCAAGCTGTAACGGCCTACTGAGGGTGCGTCACACAAAGTAACGGCCTAGGACAGGACCGTTAGACAATGGCGGTTCACATTCTTCAATGAATAACATTCAAACGACCTGACGGTCTAACGAAGACGCGTCAGAGGATGTAACGGTCTGGCGATAGGCCGTTACATTTCCTGAGCGTTCAAAAAAAAACAAAACCGAATGGTCTTAAACCTCATTCAACACTCATTCGCCCTAATCACCCAAAAAACTCCAAACCGAGACCACCAAGAGCACCGGTGACTACCCACCGGAGATGGCCAGCGACGAGCCTCCACCGCCACCCAGGAGGGAGAAAGGTGTGAAGAAGAAGGCCATACGGTGGTTTAGGGCACGAGTGGACCGTGAAGATGTCCCACCGGCCGAGAAACAACGGACGGCGACGAGAGGGCCAAGAGAGGAGGAGAAGGCTCCAACGGCCGAGGAGAACCAAGGGGAAGCACCCCAAGACGAAGGAGAGCCCATTGCGATGGAGCAAAAGAGGAAAAGGGGGCAAGACCGAGAGGTAGGCCGTTCACCCTAATTTTCAAATTTTTAATTTTTATGGTTTTTTATGTACATGCATGCATGAATGGGGGGTAGAAAATGGGTCTATGAACCCATTAGGATTGATTGTAGGCCTTTTGGCCAAGGTGAGAAGCCAACGGAATGCAAAGGGGAGAATGCCCTCTAGCAGAGAATGTGACGGTTCTTCCAGGGACCATCACAAGCCTAACGCATCACCCTTGGTGCGTTATAGCCATGTAACGCCCCACCCCAGGGCCGTCACAATCACCAAAAGTTAAAACTATTTTTTAGGTTTTCAATTATTCAATTTTTTGTTTTGTTTTTTATTTTATAAATGCGATGCAATGATTCTATAATGCGATTGACTAACTTATGCTCTAAATGAATGCAGGGAAAGAGACGGATGAGGATCTCGTGGCTCCAGATCCGGGCGGTGTACCAAGCACTGCCTGATTATCAGAGAGAGAGATTGGCATCGATGGGGTTCGCCGAGGTGCTCAGCATTGAGGTGACCAGGATGGACATGCCGCTGCTGTACGCATTGCACGAGAGATGGGATCCGATCAGTAGGGCGTTCATCTTCCTGTGGGGCCACATGATCCCCACACTGGAGGACATGGCGAGGATTGCCGGGCTGAGAGTCCACGGAGCCGCAGTGACGAGGTGGACTTACAGGGATTACCGAGAGATGGCCCAGGAGCTGTTGGGGCTAGATCTGATCAGGCCGGGCCAGACATCATCCCAGCTCTCGAGATCGCGACTGCAAGAGAGCTTAGGACTGAGAGGAGCAGCCATAGCTGTGGGCGAGCTACCAGAGGAGCACATAGACCGGGTAATAGAGCAGGTGCGCCCTCATGTGGCGGCAGAGGCGGGACCGGAGGGAGATCACGTCCTGAGGCAATTCCTGATGCTATTGTTCGGGAAGCTCCTGTTCGCGACTCGAGCGGACGTCATCAGTTGCAGGTTGCTTCCGATGATCAGAGATTTAGGTAGAGTCGGGAAGTACGCATGGGGAGCGGCAGTGCTAGCCTTCCTGTTCGAGTCCCTCAGCACCACGGATCGGCAAACCATGCTGGGCGGCTTCTTGCCTTTCCTACAGGTAAACTTAAATGCTTTCTATTATGCTCATGATTATACAAATGTAAATGATTATGCAACCGACTGACATTAGACTTCTAAATGCAGATCTTGAGCTACATGTACCTCATGGGCATCGGGAGAGGCACACTACTCCACCCCGGGCGGATCCCGATCGCCAGACGATGGGTGGTTGCGAGGGACCCGGGGTTGATCACTAGATTGACCCGGGCGATCCAGGACGACTTGGATTCCTTCCCGCACACGGTGGTAAGCCCGAACTCAAAAATGTTTTCTAAATGCTTTAAATGCTTCTATGAATGTTTATGAATATTTCTATATGCTGTTAAATATGCTGACATGGACTATATGCTTTCTAGGTGAGATGGACCCCGTACCGAGGCGAGAGCTACGAGGGACAGCCATGGGTGGAGGCAGCTCTCTCGTACCGGGGACGAGACATATGGTTGCACTGCATCCATGTCATCGAGCCACTCCACTACCGGCTGATCCTGCGGACTCGGGGACTACACCAGCCTGAGGTAACCTTTCCACGCCGTGGTGACGAACGCCTGGGCAAGTCAGCAAAGGGCATTAGCGGCGACGTGGATTGGTGCGCCCGAAAGGTGAAGTACGTCCACGATTGGAACCGTCGGGGCAGAGCGGTGAAGGAGCGGGACGAGAGCGACGAGGCGTACTTGAAGGCCTTCGCTCGGCGGTACGGGGACCGGGTGTACCGAGGTACCCGACGACCGGTATGCCATTCTAAACCCTAAACTATGAATGCTTCTATATGAAAATTTTCTATATGCACTAACTCATATGCTTTCTAAATGCAGCTAGACCCCGAGGGAAGGATAGCCGAGCTCGAGGGGCTACTCCACGCCACCGTCCAGCAGCGGGATGAGTACCGGGCCGCCTTGGAGCTTCTGGTAAAATTCCCGGACTCAAAATGATTATGTTTATGATTATGCGAATGATGGACTGATCAATGATTTCTAAATGCAGCGGGCTGAGGGAGCCCAACGAGCGGGACCGGATGCTCCATCATCGTCATCGCAACCTGCGAGAGGCAGGGCTGAACGTGACGTCGAGTTTGCCCGAGCGGTTGCCCAGGCCGAGGAGGCGGAGGCCACCCTCGCGGAGCGGGTAGGATGCTAAATGCTTCTTTAGACTTAAAATGCTTATGCAACATTTAAATGCTTATTTGACTAATCATGATGAAATGCAAACTATAGGCGAAAGAGCTAGCCGCAACGAAGGCCGAGGCGGAGCGTACTCGGACAGAGGCAGAGCTGCTGCGGGCGGAGGTCGCCCGATGGAGAGGAGAGTTTAAGCGGGCGGTCATGCAGATGGCGGACCTAGAGAGATATCGGACCGAGGCACGAGCAGCGCGGCTCCAGGCGCATGACATGAAGGTCGAGGTACGAACCCTGGAGAGGACCATACGGATGATGGGCCGAGGATCGGAGCGTAGTGCCTCTCAGAGTGGGGCACCGAGGAGCACCGCCCGTGCTGAATCAGTGGCAGACTACCTTGTCAGCTCCTCCGGCCAACGGAGGAATGAGAGGGCGGAGAGGGGTCAGCAGGAGGAGAGTGCCTCCATAGCGCCACCAGCGAGGAGACCCGAGGGCGAAGATGATGGCGGCGGCCCGGCAGACATGGCGGCAGCGCGGCAGACAAGCCGGCCGAATGAGCTTGTTTTTTCTTCTTTTTTTTTCTTTTTACTTGTACATGACTTTATGTTAATGGAAATGCATATGAATGAAAATCTTTTTTGTGTTTTGTTGTGATTCTTATGTGAATGAATGGATGTATGACATGCGGGAATGGCAGGATCAAATGCTATGAATGCAGGAATTAAATGTGTGAATGCGTGAAATGCAAGAATATGTGAATGGAAATGCCGAGACAATGTGAAGATGTGTAAACAGGATGAGGTAATGTGCGTGGATGTGTGGAAAAGAATGGATGAATTTGTGCAAATGAAATGGGCATGGATGAGACGTGATGTGTGGATGAAAGAATGGGCAGGATAAATGCATGGAAAGTGTGTAAGACCGCAAGGTCTAATCATAGGCAGAAAGGAATAGCTTAAATTCAGCAGCAGACAAAGTAACGGTCTAGACCCAGACCGTCAGGGTCATGTAACGCATCAGGCGGAGGCCGTTAGCAAGTGACAGAGGCTAGGTTGCCAAGCTAGGTAGTAAGAAGCCTGACGGTCCACATAGGGGGCATCAGGTTTGTGTAATGGTCAAATGCTAGACCGTTAAAGATGGCAGAGCAGTGCTATACCAGGGCAACTTGCAGAAAATGTGACGGTCCAGAACAGGGCGTCAGAGCCAAGTAACGGCTGCGGCCAGACCGTCAGGAATGATTGAACAATGGATAGCTGAAACTGAACGGCAGAGAATGTGACGGCTCAGAGTCCATGCGTCACAAGATGTAACGGTCTGATGCAAAACCGTCAGGCTTGACAGAACAAGATTGGGCTAAATTAAACCCACAGGAAATGTGACGGCCCAGGGCTGGCGTGTCAGAGCCAAGTGACGGCCCTACGATAGACCGTTAGAGAACGAAGTGTACTCCGAGACAGATTGTGCCGTGAGAGGCCAAATCCGAGATAAGAACCCATCAATCCACTCTAGACTTCTCCCAGACTTAAGATAAAGCCTTCTAACCCAAACCTTATCACCTTAAAGCCAAAAGCAAGCCTTTAAAACCTGGAAATTTAGCCAAAAATCATAGCTTTACTGAATTCTCTGCTACAAGGGCTGAAGAACCTCTCCTAAGGGCAGGAAACATGATGAAGAGAAGCCTTGAGGTGATGACCATGGAGGAGAAGATCTACACCAGACCTAAGGCGGCGAGAAAAGAACATGGAGAGCTACGAAGGCTGAGCTCAATTCCCAAACATCTGAGCTCCAATGCTCAAAGAGTGGTAAGCTTCTATTACCTTAGCCAAGTTCATCAATTCTGCACTTCATCTTTCCTCATGATCTTCTTCTTCTTCTTAGCCTCTTCCCGGTCCAAGATGCTATTCCAATTTGAAGTGGTGGCTCCCATGATCAAGGAACTCCCTTTAGAAGTTGTAGCAATCCTTAGGGCATGGAACCTTCAACCCTTGTTGGTCTTAGGCAAGAACTTTCAGAAATTGTCATTAGATTGGCCAATCATTTCAGCCCTTATAGAATTGTAGCATCCATAAACACATACTTTCATCTTCCCTTCTTTTGAAGCTACAGTCCTATTAGAGGAGGTAGAAACCTACCTAGTCCTTCCTAAGACTAAGGCGGGGGATGAAGACCTAGTTTGCTACACGGTGGAGCCTATTGACCCGTCCTTGATCTTGAGTGATTTCATCCATAATCTGAAGGACGTGAGGACCATGATCAGCCCGCACCACATACACTTGATACCCATGGCACAATGGATAGTCTCTCATTGTAAAAAAAAGTGGGAGAAATATGAAGCCATAGCCAAGGCGGTGTCGGTTTGCTTATGCGGAGTCTTCCTTTTCACCACTACCGACCACCTCTTAGATACCCAAAATCTCAGCATCATTAGCGGGTTGTGGCGGGGAATGTCTATCTCTCAAGCGATCCTCTCCTATCTCTATGAAGGACTAAGCTCCGCTTGCTTAGGAGGACCCCTATTCGGTTCCATGATACTCCTTGAGTGTTGGATGGGAGTGAGAATCAAATTCCAACCCAAGGAAGATGTAACTTCTGCTAGCCGGATCTTCGGGAGCCACCCTTTATTCTTTATCGGAGGCGCTTCTGGATTTTCTTCACAGGTTGAATGCAAGATGGCGGACAAGAAAACACAGGATGAATGGCGCCTCTTCTTGAACACCTTGCCAATGGAGAAATTCACAATGCGACCAAGAATCCTTCAGAGCACCTTGTTTAGAATACCGCGGCGTCCAGGCCTAGACCTCAAGCTAGTGGGAAATACTACCATGGTGATCTACAACCCGCACCGGTGCCATCTTTAGATCGGACTACCTCGGATTGAAGCTCCTACACTATCACACTACCCTCCCCTTCTACCTAGGAAGATGGGGACCGAGGAGGATGAAAGAGCGGTGCGGAACACGCTGACCATGTGGGAGATCAGCAGAGTGCGTCCGTGGCAAGAAGAAGTGGAAGAGAATGATGAAGCACGACGTGGCTACGTGAAAGAGTTGAGGAAGATCCGCCCTCTTGCGGATAGGAAATTGAATGTAGTTTGATTTTGTTCATGAAAGATGTTGAAAGACAATCAGAATTAAAATTTTATGAATCTTATGTTTTATTAAGTTCATTTGAATGAGATGGGAATGCCTTGGTTATATGAGCATAAGTTGTGGCTTGACTTGGCTAGAATGATCTGAAAACAAAGCCTCTGGAGAGTGTAACAGTCCTGAGAGGGCCGCTAGAAGGATATAACGGTCTGGCGGTAGGCCGTCAGGGGAACGGACGGAGAATTAAGTTCTCTGGAAGATGTAACGGCCCAACGACAGACCGTTAGAAGTAAGTGACGGTCGTGACCCAAACCATTGGAGAGAGAGCTGCTGAGAGAATAGAGCCAATGCCTGAAGACAAAGTGACGGTCTAGGATGGACCGTTAGATGAGTGTGACGGCCTGATCCTAGCGCGTCACAGTCCTGAACCTGCATAATTCTGAGATTTCAGCCCTGAGCTTGAACCTGCGCTCTGCACATACTTAGACAAGAGACAAGTTAGATCTGTTCTTAGACTCAACCCCTTACCTTAAAGCAAGTTAGAAAATGACCGTTTCTTGATATTTGGTCAAGGGGTGGAGCTTTATTAAATAGGCGGAAAACATAATAGAAATAATGTGATGCATGCAATGCGTATGATGGTGTTTTTGGAGTTTTTTGGAAATACATTTGATTTTTGTGAGATTTTGGAAATATTTGATGTTTTTGGGTTTTGAAATATATGTTTTTTTTTTGGATTTTGACAATATTTTGATGTTTTTGGATTTTGATATATATGATTTTTTTGGATTTTGACAATATTTGATATTTTTGGATTTTGAAACCAGCGCCTTCCCCCGACAACGTGGGTCCTTCTTATTGTTAACGAGAGTTCCCGAGGTTGGCGTGCAACAAGGTGACAATCCCTGACCAAGGCCCAACTCGCCTAACGGTGCCTCTACCAGGGCCATACTCAGGGTACTACTCTTGATCCTAAAAAGGAAAATAGAACACGGGGGTAAGCCTAGGCCAGATATAGAAGTTTTTAGGACTTGAGTTCCTCTCCAGACAACCCTTTAGAGATTTGGTCTATTGTGCCGGGGCTTTGTGTCCGTCATCGAACCTTAGTCCATTCTAGGCATGCATGTGACCGGGCTCATTCGTCCCGCGGGGAACTGTACTGCCACTCTTGCCATGCCTAGCTTTCTTTCTTTCTTCTTTGGAGCTTTTTGAAGTCCCGAGTTTAAATGGCACCCAAGAGGGGGGTGAATTGGGTGTTAAAAAAAAATAATGAAGATTTTTTTTCTTTTTGTATAAAATATGTGATAGAATGCTATATGAGAAACAAGGTTAACAGAAACCAAAAGACAAGGCAATATCTAAAGGGTGATAAACGGATTATTCAGGATAAACGAGAATAAAACTGAACTGGAAATCACACATGCAATTTGCACAGAATGGGGATAGAAGAAAAGGAACAAACCACACGGCGACAACGATTTTTAGGTGGTTCGGATGCCACAACGGCAACCTACGTCCACCCCTCACGGACTGTGAGGATCCACACACTATCTTGTAAAAAGTTACAAGATCAACCACACACAACACTTACACACTGGGAAGAGGAGTTCCCGCGAAGGTGTAAGAACACCTTAATACACACACAGCTACACCGGAGGACACACACAAACACACACACACGGATCTAGGAAGATCCACACACACCGAAATATTTTAACAACTACAAGATCCACATATGAAGCTTAAGAAGGCAAAAAGAATTTAGAACACAATAGAAGAATCTTGATTTTCTCTCCCTTAATAGATGGTTGGATGCTTTAGATGCAGCTTGAATCCTTGGGCTGATCTTCACTTGACTTGATGAAGAAGGATGAAGAACTTCTCTCGGAGCACTGTTCATGTCTACAGTGCAGGACCCCTTCTCTTCCTCTTGGCAGCCTCTCTTGATCCACCTTGAGCATGTTTCTTTTCCAAACCCTATTATATATGTTATATAGGTTCTTGAATGGTCCAAGGCCTCCCCCAGACCAGATCCACAATATCTGGAGAGTTTGGTAGCTTAGGGATTAAACAATTCCCATGAGAGTGGCTTATCTCGAAAGGATAAAAAGTCAACAATTGTTGGCAGCTCGGGGCTGGCGGTCGACCTGCAGGGGCTAGCGGTCAAGCGCCACTGAGAAACCTGCAGGAGGCCGGTCCCTGGGAAATCCGGTCGACCGGGATTTGAGGGGCGGTCGACCGCCACTGTGATAGACTGTAGAGAATTGCATTCTGTTATTTCAGGTCGACCGGGGTCATGCTGGAGGTCGACCGGACTATCAAAAAACCTGAAAAATAAGAGTTTAGCCTAGAGAACCATATCCATAAAATCAATACATGAATTGAATGCATGTTTATGGGAAATGTCAAGTTCATTTGAGATCTTAGAAAGCCCATTCGGAAGGCTAAAACCTTAAGCAAAAGCATGAAAAAATCTGGCCTTGAAAACGTGTGAAAAACACTTGGGTCAAGGATTCCAAACAAGAGAGCCACCAAAGGTCCTTGGTTTTGTTATCATCAAAAACACTGAGATAGATATACAACAATCTCCCCCTTTTTGATGATGACAAAACGCTAGGCTTACACACCAAGGTTTATGTTGTAAAAATTCAGATTGAACGTTGTGCTAGAAATGTCATTCACCAAACCAAACCAATCAACACGTTGTAGCACAGATCACTAGATAGGCAACAAGAATATGAAATGAGACACCAAAGCCAACAAATGAATTCAAACACCAGTGCTTTCAATTCATCATAGTTTCATTACAAGGTACATTAGTGCTAGTGAATGCACGACTCTAAAACCAAAGTCTAAGCAAAAGACTAACACTACGGACAGCCCTCACATGACATGCAAGCAAGCAACCCAACCACACAACGACATACATAAGTAGATAATAAGCCTGCCCTACTACTTCTCCCCCTTTGTCAATAGCAAAAAGGGATGGGATAGACGAAGGAGGGACTCAAGCAGCACTGGATCAAAAGAGAACATGCTAGAGGTGAAAGCAAAACAAAGCCTCATGGAGCATCTGCAGGAGGGGGCTGATCGGCGGGAGGTGTAGGTGGAAGGCCAAGGTGTCGACGAATGTCGCTAAGTTGGTGGCCATGACTGTGAAGAATATCAAGAATATGACCAATGGATACATCATGAGACGCATCTTGGCGCCGCATGCCAATAAGGGAGAGGTGCAAGAGAGTAAAGGATTGGCCAGACTCAGCGAAATCTGCGCGGAGAGAAGTCATGTGGGTGGTGAGAGTGGCCATCTGAGTTGAGAGAGTCTCAAAAGCAGTAGAGAAGGTGTCCAAGCGCCCTGATAGGGTGTCAAACATAGTTCCCATATTGTCTCCAAGGGTAGAGAGACGATCCCCAAGGTTATCCACACGAGTCTCCAAGCCGGCAAGCCGCCCGTCAAGAGCCTCGTAGTCTACCGAAGGGCGCTGTCCGGCCCCCTGAGTGGAAGATTCCCCATGGTGAAACTGTGGTGGAGGAGGCATCTCAAGATCCGGGTGAAACGGGGACGAGGGAGGAGGCTGCTCCTCAGCTGGAACTGGAGGGGGGACATCCCTGTCGCCTTGCTGCTGCGCTGGCTCATCATCTTCCTCACGGATCTCATCTTCCCCATAAACTGGAATGTCCCGCACAAGCTCGCCGTCGGGACCAAAGTAGTAGCCAAAATCTGTGAAAATTTTATGCTTATTGTACACATCATCCTGCCGAACATAGATGAACTACTCATTTGCCACATTAATCCCGGCATGAATAAAGACTCCGGTCAACTGCGAAGCATAGGGAAGAGACCGCCGGAGGTAGGTACGACAGGTTCCAATCAGATCAGTCATGAGCCGACCCATATTGATTTGAATACCATTCATAACATGATAGAATAGAAATCGCTGAACCTCTGTAACCTCATCCCGACCGCCCACTTTGGGATAAATCAATGATGTAAACATGTGGTGCAGGACTCGCTGTATTGGAGGAAAATGATTGGCATTTAGCTTGATCAAATTGCTCACACCGTGTACATACTCACAGTTGGTCATAGCAGTAAATGGTGCTGGAACTTCACCAAAACCATATGCCCTATCTGCACCCATGGCGGATACTCCTAGGGCCTGCTGAAATAACTCCGGAGTGATATGAAGCTCCACACCCTCAACCGTGGTGTATAAATGGGCATTTCTCACAGCTAAAAAGCCATAGAACTGCTGCACCAACCGAGGATAATACCTATTGTACCGGGTAACAAAATCCATCCAACCGTCCTGAACCTCAAAAAGAGCGCACAAATTCGGGAAGAGCTCATTCACCTCATCAAAGTCAACCAAGCGAGGGTCGATAATAGGACGTGGAGGTAAAGGTGCTCGAGGCAGAGGAGGAGCTTGCTGATATGGAGGAGCCGAAGCCGCTTGTCATTGACGGCTAGCTTCACCTTGGGTAGAACGCCGAGAACTCCGTCTTGGCAGTATTCCGAACTTGAAAAACCCACCGGGAAACTCTTGAGCAATCGATCTCAACCCCGGGAACGTGGATGAAGCACAAGGGACACTTCTACGGCTTGGAGGAACCTTTCCACAGAGAAGAAGTTGAGAGAGATCTCCACGAACGCACAACCAACAATATGGAAGAGGTCCCGAAGTGATGTCGGGACGATCGAATCAATGTGCGGATGGAGGAGGAAGGGTTGTGGAGGCTTGGATGGTGGAGATGAGGAGTGTTGGGGGTTAGGGTTTGGTGGTAGAGAGTGAGTGGAAGTGAAAGAGAGAGAGAAAAGAAGAAAAAAGACCCATATATGAAGGGTCGGTTGACCCCTAAGTCGGGCCGGTCCGCCGCCGGCGGTCAACCGACGCGGGCCTGGCGGTCGACCGCCAGGACCAAAATCCCCAAAACTAGAAATTCTTCCTTTTTTTTCTTTCTTTTTCTCTTTTTCTTTTTTTTTATTTTCTTTTTCTTTTCTCCCTTTTTTTTTAAAAAAAAGATTGGGGGATAGGCAACGGACTGCCTGAGAGGGGCCACTAATCAGGACAAGGGAAGTGAAAAGAGCAAGATGCATAACTGAGAAGAGGTTTTGATTTTCCCTAGTAAGTACCTTTAGTACCAGCACACTGAGTCCACAGATGTTTGAGCAAGGAATATTAAGCCATAGAAGAATTATTCAAGAAGGGTTAGATATAAGTAGTTACAATCAGGCATACAAGGTGAGTAGCAACACATAAGAAAGAGAAGAGGCAAAATGCATGTTTTCTACTCTCGGTGCACATGATTTTTCTACAAATGCAACCCTATACCTTAGATGCAAACCTATGCATGTATGCTCTCACCCTTGCACATCCCAAGTTCTCTTCTTATCTTATTAAACTGATCCTGGTTTAGAGGTTTGGTGAAAATGTCAGTTAGATGATTGTGTGTGTCAATGAAGTTCAATTCAAAGACCCTTTTCCTACATGATCCCTCAGAAAATAATGACGAATATCTATATGTTTGGCCCTGGAGTGCTGAACAGGGTTTTTAGACAAATTTATTGCACTGGTATTATCACACAGAATTGGAACAGTTTTCATTTCAACATCTAAATCAAGCAGTTGATTTTTGATCCAAAGTACTTGGGCTCCACAACTTCCGGCGGCTACATATTCAGCCTCGGCCGTTGAGAGAGCTACTGAATGTTGTTTCTCGGAGGCCCATGAGACTAGGCAACCACCAAGAAACTGACAGTATCCACTTGTACTTTTACGATCTACAATGCACCCAGCATAATCCGCATAGGTATAAGCAATTAAATCAAAGGAACCACCGATAGGAAACCACAAGCCAAAGTTTAAGGATCCAATGAGATATCTGAAAATGTGTTTCACGGCTGATAAATGAGATTCCTTGGGGCATGACTGAAAACGGGCACAGAGACATACACTGAATTGAATGTCAGGGCGACATACTGTAAGGTACAGTAGCGATCCGATCATACCTCGAAACAGTGTAGGATCTACTGTTTTACCATTTTCATCTTTATCCAGCTTTGTGGTGGTAGCCATGGGAGTTGATATGGGTTTTGCTTCTGCCATCCCATATTTCTTCAACATTTCCATAGTATATTTGGTTTGATTGATGAAGATTCCTTCTAAAGTTTGTTTCACCTGTAATCCAAGAAAGAAGGTTAGCTCCCCCATTAAACTCATCTCGAATTCTCCTTGCATGATTTTTGCAAATTCATTGCATAAGACATTGTTAGTAGCCCCAAAGATAATGTCATCTACATACACTTGAACCACCAAAATGTCTTTACCTGATCTCTTGGTGAAAAGTGTTTGGTCAACCTTACCTCTCTTGAAACCATTTTCAACCAAAAATGAGGTAAGCCGTTCATACCACGCCCTTGGTGCTTGCTTTAGTCCATATAGGGCCTTTTGGAGTTTGTACACATGTTGTGGATGTTTAGAATCTTCAAAACCTGGAGGCTGCTCTACAAAGACATCCTCCTTGATATAGCCGTTAAGAAATGCAGATTTAACATCCATTTGAAATAACTAAGTTCAAAGAACAAGCATAGGACAATAAGATTCGAACAGCTTCAAGTCTGGCAACTGGTGCAAAAGACTCATCAAAATCAATGCCCATCTCCTGGCTATACCCCTTGGCCACAAGCCGGGCCTTATTCCTAACCACCAATCCCGCATCATTTAACTTGTTTCTGAAAACCCAACGAGTTCCAATAGTGGGATGGTTCTTAGGACGCGGCACGAGAGTCCACACCTCGTTTCTTTCAAACTGGTGCAGTTCTTCATGCATAGCCTGAATCCAGGATTCATTTTGAAGAGCTTCACGAAAGTCCTTGGGTTCTTCTTGTGATAGCAAGGCTATCAAGTCTTCCTCTTCAACTTGCCTTAGAGAGGACCTAGTTCTTACCCCATCCTCCAAATTGCCTATGATGTTCACAGCTGGATGATCCTTTAGACGGGTGGAGGAGCTGGGTAGATCAGGATGCTGCACTTGTGGTTCTTGTAGTGTCTCGAGTATAGGATCTTTATCTTTTTCACTATTGCTTGAGGTTGCTTCCAACGATTCATCCTTAGCCTTGACACTTATTGAGTTCTTAGGATCTTCATCTGCATCCAAGGTAGAAGAAGTTTGGTCTATCAGTTTTGATTCGGATTCATCAAAGATGACATGAGGACTTTCTTCAACAACCAAAGTCCTTTTATTAAATAGACGGTAAGCTCTAGAATTGAGTGCATAACCTAGGAAGATTCCTTTATCACTCTTTTCATCAAACTTACCCAGGTTGGACTTACCATTATTCAAAATATAGCAGGGGCATCCAAATGGTTTAAGATAAGAGATGTTGGGTTTCTTACCCTTGTAGAGCTCATAAGGAGTTTTCATCAGAATGGGCCTTACCATTGCCCTGTTGATGATGTAACAAGCTGTACTCACCGCCTCAGCCCAAAAATACTTAGGCAGGGAATTCTCACTTAGCATGGTCCGGGCCATGTCTATTAATGCTCTATTCTTCCTTTCCACTACTCCATTTTGCTGGGGCATCCTTGGTGATGAAAAATTGTGTGTATACCCTTGCTCTTCACAGAAGATGCTGAAATCATGATTTTCAAATTCACCACCATGATCACTCTAGATGGTGGTGATGAGGTAACCTTTTTCATTTTGGATTTTTCTGCAAAACACTTGAAACTCCATCAGAGCATCACTTTTATTAGCTAAAAATAACACCCATGTGAATCTGGAGAAATCATCAACAATCACAAAGCCGTAGGATTTTCCTCTTAGGCTAGATGTTCTAGTGGGACCAAAAAGATCAAGATGCAACAGTTCCAAAGGCCTAGCAGATAAAACAATGTTTTTATTTTTGAAAGAGGTTCGTGTTTGCTTGCCTTTAGTACAAGCTTCACATATCCTATCACTTTCAAATTTTAATTTTGGCAGTCCATTCACCAAGTCATGTCTAGACAGCTTAGAGATTACTCCAAAACTAGCATGACCTAATCTTCGGTGCCATAACCATGCATTTTCATGATTGTTCGCAACCAAGCAGAAGTTATCGCATGAAACATTATCAATATCAACAGTGTAGACATTGTTATTCCTTTTTCCAAGAAATTTGATCTCATTTGAATTTTTGTTTAAGACAATGCAGTGAGTTTCATCAAAAACAACTTTAAAACCCTTATCGCACAATTGGCTAATGCTTAGAAAGTTATGATTTAAACCTTTCATCAAAAGCACATCTTCAATAAGGATTTCAGAATTCTTGCCAATGTTGCCAGTTCCAATGATTTTACCTTTATCTTGACCTCCAAAGACAACTGACCCTCCATCCTTATCTTGCAGTGTAGAGAACAATTCATTGTCCCCTGTCATATGCCTTGAACCGCCGCTATCCAAGTACCATTTGCTCCCCCTGGCTTCAAGACATATCTGTAAGAAAAAAACTTCTCATGCAATTATTTTTGGTACCCAAACGAGTTTGGGTCCATAGGAGTTAGTCCAACTTCTTGTGGATGTTTTCTTGGTCCATGGAACATGATATTTAGGTGTGCTTTGTCTAAACCAGTAGTTGGACATCACATGACCAAATCTACCACAATGAAAGCAATTAGCATGTGAGAAGGTTCTTTGATTTTTGTGTGGTTTAGGCTGAACATGTTGGGATTGAGAATCAGAACATGAAGCATGATTATAGTCCTTTTCATGAATAAAGGATGTGGTGATCTTATGCTCAAAAGATTTTTTGTTTTGAGGTGTGTACCCCAAGCCTTCCTTTTGGAAGTTGACTTTAACTCCCAGTAGGTTATCCAGGTTTTGTTTCCCCTTAACAAACCTAGTCAAGGTGAGCTGAAGTTCAGCAACTTTTTCACTCAAAGACCCATTTCTCCTTTCGAGTTCTGAATTGGTGGATTTCAAAATTTGTTCTTGAATTTTGATCCTTTCATATGCTTCCTCCATTTCAGTTATCTTGCATGATAAGTCCTTTTTGGTCTTATCACATTCTATAATTGTTTGTAGTAGATTTTCCTTTTCTTCCGTAGCATCAAACCATTCCTGTTCCAGTTTCTCAAATTTAGCAAAGATATCTTCGCGTGACAAGTCATCAAGTTTCTTTTTTAGAGTTTTATTTTCAGATCTGGTTTTCTTGTACTTAGTGTACAACTTTTCATATTCAGATTCCCATTGTTCATTGGAAATGAATTCATAGTCAGAATTTACCTCCGTAGATTCATCTTCATGTGCCATGAGGCACAAGCTTTCCACAAGTTCTTGAATCTCTTCATCAGATGGTTCATCTTCTTCGTCGCTCCAAGTGGCGACCATGGCTTTGGGTTTCTTGAAATTATCCTTCTTGAATTTCTTTTTTAGATCTGGACATTCACCTCTCATATGCCCAGGCTTCTTGCATTCATAGCATATGATGCTACTTGGCTTGCTCGATTCGCCTTTGGCTTGCGTGGGCCTTCTTGGCCCCTTTCTAAAGCTTCCCTGAAAGTTTCTCTTCTTCCTTAGAAATTTCCTCACTTGGCGAGTTATCATCGCCAATTCTTCCTCTTCATTGCTTCCGTCACTTGATTCACCTTCTTGAAATTCGTCATCAGATTAGTAAGCTTTCAGTCCAATGACCTTTTTCTTTTTGATGTCTTCGTCAGCTGTTCTCTTTATATTTATCTCATAGGTCATGAGTGATCCTATGAGTTCGTCCAAGGTGAGAGTTGACAAGTTCTTTGAGTCTTCAATTACCGTGGCCTTTGTGTGCCAAGCTGACGGTAGGGACCTTAACACCTTCCTCACAAGCTCAGAATTTGAGTATTTCTTCCCGAGACCTTTGAGACCATTTGTGATCTCTGTTAACCTTGCAAACATCTCGGAGATGGTTTCTTCAGGTTTCATTTTGAATAGCTCATAGTCAGTGACTAGGAGATTTGCCTTGGTTTCTTTGACCTCTGAAGTTCCCTCGTATATGAGTCGCAGCTTGTCCCACATTTCTTTGGCTGAGCTGCACATAGAAACACGAGAGAATTCACTAGGGTGTATTGCACATTGCATAATATTTATGGCATTAAAATTAGCAGTGCATTTCTTAATTTCCTCGGGCGTCCATTTTTCTTCATTAGCCCCGAGTTTATGAGGACCCTTGTCCACAACTCTCCAAACTTCGTACTCTTGCGCCCTCAGAAAAACATGCATTCTATTTTTCCAGTAAGAGTAGTTTGAGCCGTCAAAAAATGGAGGACGGTTGATGGAGTGACCCTCGGGTATTATACCCTTGTTTGCCATTTAATCGGATCTTGCTCTAGATCGTTAGATCTGTGAAGGAAAGAGCCCTTGCTCTGATACCAATTGAAGTCCCGAGTTTAAATGGCACCCAAGAGGGGGGTGAATTGGGTGTTAAAAAAAATTAATGAAGATTTTTTTCTTTTTGTATAAAATATGTGATAGAATGCTATATGAGAGACAAGGTTAACAGAAACCAAAAGACAAGGCAAGATCTAAAGGGTGATAAACTGATTATTCAGGATAAACGAGAATAAAACTGAGCTGGAAATCACACATGCAATTTGTACAGAATGGGGATAGAAGAAAAGGAACAAACCACACGGCGACAACAATTTTTAGGTGGTTCGGATGCCACAATGGCAACCTACGTCCACCCCTCACGGACTGTGAGGATCCATACACTATCTTGTAAAAAGTTACAAGATCAACCACACACAACACTTACACACTGGGAAGAGGAGTTCCCGCGAAGGTGTAAGAACACCTTAATACACACACAGCTACACCGGAGGACACACACAAACACACACACACGGATCTAGGAAGATCCACACACACCGAAATATTTTAACAACTACAAGATCCACATATGAAGCTTAAGAAGGTAAAAAGAATTTAGAACACAATAGAAGAATCTTGATTTGCTCCCCCTTAATAGATGGTTGGATGCTTTGGATGCAGCTTGAATCCTTGGGCTGATCTTCACTTGACTTGATGAAGAATGATGAAGAACTTCTCTCGGAGCACTGTTCACGTCTACAGTGCAGGACCCCTTCTCTTCCTCTTGGCAGCCTCTCTTGATCCACCTTGAGCATGTTTCTTTTCCAAACCCTATTGTATATGTTATATAGGTTCTTGAATGGTCCAAGGCCTCCCCTAGACCAGATCCATAATATCTGGAGAGTTTGGTAGCTTAGGGATTAAACAATTCCCATGAGAGTGGCTTATCTCGAAAGGATAAAAAGTCAACAATTGTTGGCAGCTCGGGGCTGGCGGTCAACCTGCAGGGGCTGGCGGTCGACGGCCACTGAGAAACCTGCAGGAGGCCGGTCCCTGGGAAATCCGGTCAACCAGGATTTGAGGGGCGGTCGACCGCCACTGTGACAGACTGTAGAGAATTGCATTCTGTTATTTCAGGTCGACCGAGGTCATGCTGGAGGTCGATCGGACTATCAAAAACCTGAAAAATAAGAGTTTAGCCCAGAGAACCATATCCATAAGATCGAGACATGAATTGAATACATGTTTATGGGAAATGTCAAGTTCATTTGAGATCTTAGAAAGCCCATTCGGAAGGCTAAACCCTTAAGCAAAAGCATGAAAAAATCCGGCCTTGAAAATGTGTGAAAAACACTTGGGTCAAGGATTCCAAACAAGAGAGCCACCAAAGGTCCTTGGTTTTGTTATCATCAAAAACACTGAGATAGATATACAACACTTTTGAGTATAGGTAGGGTAGACGTTTGAGATAATACTTTTGCTTTTGTCACAAAGATTGCTCCTTTGCTTTCTTTTTCCTTTTCTTTGCTTGTGGCGTCAGGTCATAACGGACTGCCCCTATTTGAGACCTCCTCTTGTTAGGGTGCCTAGATTGGTCATCACCTCCTTATTCACCTCTTGTCCCTGGATTCAGCCGAGGAAAGAAATAGACAGGGACTTTGACTTTCCCCCAAAGCATGGCCGAGGAGAAATGATGTCTTCAAAGCAGGAAACCTAACCGGGGATGTCGTGTGGTGTGTGATTTGACGTACTCGGGACTCTTTATCGTAAAAGGGAGGGAATCCCTTACTGCCAGGGTGGTACTGATTAGACTCTCAAGGAAAGAAATGCTTAATATACAACCCATTCCAAGCGTGAGAGAGCTCCTCACCTTCTACGTTTACTAATCGATAAGCATTCTCTGGATAAGCCTCTTTTACAACAAACGGCCCTTCCCAGTTAGGTTGTAATTTAGACCTAGGACCTGCAGACCGAATGAATTTGCGCTTCAAAATCATATCACCTTTTTGAAATTTACGTTCAATCTCCTTCTTTTGGAAATAACGCGAAACTCTCTTTTGATAAACGGATACGTGATCGGCCGCGTTCATCCTCTTCTCATCCAAGAGTTCCAGCTGAACAAGTAATGCCTCCCGACGTTCGTCGAGATTTAGTTCCTTATCGAGTTGCACTCTAAGGGAAGGGATCAAGATCTGATATGGGAGCACCGCCTCCATCCCATAGGTAAGAGCATAGGGAGTTTGTCCCGTTGGAGTACGGACGGAGGTGCGGTAAGCCCATAGAGCTTCCACTAATCTTTCTGGCCAATCGGAAAACTTATGAGATTCGCATGTTTTCTTTATAATTTTGAGAAGGGTTTTATTAGTGGCCTCGGCTTGACCGTTTCCTTGAGGATAATATGGAGATGAATGATGCAATGCAATATTGAACTTCTTACATAGGTCCTTGAGCTCTTGAGAGACGAACTGGGGTCCGTTGTCGGTGATGATGCTGCTTGGCACTCTGAACCGCGAGATGATATTCTTCATGATAAAGCGGCACACCGTTGAAGCTTTAATCTCCGCGTACGCCTCTGCTTCGGCCCATTTGGTGAAGTACTCAGTGGCGGTAAGGATAAAGGATTTCTGCTTGATCTGAGAACTAGGATCACCGAGCGGGCCGACAACATCGAAAGCCCACATAGAGAATGGCTAAGGAGCGGAAAGAGGATGGAGAGACGAAGCTGGAGCATGGATTTTATCAGCATGGAGTTGGCACTTAAGACACCTCCGGACGTAGAGGGAGTAATCTTCCTCTAGAGTGGGCCAATAGTAGCCCAGCCTAAGGATCTTCTTTGCTAGAGCCTGGCCATTGACGTGACCTCCACACTCACTAGCACTACAAGAAAAATCGCGGATAGCGACCGACCTAGCGGTCGCTATTCAGTCTTAGATCGGTCGCAAATCTGCATTGCGACCGAACAGAGACTATCTAGCGACCGAATATGTCGGTCGCTATATACTAGTCGCTATATAGCGACCGACATAATTCGGTCGCAGTATCAGTCGTTACCAGAGACCGATTATAATCGGTCGCCTGATCGGTCGCTAATTAAATCGGTCTCAATTCGGTCGCTATTCGGTCTCTAATTATGTTGTATTTTTAAAAATAAAATTAACCTATCGGATTTATTCGGTCTCAATTCGGTCGCCAGTCGGTCGCCAAGTATAATTATTTAATAAAAGAAATATAACGTATAGTCGCTATTCGGTCGCAATTCAGTCTCCATGCGGTCGCTAATTTTGCATTATTTTTTTTTTAAAAATTTATTTAAACTGATAAATAAATTACCTGATAAATAACAAATTCATAACATAAATATAAAATCAACTACACAGACAACAATATCGACAAATCTCAAATTCATCACATACAAACACCTGATAAATAACAATTTCATAAAACAATAATAAATCAACTACACGGATCACAATCTCCACGAACCTCAAATTACACACAATTAAAATAAAATCACAAATTAATCATACATCCATAATAATAAAATGACAACATACACAACTAAAATAAAATCACAAATCCTCCACATATGTCTCATCCTGGTCGTCGTCTCGTCCAACATCATCCTGGTCGTCGTCTCGTCCAACATCTCGCGACGGATGATCCTGTATATCATTTAAAAAAATTATAATCAAATCCTTAATAAAGAAATCAAGCATTAACAAGACTTAATAAAGAAATCAAGCATTAACAAGAGTATGCCAATAGTTTAAGCCAGCTCATTTTCATATATATAAATACACACACACAATATAAGTTCAAATTTCATCTTGTATTTTAAAAATGAAGTTTGAGCGCCGAGCTCAAACCGGGCATCCGATTTGGATTCCGTCAGTTCTGACAAGTCACTTTCATCTCCCCGGTCGTATTGGAATGATCGGCACGGCCATCCGACCGGTATTTCAAATTTTAGACCCCCGGACCCGTCCTAACAGTTCATTTGAACTAAGTGTATTTTAAAAATGAAGTTTGAGCGCCGAGCTCAAACCGGGCATCCGATTTGGATTCCGTCAGTTCTGACAAGTCGCTTTCATCTCCCCGGTCGTATTGGAATGATCGGCACGGCCATCCGACCGGTATTTCAGATTTTAGAACCAAATGCCCCGTCCTAACAGTTCATTTGAACTAAGTGTATTTTAAAAATGAAGTTTGAGCGCCGAGCTCAAACCGGGCATCCGATTTGGATTCCGTCAGTTCTGACAAGTCACTTTCATCTCCCCGGTCGTATTGGAATGATCGGCACGGCCATCCGATCGGTATTTCGAATTTTAGACCCCCGGACCCGTCCTAACAGTTCATTTGAACTAAGTGTATTTTAAAAATGAAGTTTGAGCGCCGAGCTCAAACCGGGCATCCGATTTGGATTCCGTCAGTTCTGACAAGTCACTTTCATCTCCCCGGTCGTATTGGAATGATCGGCACGACCATCCGACCGGTATTTCAGATTTTAGAACCAAATGCCCCGTCCTAACA
The DNA here is from genome assembly GCA_022559845.1 of Amorphophallus konjac. Lineage (NCBI taxonomy): Eukaryota > Viridiplantae > Streptophyta > Magnoliopsida > Alismatales > Araceae > Amorphophallus > Amorphophallus konjac. The sequence goes on from CM040128.1 coordinate 241,002,497, forward strand.
GTTCATTTGAACTAAGTGTATTTTAAAAATGAAGTTTGAGCGCCGAGCTCAAACCGGGCATCCGATTTGGATTCCGTCAGTTCTGACAAGTCACTTTCATCTCCCCGGTCGTATTGGAATGATCGGCACGGCCATCCGACCGGTATTTCGAATTTTAGACCCCCGGACCCGTCCTAACAGTTCATTTGAACTAAGTGTATTTTAAAAATGAAGTTTGAGCGCCGAGCTCAAACCGGGCATCCGATTTGGATTCCGTCAGTTCTGACAAGTCACTTTCATATCCCCGGTCGTATTGGAATGATCGGCACGGCCATCCGACCGGTATTTCAGATTTTAGAACCAAATGCCCCGTCCTAACAGTTCATTTGAACTAAGTGTATTTTAAAAATGAAGTTTGAGCGCCGAGCTCAAACCGGGCATCCGATTTGGATTCCGTCAGTTCTGACAAGTCACTTTCATATCCCCGGTCGTATTGGAATGATCGGCATGGCCATCCGACCGGTATTTCAGATTTTAGAACCAAATGCCCCGTCCTAACAGTTCATTTGAACTAAGTGTATTTTAAAAATGAAGTTTGAGCGCCGAGCTCAAACCGGGCATCCGATTTGGATTCCGTCAGTTCTGACAAGTCACTTTCATCTCCCCGGTCGTATTGGAATGATCGGCACGGCCATCCGACCGGTATTTCGAATTTTAGACCCCCGGACCCGTCCTAACAGTTCATTTGAACTAAGTGTATTTTAAAAATGAAGTTTGAGCGCCGAGCTCAAACCGGGCATCCGATTTGGATTCCGTCAGTTCTGACAAGTCACTTTCATCTCCCCGGTCGTATTGGAATATAGTAACAGCAGCCCATACTGAAATGCCTCAGATGATCAGAATCACCTTCGCATCATCATTGGGAAACAGTGGTGGAGCTAAATCGCATTGAATTACTCATTGATAAATAGCAAACCAAAATATTGGAAAACCAATAGTTAATCCGTGTAGTCAGAAAGAAGGGATAATGATGATCGATCCAAAGTGATAGGGAAGTTTAACTGGTTCAGAATGGATAGCATACTCCCATGCGTTGATGCATATAAAACCAGTCTGTTTGAATCTACAAAGCAATCATCACACATTGACAGTTTAATTGGATCTACACAAAGCAATCATCATGGAATTGTGTCATTTAAGTCTACAAATAATGCCGACACACTTGATGATAACTCCTCAATAAATCAGACACCAATGAGTAAAGCTTGACATGATCGCTCTCCATGCACATAATGCCATTTGTGGAGCTATTAGGGGTGCTTTCGCCTTTCAGTAGGACTATATCAAACGGCAGAATAGAATTAACAACGAGCTTCTGTATAAACAGAGCAGTGGCATCCCTGCAAACCTTTTGAGAGTTGAGTCGAATGCTTATGGTAGGTTGAGTGCTTGTGGTACAAATTTATACTAAACCGAGGAGCAAAATTTAGCAATCTTAAGTTAATGGCTAAGCATGTGAAGTTCATAACAATCCAATGTCTAATCATCTATATTACTATAATTTAACGGAGGGGTACATTTCATAATTTGCAGCAATATTCCAGCAGGTATCCAATATCTAAACATCTCTATATCTATCATCATGTCTCCAAGAGATGAGAAAAGTAGACTTCAAGAGCAGGCATTAGAATTACAGAACCCTTCCGGGAGGAAAAGAACAAGAAAGAAAGGTGAAGAACGTTAACCATTCTTATAGCAATAAAAATCCGGTCGTGCAAGCAATTCCCATTTTTCTATTCACACCTTCATTGATCAGAATATATGTTACTAGCTTCCAATTCCAGTATGACGCACGTACGATTTAGTCAGAGACTGACAGCAACCTGCCAAAGAAACGTGCTAAGCACTTCTTCCGCACCTCAAACCTCTGACAATCTTATCTTATTAATCAAGCGGGACCATGCACTCCCCTTATGCACGCAACAAAACTAATCAAAGAAACGAAACTCCAAAAAAACCAAATAAAAAAAATCCAGGGATAGCAGACCTCTTGGCGGAAGAACCACCCGACGCATCCGCCGCCGCCGGCTTCTCGTCCCTGTTCTTCGCCGCCGATCACAAGTCGTATTGGAATGACCGGCACGGCCATCCGACCGGTATTTCAAATTTTAACTACTCTACGGTACATCCATGAACGATCTTCAGACATTTTCCCTATGCAAATGAAATGTAAACACACAAAACTTTAACATGTTTAACAAAATAAAAACTCCAACCCTTTCCTCACATCGTCCATCTCTGCCATTTTAAATAGGAAGGAAATATCATTTAGATTTTCACTTTTTAACCCATCTGTGAAGGTTTGATCGCACGATTAATTACTATATGTGTTGTGTTATTTGCTAAAAATTTCGGCAGCATCTCCTCACACCTCTCCGATATACCACAAAATATTTATTGATTAAGAAATTTTCTTAAACACTTACTAATAAGTGGTTAAGAAAATAATCAAAATCAATAAAGGTATATCAGAGAGGAATGAGAAGACGCATCCAGCCAAAATTTTTAACAAACAACACAAACACATATAGTAATTAACCACCTAAGTGCGATCAAACATTCACAGACTGTCCAAACGGGACAATTCAAGACTTTGAGTTAGATATACACATTCTCATCATTCAAAATGAGAACGTGCACATCAATCCCAAAGTCTTGAACGGGTAGATTGATTGACACGGGCTTAACACGCTCTCCTAAGATACGTGCAATGTTAGGTTGCACCCACGCATCTCAGCTAACATACAACACCCAACTAATTAAATATTGACAAGATACTAACACATTCTAAAAACATAGCAATAACATGTGAAATTGACAATACATGTACACAATGAAAACATGAATTTTATTGTAACATCCAACACATTCAGTTAATTTTCTTGGTCGGCTGTACCATCCCAACCTTATGAGTTTGATAGGGTACTGTTTGGAGGATGACCACCGGCTGCTGGTGTATGAGTTCATGCCACGGGGAAGCCTGGAGAACCATCTTTTTAGGAGTATGTCTGTTTCGATTATTCTCTGCACCGTTTGGTTTGCTGACTCATTTAGGCACCTGTTTTCTTAAAGAAAAAAAATTGCAATGCGCAGTGGCCTCACCTTTTACCCAATGGTTACCTACGTAGTTCTTTTGAATCAGTTTTTGAACCCCACAATGTCGATTCTGCAGGGGGTTCATACTTCCAGCCTCTCTCCTGGAACCTTAGGATGAAGGTTGCTCTTGGAGCCGCAAAGGGGCTGGCCTTTCTGCATGGTGCTGAAACAAAGGTTATATATCGGGATTTTAAGACATCAAATGTGCTTCTTGATTCAGTAAGTGGAGACCCTTGTCTTATAGTTGATGGATGATATGTTTTCTTGATTAACGTTCCCCGTCATGATGTTCTGCCTCTCAAATCCCTTCTTTGCAAACCTACAAAATTATAATGCCAAGCTTTCCGACTTTGGCTTGGCAAAAGATGGACCAACTGGTAACAAGAGCCATGTGTCAACTAGGGTCATGGGAACATACGGATATGCTGCTCCTGAGTACCTTGCAACAGGTAAACCTTTGGTTCCAAACTGCTTGTATGTCCCTCCATCTTTTTGTCTTTAGGTGTTCCATTTTCAAGTGCTGATCAGTGTGTCTCAGATTTTTGGATGGCATTTGTCTTGCTTTTTTTTTTCTCTGTGGGTAACAAGATGCCATTTTCTCTTCGTAAATGAGAAAATTGTGCCGAAATGACACGAGGAGTCGGCAAATAATTCGGATTAAAACAGAAACTGAGTTGGTAAGGGACCTTGAATAAAACATAGATTACCCATGAATTTCTCCTTGAATAAAGTGTTGACAGCTCAGGAATATTTGATCTGGAGAGTGATAGTATTGTCCATTGGCATGATTAAGATTCTCTAGTGTAATATTTGATTGTCATCTCCGAGATATTTTTGGAGTGAATTAGGGGCGGGTATATCACCCCGACTGACCCACTCCTAACCCACCTCGGGTGATTTATTTCACCCCTTTTTAAGAATTCACATACCCTAACTTTATCTCTAACCGACTCCGATTAAGAAAAAAAAACGAACTAAATAAGAATAACTCGTCTCACCCTAATTAATCTATCGTAATCGGATTTACTTCTTTATCAAAGTGGCCCTACGAAATTAGTCCATCGCTTGCGGGTCGTGACAAAGTGCCTTCAAACGTTAAGATTGCGTTTGAGAACGCAGATAGAAAAAGAGGCCATGGAATGATTATTTAAGCCTCAGTCTTTAAATAAAACTCTAGTGACACGTATTACATCTGTTGAATTTTTACACTATTTTTGGTTCTCATAAGAATGATGGGGTCATATGTAGAGTTCATCTTGTACCTTTGCTTTAAAATTCTCATAATCCAATGTTTGGATTTGTTGGTTCTCAAGTTCTTGGATTTTGGGTTTGCTACAGTTTTAAATCGAAAAATAAGAATTGGGGAAAATACATGACACAATAAATGGACTGCATATTGAAGCCAGAACATTAATAACGGACCGGACAAACTAAAAAGATAATCTTATAATATTTCACACTATTTTACAGGAGAACAAATGATATGTGGACACCATCTCAAGAGTCTTAAATAAATCAGGTTCATTGCACGAGCATAGCCCCTCCCCCGGAGCCCCTCCACCGGAGCCCCTCCCCCTCCACCGGAGCCCCTCCCCCTGCGCAGCCCCCCCTCCACCGGAGCCCCTCCCCCTGCGCAACCCCCTCCCCTCCACCGGAGCCCCCTCCCCCTCACCCCTGCGGAGCCCCCTCCCCTCCACCGGAGCCCATCCCCCTGCGCAGCCCCCCCTCCACCGGAGCCCCTCCCCCTGCGCAGCCCCCTCCCCTCCACCGGAGCCCCCTCCCCCTCACCCCACCGGAGCCCCTCCCCCTGCGCAGCCCCCTCCCGTCCACCGGAGCCCCCTCCCCCTCACCCCTGCGGAGCCCCCTCCCCTCCACCGGAGCCCCTCCACCGGAGCCCCTCCCCCTCCACCGGAGCCCCTCCCCCTGCGCAGCCCCCCCTCCACCGGAGCCCCTCCCCCTGCGCAACCCCCTCCCCTCCACCGGAGCCCCCTCCCCCTCACCCCTGCGGAGCCCCCTCCCCTCCACCGGAGCCCATCCCCCTGCGCAGCCCCCCCTCCACCGGAGCCCCTCCCCCTGCGCAGCCCCCTCCCCTCCACCGGAGCCCCCTCCCCCTCACCCCACCGGAGCCCCTCCCCCTGCGCAGCCCCCTCCCGTCCACCGGAGCCCCCTCCCCCTCACCCCTGCGGAGCCCCCTCCCCTCCACCGGAGCCCCTCCCCCTCCCCTGCGCAGCCCCCTCCCCCTCCCCTGCGGAGCCCCCTCCCCCTCACCCGAGCTCCACCCCCCCTCCCAGACCAACCTCCCCCGCCACCCCCTCCCACCGAAACCCCCCTCACTGGAACCCCTCCAAGAAGAAAAAAAATGAGAAATAGGGCATGGTCGATGGCCGGCGGGGAGGGAGAGGGGGGGGGAGAGAGGCGCGGGGCTGGAGGGAGAGGAGAGGGGGGGGAGATCGAGAGGGAGAGGACTTACCAGACCGAGGAGGGTGACGACGAGGACGACGGGGACCGACGAGGTCGACGGCGAGGATGGTGCGGGGCTGGCCGAGACAGCGAGCTCCGGCGTCCGTCCACCACCACGCCGCTCGCCACGCCCGTGGCCGCAAGGCAGAGGGGGGGGGGGGAGGGCGAGGGGGCCGGAGGGGGAGGGGAGAGCTCCGGTGGAGGAAGGGTTATCAATGCAGGGGGGAGATGGTCGCGGGGTAAATGCAGTCATATCAGCGACCGATTAGAGACCGAAATATATTCGGTCGCAACATCGGTCTCCAATTCGGTCGATTTTGAAAAAAAAGAGACCGGAATAAATTCGAGCTAAATATAGCGACCGATTGGAGACCGAAATAAATTCGGTCGCCAAAACGGTCTTAGATATGCGACCGATTATTTCGGTCGCCGAATTGGTCGCTATTTGGGACCGACTAGCGACCGATTTAATCGGTCTCTAATTCGGTCGCTATAGCCACTTTTTCTTGTAGTGTAGAATGGGCTGCTTCAGCCACCTTCCAAGCTTCATCATCATCTAAGCATCTCATGAGCATTCCATTGGTAGCGCGCCTGTATAGTTCTCCTGCAACAATGGTATACCTTGAGGCGGCTCTCCTTATTGACTTGCGCTGCTCGGCATTTACCCCTTCTGGGAACGATCCGCCTTTACAAAACAACTCAATTTCATGATACCAAGGCAATTCTTCTTCCTCTAGGATCTACTCTAGCTCCATCAGAGATACTTCCTTGAGGTCTTCCTTCTCAGCCCTTGCCTCTACAGCTTTCCTAAGGTTGATATACCAAGGATCCTGAAGAGAGGGTGCATCCAGTCTCTGAACGATGATAGTCTCAGTGCTCCGACTGAGAGGGAAAGATAGGGAGGAAGCGAGCAAAGCTAAGGCATCGGCTAGAATGTTCTGAGACCTAGGAGTATGGATGTAGATCAGCTTACTGAACTGCCTCGCCAGGAGCGTGACCAAATCTTGATAAGGCTTGAGCTTGGGGTCACGAGTGCGGTAAGTGGACAGAACCTGCCGCAGGACGAGCTGAGAATCTCCTATGATATTCAAATAGCACGCGCCTAGGATATAGGCGTGCTTCAGTCCGGATAGGAGAGCCTCATACTCAGCGATGTTGTTGGTAGCAGGAAATCAGAGTTGATAATCAAAGGGAATAGTAACTCCCTCTGGAGTGAGTAGAACAGCGCCGATCCCTCGGCCTTGAGAATTGAGTGCACCATCGAAGTGCAGAGACCAAAAGGGATGATGAGATATAGCAGAGAGATGCTCATCAGGGAAATCATCCTGAATAGAGTCGGTGTGAGGAATGGGGAGATGGGCAAGATGCTTAGCGATGGCGTATCCTTTGACCGCCTTCTGAACGACAAAAGTGATATCGAATTGAGAGAGGAAGCTCTGCCAGCGAGTTAACATACTAGAAAGGACAGGCTTTTCTAAAAGATAGTGAATCGGGTCCATTCTAGAGATCAACCTAACTGGGTGGGCAAGGAAGTAATGTTTAAGCTTCTAAGCTACCCACACTAAGGCGGCACAAGTCTTCTCCATAGCGGTGTATCTGGACTCAGCTGGGTTAAACAACCGAGAGAGGTAATAAGCAGCCCGCTCTTTCCCTTCATCATCTACTTGTGCTAAGATCGCCCCTAGGGAGTCCTCAATGACCGAGATGTATAGGATTAGGGGCTCCCCAGGGACAGGAGGTTGCAAAACCGGGGGATTGGATAGATATTCCTTTAGGTCCTCATAGGCCTTCTGACAGTCTTGATTCCATTCAAACTTAACCCCCGCCTTAAGCAATTCATAAAACGGACGGCACCTTTGAGAATGTTGGGATATGAATCTTCTGATGAATTGCAATCGACCAATCAGTTTCGAAGTTCTGTGATGTTCTTTGGCGGAGGCATGTCCATGACGGCCTGTTCTTTGTTAGGATCAATCTTAATCCCCCGTTTGCTCACTATAAAACCTAGCCGCTTCTCTAAAGAGACTCCGAATACGCACTTCTTCGGATTCATTTTCAGCTTGTACTCCCTGGCTCTTTGCATCACTTTAGCCAGAATAGAGGGGTGTTCTTCTTTAGTCCTCGACTTCACCAGAATGTCATCCACGTAGGCTTCCATATAGATATGCATCATGTCGTGGAAGATGGCCATCATCGCCCTCTGATAGGTGGCACCCGCGTTCTTCAGACCGAACGGCATAACCACGTAACAATACGTGCCCCAGGGCATGGTGAAGGAGGTTTTCTCTTGATCTTCCGGAGCGAGACGGATCTGATTATAGCCTGAGTAACCATCCATGAACGATAAAGCCTCGTACCCGGTGGTGTTATCCACTAGGACGTCGATGTGAGGCAGTGGGAAATCATCTTTGGGACATGCTTTATTGAGATCCCTAAAATCGATGCAGGTACGCACCTTTCCATCCTTTTTGATAACAGGGACTATGTTTGCCACCCACTGAGGATATAGAATAGCTCTAATGAATCTGGCCTTGTACAACTTGTCGACTTCTTCCTTAATCCTCAAGGCCATATGGGGGTGAAATCTTCTTGACCGTTGTTTTATAGGTGTTGCCCGTGGTTTAAGCACGAGTCGATGTTCCACTAAAGAGGGGTCAAGACCTGGCATGTCCTCATAAGACCAGGCGAAGGAATCGCTATACTCCCTCAGGACCTTGATCAAATCTTCTTCTACTTGCGGAGGGAGATTAGCGGCAATAATGATGGTCCTTGGGTCTTCTTGAGTTCCCAAGTTTATTTCCTTCGTAGGTTCATCCACTGCCGACGATGGCTCGTCGAATCTCTTTAATGCTTGCGCGTACAAATCGGCAGTGTTATCTACATTGCTGTCCTCATCATCAATTGGATCTTTCTCATCCAGGATTTCATAGACACCGAGTCCGTCATCGCTCCACACCCCTTCTATTTCCTCTTCATCCTCAATCATAATTGTCGTAGCAACAAATTCTGGACACTTCAAAAGAGCATGACAACGCTGAGCTAGATCTCGCAGGAACCTATCAGGAATGGATTTGGGAGGACGCGCAAGCGGGCGCGGCTCATAGGAGGAAGGGTTGGACGAGTTGGAACAGGACCCTACTTCTCTAGACCTAACTGACTCTACTTCCCTAGACTCGACGGACCCTAACCCTAACCTAGGGGAAAGAAAATCTAATGGAAGGGAAGGAGCAGGGGACTCGTGCCCCTGAGAGGAGGATGGAGACAAGGTAGCGTAATCTTCCACTGAAATCTCCATTTCGAATTTGACGTTTTTTTTTGGAGATCAGTGGAGACCACACAACAGGATGGAGGAGGCGGGAGTTGCATGGGGAATAATTCAGGGAAGATACAATCGAAGAAGGGATCGGAGGATCGCAACCACATCTCGTGAAGCGGAGTGGTGGAGGTAGGAGGAGTGAATAGATCGGCCAGATTGATAGGAGGACAACGCCCACAGGCGCAAGGAACGAACAGGATTTCAAACGGATCATTGAAGGATTGATTTATCACAATGGGAGGGGGACGTGGTATGAGTTCCCATCGCTAGAGGAGAGATTGAAGACGGGAGGGAGACCAAGATAAGACAATCGGCGTGCTCTCCTGCTTCCGTGGATGCTGAACTGGTTGCTTCTTCGACCTCCATTGGACGAGCCAAACCTCTTGATGCTTCTGACAGTCTTCTTCATGAAATAGCCCCTGAAGGGCCCGACCATAGTCAATCACATCGTCAACTGGCCCCTTTAGCAACGGGGGTGGATTGGCCACCGGACAGACTATATCTTTCCTTGGTGGAGCTGGCTGTGGAGCTAATGTGCCGGGCTGGAGAGGCCCTCGAACAAAATGTTGATGGTAGTCCCAGGTGAGTGTCCCAGAATCACCTATCATAGACAATGCAGTCTCTCGGTAGCCGAGACCTCTCCTGTTCATTTTTCTACCTTTGGGGATGGGCTTGGTTCTTCCTTGCAATTGAGCACCGAGGCCTCTCCCCGGTTGGTAGCCTAGCTTCAGTATAATGTCCCAGCCCTTGGAATCTCGGATCTGGGGCTTCACCTTGATATTAACCGCTGCAGTGATGGGCCTGCGGGGTGTATAAGCCCAAGGAAAGTTCAGATCCAGCACTGACATAACGGGCCGACTGCTTGGCCATAAGGTAGGAAGAACCTTTTCTGAAATAGCCTTTACAGATTGGACCGTGGATAAGCTCTTAACTTTGACAACCCTCCCTTGAAAAGGGAATTTAATGCATTGATGTGCAGTGGAGGGTACGGCGCTGAGAGTGTCAATCCATGGACGACCCAAGATAGCCTTGAACATAGGGTCAATGTCCAGTACATAAAATTCCACGGGCATGGTAAGGGGCCCAAGCTCTGCTTGAATAGTGACCACCCCGTGACAGGCTCTTCTTGAATTATCATATGCAGCTATGGTGGTGGGGGTAGGTCGCAGTAGTTCTTCAAATATGTTGCAAGCCTGGAGGGTACTGAGTGGGCACACATTAATAGATGCCCATGTGTCTACCAGTGCTGCGTCAATGTTGACTTTATTCAGAGTGATTGAAATGCAGAGCGGCATCTGCCGAGCCTCGGGAGGAGCTAGCTCGGTCTCAGAAAATGTGATGGCCGGCCCTTTGGAGATTGTTGCCAATGCTGTGGGTAAATTGTCAACTGCCATGTCTTCACTAACCATCACCTTTTGCAAGAAGTTTCTGAGCGCATCCTGGTGAAGGGTAGATCTCTTGATAAGCTCCAGGACCGATATCTTAGCAGGCACCCTGTCCAGATGATGTAGCAAGTCGTACTGGGTACCCGGCAGAGGTACGGCCTCTTCCTGCTCGACAGCCGGTTGGGAAGACTGGGGATTGGAAGTAGTGGGATAGTTCCGATGGAACAACCGCCCGCTCCGTAGGGCGAGATTTTGTGCCGGTGCGGCATCAGGGGAAGATATTACTAGCCCGGTAGGATGGATAAGTGGGGTAGGATGTGCGGGAGAAAGGATCTGGTGGGAAGTGGTGTTGGTGGAGGTGATGAGCGGCGATGGACGGATGATGGGTGAAGGATTAGTGGAAGGCGGGGTGGTGATGATGGGTGATGATACGGAGGGAGGACAGGATAGTGGAGGTGTGGTGATGAGCAAAGGGTTGGGTGATGGTGTGATGATGGTAGCGGGGGTAACTAGTGGCGGAGGTGATGGAATTGGGGGTGGCAGAGATGCGGGTGCATTTACTGGAGTGAAGACGAACGGGCAGACAAGTGGGGAAGGTGTCGGGTGCGTAGGTAAAATGATAGAGGGAGTAGGGGAATTGTGGTAGTTATGGTGGAGGGCCATTACTTGCGGTGTAGCGCCATCATCATCAAAAGACCACCCGACGTTGGGAACCGGGGGTTGAACAACATTGACCTGAGCCGGTGCCAACGGCTGAGGCTGCGGAGCGGGAGGATGGTTCGGCATTGGGTTCTGGTGGATCCCCAAGTCTTGAACCAGCTGTTGTTGTTGTGGTGGCTGCTATGGCTGCGGTGCTTGTTGGTGTTGCACTTGCTGCCTCGGTGGCTGCCTTCTTTTTTCTTTAATTTCGACAATGGCATTGTGCATCTCGGCCCAATCAATTCTCTGTCCTTCATGAAGGTCATATACCAGGTCCCTGAACTGAAAACACCCTTCGATCGTGTGGCCCGGCTGTTGGTGGAACATGCAGTATTTGGTCTGATCAACAGTCGGGTTCCAGACAGGCCGTTCCGGAGGAAGTTGTATAGCATTGATTGACATGAGAGCCGAGAAGATATCTGTGAGAGTTTCTGGCAAAGGTGGGTATTGTGCCCTTTTAGGAGCTGGGCGCTTGCTATTGTTGTTATTATAGCCGTTGGGTGGAGGGACGTTGTGGTATTGTGGAGGTGGTGGTAGTTGCTGTGGTGCGGCGAAGGTGTTTTGTGGAATGATGAAGGCGGGCGGAGGGTTTTGCGGAGTGGCCTGGAAGTTTTGGGGAGCGGGATTCTGTGGAGTGCGGGGATTTTGAGGGAAGCGGAAGGGTGCGGCCTGAAATGGGAAAGCAACGGCTTGAACTTGCTCGTTCGTCTGGACCCCCTCGGTGACCGGCCCTTAAGGTTTCTTATAGTATTTGGGCTTTTGGTTTTCAAATAGTGAGTGTATGGGGGAATCCTTGAATTGCGTCTGAATAAAGCGCGCTCGGCTATAAAGTTGATGCATATTGGCTATGTCATTCATGGCTAGAATATTGCGGAAGGTCGGAGTGGCATTAGAGATCAACAGTTTGACCTTCTCTTACTCCGGAATGTGGCCGGGCACTCTAGTGGCCATCTGACTCCATCGGTCGGTATAGGTAGCAAATTCCTCATCTGGTTTCATCTTTTCGGCCACCAGATCTATGAATGAATATTCCGGGCCAACTCTGTCTTGGAACCTCTGAATAAACTTATCCTTCATTGTCTTGAAGCTCTCGGCGTCTTCCAACGGCAAAGAATAAAACCATTCCAGTGCAACACCATCTAACGATCGGCGAAACAGATACGCCATGAGGCGACCATCGTACTAAAATTGAGCCGACTCGTATAAGAAGTCCCTCACATGAATGAAGGGATTGTTGTTCCCATCATATTTCCTGTAATTGGGGAGCTCTGATTGTGGAGGGAACTGAATGTTCTGAAAGCTAGGAACTGGAACATCTGCCAAGGATTGTGAGCCAACCCGCTTCTGGAGGAAATCAAGTTGATGTTGCATGGTGGCCCATTTATCAAGTAATTCCTGCTCTCTGGAGGGAGCAGGGGTAGTGAGAGATGATGGTTGAAATTGAGGAGCGGAAGGGTGGACTGCAGCAGGAGGTGGGAGCCCACAAGAAGGAGTAGAAGGATAAACGGCCAAGGCAGGGGCCCATAAGAAGGATATTGGGCCGGAGACTGACCCAGATTAGAGTGGGCTTGGACAACCCCTGGCTGAGGGAGCGAGAAATCTGAAGGGCCCATAAGGACTTATGGAACCATTGGGCTAGACATATGATGATCCAACTGAATGAAAGAAGGGATGGCCGACTTCCCCTTGTCAAAAGAATGCTGGGCCGAAGTAGAAGATTGGCCCGTCTCCATGCCAGCAAAGGTGATGGTCCGGGGTTGGACCGGAGTAAGATCAATCGGAGTGGGCTGGATGGAAGACCCACCAACTCTAGGTTGGTCGATGGAGGGATTGGATTGACCCTGCATAATCGTGGGAGGGGAGATATTGGATCCTTGCATGGCCTGATAGACAGCTTGGAGTTGGGTTGGATCCAATTGGGCCATCATTTGGAGAATGGAGCCCGCAGAAGGAGAAGAGAAAGAAAAGGTGGCTTGACCGCCTTCCATGGGGGTAGGGGACGGAAGAGGGGCTCTACCCTCTCCAGAAGGGAATGAGGTAACCCTAGTAGGGTTTTCAAGAAGTCCTTGAGGGAGGGAATCCTCTTGGGAACGGGGAGGATTGAAAGAAGCCATGGTGGATTCGAAAAGCGGGTTTGAGTAGAACTTGGAGAAGGAATTGACCCTAGGAGGTGCTTCCAACAGACGAAAACAACTCCACATGCAACGGACAACCTTGACAAGATGCAAACAACACAACACAAACAATCACACAATGAGCAACCAAACTTAGATGATTTCTAACAAAGATGTAAGTGACAAGAGATGAAGACACTCAAAGTCAACCAAGTTGTTTAAGATGATGTGACAAGATTTTTATGATTTCTCCTTTGGAACTTTAGTAGATTGATTAGGATGTGCTCTCAACAATAGGTTCCTGATAGGAGAGGGTGTAAGGCTTGGTTTGACTCTAAATGTGATCACTCCTTCACTTATGCGATCCTAGACACGGGGTGGGAAAGGTACAACCGGCCCGGCGTCCGTGTGGGAATCCACGGCTCGCGGGGACTTATGGAGGTCCCTGGTGTGATTTCCTAGTCGGCCCCAAGGAATATGGAGACGAGAGGTCCACACACCAAGGTAGAAAAATGCAATCTAATGTATGATAATATGCATGAACCTATGTGCACCGGAGTGCATGCAAATTCTAACCTAGAATCTAGCAAACAGTTATGCACTCAATGATGTAAGCATGTAAACCAACCAAGGAGGAAGTCAGATAACACCCAAGCAAGAATATCACAGCAGAAACTACGGAATTGAATGCTCCTCGGGATGCGTACCTATCTGGAGTGTGTAACGGTCTAGGAGACCCGCGTCAGAAGTATGTAACGGTCGAAGACCAGACCGTCATAAGCAATGTAACGCAGAGACTATAGACCGTCAGAGGAGCCAGGGAACTAGAAACAGCAGGGAAATAGAAGGGAAATCTGGGGAAAACCACACAAGGAGATGATGGCAGGTATAAAACAGAGTTCAAAACACGATTGGCACAAGTTGTCCCACCGTGATCGCCAAAAAATTATCTGTTGATTTGTTTGCTTCCTTCTTTTGTTGGTGTGATGAGTGATAAAGATGATAAGCAAAAATCAATGATCTCAATCAACCTATGGACATGTGAACCATGAACCTAGGCAATCAGAACAAGCTCTAGCTGTTAGTTAGGTGTGATTGATAAACACAGATCCAGAGGGGGGGGTGAATGGATCTTTCAAAGAATTCTACCCAATTTAAAATTTGCGAGAGATGATAACAACAAAATCAGTGGACAATTGATCAAACATAAGATATGCAAACTCAATTAAACTCTAGGATATAGATAATCAATTAAATCACTGTCCTAGCATGCATCTAGCGGAAGCAGCCAATCAAACAAACCATTGCACAAGGATTTTTAGGTGGTTCAGTCCAAAGACCTACGTCCACCCCTCACTCCCAACCTGAGTGAGGCTTCCACTAGTAACACTAGCACAGCAGACTCAGTCTGTAACAAATGCTGCCAAACAGCTTGACCAGGGGAACACCCTCCCCTCTTCCTCCCAACCGGAGGGAGACCCCAAGTGACTCCCAGCCACTTGGAAACCAGAGACACACGGTCTCTCTTCCTCCAGACCCGGAGGGAACCCCTAGACTTGCTACCCACAAGTCCAGAACCGGAGGATCAAACCTCCCTTCCTCCAAACCAGAGGGGAACCTAGAGACCCAAGTCTCTCTTCCTCTGAAATCCAGAGGGAAACACAAGTGACACCAAGTCACCTGCAGACTAGAGGTCTCGGACCTCTCTTCCTCCCAACCGGAGGGAAACAACCAATGACGTCCAGTCAAAGGCAACCAGAGACGCAAGTCTCTCTTCCTCCACACCGGAGGGAACCCAACCTCACACTAGAGGATCGGAAGAACAGCAAGTGAATAGTTTAAAGGAAAAACAAAAACGCACAACAGAAAGCTGAAAAGATAAAATCAAATTTGGCTCTCGCAGGAGCTGGCTGGCCTGGATTTGATCCACGGTCCAGCAGGAGCTTCTTCTTCTGCTTCTCTCTTTCTCCCAGCACGAACTCTCTTTTCTTCTTCTTCTTCTTCTTTTCTTTCTTTCTTCTCTATTCTCTATATCGTGAAGGCACTCTCTGCTCTTCAGCTTTTCTCGATGGCTCTCTTCCTGCTCTCAGATGGCCTCTTTTGCTTTACTTCTTCCTTGGAGTGAGCTCTTCTTTTTTGAAGACGAAGAGAGGGATTTATATACCAATAACAGGGGCTCCGGAGGATAGGGCAGAGATGCCCTAGAGAGCTTCGATGGGTTGGTCCACGTAGTGAAGTAGCAGGCCCCAGCTTCCACGTGTCTGACTGCTGGCACGTCCTTTGTTATAGGATCATGTGCCCTTTCATAATTGGGGTCTCCTTGTACTGCATCGAAATATTCTAGTAATTTACCACACTTACTGTTTCTGGAGACTGACCGCGTTGACGCACTGGCATCACTGCGTCTACTCTTTGCTTGTACACATTTGAATTTGTCCCACTGCGTCGACCCTGCTGTGGATAGCGTTGACGCGTTGAAGACAGCTAGAGATCAGTCGCCCCTTTCTTGAACTGATGCGTCGACGCTGCCAGTTGGTGGCGTTGACGCACGGATGAAAATCAGAAGTGTGTATTGGCCTCTCTTCCGCCGCTGCGTCGACGCTGCTTGTTGATGGCGTTGACCCACGAACATGTACATTAAGGCACTTGATGGTGTGAAGGAACGAGTGTATAGACTTAGTTGATGCCAATGAATAAGTATGTACACTGAGGGAGTGTATGGACTTGAAACCCAAAGGCAGTGTATAGACTTTGTAAGTCTGAGCCAATGTACAGACATCAAGTGAAGACCAGTGTGTAGACTTCTCGTGAAAACCAGTGTACAGACTTGTGAAGGCTTCAAGGCAACAATGTACAGTTTTTGAAATAAAGAGTGTACAGACTTGAAAGTTCAAGGCCATGATGTATAGACTTCAAAAGAACCAGTCCGATGTACAGACTTCAAGAACTCTAGACAACGGACGCTGTACAGACTTCAGCTAAGTAGGCCACAGGCCGATGTGTAGACTTGGCCAATGTGCAGACTTTGGCTTGGAACGAAGGTAAAGATGAGGCTGTATAGACTTGGCCAGAACGTAGGAAAAGCCATGAATGTATAGACTTGATCATCCAGATTCAAGGCAACCGATGTATAGACTTGAATGCTGTACAGACTTCTCGAGGTGATGCTTGAGCAAAGAGACAGTGTATAGACTTTCACACAAAAAGTAGACAAAGCAGCATGGCATCAACCCAGCTGTTCCACTACGTCAACGCAGCAAGTAAACCAGCAACTACTGCGTCAACGCAGTGTCCTTGAAGCGTCAACGCACTGCATGAACAATTAGCCACTACGTTAACCCAATCTAGCCATATTCATGAATTGGCTATTCAAGCAAACAATCAGATATTTAAGTAGTCAAACAGTCATCTATATTAATTAGCACACCTCAGTGTGACTCATGGTGTGTCAGCCATCATCAAAACCACACAGGGGCACAACAATCTCCCCCTTTTTGATGATGGCAACACTATGAGTTACACTGACTCAGATTAGATTCTTCTCCCCCTTTGCCTTCATCAAAAAAAAATGAAGTAGGAAAAACAATTCAGTAAAGCACAGGAATGTTATCCATCTATCTTTGGATTGTTGATGGTTCGAAGGAGGACTTTTCTTTGGAGACATCTATCTTCCAAATGTATCCTTTTAAGAGCTTCTCCCCCTGTAGATATGTCATATTTTCAATCACACAGGAGCACTGAAGTATGAAGAACTCAATCATGTAAAGAGTTAGGAGCTCAATAAAATGCATGAATCAAGTCTCCCCCCCTTTTTTTTGAATTATGGAAAGAGCAGCTATTTTCTGACACCAATTGAAAATTTCTGACATAACAAATTTCCCTTAACGAAGTGGAGCATAGCAGCAAGCACACAGGGAGTTCGAATTGGATCTGATTCCAGGACTGCAGGAGTCGACCCATGGGGTCGACCCATGAACACAGCAAGCAGTGACTTATGCATCAGAACATAAGGTCATCTCAGCAAAAATAACTTGAAAATTAACTATATGAGTGCAATTAACTATATGAATGCAATCAAAAATCGTCAACTAGAAAGATGTTATGAATGCAGTGCAATTAACTATGTGAGTGCACAGTCATTGACAATTCATGTAGGATATGAGAACTATGCATGAGTCAAAACCTGAAAGGCATGTTATGCAATTAGTTTGACTAGCTCCCCCTTAGTCATACAACCCTTATGCATCCACCATGCTTATACAGGCCCAAGATATGAGTGGAAGTCAACAGTTGAGACCAATTGATAGAACTGAGTGCAAATGAATCAGTCAGTTTGGTCTGAACGAATGGAGTCCAATATGAGAGAGTAAAAAAAATTCAGAAAGAATGAGAAAGATTTTCAATGGAATATCAAATTTCATAAATCTGATTTAAACAGATGATTACAGACTCTTCCATCATAGAAACCTATGAATGAACCTACGTTGACAAACCAGATCAGAATTTTATGTATGCAAGGTTTGAACATGAGCCTTTTCTACTCATATCTGAAATCAATTTTCTTAATAACAAGTGAACCAAGTTTTCATATTGAGAGACCTTTTTAACCTTCTTCATTCTTACTCACTTAATTTCAAAGATTTCCTCAAGAAATGCAATCGATAGTATTGAGGATAAACAAACAAGAAACCATTTATTTCTGTCAAAGTTTCGATTGAAAGAAGATTCTTTTCCAAACAATTTCAGATGATATGCTAGATAGGCACGAATTTTTAATAATAATATTCAGGAGCAATTAAGTTAAGTACATCCTTACAACTGGAGGATACACGTTGTTTAGACGCCAGTATCCCTAAGTGCTTGGAAGGACTAACTGTCATGCTTCTTAAGAACAGAGATAACATTTACACCTCATGACACACTGAAACTCATTTCTTGATGAGGGACATGTATTTCTCAGTGTGCCTGCCATTGTTCTGCCAGATTTTTAATCAACATATTTAAGCAGAGTTAACTATGGCACTTCATGACATATCTTAATTCATTTCTTTGATGAATGAGATGTGTTTCTCAGTGACCAAAGACATTGCTCTGACAAGATTTGGTATTTGACATAATCCATATTCCCTGATGTTTAAAAACAATACATATTTTCATACAAATCAGTCAAGGAAAATCATGATTTCAGAATTTCAGATTTCAGAAGAGTTTAAAAGACACAACATGAAAGGGTTGGTTAAAGTTAATTAAGACTAACTCAGATATTTTCAGGAAGAATTCATAAGGAAACACAAGAAATACATGAAACTTCAACCGGCTGAAAGCTTCAGACATTCATAGTCCTATATGATAGAAATTTCCTTAAAAACAATGTTTTCGGATTTATGATCAAGATATGCGCAGAGAAATCTTTCTGGGACTTCAAGGAAGGCAAGAGCATTTTTCAGGTACAGCCAAGTCAACAAATGCCAATGGATACCAATTGATAGTATGAGTGACAATGGCTGACAAGAGTTGAAGCAAGAAGCTGAAATACAATGCATTTCACAATCACCAAGGAGTTTGTCAAGATTGCAGTTCAAACAGGAAGGTGAGTATTAGTCATCAGACATGAGCTTTGATGAGAGATATGATGGTCACATGCAATTACATGAATGAATAATGAGAAATGCTCCCCCTCACTAAATGCATAAACTGAAGCCCTCCCTTTTCTTTTGAAAAATTTCATGATTAAATGATGCCACTCTAAGATGCAATTAGATGCATTAACTACTCATGAAGGGCATGAAGACCCTGAAGGGTATTAGACTAGTCAAATGTGCATGATATGCAGTGCAGCTCCCCCTGACGGTATGCATTCAAAACATTTGAAAATCATTCATGAGTCATAAATTCTAGATGTATGCAGTCACAGAATGAGCATATCCAGACGCAACAACTATTGCATGGAAATGCAAACATGCATGTTTAAACCACTAATTAACAAATCTATCTATATACCTAATGCCATCTAAGCAGACTCATTAAAAAGTCAAGAGACTTACCTGAGAAGTGCATGAGTGGGGTTTACCTTCTTAGGGTGTCTTGGTTTATTTGCCCCTTTTATTTCTCGTTCCCAAGACACACCTGCAAAAAGTTTCTCACTTGGCACATTTTGGTACCCAAGTTGCCTTGGGTCCTGCAGGGTTAGTGGCATTTTGATGGAATGTTTTCCAAAGCTTCTGAGCCATCATATCATCATGCTTTTTCATATAGCAACTAGGCATGGAATGTCCAGACCGACCACAATAATCACATGAACCACTCGGTCTGGATTTCTTACTATGCATGTAAGCAGGTGTGCTAAATTCATTAGCATGAATGTTTCTGTTTTTACCACCACTTTGTTTCAGATGGTCAGAAAACCAGCAATCAGTCACCTTGTGACCTTGCTTTCCACACTCAAAGCATGTGAGGGATTTTCTTGTTTGAACAGATTTGTTCCTACCAAACACACTTTGTTTAACAAATTTAGAGTTGACCTTCTTTCTCTGAGAATGCCAGCAGTCTTTGACTGTATGGCCAGGTTTCTCACAGTGATAGCAGAAGATGGAATTTCTTCTACCAACATTAAGCCAGCAGTCAACCGCCCTATGGCCTGACTTGCTGCAGGTGGAACACACCATGTGTTGGCCCCTGGACCCATTTTTGTTCCTCTTAAAGACATGCTGATTTTCATACAAATTGACATGATTAGAATTTGAAAAATATTTGCCTTTACCTTTGGCAAACCAACATTGTTCACTAACATGACCTGTTTTTCCACAATGATAACAATAACTTTTTCTTTTCTATTCAACAGGACTGTTTTTGTTAATGTACTTCCTAGCATGCATTCTATCATCCTGTTCCATCAATTTACATTCATGCATCAGGTGACCAACCCTATGACAGTAATGGCATGGAATTTTCTTTTTATTTGCATGAATGTGTTTGTTCAATTTAGGCACAGCATTCTCAGTTTTATCATGAGAGTTCCTTGAATCTTTGTTTTGAACATGAACAGTCTTTTTCTGTTTTTGAACTTGTTTCTCAGACTTAGGGCTGTCAGTGGAATTTTGATTCTTCTTAGCACTAAATTCAAAAATAGGCACATTCGATGTGCTGCCAGACTTAGAGCTACTCACGAATGAAGTTTGAAGCTTACTTTCAAAGCTCTTTTTATTTATTGGTTTGTAGCACAACCCCTCTCTTCGGAGATTCACTTTAGATCCAAGAATTTTATCAAGATTTTCTTTTCCACTGACAAATTTCTCAAGAAATTTCCTCAATTCTGTAACTTCTGATCCAAGCTTTGATACATGGATTTCATATTCATCAGCTTTCTTTTTATAGCAAACAGCATCTTCTTTCAACATTTGATTAACAGTCCTAAGACTTTCAATTTCCTGTTCAGCTTTCATTAGCTCATCAGAGCTATCCAGGCTAACACTCTTCCCTTTTTCAAGAGTGATAAGTCTCTCAGACATAGCTGTATTTAACTGTTTTAGCTTGCAGATCTCCTGTCTCATTTTACCATTTTGTTCCAGGATTTCATCATCAAATTTCAAAACACTTAAGGAGGTCTGACATTCACTAAACACTTCTTGTTCATCTTCAGATTGAAGATTTTCAAGCCTTTTCTGAAGTTCTGAGTTTTTTATTCTGACAGTCTCCAAAGTTTCAGAAATCAATCTATTTTCATTTTCAAGGATCACTGATTTAGATCCAGATTCCTCAGTTTGGAGTCTAGCATTTTCAGATTTCAGATATTCCAGATCTGAAGTAATAGAATCAAGATCAGTCAGCTGTCTTCTAAATATCTGATTTTCAGTTTTCAGAGTATCACTGTCCTCACCATTAAGTTTAGAATTTTCAAGCCTATCTAACCATTTTTTCATAGATCTGTTTTTCTTGCTCAATTTATTGCTAGATCTTAACAGCTTGGAATAAGCATCAACCCAATCATCTAAGGTATAGTCCGCAAAGGGATTTACCAGAACTTCGTTCTCTTCTTTATCACTGTGGCTGCTGCTATGGTCGCTCCCATCAGCCATCATGCAGTTTTCCTTCCCTGTTCTGCAAGTTAGTTTCATCTTGTCCAGAATATCCCTAGCAGACCTGGAATCATGAAGGCAAAAGTGTAAGGCCTTGTTAATGGATGCTTTTATCAGATTTATAGCTTTCTGATTTTCTCTATGCATTGATCTATGACGATCAGTCCATTTGGACTCTTTTCATGCTAACCTATGAGGACCATGAGTAATTAACTTCTACAAATCGGGATTATCTAGATTGACGTAGTTACGCAAACTACTGAACCATGAATCAAAGTTAGACCCATTGAAAACCAGTGGAAGAGCCATTTATAGGCTATGATCAATTAGACAAAAAATCAAGGAGCAGCAAACTGGAATAAGCACCGAGAAGCACGGGGATCACTGCAGATCGTTGGATCTTCAAGCAGTAACCGCTCTGATACCAATTGTTAGTTAGGTGCGATTGATAAACACAGATCCGGAGGAGGGGGGTGAATGGATCTTTCAAAGAATTCTACCCAATTTAAAATTCGCGAGAGATGATAACAACAAAATCAATGGATAATTGATCAAACATAAGATATGCAAACTCAATTAAACTCTAGGATATAGATAATCAATTAAATCACTGTCCTAGCATGCATCTAGCGGAAGCAGCCAATCAAACAAACCACTACACAAGGATTTTTAGGTGGTTCAGTCCAAAGACCTACGTCCACCCCTCACTCCCAACCTGAGTGAGGCTTCCACTAGTAACACTAGCACAGCAGACTCAGTCTGCAACAAATGCTGCCAAACAGCTTGACCAGGGGAACACCCTCCCCTCTTCCTCCCAACCGGAGGGAGATCCCAAGTGACTCCCAGCCACTTGGAAACCAGAGACACACGGTCTCTCTTCCTCCAGACCCGGAGGGAACCCCTGGACTTGCTACCCACAAGCCCAGAACCGGAGGACCAAACCTCCCTTCCTCCAAACCGGAGGGGAACCTAGAGACCCAAGTCTCTCTTCCTCTGAAACCCAGAGGGAAACACAAGTGACACCAAGTCACCTGCAGACTAGAGGTCTCGGACCTCTCTTCCTCCCAACCGGAGGGAAACAACCAATGACGTCCAGTCAAAGGCAACCAGAGACGCAAGTCTCTCTTCCTCCACACCGGAGGGAACCCGACCTCACACTAGAGGATCGGAAGAACAGCAAGTGAATAGTTCAAAGGAAAAACAAAAACGCAGCAACAGAAAGCTGAAAAGATAAAATCAAATGTGGCTCTCGCAGGAGCTGGCTGGCCTGGATTTGATCCACGGTCCAGCAGAAGCTTCTTCTTCTGCTTCTCTCTTTCTCCCAGCACGAACTCTCTTTTCTTCTTCTTCTTCTTCTTTTCTTTCTTTCTTCTCTATTTTCTATATCGTGAAGGCACTCTCTGCTCTTTAGCTTTTCTCGATGGCTCTCTTCCTGCTCTCAGATGGCCTCTTTTGCTTTACTTCTTCCTTGGAGTGAGCTCTTCTTTTTTGAAGACGAAGAGAGGGATTTATATACCAATAACAGGGGCTCCGGAGGATAGGGCAGAGATGCCCTAGAGAGCTTCGATGGGTTGGTCCACGTGGTGAAGTAGCAGGCCCCAGCTTCCACGTGTCTGACTGCTGGCACGTCCTTTGTTATAGGATCACGTGCCCTTTCATAATTGGGGTCTCCTTGTACTGTATCAAAATATTCTAGTAATTTACCACACTTACTGTTTCTGGAGACTGACCGCGTTGACGCACTGGCATCACTGCGTCTACTCTTTGCTTGTACACATTTGAATTTGTCCCACTGCGTCGACCCTGCTGTGGATAGCGTTGACGCGTTGAAGATAGCCAGAGATCAGTCGCCCCTTTCTTGAACTGATGCGTCGACGCTGCCAGTTGGTGGCGTTGACGCACGGATGAAAATCAGAAGTGTGTATTGGCCTCTCTTCCGCCGCTGCGTCGACGCTGCTTGTTGATGGCGTTGACGCACGAACATGTACATTAAGGCACTTGATGGCGTGAAGGAACGAGTGTATAGACTTAGTTGATGCCAATGAATAAGTATGTACACTGAGGGAGTGTATAGACTTGAAACCCAAAGGCAGTGTACAGACTTTGTAAGTCTGAGCCAATGTACAGACATCAAGTGAAGACCAGTGTGTAGACTTCTCGTGAAAACCAGTGTACAGACTTGTGAAGGCTTCAAGGCAACAATGTACAGTTTTTGAAATAAAGAGTGTACAGACTTGAAAGTTCAAGGCCATGATGTATAGACTTCAAAAGAACCAGTCCGATGTACAGACTTCAAGAACTCTAGACAACGGACGCTGTACAGACTTCAGCTAAGTAGGCCACAGGCCGATGTGTAGACTTGGCCAATGTGCAGACTTTGGCTTGGAACGAAGGTAAAGATGAGGCTGTATAGACTTGGCAAGAACGTAGGAAAAGCCATGAATGTATAGACTTGATCATCCAGATTCAAGGCAACCGATGTATAGACTTGAACGATGTACAGACTTCTCGAGGTGATGCTTGAGCAAAGAGACAGTGTATAGACTTTCACACAAAAAGTAGACAAAGCAGCATGGCGTCAACCCAACTGTTCCACTGCGTCAACGCAGCAAGTAAACTAGCAACTACTGCGTCAACGCAGTGTCCTTGAAGCGTCAACGCACTGCATGAACAATTAGCCACTACGTTAACCCAATCTAGCCATATTCATGAATTAGCTATTCAAGCAAACAATCAGATATTTAAGCAGTCAAACAGTCATCTATATTAATTAGCACACCTCAGTGTGACTCATGGTGTGTCAGCCATCATCAAAACCACACAGGGGCACAACACTAGCATGGGCAATGCTATCTCAATCAAACTAAGCTAAAGAAGGCAAAGAAAAACACACGCCGGAGCGTGGAGCAAGGAGCAAAATAAAAACACACCACGTGGGTGGAACAAGCAAAGGAAATAATAGATATGAGAGAGAAATCAATGCCCAATACTAAGGAAAGAACGTGATCGCCACTAAGGTAATAAAACAAGTCAAAAAACCTGATCAATACCTTAGAATTATGAGGATGATGCACCCGCCCACGGGAGAGAGAAACCAGTGAAATCTGCAGATCAGCTTGGAATGTAACGGTCTGGATCCTGTGCATCACAGGGATGTGACGGTCGCCCGATGAACCGTTATATGAACCTGACGCGTCTGCTCAAGACCGTCAGAGAACCTGCAGCAACAACTTGTGAATTCTTTGAACTCCAAACCTTCCAGCCGGCTAGAAAGCTTGGGCCTCATCTAATAAACCCTGTAAACCTGCCAAAGAACGTGAAACATAAGAAAATGATCCCAAATTAGCCCTTTAAACAAGCGTAGTATCAATCCTCAAATAAACTCAAAGGCATCAAAAGGAAAGGGGAATACCGGGGAAGTGTTGGTTTTTTAACCCCTCTGGGCATTTTAAAACGTGGGAAAGATGTTTAGATAATGAAAACAGATGGAGAACGTGGGAGAAAGGAGTGGGACAATGCTATGATGGGGAGAACAAGGGGAAGAACACAAGTATGACAATGATGGAAACTCAAACACAATGAAACGAATACTCCCTTCACCGTGAAGCAGATGGACGTGAGAGTAGACTCCTCTTGGATGAAGATGGCTCTAGAAAGTAGCAGCACTTCGACGCCAACTCCAGATTTCTCCTCCTCAGGCCATGAAGTTAAGGGTGCTATTTATAGGCCCTCAAAATCTCTGGATGAGCAGAGGATAATCCAGCAAGAAAAGAGGATAACTCTTAGCAAACTCTCGAAGATAATACTCCCAAGAGTCCATAGAAACAAACAGAAGGTTCTGAGGATCAGATTTGGAAGAGAAATCACAAGATCAAACTCTTATCTCGACCACGGAGTAGCAGAGAAAAGACCAAACCATGCAGGACTCTCTGTTGAATGTAACGGCTGCTCGATAGACCGCCACATGAATGTAACGCCCCAGGGAGAGACCGTCACACTAACCTTATCCCCAAAGAGATAAGATCAACGGGAAGAAGATCAAAACAGTTGGACTCTTGAATGAATGTAACGGTCATGGGAGGACGCATTAGAGGAACGTAACGGCTGCACGATAGACCATTTAGAATCAACGGATAGGCTAAAGATAAGGATTGAAACAAAGGCCTTAAGTCTTAGGACTCTTCAAGATGTAACGGTCTAGGGCTGACGCGTCAGAAGGATGTAACGCCCCTGGTATGGACCGTCAGAATCAATAAGAACCAAAGAATGATAAGAGTTTACTAAGCTTCATCCAATGAAAGTGCCGAGGAAACCAGACTTAACCAAGAGGAGAAGACCCATGAAATAAGCCTCCAACTGATCAAGAAGGCTTAATGAACGGGAATAACTTGGAGCATCATATAGAATGAACAAAGAGATGACCCAACTTATTGGTCATAAAATGGGTGTCAACACGTGCGTCCCTGGTCTGGCCCTCTGACCGGTTTTCCCCTCAGCCGGACTCTGGCTGGTAGATGTGGGGCCCGACGGAAACCAGTCTAAAACCATCTCTCTGGGGTAGCCTCGCCACCACTCCCTGGTGGGACCACTCACATGTTGGAAGGCTACGACTAGTGGGGAGTCACTGAAGTGACCACTCTCCAAAGAGAAACACCGAGAACCACACACGCACCCAACGTGAAAGTCAAGAAGAACCAAGTGCACCGAGCCACTGGACTCTGGACAATCCTCTAGACTTACTAAATCCAACGGTCCTTGAGTCACAAGACTCGGGGTCAAGACCGTCCTACACAACAGCACAAGGCTGTCAATCTAGTCTAATCCCTATGTCTAAAATCACTGTAGCACTAATACCGAGGCAACTCACGAGTCGCCGAGACCATCCCCTCAAAAGGGAACTGAGAAACCCTCCAGCCCGAGGCTGGGTGACTGGACTCACAGTCCAAAGCCACACACATGACCCACGCAGAAAGCACAGAAGCATGATTCCCAAGGTAGCTCATAGGCCGCCACGCCGGTTCCCCCATCCTAGGGAAAAGTGAGAAACCTCCAGCCCCAGGCCGGATGACTGGACTCGTAGTCCAAGGCCATACACTTGGCCCAGTCGGGAATCATATTTTGTAGAAACCCACGACATGCGGGGGAACCCCACCGCACTCACACCGATACACGGTGACTCGATCCAGCGTAACACAATGCCTGGAATACACACACCTATGGGAATGCTAATCGAGGTAACAAGGTACCTCCAGACACCCCAGAAACACGGACACGGAACTCACGGTGTGTCCGGGACATTCACGAGGCCGAAGGTCGACCACTGGGTCACAACCGGGTCGACCGGAGACCACACAACACGAATCCGGCATGGAGAATCACCTGGCAGTCCAACCTTGGGCCGCTACAGTCTCTAGCGGTCCAACTCTGGTCCGCCACAAGGACTCTGGCGGTCTACCCTTGGCCCGCCAGAAGACGAATCACATAGGGCCTGGCGGTCCTACCCAGACCGCCACACGGCTCTAGCGGTCCAACTCTGGCTTGCCACAAACCCTCTGGCGATCGAACCTACGGCCGCCAGGGGCGCAAGACTCTTAATCGGTCAAAAAGCACATGCTCCGAGGCACAGCGATCAAAACGGAGTAGCGGTCAAAGTCTCGGCCGCCACCCAGTCTGGCGATTTATCGTGCGGCCGCCAGACGATAGAAACCCCTACCAACAAAATAGTAACAAGTGGCGCACCCAGCTTAGGCCGCCACAGCGTCTGGCACACCTACCCTGGGCCGCCAGAGACTCTGGCGGTCTCTGGAAGGGCCGCCAAATCGCCCCGAGAACGGGACGGCGGGAAGAACCCAAAAATCCAAACCACGCCCCTAAACATCCATGGATGAGGGGGAAAACAAGGGGGAAGCTCCCCTAACACCCCTAGCATGCATTTAGACCCTCAAAACGCAAAATCGTGGCTTGAAACGGTAGATCGGGCGACCACTCCCCAAAACATGGATTTTCCCCAAAAAGCTCAAATAGGCCCTCTCGGCTAACCACGGCCTAGAAAAATCGCGTAAAAGAAAGTGCACGAGCTGGGGGTCCATCTCCCTACCTCAACCAAAGATTTCATGCACCGTGGACGCCAATCCACGAAGAAAACACCGTTAAACTCTTGTCGGCTCACGATCGCACGAACCGCCTCCACCATCGCGATCCTCGTCTCGTGCTCGTCGCTCCACGTCCCACGAGCCATGCCGCCCCGCCCTCACCGCCTCCGTCGGTCGCCCGGAGTGAGAGGGGGAGATGAGAGAACGTGAGAGAAGAGAGAGGGTGGGAAGAGAGAAATGAGAGATGGGGAGAGAGAGAAAAGGGGTTATATATATAGGAAAATCTAGAAATTACCAAAAATGTTGAAAATACGGAAAAATCACCTCACTGATCCTCGGATGACGCACAACGCAGTGGTAATGTCCCGGAGTCGGAGAACGCAACGGTCCACCCTGCACGGGGTTTCGAAGGTCCGATAGACGAAAAACACGCGTAAAACCCAAAACGCAACCCGGGACCCATAAAGGCGCTCCAAAAATTCCATAAAATTACCGACGTGCTCCTCACAATGCCACGGACCCAATGAAACTCACGGGAGCACCGCCAATGGGTCCGACAATCCGATAAAAATAGTCTGAAGCTCAATCTGACAGGATCCGCAACCCGCGAAAAGCAATCCGAAACCCACGGATCCAGATCCGAAAAACTCAGGGCATTACAGGCGAGCTCCCCTTTTCCCGCGGACGGTAAACTGGTTTCTTCAGCTTAAACTGCACAAGACGTACCTCTTGTCTATCTTCTTCATAAAATAGCCTTTCAAAAGCCTGGCTATAATCAATCATGTCATCAACTGGCCTCTTTGGAAGTAATGGCGGGCTGGCAAATACCTGAGCTGTATCTTCTTCTTCCTTGGGCTGACTCGGATGTGCTTTCAAAGTGCCGGGCTGGAGAGGACCTTTAATAAAATGTTGGTGGTAGTCCCAAGTCAAGGGCCCAAAATCGCCCAGAATTGAAAATGAAGACTCTCGATAACTGAGGCCCCTCCTATTCATCTTTCTTCCTTTAGGGACCGACTTGGTCCGCCCTTGTAGTTGTGCGCCGAGACCTCTCCCCGGCTGATAGCCCAATTTCAATATAATGTCCCAGCCCTTGAATCTCGGATCTGGGGCTTTGCTTTAATGTTTACTGCTGCAGAAACGGGCTTGCGTGGTGCGTAAGCCCATGGGAAATCTAGATCCAGCACTGAAATAACTGGCCGTGTGCTGGGCTATAATGTGGGCAGAATTTTCTCTGACACAGCTTTTACAGATTGGAGCGTGGACATGCTTTTCACCTTAACCACCCTCCCTTGAAAAGGGAATTTGAGACATTGGTGGGCGGTGGATGATACGGCGTTGAGGTTCTTAATCCACGGGCGACCCAAGATAGCCTTGAACATAGGGTCAATATCCAGCACATAGAATTCAACCGGCATAGTGAGAGGCCCAAGCTCGGCCTGAATAGTGACCACCCCGTGACATGCCCTTCGAGAATTGTCATACGCTGCTATGGTTGTTGGGGTTGGCCTTAACAGATCTTCTAATAAATTGCAGGCTCTTAATGTGCTGAGAGGGCAGACATTGATAGATGCCCTTGTGTCTACTAGTGGCGCATCTATGCTGTCTTTGTTCAGAGTTATGGAAATGCACAGCGGCATTTGTCGGTCTTCTGGGGGTGCCAGTTCAGTTTCAGAAAATGTGATTGTCGGCCCCTTTGAGATTGTGGCCAGAGCTGTGGGTAAGCTATCTACTGCCATGTCTTCATTAACAATCACCTTCTGTAGAAAGTTCCTGAGTGCATCCTGATGAAGGGTGGATCTCTTTATCAACTCCAGCATGAAGATCTTAGTGGGTACCCTGTCCAGATGATGTAATAGGTCATATTGTGTCCCCGGCAGCGGATCTACCTCCTCCTGATCAACAACCTGCTGAGAAGACTGGGGATTAGGTGCGGGTGCACCAGTGGAAGGATAATTCCGGTGAAACAAATGCCCGCTCCGCAGGGCAAGGTTTTGGGCCAACACGGCCTGGGATGGGCTCAAAATAAGTGGCTTAACTAGCCCGGCGGGGTGAATGAGTGGCGCGGGGGAAGGCATAGTGTGGGTAGTGGAGATGATGGCCGGGGGGTTTGACGAAGGCGGAGTAATGATTGGTGCAGGCATTGGTGACGGGGTAGAGGTAGTCGGAAGGAGTATGATGGACGAATGGTTGGCTGGCGGTGCGGTGGTGGCGAGGGTAGACGGTGGTGGAGTGGGAGTAGACGGGTTCATGGGGAATGACGACGGTAGGATGAGTGGTTTAGTGGATGCGGAGGATGGTGGGGTTGGTTGGTTAAGCGGGAGGATGACGGAGGGAGCAAGGCTACGGTGGTTGTGGTGAAGGGCCATAAGTCGTTGTATTGATGCATCATCATCATAAGACCATCCGGCATCGGGAGCCAGAGGTTGGATGAGGTTGACTTGGGCCGGTGCCGACGGTTGTGGCTGCGGAGCTGGAGGATGGTTCTGCATGGGGTTCTGATGGATCCCCAAGTCTTGAACGTGTTGTTGCTGTGGTGGAGGCTGCTGTGGCGGCGGTGCTTGTTGCTACTGCACTTGCTGCCTCTGCGGCTGCCTTCTCTTCTCTTTAATTTCAACGATGGCCTTGTGCATCTTGGCCCAATCTATACGCTGCCCTTCATGCAAGTCGTATACCAGATCCCTGAAGTGGAAGCAACTTTCAATTGTATGGCCAGGCTGCCTGTGGAACATGCAATAGTTTGACTGATCAACGGCCGGGTTCCAGTTAGGCCGTTCCGGAGGAAGTTGAATGGCATTGATGGACATGAGAGCCGAGAATATGTCCGTGAGGGACTCGGGCAAGGGAGGATATTGGGCTCTCTTCAGACCCGGGCGCTTATTGTTGTTGGTGTAGCCGTTGAGGGGAGGGACATTGTGGGATTGCGGGGGTTGCGGAGGTTGTTGTAGAGGGGGGAAGGTAGGGTTTTGTGGAGCGGCGAAGGTAGGGTGAGGATTTTGTGGTGCGGAGAAAGTGGGTTGGGTGTTTTGTGGCGTGGAGAACTGGGGATTGCGAGGATTTTGTGGAAAGAGGAATGGCGCGGATTGGAAGGGGAACGCAACGGCTTGCACCTGCTCTTTGGTTTGGACTCCCTCAGTGATAGGCCCTTGAGGTTTTTTGTGATATTTGGGTTTTTGGGCTTCGAAAAGTGAGTGGATGGGGGAGTCTTTGAATTGAGTTTGAATAAAACGCGCTCGGCTATATAGTTGGAGTATGTTTGATATGTCATTCATAGCTAGAATGTTGCGGAAAGTTGGGGTAGCATTTGATATGAGAAACTTAACTTTCTCTTCCTCCGGAAGGTGACCCGACACGCGGGCGGCCATCTGTCTCCACCTGTCGGCATATGTAGCAAATTCTTCATCTGGCTTCATTTTCTCGGCCACTAGGTTCGTGAAA
Organism: Amorphophallus konjac; assembly: GCA_022559845.1. NCBI lineage: Eukaryota > Viridiplantae > Streptophyta > Magnoliopsida > Alismatales > Araceae > Amorphophallus > Amorphophallus konjac. The sequence goes on from CM040128.1 coordinate 241,033,208, forward strand.
GAGTATTCCGGGCCAACCTGGTCTTGAAACCTTTGAATAAACTTTTCTTTCACCACCTTGAAACTCTCAGCATCCTCGAGTGGTAAAGCATAGTACCACTCCAAAGCAACTCCATCTAGCGATCGACGGAATAAATACGCCATAAGGTGATCATCATATTGGAACTACGCCTATTCATACATAAAGTCCCTCACATGAATGAAGGGATTGCTATTCCCGTCATATTTGTGGTATGTAGGGAGCTCGGACTGTGGAGGGAACCGGATGTTATGAAAGCTAGGAACTGAAACATCCGCTAAAGATTGTGGGCCAACCCGCTTTTGGAGAAAGTCGAGTTGTTGTTGCATGGCAGCCCATTTATCAAGAAGCTCTTGTTCCCTAGATGGTGCAGGTAAAGCAAGAGGAGTGGGCTCAAAGCGGGGAGTCAAAGGATAAACCGAAGGAGTAAGAGGAGGCCCATAAGAAGGATATTGGGCTGAAGGATGACCCAAACCGGCATGGACTTGGGCCGACCCTTGCTGAGGGCGCATGAAATCAGATGGGCCGATAAGAACTTGCGGTATTGATGGAATAGCCCGGTAAGAATCCGCCTGGATAGAAGAAGGGAGGACGGTCTTCCCTTTGTCAAGAGCTTACTGAGCCAAACCAGAAGACTATCCCTTTTCCAGACTAGAAAATTGAATGGTCCTAGGCCGAACCGGAGTGAGATCAATCGGAATGGGCTGAACAGCGGACCCATCAAGTCTAGGCTGAGCAATGGAAGCATTGGACAGACCTTGAGCAACCATGGAAGATGGGGCATTGGACCCCTGTAAGGCCTGATAGATAGCCTGAAGTTGGGCCGGATCCAACTGGGCCATCATTTGAAGGATATGATTGGCGAAATTGGGAGAAGAGAGGGGGTTGGTGGGGTGCGCGCCCTCCATAGAGAGGGAAGACGAGGAGGGATGGACCCTTCTCTGGATTGGAAAGAGATGACCCAAGAGGGGTCTTCTAGAAGTCCCTGAGGAAGAGACTCCTCTTGGGAACGGGGAAGATCAAAAGAGGACATGGCGTACTCAAAGAGAGGATTGGAATAGAGGGTAGAAAAGGAATTGCCCCTAGGTGATGATTCTAGATATCGGAAGCAACTCCACATACAATGGAAGACCTTGACAAAAATGCAAACAACACAAACAAGCACACAATGAGAGACTTAAACAAAGACTCTAGACTTTATAAAAATAAAGAAAAGGATGAGAGGCACTCAAAAATCAACCAAGTTATAATGATGCACCGATTTTTTATTATTTCCTCCTTTAAAACCTTAATGATTTGAATTTAAATATTCTCTCCAAGAAGGTTCCTAATAGGAAGGGTATTTGGGACTTTGTTAACTCTAAGTGTAAAACTCTCCCTTACTTATGCAACCTAGACACGGTGTGGGAAAGGTACAGCCGGCCCGGTGTCCGTGTGGGAATCCACGGCTGGCAAGGACTTATGGAGGTCCTTGATGTGATCTCCTAGTCGGCCCCAAGGAGTATGGAGACGAGAGGTTCACACACCAAGGTAGGAAAATGTAACTAAAGTATGAAATATGAATGATCCTATGTGCACCGGAGTGCATGCAAATTCTGGCCTAAAACTAACAACCAAATATGCAAACAATGATGTATGTATATACCACAAAATATGCCACAACAGAGGAGGAGATCAAATAGCACCCATGAGTAAAAAACACAGCAAAAATTGTATAAATAATAATAACCTCGGGATACGTACCTGTAACTAGAGAAACGGTCTAAGATGAGACCGCCAGAGAGATAAGACGGCCTATTTCTAGGCCGCTTTTAAGCCAGAAACGGCCGAACAGTAGACCGCCAAGGTGACCAGTGAGTAGAAAATAGCATGAAATTAAACGAAAAATCTGAGGAAAACACAAGGGCAACAGGGTCAACTCAACAGCAGCAGGTCAAATAGAGGCTCAACACGATTGGCACTAGATGTCCCACCGTGATCGTCAAAAAATTATAGATTGATTAATAATTCTACCCACCCCCTTCAACTAACTATGTGTGTATGAACATGAACAAGCATGAACCGGCATGAAAGTATGAACAAAAGGGGGGCAAATAGATATGGAAACGTACTGTGATCGCCACCAAAGATGCAACAACGCCAAAGAGATGAAGAGATGAAAGGAACGGCGCCGTGTACCTTGGAAAGATAAAGACTTGATCGCGTGCAAGCAACGGGACGCGGGGAACTTGTGGAATCGAACCACTTCTCCTTCCAGCCGGCTAGATGAAGAAGGCCTCATGTTCATTCATGCTTCTCCTGCAAAACAAAGCCAAAACAAGGATAAAAACCCATTAGAATATGCATGTGTAGCATCAATCCTACAGTGATAAAGTAAGGGTAGAAATTGAGGGTAAACTCACCAGGGGGAGGTTTTTAACCCCTGTGGAAGGGTGGAAATAATAGGTGTGTGTGTTGTGCATGCATGGGATTTGAAATCATAAAATTTAATGGAGAGAATATGGAGAAAACGAAGATGCAAAACGTGCAAAAATGCATGTATAGCAGAAAAATTGTATTTTGTGATGATTTGTGATTTTAAGAGGAGGAGAACTAAGAGTATAGACCACAAAATCAAGCCCAAAAGGATGCAATGGAAAGCCAATACTTCCCTCTTCAAGTTAGGGTCGAAGGATTGAGTCGGCGGTGTAGCATGGCTTTGCCCCGAACCGAAGAAGAGCCCCCCGTCGTCACTGGGAACTGGGCAGTTTATATAGAGTTTACAGAAAAAAGCTCTAACTTCCTCTCATGATTCTCATAGATATAGTCCAAGATAAATCAATTTCTATGGATCAAACTCGAGATAATACTAAGGAGAAGAGATAGAAACAAATGAGACTCGATTTGGAGGGGTATTCTAGAAGATATGGCTCTTGGAAGGAGGCCCCGCCGCACTAAAAAATAGAGTTTGACTTGTACCAGGACACCTAAATCCCAATCTTTCGACCAAGATTCTGAGAGATATAGTCAATGAAAATTCAAGCTCTATAAACCAAACTCAAGATAATATAAAGGGCAAGAGATAGAAACAAACGGAGATCAATTCGGAGCCATATCCTAGAAGTTATGAGTGTTTGAAGAGGCCCCTATTGATCAGGTTTTGGAGATAGAGTCCAGCGCGAGCTGGACTCTCGGCCGGCCTTAGCGGTCTATCGTAGGGCCGCTAGGGGATGGCAAACGGTCTAGGGGGTGACCGCAAGGCTCCAAGGGTCAAACGGGATGATTTCAGACAAGTTTGGGGCAAACGGTCTAATGTAGGACCATTTCTTGGGGCCTAGCGGTCTATTAATAGACCGCTTGACGGCTAGAGGAAGATTTTGGACAGACTGCGCGCGACTTTGGAAATTGAAGCATATCGTGAAAACGGTGCAGAATTAGCGAAAGTGGGAGAAAGAGAAATTGTAGATAACTGAAAGATGAATAACTTTGGTGAAGACCACTTTTTGAATAGAGGACCAGAAGGAGATGAAAAAGAGCCATTTTCAAGACTGTGTAGCGAAAGGGGTCGAATGCTTGATGGAAGCCAGCCTAAATGGAACATAAGCTAACTTGGAAGTCGGAAGTTGATAAGATAAGCTCCAGGGCTCTAAGAAATCATGATCTCCGAAGTCCAAAGCCTAGGGAATGATAAAAATAGGCTCGAAATCCATTCAAGGAAGGCTCCAAAATAATTGGTAATTCGGGACATCAAAAATGATGAATAAGAGAAATGACGGAACTTGTGGGTTAAAAACTGGTGTCAACAGAAATATACACTCGATTTCCTTCATCTAGTTCTCGGCGTCATCCGAGTCGAACGAGCCAGTGAACTTTGGTGGGTTCATGTTTTTAAAGCTCTTGTGGAGATCTACCGCTCCACGGTTCATACCTCCTTGCGCCACTTGTTGCAGCGCTTGAGTAAGACCTTGGACGGTCCTTTGCATGTCGCGCTATTGAGCTCTCTCGACGGCCAGGATCCTATAAGAATTTTAAATAAATAGTTATTATGTGTGACTATTATCGAATACATCATCCTAAATTAACCTAACCCTTGGCTCTACCCATCTCACCGGGTAAGAAGGAATGAAACCTATCCTTGGACATTGGTAACCTAGGTAATTTGAAAATCTAGGCTTTGATACCACAAAAACTGTCACACCCCGAGCGCGGAAGGAAACCCGGGTGTGCGCGACGAGTTTAAATCATTCATGTCAATCAGAGCACGAGGTATAACGCCCAAGAATTTTCTAGGAATTTTTTGGATTTAAGTATAATTATTAAATAATTAATAATGATTAAGGATTTATTTAATCTATTTAAAAGCCCTATATCAACCAAAGGGCTAAGCCCAACTCAAATAGGTCCAAAGACCCAATTCCAAGACTTTTAGACCCAAGCCCATTAATAGAAACATAAATTAGGTAATTTACGGATTTAAAATAGGATATATACACCAATTGGGAGAATAAATGAGAGATAACAAGAAAATCTGAATTTTTCAGATTAAGCGCCGCCTGGCGGTCTATCGCGAGACCGCCAAGCACACCTTAGCAGTCCGGCTATGACAGCTAAGCAACCCCAGTTCCGTGAATCGTAGAAACATGAAAAGCTTCGATCCTTGACGACCAAATCACCTAAGATCGAAGTTACCTGGCATGGAAGACTCTCAATAAATCTCTAGGGATTAACTCTACTCTAATTGAGGACTCTAGGTTCGATCTAATCCCTTAAACCCTAGGTGAACCCTATAAATAGACCCTAACTTCGACTCATGCGAACCCTAATGTTGGCTCGGGTATTTCGAAGGTAAGAAAACTCTATGTTAGGTTGGTTCTTTAGAACTTTATGTTCTTCTTAGTTTTATCTAACACACTTACAATTTTTGTGCTACAAGACCCAACCGTTGGAGAGATAGAGCATCTGAAAGTTGTTGGTCCGCTACAGTCTGCACAGGAACCAGAGCGTCGGTCCAGTAAAGATCAGGAGATTAGAAGCCCTAAACGAGGTTAGTTCAAGTTGATCCTTTATATCTTAATGTTTCCCTTTCTATCTTCTACCTACCCTCCAATTTTCACGGTTTTTGGTCAAGAGAATCATGAGATAGAGGGATGGGAAGTCCCTGGTTTGGCACAAGACGTGCAGAAACTAGGGTCTACTTCCAGTCAGAAATCCAAAGTCTAGGGATCGAATCAAAGGTAGGTTATCTCATGAAAATGCTAAATTAACGTGTTAGGAACAAAAGCCCTCTTTTGCCTCCTATTTTCATTGATTGTACATGACAAATTTGAGGTTTTATTATGACCGCGCATATAGGGTTAATATAGCATGCATGAACCTTGGTCTTAATAAGAAATTAATAATTTTGGCTTATTTCACTCAAACCCATGCATCTCCATGTTTTAATGTAGTTGCATCATGCCTTATTTACCTACTTGCATATTTTTCTATGCACCTATTTTAGATTTGGCCTACTCTTTGGGTTTTATATTGTTTGCCACAGACAAAAAGAAACGGTCTTTCTGTGACCGCCAGAGGTACCTATCGGCCTTGCGATAGACCGCTAAGCCCTGGTAAGCGACCATCCTATGACCGCTAATCGATTTCTGTAATTCTGCACTTTGTTAACTCTAAACAGTTGGCAGATTGACCCTAATGACTATATGTTAAATCTAGTTAATGAGGTCTTTTTCCTAGTTTTGACTTTATATTCGTAATATTGGTTATATTATGCACCATCCCTGATAGGTTGCATGTCTTACATGGTTTAGATGCTTATTTTAAACTTATGTTACTTTCATGCCAAAACATATACTCTTGTATTAATGATCATAATTTCATAAGATCCATGGACTTTGTAGTGATGTTTTGATCGATGTCTTTCAAGATCTCACTCTCACCTTGAGTCTTTCATAAGTATATGATGCGTACCCCGGTGCGTAGTCATTAGATACACTTTGCACTTATAAGCACACAATCTTGGACTTGTGATCCTATCCGTTAGATATTCCTTCCATTAGACTAGGTGATCTTGTTTTAAGGCCTCCGTAAGTCTCCGCGAGCCTGAGATTTTCACTAGGACGCCGAGCTGGTTGTACCCTAAAAGCCCAATTGTCTAGAAAGCACTTTAACAGTGTTTTGTGTTCTGGACCTTAGCGACCCTCTGGAGACCGGCAAAGTCTATTAGCGGCAATTTACCTGACCGCCAAAGACACCAAGCGGCCCTACCATGACTGCAAGGTTCCAGAAGATTTCACTGCGTCGACACATTCTTTCTTCATGCGTCTGTTGATAAACTATCTACCCCGCCCCTAAACTAATATGTGCATATGAGCATGAACAAACATGGAAGATAATGAACAAAGGGGCGATGAATAAATAGAAAAATGTACTGTGATCGCCACCAAGGGTTAACAACGCCAAAAGGATGAAGAGATGAATGCAACGGCGCCGTGTATCTTGGAAAGTTGAAGACTTGATCGCGCTTGAGGAACGGGGTGCGGGGAACTTTGTGGATTCAACCTCCTCTCCTTCCAGCCGGCTAGAGGAAGAGGGCCTCACGTTTATATCATGCTCTCCTTCAAAATAAATATGAAAACACAAAGATAAAACCCATTAGAAACATGAAGTGTAGCATCAATTGCGCAGTGATAAAGTAGGGGTAAAGATTGAGGTAGAGCGCACCGAGGGAGGATTTTTAACCCATGTGGAAGGGTGTAAAAGATAGGTGTGTGTGTGTTGTGATGAGACAGAAACAGATAGGAGGAGAAAACACGCAACATAACTACAGGAAGAGTGCATGCAAAATGAGGAAAAGTGCTGGCAGAGTGAAGAAAATTGTGATTTGTGATGATTTTCGAAATTGAGAGAGCTAGAACTAAGAGAATAGACAACGAAATTGAGCCCTTGAGCGTGAAATTGAAAGCCAATACTTCCCTCTTCAAGCTAGGGTCGAAGTTGTGAATCGGCGTGGCAGCATGGCTTCGCCCCGAACCGAGAAAGAGCCCCCCCTTCGCAACTGTGAACTGGGTGCTTTATATAGAGTTGCAGAAAATCCTAGTTCGAAATATGAGATAATGACCGACTTTCGGGGATTTAGATTGATAAATCTCGAGATAATGTCAAGGGTAAGAGTCCCAAGTCGAAGGAAACTAAGGTGGAGGCTTATATCCCTCGAAAGTGGTGTTAATAAGGAGTCCAAAAAGCCCAGCGGTGAAGAAATCGGAGTTCCTGAACATCCGGACTCTTTGTTCTAAAAATGGTCTATCGCAGGGCCGTTTCTTGATGAAAACGGTCATGGAAGGAGAGCCATACTAGAGCACAAAGGGATGTCAAACGGTCTAGGGGGTGACCGCAAGGCTTCAGGGGTGAAACGGGACGATTTCGGACAAGTTTGGGGGAAAACGGTCTAGTGAAGACCATTTTTTATGCCCTAGCGGTCTTCACAGGACCGCTAGGCTGCTGGTGGGAAAAAAATTCTGGGCAGACTTTATGTGACTTTGGAAATCAGAGCATATCTCGAAAACGGTGCAGAATTAACGAAAGTGGTTGAAGAAGAAATTGTGTATAACTGAAAAATGAACAACTTTCATGAAGATAGAAAGATGAAAAGACAATTAGAAAAGTGAGTAAATTGGGTGAGAACAGAGAGAAAGAATGCTGGGACGCAGGTGAACAGCGTAGCACGTCGAAAAAATGTAAATAACTTGAAATCAGTGGAGAACTGGCCAATGGCATAGAAGAAGGAATTGTAGGGCTTTATAAGATGGATAACTTTTGTGAAGGGCACTTAATAAATAGAGGAACATAAGGGGATAAAAAAGGGCCGCGTTCAGGACTGTTCAATGAAAGTAGCCGAATGCTTGATGGAAATGGATCTAAATGGACCGCAAGTCGACTTGGAAGGCCGGAAGTTGATAAGATAAGCTCTAGGGCTCTAATAAATCATGATCTCCAAAGTCCAAAGGTTAGGGAACAATGAAATGGGCTCGAAATCCATCCAAGGAAGGCTCCAAAATAATGGGTAATTCGGGACATCAAAAATGATGAATAAGAGAAATGACGCAACTTGTGGGCTAAAAATGGGTGTCAACAGATGTCCCTCCTTGATGTTCGCTTTGTAAGGGAGCGAGCGAAAGCGACGCGGAGGCGGAATGAAAAGGAGATGGAGCGAAAGCGAAAGCGACTTGAAATGGAGATGAAGCAGAGATGAAACAGAGAGAACTGATAAGCGGGCATCAAGGAAAAAGACACCTGTTACAACCAACAAGCGACAGGAATTCTCCCGAATACGCCGAACTAACCATAAGGAATGGATGACAAGAATGAAACATGTCTGGAGAACTAAATTAAGGGAAAGGAAACACGACCAACCTCATCGGGGACACAATCCACGGATAATGAGGGGATCGGAAGGAATACAGCTAAAAAGCTGAAAAAAGAGAAAGTAAAACTGAGATAAAATCCAGACATGAATCACGCTGGCCAACCAGATCAAGCGGCAAGATCAGAGAAAACATTCAAATTCAGAGTGGAATGGGAATCTCTTATCCAAGAGAAATGAAGTGCAATTAACCATTGCTGAGGAGAAACTTTGAAAGATCACGAGACGTGAGTGCTCAAAAAATGACATGATGCATGCTGATCTAAAATAAAGAAATCATCAAAACGAATGCAAAGAAAGAATAAAATAGAAAGTACTCAAGGATACTATTGCTAGACTGAGCAAAACGGGGTCAAGAGTCTTCTTGCAACCACGGCGTGCGAGACAGAGTCCATCGTCCCCTACCCGACTCAAACTAACGGCCTATCCAACGATTAACCGTATGCTCTTAGATCATCATCGTTTTTGTTAAAGGGGAACATCAGATCCCAGAACACATGGGCAACCAGCCGGTCCTTAAGAGGCTATAATAATGTAGATACCATATAGTAATGCAATAATGAGAAGGGATAGAGAGCCATACCTGACTTACCTGCCAAGCGAAATAATATTTTTCCTTTGGATTTTTGAAATATAAGACACAAACAATAAGTGAACAAAGATAAAAGGCATAATAACACAAGAACATGCCAACGAAGATGAACAAACATAATGAAAATGAACAAAACATAACATAACGAGGATGAACATAAGAACATAACAAACACCACAAAATAAACGGCAAGCGTGCGTGGGAAAAACATGGTGGGGCAAGACAGCACACGATGCAGTGGGACAGCATATGGCGAGACATGAGATGACATGACACGGTGGGACAGCACGCGCGGTGGAACAAAGGCACGTGGGATGACAACCCACGGGGGACAAAAGACACAGACAACACATGTGTGGGATGACAACAACAACACATGGCATGGTGACACAGTGGGACGCAAACATGGTAGACACGGAGGGACAAAGACACACGTGACGACACGGAGGGACATAGACACGTGTAACAAGGACACGGTGGGACAGGAGACATGACAAATACGATCTTCAATCAAAGCCCAAGATCAGATGAAGCAGAACCGCCAGGTTCACAATCATGAGGCAAAGCCCTCTCATAAAGACATGACGAGATGAAGCGAGAGCTGAGAAGGACATGAGTTTCAGAACAGATCGAGAGATATAGATTGAAGAAGAGAGAACAGATCAGAAGTCGTGAACAGGAGGCAAAATGAGAGATAGAGCAAAGAAACTTGAAGCACTTGCAACCTGCACACTTAACAAACGGATTACGTATTTATCCTTAAAACAAATGTAAATGCATGAAAAAGAAAACAAAAGACACATTTTTTAGATTTTTGTAATTTTCTAATTTTTTGGATTTTCAACAATATTTGATTTTTATAGATTTTTAAAATATTTGATTTTTCTGGATTTTTAAAATATTTGATTTTTTAAGTTTTTGACATATCTGATTTTTTTGGAATTTTGAAGTATTTGATTTTTTTTGAATTTTGAAGTATTGGATTTTTTTTAGAATTTTGAAGTATTTGATTTTTTTTGGAATTTTGACAATATTTAATTTTTTGGAATTTTATTTTTTTTTTTTTGAATTTTGAACAAAGCTATCTGCAGCATCCGGAGACGGGCTTAAACTATTGGCTAGGGGTCGTCGTTCCTCCCCCTTTCATTAAAGACTTCCCTTGAGCGGGACGTGCATTTAAATGCGGCTTATCACAACCAACCACCTCTAAAGAACGATGCCCTTACTAAGGTCATACCTGGGATACAACACAGCCTAAGAGGGAGAAGTAGAGGAACAATTGGAAACAAGCTTTATGCAGGATGGGAGACATCAGGACTTGAATTCCTTACATAGCACTACCCCTCAAAGATACAGTCTGTTGCGCCGGGGCTTTGTGTCTTTGATTTTGAGACCCATATTTATTAGGCACGCGTGCGACCGGGCTCATGACGTCCCGCGGAGAACTGTACTGCCACTCTTACCATGCCTTTGATTCATAATTTTGCATTGATTCTTATTGATTTTTCTTTTGACACCCCTTATTGGCCAGATATAGCATGAAAGCTCACTTTTGAGAGTCAAAACTGCCCCTATTTGAGACCTCTCTCGTATTAGGGAGCGCCTAGGTTGGTCATCTCATCCATCCATCTCTTGCCCCTACACTTGGCCGAGCAGAGAAAAGAAAAGACCTTTGTGCATACACATAGTATGGCCAAAGTAGCAACGGTGCTCCTCAGAGGAATCGGCTATGGCTCACCGTGTAGTGTGTGAAAAACCCATGCTAAAGGAACACCCTCAACGATCAAGGAATGAAACTAGACTCCCAGCGCAGAGCTATCACCAACCTAAGATGATGTAGAAGCGAACTCATTTTAACTTACCTAAGCAAACTTCTTAAAGCCACCCAAACATGTTGAGGAACCAGAATTATAAGCATGCATGCGCAAGAATAACAATAAGAGTAATAGCATATTCTTGCACAAAACAAAGATACCTTGCAAATCCAAACTGTGGAAGTAGCATCCTGAAGCGATCTTGATCATCAAGCTTTGAGCAGCACGAGCTTTGTATTCCTCGCTTGACAGGACAAAGTGGGAGAGGATAACAAGGGGTTGTAGATTCCTCGACACGGAGGAGTGGCAGACATCAAACTGGACGAATAAGGATAAAAAGGAAGAGGGACAAGGGCTAAAACTCCCTCGTTAAGGCACCGAGACTCTGATAACAAGGAACCAGATACAGAATAAATAGATCAGCTGGGATCAAGGTGGACTAAAGCCTCGAAAATAGCATGAAAAAGGGCAATGACCCTGAAAGGGTGAAGAGGAGTGAGTAGAATGAGGAGATTGCTGCAAAGATGAGGAAGAAGAAGAGTGATCATCTGACATGGTCGGAGAAGAACGATCATGGTCATCCGATAGGGTCGGAGAAGAGAAATGGTAATCACCCGACAAGGTCGGGGACGGAGCAGAATCATAATCCAGACGTAGCAGAGGAGACAAATCGGGAGATGTCCCAAGATCGGGATGAAAAGTCATAAGCCGAGGCCTAAAATTGTGAGAGGAGGGAAAATCTGGAGGCTTCAGATGGGAAGAAGAATGGGGGTTTGCGGACTGGGGAAAAGAGGAGGAAATCATGGACGCGGGGTTTGAAGTGGGAAGATATACCACCCAAGAGTGGGAGCTGAGCAAGAGAAATGATGAATGAAAAGAAGGGGAAAGAGAAGTAGACCCCTCAGTGCACAGCTGATGGCCCCTGAACTTGCGCCGTCGCTTCTTTTTAGCAGAAATCTCTTGAACACTGGCCCGCCTGGCGCAGACTCGGACTTTTGGTCTCCTTGATCTGTAATATCTCCCCAAATAACGGGCCCATCTGGCAGACGGCCTGGCCCGGCTGTGAACATGTAGCCTTGTTAGGGCGGTTGCCCCTAGACATCAGGTGCTAACAATGTGTGGACATTCTTGAAAAGTGAACTCCTTAGATGGATGAGCATCAGAGAACCACGAAATTCTGTAACCCGGCACAAGGATCCTGAGATTTGGCAACTCCACTCGACGACCAGCCTTGAAGCACAACTCCCTTGATAGAAGAGAAGGAAGAAACAGAGGGAGAGTAATACATGACGTTGACGTGGCCGGCATACTGATAAACCGAGAGAGATCGCATAGAATGTGCATAATGTACTTGGAGAACACAGAAGATACAGCAAATTGCCCCTTGAATATAGAACTCATAATCTGTTTGGCAGCCGTATGTGTTAGCACCAACTCGGTATAGAACCCTTCTTGGCCAGTGAACTGAACTATAATGGAGTGAAAAGTAATAACAACATCAATAATCGAACCTCCGGTGAGCAAAGAGATTGCCACCAGCCTCGCTTTTGAAGAAACTGGCACTAGTGCAAGGGAACTCTTCTTAGCAACTATCTTTAGAAGGGTAGGCTCATTCGCAAAATAGTCAGAGACCAGAGCGTGAATAGGCATATGGCAAATGAAATCTTGAATTTTGTAATGCAAAACTGACATTGAACTGTCCTAACTTGGCTCATCATCACCTTGGGAACCAGACTCGAGAGGCACCAAAGGCAGCGCACACCCGCTCCGTGGGGTGGAAGTAGGTGGAGAAAGGGGTGAAGAAGGCTTGAGAGGCGTGGGTGAAAGTTTAGAAGGTGTAGAGGCCTCGGGCGGTGGAGGGATAGCGGTGATGATAGGCTCTGGTGGAGGCAAAGATAAAGGTGGAGGCGTAGGAGGGGGTAAAGGTGAAGGTGGAGGTGTGGTTATAGTTATAGCCTGCTCAGGCTCAAGCAATGATGGCTAAGGGGACAGCAACGGCGGTGGAGATGGCAGTGGGGGTAGTGGAGATGGTGGAAGTGATGGAATAGGGATCTTAGGGAGAGGAGGCGGTGGTGATGGGTTAGGCAATGGTGAGAATGGTGGAGATGGTGATGTGGTCGATGGAGGTAGTGGACATGGCGAGGGTGAAGAGGGGGGTCGTGGTGCCCACCGTCGACGTATCGACACAACGTGTCGAGTGGCGTTAGGGATAGAAGTAGTGGTGGAAATGGAGGAGGAAGGAGACGTGGCACTAGCCTGAGCAGAGGTTTGGGTTTGTGGAGGTTGCGGAGATTGGATAGGGGATGGCGAAGGTAACGGAGTAGGTGACGGAGCGAGTGCAGCACTAGATGAGGAATCACAAGTGTGCCCCTGGCTTTGAAATGGAGACGGCTGCTTAGGCGGCGCTACTTGTTGCTGCTGCTTACTGCGGAGATGTAGAATGACCTCATGAATAGCGGCTCAATCAATCCTCTTCTTGGCTTCCAAGTCATAAATATAATCCCGGAACTCGGGGCAATCCTTAACCAAATGCCCCTACTGACGGTGAAAATCATAGGACTGAAGCATATTCCCGACCGCGGGTTGGAAAGGCACAACCGAAGGGAGTTGCAATGCGTGAGTGGCCATCAAAGCCCTAAAAATGTCGGTAAAACACTCTGGCAATGGAGGGTAAGGAGGAGCCTGCTTCAGGCAAGGTGGATGCCAAGGGGTATGAGGTGAAGTGGAAGGTCGTGGTGATGGATGCGGCGGTTGCGTAGGCAAGAGTGCTTGGCTAGTGGTGGAGGGCTTTGGTGATGGCATATGGGGAGCAGGATGAGGGGGTATGTAGACGGAATCTACTTGCTCGGGGTGTGGTGTTTTCTTGACCGGAGGTGGAGACACAGGTGGAGACACATGAGGGTACGAATAAGTAGACGGCTGACTCGTGGAGGGATAACTTGCGGAAGTGTATAGGGATGTAGAAGCGGAAGGTTGACTCATGGAAGGATGACTCGTTGAGGTTTGATATGTGGAGGTGGATGTGGCGTGAGGCTGACTCATGGAAGGCTGACTCATGGGAGCGTAGGGTTGGCTTGTGGAGGGTGAAGGTTGATATGTGGAGCTGGATGTGGCGTGAGGCTGACTCATGGGAGCGTAGGGTTGGCTTGTGGAGGGTGAGGTGTAAGTGGAGGTGGATGGTGGAGACTAGGGGTCAAGGGAACCTTGGATTTGTTGGCGAATGAAACGGGCTTGGCTAAAAAGCTGCTGCCAGGATGTAATGTCATTGAGGGGTAAAATGAAGCGGTACTCGGGCATTGCGTTAGAAATTAACATCTTGATTTGCTCCGGCTCCGAAATGTGCCCCGGGACCTGCGCGGGGTAAAGGTAGAGAACTACTCATCGGGCTTCATCTTCTTATCGGCCAGATCCACCATGGAATATTTGGGCCCAACCTGGTCTTGAAATTGCTGAAGAAGTTTCTCTTGAACGGCCTGAAAATTCACAATCTGCTCTTGTAGGAGAGAAAAGAACCAATCCCGAGTCGGGCCTTCCAAAGACAGACCGAATAGATAGGCCATCAAGCGTTGGTTATGTCGAAACTGGGCCGACTCATAAAGAAACTCCTTCATGTGCACACTCGGGTCACCGACTCCACCATAACGGCGATATGTGAGAATTTGTGAAGATGGCGGAAGTCAAAGACCTTGATATGCGAATGGAATACTTAAGGAGGACTTAGGATCAATTCGGTGTTGGAGTTCATCAAGTTGGCGTTGGGCTTGAGCAATCATCTCCTGAGTAGGGAGAGATCGAGAGTAATGCGGGCCAACTTGAGCAAGAGGTTGTGAATTTGAACTAGGATGATAATGGGCGGCATAAGAATATTCGGGCTTAGAAGAAGAAGGGCCCATTCCCGGAAGAGAGGGATATGTGGGCCTGAAAGAAGCATGAGCATAAGGACCAATCAGGCTGGCAGCAACATGGGTAGAAGATGGAGGCCCATTAAAGTAGGAAGGCCCATTAGGAGAATGAGGCCCATTAAGATTATTAGGCCCATTAATGAGAGAAGAAGGCCCATTAAGAGAAGGAGGCCCATGAAGATGAGATGCAATTAGACGTTGGGCTTGGGCCGAGTCCGTTTGGCGAACAAGGCATGATAGATGGGCCATGAGATTAGCCTGTTCCTCGGATGGATCAGAAAGACCACGGGAAGATGGGCCCGCGTGGGAAGAGGATTCCACGCGAGAATAGGAAGAAGATTGGAAAGAAGAATGATAAAGGGGTTGGAATGATGCTCCATGAGGACAAATGGAGACTTAATACAAGGAGATCAAGGAAATACAAGTGAGGAAGCAAATGGCTTAATGGGCTTGAAAATAAGGGGAACTGACCCACTAATGCAAAGACCAAGGGAGAATAGGACTGGACAATGGACCAGACAATGGACACACAAAATGGGCTAACCTAAATGGGCCTATCAACAATCAGAACATGTGGATGATAATGGAAATGTAACACAAACACCACTAATGGGCCTGGACAAGCCCAAACAACACAGACAATGCAATGTGAGAGTTTTCACCCAAGCCAAACAAGTTAATATGATGGGAAATATTTTAGGAGTTTTAATAGACCTTTTAATGATTTGAATTTAGAATAATTCCCTCAAGATAGGAATCCTATGGGAATAAGGTCCAAACTTTGGGTTGAATAAGGTTAATTCCCTCACACTTATGTAAATGCAAGCCTAAATGGTGGAAAAGGTACAACTGGCCCGACGTTCATGTAGGAATCCACGCCTCACGGGGACTTACGGAGGTCCTGGATAAGATCACCTAGTCAACCCCAAAGAATATGGAGGTGAGAGGATCACTTACCAAGGTAGGAATGTGACTATGATATGCAATGCATGGCCCTATGTGCACCGGAGTGCATTCAAAAATCTAGCATAAAAGTGAAAAATGAGGGCAAGATTTAATTATGCAAACACAATGATACGAGTGCAAACAATATATGAAAACGAAAACAATACGAAGGACAACAAGGCAGGACCAGGAAACAACACAATCGGGGCCTGGAAGACAAAGAAATCATTAATGCAAAATGTACCTGTGAATCTGTCGTTGAACCTGCATGCATATTTCATGCACAAAATACAAAAATGGAGACAGTTTTTAACTATACAAATGTAACCCAAATGATTCAAATAAGATATGGATGGAAAGACAATATAAAGGACTATTCAATGGGCCTAAGAACAAGGCCATCCGACCTCAGGCGGCCCTGTGATGACTACCTAGGTGCCTAGCGGTCCTGGAGGCGACCGCAAGGCTCGGACAGACCCGAAAATGCCCAAAACAGTGGGAAAATAGAGAAAATACTACCTAAACATGCACATGCACACACCCAACTTGTAAAAGAGCATGAAAACAAACGTGATGGGCACTAGGTGTCCCGCCGTGATCGCCAAAAAATTAGGTTGTTGATAAACTATCTACCCCGCCCCTAAACTAATATGGGCATATGAGCATGAACAAGCATGGAAGATAATGAACAAAGGGGCGATGAATAAATAGGAAAATGTACTGTGATCGCCACCAAGGGTTAACAACGCCAAAAGGATGAAGAGATGAATGCAACGGCGCCGTGTACCTTGGAAAGTTGAAGACATGATCGCGCTTGAGGAACGGGGTGCGGGGAACTTTGTGGATTCAACCTCCTCTCCTTCCAGCCGGCTAGAGGAAGAGGGCATCACGTTCATATCATGCTCTCCTGCAAAACAAAGATGAAAACACAAAGATAAAATCCATTAGAAACATGAAGTGTAGCATCAATCCCGCGGTGATAAAGTAGGGGTAAAGATTGAGATAGAACACACCAGGGGAGGGTTTTTAACCCCTTTGGAAGGGTGCAAAAAATAGGTGTGTGTGTGTTGTGATGAGATAGAAACATATAGGAGGAGAAAACATGCAGTATAACTGTGGAAAGAGTGCATGCAAAACGAGGAAAAGTGCAGACAGAGTGCAGAAAATTGTGATTTGTGATGATTTTCAAAATTGAGAGAGCTAGAACTAAGAAAATAGACAACGAAATTGAGCCCTTCAAACGTGGAATAGAAAGCCAATACTTCCCTCTTCAAGCTATGGTTGAAGTTGTGAATCAGCGTGGCAGCATGGCTTCACCTCGAACCGAGAAAGAGCCCCCCCCCCTTCGCCACTGCGAACTGGGTGCTTTATATAGAGTTACAGAAAACTCTAGTTCAAAATAGGAGATAATGACCCACTTTCGGAGATTTAGATTGATAAATATCAAGATATAATCAAGGGTAAGAGTCCCAAGTCGAAGAAAACCAAGGTGGAGGCTTATCTCTCTCAAAAGTGGTGTCAACAAGGAGTCTAAAGAGCCCAGCAGCAAAGAAATCAGAGTTCAGGAACATCCGGACTCTCTGTTCTAAAAATGATCTATCGCAGGGCCGTTTCTTGATGAAAACGGTCATGGAAGGACCGCAAGGAGATGGCAAACGGTCTAGGGGGTGACCGCAAGGCTCCATGGGTGAAACGGGGCGATTTAGGGCAAGTTTGGGGGAAAACGGTCTAGTGAAGACCATTTTTTATGGCCTAGCGGTCTTCATAGGACCGCTAGGCTGTCGGAGGAAAAAAAATTCTGGGAAGACTTTGTGCGACTTTGAAAATCATAGCATATCTCGAAAATAGTGCAGAATTAGTGAAAGTGGTAGAAGAAAAAATTGTAGATAACTGAAAAATGAACAACTTTTGTGAAGAGAAAAAGATGAAAAGATAATTAGAAGAGGGAGTAAATGGGGCGAGAACAGAGAGAAAGAATACTGGGACGCAGGTGAACAGCACAGCACGCCAAAAAAATGCAAATAACTTGAAATCAGTGGAGAATAGGCCAATGACGTAGAAGAAGGAATTGTAGGGATTTAAAAGACGGATAATGTTGGTGAAGGACACTTAATGAATAGAGGAACAGAAGGGGATGAGAAAGGGCTGCGTTTAGGATTGTGCAATGAAAGTAGCCGAATGCTTGATGGAAATGGATCTAAATGGGCCGCAAGTCGACTTGGAAGGCTGGAAGTTGATAGGATAAGCTCCAAGGCTCTAAGAAATTATGATCTCTAAAGTCCAAAGGCTAGGGAATAATGAAATGGACTCGAAATCCATCCAAGAAAGGCTCCAAAATAATGGATAATTTGGGACATCAAAAATGATGAATAAGAGAAAAGACGCAACTTGTGGGCTAAAAACGGGTGTCAACAGCATCGACTCTGTCAGTAAACGGTCCAATAAACGATCGCTAATCCCCCTAAACGGTCCAGTCATGACCGTTTCTGTCTCAAGTGTCCTTAACCCAAGGTTTGACCTACCAGTTGATTTTTCTATGTTCCTAGATGGTCTATGATTATCTAGAACCTAACACTTTATTTCCAATGTTACCTAATGAATTATGGAAATTAAAGAATACGTCGTTATGCTGTCGAATTTTCCTCATGGCATAACCTTGATCTAAATCAATCTTGAACTCTTATGTTCTTAATTGGTGCATTCTTATCTTGATATTTGCTATCATGAAACTATAGTTTGAACTTGTTCATTTTTAGCTATTTCTCGTGGAAGTAGCTTGATTTATAACTTCAAGATGCAAGAGCGGGCACGGACAGTGTCCAAGGGCTCAACTCTAGTCCCCGCGATAGATAGCCGGAAACATACTATAAACCATGGGGTATGATGAACACTGGTGTCGCATTGCGCTGGGAGTACTTTTTTTTATAAACGGGTGAAGATCCACGAGACAATCTTGTGAAATTACATGCTTGCTAGTACATTCTCGTTACATGACTTTCTAGTGCATAGCCTTTATGGTTATGAAAAGTACATTCTTGTTTATGAAAGGCCAATTTACATTCATGTTATATTCTTGCTTGATCATATTCTCAGTCTACATGAACTCCCATATCTCACCTTGATCATATCTTGGTATTTGTATTACTTTGGTTTATTCATGGGTTTCATCGTATTTTCATGACTTATCTTACACTCTAGAGTTAAAATGTTAATTACTTAAACATTGCCTTCATATTGATACGAAGATACCTATTGGGCATGTGTGCTCATTTCCTACTTTTCCAATCTTTTTCAGGAAATTCTAGCTGGTCGGATTCAGATTATTCACGTGATGGATGCGAGAGTGATTAAAGAAGGAGCGAAGCCTTAGATTGTCATTAGTTGATAGTCAAGAGTCGCGATGTAATTTTTCATTTTATTGAATCTAGTTAGTCAAAGAGTCAAGAGTCAACCTTATGTACTTTTGATTATTATTTAAATAAAGTAAAGATTTGTCCAAATATTGTGCATTTATTTCTTACGTGTGAATGTGTTAGCGCGCTGATTATATTGCTTGCTTGAGACGTACTAGCTGACTGTTCACGTTCCCGATTGTTTCCGCTACATAATCTCAGGACGTGAGAGTTAAAGTGATATCAGAGCTTAGGTCTCATGACTTACTTATTCCTAAAAAAATATCATGTCATAGGTTAAGTCCAAGGCTTAAGGACCCATACCTATGAAACAAGGAAAGAAATTTCCAACCCACGAGAGAAATTGGGTAGAACCCGGGATGAGATAGTAATTAGAATTTATCTCTAAGGATTAACCCCATCAATTCCATTGGAGTTGACAAATTTATGACTCTTCTCAGGTACCTCATTCATATAATGGCTTACCGTGTCGATTGGGATGGAATGCAACAAACTATTGCGGGTCTCACCCAGGCCTTGCAAAATATGACCCAAGCCGACGCGAGGGCTGGTGCTGGTGATCTGCACCTCAACTTCCGGAGTCTAAACCCTCCACGATTTTCTGGTTCTTCCAACCCAGACGATGCTGAAAACTGGATAGATGAAATGAGCCTTATATTCGAGATCGTACAATGTGCCGATCAAGAGAAGTTTCGTCTCGTCACGTTCCAACTCAACAAGGATGCGTGTACTTGGTAGAAGTCTATTCCGGCACCGCCTCAAAATGCACCACATATTTGGGAGGGATTTTTCACACCCTTCCGAGTAAAATACTTCTCCGAACATGTTAAGGAGAGGAAGGCGGCAGAGTTCGCTTCTTTGCGTCAAGGCATGATGACGGTGGCAGAGTATGAGTAACAACTCTCTCGCCTAGCGCCCTATGCTCAACATTTAGTGGGCACGAATCTTCTCAAAGCTAATAGTTTTGTAGCAACCCTGATAAAATAGAAGGAGATAGATAAATCAAAATAGATTAAAAGATTAAGTAAATAAATGATAAAACCGAAAATGGAAGAAAAAAAATTATTAAACCCTGAGGAAAATAACGCCGCAGATAAAGGCGCTACTTGACAAGAAACGCCCTCACCTAAGGCGTGTTTTTGAGAAAGGACGCCCACATTTCAAGGCGTCAAATCTTAAACAACCAAAATTACATAAAAAGGTAAGTAATTGTAACGCCCTTTGCTTGGACGCGTTTCAACAAGAAACGACGCATGCCAAGGCGTCAATTTAAATTCGACGCCCTTACCTAGGACGTTAATTCAGTTTCTGTTCCGTTCGAACCAGGAACTTATCCAGGGTAAGTTGATAACTATGAGAAAGAGTTCGAATGTAGTAATAACTCTAATATGGAAGTGTTACTTCCAATCAAACACTCACCCCGTTAGGATTCTAGAAATCCTATAAATACCTTAAACATTCGAACCCTAAAGCTATTTTTGTCGAGGTTCTGCTGCTGTGTAAGTAATTAACAGCTCTTCTTCCCTGCCTCCGGTCACCGTATGAAGAATACTAATGTTCTTCATATCTTTCCTGTAGGTTGCCTACATCAAGAAGAAGCTATTCTAGGTTGAAGTACGTACAGAACTTCAAGCTTCATCTGCATCAACTTCTCTCTTCTCCTGTCATCACTGTTGCTGTTAGAAGTTCAGAGCATCGTTTCCATTAAAACCTTCACGATCCTCTTCCAGATCTTCACAAAGGTAGGTTTCTCAGGGATTGTAGCCCAAACTAGCATATTAATAATTATAACATCATCCGTTAATACATGCATATAGATTTCATGCGTTTTGATTAGCTTCTAAAGAGTTTTTGAAAGAAACGCCCCTATCAAGGGCGCTAAATTACAAGAAACGACCATGACTAGGTCGTCAATTTCATATTTGACGCCCTGCACACGGACGTCAATTTCTTTTAATTACTAAATACCATGTTTAAAAATTATATATCAATTCAAACATGATTCTAGATTAATGCATGATCAATCTCTTGTAATCCTGCTATTTTTCTGGTCCTGACCCTATATCATGTTTCCTGAAATTTCATCGTCTCGAAATTGTAAAATTGTGAATTAGCGACCTTGTCCAGGTCGTCTTTTATTGAACTGACGCCCCATACCAGGGCGCTTTCTGTAAACTAACGCCCCTGTCCAGGGCGTGTTTTATGAAAATTTTCAGATTTTTAATATTCTGCAAAATTAGAAATATTGAAAGGACGACTTCTATATATGTCGTCAAATTTAATATAAACGCCCCTGATTAAGGCGTTAATTTCATGAAAAATGACTTTACCAAAGTCGCTATTTTCTGCACTACTGATTTTTCCTGATTACTATTATCCGAGGGTTTCATTATACATACATACATATATATTGGCGCTATTACTCCACTCCGTGAGTATAGCCCCATGTTTTCTACGATGATTTATCGCATTACACACTCAATTCTCATTGACATACAAGCTCTCCATTGGACATTCCGTTCCTTTGGACTAGCGAGTTGGTCATAGAGACCTCCGTAAGACTCCTCGCCGCCTTGGATTCCCTTAAGGCCGACTGAGCTTGTTGTACCCTAAAAACCCATTACACAATCTTTGCCATATCCCTCTATAGAAACATGGTAATACCGGCCCTCATGTCATGCCATGGGTATGATATGAGAATTATCTTAATGAACGGGGAAGAATATGCCGTTGTTATGATGTTCTTGTAAACCCCAATTCTATATCAACATTGTTATGATGTTCTTGTAGACCCCAATTCTATATTAAACTTGATGTTCTTGTGAACCTCAATTCTATATTAAGAATGAGGACGTCTTGCCATTGAGGTGCTATTCATATGGACCTCAATTCTATATAAAAGAGTGTCTCTACTTACTTATCATGGTACCCGAGTTAAGGGAACCAATTCCACCTAGTTTTATCGAAAGTGCGATTGTACCGTTATTATCGCCTATTGGTGTCAAAAGTCATATTTTTGGACTCTAATCTCTCAAAGTTGTCTTACATGACTACAAGCTTGCTTATTGAAATTCCATGATGGCTATACACAAAAATGTGGATGTTAAAAATACATGACTAATGCCTGCGCATATAGGGCCCGATCTGGTCCTGGGAGGAGCACCCGAAAGTACTTGTGCCCATGGGAGTTGATTGATCACGGTATTGGCATTATACCGAAGTGTATGACTAGCTTGATTGAACATTCCACAAATCTTGTACTTGACTTGATATTACATGACTTGCGTGGCCCGAAAAAGGGTAATTACTTGCGTGCTTGAACGTGATAGCCAAATTTCATCTTGACATGATAAAGTACTTGCTTGAATATCTTGAGGTCATTTGATATAAGTTCTTGAAAGGTTCATGACTAGTTCTTCCTGTTATCTTATTGTTATATCCTCTTTCTATCTTATCGTTTTAGGCGAGCATGCATAGCTATAGTGCATTCATGAAAGATGTAACTACTTAAACCCCTTGCTAGTTCCTGAGATATAATTTCCTACTGAGCGTTCGCTCACTCCGTGTTTCCCTTACTTTTCAGGTAAGTCCGACGATGAGGAAAGTCAATCGGATGGGGAGAATCAAGAGTGAAAGAGCTAGAGCTTTTCCAAGTGTCATCTAGTCTTTTTTTTTCTTGAGTCAAATGTGTACTTTTCTTTTTTTTTGAATAGAGTATTGGGTTTGTAATAGACTATTTATTATGAAGAAAAAAATGGATTGGGTTATCTTTACTTTTACGCATCTCTGTCTTTGTGTCGAATACACTACTACTCTGATTGACATGATTGATATAAACTCGTCACGCATCTCCGGGTATCTTCCGCTCTCGGGGCGTGACAAGTTTCATGGACGGGCTGCGACCCATCTTCATCCAACAACTTGGCCCATAAAATATTCGGACCTATGCAGAGATGGTCCAACGGGCACACTTATGCGAACGGACCTTGGAGAAGGTCGATAAACTCAAAGGCAAAGGAGAGGAGCCTAGCCAAAAGTCTGATCAGTGAGGAAGAAGAGAGGAAAAATTCAGCATCACTTACAACTCTCAGGATAACAAGAAGAGATCCCGGAATGGGAACAGCAAAGATGATCGCAGGAACAAGAAGGCTAAAGAAGATGCTAAGCAAGTCATGGCGGCTGGCTCTTTCTGCAAGAAGTTTGGCCACTCAGTCGAAGAATGCTGGAAACGCCTAGGGGCGTGTTTGCGATGTGGCAGCCGGGAGCACTGCATGCCGGATTGTCCCCTCATGAAGGATCAATCCTCCAGCGGTGGACGCAAGCGACAGGTGCATCTTAACACTGTCATGGATGATGATGGACTAATGAAAGGCACCGTTCAAATCTATTCCTATCTTGCATTCGTGTTATTTGATACTGGTGCTTCTCATTCCTTTATATCTACTGCTTTTGCAAAAACCTTGCCAGTTTCATCAGTTATTCTACCTTCGGACCTAGCTATCACTACACCCTTAGGTCCCGGAACTAAACTTACAACCCACTACCCCGATAGTGAGATAATGGTAGAAGGTCATAATCTTCTTGTAAACCTCGTATGCCTTGACATGGAAGGCTACGATGTTATCCTAGGTGTAGATTGGCTTGTAGACCACGACGCCTATATAAATTATCGCAATAGGAGAATCTCTTTTCGGAAACTAGGTATCCCATGATTTTCTTTCCTTGGTATCAAGTACAGGAAACATTCTACCATTATTTCATCACTTCATGCTTGCAAACTCATTTCGCAAGGATGTGAAGTTTTTCTTGCCTCTATAATCATCATTGAATCCAAGAAAATCATTCTAGAGGATATTCCCAATGTGAATGAATTTCCCGATGTGTTTCCATCGGATTTACCCAGTTTACCGCCTGAAAGGGAAGTAAACTTCTCCATTGAACTCGTTCCTGGAGCAGCACCTGTATCAATAGCTCCCTACAGGATGTCCCCCCTATAGAACTCAAAGAATTGAAGAAGCAACTTCATGAGTTATTAGACAAGAGCTTCATTTGACCTAGCACATCCCCTTGGGGTGCGCCAGTTTTATTTGTCAAGAAAAAGGATGGATCTCTCAGGCTATGTATCGATTACCGGTGACTAAATCAACTCACTATCAAGAACAAATATCCATTGCTGCGTATCGATGAACTCTTTGATCAAATTTCAGGAGCAGAATATTTCTCCAAGATAGACCTCAGGCTGGGTTATCATCAGCTCAAGATCAAAGACGAAGATATAAACAAGACTACTTTCCAGAGCCGATATGGGCACTATGAATTTGTGGTAATGTCGTTCGGGTTAACTAATGTCCCGGCAGCATTTATGCAGCTTATGAATAACGTCTTCAGGCCTTATCTCGACCGATTTGTGGTCATCTTTATTGATGATATTCTTATATACTCCAAGACTAAGGAGGAACACGAAGAGCACTTAAGAATAGCTTTACAAACCCTAAGATAGCATCAACTCTACGCAAAGCTTAGCAAGTGCGAGTTCTAGCTAAAGGAGGTCTCTTTCCTTAGCCATATTATTTCAAAAGAATGTATCGTTGTCGATCCTTTTAAGGTAGAAGCTGTTAAGAATTGGAGCCGGCCGACGACCATGTCCGAAGTTAGAAGTTTTTTGGGTCTGGTAGGTTATTGTAGGCGATTCATTAAGGATTTCTCTAAAATTGCTGTCCCTTTGATTAAACTTACAAGGAAGGAGAACCCTTTTATATGGTCAAAAGATTGCGAAGAAAGTTTCCTAACTCTTAAAGACCATCTCACTACGGCCCCTATCTTGGCACTACCTGTTGAAGGTGGTGGCTTTCAAGTCTACACATATGCATCCGGTATTGGCCTAGGATGCGTTCTTATGCAAAATGGAAAGGTGATTTGCTATTCATCGAGGCAGTTAAAGTGTCATGAAGAAAACTATCACATGCATGATCTGGAACTAGTTGCGGTTATATTCACCTTAAAAATTTGGCGACACTACCTCTATGGGGAGAAGTTCACTATATTTTTCGATCACAAAAGTCTGAAATACCTCTTCACCCAAAAGGAATTAAACATGAGACAACGTAGATAGTTGGAGTATCTCAAAGACTTCAACTTTACTATCCAATATCATCCAGACAAAGCAAATGATGTAGCTGACGCTCTTAGCAGAAGACCAATGGCAACTCTAGCAAGCCTCAGGAAAGGTACGACTTATCTTTTCGAGGATTTTGCTCGTTTGAATCTCAATGTTGACAAAGAAGAGGAAAAATGTATGATTGCTAATATAAGGTCACAACCTACATTGATTGAAGATCCAATCAAATTACAAGAAAATGACCCCGCATTGATGAAGATCAAGGCCAATATTGATCAAAGGTCGGAATTCTCTATTTCAACTAATGAAAGACTATTGTTCAAAGATCGAATATGTGTGCCGGATCATGCCGACACTAAGAAGTTGATCATGGAAGAAGCTCATAAATCAAGGTATGTTATTCACCCTGGTGCTACCAAGATGTACCAAGATTTGAAAAGAAATTTCTGGTGGCCCAATATAAAAAGAGAAGTAGCGGACTTTGTATCTCGCTGCCTCACTTGTTAGCAAGTAAAGGCGGAACATTTAAAGCCCGTCGGGAAACTACATCCCTTGAATATTCTCAAGTGGAAATGGGAAAGTATATGGATGGATTTCATCATGGGTTTACCAAAGACGAGAGGTGGACACGATGGTATATGGGTGATAATAGACCGATTGACTAAATCTGCACATTTTCTACCAATCAAAAGTCGATGGTCTGTGGATGTATTAGCAGCATTATACATGAAGGAAATTGTCAAATTACATGGTGTCCCTGTCACCATTATATCTAACCGAGACCCTCGGTTCACATCACAATTCTGGAAGGGTCTATAGCATTCATTAGGGTCCCGACTCAACTTTAGCACTGCGTTCCATCCACAAATTGATGGTCAGATTGAAAGAACCAATCAAGTAGTAGAAGATATGCTTAGGGCATGTGTTATTGATTTTGGAGGGAGTTGGCACGACCACTTGCCTCTAGTGGAATTCACCTACAACAATAGCTACCAAGCTAGTATACAAATGGCACCGTTCGAGACACTGTATGGAAGAAGCTGTCGCTCACCTATATGTTGGAATGAAGTAGGAGAAAGGTAATTTCTCGGCCCCGACATCATCAGGGACACTACCGCGAAGATAAAGCTTATTCGGGAAAGACTCCAGATGGCTCAAGACAGACAAAAATCATATGCTGATAACAGAAGACGTGACCTAGAATTCCAAGTAGGAGACCACGTATTCCTTAAGGTTTCTCCGGGTCGAGGTATTCGAAGATTTGGCATCAAAGGCAAGCTCACTCCGAGATTCATTGACCCCTTTGAAATTCTCGAAAGGGTTGGTGAAGTCGCATATTGAATAGCTTTGCCCCCTCAATTAGCTAGAGTCCATGATGTATTTCACGTCTTAATACTCAAAAGGTACGTCCCCGATCCTTTCCATGTCATAACTTATGACAACCTGGAGATTAAAGAGGATTTGACGTATGAGAAAAAGCCAATCAAAATAATTGAACGGGAAGTACGTCAACTTCGGAATAAAACTATTCTCATGGTCAAAGTCCAATGGAGCAAATCTTGGCCACATGAAGTAACATGGGAAATGGAAGAAGCAATGCGCAAAAGATTTCCAGAGATATTCTGATTATAAGTACACTCTCCTTAGCAAAGCCTATTACGAAGAATTTGAGGACCAAATTCTTTTAAGTGGGAGATGGTGTAACGTCCAAGAATTTTCTAGGAATTTTTTGGATTTAAGTATAATTATTAAACAATTAAGAAGAATTAATGGTTTATTTAATCTATTTAAAAGCCCTATATCAACCAAAGGGCTAAGCCCAACTCAAATAAGCCCAAAGACCCAATTCCAAGACTTTTAGACCCAAGCCCATTAATAGAAACATAAATTAGATAATTTACGGATTTAAAATAGGATATATACACCAATTGGAGGAATAAATGAGAGATAAAAAGAAAATCTGAATTTTTCGAATTAAGCGCCACCTGGTGATCTATCGCGAGATCGCTAAGCACACCCTAGCGGTCCGACTATGACCGCTAAGCGACCCCAGTTCCGTGAATCGTAGAAACGTGAAAAGCTTTGATCTTTGACGACCAAATCACCTTAGATCGAAGCTACCTGGCGTGGAAGACTCTCTAGAACTCTCTAGGGATTAACTCTACTCTAATTGAGGACTCTAGGTTTGATCTAATCCCTTAAACCCTAGGTGAACCCTATAAATAGACCCTAACTTTGACTCATGTGAACCCTAATGTTGGCTCGCGTATTTCGAAGGTAAGGAAACCCTATCTCAGGTTGGTTCTTTAGAACTTTATGTTCTTAGTTTTATCTAACACACTTCCAATTTTTGTGCTAGAAGACCAAGCCATTGGAGAGATAAAGCATCTGAAAGTTGCTGGTCCGCTACAGTTTGCACAGGAACCAGAGCGTCGGTCTAGTAAAGATCAGGAGATTAGAAGTCCTAAACGAGGTTAGTTCAAGTTAATCTTTTAGAACTTAATGTTCCCCTTTCTATCTTCTACCTACCCTCCAATTTTCACGGTTTTAGGTCAAGAGAATCAGGAGATAGAGGGACGGGAAGTCACTGATTCGGCACAGGGCGTGCAGAAACTAGGGTCTACTTCCAATCAAAAATCCAAAGTCTAGGGATCGAATCAAAGGTATGTTATCTCATGAAAAGGCTAAGTTAACGTGTTAGGAACAAAAGTCCTCTATTCCCTCCTGTTTTCATTGATTGTACATGATGAATTTGAGGTTTTATTATGACTGCACCTATAGGGTTAATATAGCATGCATGAACCTTGGCATTAATAAGAAATTAATAATTTTGGCTTATTTCACTCAAACCCATGCATCTTCATGTTTTAATGTAGTTACATCATGCCTTATTTACCTACTTACATATTTTTCTATGCACCTATTTTAGATTTGGCCTACTCTTCAGGTTTTATATTGTTTGCCACAGACAGAAAGAAACGGTCTTTCTGTGACCGCCAGAGGTACCTAGCGGCCTTGCGATAGACCACTAAGCCCTGGTAAGCGGCCATCCTTTGACTGCTAATCGATTTCTGTAATTCTGCACTTTGTTAACTCTAAACAGCTGGCAGATTGACCCTAATGACTATATGTTAAACCTAGTTAATGAGGTCTTATTCCTAGTTTTGACTTTATATTCGTAATATTGGTTATATTATGCACCGTCCCTGATATGTTGCATGTCTTACATGGTTTAGATGCTTATTTTAAACTTATGTTACTTTCATGTCAAAACATATGCTCTTGTATTAATGATAATAATTTCATAAGATTCATGGACTTTGTAGTGATGTTTTGATCGATGTCTTTCACGATCTCACTCTCACCTTGAGTCTTTCATAAGTACATGGTGTGTACCCCGGTGCGTAGCCATTAGATACACTTTGCACTTATAAGCACATAATCTTGGACTTGTGATTCTCTCCGTTGGATATTCCTTCCACCGGACTAGGTGATTTTGTTTCAAGGCCTCCGTAAGTCTCCGTGAGCCTGGGATTCTCACTAGGACGTCGAGCTGGTTGTACCCACAAAACTCAATTGTCTAGAAAGTACTTTATCAGTGTTTTGTGTTCTGGACCTTAGCGGCCCTCTGGAGACCGCCAGAGTCTATTAGAGGCCATTTACCTGATCGCCAAAGACACCAAGCGGCCCTGCCATGACCGCAAGGTTCCAGAAGATTTCACTGCATCGACACATTATTTCTTCATGCGTTGACTGTGACGACCCGGATCCCGGATACCGGATATATCCGATAGGACTATCGAATACACCTGATACCACTTGGAACCCGCGAGGCCTCCCAAGAGCGGTAAAGTTCCGAAGGGATGAAAGGATTGTCGTGTAGAACATTGAAGCCACAGAGATATAGCAGTAAGCAATTAAATTTCATTAGATCGGTTTGCTAAAGTAGCGGAAATAAAATTACTTTTTAATTAACAGTTTAAATTAACAATTATACCAGAGTCCAGTCCAACATAAAGACAAGTACAGTCGACAGAAAAGAAAGACGTACCGAAAAGTCAGGGGAAGCCCGACGAAGGTACCAGCTGGCCACTACGAACTCGCACACCAGGAACCGCCGAAGCAGACGCCACCCACCTGAAAAGTAGGGGTGAGCCTCGTGTCACTGACCTGGTAGGGGTCACATGGATCCCCACTGGAAAACACGCAGTAACACGCAACAATGACAGAAACAACAGCAGTAGTAGTAGTAAAGCAGGAAACTACCACTAGAAAGCTGTAACAGAAAACCGAGAACGGAAGGAGTAGAAATAGCTAAAAGAAAGGGGAAAAGCCGTATTGAGCGAAACACGGCTGTCGAACTAACCTCGGCTCCCTAAGCTACTTCGAACCACGACCGAAGGGCAGACTCTAACTTGAGACAGTCAGGAGTCGCCTATCCGTCAGCACAACAATAGGCCTACGCTCAAGCCCATAGGGACACGCACGATACCCTAGAGAAACCCTAGACCGGCCCAAACGTAACATGACCAGATAGTCGTGCCCACAGACCAGACAGGTCTAACGCAGACCACGACGCGACAGTAGGTACGACTGGAGCATCGCCCCCACCACACAACTCTGACCTCGGGGCCAAGGAAGGGCAACCCGAAAATGGACACGATGAGGAAGAAACACAAGAGTCACGTGTCACGTGACTGAAGTACCCCCTCCTACAAGAAGAACGGCCAATTGCGTCCACTGACATCTTATGCTGCGCCTACAAAATAGGCAAGAGTCTAGGAAGAAACCTAGACAGACAATAGACGACACGACATCTGTGGCGACCCAAGATCCGGATACCGGGAGGAGCCCGATACCATTCGAATCCTTGCCCGCCGCCAACGAGCAGGAGGCTCGGAAGGGCTAAAAAGGAGCGTGGAGGTACAAAGAAATAGGAAATAAAGCAGGACAATTCAACAATTAACAGAAATAAATAAACAACTACAATAGAGTCTAGTCCAACAGAAAGTATAGTCTAAAGTAGTAAAACGTACCACATGTCAAGTGAACACTCGGCCCGGCGAGCTGGCAGTTAAGAACCTCTGAACAGCACCCTCGAACCTCGAGGAAGAACCGCTGCACCTGAAAAGTAGGGATGAGTCTCCAAACAGAGACTTAGCAGGGGTCCCGCGGAACCCCAACCGGAAACAGCGGCGGAAACGGAAAGCAACAACAGCAAGAACAACAATAACAGCAGGAACAGTAAACCGGTGACCGATAAAAACTCGGCGCTACAGCTACTACTACTGTACAGGAAAAGTAACACCCCGATCCCATAGTCGAGGACGACCGAACAACGAACCACCCTAGTCACGCTACTAGGAAAACGACCACTCGTCAGGAACTCGACGCTGTCTAGGGGAAAGCCCTCGGTGACACTCACCGGAACCCCGAGACCTCGGCACCGGGAAAACACCCAAGAACTGCACGTAAAACCACGTCTCGCAGACGTGAAGCGGAACTCGACTCACGAGGAAACTCACGTCACGTGACGGGAGTACCGTCCACCAGAAGAACGATCGGATGCGTCCCCTGATGTGTCACACCGCGTCACAAGTGTCTAGCGACTACGCCCCAGGCGGAGACTCAGACACACACAGTAACCAGTACCATAGAACAAGGACTAGTTGGACTCGCACCTGCCGGCGCCGTCCGACGCCCCCAACCTCGTGTGCACACTCAGACCATACGCCCTAGGCCTGTCCTCTAGCAAGTAATTCCCCCTAAGCCTAGAGTCGGCTGTACGTGGGGGCCCTACGGTAACCAGCCTACTCACCGTCTATCTCGGGTCAGCCGCTCCACCACTCCCGAGTGGGTCAGCACACGCGTGCCGTAAGAAGGCAACGACTAGTGGGGTCTCACAGAATGTGGACACAGAAAACCATGCACGCACCCATCGCGAGTAACGCGAAGTAACAGGTGGCTCAAAGCCACCCGACTCTGGACAGCCCACTAGACCTACTAAACCCAACGGCCTTTGAGTCACAAGACTCGGGGTCAAGACTATTGCATATGACAGCATTGAGCCATCAATCTGGCCTAATCCCTAGGTCCAAAACCACGATGCGATGACTCACGAGGTAGTTCACAACTGTCGAGATCCATCGCTCGAGGAGGGAAACTTAAGCGACCTCCAGCCTCCGGCTGGGAGATTGGACTCACAGTCCAAGGCCACACACATGGCCCACTCAGAAACCACCTTCCGGAGAAACCACGCCGTGCGGGGAAACCTCACCACACTCACACCAATACACGGTGACTTGATCTAGTAAGAACATGAAAGCCCGGAATACCTGGGGTCATCCAGACCCACCAGCCCATGGGCACGCTAATCGAGATAAATCGGTACCTCCAGACACCCCAAAAACACAGTCACGAAACTCCACGGGGTGTCCGGGACACTCACGAGGCCGAAGGTCAACCACTGGGTCACAACAGGGTCGACCAGAGACCAATGCAACACAATCGGAACGCTAGAGGGTCACTCGGACCCTTCAACCCACGGGCATGCTAATCGAGATAAACGGGACCTCCGGACACCCAAAGACACGGTCATGGAACTCCACGGGGTGTCCGGGACACACACGGCCCAAGGGGAGCACGATCAGCCGTAGACTGCCCGCCCTGGGCTGCCCAACTGGTCACCTCCAAGAACGCGTTATCTTTGCATAGCGCATTCAAACAGAACGCGCTATAGGTCCATAGCGCGTTCAAACAGAACGCGCTAGGACCCTATAGCGCGACAAGACTGAACGCGTTAGGACCCTATAGCGCGATAAAACAGAACGCGCTAGGACCCTATAGCGCGACAATGCTGAACGCGCTAGGACCCTATAGCGCGACAAAATCGAACGCGCTAAGACCCTATAGCGCGATAAGAACCGCCTTACTGTTCATCTTCTCTGATGAACGTGCTCTATCGGGGCGGCGCGACCTCCAAGAACGCGCCCACCAAGGCGAACACGTTCTCAGTCCGCGCCCAAAAATGGCAAAAACCACAGAAAAACCCATTCCACACCCCGTTCACCCTCAGGTGAAGGGGAAATAAAAGGGGAAACGTTCCCCAAGCCCCTAGGCATGCATCTAAACCCTTGGGTCGGCCAAAAACGTCACAAAACGGGAGATCCGGCTCACACCCCAAAAACACGAGCTTTCCCCAAAATGCCCAAATAAGCCCGCTCGGCTCACCACGGCCTACAAAACTTACGAGAAATGAAGTACACGAGCTGGGGGTCCATCTCCCCACCTCCACCAAAGATTTCACGCGCCGTGGACGCCGATCCACGAGGAAAACACCGTTAAAACTCCGTCGGCTCGGGATCCCATGAACCGCCTCCACCATCGCGATCCTTGCTCCATCTTTGCCGCTCCACGCCCCACGATCATCGCCGCCTCGCCCCTGTCCACCTCCGTCGGCCGTCGGAGAAGAGAGGGAGAGAGGAGAGAGCGTGAGAAGAGAGAGGGAGGGGAGAGAGAAATGAGAGATGGGGAGAGAGAGAAAAAGGAGGTTAATATATAGAAAATCTGAAATTTCTCAAAAATATCAAAAAATAAAAAATATATACCCCCGCGATCCTCGGAACACGCTGATCGCCATGGTAACGTCCCAACGTTGGATAACGCAACGGTTCACCCTGTACGGGGTTCCTAAGGTCCGATAGATGGAAAACACGCGTAAAACCCCAAAACGCAACCCGGGACCCACAAAGGCGCTCCGAAAATTCCAGAAAATTACCGGCGTGCTCCTCACAACGCCATGGACCCAAGAAAATTTACGGGCACACCACCAATGGGTCCGACAATCCGGTATAAAAAATCCAAAACTCACTCGGACACGATTTGCAACTCGCGAAAAGACGATCTGAAACCCACGGATCCTGATTCGAAAAAAATATCTGAAAAACCCAGGGCATTACAGCCCTCCCCCTTATATGAATTTCATCCTCGAAATTCAGGACTAGCACCGAGTCACAGGGGAAGAACACCTCGACCAACTGACAACGCTGTCAGGGCCCCATCACCGAAAACCTCGATTGATGGGAATCAACACCGGGCACTAACTTTTATTTTTGTATTTGTGTCCTTTAGTTTGTTGTTATATCCTTGTAAAAACACATGTGCAATTGTAAGGCTTTATAAGCCACTTTGTCATTCCTTAGGATTCTTTAGGTTTTTGTGCAAAAGTCCAGTAGGACCATCAAGGGGCCCCCATACCCTTTCCCATTGGTCCACCTAAGCCCTAGGGGTCCATGTGGGGCTAGTCAAAAGTACAAGGTGGGCTTCTAGATGGTTTGACATTCAAAGGGGACAAATAGACTAAAAAGTCCAAGATGCCTTCCTTCCTTTCAAAGGAGTGTCCCCTCCATATGTAATTTATTTATTTTAAGTTTTTGACCACATTGGAGAAGAAAATGGCCTCTCTCCCACGAAATTCTCATCCCCCCACCCCTTTCCATTCTCTATATAAGCCTATGTATAGTGTAATTAGAAGAATTAATGAAGAATTAAACATTTTTGCCAAGAGCAAGCCCAAGGGGCACCCCTTGTGTCTCTCCTCTCCCCCTTGCAACAGTGATTGCTGTTCATTCTAGGGTGTGAAGCCCTCATCTTGGTGTGACTCCAAGATCTCCAACCTCTGCTGGATGCGACTTCCGGCCGCCGCCTTCCGTTCGTGCCGCCATCGCGCCGCCACCGCCATCGCCGGAGTTCTGTCTCCATCAGGACAGAACCTCTTCTCCAAAATTTTATATTATGTTCTTGTTGTCTGTTTGAGCCCTAATTTTGAGGGTTTATTCTGTCCATCTCCCTTAACCTCCAGTTCAAGTTTCGTGTCATTTGAAAGTCATTAGGTATTTTTCCCATATTTTTGTTTGTCCTCTCAGTAATCTGTCCTTTTGCAGATCTACGGGACAAAGTCTCCTTGTTGTAATTTCCCCACCCACTTAGAAAATTTTAAAAAATCTAAAAAAAATCCCTAGTCATTCTCACGTACACCCCCTTCCACCATAATTTTCGTTGAGTCAAAAACAATCATTGAGCCCTCGGTCAAAGGTCTGTTTCAGGGAGATTCATCTCTGCCCTGTGTGTCTGTCAGTCCGGGTCAGAAAAAAAGCAGTTTGCAGTCGTTTTTATTTTTAATCCGTTCGGTGGATGGAGCCACCAAAAATATATGTTGTAGATCTCTGAGTCCTCTATCCATCGATATCTCTTGTGCATCAATCCAACATCGAATCTGGTCGTAGGAATTCTATGTGTGAAGGTGTGCAGAGCAGATCTGAATTCAGCCAGCACAACTCAGTCTGGGAGAAAATTCAGAAATAAATATCAAAGGTCAACTTCAGCGACTGCCCCTTCAGAGAGTCGATCAAGGACATCCCGCCATCGTCCCAGCCAAGCGGCGCCTCCCGAAGATCTCAGGAAGGCAGCGTTCCTTTGGAAATCATTATTTGCTGTCCAGCGAGTCAGCAACCGAGTTGGTGCAGCACCGAGTTGGAATAGTATCGAGTCGGACCAGCAGGCCGAGTTCGTGCCGTACGCACCTCCAGATTGCTGCCCGTCAACCCAGGGTCGGTCTTCCCGAGCCCCACTTGTAGCCATTTACCTCCCTGAGTGCAGTGGACAATAAAATTCACTGTTGTAATTAACTTTTATTGTTGTTACCAGGAGTTACCGTACTTGGCCGGGAACGTCTTCCCCACGCCCGGAGCGTGAAGGTACACTCGCTACCCTCCTCGTAGGCATTGCTTTACTCGTATATTTTTGTATATGCCGCTGCATGAGTGATAGATTATCTAGCTTGTTATCATTTTATCACCGCTGCGAGAGCAAGAGTGAGTGACCGTCCCGTGACTCGACCCGAGTTAACATGGAAAGGATGATACTCGAGACTCACTGTCGGTTTCTCAACCGCGCACGGTCCAGCGTTTCTCTCGCATAGGGACGATCGCGAGCTAAAGTCCCAGGTCGCGTGTCTGTCCCGCATCAATTTGGTATCAGAGTGAATGTTGAGTCTAGGGTAGTCTTTGTGTCTAAGTCTGCAAAAGAAAAAAAAGTGTCTAAGTCTAAGTGTCACATTTGCATACCTTTAATCGGTATATCAAAAGGTGTTGTCCGAACGTTAGGCTACTCCTATCGGGAAGGCCGCACACTTGAGCGAGTGATCTTCGAATCGATTAACTCTGCCATGTACGAGTCTTGGTTTACGTCTAGGGTCCTTAGTGTGCATTAGTTAGTGCATTCCAACTTGCATTGTCATCGTGTCTAGTGTCTTATCTCCGTGTGTCGGCATGTCCGCCTTATAATTCCCCATTCCTAATGGAATCTCGGTCGCCCAGGCGATCTGACCATTAACCCACCCATGGGTTGGGCAACCATCCTCTCCACTTCTATAGGCGCGAAGACTCAAATTTTTATGGCCCCAACGACCCGGGCGATTACCTACGTTGGGAAGCCGCCATGGAAAAATACTTCGCTTGCTATCCCATGTCCAAGGCCGGACAATTCTATTTTGCCAAGGATAGGCTTCATGACCGGGCTGCCGAAAAATGGAGAACCATCGAAGGCTTAAGACAGGTTAGGAGGTAATGGCCCCTCAAATCATGGTGGGACATGAAGAGAGAACTTAGGAAGGTCTACGTTCCCCAACCGGTCCCCTCCAACCAGTCCCACCCAGTCACCTCCAGCCAACCCCACCAAATCATCTCCAAACAAGTGGGTCACACCTCCAGTCGACCCCACACCCTCACCTCTAACCAAGTGGGATATAGTCAGAGGCAAGAAGCCCCACCGATAGCCGAGCCTAGGCCCACCCCCAAGCCGAGAGATGAGGAGCGAGTCCACCCCGAGGCCCCTACTCCAATCCGCACCTTAGATGAAATCAAGAAAATGCTTTCAGATTGGTTGGATATGATGGAAAGGACATGTGCTCCTTCATCACCCACGAGAGCTCCAATGCCACCACCATCTACTTTCGATCTTTATTCAGAACCATCGCATTTGGAGCCACTTCATTCCGAGCCACCCGTGTTTCTAATGGGTACGCTTTTCATAGCCGAGCCGCTTCTTAGTTGGCTCAAGGATGACTTGGCCCCGCCTCCTTATCCATCAATGGACCCCACCCTACCATTAGTGCCAGTCAACTCATTCCATACCACATTCTGGTCTAGTCACCATGTTGACACCTTGGATGACCTTATTGTGGGATTAGACTCGCAATGGAAGTTGACGCACTCATTGGCTCGAGGCTTCGACCAACCCGCTAGTCTTAGCTTCACCCATCCGGCCTTAGGGTCCATTACCTCCGTGTGCACCATGGGTTGTGTCACCACTGAGATTCATTTATTCCTCCCCATGTCGGTCGAGCCCGACTTCATACCCTTTTGCCCGAGGGAGGAATCTTATTTTTTACACATGACCGTCGTCCCACCGATCATAATGTATGACGGTGACTATGAATTTTAAACTTGGGACCATGTCATGTTGGAACCCATCTCTCGGGGTCATACCTTCTTTGACCGTTTTGACCCCTTCACTAATGAATCTCCCGAGCTATCATCTTCACTCCACTTTTTTCGCGGAGTTCACTATCACACCTTTTCCACTCGGGCCAAACAACCTCCACATAGCAATAGGTCCGAACCATCATTTGGGGGTAATGAAGACTTTGGTTATCCCGGCCCACCTAAACCATCCGAACCTCCCGGACTTCCCACATCCAAGCCCAATGTCTATGAGTGGTGCATCGTAGGATGTATAGGAGTTCTTCATGACGTTAACCTCCGGTTATGTAAAATGCATGCATGGCACATATTCGGGTGTCATGGTCCACCATCGCCTATGCGTAGGTCGGACTAATATTAGGTTTGTTTAGGGTCATGTGTGAGTCTTTGTTTTGTCTGGTTTGTTTGTCGAGTGCATTGTGTGTCTGTGCATACATCGAGTCGAGTCGGTCCTTTGTACGCTCGCGTTGTCAGTCCCTTTCGAGTGCGAGACTTGTCGGACTTTGGGATCAGTTCTACCTCTACATATCGGATCTAGTCACATAAAGGGACCTAGCGGTGATTCCTATTGAGTCTTCGAGCCGCCTTCCCCTCTTTTGAGAGTGACCCCACCCCGGAGTGTCCACCTCTAGCCTCATACCCACAGTAGCGTGTGCATATCGAATCTATACGGGATGAGCATGTGTCGATTACTTGGAGTGGAGCGTACTCCGCGCTTCCAGGTTCGATGACGGATCCGCCGGAGCTACTCGAGCAGCCGCACCCCTACTCGACGGGGTCGAGTTCTTCCCACCCGGGGAGAATTGATGGGAATCAACACGGGGCACTAACTTTTATTTTTGTATTTGTGTCCTTTAGTTTACTTTTATATCCTTGGGAAAACACATGTGCAATTGTAAGGCTTTATAAGCCACTTTGTCATTCCTTGGGATTCTTTGGGTTTTTGTGCAAAAGTCCAGTAGCACCATCAAGGGGTCCCCATACCCTTTCCCATTAGTCCACCTAAGTCTTAGGGGTCCATGTGGGGCTAGTCAAAGGTCCAATGTGGGCTTCTAGATGGTTTGACATTCAAAGGGGACAAATGGACTAAAAAGTCCAAGATGCCTTCCCCCCTTTCAAAGGAGTGTCCCCTCCATATGTAATTTATTTATTTTAAATTTTTGACCACATGGGGGAAGAAAATGGCCGCTCTCCCATAAAATTCCCATCCCCTCACCCCTTTCCATTCTCTATATAAGCCTATGTATAGTGTCATTAGAAGAATTAATGAAGAATTAAACATTTTTGCCAAGAGCAAGCCCAAGGGGCACCCCTTGTGTCTCTCCTCTCCCCCTTGCAGCAGTGATTGCTGCCTATTCTAGGATGTAAAGCCCTCATCTTGGTGTGACTCCAAGATCTCCAACCTCTGTTGGATGCGACTTCCGGCCGCCGCCTTCCGTTCGTGCCGCCATCGCGCCGCCACCACCATCGCCGAAGTTCTGTCTCTATCAGGATAGAACCTCTTCTCCAAAATTTTATCTTTTGTTCTTGTTATCTTTTTGAGCCCTAATTTTGAGGGTTTGTTCTGTCCATCTCCCTTAACCTCCAGTTCAAATTTCGTGTTATTTGAAAGTCATTAGGTATTTTTCCCATATTTTTGTTTGTCCTCTCAGTAATCTGCCCTTTTACAGATCTACGGGACAGAGTCTCCTTGTTGTAATTTTTCCACCCACTTAGAAAATTTTAGAAAATCCAAAAAAATTCTCTAGTATTTCTCACGTATACCCCCTTCCACCATAATTTTCGTTGAGTCAAAAACAATCATTGAGCCCTCTGTCAAAGGTCTGTTTCAGGCAGATTCATCTCTGCTCTGTGTGTCTGTCAGTCCGGGTTAGAAAAAAAGCAGTTTGCAGTCATTTTTATTTTTAATCCATTCTGTGGATGGAGCCACCAAAAATATATGTTTTAGATCTGTAAGTCCTTTATCCATCGATATCTCTTGTGCGTCAATCCGACATCAGATCTGGTCGTAGGAATTCTTTTTGTGAAGGTGTGCAGAGTAGATCCGAATTCAGCCAGCACAACTCAGTCCGGGAGAAAATTCAGAAATAAATATCAAAGGTCAACTTCAGCGACCGCCCCTTCAGAGAGTCGATCAGGGACATCCCGCCATCGTCCCTGCCAAGCGGCGCCTCCCGAAGATCTCAGGAAGGCAGCGTTCCTTTGGAAACCGTTATTTACTGTCCAGCGAGTCAGCAACTGAGTTGGCGCAGCACCAAGTTGGAATAGTACCGAGTCGGACCAGCATGCCGAGTTCGTGCCGTACGCACCTCCAGATTGCTGCCCGTCAACCCAGGGTCGATCCTCCCGGGCCCCACTTGTAGCCCTTTACCTCCCTGCGTGGAGTGGGCAATAAAATTCACTATTGTAATTAACTTTTACCGTTGTTACCAGGAGTTACCGTACTTGGCCGGGAACGTCTTCCCCACGCCCGAAGTATGGAGGTACACTCGCTACCCTCCTCGTAGGCATTACTTTACTCGTATACTTTTGTATATGCCGCTGCATGAGTGATAGATTTGATGGGATGCTATATACGATCTAGTGGGGGGTGAATAGATCAGTCACCCAATAAAACTAACAACAACAGCTCCGAATGCGGAATTAAATCAAGCTGCTGTCAGACGACAGACTGGATAACAATACTGTGGAAGAACGCCAACCCAGCAGATATATATAGAGACGGTCCTACACATTCATTTACTACCGATCGAAGAAATGAACTGGATGCACACAGTTTGTACAGCAATCGCACAAAGGTCAAGGGATTTTAAGGTGGTTCGATCTCAAACTCGAGATCTACGTCCACCCCACACTCCAATCCGGAATGTGGCTTCCACTGTTGATACACAGCTTTGCTGATCCACAGCTTTGGGGTCACAACCCTACAGACAGCTGGGCATTACAGCTTATGCCATCCAGAGGAATCCTCCTCTGCAAATCGCTAGGGACTTACAGCTTTACCCAACCAGAGGAATCCACCTCTACAAACCGCTGAGCTTCACAGCTTGCTCCGCTGACTTACAGCTTGGAAACGAGTTTCTAAAACAGAACGGAAGAACAAAGCGAGAAAACAAACGAACCCACAAGGGGAATGTAGCTCATCACTGAGCAAATTCAGCTCCGGTTCTTAACCAAGAGACTGAAGAACAGACACATTCAGTATTATGTCAAACACTTCTATCTTGACTCTTTTCTTCTTCTCTCTTCTCTTTTCTCTTGGATCGTACAGGCTCTCTCTACTTCTGCTTTTTCAGGTAAGTTCCCAATTTCGATCACTATCCTCCTCAGGAAGAAGCTTCTTATTTATAGAGCAGTGAACAGATAGGGCATGTGGTCATCACGATTCCCGCCCAAATATCTAGGTCACGTGTCAGCATCATAGCCTCGTTGCATTCCACGTGTCACGATCCTGGCGCTTTCTCTCATTCTCGAGTTATGTGCCCTTCTTAGATTCCTCGAACAGAAGTCCTGTCAGGTTGGACTTATTATCAGTTTGAATCAATCTGAAAGAAAAGAGAAGGATGCATCAAGTTAGTTCGAGATTTGAACTAAGCATGTACAGACTTGATGAACTAAGCATGTACAGACTTGATGGCGTGTGATGCAGTATGCATATAGGAAAGTATGCACATTGAAAGAGGAATGCTCAGGCATGCCACCGAGATGTGTACAGACTTGTGTGTGCATGGGACAAGACGATGCACCAACTTGATGTGCCTAGAGTTTAAGCATGAATGTATAATGCACAGACCTAATGAAACTATGCACGAACTTACCTTCTCGTATCAACAAAGGTTGTACAGACTTGTGAAATGATGCACGAACTTAAATGCTCGTATCAACAAAGGTTGTACATACTTGTGAAATGATGCACAAATTTTAAATACTCGTATCAACAAAGGTTGTATAGACTTGTGAAATGATGTACGAACTTAAATGCTAGTATCAACAAAGGTTGTACAGACTTTGTGTATTTGTATATGCGTGAGGCAAAGCGATGCACTGACTATGTGTATGCGTGAAGAACACGGGCTGTACTGACTTAGCTACGAACTGAGCTAAAGGATGAATAGTGCTTGCACTGACTTGGTCGAGTGAAGCAACGTGGGTTGTACAGACTTGATAGCATGCAGCGATGTATAGTCCCGACAGATGCAATGTACACGCATCGACTTCCAATGCGTAACAAAGTATGCACAGACTATGTATACTGAAAGATGAACCATGCATTGAACCATGTATGTAGAGATTGCATGCAGAACATCTATTTATTCTAGTCTTACATGACTCATAGTGTTTGCTATCATCAAAACTGCACAACATCATCAAGGCACAAGGGGCACAACAATCTCCCCCTTTTTGATGATGGCAACACAATGAATAAATGCCATTCATGCACTACACAGATTATCTTTATCACAGACTTGTGCACTGATAAAGACTCTTACGCCATGATCATAGAATCTCCCCCTGATGATGAATCGTAATGCTATGTGTATGCGTGAAGGACACGGGCTGTACTGACTTAGCTGTGAACTGAGCTAAAGGATGAATAGTGCTTGCACTGACTTGGTCGAGTGAAGTAACGTGGGTTGTATAGACTTGATAGCATGCAGCGATGTATAGTCCCGACAGATGCAATGTACACGCATCTGTAGACACGCTATTCCTGACATCAATTTGAGAAAATCTCATATTACTATATGACGCCTCGCAGTGGCTTTCGCATTTTGAATCACTTGAGTGCTTCCCATTCTTGGGTCTTCTCCCGTCTTTTGAGTGGGAAACGTGACGCCTCCGTAGCATCCGGAAACCGCCTCGTCGTGGAAATCATTCAGCATACGGACGACATCACCACCGATCAGACGCATCAGAAGATTCCAGAGACAGGAAATGTCTGACGGACGGTTGCCGACGCCCTTTCGGGGGAATCCAGGGGTCTTCATGGAGGTGTCCAGGCCCCTAGACGTCTCCATGAGTTTATATATATATAAAATAGAAAAAATAAATAAAAAATCAAAATCATGAGGCGTCCATTTCACTGGACGCCTTCATCAATAACAAAAAATAATAAAATGAAAATAATAAATAAATAATAAAATTCTTGAAGGCGTCCAGGGCCCTGGACGCCTCCTTTTGAGGCGTCTAGATGCCTGGACGCATACCTGGACGCCTTCATTATCCCGCTCACGGGCGCCCCCGATCCGCCGATCGATCTGTCGTTTCGAAAAAAATACAAAAACTTTGAGGCGTACAGGTGACTGGACGCCTTCAATCTCCAACATCCGGACAAACCGACCCGCCGCTCAATTTGACGTTGTGCAAAAATCCAAGAATGTGAAGAAGTCTTGCCAATCAGACGTGCCCACTCGTGAGTCATGGACGCCCATCAAAACCACGTGTGGTACTATACCGTGTGCGACTTTCGACGGAATTCCGGTGGGCTTTTATGAAGGCGTCTAGTCTCCTGGACACCTTCATAAAAAGTTAAAAATAAAAATATAAAAATATATATTAATTTATTGATGGAGGCGTCTTGGGTCCTGGACGCCTCCATCCTCCGACTCTCTATAAATAGCAGACCCCCCCCCCTCCGTCCGAGGGAGAGCTTCTAAGAGGTCCGACAGGCTACCGGATCTCATTTCTAACCCGTGGGTCTTTTGCAGGGGGAGGTTCTGCCGGATTCTCGGGTGCCCGCGCTCGCAGGAGGAAGGCCGTCTTCATCCACCGTGCTTCCACGCCGTCCCTACGCTGCCGAAGCTCCGTCGGATTTCGCCATCGGCACATCCAATAAGGTAATCCTTTCCTTTTCTTTGTAGTTCTTTTACATTCATCATCTCGCATCCTCAATCTCCCTTTATAAGGGAGCCTTCTTTTATATACCTCTTTACATAATTTCATTCATCATTGCACTTTCCTCCTACTCGTGTCCGAGAGGGGTTTAAAATCACACCAACCAGGTGTGTGTCCTGCCACGATTTCATCACTTTTATTGCAAAAGATTGATACTACACTGTCATTTTCTAATTCTGTTTATAAACTGTCTGTTATTTTGTAAGGGTAACTGAAGAAAGCCCACTCCGTCGGCCGACCGAAGGGGGAGGAAGAAGCAACCCGCCACTTCCTGCTAGTAAGGTAGGCGCGATCACTCTTTATTTTTGGGATCCTCGACCCCTGACAATCACATCATAGTCTCGAGGCCGCGGCGAGTAATTTCCCGCAATGGCCGTTTGAATTCTGTCTGCTCCTTGTTATATCTTGAACTGCTCTTATACCTGCCATATTCTCGAGGCCGCGGCGAGTCACTTCCCGCAATGGCCGTTTAAATTCTGTCATTTATACCATGTTATATCTCTATTCTGCTATATTCTCGAGGCCGCGGCGAGTCACTTCCCGCAATGGCCGTTTGAATTCTGTCTGCTCCTTGTTATATCTTGAACTACTTCCATATCTGCTATAATCTCGAGGCCGCGGCGAGTCACTTCCCGCAATGGCCGTTTTAATTCTTGCTATTTAATTTTCGCACCATTCCCATCCCCCGAGGCCACGGCGAGTCACTTCCCGCTATGGCCGTTTAACCCTCATATCTTGCTATATCGCATCTATCTCGCACGCCCCGCCGGAGCAATCTCCCGTGGTGGCCTCTTCTCTCCTCTTCCAGTGTTGCAGCAAAACAAAATGAGCCCGCGCGCTCCACATCATTTCTCAACCGCGTGACGTCGCTCACAGATTGACGATCACGGTGGGACCTCTGGTTGCTTTCTTTCAGTTACCCTTGCAGTTTCTTGTAATTTGCTTTATTGTCTCTTGCGTGTTGTGATATCTTGATTGTTTCATTGTTCTGTTGCGCTCCATATATCTGTCAGCATTTCATTGCATACATCCATCCCTCTTTTCTATTCTTTTTCATTTTTTTTAAGGATCACCCTCTCTTGGTGAAGGAAGGACTCTCCGTTCAGGAATTCCTCTCGACGGACTAGAATCTCCTCCACTGGGACCTCCGTAAATCCCCGACATCGAAGAATCTCCTCTTCGTTCACTGGGCTGGTTGTACCATTGAAGTTCCCCGGAGTTAGTCGACCCATTCGTGGTGAGACGAGAGCCCGTAGCTGACACGGCGATGAAACAAAAACGAACTAGGGTCCCTATTTTGTGAGAACTTTAGATCTGGTTAAAAACATAAAAAAAATCATCAAAATCAAAACACAAAGAAAAAGGCGTAAAGGCATTCACTTGTTTGATAATCTTTGCTATTTGCTTGCCGGTGTATGTTTTTGCGTTCCGGAAAAACTCTGAGCATGGCTCACGAGTCTTTTGAGGAGAACCACCCTGGTCGTGGTGAGTCAGTCGAGCTGCGAGTCCATGCTATGGACTCGGGTCCTTCCCATGAGCCCTCACGTGAGGTGCAGGTTACCGCAGGGGACACATCCCCATCACAGGAT
This sequence comes from Amorphophallus konjac, assembly GCA_022559845.1. Classification (NCBI taxonomy): domain Eukaryota; kingdom Viridiplantae; phylum Streptophyta; class Magnoliopsida; order Alismatales; family Araceae; genus Amorphophallus; species Amorphophallus konjac. The sequence continues at coordinate 241,077,432 of CM040128.1, forward strand.
ATCTCCTCCCTGCTAGGTGTCCTCGCCAACACAGAGCTTACCTCTGAGCAGCTCAGGGCCTTCCAGGCCATTCTGAAAGGAAAGTCTGTTTCTCCTCCACCCCAGGAGTCAACCCCAGCCATCGCACCCGTCCAAGAATCGGTGCAGGCCATCCCATCTCATTCACTGGCGCAAGCCATCCAGTCTCCCTCGCTTCAAGGGCAGGCGAGTCAACAACCACCCTTGTTCCAATTCCCTTCGCAATCTCAAACCCCTGCTGTTCGCCACATACCGCTCCAGTAGGGGCCAATTGCCGGCTGCCCGGCATCTCCCTCTCATTTGGGGTTTCCCCCTCAAGTCGTCGGGAGACATTTTCCTCCCCAGTGGTAGGTGCCACCTTCACCTCCCGAGGAGCTCGCCCAATCGCTCCTCAACAGGTTCAATAGAATGGACGAACAATTTCAAAATTTGAAGAAAATGGTGGACGTGAAATCCACCCCGGAGGTTGCTTTGCCAATCCTTCCGGTCATCCATCTTCCTCCCTCCGAAATGCCCATGTACCGTAGGTACAATGGCACTGGCAACCCCTTTATTCACCTCAAGGACTTCATGTATGAGTCCTCATATTGGAAAAATGATCAGAGATCCCTGGCATACCTCTTTCGGAGGTCATTGGATGGTCCTGCGCTAGAGTGGTTCTATTCTTTGGAGCCCGGCGAGGCCGAAAATTTTGAAACAGTCCAGAGAAGATTTTTACAAAAGTATTGGGATAGGGTCGGTCCCTCTCTTTCCATTACCGACCTAGTGGCCGAGAAAATGAAGCCCGATGAAGATTTTGTCCATTATGCTGATAGATGGAGGTCTCTGGCAGAAAGGATAAGGGATACCCTCTCAGAGTCCAAACAAGTGAAGATGATTGTGTCCAATGCAACCCCACAGTTCAGGCATGTCCTGGCCATGAACAAGTTGGCCACAATGGAAGAGCTCTATGAGAGGGCCCGGTATATCCAAACCCAGTTAAAAGATTTCCCTATCATGCACATGTTTGAGCTGCCAAAGCCCAAGATAGTCAGAAAGACATGCACTGGTGTCCCGAGTGGAGCGACAGAAGGGGTCGTAACAAATGAGCAAGTGAGTGCAGTCAATAATGCCAACTATGCAGCCAACCCAAGGTTCCCACAAATGCCTCGACTTCCCCTCCAGCAAGGTCCTTTTCCCTCTCGTCCTACACCCCAAAACAATCCACCCCAGAACAACATGCCTCTACCATTCCCCCCCCCCCAGCAACAACAACCACTACCTCCATACCACCAAGTTCCACCCCCAGGGAATTATGGACCCCCACTGCAACAAAGGAGACCAATCGGCCCCAAGAGAGCCCATTACCCACTGTTGCCAGAAACCTTAGCAGATATTTTCAATGCCCTCATGGCCTCAAATACACTCGTCTTACCTAGGGAGAGGCTCGCATGGCCCCCGAATGTCGACACTTCCAGATACTGTATCTACCACAGGTAGCCAGGACACACAATAGAGAATTGTTTTCACTTTAAGGACTACATCTATGATATGAATGATGAGGGTGGGATTGACTGGGATGAAATGAGGCGATACGTCGCCGCTCTCAAAGCCAGGAGACCCCCTCCTAGACCACAGTTCTAACAGCAGCAGCAACAACCACAACAACAGCAACAGCCTCAGCAGGCACAACAACAATAGCCCAACATGGGCATAATCCAGAATCCATTGTCGGAGCACCAACAGCCCAATCACCAAGTCAACCCCATCTCCTCCTTCCCGGAAGTCGGGAGAGAGCAGGTGTGGCACCCAGAAAGTACCTCTATTCTTTCTACCGCCAACCCTATCGTCATGCAACCCCCTCGCCTTGCCCGGGTAGCACCTCTCTCTCATCAACCCGCATTACAACCTATAGTACCACCTTCGCCATTCCCATTGCCATCACGTCCTCTCATTCGTACCCCTCCCATTAACTCACCAATGACCTATCTGCCAACACCATCCACTACGCCCTCACACCCTCTCATCTTCTCTCATTCCTCCATTTTGCCGTCCACCTCTACTACATCTACCCCTATGCCTTCCAAACCTCTCATCATCCGTCAACCATACCTAACCCCGCCTATCTCCACAATACCATCACCAATGCCTTCAAAACCACTCATCACCCACCATCCCTCTCAAAACCATTACCCGCCTCAAGCCTTATCCACTTCCACTTTGCCTCCACCTCTACCTTCCAAACCCCTTATCCTTCATCGCCCATATGATATTCCCTCTACCTCCACCATGCCTCCACCGAACAAACCTCTCGTCAGAATCCCTGCTCCCATTGCTACTCCCGCTTCGTCAACCATTCCTCCACCACTACCCCTCAAACCTCTGTTAAAACCCACAGCTACCCCCATAAAGGTACAAAAGCCGCAGGTAATGGTGCTCTGGAGTGGAAGGATTTTCATAGGGTCTTCCCCCAGAACAGTCAGAACCCCGAGCAGTCTCAGCCAGAGAAGGACGATGGAGAACAGTCAGAAAATTCTATCCCTGGAACACAGTATGATTTGTTGAAACACTTGGACAAGACACCTGCTCGGATCTCCATCCTCGAGCTGCTTCAAAGGTCCACGTCCCATCAGGCGGCCTTGATGGAATATCTTCAAAAGGTCATGGTGAATGAAGACCTCCCCGTAGAGAAAATTTCAACCGTCCTGACACCAACAGACACACAACCGGCCATCATGTTTCACAACTACGAGCTCGCTCCCAAGGAAGCTCGAAAATATGCGTTGTGCATTGCAATAAAAATCAATGGAGTCTCCATAAACCCGTGCCTTGTAGACACGGGTGCGTCCATAAATGTGATCTCCATGAGCACCCTTCAGTTGTGTGGGGTCGACGAGGAACAGATAAGACCTTCCTCGATCACAATCAGCTTATGACAATAGCAAAAGGCCGCCACAAGGGATGATTATCCTAAAAGCGGAGCTAGGCCTTCTGTCAGTCTCCACGGAATTCCACGTCCTCGACATGGACCCCACATTCAAGGCAATACTGGGTCGCCCCTACATTGAAGCCATGGATGTTGTGCCTTCCACCAACCATCAGTGCTTGAAGTTTTCTTACAATGGGAGAATTATTAAAGTGGTCAGTACACATGTCCTTCACACGGTGGATGCTATCAACACCTCTCTGCCCTCTGTTTGGCCGTCTCACTGGCCCATATTGTCGCTGCTGGATGTGTGTGATTCATCTCACATTCCGCTAGCACCAAAGAAGCCAATCAAGGCGACAACGCCATATCTCCCTTTTCATTCCAAAGGTTGGCAGATTATGAGGAATATTGGCTATCAACAGGGCAAAGGTCTGGGCGCGCAACTACAAGGTAGGCTGAAACCACCGAAGGAAATCAGGCCGAACCGCAGGTTTGGCCTAGGCTTCAAAGGACCACTCAAGGCAGATTGGAAGCCCCTCACATGGACCCTATCAAACCATTTCAACAAAGGGCCCGTTATTCAGATGGGGGATTACCCGCAAAAAGCACACGGGGGATCACATGCTGTATATTCAGCTGAAAAATATCCGAGGGTCACCAAAAGAGGCAAGATCGAAGATCCAGAATGCGAATGGGACAAGTGGTTTGATATACGGGATATTTCTGTTGCACTGGAAAGGATGTTCTCGCCTCCCCATCTTGAAGGACCGCCATTGATCTCCGAAATGCCAGAGAATATCACTACTGTTGCCAAGGTTCCAAACTATCCTCGTCCTCGTCAGAAGGACTCTGTCACCGGCGGATCTTTATCCGTCATCAACATTGCCATCGACGGCTCATTAGCCGCCGTCTTCTCCATTCACTCATCTCAGCCTTTGCTGATGTCTTCTTCCTGGGCCAGACGATTGTCTGATGATCTTCCCAGGTCCCCTTCTCTACTCACCTACCTGCGCGAGTTTCTCAACCTGCGCCAAGTTTTCAATCATGATCTGCTCTACGAGCCTCCCAATCCTTTAGCTATAACCACTTTCGCTCTCCTCCGATTTCTTTTCATTGTTTTGTCATCAAAAATGAAAATGAAAAAAAAACGTCAATTTTCAAACTCCTCAACAACACATCATTATTGAGGAAACCTCCTACATCTCCTACGAGTGCGTCCCGCCCTGCGGGCCACTCATCCAAGGTCCCATGAGTGACCTTTTCTACCCCTCCTCTGAGGGGTCTTTCTCTGTACATTCTTCACCATCCCCCTCAACCTTTTCTCCTTCTGTAAATAATGTGAGTCAAACTAGGGATAATAAGTCAAGGGTAGTATCCAAAAAGAAATCCAAGGGTAGGCAGATCCCTCATCGATTCCTTCTCGATTTAGCCACTAGGTGTCAAGCCCTTCTATCCATCCCTCAGTTGCTAGAAAATCCCATCCAGCTACCGGAGATAGAGTGTGAGTGCAACTGCACAGTTGATGAAGGATATGTGGTTTATGAAATCACCGATGAAGAATACCCTTTTGAAGAAGGGGATGAAGAATATGAGGATGCGGCTGGCGCATATGCTAGTGGAATAAGAAGATTCGACGAGCCGTCAGCCCCCGTAGAAGAGTCCACCAAAGAAGTCAACTTGGGAATTGAGGAAGACTCTAGGATCATCCTCATAAGTGATAATCTACCACCCTCTGAAGAAGAGGCATTGATCGAAGTTCTTAAAGAGTATAAGGACACGTTTGCATGGAGCTACAAGGATATGCCAGGTCTGGATTCAACCTTGGTCAAACACCGTGTAACTCTAAAACCAGGGTTCGTCTCGGTAAAACAAAGGTTAAGGCGTTTCCACCCTCAGATGGCCTTGAAAATGAAAGAAGATGTCGACAAGCTCCATAAAGCCTGGTTTATTAGAGTCGTCCTTTATCCTCAATGGGTGACAAACAATATCCCGATCATGAAGAAAGATGGGAAAGTCAGGATTTACATCGACTTCCGGGACCTTAACTGCACGTGTCCAAAGGATGATTTTCCCTTGCCTCATATTGATGTGTTAATCGATAACACAGCAGGATATGAAACCCTCTCATTTATGGATGGATTTTCAGAATATAATCAAATTCGTTTGGCAAAAGAGGATTAGGAGAAGACGTCATTCACTACACCATGGGGAACATATTGTTACGTGGTCATGCCGTTTCGATTAAAAAATGCTGGAGCTACTTACCAAAGAGCTATGATGGCCATATTTCATGACATGATGCATATATATCTGGAGGTGTATGTGGATGATTTATTGGTGAAATCAAGGACCAGGATGGAACATCCAAGGGTTTTGGCTAAGGTCTTGCAGAGATCAAGGGAGTTCCAATTAAAAATGAATCCGAAAAAGTGTGTGTTTGGTGTATCATCGGGCAAATTACTGGGCTTCATTGTGAGCAAAAGGGGGATCGAGATAGATCCCAACAAAGCTAAGGCCATCAGGGACATGCCACCTCCCAAAAATTTGAGGGAAGTCCGAGGTTTAATTGGGAGGTTGCAATTCATCCGTCGGTTTGTGTCTTAGCACTCGCAAAGGTGTAGACCTTTCTATGAGTTGACCAAGCCGAGAGTAGAATTCCATTAGGATTCTAAATGCCAAAAAGCTTTTGAAGGGTTAAAGGAATATCTGGCTAGTCCACCCGTTCTCATTCCACCCAAACCAAAAAAATCTCTGATCCTTTACATCTCAGTCTTGGATAACTCCGTGGGAGCCGTCCTCGCGCAAGCCGATGAAGAAGGCAAGGAACGGGCAACCTATTACTTGTCCAAACTCCTCAATCCCTGCGAGCAGAAGTACACGGGTATGGAGAAAACTTGTGCTGTCCTCGTTTAGGTAGTACAGAAATTAAAGCACTACTTTTTGGCTCATGAAGTCCATTTGATTGCTCGTATGAACCCCATCAAGTTTCTCTTGGAGAAATCTATCCTCACTGATAGGCTAGCACGCTGGCAGAGTTTTCTCTCCCAGTTTGACATCACCTACATTCAGCAAAAGGCAATTAAAGGCTATGCTATAGCCGAGCATCTCGCTCATTATCATCTCCCCAAATTCGATCCTGTCCAGTCAGAGTTTCCAGATGAGGAACTAATGACCATCAACCAATCAGATGATTACATATGGACGTTACATTTTGATGGAGCTCTGAATTCCCAAGGGAAAGGAATTGGCATTGCCCTCCTGTGGCCTGAAGGCCTTACATTCCCACTGGCATACCAGCTCAAATTCCCTGTTACCAATAATATAGCTGAATATGAAGCTCTTCTAGCTGGCCTGGAACTCGCTCATTCTTTTCGTATCACCGAATTGCGAGTCGTAGGTGATAGTCAACTCATTCTTCGTCAGGTGCTCACCAAATATCGCACCCGCGATCCCAAGCTCAAGCCATACCAAGAACTCGCTGCTGCCTTTGCCAAGCTGTTCACCAAATTGATCTTTGTCCATGTCCATCGTCATCAGAATATTCTGGCCGATGCCCTCGCCTCGTTGGCATCATCTTTAAGGTTCCCTCTAGGAAGATGGTTTGATTCCATTTCCATCTACAAGCGTCACGCCCCTGCAATCGATGACGCTTCCTATGTAGATATCAAGGATAGGATAGCAATGAATGCCCTACAGGAAGAAATCCTTGAGAAGAGGGAAATCATGTTGGTAGAATTTGAAGAAAAATTGGCCGACGAGGAGAAACCTTGGTTCTACGAAATTGTCAAGTATTGCAAAGATCAGTCTTACCCTGAAGGAGCCACCACGGAGGATAAGAAAGTCATAAGAAGGGTGGCTCAAAAATACACATTGGTTGGAGGTCTACTGTACAGGAGAAGCCTTACAGGTGTTCTACTAAGATGTCTTGATGACGATGAGGTTTGGAAATGTGTAGAGGAAGCACACTCAGGTGTATGCGGTGGCCATGTAAATAGCCAAATGCTCGTTAAGAAGATCGTTCGGCAAGGCTTTTACTGGCCCACTATGGAAGAGGATTGTGTTATTTATGTCCGTATATGTGTCAAGTGTCAGCTCCACGCTGACAAAATTCATTCACCATCTTCCTCACTTCATCCAATATCCTCCCCATGGCCTTTCTCCATGTGGGCATTCGACATCATTGGTCCTCTAGGTGATCCCAATTCCCTCACCAAACAGAAATCTTTCATCCTCGCTGCGACGGAGTACTTCACCAAATGGGCCGAAGCCGAAGCTTACGCAGAAATCAAGGCATCAACAGTCTGTAAATTCATCATGAGGAACATCCTCGCCAAGTTCGACGTCCCAAGCACAATCGTCACCGACAATGGGCCACAGTTCATTTCTCAGGACCTTCAGACCTCTGCAAAAGGTACGCAATTGCATTGCATCATTCATCACCTTATTACCCACAAGGTAATGGCCAAGCAGAGGCCACCAACAAGACATTGATCAAAATCATAAAGAAAACCTGCGAGTCTAGTAAGTTTTCAGACTGGCCAGAAAAGCTTATCGAAGCTCTATGGACCTATCGCACCTCAATCGTACCCCCACCGGGTAAACTCCGTTTGCCCTGACTTATGGTATGGAAGCGGTAGTCCCGTACGAGACTCTGATCCCTTCTCTTAGAGTACAATTGGATGAGGAATTTCCCCTCGACGAACGTCGTAATTCACTCCTTGCCCAGTTGGAACTCTTAGATGAGAAGCGGCTGGCCGCTGCCGAGCATGCGCGTGTGTATCAAAATAGACTCGCTCGCTTTTACCAAAAGAAAGTCATTGAGAGAAAATTCAAAGTCGGTGAGATGGTTGTTAAAAGAATTTTTGTCAAACCTGGAGGGCCGCGTTCTAAACTTCAACCCAATTGGGAAGGACCGTACGTGATTCAGGCTGTGCATCCTGGCAACGCCTACAGACTAGTCGATGCTGAAGGGTCCGAGTTATCCCACCCTTGGAATGGGCTTTATCTTAAAAAATACTACCCTTAGATAAGTGTCAAAACAACAAAAAAAATTGAAAAGAAAAGAAAACAACAAAAAATCAAAATAATGAAAAACAACAAAAAATATGTATATACAACAACAAAACCCAAAAAAATATATATAGAAAAAGAGAAAAAAAAGAAAAAAATTCAAAATGCCGATGCCTGGGAGTCACCATGTTGTTAAGTCACTGCATCCAACCTCCATGATGGGATAGGGCCCATTAAGGCTTGGTAGGCACCGGTCTTGGTCTGCCAGAACCGTGGAGATCCATGTCCGCCACATCAGCTTATGCTCGCTCAAAGCAAGCCAACATGTACACACTTACGTATTTTATCAAAAAAAAAGGGGTTGGTAGCATCACCTACGTTGGGGCCTCACCCAGAAGATCTCCAGAAGCTGTAATCTTTATTCTCTTCTCTTCGACCAAATGAGACAGCCGGCGCCCTTAAAACGCTGAGCATGAGAAACCAAAGCTCAAACCCCTTAAGGCGAGAGTAGGATCCATTTCCTCGAGCATCGGTCAGAGCACGAGAAGAGGGCAGTGTCCCCGCAGGCATACAAAAGGGAGCCCACAACGTCAAATGACTACATCTCCCTCGCAAAAAAGAAGCACAAAATCAAAATCAAAAGAAAAGCCTGGTCGTGACCGTGCCTGATTCAATCGATGAAACCCCTCCAAGCAAAAATCTAAATCCGCAAAAGGGGCCATGGAATGTAAATGCTCGAGATTTGTCCGAAGTTGTCCGAAAGGGAAGAGTTAAATGGGCCCTTATTGGCTCGCCGGGTTAACGATTTTGCCGGTCCTCTCAGGAGGTTTACCCCCTACACTCTTCCTTCTTCCTTTGAAGATGAAAGCTCGATGGAGTTTCTGAAGGGTGAAACCCGCCAAGGTCTGTCACCATATTTTAACACACACATATGGCTGTCTACTTTGAAAAGCAAAAGCTATTGCTGCGAAGGAGTCTCTGTGTTTCTGGCCGGTCAAGACCCCTGTCTACTGCCTTGATGTCTTCTTATTTAACCTTGGGCTTAGGCCAATGCAAGCGCGTCACCTATGGGTGCGACAGCGTCTGATTCTGGGTCAGCGTCGCGCGGTTGGTCGTTAGGGTTCCAGGGTGTTCCATCATATACCATCTAGAGTTGTGAGGAGATAGACCCGGGTCGGGCAAATCATTTACCTTGAACACCTTTTGGGTGAATCCCTATGGTCGGAAACAACTGGGAGCCTAAGCATGGCATGACGGTATTGTCATCAGGGTAAGTCTTAGCCGGCGGGATCATCATTCGAGGGGTCTAGAGGCCCAAATCAACCTAGATGTGCGCTTAGGATACCTGGGAGGTTAGTAGGAAACCCATGTTCTCATGTAGGTTAGGTGCCGTATGGGTGCTTACCAGGCGTTAGCGACAAAAAAATGATAACAATAAAAATAAAGAGAAAAGAGAAAATGTAGATATTTGTAAACAAAAAAAATGAATATAACAAAACAACAAAAAACGCCAGAAAAATAAAAAAAAAATCATTTTCGCATGATTGCATTTGTATGCAGCATTTCACTTTAAATTTCGCTTGCATTCGTGTGCTTGTCTGTCGCATTCATCACCATCGCATTTTTCCCTTGCCTTCATTAATAAAGGCTTGGCCCCTTGACCCGTTATCAAGGACAGTCAAAATGACCACCTGCTTATTGGGCAAGGGGCCAAGTCAGAACAGAAATTCTGACTTGTTTGTTCAGTGATGTGTGCAAGGATTCGAGATGGTAAGAATGAAAATCAACAAAAACAAACCTTTTATGTCATTCCTTCTAGTAATTACATTAAGTTCCACCTTCTCTCTCTACATTACTTGTCCCGCCACTCTCCGGGCAAAACGCTCTCAAGGGTGCTACCCAACTACGAAAAGCTGTACTTCTGCCGCTCTGCACTCCTCTTCCTATCCCCACACCCCGGCGTTGATCCGTCGGGGCAGCAAAGAAGCTACTAACACGAAAGCCACGCTCTCGTGCTCTTCGGTAGCGTTCCTCGCCATCTCTCAGCCATTGTTCAGCGAGACCAAGGCTGGTTCGGAGTTCAAACAGTTGGGCCTCCATCGCCCTTCGCTCCTCCCTCTCAGCCAATCTGTCGGCTCTTTCTCTTTCTTTGTCCTTTCTTTCTCTGCCCGTTCTCTCTCACGGTCTTCCCTCTCCAGCTGAAGGGTGATCTTCAGCTCCATGGCATCCCTAGAAGAGTCGTCGTCAGGACGACGCCGCAATTCCTCCTCCAGCTCTGCTATTCTAACCTCCCTCTGCGCAGCATGGGCAAGTGCCTCTTGCGTCTCCTTTTCCTGCCAGATGTATCATCTCAGATAGGTGGCAAGGCATGAACAAGGAGAATTCAATAGTGAAACCCCTACCTGTATAGAGAGCATTCCTTCTGCCTCCGCGGCACGCTGCGTGGCACGAGCAAGTTGCTCGTGAAGCAAGTCAAGTTCTGAGGTAGGGATCCATAAGCTGGAAGAGACTCCACCGGCTCCCATCGCCGATGAGGCCGCGTCAATTTGGGCGCGCTGTAATCATGAGATGATAATTAGAGGCTAAGCACCGTGATTCTAGGGTCGTGATTCGGAGCGTGCACTGTATACACCTACCGAGGCACTCAAGGCTCCACGGGTGTCACCCAACTGTTGCTCCGTCTCTGCTAGGCGAGTTCGTAAGCTCGCTATCATAGTGTCACGGACATCCTGCACCCATGCCATAGAAGTCGGCATTCCCACAAAAATCATAAAAAATAAGAAAATGAGAAAAGGGAGACCTACCTCCACAAGTCCCCGGGGTTGGAGCCGCTCTGCATACATTATCTTATACAGACGCAGATAGTCTTCACTATCATGCGCATGCGATTCCACGATTGTGCCACCTCGTTGCCAGTCTTCATACTGTTCGGGGAACTGCACACGCCAATCAATGCAGGTTGCCGGTCCCCGTGTCTTTCTCCCGACGCGAGGTGGCGCAGCCGTATCCACCCATTCCTGAGCCAGTCCTAAAGTCCTCATAACCAATCGTAGCCGAAGCGGCTCGATTTCATTTAGGCAGTGCATCCACAGTTCTCGTCCGAACCGGGCACGACTTGTTAAAACCCATGGTTGGTCGACATCGACCATGCCTGAGTAGGGTCTCCAGTTTACCTAGGTTAGGTTGTACATACCCGTTTAGCTGGTCAGAACCAAAAATAAAAATAAAAATAATTCCAAAAAAGAATCCCACCATCGCTGCAGGGAACTCCTGTAGCTCACGCCTTAGCACCATCAGTTGGTAGGTTAGAGGTGCTGCACTCATGATGGGTTGCCACCGCCTGGCTAACGGCACCATCACTGGTCGCCAATGTCGAGCTCTCCCCATCGGGAGGTAATAATAGCTCCACAGCTGCATATCATATGCCATCAGTACCTTAAGTGGACTATTACAAAAAAAAAACAAAAAAATAAAAAAATAAAACAAAACCAAAATATACCTGGATAAGTGGTGTGAAACCACTCACAGTCATCTCACGGTCTGCCTCTTGGGACAGACCTGTAAACAGGTGCGCCAGCATGGCAGCTCCCCAGGCATACTGACCTACTCTTTCGAGGTCTGATAGCAGCTCCAGGAAACGACAATGGATACCGTCTCCTTTCGAGCTCAGTATCAATCTTCCCAGCAAGAAGAGGAGAAATCTCCTCAAATCCATGTTGGATCTCTCCCAATTCGCCAAAATCCGTGCAGTACACAGCACGACATCCTCTTTCCATCCTTTCCATGAATTCTTCCGAGGACTCATCGTCCCGTCGACGAGTATCAGTGAGCCCTAATGCCTCCATGATAGATGCCCTTGCTACTGACATGTTCTTCCGACCATCTAGGTCCAACCCCAGTAGCTTCTGGGCACCTTCTCGGTAGTCCGCGTAGGTGACTCTGGTCACTGCCTCGCCATCCACCTTGAGGCTCGTGATTCGGACCACATCTTCCAGACTGGGCACCATGTGCCCCCAGGGCATCAAGAATGCCCGACTCACTGGGTCCCATCTTTCACGCAAGCCTTGGATCAGGATCAGGTCGAGCTTGATCGGCTCGATCCTCAGGAAGACACCAAATCCCATCACGTCTAGCCTGGCCTTCTGAAAATCCAGGAGACCCCTGTATGCTGCCGCTACTAATTCCCATGAAATATGGGATTTCATCACACTCTGCGCATACACGAGGAATGGAGAAGGGTTTTGTCAAAGGAAGAAAGAAGGAAAGAAAGGAAGAAAGGGAGAATGAGAAAAGGGGGCAGGAAAGCTCAGCTTTCGAGTTGCGATTGAGTCCTCTCGCTGAAATGCCCTTCGAGGTCCGAGAGTTTCCTAGAACTGCTACCGCTGGACCTACTTCTCTTCGAGGAGTGGGAAGATTCGCCCTCCATCCAGACCTCAGAATCCTGAGTTCCTCCGCTCCCGTGGGAACTTGTACTCTTAGAGTTGGCTCTCGATGTCCCTGAGAAAATGAAAGAGACAGGTATCTATAGAAATAGGAGAAGTGCGGGCCAAGATTACCTCCATCACCATTAACGATAGCCCTCGCGATAGGGCACCTGCCCTGCGGCCCCATGTGTCGCTTCACCGCTCGCGCAGGGTGATTGATTGGACGATGTAATGTGACGACACGCTCCTTATACTGTTAGGGATGCCCTGTCATGATATAAAGGTCGTCCGGAAAGATTGAAAGATCGTTCAGGAGAAGTGGCTAGAGCCGTCATTATTGACTTCGACAGTAGATTTCCGTATGAAAGACGGTCAGAGCGAGACATGAGTCCCCATTTTCGGACGGGATCTCAACAAGCACGTCACATGGGAACAGTGCAAAGGAGAAGAAGCGTAGGAAGGAAGGAACGCACGAGAGGACCAGTGAGCAACAGGGACACAATCACTCCATTCATAGGTCTACATAAACTGTCATAAACATCACAATCATAGAGAGGAGGCGTATGCTAGCTCGCCAACTCTTTCCATCACACTCACGCATATCCCTCTAGGCGTCCCTCTGCTCCCCCTAAGGTGAGGGTCCCTCAGGGGCCTTCTGGAGCCCCGTACAACAGCAGTCCCCTCACCCTGTGGCAACTGCTCCACAGCAGCGGCCCGCTGCTGATCCCCTGGCGTGGTGAAGAAGCCACCGACAGAAAGGTGGCCAGACTGGCGGAGTCGCGCCCCAAACTCTTGTGCCCTCTCGTAATTCGCCTCCATGTTCTCTAGCCTCTGTCCCGTAGCTCGAAGGCCTAGCTGGAGCTCCCTCACCTGGACCTCCATGGCTCTTCTGTCCTCTCTCTCCTTCTCCCTCTCCAGCCGTTCTATCTCCGCCTCTCTCTTGGCCACCTGGAGGAACACCCTCAACTCTAGGATGTCCGGATGTGGCCTCTCCTCACTGTGACGCCGCAGCTCCGCTACAGTCGCTACCCAGGCATCACGCTCCTCTTCAGCCCGAGTCTCGCGGGCCGCTGCACCGGTAAGTTACTCTCGGAGGGAGGCAATCTCCAGAAAAGGGGCTGAGGAGCTGGAAGACGCGTCGCCAGCCATTCCCACCATCGCTGCCTCCTGGGCACGCTGGAACAAACAAACAACGGCCGTCGGCTAAGCTCAAAAAAAAAATAAAACTAAATAAAAATTGCAGCACTTAACTTACCAGGATCAACAGTTCCTGTTGAGTGACAGCCAGCTACCACCTAGCCTCTGCCAGTTGGGCACGCAAGCCATTGATGTCGCACGTATCCCCGGGTTGGAGAGGTCCCACATGACTCTCCCTCCGCTGCCGCTGGAAGTCGGCACTGTCTTGCACCAATACGCTCCCTTGCTGCCCAGGGAGACGTATGCGCCAGTCCTCGAGCTTCGCCTTGCCGCGACTCTCCTTCCTGACACGGCTCGGCTCATCTGCACTCGCCCATTCATCAGCTAAGCCCAGGGATCCTTGCCATGCCCTACATCAAGAAAGAAGGGTCTTACGTCAAACAACGAGAACGCGTCTCCTGTCAAGGACGCGTCCCTCATTTGAGTGCAACACTCGCCGAACCCTTTTCCCCTCTCGCATGGCTTGCTCCAAACTCCAAATGAATCAAAGAGGAGGAGATCGAGGACCTACCAGATCATGTTCACCTCCCTCCGCGCCATCGGGTCCCTCGGGTCCCTCAAGTACCCGAAGGGGCCCTTCCTCTTCCATGGATGCCTCTCCGTGCTCTTGCGCGTCCCTCCTCGGGCGAGGAGTTCCTCGCCCCTCTCTCCCTTCACCACGATTTGGCCCACCAAACTCCATCGATCGAGAGTGAAGAAGACGAAGACGGGCGAGCAAATCTCGACGGGAGGCGGGATCGTTTGCGGGCAAGGCACGGAAGAAGGGCCGCCTGGCACTTTAAATTTGAATTTGAAAGTTAAGACGCGTCCTCGCGCCTAGACGCGCCCAAAAGAGAGCAAAGAAACATGATCCCTCCGTGCAAGGCGTAATTCCCTACTTTTCAGGGCAAGGTCTCGTGAAGCGTGCCTCGAAAGAACAGGTGCAAGAAAGAAGCGTGGGAAAGGGAAAGTGCACACAACAAAAGGAACCATTTCATTTCACATAAGCAAACAGTCAGTTGTACATCATAAAGTGAGAAGGTGGGGTGTACAAGCAACTCTCTAACTCTCGCTACCACCCTCCTGATCATCTCTCTCCTCCTCTGACGGGGATCCCTAGGGGGCCTCCGCGAACCCTGAGAGCGGTGCTCGCCTCGCCCTGTGGTGGCACGCCAGCCTCGAAGGCGGCGACGCTCCTCGCCGAAGAAACCAGAAGCTGCCCATGGAGAAGGAACCAGACTGACGAAGTCGCGCCCTCGCTCCTTCGCCCTCTGATACCGCTCCTCGCTCTCCCGAAGCCTCCCCTCCGCCGTGCCGAGATTCAATCGGAGCTCCATCAGCTGGGCCTCCAGAGCCCTCCTCTCATCCCAATCTCGCAGTCGCTCCGCCCTCCTATCCTCCCTCCTCTCTCTCTCCCTCTCCCTGTCCTCCCTCTCTCTCTCTGTCCTCCCTCTCTCTCTCCCTCTCCCTCTCCCTCTCTCTCTCTCTCTCATCGCCTCTCTCCTCGACAGCTCAAGGGCAATCCGTAGCTCCAGCATATCACAAGGAAGCTCCTCCTCCCGCCGTCGCTCCTCCTCTAGCTCCGCTATCCGGGCGTCACGCTCTGCCGCCCAGGCGTCACGCTCCTGCTCGGCACGGACTGCACGAGCCAGGGCATCTCGGATCTCCGCCACCTGTCAAAGCACGCATGACCCGTAAGAGATCAAGAAGAGCAACTGGAAGGTGAGCCGGGGTCAAGCAAGCACTCACTCGAGCCTCACGCTCGCGCTCGGCCTCCTCAGCCCGGGCCACCGCGTACGCCAGTTGCTCCTGAAGGGAAGAGACCTCCGGAGGAGGGCCCCACGAACTGGAACCCGCTCCACCAGCCATCCCGGTTGCCGCTGCCTGATGGGCCCGCTGAAACACAAGAGCAAACGACAGTCAGAGGCTAAGCATCAAAAATCCAGGTCAAAAAAAATGCATCATACATTGCATAGACTCACCAGGATCTCCAACTCCTGCCGGACAACGCTAACTGCTGCCTGGCGTCCGCCAGTTGGGCACGCAGGTCGGCAATCATGTTATCCCGGGCATCCTGCATTGCACATAGATTAGTGTCACATGCATATGTATAGAAAAGCAAACACCCTCATTTCACACTTACCCCTGCCGCCCCACCAAGGTGTAGACGCTCCCCGTACGTGGCCCAGTACCGTCTCAGGTAGTCGGTGCTGTCCTGCACATGGGACACCACTGGGACCCCGCCCTGCTGCCAGTCCTGGTACTGCGCAGGGAAGCGCGTGCGCCAGTCCACGACCTTCGCCTTCCCCGGGTCTTCCGCCCGACGCGGACCGGCTCATCTACCTCGACCCACTCCTGGGCTAACCCCAACGTCCTCATGACCAGCCTGAGCCGCAGCGGCTCAATCTCGTTCAGGCAATGGACCCACACGTCCCGCCCAAAACGAGGACGACCCGCTGCGACCCAAGGCTGGCCAGCATCGGCCATGCCCAGGTAGGGCCTCCACACCACCTGCATCGCCATACATGCATCATATTAGTTGCCATTTTACTCAATTGAGTCACATAAAAACAAAAATAATCATACGCATCATACCATAGCCTCGGGGTACTCGGTCAGCTCCCGTCGAAGCGACGCCAGCTGGTAGCCGTGTGGTGCCGCAACCATGACCGGCCTCCATCGCCGCGCCAGGGGCACGGCTCTCCTGTTCCCCTGCCTGGCTCTCCCCATCGGGAAGTAGTAGTAGCTCCACACCTGCATCCATCATGCATCATTAGCACGAATAATGTCATAACTACAATAAAATGCATAAATAAAATGTTTACCTGGAGAAAAGGTGCGAAGCCGCTGACTGTCGTCTCCCTCTCTGAAGTCTGGGAGAGATCGGCGATCAAGTGGGCGAGTAGGGCTGCTCCCCACGCATAGTCCCCCACTCTGTCCAGGTCCGCCAGGATCCCAAGGAAGCGGCAGTGGATGCCGTCCCCCTTCGTCCCCAGCAGAAGGCGGCCCAGGAAGAAGAAGAGGAACCTCCGGAGGTCTAGATCCACCAGCTCCCGCTCGCTCGGGTCCTGGGTGAAAGCTGCACGGGCGTCTCCCTCCAGTCGTGCCAAAAACTCCGCTCCAGTCTCGCTGACCCGCTGGCGCGGGTCAACGAATCCGAGCGCCTCCATAATCTCTACTCGGCCGACTACCCTACTGTCTCTATCTGTCGCGCTCGTCTCTAGCCACAGCAGGTCCAAGGCGCTCTCTCTGTAGTCGGGGTAAGTGACCCCGCTGATTGCCTCTCCGTCCACTCGTAGCCCGGTGATCCGAGCTACGTCCTCTAGTGTCGGCACCATGTGCCCCCAGGGCATCAGGAATGCCCGACTCGGCACGTGCCAACGCTCCCTCAATGCCTGGATGAGAGGAAGGTCAAGCCGGAAGGGCTCGATCCTCAGGAACGCTCCAAAACCCATGGCGTCCACCCGCGCCCTCTGGAAGTCTGGCAGTCCCTGATACGCTGCAACCACTAGGGACCAGCTGATCCGGCTTTTCATCACGCCCTACACACCACAAAACAAACAAAAAAAAGGAACACATCAGAGTCATGAATAATAAACAACAACACTGTACATAATATTTATTTATTTATTTATTTTCTATTTATTTTAATATATATATATATATTTATTTATTTATTTAAAGGCGTCCCACCCACTGGACGTTTTATTTTTTATTTTCTTTATTTTATTTAAAAATAAAAAATAATAAAAATAATGAAGGCGTCCAGTTACGTGGACGCCTCCATATTTTTCATTTAATTATTTATATAATAACCCCAAAAAAATATATAAATAAAACAAAAAAAAAGAAATATGGAGGCGTCCAGGCCCCTGGACGCCTCCTTCCCTCACTCCCCCCACCTTCTGAACGCCGCCTCTCGCCCCATTTCACGCCTAATAAAGCAACAAATGGAGTCTAAGGGGCTTACCGGGTCGTGCTCATCCTCCCCCGCGTCGCCGGGGCCCTCAGGACCCTCCACGGCCAAGGGAGGTGCCTCCTCTTCCGCGGCAACCTCCTCCTCCACGGCAGCTCCTCTGCATGATCCCTCGACTTCCTCGGACGACGAGCAAGTCGTTTCCGCTTCTCTCACCCTGGCTCGGGCCTCCTTGCTCCATTAGGAACTGAGAATGGGTCGTTCAGAGTAAATGGGTCGTTGGAATGAACAGGGAAAGAGAAAAGGGGGTGAAGCCCCCCTTTTATAGAATTTGACACTTTATTGGGGCGTCGAGGCGCCTGGACGACCCTATAAAAAAATTTTAAAAAAAATTCAAAAAAAATTTGGGGCGTCCAGGTGCCTGGACGCCCCCATAAAAAAAATTTTATTTGGGGCGTCCAGGCGCCTGGACTCCCCCATAAAAATTTTAATTCAAAAAATTCAAAAAAATATTTGGGGCGTCCAGGCGCCTAGACGCCCCCCATAAAAAACTTTAATTAAAAAAATTCAAAAATCTTTGGGGCGTCCAGGCCCCTGGACGCGTCCATAAAAAAATTTAATTAAAAAAATTCAAAAAGATTGGGGCGTCCAGACCCTTGGACGCCCCCATAAAAAAAAATTTATTAAAAAAAATTTCAAAAAGTTTGGGGCGTCCAGGCCCTTGACGCCCCCCTATAAAAAAATGTGTGTGTATATATATATGATCATAATATGAATAAATAAGAAAAAAAAGAAACAAAAAAAATAATAAAATAATAAAATGATAACAAAGGGGAACAATGGTCCAAAATGTCAAATATCAGATTTTATTCTATCAAAAGTAAAGTGAGCTACATCAGGGGCTTAGGCGCTTTAGGCCTTAACTTCCCCAGTTCGGTTACATAAGCCCTCCACAGCTCGCATTCTTCCTCCACGTGCGCTAATGCCTTTCCCGCAACACTTGTCTTCCAGGGTGCTTTAATGGCCTTCGCTTCCTTCGCATCCGCTTCCGTGCCCAACTCCCTCTTCTTCAAAGGAACGATGCCGGTTAGCAGTGGGAACGAGTGGCGTGGAATGCCAATCTGGAGGCAGCACCGATGCGCGTTGTAAAGACAAACTCAGTCGCGCCGATCAGTTGAGTTCAGCTCCGGAGAAGACCTCATGAGGAGTTCAAGCGAGAGTAGACATGCCGGTGCGCAAGTGAAGAAGCTTTGTGTCATGGTTCTGAAGTGAGACCGCCAGTCTTCACGTTTCCTCAGCCACGGAACACGGTTCGCTATGGTACCACCGAAGCCTAACACATCGGCTATGTGATGAAGGGGGCTTTGTTGGAAGAGCTTCGAAGCAGTCGGCATCCCCTCACGGTGGTCAAATTTGAAGTGCAAATCAATCCAGCAATTCAGAACAAGTGCGCAACCGAAAGGAGGCTTACCCATGCTGGAGGCAGTAAGGCCACTGTAGAGGTAGGCAAGGACGGCGGGTCCCACCCTCTTGCCACTCCAAATCTCGCAGATGGCACTCAATTGGTCCTCCTCCACTATGTTGTCAGTATAAGGGAATAGGAGAGCACCCGCTAGACAAATAGTGAACCCTTTCATGATTCCTTCCAAATGATCATCGTCTGGTGACCCTCTCAGGGCATCCATGACCCATTCCGCGAGCTTTTGCAAATCAATTCCCTTTTGAGTACGGACCTTTCTGGATGCGCTAGGCGGCAAGGAGCTTCCAAGGATACTCTCGGAAGTCACCCTTATCAGCATCCGCATAGCCTTTATCTTCCCGTCGCTCTTGAATTTCTTCAGTCCGAGCAGAAGTTCCACCTCCTCGAGAAGGATGGTCGCCTCGAAGGTCGGGAAGATGAAAGTGTGGGTCTGGGGATGCCAAATCTCCACCAATGCGCCCATAGCAGCCCAGTCCATGCGAATCCTCTCGTAGTGCTTGGCATGAATAAAGAGTCCCTGAAGATGCCACCTCGTGAGTATGGCCCTCATGCCAATGGAGATGTTGGAAGTTAGCTTCGAAAGCCACGGCAGTTTGGAGAACTTCCTCGGGCCTGGGAAGAGTGGATACGGCTGGAAAGAAGAAAAAGGAGACAAGGAAGAAGGAGAAGTGAAAAGAGAGCCCACACGGAAAATTTGAAATAAATCAACTTACCATATGCGACTGGATCATCCCACTCAGATGACCCTCGAGGTCGGAAAGTCGCCTGATCTCGCTGCTAGGCCTGCTCCTCTTCATAAGGCGGGAAGACTCTCCTTCCATCCTAAAATCCCTGGATTCTCCTCTC
Organism: Amorphophallus konjac; assembly: GCA_022559845.1. Classification (NCBI taxonomy): domain Eukaryota; kingdom Viridiplantae; phylum Streptophyta; class Magnoliopsida; order Alismatales; family Araceae; genus Amorphophallus; species Amorphophallus konjac. Next base: position 241,097,210 of record CM040128.1, read on the forward strand.
CTCCTCCTCTTGAGCTTTCAAAGCTCTCCTTGGTGCATTTGGTTGAACTAGCCTAAGGGGAGTACTTATAGGAAAGGAGAGGCACTACAGGATGAAACACGTCACATCAGTGGTCAGTCGTCAGGGTTTTGTCTGGATCTCCTTGTACTGTGGTGCGATTCTGCTGCGATTCTGTTGCTTTCTGATATTGTTAATTTATGCTGGTCTGTGCAGGTTTTACTAACGGACGTCATTGTCCCATCTACTGTCCCACCTTTCGGTGATTGGTCCCACCATGTCATGCATCATACTATATGATATCTACGCTATTAGAGCATGTCAAGGACCTTGCGACCCGAACGAATCTGGGGTTTGAGTTCCCCTTCAACAAAAATGGTGATGATTCCGAAGAATTTGGGTTGTACGGATAGGCCGTTAATTTGTGGTAGCGTGGGGACGACGGTTCCGTTCAGTGAGTTGGTGCGTGGATAAACGAGCCCCAGCTCAGTGCCAGCTCACCGAACCGGTATCCTGACCCGTTCTTAACGAATTGATAATACTATCCTTGGCTATTTTCTATTTTAGTTTGTTTTAAATTTTCTTTAAACCCAGCATGCATTCATATAGGACTTTGATTTTATCGCGGAAGATCATTCAAAGTGATTCGATTGTGACAACTACTGTGCTTCAATTCTTACCAATATGAGATATTCCACTCCGAATAAAACACGGAGTTTCCTTGAGACGGCCCTACGCTGTTCTTCCAAAAGAGACCCTTGTTTGGACTGACCCTCAGATATTCCTCTGCTCTTTTTTTGACCCACCTTGGCTGCAGCACTTCCACATTGGCTGGTAACCGCTCCCTAAAGGTGAAACCTGCAGGTTTACAACCAAGGTACTTCCACACCGAGAAGTTGGTCTCCTTTATTTTCGTGCCTGAGTGCACATCTCCCTTGTTTGATCTCCGTCTAAGCAACCGTCAAATTTGGAAGACCTTCTTCAAGGTCACCTCATTGAGAATCCGGGAAAGATTCCAGACAGTAATGTCAAAAGCGTGTCCCATCGCACCTTGGCATCAACTTTTCAGTCCATTCCCACTCCATTTCACTTCACTTCGATACCATTCCATTACGTGTCACTCCCTTGCAAAGCAGACGCCAAGGCGGGGCAGCTGTAGACACGCTATTCCTGACATCACTTTGAGAAAATCTCATATTACTATATGACGCCCGCAGTGGCTTTCGCATTTTGAATCACTTGAGTGCTTCCCATTCTTGGGTCTTCTCTCGTCTTTTGAGTGGGTAACGTGACGCCCCCGCAGCATCCGGAAACCGCCTCGTCGCGAAATCATGCAGCATACGGACGACATCACCACCGATCGGACGCATCAGAAGATTCCAGAGACAGGAAATGTCTGACGGACGGTTGCCAACGCCCTTTCGGGGGAATCCGGGGGTCTTCATGGAGGCGTCCAGGCCCCTAGACGCCTCCATGAGTTTATATATATATAAAATATAAAAAATAAATAAATAAATCAAAATCATGAAGGCGTCCACTTGACTGGACGCCTTCATCAATAACAAAAAATAAAAAAATGAAAATAATAAATAAAAAAATAAAATTCTTGAAGGCGTCCAGGGCCTGGACGCCTCCTTTTGAGGCGTCCAGATGCCTGGACGCCTTCATTATCCGGCTCACGGGCGCCCCCGATCCGCCGATCGATCTGTCGTTTCGAAAAAATCTAAAAACTTTGAGGCGTCCAGGTGCCTGGACGCCTTCAATCTCCAACATCCGGACAAACCGACCCGCCGCTCGATTTGACGTTGTGCAAAAATCCAAGAATGTGAAGACGTCTTGCCAATCAGACGCGCCCACTCGTGAGTCACGGACGCCCATCAAAACCACGTGTGGTACCAAACCGTGTGCGACTTTCGGCGGAATTCGGTGGCTTTTATGAAGGCGTCCAGTCTCCTGGACGCCTTCATAAAAAGTTAAAAATAAAAAAATAAAAATATATTAATTTATTGATGGAGGCGTCCTGGGTCCTGGACGCCTCCATCCTCCGACTCTCTATAAATAGCAGACCCCCCCTCCGTCCGAGGGAGAGCTTCTAAGAGGTCCGACAGGCTGTCGGATCTCATTTCTAACCCGTGGGTCTTTTGCAGGGGGAGGTTCTGCCGGATTCTCGGGTGCCTGCGCTCGCAGGAGGAAGGCCGTCTTCGTCCACCGTGCTTCCACGCCGTCCCTACGCTGCCGAAGCTCCGCCGGATTTCGCCATCGGCACATCCAATAAGCCAATCCTTTCCTTTTCTTCATAGTTCTTTTACATTCATCATCTCGCATCCTCAATCTCCCTTTATAAGGGAGCCTTCTTTTATATACCTCTTTGCATAATTTCATTCATCATTGCATTTTCCTCCTACTCGTGTCCGAGAGGGGTTTAAAACCACACCAACCAGGTGTGTGTCCTGCCACGATTTCATCACTTTTATTGCAAAAGATTGATACTACACTGCCATTTTCTAATTCTGTTTATCTACTGTCTGTTGTTTTGCAAGGGTAACTGAAGAAAGCCCTCTCCGTCGGCCGGCCGAAGGGGGAGGAAGAAGCAACCCGCCACTTCCTGCTAGTGAGGTAGGCGCGATCACTCTTTATTTTTGGGGTCCTCGACCCCTGGCGATCACATCATAGTCTCGAGGCCGCGGCGAGTAATTTCCGCAATGGCCGTTTGAATTCTGTCTGCTCCTTGTTATATCTTGAACTGCTCTTATACCTGCCATATTCTCGAGGCCGCGGCGAGTCACTTCCCGCAATGGCCGTTTAAATTCTGTCATTTATACCCTATTATATCTCTATTCTGCTATATTCTCGAGGCCGCGGCGAGTCACTTCCCGCAATGGCCGTTTGAATTCTGCTTCTTTTTATATCTTGTTATATCTCTATTCTGCTATATTCTCGAGGCCGCGGCGAGTCACTTCCCGCAATGGCCGTTTGAATTCCGCTTCTTTTTATATCTTGTCATATCTCTATTCTGCTATACTCTCGAGGCCGCGGCGAGTCACTTCCCGCAATGGCCGTTTGAATTCTGTCTGCTCCTTGTTATATCTTGAACTGCTTCCATATCTGCTATAATCTCGAGGCCGCGGCGAGTCACTTCCCGCAATGGCCATTTCAATTCTTGCTATTTAATTTCGCACCATTCCCATCCCCCGAGGCCGCGGCGAGTCACTTCCCGCTATGGCCGTTTAACCCCCCATATCTTACTATATCGCATCTATCCCGCACGCCCCGCCGGAGCAATCTCCCGTGGTGGCCTCTTCTCTCCTCTTCCCGTGTTGCAGCAAAACAAAATGAGCCCGCGCACTCCGCATCATTTCTCAACCGCGTGACGTCGCTCACAGCATCGACTTCCAATGCGTAACAAAGTATATACAGACTATGTATACTGAAAGATGAACCATGCATTGAACCATGTATGTAGAGATTGCATGCAGAACATCTATTTATTCTAGTCTTACATGACTCATAGTGTTTGCTATCATCAAAACTGCACAACATCATCAAGGCACAAGGGGCACAACAAGATTATCTAGCTTGTTATCATTTTATCACCGCTGCGAGAGCGAGAGTGAGTGACCGTCCCGTGACTCGACCCGAGTTAACGCGGAAAGGCCGATACCCGAGACTCACTGCCGGTTTCTCAACCACACACGGTCCAGTGTTTCCCTCGCATAGGGACGATCGCGAGCTAGAGTCCCAGGTCGCGTGTCCGTCCCGCATAATCGATACTCACAAAAACCATGATCCTGAGGGACGCGGCCAGACAATGAACACAGACAACGCCTCGCTCACAACCCACGACACATCAATCATTAGAGCAGGTGCATGCAAAAGAGTACAAGTCTGGCGTCACCTCAGCCAACACGAAAACCAACCACCGGTCAACGCCCATGCTCGGCGGAACCACTAAACGTCAGCTTCACAACCCACTGACCGATCTCACGCCATGTACCAAAGACAACCAACATTGAGCTCCCACCAGCTCACTCCTGGCAAGCCAAATGCCAACAACAGCACGGGACCAACTCTGTCCGAACTCAAACTTCGACAAAGCCCAGATCCCATCTGAAAAAACACACCTCATAAACTGACACCAAAAGGCCTCGCTTGCACGCGGCTCTCTCCATTCTCGAGCCCCTACAACTAGCATCTTCTGTCTGTGAAAGACCACCCACTGGTCACCAGACATTCGTCAACGGGAAACCTCCACCGGCCCAGCAGGCATGATCTGACTCACGGTAGGCCATCCGCTAACTCACACACAGACCGACACCACATCCAGATGGATCCCCGCGCCAACTTGACCCTTCAGGGGAGCACGGAGGGACCCAATGACTCAATCTCCCCTCGGTCCTCACGTCACTCGACTCAGACTTACGGGGAATCCTCCCTTGCTGGCCGTAGACTGAGGATCAATATCCAAAGTCTCATCAGAGACCGCCACATACAGGCATCGACCACCGTCCTGTCTCATCGAATCCTATCTCATCGAAACCTCCATCTCAATTAATCCAAGAGGACGCCTGCTAATCTCGACTCCCGCTCTTATCACAGAGCCACGGGACACACAACCTCTTACAATCCACGACACACTTCTCCAGAATCGACAAGTGCCGCCTGCCACCAAGCAAGTAGGTCGATGACACAGCAACCAATGCATATGAGTCCCCCGACAATACACGTCTTACCACAGTCGGCAACTCAGTCAACCTGACCATCCACTCACGGCCACCGTCCGGGACCCATAATCTCTCAGAGATCACTTCTCCAAAACACGATCTCATCCGCGAATGCAACATCCAACGCAATAACATGTTACTCATACAGCAACCTCGCCAGCATATTTCCCCAACTCTCCACTTGCCAATGCCATGAACTACAATATCTCAAGCAACGGCACGGCAACAACACATCTCATGCTGTCGGAGCCAACGCACATCGATGAACCAATCCTCCGTTGCTCTACACTTTCTCAGAAATCCACCCGCAGCAACCAATGCTACGATCCGCACACTCTGATCCACACGCACAGCCACCACATCGACAACTCGGGATCCACCAACTCGACAACCACCTACAACTCTGCATGCTCGGATCCTCCGCACATCGGGAACCGCAACACCAACCGCAAATTCTCACGTGTTGATATGTTATTCCTCCTCGAGTTAAATAATATTGAAGTGATAAAAAAAAAACAACAGGAGGAAAGATGAAACTGTTGACCGTGATCGCCACCCGGTGAAAGCGCCGGGACTCGGAAGCTACGGGAGAATGCGGGTCCGTTCCTCCACTCCTCCTGGCCGGCCAGAAGGTGCGGGCCTCGTGCTTTTGGTTGCTGACCTGAAAGCAAACGGTGAAACACACAGATAAACGGAGATTAGCTAAATGATGGTGTAGTAGGTGTACTAATTGAAGTAAAGCAAAGGAAGAACATGGCCCGGCGATACCTGGAGGTTTTGAAACCCCGTTTAGGGCGCCGGAAACAGTAGGAAAGATAAGAAATGCCAACTAAATGATGTATGTGATGTGTGATGCAGTGAAGAAAAGGCGTGTGTGGTGAGCAAACAGAGAAGGAAACACAAAGACACGAAGCGTGAAGTTCCCTGCACCGGGGGCCTGCGAGGGATGTAGAAGGCCCCCACTCCCTGACGAACGGGCGTATGCTGTATGAGATTTGGCGATGGAATTCGACAGCACTTCGTGATGGTCCCCCCCCTCCTCTCTTTCTGTCAGAACTCGTGAGCTATATATAGAGCCCACGGCTTCGAGCTTAATCAGGGGTTAAGGGGAACGATGGTCGGTCAAAGGCCGGTAAATGAGAGCATCGTGTCAATATTGCCAACGACATTCTCCTCTTAATCCGCCTGGAATCACGGGGGTCTAATCTGGGTGGCCTTAAAAATGACGGTCTTACGAAGGCCGCCAAACATATATGACGGTCTTTGAGGAACCGTTCAATACACATGACGGTCCTAGAAAAACCGTTATACTTAAAGACGAGTCAACACCCAGACAAACAACTTTCCCGTGGGGTCACATGGTCCCTACGCTAGAGGACGTGGCCAGGCTCACTGGTTTGCAGGTGCACGGTCTGCCGGTGACTGGGATCTCCTTTCCTGATTACCGCGGCATGGCCGAGAGGACGTTGGGGCTCGCGCTCCAGACGACACGTCGGCAGACCACGCTTCTTCCGCGGGCAGCTCTCCAGGACAGCCTGGGGTTGCGACGGACGGGACTTGCGGTGGGCGAGCGTCCAGAGGAGCACTTGGACCGGCTGGTGACGCGCGTGCGGCCTCGAGTAGCAGCAGGACCGGGTGCAGAGGCGGACACGGTTCTTCGACGGTTCCTGATGTTCTTGTTCGGGCGACTCCTCTTCTCTACGCGTGCGGACGTCATCCACTGCCGACTTCTTCCGTTCCTCGAGGACCTAGAGCACGTGGGAGACTACGCGTGGGGTGCCGGTGTGCTTGCCTTCCTTTTTGAGAGCCTCAGCTCGACGTCCCGACGGACGATGTTGGGGGGCTTCTCTCCCCTTCTCCAGGTACGACTCTGACTCAGAACTCATGCAATTTCCTAGGACCTGTACTCTAGATGCTCACGACTTGTGAATGATGCAGGCATGGGCTTACGTGCGGCTGCCTATGCTGCGCAGGGGACTAGAGATCCGCCCTGGACTCTTCCCTCTTCTACGACGGTGGGCGCCAGCTCGTGGGTCGGGGACCCTGACACGGCAGGTGCGCGACCTGCAGGATGACATTGACACGCTTCCGTACTCCTCAGTACGACTTCTAAACCTTTAGCCTTTATTTGGAAAATGCTTGTTTTATATGATGTTGATGTGATTGCTGATGTATGCAGGTGCAGTGGACTCCTTATGCACACGAGGACGTGACAGAGCAGCCGTGGGTGGTGAGAGCTCTCACCTTCTCCGGGCGTGATGTGTGGTTACACTGCATGAATGTAGTGGAGCCCCTTTACTCCCGGCTGGTGATGAGGACGACCGGCGTCTCTCAGCCCGTGGTAGACTTCCCGGCGCAGGAGAGCGCGAGGGAGAGGGTGACGCGGAGCACCCGAGGGCTGACTCAGCAGTGCGATTGGGCGGCGCGGAACGCCGAGCAGGTTGCCGACTGGCAGGCAGGTGGGCGTGTGGTGACCGCTCGTGCTGACAGTGATGCGGCGTACGTGACTGCGTACGTCAGGCATTACGGAGACCGCGTGTTCCGAGGATCACGCCGACCGGTACAATTCTAAACTCAGACTTAATCTACATGCTTTATGATTTCTATATGCTGTACTGACTTCCTTTCGACATGCAGATCGACCCTGAGGGACGCTTAGCGGAGCTGCAGGGGCTCCTTCATGCCACCATCCAGGAGAGGGATGAGGCTCGCCGAGCCCTCGAGTTACTGGTATGTTCCTAAACTCTGGACCCTTACATTTCTATATGATGTTTATGCATGTGACTGTCCTGGGATATTTGGGTGCAGCGAGCTGAGGCTGCTCAGAGGCGTGGAGCGGAGGCTCCTTCTTCTTCTTCTGTTGAGACACCGGCCGACCGAGCAGCCCGGGATGCCGAGTTCCAGCGGATGGTGGAGCGGGCCGAGGCAGCGGAGAGCGAGCTTGCCGTGCGGGTACACTTCTGACGCTTCCCTTTGTTTATTTGTGCATGATATGAATGGAATGTGCTAATGCTTGATGCATGCAGGTGGACGACGTGAGGGTTGCTATGGAGGAGGCTACCCGTGCCAGAGAGGAGGTGGCCCACCTACGGGCTGAGTTGGCGCAGGTTGAGGCTCGGGCCCAGGAGGCGACTGTGAGCGCCCAGAGGTCGGCGTCTCGAGCCAGGGCGGAGTTAGCCGAGGCTCAGGAGGAGGTGAGGCGGCTCCAGTCGGTAGAGGCTGCCGAGTTCCGGGAGCGGGTGAGAGGACTTCATCCTGTGCTGACTGCCGAGCTGGAGCAGTTACAGGCAGGGCTGGAGCGAGAGCGAGCAGCGTCTCAGGAGCGAGAGGTGCTGCGGCTCGTGGCTGAGAGGGAGGCGGGCCATTTGCGTGAGCAGCTTGCGCGAGCTCAGCCGGCCGACGCTCTTGAGACAGGACTTCTCCGGGCGGAGGTGGAGCGCTACCGAGCGGAGGTGGAGCGCTATCGAGAGGAGGTGGAGCGCCACCGAGCGACGATAGCGGAGCTGGAGCCTTTCAGGACCGAGGCTCTTGTGCTGCGGGGCCAGGTTCAGGGTATGACGATGAGCCGTTCGAGGAGCCGATCGGTCGTACCGAGTGGCAGCCAGGCTACTCACACCTCGGTGAGACGTTACCTGGCGAGTTCCTCTCAGCGGGAGAGGAACGAGAGTGATGAGCGACGACGACGTCGCGATGATGCTGAGACTTCTTCGATGGCCCCGCCAGCGAAGAGACAGGAGGGAGGTGGAGACAGTGACAGGCCAGAGGGTGAGGCCTGATTTTGTACTTTTTCCTCTTTTTTTTCCCCTTTTTTTTTATGAGATTTTTATGTTTTTGGGATGATGATATGTATATATGATGCACCCCCTTTTTTTAGTTTTTGTATGGATGTATGAATGTATGCAAATGGATGAGTGTATGTATGAATGACAATGGGTGAGGGAGGCGATGACAGACTCGGGTGAGCTGCGTGAGAGGTAGCGAGGTATGCCGACTCAGGGTGAGCGACGCGAGCGGGGGTGAGGCACGCCGACTCAGGGAGAGTGACGCGAGCGGAGGTGAGGCACGCCGACTCAGGGCGAGTGACGCGAGCGGAGGTGAGGTACGCCGACTCGGGGTGAGTGACGCGAGCGGAGGTGAGGCACGCCGACTCGAGGTGAGTGACGCGAGCGGAGGTGAGGCACGCCGACTCGAGGTGAGTGACGCGAGCGGAGGTGAGGCACGCCCATGAGTTTAGAGAACAACGGCCAGGAAAAAACCGTTTTGGAAAGAATGACGGCCAAGACAGGGCCGTGGGTTGCTTAAGAAAAACGGCGATGCCATAGCCGTTATGTAACATAACGGTCAAGGGAAAGCCGCTATTTGGCGCTGGCCGACTGAAGAACGACGGTCCATGTTAGACCGCGGACATGAGAATAGCGGTCTCCATTGGGCCGTGCTTAGATGAATGACGGTCTATCGTACGACCGCCAATCAGCACGATCTTAGAAGCCAAATTGAATTCCCTTAAGCCCATTCAATCCTGGTGTGCTCTCGTGCATCATGCGTTCCAGTGGAGCGAAACACGGGATGAGACCTCCTATAAGTAAGGGGTGCTCTGCCTTCAGGCTGAACCCAACCTCTTCTTCTCCTTCTTAAGTTTCTTCCCTCTAAATCACCACCAAATCATCATGAAGAGGAGTTTTGGTGAGCATTCTTTGGGTGAGGGAGACCATTCAGGCCCTAAGGCTGCGAGGAAGGAGCGAGAGGAGATTGCGCATTTGGGTTCTATTCCTCGACATCTCAGTTCAAATCCTTCTAGAGAGGTATGTTTAAATCACTTCAAACTTGGTTCATTTGATTCTGTTCGTCTAATATCTCTTTCTTTCTGCATTACTTTCCTCGTTTTCTCCTTTTTAGCTCCTTCCTGGCTCTCGCCGATACTCTTCTCTTAAGTGGGTGGCTCCCATGGTTCGTGCCTTGCCCCTAGGGGTAACCCACATCCTTAATTCTTGGCACTTACAATCCTTGCTGTTCTTAGGTCGTAACTTCCAAAAGATTTCCTTTGACTGGCACAGCATTTCAGCCCTTATAGAAATGTGGCACCCACAGACCCACACTTTTATCTTTCCATCCTTTGAGGCCACCGTCCTTTTAGAGGAAGTAGAGGCTTATCTGTCTCTCCCTAAGTCTAGGGTTGGGGAGGAGGATCTAGTGTGTCACACAGTTGCCCCTATAGATCCAGTTGCCATCTTTAGCGAATTCATAGAAGACCCGAGTGAGATCAAGACCTTTGTGGGAGCCCGTCATATTCACCTTCTTCCTCTCAGCCAGTGGGTGGTGGCACATTGTAAGAACAAATGCGGGTGGCATGAGGCTATTGCCAAGGCTGCATCCATTTGCTTGTGTGGTGCTATCCTCTTTCCGTCAGCCGACCACGTGCTAGATCTTCCCATCCTTAGCACCATCAGTGGTTTATGGAGAGGGCTTTCTATTTCCCAGGCTATCTTAGCCTATTTTTATGAAGGGCTTAGCTCTGCTGCCCTGAGTGGTCCACTGTTTGGTTCTATGATTCTCTTAGAGTGTTGGGTGGGCGTGAGACTGAAGTTTATCCCTAGGGCAAGCATAGAGACTGAGAGTAGGATCTTCGGGAGCCATCCACTTTCCTTTATCGGTGGCGGGTTTGGTTTCTCTTCGCAGGTGGAGTGCCGTACGGGGGATATGCGGACCAGAGAAGAATGGCGCAGGTACCTGAGTCGGCTACCCGTGGAGAGGTTCGTGATGCGGCCTAACTTCTTGGTGACTACGGAGGTCAGACTGCCCAGAGGACAGGGTCTGGATTTGAGGCTAGTGAGTGATACCGTACTGGCCGTGTATTATCCACACAGGTGCCATTTGCAGGTCGGTGTACCGCGGACCTTGCTTCCTCCGTTGTCGCACTTCCCTTCTCTTCAGGCTAGACAGATTGGCACTGAGCACGATGAGCAGAGTGTGAGGAGTGCACTAGCGATGTGGGGAATCAGCAAGGTGCGTGCCTTGCCAGCAGAGGTGGAAGAGGCGACCGAGACTCGCCAGGCGTATATCAGAGAACTGAGAGAGATGTGCCCCTGCGGGAATGCCCAGCGGAGGATTGAGTGATTGTACTTTCCCTTCCTTTTTATGATGCTTGATAAGTGAGAGTGCCTTGTTTGAGAGCGAGAATTGTTTGTATCAGGAATAAAAGTTGGAGTGACTGATTTTGCCCCTTGCAGTTGTTCTGTTGTTACTTCGTCTTCTTGCTCCATCGTCCTGCACACTATTAGCAATGAAACAGGTTAAATCTGTTTTAGGCTTAGCCCCTTGCCTTGTGACAAGTGCGGAGGTAACCAGTGCTTGATTTTTGGTCAAGGGGCAAGCCTTATTAAATAAGCGAAGGAAAAGAGAAATGATAACAATGCAATGCATGCATGCCATGAATGCAAGTCATGAATATTTTTGGATTTTTTTTTTTTTAATGTTTGGATTTTGAAATATCCAATGTTTTTGGGTTTTAAGTTTTTTTTTTTTTTAAAAGATATTTGTTGTTTTTTGGATTTTGAAATATTTGTTTTTTTTGATTTTGAAATATTTGATTTTTTTTTTTTTTTGAAATATTTGTTGTTTTTGATTTTGAAATATTTGATTTTTTTTTTGATTTTGAAATATTTGTTGTTTTTTGATTTTGAAATATTTGTTGTTTTTTGATTTTGAAATATTTGATTTTTTTTGATTTTGTTTTGTTTTTTTTTTTTTTTTTTTTTGGAAAACCGATGCTTCCGTAACAAGACATGCCTCCCTCGTAACCTGAGGATTCCTCCTGAGATTGGCGTGTGATTGAAGGGACCCTCCTGGTCCGAACTTATATTTGCCTGACGGTGTTCTGCCAGGGCCACCCCCAGGGTACTCAGCTTTGTCCTGAAAAGAAAAAAGAATACGGAGACAAGCTTACACCCGTCATGTGAGGTTTTAAGACTTGAATTCTTTCCTGGGTACCCCTCAAAGCTTCGGTCTGTTGCGCCGGGGTTTTGTGTTCGTCATCGAACCTTAAGCTACCACAGTTGTTCCAAATATTTTCATTTATTCATTTTCCTTTTTGTTCTTTTCCTCTCTTTTTTCTTTCTTTTTCTTGTGGCTTCAGGTCATAACGAACTGCCCCTATTTGAGACTTATCTCGTATTAGGGTACCCAGGTCAGGCATCGCCTCCTTATTTACTCCTCATTCTTGGGTTCAGCCGAAGCAAGAAACGTACAGGGACTACAACTTTCCTCCAGAGTGTGGCCCCGGGAAACGGTGTTTGGCGGAACTGGGGACAGGACCAAAGGGTCGTGTTTGTGTGTTCAGCTTCTCTCAGTGATTCTTATGAACAGGGGAGGCTTGCATTGCTAGGGAAGCACGTGGTTAGATTCTTTTTTAGGGATAGAAGCGTTTGAGATATAACCCGTTCCACGGATTTGCCAGTTCTTCTCCTTCTGAGTTTGTCAACCGATAGGCATTACCTGGATAGACTTCCTTGATGACGAACGGCCCTTCCCAGTTTGGCTGCAACTTAGCCCTTGGACCACCTGTTCGGATGAATTTCCTTTTCAAAACCATATTACCTATTTCAAACTTTCTTTCGATTACCTTCTTTTGAAAATGACGTGAGACCCGCTTTTGATAAACAGAAGCGTGATTGGCCGCATTTAACCTCTTCTCATCTAATAGTTCCAGCTGCGCTAGTAACGCCTCTCGACGCTCGTCGAGATTAAGTTCCTTATCTAGCTGCACTCTTAGGGAAGGGATGAGAATCTCATACGGGAGTACCGCCTCCATCCCATAGGTGAGGGCGAAGGGAGTCTGCCCTGTAGGAGTTCGGACAGAGGTGCGATAAGCCCATAGAGCGTCTATCAATTTATCAGCCCAATCAGCGTGCCGGTGGGATTCACACGTTTTCTTGATGATTTTAAGAAGGGTTTTATTGGTGGCTTCGGCTTGACCGTTGCCTTGTGGATAATATGGTGATGAATGATGCAATGCAATACCAAATTTCTTACAGAGGTCCTGGAGTTCTTGAGACACAAATTGTGGCCCATTGTCGGTGACAATGTCGCTTGGTACCCCGAACCGCGAGATGATGTTCTTTGTGATGAAGCGGCAAACTGTGGTAGCTTTGATCTCTGCATAGGCTTCAGCTTCCGCCCACTTCGTGAAATACTCTGTAGCGGTGAGGATGAAGGATTTCTGTTTTACTTGGGCGTTAGGGTCACCTAACGGACCGACAATATCAAAGGCCCACATGGAGAAAGGCCATGGGGCGGATAGTGGGCGAAGAGATGAAGCAGGGGCGTGGATTCTGTCAGCATGGAGCTGGCACTGAAGGCACCTACGGACGTAGGTAGAGCAATCTTCCTCTAGGGTTGGCCAGTAGTAGCCCTGCCTAAGGATCTTCTTAGCCAATGCCTGTCCATTCACGTGACCTCCACATTCACCGGAGTGAGCAGCTTCCACTACTTTCCAAGCTTCATCGTCATCTAAACACCGCATCAGAACTCCATTGAGAGCGCGCCTGTACAATTCTCCTGCAACGATTGTATACCTCGAGGCGACTCTTCTGATGGCTTTTCTTTGTGTCGCATTGGCTTCCTCCGGGAGAGAACCATCCCGACAATATTGCTCAATCTCATGGAACCATGGCAACTCATCTTCGTCCAAGATTTCTTCCAATTCTGCCAAGGATACTTCCTTAACCTCTTCTTTAGCCGCTTTCTCTTCCATAATCTTCCTAAGGTTAGCAAACCAAGGATCTTGCAGAGAGGGAGCGTCCATCCGTTGGACCACAATGGTCTCAGTGGAACGACTAAGGGAGAAGGATAAAGAGGAAGCGAGAGATGCTAATGAATCAGCAAGAATATTTTGAGATCGGGGAACATGAACGTAGATGAGTTTGCTAAATTGTCTAGCCAAGAGTGTGACCAAATCTTGATATGGCTTTAGTTTGGGGTCACGGGTGCGATAAGTTGACAGAACTTGACGCAGCACCAATTGAGAATCTCCCATGATGTTGAGGTATCGTGCGCCTAAGAGATAGGCGTGCTTTAGTCCAGCTAGGAGAGCCTCATACTCGGCTATGTTGTTGGTGGCAGAGAAAGAGAGCTGGTAGGCAAAAGGGACGGTGATACCTTCGGGAGTAAGGAGGACAGCGCCGATGCCACGGCCCTGGGAATTGAGCGCACCATCGAAATGTAGAGACCAAAAGGGAGGCGGATGAGAGATAACTGCAAGGTGTTCATCAGGGAATTCGTCCTGGATTGAATCAGTGTAGGGGATAGGAGAATGAGCAAGATGCTCAGCAATAGCATACCCCTTGATGGCCTTCTGGACGACGAAGGTGATATCAAATTGAGAGAGAAAGCTCTGCCAGCGAGCTAATCGACTAGAGAGGACAGGTTTCTCGAGGAGGTAGCGGATTGGGTTCATTCTAGAGATCAACCTTACCTCATGGGCTAGGAAATAGTGTTTTAACTTCTGAACTACCCATACCAATGCTGCACTAGTCTTCTCCATGGCAGTGTACCGGGATTCGGCAGAATTGAACAATCGGGAGAGATAATATGCTGCCCTCTCTCTTCCTTCATCATCCACTTGTGCCAGGACAGCACCTAGGGAATCCTCAGCGACAGAAATGTATAGGATCAAAGGCTTTCCGGGGACAGGAGGTTGCAAGACAGGAGGGTTGGACAGATAGACCTTAAGCTCCTCATAGGCCTTCTGACATTGTTCGTTCCATTTAAACTCGGCCCCCGCCTTTAATAAGTCGTAGAATGGGCGGCATCTTTGAGAGTGTTGAGATATGAATCTTCTAACGAACTGCAAACGCCCAATCAGACCACGAAGCTCCTTAAGATTCTTAGGCGGTGGCATTTCCATTACGGCCTTTGCCTTATTAGGATCAATCTGAATCCCTCGTTTGCTAACCATGAACCCAAGTAATTTCCCGGATGCGACTCCAAAGACACATTTCTTAGGATTCATCTTCAATTGGTATTCCCTAGCCCTTTGCAACACTTTGGCTAAAATGGCGGGGTGTTCTTCTTTTGTCCTCGACTTCACCAGAATATCATCCACATAGGCCTCCATGTAGACGTGCATCATGTCGTGGAAGATGGCCACCATTGCCCGTTGATAGGTAGCACCTGCGTTCTTCAATCCAAATGGCATGACGACATAGCAGTAGGTGCCCCAAGGCGTGGTGAAGGAGGTTTTCTCTTGATCTTCTAGAGCAAGACGGATTTGGTTGTATCCTGAATACCCGTCCATGAACGAGAGAGCCTCAAACCCAGCGGTATTATCTACCAAAACATCGATGTGAGGAAGCGGGAAATCGTCTTTCGGACATGCTTTGTTTAAGTCCCTGAAATCAATACAAATTCTGACTTTGCCATCTTTTTTTATTACCGGGACTATATTGGCCACCCACTGTGGATAAAGCACAACCCTGATGAATCTGGCCTTATGTAATTTGTCCACCTCTTCTTTCATTCTCAAGGCCATATGTGGGTGGAATCTTCTGAGCTTTTGTTTAACAGGAATCGCCCCTGGCCTTAAGATTAACCTGTGTTCCACTAAAGCGGGGTCGAGACCCGGCATGTCCTCGTAGGACCAGGCAAAAGAATCGCTGTACTCTCTCAAAACCTTGATGAGCTCCTCTTCTACCTTAGGAGGGAGATCAGCTGCAATAGATATGGGCCTGGGATCCTCTTCGGTCCCTAAATTGATTTCTTTAGTGGGTTCATCCACTGCTGACGAGGGTTCGTCGAATCTTCTCAATCCTTGTGCGTATAGGTCAGCAATGTCCTCCACATCACTTTCCTCATCATCCGCTGGGTCTTTCTCGTCTACAATTTCATACACTCCTAGTCCGTCATTGCTCCACACCCTGCCTTCTGAATCCTCATCCTCTTTCAAGGAGACGGTGGTGGCTATGAATTCTGGGCATCTGAGGAGGGCCTGGCATCTCAAGGCCAGATCCTGTAGGAACCTATCGGGAATGGAACGGGAGTGACATGCCAGTGGTGGCGTTGCAGAGGTGGATGGGCTATCTAAGGGGGAACATGCTTCTACCCTGACTGACTCGACTAACCTAGGAGACCCAACTACCTGTACATCTACCCTAGGAGACAGAAAATCTAGTGGAGAAGGAGCAGGGGTTTGGTGCCCCTGGGGAGTGGATGAGCAGAAGACAGCATAGTCTTCGACTGAAATGTAAGTTTGAAAGTTGACGTTTTTTTTTGGGTATCTTCTACTACCAGAAGAGAGCAAGAAGAATCAGAAGGTGGAGGCAGAGGAAGGAGTTTTTTTGTGAAGAATTGAGGAAAGAGAGAGAGGAAGGTATCGGGGGAGAACCACATCCCGCGAACTCGGGGGTTAGGAGAAGGTGGTGAAGATAGATCGAGTAGATCAATGGGCGGACAGTGCCCGCAATTGGAGGGAATGAATAGAATTTTTGACGGTCTCCCTGTGAAACACGGTTTGACCAGTATTGGAGGGGATCGAATCACAAAGTTTGGGTAAACTGTTGAGGCCAAATGAGCAGGAGGAATAAAGAAGGAAATGTCGGAGCTTCCTGCCTCTTGTATCTTCTGTGGCCTTATCAGAGCATGCCTAACCATGGGCATCTCTGTCTCCTTCATTTGAGTGGCTGGATCAGTAAACAGACTTGACATTTCAGCAAAATAATCTTCAAGATCCCCTACCAACCCCTGCAGAGGCGGCGGTGGGTCAGCAACAATATTAACAATGGGAGCATCTTTCTTTTCTTCCTTGGTTGTGGCTTATTTGCGGTGCCGGGCTGTAGTGGACCCTTTACAAAGTGTTGCCGGTAGTCCCAGGTTAGTGGCCCAGAATCTGCCTGAATGGTAGTGTTATGATAGCCTAAGCCCTGACGACCCATCTTCTTGCTTTCAGAGATGGGTTTGGTCTTTCCCTGTAACCGCGCGCCGAGACCAAGGCCTGGCTGATAGCCTAGCTTCATGATCATGTCCCAGCCTTTAGAATTTTTGGGTTTAGGCTTAGCTCCGGCATTCTTGCGTGTTGTAATGGGTTTGCCTGCCGCATAAGCCCATGGGTAATTTATGTCCATAACTGACAATACTGGCCTATTGCTCGGCCATAGAGTGGGGAGAACCTGGTCAGTGATGGCGTCCACTGCCTGGACGGTGGAAACACTCTTAACTTTGACCACCCGCCCCTGGAAGGAGAATTTCAGGCACTGATGGGCGGTGGAAGGTACCGCTTGCAGAGCATTTATCCATGGACGACCCAGAATAGCCTTGAACATCGGATCTATGTCTAGGACGTAGAATTCCACCTCTATTTGTAACGGCCCTAGCTCAGCCTGTAATGTGATGACCCCGTGACATGCCCTTCTGGAATTGTCATAGGCGGCAATGGTTGTCGGTGTCGGCTTCAGCATACTTTCAGAAATGTTGCAGGCACGCAGAGTACTTAATGGACAAACATTTATTGAAGCCCCAGTGTCCACTAGCACTGAGTCTACCACTACCTGGTTCAAGGTGATGGTGACGCATAGCGGCATTTGGCGTGCTTCAGGGGGCGCGAGTTCGGCCTCAGAGAATGTGATAGCGGGCCCTTTGGTAACAGTAGCCAACACTGACGGCAAGCTGTCTACCGCCACATCTTCGTTCACTATGACCCTTTGCAGAAACGTCCTTAATGCCTCTTGGTGTAGAGGTGAACGTCTGATCAACTCCAAGACAGAGATCTTTGCCGGCATGCGGTCAAGATGTTGCAACAGGTCGTATGTGGAACCGGGCGCGGGGTCAACTTCATTGTCTTGTGCTGCTGATGCTGAGATGGAGGGTATTTGGGGAGGTGCACTGGTAGAGGGGTAAGTCCTTTGAAATAACCGCCCGCTCCTGAGGGCAAGGTTTTGTGCTGGCATGGCTGTAGGTGGGCTCCCGCTTGACCCAGTGGGGTGAATGAGAATGGAAGGGATGGCAGTCTTGGTGATGGAGGATATGATAGGCATAGTAAGCGAAGGTTGTGGTGAAGGTAAAATGGGCGATGGGTGAGGTAAAGGGGCGGTTAGTGGACTGCAGTGATTGGTGGACAAGATAGTGGAGGGTATAGTAGGTGGGGAAGTATAATGTTGTGGGGGGATAGGCGAGAGAATATGGCTTCTCGGAGTGGTAAGTATGGTGGAAGGATGGATGACGGGGGAAGTTGTGGAAGGCATGGAAGGCCGAAGGATGGAAAAGACGGCGGGTGAGGTAGAGTGCGTAGGGATGTGGCGTAAGGTTAACAGGTGTGCGGGATCGTCAATGGTCCACCCTGCGTCAGGAGCCGGGTGGCGTAACATGTTGACTTGGGCCGGTGCCGGCGGCTGCTGTTGTTGTTGAGGAGCGGGTGCATGTACTGGCATGGGATTTTGGTGGATCCCTAAGTTTGGCTGCTGCTGCTGTTGCTGTGGCTGCTGTGGCTGGAATTGCTGAGGTTGTTGCTGAAACTGCTGTTGCTGTGGTGCTGCCTGTTGCGGCCTTGCTGGCCCTCTTCTCAGATCTTCAATCAGCTTCCTCATCTGAGCCCAATCGATCCTGTGACCTTCGTGCAGGTCGTATACCAGGTCCCTAAAATGATAACACCTCTCAATGGTGTGCCCCGGCTGCCGGTGATATACACAATATCGGGACAGATCGGCGGCCGGATTCATGTTCGGGCGCTCAGGTGGCAATTGTAAATCGCCAGTATGCATCAGCGCTGCAAAGACATTAGTGAGCGTCTCTGGGAGAGGAGGATAGTTGGCTCTTTTAGCAACCGGACGAGCAGGTGCGTAGGTAGCAGGCGGGGGAGTGTTATGGTATTGCAGTGGTTGCTGGGGCTGTTGTGGTGGTGGCGGAGATTGTTGTTGAGGGTGTTGCTGCGTGGGAAAGGAAGGGCGAGGTGATGCGGAGAAATGGGGGTTGCTTTGCTGGGGGAAGTGGGAGGTGGCAGTCTGGCTAACTACCTGCACCTGCTCGTTTGTTTGGACTCCCTCGGTAACAGGGCCCTGTGGTTTTCTGGAACTCTTGGGCTTCTGGGCTTCGAAGAGAGAATGAATGGGGGAGTCCTTAAACTGGGTCTGGATAAACCGGGCCCGACTGTACAGTTGATGCATACTGGTGATGTCATTCATCATTAGGACATTCCGGAAGAGAGGGGTTGCATTAGAAATGAGCAGTTTGATCTTTTCTTCTTCCGGAATCTGCCCGGGCACACGGGAGGCTATCTGCCTCCACCTATCAGCATAGGTAGCGAAGTCTTCATCAGCTTTCATCTTCTCGGCCACTAAGTCCGTGAATGAGTATTCGGGTCCGACCCGATCTTGGAATCTTTGCACGAATTTCTCCTTGATCGTCTTGAAGCTCCCAACCTCCTCCAATGGCAGAGCGTAAAACCATTCGAGTGCCACCCCGTCCAGGGATCGCCGGAATAGATATGCAAGGAGGTGATCGTCATGCTGGTATGGTCCCGACTCGTACAGGAATTCCTTGACGTGGATGAACGGGTTGCCGTTCCCATTGTACTTTCGGTATGTCGGGAGCTCTGACTGAGAAGGGAATCGGATGTCCCGGAAATTAGGAGTGAGAGCATCTGCGAAGGATGGTGGGCCAACCCTCTTATTGAGGAGATCGATCTGCTGTTGGAGAACTGCCAAGCGATCGTCACTTCCTTGTTGAGGTAGAGGGACTTGAGGTGGAACTGAAGGGTAGTGAGAGGCAGCTGGATGGACAGTAGAAGCCGAGGGATAATGGGAGACAGCCGGATGGATAGTGGGGGCCATGAGCCCGTAAGATGGATGTTGAGTCCAAAAAGGACCCACATCAGCGTAAGCGAGTTGAGCTATTCCGGGCTGTAGTCGAGTAGAATCCACTTGGGCCAGAGGGGCCGGTGGTGCTGATGAGACGGCCGCGTGGGCACTAGCACGAGGAGATAAGGGAATTTGACTCTTCCCTTTGTCTGCAGGAGGGTGGGCTGAGGTAGAAGCCTGGCCAGATTGATATATTGGAAACTGGAGGACCTGTGGGCGAAGAGGGGTATGGTCCACTGGGGCAACAGACGGTGCTCCGGACCTCTCAGCAGGATGGGTGGAAGAGACAGGAAGGGTTACAGCGGGCGGGACCTCTGCCCCGAGGGCTTGCTTGAATATCTGGAGTTGATCCTGGTCAAGTTGGGACATGAGTTGGAGTAGTTGGCTCGCCGACGGGGAGCCAAACTGAGGGAGCGTGGGTGGCGCAACCTCAGCGATGGAGGAAGGGGGAACAAAGACGAACCCCTCCCCATTCAGGGAGGAGGCAACCCCGGAGACGTCCTCGAGGAGCCCCTGAGGAAGAGAATCCTCGCGGGCGGGGATGGACCCGAAAGAAGACATGCTGGATGATGATGAGTTGAATAAAGGGTTGCAATAGAGGGAGAGTAGAGAATCGCCCCTAGGAGATGATCCCGAGGGAGGGGAGCAATGCTGCATGCAATGGGATGCACAGACTAGAGAGACTTAAGACCAAAGTACACAAGTAGAAGCAAAGCAACCACACAATGAAAGGTGGAGACGAGAAGGGAGTCAACCAAGTATGCACACACTTTGAATGATACCGCAAGTTTTCAGAATTCTTTTCTCTTAGGCTTAGTGTTTTGATTAAAATGTAGAGTTCGCTCGGACACTTGGGAGCCTAATAACGGTATGATGGGGGAACTGGCTGACTCTAAGGGGAAGCACTCTCCACGTATGCAGAACCTAGACACGGTGTGGCGATGGTACAACCGGCCCGGCGTCCGTGTGGGAATCCACGGCTCACGGGGGCTTACGGAGGTCCTCGGCAAGATTCCCTAGTCGGCTCCAAGGAATATGGAGACGAGAGGAAATCCTACTTCGGTAGGAAATGCAACTACAGTATGAAGTGAATGATCCTAGGTGCACCGGAGTGCATGCAAAGCCTAGCCTAGAAATCTAGCAATCACATATGAAATCAAATGATAGAATCATGAAGCAATCAATAATATGATAGAAAATAACAAGTGGACAGCAGGGGGACCAATGCTGGGAATAACAATCAGGGATAACAAGTGCCAGCCGTAGACTCTACACCAAAATAACGGTCTACAGGGGACCGCTGAATTGATTATAACGGCTCTGGAAGAACCGCTAAAGTGCAGAGCTCAAAACGCGAATGGCGGCCTGATGATGACCGCCATACAAGTATGACGGCTTATGGAAGCCGTTAAATGAGCAGAGTACAACAGTGATAATTGCGGAGAATACCAGACAACGACGGCTGAAAGAGAACCGTTTTACACAGAACGACGGCTGTTCCAGAACCGCTGAACTTCACAGAGACAGAGATTGGTCAGCAAACCAGAAGCACGATGGGCATCAGAAGTCCCACCGTGATCGCCAAAAAAGGAGAGGTGTTGATATGTTATTCCTCCTCGAGTTAAATAATATTGAAGTGATAAAAAAAACAACAGGAGGAAAGATGAAGCTGTTGACCGTGATCGCCACCCGGTGAAAGCGCCGGGACTCGGAAGCTACGGGAGAATGCGGGTCCGTTCCTCCACTCCTCCTGGCCGGCCAGAAGGTGCGGGCCTCGTGCTTTTGGTTGCTGACCTGAAAGCAAACGGTGAAACACACAGATAAACGGAGATTAGCTAAATGATGGTGTAGTAGGTGTACTAATTGAAATAAAGCAAAGGAAGAACATGGCCCGGCGATACCTGGAGGTTTTGAAACCCCGTTTAGGGCGCCGGAAACAGTAGGAAAGATAAGAAATGCCAACTAAATGATGTATGTGATGTGTGATGCAGTGAAGAAAAGGCGTGTGTGGTGAGCAAACAGAGAAGGAAACACAAAGACACGAAGCGTGAAGTTCCCTGCACCGGGGGCCTGCGAGGGATGTAGAAGGCCCCCACTCCCTGACGAACGGGCGTATGCTGTATGAGATTTGGCGATGGAATTCGACAGCACTTCGTGATGGTCCCCCCCCCTCTCTTTCTGTCAGAACCCGTGAGCTATATATAGAGCCCACGGCTTCGAGCTTAATCAGGGGTTAAGGGGAATGATGGTCGGTCAAAGGCCGGTAAATGAGAGCATCGTGTCAATATTGCCAACGACATTCTCCTCTTAATCCGCCTGGAATCACGGGGGTCTAATCTGGGTGGCCTTAAAAATGACGGTCTTACGAAGGCCGCCAAACATATATGACGGTCTTGGAGGGACCGTTCAATATACATGACGGTCCTAGAAAAACCGTTATACTTAAAGAGGAGTCAACACCCAGACAAACAACTTTTCGTGAAGCACGTGGCTATGACCGACTGTCGGGCCTCTGAACCCTTTTCTTGTCGGCAAATAATGACGGCCCAGGGACGACCGCTATATTGACTATAACGGTTGGCATTGAGCCGCTATACAAAGCGTATCACGAGATACAAATAACCCGGGGCAGCGGAACACAACGGCCAAGTGGGGACCGTTATATTGAGAAACACGGTTCATAACAGACCGTTAAATCCAATGAGAGGGAGGGAGGCCTTCTTCGCTGGGAAGAGCCCAAAATACTGCCAGAGGAATAATCTTTCATGTGATTGACTGTTCGGGACATCAATAACTGAGACGCAGGAACTGATTCGATTCATCGGTAAAAAACGGGTGTCAACAACGAACACCGCCCGACTGGCACACATCCTCCCAGAATAGCGCCAACGCACCCTTACGCATCAGGGAATGGGCAACGCTTCTCACAGCCAACCACCTTGCCAAAAACACGGAACACGTCTCACACAGATTTCATGGCACACAAAGGCCAACCAATCCGGACGCACAATGCAAGACGACGAACCTTAACCAACCGCGATCTCCTCCAACCAAGGGAAAAACTCAATACACTTCTGACCAACGGAAGGAAAACTCCACACTTGACCTGACCTCGAGCCTCGCGCATGCTGGGAACAGCACCTTCCAACACCAAGAAAACCATCACTCCCGTCAGGTCACCTCCTCCGACACACTCGCCAAGTGTCTCGTCGGACCACGATCACAGCATCCCTCGATGCACCACCACTGCAATTCCTCGAACTGCAACACGCCACGCCAAGAGCCGCAACACGAGCCATAATCGACAACCGTCAATGCTCATCATCGAGTCCCGAACTCGCCACGGAACCTTCACATCTCGAGCCAAATCCTGGGCGAACACAACCCATTCGAACGCAGAAGTGCAAGAGCGAGAACTTACTGGGACACCACAGCCCAATCTTGCCTTGAAATCCGCAAAAACAATCGAGACCAACACGTCAATTCTGACGCCACAAAGCACGACAAGATCATCGGACTCGACAAATCAGCAGCTCAACAGAAGGTCCTCCGCTCACCCGAGCACAATTCTCGATCAGAACACCCGTTCTGCCACCTCAAACCACAACCTTAGCACATCAGAGGCTGGATACACCTCAAGCTGGAGTGGCCAGACTCAACAATAGCTCCCTTAGAGCATACTCACGGCCACTTAATGATGAATAGTCCTCGCCAGCCACCTGACCTCGCTGCAGATTCCTCGAACGCAGAACCACGGCAACACGCCTGCCAAGAACCTCTGCCCAACGCAGCACAACCGAGGCCACTATCGATGAGGGAGAAAGCTCTCAACCTAAATCCTCAGACCCCACGCCGGCACTCCGACGAAACAGCAACCACAATCACAGTGCCAATGCCGCGCATTCAAGCTCTTACACGAGAAACCAAGCGGAAAATAAGCACAAAACCCTATGACAGCTACCGACTGTACTGGACCTTACGGACTCTGATCACTACAATATCTCGAATTCCTATGTACGTCCACAATCACGCTCTGATACCAACTGTGGCGACCCAATATTCGGATACCGGGAGGAGCCCGATACCATTCGAATCCTGGCCCGCCGCCCATGAGCAGGAGACTCGGAAGGGCTAAAAAGGAGTGTAGAGGTATAAAGAAATAGGAAATAAAGCAGGATAATTTAACAATTAACAGAAATAAATAAACAACTACAACAGAGTCCAGTGCAACAGAAAGTACATTCTAAAGTAGTAAAACGTACCACATGCCAAGTGAACACTCGGTCCGGCGAGTTGGCAGCCAAGAACCTCTGAACAGCACCCTCGAACCTCGAGGAAGAACCGTCGCACCTAAAAAGTAAGGATGAGTCTCCAAACAGAGACTGAGCAGGGGTCCCGCGGAACCCCAACCGGAAATAGCGGCGGAAGCGGAAAGTAACAACAGTAAGAACAACAGTAACAGCAGGAACAACAAACTGATGGCCGGTAAAAACTCAGCGCTACAACAACTCCTACTGTACAGGAAAACCAACACCCCGATCCCATAGTCGGGGACGACCGAACAACGAACCACCCTAGTCACGCTACTAGGAAAATCACCACTCGTCGGGAACTCGACGCTGTCTAGGGGAAAGCCCTCGGTGACGCTCACCGGAACCCCTAGACCTCGACACTGGGAAAACACCCGAGAACTGCACGTAAAATCACGTCTCGTAGACGTGAAGCAAAACTCGACTCACGAGGAAACTCACATCACGTGACGGGAGTACCGCCCACCAGAAGAACGACCGGATGCGTCCCCTAACGTCTCACACCGCGTCACAAGTGTCTAGCTACTACGCCCCAGGCAGAGACTCAGACACACACATTAACCAGTACCACAGAACAAGGACTAGTTGGGGTCGTGCCTGCCGGCGCCGTCCGACGCCCCCAACCTCGTGTGCACACTCAGACCATACGCCCTAGGCCTGTCCTCTAGCTAGTAATTCCCCCT
Organism: Amorphophallus konjac; assembly: GCA_022559845.1. Lineage (NCBI taxonomy): Eukaryota > Viridiplantae > Streptophyta > Magnoliopsida > Alismatales > Araceae > Amorphophallus > Amorphophallus konjac. The sequence goes on from CM040128.1 coordinate 241,121,761, forward strand.
AAGCCCAGAGTCGGCTGTACGTGGGGGCCCTACGGTAACCAGCCTACTCACCGTCTATCTCGGGTCAGCCGCTCCACCACTCCCGAGTGGGTCAGCACACGCGTGCCGTAAGAAGGCTATGAATAGTGGGGGCTCACAGAACATGGACACAGAAAACCACGCACGCACCCATCACAAGTAACGCGAAGTAATAGGTGGCTCAAAGCCACCTGACTCTGGACAGCCCACTAGACCTACTAAACCCAACGGCCTTTGAGTCACAAGACTCGGGGTCAAGACTGTTGCACACGACAGCACTGAGCCGTCAATCTGGCCTAATCCCTAGGTCCAAAATCACGATGCAATGACTCACGAGGCAGTTCACAACTGTCGAGATCTATCTCTCGAGGAGGGAAACTTAAGCGACATCCAGCCTTCGGCTGGGAGATTGGACTCACAGTCCAAGGCCACACACATGGCCCACTCGGAAACCACCTTCTGGAGAAACCACGACGTGCGGGGAAACCTCACCGCACTCACACCGATACACGCTGACTTGATCTAGTAAGAACACGAAAGCCCAGAATACCTAGGGTCACCCGGACCCACCAGCCCATGGGCACGCTGATCGAGATAAACCGGGTCCTCCAGACACCCCAAAAACATAGTCACGGAACTCCACGGGGTGTCCGAGACACTCACGAGGCCGAAGGTCAACCACTGGGTCACAACCGGGTCGATCGGAGACCAATGCAACACAATCGGAACGCTAGAGGGTCACTCGGACCCTTAAACCCACGGGCACGTTAATCGAGATAAATGGGACCTCTGGACACCCAGAGACACGGTCACGGAACTCCATGGGGTGTCCGGGACACACACGGCCCAAGGGGAGCACGATCAGCCGTAGACTGCCCGCCCTGGGCTGCCCTGCTGGTCACCTCCAAGAACGCACTATCTTTGCATAGCGCATTCAAACAGAACGCGCTATAGGTCCATAGCGCGTTCAAACAGAACGCGCTAGGACCCTATAGCGCGACAAGACTGAACGCGTTAGGACCCTATAGCGCGACAAAACAGAACGCGCTAGGACCCTATAGCGCGACAAGGCTGAACGTGCTAGAACCCTATAGCGCGACAAAGCAGAACGCGCTAGGACCCTATAGCGTGACAAGAACCGCCTTACTGTTCATCTTCTCCGATGAACGCGCTCTATCGGGGCGGCGCGACCTCCAAGAACGCTCCCACCAAGGCGAACGCGTTCTCAGTCCGCGCCCGAAAATGGCGAAAACCACGAAAAAACCCATTCCACGCCCAGTTCACCCCCAGGTGAAGGGAAAACAAAAGGGGAAACCTTCCCCTCGGCCAAAAACGCCGCAAAACGGGAGATCCGGCTCACACCCCAAAAACACGAGTTTTCCCCAAAACACCCAAATAAGCTTGCTCGGCTCACCACGGCCTACAAAACTCACGGAAAATGAAGTACACGAGCTGGGGGTCCATCTCCCTACCTCCACCGAAGATTTCGCGCACCGTGGACGCCGATCCACGAAGAAAACGCCGCTAAAGCTCCGTCGGCTCGCGATCCCACGAACCGCCTCCACCATCGCAATCCTTGCTCCATCCTCGCCACTCCACGCCCCACGATCCTCGCCACCTCGCCCCTGTCCACCTCTGTTGGCCGCCGGAGAAGAGAGGGAGAGAGGAGAGAGCGTGAGAAGAGAGAGGGAGGGAAGAGAGAAATGAGAGATGGGGAGAGAGAGAAAAAGGAGGTTAATATATGGAAAATCCAGAAATTCTCAAAAATACCAAAAATAGAAAAATATACCCCCACGATCCTCGGAACACACTGATCGCCGTGGTAACGTCCCGGTGTTGGAGAACGCAACGGTTCACCCTGTACGGGGTCCGAAGATCCGACAGATGGAAAACACGCGTAAAACCCCAAAACGCAACCCAGGAACCTCAAAGGCGCTCCGAAAATTCCAGAAAATTACCGACGTGCTCCTCACAACGCCACAGATCCAAGGAAATTCACGGGCACACCACCAATGCATCCGACAATCCGGTATAAAAAGTCCGAAACTCACTCGGACACGATCCGCAACCCGCGGAAAGACGATCCGAAACCCACGGATCCTGATTCGAAAAAATATCTAAAAAACCTGGGGCATTACAACATCGACCTCGAGTACAGCCACGGGAGGGCTAACTCGGAAAGGTCACGACGCACAAGCAACGCCGAGAGTCACGCGCCAAGTGACTGATGTTCCCCACACTCGAAGAACGGCCAGATGCGTCCACTGACGTCTTATACTGCGCCACAAGTGTCTCGTCTACAGCACCGCAGGAAAAACATGGCAGAGACGCAGACACACGCTGAAACCAATAGGAACTACAGTCGCGAGTGACTAGACAGGGTAACGCCCGTCGGCGTCAGTCCAAGCCCTGACCACGTGTGCACACACTGGCTCTTGCCAGAGCCAGGCCTCTAGCTAGTTTTCTCTCCCCGTAGGACGCTACGGTCGAGGGCCACGCTGCCAAGCCGGGAGCCCACGAAAACTAGCTTAAAAATCGATCGACGGGAATGCCCTTCCACCTCTCCCAGGTGGGCCGACACCGAAAGTCTTAGGGCTACGACTAGTGAAGGCTCACAAGACACGGAGACTCAAAACACGAGTGCGGAAGTACAGGCAGGCAAGAGAGCCTTGCGTCACGTACTTCGGAGAACCAATGGCAGCACCGCCACTACCGACAGACTCGGGACAAGGCAACTAGACCTGAAGACACCACGATCCTTGAGTCTCACGACTCAGGGTCAAGATCGGCGTGCAAAGCTGTAACATGCCGCCAATCGGTCTAATCCTAAGCCAGAGAAACCGACTTACACGGAGGAAACGACTCGCGGAGAACCGAGAGAACACCAAGACCCTCAGCACACCAGGACACGTAAACCGAGGTAAGGCGATACCTCAGGGCGTCCAGACCCACTGTCTCGAGCTGGACAAAACCGCCGAGACACACACAAGGTTACCTGCCAACCACTGGGTTACACCAGGTTGACCAGGACCCGACAACGACACACAAGCGCATGCACATAGCACAAACACTCCTGACCACCTCGTACCATGGTTATAGCCCTCATAGGACATCGGGTGACATCCACGTGCAGTCGGGCAAACCACAAGGTCGAGCCAAGATAAACAGAATCCAAAACAGCAGAAATCGAAACTCTAGGACTGTAACGCACCGCCCTTAGACCGTTACACGGATGTGACGGTCTAAAATGGGCCGTTACACCCCAGAGAAGACAGGACTGTGGCGATCGAATGGAGACGCGCTACAGTGATGTGACGGTCGAAGAGAGACCCGTCACAGACACCGCCCTATACATGACCTTAAGACAGACCAACACTGTAACGGTCTAAGAGAGGCACGTTACAAGACCCTGGCGCATGGGGGTTGGTGCGTTACAGCCAACCTACATGGCCAACACAACTCGGCCAAACTACGTTGTGACGCACCTCTACAGGGGCGTCACAGTCATGTAACGGTCCAATACTGGTCCGTTACACTGACCTAGCCTCGAAGAACACAAAACGACCAACGGCTGTGGCGGTCTATCATGGGACCGTAAGAGAGTGTGACGGCCACTGGAACGACCGTTACACCGGTCACGGCGGGAAAAGAGTGGAATGGCCCAATCGGCCCATTCCACGCCCCATTCACGCCGAAGCGTAAGGGAAACAAAGCCTCACGACGAAAAATAACTTCTGGAAGCTAGAAAGTCCACATGCACGCATTAAATCGCGAGATCGGGGCGATTCCGACGAATCGACCCTAAACGAGCCACCGAGGTTCTCGGACTCCTACCGGCTCCGAATGATGACCAAACACTACGAAACTCACGTGAATGGGATCCAGACATCCCAGTGGTCATTTTGTCACTAACTGGACTAAGAATGGTTGCCGTTTTCTGGCGAACCCTACAAATCACGAAAATGACGATTTTGCTAGAACTGGCCCGATCTAGCCTGTCTAAGTACCAAACCACGCACAGAAGCAGGGAAAATGTGTAGAACAGGTAGGCGATCCATCTCCCTACCTCCACCGAAGAAACCGAGCGCCGAGGCGACTAAACCGCACCGAAAACCACCACGCGAACTCAACCACCGACTTAGAATCCACCGTTCGGGATCGCGCCAAACACGCTCCATCCTCGCCCCGTCGCGCACCCGATCAGCCCCGCAGCATCCCCACCTTGCCCCTGGATCTCCCCCGTCTGCAGCCGGGGCAGAGGAGGCGAGAGAGGAGAGAAAACGGAGAGAGAGAGGGCGGCAGCAAAAATGAGAAGGAGGAGAGAGGAAGAAGAAAGAAAAAGGAAAAAGAAATTAGGAATTTTTCTAATTTCTGAAAATTCGATAATTAGCCTGAAAATGGACTAATTCAGAAAAATACATAAAAAATAACTGAAACGATCCTCAGGAAGAGTACATCGTAACTGTATCATCCACGAGTCGATGAACTGAGAAATAAACTCACCGTAGGGTTCCGTAGCTAGTACGAGAGAAAAACTCACACGGATCGTAAAATTCAACTCATGACCCACGAAAACGATCTGAAACTCTCCGAAAAGGATCCGAAAGACTCAATAAGAATCCAATAAGGATACAGGGCATTACATTGACTCTGTCAGTAAACGGTCTAGTAAACGACTGCTAATCCCCCTAAACGATCTAGCCATGACCGTTTCTATCTCAAGTGTCCTTAACCCAAAGTTTGACCCACGAGTTGATTTTCCTATGTTCTTAGATGGTCTATGATTATCTAGAACCTAACACTTTGTTTCCAAAGCTACCTAATGAAGCTGTCGAATTTTCCTCGTGGCATAACCTTACTCTAAATCAATCTTGAACTCTTATGTTCTTAATTGGTACATTCTTATCTTGATATTTACTATCATGAAACTATAGTTTGAACTTGTTCATTTTTTGCCATATTTATATTTCTCGTGGAAGTAGTTTGATTTATAACTTGAAGATGCAAGAGCGGGCACGGACAGTGTCCAAGGGCTCAACTCTAGTCTCCGCGACAGATAGCCGAAAACATACTATAAACCATAGGGTATGATAACACTGGCGTCGCATTACGCTGGGAGTACTTTTTTTTATAAACGGGTGAAGATCCACGAGATAATCTTGTGAAATTACGTGCTTACTAGTACATTCTCGTTACATGACTTTCTAGTGCATAGCCTTTATGGTTATGAAAAGTATATTCTTATTCATGAAAGGCCAATTTACATTCATATTATATTCTTACTTGATCATATTACCAGTCTACATGAACTCTCATATCTCACCTTGATCATATCTTGTTATTTGTGTTACTTTGGTTTATTTATGGGTTTCATCGTATTTGCATGACTTATCTTACACTCTAGAGCTAAAATGTTAATTACTTAAACATTGCCTTCATGTTGATACGAAGATACCTACTGACCATGTGTGTTCATTCCCTACTTTTTCAATCTTTTTCAAGAAATTCTAGCAGGCCGGATTCAGATTATTCAAGCGATGGATCCGAGAGTGATTAAAGAAGGAGCGAAGCCATAGATTGTCATTAGTTGATAGTCAAGAGTCGCGATATAATTTTTCATTTTATTGAGTCTAGTTAGTCAAAGAGTCAACCTTATGTACTTTTGATTATTATTTAAATAAAGCAAAGATTTGTCCAAATATTATGCATTCATTTCTTATGTGTGAATGTGTTAGTGCTCTGATTATATTACTTGTTTGAGGCGTACTAGCTGGTTGTTCACGTTCCTGATTATTTCTGTTGCATAATCTCGGGGCGTGACACGAGATAATCAACACATAGACAAAGTGCGCTAAAAAGAAATAACTAAGTCTATTTTATTCATCGAACTAATATTCCAAAAATATAACTTCCATTACTTTCAAAGTCACTAGACTTAATAAAATAAAAATTGCAATAATGACTCAAGAAAAATAAAAAGACTAGACTTAATAGTCATAAGTGACATCCGGGATCGGCTCTACGCTCATCACTCTTAGCCATCCCCATCCGATTGAATCTCATCATCGGAATTGCCTGAAAAATAGGGGAAAAACACTAGATGAGCGAATGCTCAGAAGGAATTATATTTCAATAACAAGCTTGCTTTAAGTAGATTACATATTACATGAAATGCAATTATGACTATGCATGAATGAACTCAAGATAACATGGGACAATAGAGTTGAACTAGCAAGATTTTAAGATGAATCATGTAAAGTTAACAAGGATATCAAGCATGTAATATCAAATTATGTCATGAGATATTGGCTCGGGCCCTCTTGTGGTTCATTAGGTTCAGCAAGGGAAGGGTTGACAAGCCCTTTATCTCTATTCTTCTGTGGTTTGAACCCTTCGAAGTTGATCGTGCAAGTTTCCTTTGGCTCTGGTCGCTTATCGGCAGATCGGGCCCTCTGGCTCGCAGAAGTGGATGTGTGAGGATGGCTGGAGAAGAAGGCCTCGATCTCGGCCACCACATTGTTTAGCCAATCGAAAGTCTTAATCTCAGCCCCGATCATCCTCTCGAGGATCTCCCTCTTTAAATTTTGTTTACAAATTTGAACTGCGTCCTCTTGATGTAGCTGGCGTTTGCATCTCATGTTGAGATTTTGCCATCTTTTGCTGTAGTCCAAGGCGGTCTCATCATGCCTTTGCTTGGAGGCATAGAGCTCAGCCATGGTTACTTCTCTTTCAGATATATGGAACAGCTCCCGAAATTGCCGCTGCATATCCGGCCAATCATTGATTGCTCCAGCTGGCAGGTTGAAGTACCATTCGAAAGCAAGTCCTGTCAATGAGGACCCAAAGTACTTTAATAAGTAGGACTCATCGGTTGTCAAATCGCCCATCACGTTGATGTAATAGGCTATATGCTCCTTTGGTGACCCCTGCCCATTGAATTTGTCAAACTTCGACGGCTTGCTAACGCTGGGAGGTACTCTCTTAGCAACATGGTGGACCAGGTACGACACCTTGTATACTTCGAACGAGACGTAATCATCACCGCCTCGATCTGCTAGCTTCTTTTCTATCATCTGATCTATCATCGTTTCATTCATTATCGTCGGGTCAACCAGACTTGGACAGCTTGAAGCTTGTTGGATCAATGGTGGCATCAACACCATTGGTTGAGATATAGTAGCAGTTCTCTACAACGGGGGAGCAAGCTATGGAATCGGGGCCATGCCCCCAGCATAATCAAGCACCGGTTGAGAGGCCGTGGTCGGAAGTGAAACTTCACATTCATTAGCACCTCGCTGTGAGGCCTCGAGAGGGAGCTCGACCTTCCCTGGGGTCGGAACATGTGCATTCATGTCGCTGAGCTGCTTCCTCAACATCTCTATCTCTTGTTGGTATCTTTGTAGCATGATCATCATGGTAGCCGGATCGAGCATGGAGGAGTTGGAAGCGTGGCCCTGCCCTTCCGTTGGAGCGTTTGAAGCGGGCGCTAGCTCCTCGCCATCGCCTTCAGTGGTGATTACATTCACCGTCATTGTGATCAGGTCTGTACCGGGTTCTTTAATGTGGGCTTGGGCCATATCAGCCGTTGCCCCTTGTCTTACGGTAGCGGGTTCTGCCCCTTCAGCGAGCCTAGCGGCTTCATCATAATCTGGGGGCGAAGCCCTATAGCAGCTGACCACTCTAGCCGTGTTGAAAGCAAAGGCTTGAATGCCTCCATTCTTCTTCATCTTTCTAATGGATGATCTTCGGAAGGTAGCTGGTTTCTCGAAGACCGGGATGCTTGCCCCCAGCTTGATGTGGTGGGACACCTTCCTCGGTTGGGCCTGAATAGCCGATGCCGACGAGGGACAAATTGGGGTTGCCATCTCATCCCGTGCATCTTCCTTCGGTCCTGCTTGATGGACCCTCACAAGTTCTCCCCGGTTGGAGGGGACATCATGGGTCCTCTTGGGCACCAAGATCTGCTTGAGCTGGGTTGACTTTGGGGGCAACCGACCCCTTGTCTTGGACTCAGCACGGTCCGCCTTGATGTGGGCCAATGCTTCAAAAGAGTTGCGCACTGGCATTGTCGTGACCACCCTCTCAGGTGTAATTCTGGCCTGGCAGCCATTCAAGAACAATCGGAGTCCTCCGATAAGAACGGACTTGCCCGAAGCAGATAGCCGGCCTTGCAGCGTCCCAGCGTTCTTCTTGGCTGCCCGCCTGGCAACCGGTGTGCACTTCCGATTGAAGGAGACGCGAGGAGCAGCTTGATGGACGTAGCAGCCCACCATCTTGGTCTTGTCGGATGTCGCCGTTGCAGCGGCGACGAAGTCCACCTCCTGGGTCTCTAGGAGTTCCATGAATGCGACCCCCAAGAAGTTGGGGAAGCCGACGACGGGTGGAAAGCTGTCGAACTGAATCGGCACGGCCGAGTAGCCATGGGCAACATGGCTGGCAACAACGAGCGGTCCGAAAGAGACGGCCATCGTGATCTCAGGAGTGCAACCCCCTGCAATTGCAGATCAAAGAATTAGAATTTTAAGAAGTGGCCGTGGGGCCCTTAGTCCTGGCGAAGAGATGAAGGGCGGTTCAAGTCTTACCGGGCATGCCAGACTTGTGGACGCACTGCAAGATTTTGCATGTACATGCATGGGCTGAAAGTAATTTGGTTCCACTCATTCTTGATTTGAACATTAGGAGCATAGGTGAACCAATTCTCTTCCTTGGGGGGCATATGCAAATCAACGGTCATTAACCTAGTAAGATATGGGTGGAACCTTTGCCCAATATCTACCCACTGGACCCCTTGTCTTGTATTTACCCACTTGATTACCCCTTTATTGACTACTTCCTCCATGTAAGTCCGCTCATGTGTCGGTGGCTTTGGAATGAGATTGGCATTACTTAAACTATGATGCATGCAAGTCGGCGAACTAATATCTTTCAAATCTGCCACACTCCCCTTAATGATAGCTGTAGCGGCAGGAAAATGGTTCCTAGGTCACGTACCACCTTCTCTATTTATTTGTTGGGGAAGTCGTCTCACGCCCGTGGATGCCTGTACACCCCAAGAAACCAGAAGGGCGTCAGAAGGAGTCCCGGGTGTTACCCCAGGGGACAACCCTCCGATGCTTAAGTCAGCAAGGGATTAATGAGCGATAGAGAGGAGCAAAGTAAGAGAGAAGTAGGGGCCATAGTCGTCGATCCAGGAGGCGGGTAGATCCTGTGCACGCGTGCTCGCTGCTCCCAGTGGGCTATCGGAGAGTGCTTGTTGGGCGGTAAGGCCGGACATGAGGAAGAAGCTCTCTAGATGTAGCGGTCGTCCCTCTCGTCGTGGTAGCTAGTTGAGTTGCTCTCTTCTCATTATGAAGTTCTGGGGTAAGAGTATGCTCTTGCGTAGTAGCGTAGGGTTTAGTAGAAGAATCTACCGTACTCTTCTCTTCTGTCAATGTCCCATTTATATGGGTTGTCCTGGAGCGAGGGCCTCATCCCTTGATAGGGGAGGGTCCGTTTAGTAGAGTAACATTCCTCCGCTATGTTGGCGGGAGTTTCCCGTTGGAGGGCGATAGCCCCGGTGTCGGCCAGTCCCTGGGCGAGTCTTGCGGCACGCATGACGCGTGCTCACCCGTTACGGGGTCAAGGCCGGCGTCGTCGGGGCAACGGTCGGTCGTCGGAGTGTCATCCGGCGAGAACTGCGCTTGGGCCAGCCTCATCGGCGTCGCGGAATCCGATGCTCTGTTGGACCGGTCTCCTTCTTTATTGGTATGAGCCTGCGCGCTCATTCCTTGCTTGGGCTTAGAACACCCAAACTTTAATGGGTCGCACGTACGTGGGCCGTTTCTGGGTTAAATCAGATTTACCTTCCTCAATAACCTATGGTGCCACTAATTAATTGGACTCATAAATTATATATATATTAATTAATAATTTTAGTAATAATAATAAATACACTAAAGATAGATGAATTTTTTATTTTTTAAAATACTAAACAATATCGTATCATAATATCAAACAGTACCGATACCTGGCCGGCACCCGGCAGTACGAACGACATATCAAATACTACGCAATACCATCCCAAAACCCTGGATAAAATACTGTTTTTTCGACCAAAATTATTGGAGACGAAAAAAGTATTCAACTTTATAAGGTTAAAACGTCATAAGCAGAATCTACGGGCACTTTTGTTAAGATCTCCGAAACCTTCCCTCTTCTCCAAAGCCCTAAAACCCTCGCCTCTAGCCGGTGTTCCCGTCGCGCACGGCGGTAGATCTTGCCCCTACCCCCTTCTCTTGGTATCTGATGCTTCGACGGCGTCCGCGGCATCATCTCCGCCGTCGGAAAGCTCGGTAGGTTCCCTAGGCGGAGGCTCTACAGTTTCGCCGTCGTCGATCCTCTCCGGCGAACGCTCCACAGGTGCGCGGCTATATCAGCGCCGGCGGCGGCATCTGCTCCGTCAGCGCCATATCTCCCCACCACGCGGCTTTCTTTCTATTTGTTAACCGAGTTCGGTGGGGTTGGAGAGCTGTGGATGTTCTGCGGCTGCGGTCCCGGCGCTGCGAATGTAACAGTGGGGTGACATGGGATTGCAGCATCTGGGGGCTGGGGATGTGGGACCCGTCCCTCTCACATCCTCCCTCTTTTTTCTCTTCCTCTCTGCTAAAGTATGGTAGTAGGCGTAGCAGAGGACAGAGCTCAGACCTCACGCCTGGCTCTCTTTTTTTTAACCCTTCCCTTGCTACATTGGGAGTAGCAGGGGCTACAACCGCTGGGGGCTTCTCGATCGTTTAATTTTCATGGTTTCTTGCTACTTGCAAGTTCATCATGAGCTTGCCATCGTTTAAGGTTTCTCTCTTCGTTTTCCTGATTTAGCCATGTTCCTTTACACTTGTCGCTGAAAAATGTTTTATTTTTTTCTCCAGATTGAGCATTTCTTGGAAAGCAAGGCAGACAACTGTCAGAAGTGCACTGTTAATGGCTCCTTCCTGGTTTGACGTGAGCTCGGATGAAGAAGTGGATAGAAAGGGATTACAAAGAGGACCCGGGCAGCCACAGTCACCATGGGAGTTCGCAGCTTACACAGAATCGGCTGCAGAAGAACATGCAAGGAGAAACACCACCTCCATCGACACCAAGATCTCCAGAGCCCTCCTGGAACGCCCTGTTTCACTTCCCAACCCTGACGATGACAATGAGGACGATGAGGAGGAAGAATGTGGGCAGCAGGCAGCTGTTGATGACCTTGCTACAGCCTGCAAAACTAGAAAGCAGGTTCGGCACCTGTCTCTATCTATTTTCTTTCCATTCTATGTGCTCTGTCTGGGACTTCGGTTAATGAAAAACAATCCATGATATCTGAGATAGATGGCCTGTGCGATGTTGTTCCTCTTTTGCATGGGTTGATTTCTCACAAAATGTTTGAGGTGGCAAGTTTATGGACATAGAAAAGTGGAGAGAATTGATTGAGCTGGAAATGTTACAAGAAGTGAAACATGAGTGCCTAGGTAAGCAGTGGTGGAATTTCATCGTGAAGCTGCTCCTCCCCCTCCCAAACCCCCCTTTTTTTGGGGGGGGGGGGGGAAGAAGCAAAAAGGAGAGAGAAAGAAAAACTAGTGGCAGGTTTTGAAAGTCGTACTATCTGCCACCAAAAAAAGTTTGGGCTTGATATCTATGTAAAGTGGACTCACACAACTTTTTTTTTTTTTGTCTTGTTGGGGGCCTAGTGTGTGCCACACCTTGCGAAGTGTACGGTGTACAACGATCTTTTGGGAACACATTGCTTATACCTGAATATCTCTTCTTTTTTACATTTAATACAACTGTGGTACCATCCACTTAAAAAAAATAAGAAAGTCATACCATCTGCCACTAAAAAGAGGGAAGGTGGAGAGAGAAAAGGAAAACTTTAAGGGTCACGTTTTGAATTGAAAGTCATACGGTAAGAACATCTTTTGATTGTTTTGATAATTGTGAAAGAAATTTTTTTTTTGGATGAAGCTCCTTTGGCACAACACTTTCTTTTACTTTTTAACCTGTTAGGCTTTTACACAAAAGGAGACTTGTATATATTTCCGAAATGTTTTTTTTTTTGTACAGAATCTAGTTGAGTTCTGTTTTGTATGCATATCTAATTTTGCTCTAGGCATGCTCAAGTTTCTTCTCCTATTTTGTTCCGACGAATAATAATGTTAGAGAAATCATGAGGCTATCTTGATTCTGTTATGTTATTTTCTTCTAGTTAGAAGGGCCATGCAGAATGTTTTGATGAATATGCTTATGACATGAGCTTTAATGATGAATTTCAAAACACGAATGGTTGTTGTATGAATTCAAGGAACTCAATATCCGATATTGGAATTTCCTTGGAAGGCTGGTGAGAAGAAATCTCAAAGGTTTTTTTGGAGATATTGTGAAAATGAACAATATCATGGAAGTCAAGTATTTGTTAAAGAACCATAAATCTTATGCAATTAGCCATTTTGTATGCTTAACATGGGACAATAATAGAACAATACATAAAAACTCGTACATATCTGTACTGAGCAAACAAAGCCATGCATTTGATTAGTAAAAATAATTCTATAAACAAACATGGCATAGGAAAATAATAAAAATTTAAAGCATCCTATTCCTATCCCATTTATTTTGCAATAAAGTTTGTATTATCATGACATTTATCAATTTCCTATAAATCACTAAATTTTTATTCAAGTTTTCCTGTTTTTTTTCACTATACTATAGTTTTACCAAGGTAAATGAGATTCCTGTTTGGCTAGTGAAGACAAAATCATGTGAGATCTTGTGAGAAATGTGTGGGGTTGAATTCCATGGGCAAATTGCTATGTGGTCAGAAAATTGTTGTTATTACTCGTTTAGTAGGCAACATTTTACACAAGCGCTATAGAGGTACTTCTAGCTAAGATCTATGAGCACCTTCATTTATTTCTTTTAAGATTGTTTTCATTCTAGGGTTCCAAGAATGTTGATCATTAATTATATATTTACTTGACTTATACCATGTTATATAAGTAGATTTGACGCTTGGCAATTAGAATATCTTAGAGCTGATCTAACATCATGCATGAACGTATGTGGCCGTCTATTACATCTTTTTTTCCTTTGAAAATGGATAGTTCCACTATTGTATTAAAAGAAAAGAGGGATATACAAGTGTAGTCAATGTGTACACAAAAAGTCTTATACAAAAGAGGCCTTCCACACCAAGGTGGAGTGGTCGGCACTACTCCCCAAGAGACCCAAAATGCAAGAGTTGTGGGAATCCACATTACACAGAAGCTCCTCCCATCTGTGTTATCAAAGGTGATGGAGGCGATCGCCTAGGCAGCCACAAGTCTCCTTGCCTTACCTCAATCGCCTCAATCCGACCTCATGGGCCCGGCCCACCTCCGCACGCCCTGGCCCTTTTGATTTTTTGTTTAATTTGTTGTTAATTTTATTTAAATTTGTTTGATTTTAGGAATGAATGAATTTAGGAACTTTATTGATTTTGTGTATGCGTTTTTTTGTAATATTTAGACATATACTGATATTTATAATATATATTATTTTAATAAAACATTGCCTCAAATGCCTCAAACGCCTAGGCCATCGCCTAGGCGTTTGAGGCATGAGCCGCCTACTTGGTCCCGTCGGTCGCTTCTCGCCTCTGATTACATATCTGTTACGTCCCGAACCGACAACAACGGAAATATACTCGGAACGTGGTAGCGATACAGTCATGACAATCAGACAAAGCATAATATCAGGAAATAGATAAAACATACATTCATTAAAATTCCAAATATAAGTTTATTACAAATTGACTCATTCTAACAGACTCAAAATAAAAGAAAATACAAGGAGACTCTCAAACTAACTAGACTCGACACGAGACTGCAAGGATCATCTAAGTCGCCAGAATTCTCTTCACTCTTGCCCTTGTCCATCTTGGCTGCATTCGTCTTCGTTATTATCTGAAAAATATGAAAAAACATCAGGTGAGCGAAAGCTCAGTAGGACTTAAATCTCTTGAACCAAGCTAACTTTACGTGATTAATAAATTATCATGAATATGAATGCAACGATAAATCCGATAATGATCAGAGCTAAACCTGGACATAAAATAGGGCAAGAAATCGAGATATCATCATTCAAGAGTATATATATATATATATATATATATATATATATACAGATAACAAGCATGTAGAGGATATGTCACGAATTTCAAGAACAAGATATTCATGAGAACGTATAACATAACTGTGGATTGGCCATTCAAGAATTTCCAACAACAAGTTTTACCCACTCCGGGCCAAGTCAGATATCATATCACATCATGTCAAGAACGTCTCATGTCATAACCAAGTTGGAATTGTTTAGATCAAATCTTGCTTATCATTGGTGTTATGCCACACCTTATCAATCATAGTATCGGTATATGTCTGGGTTTGTCTCGCCCCTGGGACCAGATCCGGTCCCCTATCAATTAACGTTCTAGCATTGAGTGTCAATTGGACCCATAGTCTCACGTAAATTTTTTAGACAATATTCAAGTCAATTAATGGCCAATATAATTCCAAGGACCAAGCTTTGAGTAGGGTAATTTAGAGGATCCAGGAATTTTGAGATTCCAAGAATGGATACGTGAACAGGAGTAGTATCGGGCAATTGACATTAGAAACCATGAAACGTAAGAATCTGGGACAATTGGCGTCCACTCCAGGATGGCAGTACCGGTTTCGCTATCGGTTTTGGCTGGGTCCGAAACCAATTAAATTATTATTATTTTCTTAAAACCCTACATTTGGTTTCGGCCCGATTTCGGCCTTGGGTGTCGTTTCGTTTCGGTCCGAAATCGAAACGTTTCAGCCGAAACGTTTCGGTTTCGGCCGAAACTGCCATCTATGGTCCACTTAGGCCGTTGCGAACTCCAACAATTTGCAACTTCTGATCAAGTCGTTAATTCTTGTGAATAGTGCATCCACGAAGAATTCACGCCGTTATAGTTGACGCCAATTCAAAGAATACGCGATCGCTGCATCAGTCGCCAATTAAATAGCGTGTGGACAGGGTGCCACCTATTCAGAACTCTTACAGAACACCCCAATTTGGCGCTGTATGAATGCTAGGGGGTCATGTTTCTCCATAGTGACATGACTAAAACAAGTTTTAGGGTTTTAAGGGTACAACCAGCCCAGTCATCGAAGAGGGAATCCTTCGATGTCAGGGTCTTACGAAGATCTTAGAGAAATAATTTTCAATCCGGCGAGAGGAATTTCCAACGGAGGGTCCTTCCTTCCCCAAGAAATAAGGTGTATGCATAAATCATCGAGAAACAAGGACTATGTCTCATTATTGAGACACTAGTGCGAATCATCCACGGTTTAGGATAGAAAACCCATGCAAAATCAATCTGGAAGAATCCGCGTCCACTACAGTGGTCGCTACTTTTAAATTAACGTCTGCCAGAAGGACGCCATATTCTTGAATTGGCGACCTTCTAAGCAGGCGCATATTAACACGCGTCCAGAAACAAAACGTGAATTCAAGATATTATGCGGAATAATAATAATTATTATAAAATAATTTAGAAACGACGTCTTTCCATAAAGGCGTGGAAACTTAATCTTGCGCCCAAAATCAGGACGTTAATTAACACAATTCCAAATTAATTAATATTTATTTAATAAAATAGCGTCTACATGATCGACGCATATTAATCTGCGACCTCTCGGAGAGGCGCAGATTCTTAATATGCGTCCAACTCGTTGACGCAAATTAAAAATACTACCTACGACTTTGATCTAATCAAGTTAAACATCTTACTGTTCATTTCTTTAGGGGATGAACAGTAGCACTACTACAATTAGATGTTATTTTCCAGGCTTAAGAACATGAAAATTAAGAATATTTTTATAGGATCATAATAATAGGCAGATAGCAAATTTTATCAATCTAGATCATGAGTTATTAAATTTTTAAACCTTAAAGATGCAGTTTAGGAAAAACAAGAGTTTGCGTCTTAACAGCAGACGCATATTAATTCGCGTCCTGGGGTCTGACGCATAATCAAAAATCCGCGTCTGGGTAGAAAGGCGCAGATTAATACGCAACTACTGCTCTCATCGCCAATTCTTTTTATGCAGAAAAACGTACCAGATTGTATAAAAATCGAAATTTGCTCGTAAATACATTAAAACAAGACTATGAGAGTGTAGAATTGAAGAAGACACACGACTCTATCTTGTGTGATGATTTATTAAAATTTTGCTTAAATGCCTACCTTAAGATGATTAAAGGACGAAGAACCCAAAAACCTCTCACGAACGACCCACGGACGAACAACTCTCACAAACTCTTCTCCCACGCACGAACTCCCTTCGCAGCAATAGGGGTTTGCTGCACTCAAGGGATCTTATTTATAGACTTAACCTCAAAGAATCCTACTACAATTTTATTTCTATTAATTAGAGTCCTAACCGACTTAATATCTATCTCTAAAACCCATCCTTACCCAAACAACTGCCGCCACCCTTCTACAGCCGACTAAACCTTTTAGTTTATGTTTTCTTAACCAACTTAGATTTACAGAGTTAAACCATTAAATCTGACTAACTTTTATTAAGGCCCACTTAAACCTATTTTAAGGCCCAATACGTTTTAGCTTAATTATTATCAAGTTTTTTTTTATTTCAAAAGATTTTATTCCTTCATTTTTTATTATTATCTATAAGTATTATATGGTTATTATTATTACTATTTATTCTTTTATTTTCTCGGTTACTACACCCCCCACTTAAAAGAATTTGGTCCTCCAAATTCACATGATTTTTTTCCAAAACAAAGAGGGTAGAAAATCACCAATCTCAAAACATGCATTCTCAATCTACTCTTACTAGATCAGGTCTACAGCATGCCAAAATACAACAATCACTGTGTCCAAGCGTGCAAATATAGATAAGGCCAAGGAAGGCAGTATCGGTTTCGGTACCGGTTTCGGCCGGTTTCGAAACCGATACGTATCGGTTTCGGTTTCGGCCAAAATCGGTTGAAATCATTTTTAAAATAAAAAAATAATGAACCTGTCTGGTTTCGGACCGAAAAATAGGTCAGTTTCAGTCGAAACCCTTAATGGTTTCGTCCGAAACCATTAAAAAATATTTTTTTAATGGTTTCGGTCCTGCTACAATGTTTTGGTCCGATTTCGGATCGGTCCTGGCCGAAACCGATACGTTTCGGCTGAAACGTATCGGTTTCGGCCGATACTGCCAACCTTGGATAAGGCAGGTTTAGAGTTACCTTCCAATGCTTGTAGCCTGCCTTGCTGCTTTGATCCACCTGGTTGTTCATTCCACGGCGTTTGCTCCTTTATCAGAGGACGAGCAATTCTATAATCTCCACTCCCACAGTGAATACACTTTCCCAACTTTCTCCAACACTCTTCTGATCGGTGCCCGCCTTTATCACAGTGCTCACACCTTTCCTTTTTTTTTTTCCTTAAGGGGTGCAACACGAGGACTTCCCAGGAGGTCACCCATCTTAATACTACTCTCGTCCAAGCACGCTTAACTTCGGAGTTCTGATGGCTAAGATCAAGTGCTCACACCTTTCCTTAACCGGAACAATCTGTTGGTCCCCATTCTTGGGCTTCTTGTCTTTGCTGGAACCATTCCCTCCATTCGGCCTCTTCTTTCTATTCCCGGGTTCACTATCCTTGGATCCTTTCACTACCCCTTTCTTGGCAAGCCTACCTTGAATGCGTTCGGCCATATTCATAGCATCTTCCAACAACTGTGCCTTCTTAACCATCTCGGCGTAAGTCAAAATCTCTAATGGTGCTAACTGAGGAATAAATTTTACTCTTAATCCATTCATGAATCTCTTAGCTCTCATCTTCTCCGTGCAAATTAAATGAGGTGCATAGCGAGCTAGCATAGAAAACTGCGCTTCAATGATGCAAATTCCATAGCCGCCTTCTCTCGGATTCTCGCCGAAAAATACTTCTCATTAAAATGCTCCAAGAATTCATTCCATGTTACTTGATCATTGGGCAAAATTGCTTCCACGGACTCCCACCATGCCTGAGTATCTCTTTCTAACTGGTAAGTCTCCAACAAAACCTTCTCTTGGTCGGTACACTGCATGACCTTAAAGGTCCTTTCCATCTCTCTAATCCAATTTTCAGCTTCGTCCGGGTCAGTAGACCCACTGAACTTAGGAGGATTCATTCCTTGAAAACTCCGATGCAAGTCCCTTACTCCATGATGAGCTCCACCTTGTGCTACGTGCTGCAATGCTTGAATTAAACCTTGGACGGTACGCTACATCTCCCTCACTGAGCACGTTCGGCTGCCATATTAGCCTACAAAATAATTTTCAAGGAACGATTAGCTTAAGTAAAACATATTTTAACTTAAGAAAAGCATATTTTAACGGTTAGCCCACGACTCTACCCAAATCTCACTGGATTCCTATAGAGTAACTGACAAGGACAATTCAACCTATAACTTGGACTTAATGACTTAGGGATTTAGAAAAATTTAGGCTCTGATACCACTTCTGTCACGCCCTGAACTGACAGCAGCGGAAACAAGCTCGGAACGTGGCAGCGATACAGTCATGGCAATCAGACAAACCATAAGACCAGGAAATAGATAAAACATAAATTCATTAAAATTCCAAATATAAGTTTATTACAAATTGACTCATTCTAACAGACTCAAAATAAAAAAAAATACAAGGAGACTCTCAAACTAACTAGACTCGACACGTGACTGCAAGGTTCATCTAAGTCGTCAGAATTCTCTTCACTCTTGCCCTTGCCCATCTTGGCTGCATTCGTCTTCGTTATTATCTGAAAAATATGAAAAAACACTAGGTGAGCGAAAGCTCAGTAGGACTTAAATCTCTTGCACCAAGCTAGCTTTACGTGTTTAATAAATTATCATGAATATGCATGCAACGATAAATCCGATAATGATCAGAGCTAAAGTTGGACATAAAATAGGGCAAGAAATCGAGAGATCATCATTCAAGAGTACATATATATATATATAATATATAAACAGATAACAAGCATGTAGAGGATATGTCACGAATTTCAAGAACAAGATATTCATGAGAACGTATAACATAACTGTGGATTGGCCATTCAAGAATTTCCAACAACAAGTTTTACCCATTCCGGGCCAAGTCAGATATCATATCACATCATGTCAAGAACATCTTATGTCATAACCAAGTTGGAATTGTCTAGATCAAATCTTGCTTATCATTGGTGCAATGCCACACCTGATCAATCATAGTACCGGTATATGTCTGAGCTTGCCTCGCCCCTGGGATCAAATCTGGGCCCCTATCAATTAACATTCTAGCATTGAGTGTCAATTGGATCATAGTCTTACGTATTATTTCTGAGCGGCTGGCTCCCATTTTACCTAGTATCATTTTTGAGGAGCAAGGTGCATTTGTGAGGGGCCGTTTCATTTTGGATAATGTGACATTGGCTCGTCAACTTATGTCAGATATTAACAAGAAAGTTAGAGGACATAATGTCATTTTTAAACTGATATGGCCAAGGCTTACGATAGAATGGAGTGGGACTTCATTTTGGCTGTCCTAAGGAAGTTTGGCTTCTGTACTCGGTTTACTTCATATATTGGTATGTTGTTATCTAACTATTGGTTTTCTGTTAATTTCAATGGAGTCGTGGTTGGATACTTCAAGTCTACTAGGGGTTTAGACAGGGAGACTCCCTTGCGCCGTACCTATTCATCATTGCTTCTGATGTGCTGAGCAGAGGTCTTTCAGCTCTGTTCCAATCTGGGGATTTAAGGTACTACAGTGGGCCAAGGCAGTCTATACAAATCACCCATTTGCTCTATGCGGATGATACCCTAGTCTTTTTGAATGCTAGTAGGCAGAATATCATATCCTTCCAGAAGTTTATAAACAAGTATGAGCAGAGCTCTGGGCAAAGGATTAACAGTGGCAAGAGTAGCTTCATTGTCTCTGCTAAGGCCCCTCCCTCCCTCAAACATTCAATACACTCCCTCACTGGCTATAAACATCAGTCTATGGGCTTCTGTTATTTGGGGATCCCGGTTAAGAATGGGAGATATACTAGCACTGACTTCAAATTTCTTCTTGACAGAGTTCAGGCAAAGCTTGAAGGCTGGCAAGCCAAGCTTTTGTCACAAGCTGGTAGAGTGGTGCTTATCAACTCTGTCCTTCGGAGCATGTCAATTTATTTGGCTTCTGCCTGCTATATCCCTAAGAAGATTATCAGTGCTATTGATCGGATGTGTGCAAATTTCTTCTGGCAAGGCAGTGAAGGAAATAAGCGTCGACACTGGGTGGCTTGGCAGGATCTCCAGAAGCCTCGGATGGAAGGGGGGCTTGGAATCAGGGATTTGCTTCAGGTTCAGATCTCCTTGGCTATTAAGGCTCTGTGGAATATTGTTTATGGGACCTCTTTATGGTCTACCTATGCTCGACAGAGATTTATCAGATCCCACCTTGCTGATTGCACTCGGCCTTTCCCTGTAGGAATGCCATCCATAGTGTTTAGATAGGCCAAGGAAATCATCATTTAAAATGGTCGGTGAATTGTAGGGAATGGGCAAAGTATTGATTTTTTCAGGGACAATTGGACTGGTTATGGAGCTATTCGAAGTTCTATGGTTAGCAATGATAGTGCAGGGCTCCGTGTCTTTCCCTTGGTTTCAGTGAGGGAAGTCATCCTAGATTCACACCATCCAGCCTGGACTTTGGTCCCTCCGGAGTACCATATTCCACATATTCAACTTAACGGGGAGGTAGACCAATGTGTTTGGACTGGCAATCCAAGAGGGGAATTCTCTGTTAAGTATGCAAGTGCTTTTCTTCGGCTAGAGGGACTCCGAGGAGATCTTGGGCAAAGCTCTGGCATCTTGCTATTGCTCCAAGGTCTGCCACTTTTGTTTGGAAGTTATTGCACCGTGCTGTGCCGGTAGATGGGAGAGTGGCAGAATGTGGAATTCTGGTGGTCTCTAAGTGCAGTTGCTGCAGCTCCCCTTCTCAAGAGGATCTTAACCACTTGTTTATTTCTGGGGAGCTTGCTTCCAAACTTTGGGGTTGGATTCTCCCCCTGATCAGTAACAGGGTTAATCTTAATGATCAAATCACCATTCGGTGTTGAAGCCTCCTGTCTGCTACAAAATTGGATTCTGCTCTCAGTTTTATTGGCTGCTATGCTATCATCCTGATACTGTGGGAGATTTGGAAGTATAGATGTGCGATTCGCTTTGAAAGTGAGGTCACTAGCATTGGCTGCATCAAACGCAGGGTTCTAGACTTGCTCTCCCATGCACTGGATAAGATGAAATTCCGCAGCCCTCTGTCTGCCGCACAGGCCAGCATGCTGTCTTCTTTTCACTTGTATCCCCGGGTGGAACATTTACGGCATTTCCCGGTTGCTCGAAGCTTGGCTCCCCATGATTTCACTCTTCATGTAGATGGGGCATCGAAAGGTAACCCAGGTATTTGTGGTGGAGGGGGCTGTGTCAGGGACCCCCAAGGCAGAATGGTCTTTGGTTTTTCTTTCTACTATGGGTGTGGAAGTAGCCTCTTAGCCGAAGCAAGGGCTTTGCACGATGGGATGTCCCTTGCTAAGCATGGAGGCATCAATCTTGCAACCATTTTTTCTGATTGCGCAATCTTAGTTGAAGCAATCCGGATAGAGAAAGCTCCTAACTGGTCAATCCTTCTTTGGTGGAGGAACATTTTGGGTCTTCTCCAAGAAAGTAACTGCATGGTGCAACACATCTACAGAGAGGGCAATCAAGTAGCGGATTCTTTGGCATCGTATGTTTGTGGTGTACAGACTAACCAATTTTTTTCACATGCTAGGGATCTCCCACGGATGGGTAAAGGGGCATACAGGTTAGACTTAGCTGGTTTGCCCTCCTTTCGTTGTACATACTATAGAGGACCGGGGTAGAATCCCACTTCTTTTCTTTGATTCTTTGGTCCTTCTGTTACCGGCCCATTCTGCCGGCCTTGTACATCATCTATGGATTCTCTCAGGGGTATGCCCCGCAGACAGTGTATTTTTTTCGTAAAATCAATAAAATCATGGGCTGCAGTCCCAGCCTGGGGGAGTGAGACCACTCTTCCTCTTTGAGGAAGGGTGCACTCGACCGGTTGCTGGTGCTGGCAGGCTAGTTGTTGATAAAAAAAAAAGATCATAGTCTCACGTAAATTTTCTAGACAATATCCAAGTCAATTAATGGCCAATAGAATTCTAAGAACCAAGTTTTGAGTACGGTAATTTAGAGGATCTAGGAATTTTGAGATTCCAAGGATGGATACGTGAACAGGAGTAGTATCGGGCAACTGACATTAGAAATCATGAAACGCAAGAATATGGGAAAACTGGCGTCCACTCAGACCGCCTCGAACTCCAAAAATTCACGACTTCTGATCAAGTCGCTAATTCTTGTGAACAGTGCAGGCACGAAGAATTCGCGTCACTATAGCTGACGCCAATTTAAAGAATACGCGACCGCTGCATTAGTCGTCAATTAAATACCGTCTGGACAGGGTGCCACCTATTTGGAACTCTCACAGAACACCCCAATTTGGCACTCTATGAATGTTGGGGGGGTCATGTTTCTCCATAGTGACATGACTAAAACAAGTTTTAGGGTTTTAAGGGTACAACAAGTCCAATGATCGAAGAGGGAATCCTTCGATGTCGGGATCTTACGGTGGCCTTAGAGAAAGAATTTTCAATCCGGCGAGAGGAATTCCCGACGGAGGGTCCTTCCTTCCCCAAGAAATAAGGTGTATGCGTAAATCATCGAGAAATAAGGACTATGTCTCGGTATTGAGACACTAGTGCGAATCATCCACGTTTTAGGATGGAAAACCCATGCAAAATCAACCTGGAAGAATCCGCGTACATTACAGTGGTCGTTACTTTTAAATTAACGTTTGCCAGAAGGGCGCCATATTCTTGAATTGGCGACCTTCCAAGTAGGCGCATATTAACACGCGTTCAGAAACAAGACGCGAATTCAAGATATTATGCAGAATAATAATAATTATTATGAAACAATTTAGAAACGGCGTCTTTCCAGAAAGGCGTGCAAACTTATTTTTGCGCCCAGAATCAGGACGTTAATTAACGTCATGGTATGCAGTCTTGCGAGATCTCGCCGAGATCTCTGTCTCGGTGCATCCGCGAGGCACGAAACCGTCCCGAGTAGGCGCATCTCGGCGATTACCCTAAAAGTCTTAAACCCCCACCCCCCGACCCCCGTCGAGTCCTCACGAGTCACGCCTTCATTTGACTTTTTCATGTTAATTTTTTGTGTCAATTGTCTTAGTTCATTTTGTCGAAATGGGCGATCAAGGTGGTAGCAGTCTTGGGAAAATAGTGAATTCTTGAAGAATTATTTAAATTTTATATTTGTGTAACTTTTGATGCATATTGATATTAGTGCATGTGAATGGATTTCTTATTGTTATCATTACTCTTTATTTGGTAAAATTGAGTTGTCAATTACAAACACATGTTTGTGAAATTGAGTGGTTAGTATAAAAGAATTAGGATTTTCTTAGAAATAGGCTATATATATATGAAAAAATGTTCCGAAATCCTCGAACCCGACCTCCCGAGATTTTTTCGAGATCTCTCTGAGATCTCTTCTTTCCAACCCCCCCGAGACGAAGCCGAGATCCGATATGGCAAATCATGATTAACGTAATTCCAAATTTATTAATATTTATTTA
The DNA here is from genome assembly GCA_022559845.1 of Amorphophallus konjac. NCBI lineage: Eukaryota > Viridiplantae > Streptophyta > Magnoliopsida > Alismatales > Araceae > Amorphophallus > Amorphophallus konjac. The sequence goes on from CM040128.1 coordinate 241,145,539, forward strand.
ATTAAATAGCGTCTACATGATCGGCGCATATTAATCTGCGACCTACCGGAGAGGCACAGATTCTTAATATGCGTCCAATTCGTTGACGCAAATTAAAAATACTGCTTATGGCCTTGATCTAATCAAGTTAAACATCTTACTGTTCATTTCTTTAGGGGATGAACAGTAGCACTACTACAATTAGACGTTATTTTCCAGGCTTAAGAACATGAAAATTAAGAATATTTTTATAGGATCATGATAACAGGCAGATAGTAATTTTTATCAATCTAGATCATGAGTTATTAAGTTTTTAAACCTTAAGATGCAATTTAGGAAAAACAAGAGTTTGCGTCTTGGCAGCAGATGCATATTAATTCGCGTCCTGGGGTCTGACGCCGAATCAAAAATCCGCATCTGCGTAGAAAGGTGCAGATTAATACGCGACTACTGCTCTCGTCGCCAATTCTTTTTATGCAGTAAAATGTATCAGATCGTATAAAAATCAAAATTTGCTCGTAAATACATGAAAACAAGACTATGAGAGCGTAGAATTGAAGAAGACATACGACTCTATCTAGCGTGATGATTTATTAAAATTTTGCTTAAGAGAATGCCTACCTTAAGATGATTAAAGGACGAAGAACCCAAAAACCTCTCACGAACGACCCACGGACGAACAGCTTTCACGAACTCTTTTCCCACGCACGAACTCCCTTCGCAGCAATAGGGGTTTGCTGCACTCAAGAGATCTTATTTATAGACTTAACCTCAAAGAATCCTACTACAATTTTATTTCTATTAATTAGAGTCCTAATCGAGTTAATATCTATCTCTAAAACCCATCCTTTACCCAAACAACCGCCGCCACCCTTCTACAGCCGACTAAACCTTTTAATTTAGGTTTTCTTAACCAACGTTAGATTTACAGAGTTAAACCATTTAATCTGACTAAATTTTATTAAGGCCCACTTAAGCCCATTTTAAGGCCCAAGATGTTTTAGCTTAATTATTATCAACTTTTTTTTATTTCAAAAGATTTTATTCCTTCAAATTTTTTTATTATCCATAAGTATTATATGGTTATTATTATTACTATTTATTCTTTTATTTTCTGGGTTACTACAATATCCCCCATTCTCTCACTCTTTCACAAATAAATAAAGCCACCCTTTCCACAGCTGAAACATCTCTTCTGAAGGACCTCTTGTTTCTTCCCCCCCTAAAGTCTACAACGTAGCATGTAGGATCAGCCACCAAATGACCTTGTCTGTCGCTTTTCAGATTTCACCTCCTATGCCACTGCCCAATCAAGTGTTGAACATCCCCTTGTAGGTCGATAGTACAGAGGACCCGCCCAGTGACTTTGTTCCACACCTCCTGCGAGAAAGAGCAATGGTCGAAAAGGTGGTCTAGTGTCTCATTCTCCTCTCTGCACAATCGGCAGACTGTGGGTATATCACGAAGAAAGGGGCAAGCCTGTCACAAGTTGGTAGCCTACCATGGGAGATCCTTCGTGTGAGAAGCTTCACTTTCAAGGGACTCTTAGGAGCTCAAACCTGTGTAGAGAGGCCATAGCGTAATCACCCATCAGAAATTATGGAGTAAGCCGACCTAATTGAGAAGTATCTCTCTATATCCCACCACCACCGCTCGTCCTCCGAATCTACCACTGGCTTCCAGTCAAGTAGGAAGGTAAACAGTCCCTCTAGCTGATCTTATCTTCTGTGGCCAAAGGTTCCTTCTGAAAACTGGTGTCCACGTCCTTCTCGACAGCTGAAAGTCAAAAGCCTGTGTGACAAGTGCCAAAGGAGCTACTGCAACCGCGAAGAGTCTCGGGAAAGACTCTTCTAAGGTGAAGTCACCATACCACCTGTGTGTGCCCCCCTCCCCAAACGGACCCGAACACTAGCCACCATGATGTCCTTGTTGGCTAGAATACCTCTCCAGATGGGAGATGTATTATGCTTTGATGCCAGAGTCATATCCCAGTCCGGCAGTCCCTAACCCTGCCACAATACCTCTGACTGATGAGTAAAGACAACAAACCATCCACACCAGTCCCTAATCTCCACAGCCGCTTACACATAGAGCCAAGTTGACATCTCTAATGTTTTTGATGCCAACACCCCCCCATGACCTTGTTCTTGCATATACTGGAAGCATGAATGGAGGCCTCCTAGGAAAGTAGCATGGGTGTTAGTAGGAGGAGGATTGTTCATTGTTTTTGGCATTTTATTTGGAGCATGATAAATAGGATCAGGTCCATTGCCAACTTTAGCATGTATATTCTGAAGGAAAAATGATATGATAAATTTATGGCCAGTTGGCCACTGGTTGGTGTGGCTCTGAGTTTGCTGGACAACACCAATTTCCATCATGGCAGTCTGTAAAGGTGAGAAGTTTGGTATGGCCAAGGGAGGAGGGAATCTAGCATTTGGCTTTGGCAAAACCTCCATGGTGAAGAAATTATTGAAGTGAGAATGACAAGGAGACACGAGTAAGGTTGCCTGTATGGAATTCTGGAGGAAAAAAACAGGAATGTTTTGAATTGGAAGATCTTTTTGGTATAGATGTAAGTCAAGGCTTATTTTAATGTTGACCTTCTAAGAGATCATTTTAACATGTGATGATTGATGACCTCTGTTCTTTAAGAATCACAACATTTAACAGTCCTTAATAGTTTTCCTCATGTTATATGTTAATGAAGTAGAGCATCAACTCCGCCTTTCAGCCAGAAAAGTTTTTTCTGATTGAATCTTGCTGTTATGTGTTTTTTGCATGCAATGATGTGATATTGGAGTAAATTCATTTATGGTTATTAGAGCAACATTTATATATGGCTATCGGAGCTAAATTTTGTAGCTGGTTACTGGGGCTACATTTACCTTTCATACTGCCTTAATGGAAGGCAAATGTGGGAGGCAAAGGATCCTGTTGTCTTTGTATTTGATTAAGTTTTGTTTGGTTCTCTTGGAAGTGAATTACATTTTATAGTGTTTTGATGATAGAGGAAACATGGTAAGGGAATGATTCTGTCACCTTTATGTTTGGTTTCCTAGATAGTTTTGGACTACAAAAATACTTGATGGCTTGAAGTTTCAGCAAAAATGCTCACGCAGAATTTACTTTTCACCCTCTTCCTTCACGATCCAACTTGCTAGTAAAAGTTGAAAGATGGACTACTTGACCCATTGTTGCACCTGTTAATTTTCCTTGAAAAAATTTCCGAGATCTTCTCTCGTGTTGGTCGAGGTTTGATATTCAGCGTACCGCCGTCCCGGAGAATATCTCCGCACCTCAAAGGCTCATAGCTTGTAAAAACTATCAATTATAAATCCCTCGCAGCAAACGAGGTGGTTGAAAGCCGAGTTAAATCCACGACGACTGTCAGAGTCATGTGGTCTCGGGCAGAAGCAAGGATTCCCTCCTCGGATGTCCATGGTGGATGACAACAGTACGCAGAACGAAGACCCTGCAGCAAAGAAATAGGGTAAAGGAGAGGGTGTACACACCTTCCGAGAAGTCCAACGTAAGTGTGTCACGTAACTTGGACGAACACAAGCCCCCTCAACTCGGCCGACGGCGCGGTGAGGATGACAAACGAATAAGGGACGTGCTTCCTCCTTTCTCCACGCGGCATGTTGCGAGCAAAAGTATTGAAAAAAGCCTAAAGGATAGGTTTTAAGCAAGAGGGAGACCCGAGGGAACCCGCTCGGGGTCAGAGGGACCTGTGCGGGGTCACCCGACCCCGGGCGGACTCGGGCGCGATCACGGTAGACCCGCCGGGGGTAGCCCGGCCCTAGGGAGACCTGCCCGGGGTCGAGCGACCCCGGTGGGCCCTGCTCGAGGTCATTTGACTCTTGTCGGGGTCGTTTGACTCCGGGCAGGACCTGCCCAGAGTCATTTTTGACCCCGGGTAGGTCCCGCGGCCTGCGTACCCAGGGTCATTTGACCCGGGTAGGTCCTCGGGGTCATTTGACCCTGTTGCCCTCTCTCTCCCAAAAAAAAGAGAAAGAAAATAAAAAAGAAAAAAAGAAAAAAAATGACCCTCCCCTAGGTCATTTTAATCCCATTCATCCCGTACGAGTTAAATCAACTCTGGTGACCTTCCAACTTCTATAAATAGCCTCCCGGGAGTCCAAGGAAAGGGCATTGGAAAATCGAGAGATCGAGACATTATTGGGCGCAAGCTTGTTCGTTGTTTTGGCCCACCAAGGATATGTAATATCTCGGGTCTTGTATTTATGCCCTTGAGGGCTATGTTTGTAATTATGTCCTTCTGAGAGTCATGTTTGTAATTTTCTATGCAACTGCGACGGCTAAATTATGCAATTCCATCACATAATGAGGGATTATAAAAACGCCCTTCCTTGGGACTGCAAGAAAAATTCAAGTCTTGTTGTTTGCAATTTTACCCTACAACTCTATGTCATTGGGGCTATGCCCCTACGTCTCGCGTCAGCGCGGAGTCCCTTTTCTCTTGTACAATCGACAACTCGTCGACAACCCTTATATTCATATGGATCATAAATGCACTCAGCTGTTCTCTTACGGGCTGGTCAAGGAAAATTGCAAATAAGCCCCGACTTTCGGGAAATGGCGCATATGCCCCTCTTTTGTGAATCAGTGCACGAGCATCTCCTATGGAGCTCATTGTTGCTAAGGACCTCGTCAGCTCAGCCTGACCCCCAAATATTATCTCAAACCTAAGTTCGCCTAGAGTATGATAAAATTACCAAAATAGCCTTATGATCTAGAAACGGCCCAAGAGCCTTCAAAACCTCTCGAAAATTACCTCAGTGTCCTTGGAAGTTAGAGATTACATCGCAATCTCCCTCCAACCTGAAAATTTCAGAAATGTCATTGGCTTGGTAAAATTACCAAAATATCTCTGGAAATCTAGAATTATCAAAATGCCCTTGGAGTTCAGAAAGCCTCCCAACACTCCAAAAATGCCTACGGCTTTTGTAAAATTACAGTTATATCCTCAAATTGTAAGGTTTCTTGCCTAACCTAACGGTCTTTGATGAAACCCTAATTTTATTAGAACTTCAGTGGTGAGTGGGAACTAGTTTTGAGCCGTGTGAGCAAGTCTTCCCTCAGTGTCAGGATCCTTATAGAGGATTTTAAGATTTCTATGATAGTTAAACAAAGGTGTTCGGACGTTAAACCGATGTAAATCAACACTGATTGCGGTCAGTGGAGAAAGGTCCAACACTCGAACCCAAATCATTTGGTACGATGCGCACCCACGGAATAAATCTTGCACAAGCTATTTATACAGCCCCTCTATGTGCAATCCTTGTAATTTTCTTTCAAAAGAATATTCCATGACCAACAGACTGGCACGTTCGGTGGGACCTTTCTCGCCTTTCTTTTTTCAGTCAAAGAAGTTCCAAACCTTCTTCAAGGTCTTGATTGCCCCTTTTCCTTTTATAGGACGGGAAGAGGGGGGCACACACAACCACTCCCTTTCGCTCGCTTCCGCGCTTGTTTGTGCATCTGCACATTCCCCTGCTTGTGCTACGCACCACCACCATTGAGATCGACGATGGCAGCCGTGACATACGGATCCCAGGTCGTTGCTAACCACGCCAGGTCGGATATTTGGCGACCCCCATCATCTTTGGCGACTTTCCGCCAGTCGTCGGCTCGCCCTTCTTTCTTGGCATTGTCACTGTGGCTGAGGCCAGTTCAGCCGCACTTGTTGCTACAACTGTTGAGGGTGTCAGGTCCTCCGCTCCAACAATTGGTCGAGCCCCCTCGATCAACAAAGCAACTGTTGAGGGTGTCAGGCCCTCCACTCGAACAACTGGCCGAGCCCCCTCGGTCAACAAACCAACTACCGGGGGTGTCAGGCCTTCTGTTCCAGCAACTGGCCGGGCTCGTTCGGCCAACTTTGCAACAGTCGAGGGTGTCAGGCCCTCCGTCTGATCAACCGGCTAGGTCTTCCCGGTCAACTCTTCCGCTGCTAAGGGTGTCAGGCCCTTTGTCCCAACAATGGTCGAGTTTTCTCGATCAACCAAGTTACTGTAGGCGTCACTAGCGCCACTTCTGCTCAACGGGGGCAACGCCACCGTCGCAACAACATTTGTTTGATTATGGGGTCCAATGTGTCCCTTAGGGATTCACTGTCCTACGTAGATTATGGGGTCCACGTAGGGCATCGGTGCTTGACAGCCCAGCCTGCCGCATGGTTTATGGGGTCCATGTGCGAAGCCCCTCAGGCCCGCCCACAACACGTATAGATGTGGGGTTCTACAATGCCATAAGGAATTATAGTTTGCCTTCGCTAACAGCTCGAGCTTTTAGCGCAATGGTTGGGGCTTGATCCTACAGACTGGTATCAAAGCGAGGTTGCGGGTTCGAATCCCCCGGGTGTCGCTGGTGGGGGGGGGGGAGAGATTGTTGGATTATGGGGTCCAGCGTCTCCCTTAGGGATTCGCTGTCCCACGTGGATTATGGGGTCCACATGGGACATCAGTGCTTGACAACCCAACTCGCCGCATGGATTATAGGGTCCATGTGCCAAGCCCCTCAGGCCCGCCCACAGTACGTATAGATGTGGGGTTCTACAATGCCATAAGACAATACAGTTCACCTTCGCTAACAACTCGAGCTTTTAGCGCAACGGTTGGAGCTTGATCCTACAAATGTCTCGGGTAGCTGTCCCAGCTGATAGGGTCAATATAGTAGATATAGAGGGGGGGGTGAATAGATTTGCCCCCTAAAAATTGAATCAAATGAAGATGAACAATTCATTAACCGATGGTCTAAAAACTTTGCAGGTGATCTCAACAGACACGCAGATCAAACACGTGGTATGCAGTGTAATGTGTGTGTAAACAGTTAATAGATTGGCAGTAGATGAAGCGAGCCTAAACAAGCATCTAGCGAGCACAGTAGCAAACCGAGAGGCATCGAGATTTTTAGGTGGTTCGGTTGCACCTTGGTGCCAACCTACGTCCACCCCTCACTGAACTTGGTGCTGCTAAGCAACAACACACACACGGGGAGAGATCCCCTAACAATCCGTTGATACACAGCTTGGTACGGGGATGAACCCCTCACACACACACAATGTCAAAGGGCTATAGCCTTTGTGTTTACACACACACACGACAGATCTGCGATCTAACCAAAAACACACACACAAAATGTGAGAAGCAAGGTGTAGCAGGTTCAGGCACAGGTTCAGGCGAAACAACAACAAAACAAACACTCCAAATACAACTCGAATGGAGTAGGATTGATCTCATGAACTCCTCCAATAGTTGCAGCTATAGCAGACTTTCTCGATTAGCAGTCAGTTCTTCTTCACTCTCGGGCTCTCTCTGTTCTTTGCAATAACCTCTTCGATCTTCTCTTCTTTTGCAGCGGCTCTGTCTATCAGAATTCACACAGCAACAACAGTAGCTTTTCCTCACCCTCTCTCTCTTATGTAAATCCTTCTTTTGTGCGATGCTCAGGTGGCCAGCCGAAGGAGATCTTCTTGTATGACAAGAATAAGACCTTTTATATGCTTGGAGTAGGGCAGTGCCCTTTTCTTGGTCCAGTAGACCACACTTTTTGGCTTTTTGGAATGCTATCTGTCCTTGGGGCCTTCTAGAAGTCGAGGTACGATGTGGGGATCGTCGGCCAATGATTGGTTCTTGGCCCACGTGCATGGGATGCCCCACCTCTTGGATCCGCGCGTGATTCACCTCAAGAGTCATGTCGACCGGATCTTGGTTCGGTCGACTTGGTTTCATGCTGGATTCTTCCCATTTGGTTCTGGAAGACCGTTATGTCGACCGGGGGCTTGATGGCTCATTTAATCCTGTCGACCACGTTGAGCAGGCGCTACTGGATGAGGAAGCTTGGTCGACCTGGCCGTTAATCCTTCTGGCGTTCGGTCAACCTGATGATGAAGTTGGTAGTGGAAGGGGTTGGTCTGTCGACCTGAACCTTGAATCCTGTTGGCATTCGATCGACCTGGAGAAGGATTAGCTTCTGGATAGCCATATTAGGTCGACCTGGGCAGTGAACCTGTCGACCTGAAAGCGTCATACTTAGCAGATTTTTCATGAAAACTTATTTAATTCAATTCTTTTTTAGTTAGTATTTCATTTCCAAAATGTGGATAATGAATTATATATGGTTTTGATGATGTCTAACTATGATTCATTAGTAAGTATTTCATTTCCAAAATGTGGATAATGAATTATATATGGTTTTGATGATGTCTCACTATGATTCATTAGTTAGTATTTCATTTCCAAAATGTGGATAATGAATTTAGTGTCTCAGGATGAATAAGAATTGAATTAAATAAATTTTCATGAAAAATTTGCTAAGTATGACGCTTTTAGGGAAGGCACCAATCTGACAACCCAAAATGCGCACCGCCCTCTGGAGAGGTAAGTCCTTCATGTTAACCTCAATAAGCAAGCTCTTGTTGAAGTTAACCTTCAAGTCAGTGGTCTCCTCCAATAACTTCAGAAGAAGTCTAGCCACATATAACTGCTGCTCACCTTCTGCCAGGAACACAAAAGTGTCGTCTTCATACTCCAAGTGAGTAACTGAAGTACCTCCTCTCCCAACTTGAAATCCCCTGATCAAATCTGTAGCCTTAGTTCTCTGTCACATCTTGCTTAGGATATGAGTCACAAGGACAAAGAGAAGGGGAGACATCGGATCCCCCTGTTAGAGCCCTCTGCCGTTGAAGAAGAATGAAGTCGGCTTCCTGTTGACAAGAACAACAAAAGAGGTAGATGAAATATAAGCTCTGATGTAGCCGATCCATTCTTCTCAAAACCCATCCTCTCCAACACATCAAATAAGCAAAGCCAGTTTGACTCTGTCATAAGTCTTTTCAAAGTCTAGCTTCAAGACGAGACCACTTCTCCTCTGAGTCTTCATGGCAAAGAGACACTCATGGGCCACCAAAAAGTGATCCTGGATGTGTCTCCTTCTAATGAATGCTCCCTGGTGGCAGCTGACCACCTTGTCCATAACTCTATCTAATCTCCTCGCCAGTAGTTTAGTGATGATCTTATATGTACCATTCAATAAATTAAAGGGCTTGAAATCCTTAAAATTCTGGGCTCCTTGCTTCTCAGGGATGAGGACAAGGAAGGTTTTGTTGATACCTCCCAAATGGATCCTCCTCTCCTGGAACTCTCTAACTGCTGCCACAAGGTCGGAAGCTGATGACATCTCAACATTGTTGGAAGAAAGCTAATGGAAACGCATCTAGTTCTGGTGCTGTGTCCCTTACAAGGGAGAATACCGACTGACAAACCTCCTCCTCTGAAAAACCTTGACTAATCTCCTCCCTCTTCTCTCGAGAAAGGCGGGGGAGTAGATCTTGTGCTATCCTCGGTCTGAAGTGGTCCTCCTTAGAGAGTAACTTGGAGAAGTAGTCCCTCGCTAGTCCCTTGATCTGCCCATCTGAAGAAATAGAGAGCTCACCCACCCTAATACAGGTAATGGTGTTAACTCTCCTTCTTCCTGAAGCAATGCGCTGGAAGTAGGATGCGTTCTTATCTCCCTCTTTAATCCATTTGTCTCTATATCTGTGCCTCCAATAGATTTTCTCCCTAGAGAGGATCTCATCAAACTGACACCTCAAAGGGTCCTTGAGATTCCTATCCTCTGCATCCAGAAGTCTTGTCTCCTCCAAACTATCCAGTCCCTCAATTTATTGCAAAATTCTGTCCTTGGCTGCCCTTCACGGGAGGGTTTTGTCAGCCCCCAGGTTTTGAGAATCTGAGCAGTGTGCCTCAACCTTAGCACGAAAGTAGCCATAGTTGATCCACTTGCAACTTGTGCGTGCCAAGTTCTCCTGATAGTGTCCATGAACTCAGCCTCCCTGAACCAGAACCTCTCGAAGTTTGAAAGTGAATCTCCTGTCATGCTATCGACTGGTCTTCAAAAAGATGGGTTTATGATCCGACACAACTCTAGCCAATAGAAGCACCTACACATGAGGATGGTGATCCTCCTAGTCAACTGACACCAAGAACATATCCAACCTCGAGCAAGTGACATTTGCTCGCATGTTGGATCAAATGAAGTGACCATGTGACATCCCTATGTCCACCAACACCGCCTCCTCAATGAAAGTTGAGAAGTCCTCCATGTCCCCTACATAACCACTCTCCCCCGACCTCTCCCAAACAAAGAAGGTAGTTTCGATTTTGGTGTCAGTTTCGGCTGGGTTCGAAATCGAAACCGTTTCGATTTCGGTTTCGGCCCGAAATCAATTAAAATATTATTTTTTTGCCAACTGCAGGGCGTCTGGTTTCGTTCGATTTTGGCTAGTAGGTTTCGGATCGTTCCGGTCCGAAACCGATGCGTTTCGGCCGAAATGTTTCGGTTTCGGCCGAAACTGCCATCCATACTCCCAAGGCGCCGTCACCGCATTAAAGTCTCCACCCACACACCAAGGCCTATCTGTGGATAGGTGAAGGTCAACCAACTCATCCGACGAGAGTCACTTCTCCTCCCTACTCTGTGGACCGTACGAACATGTGAAGTTCCAAGAGAAGCCATCCCTCACATTAGTGAAGTGAAGTGAGATGGCCCATCTGCTCACATGTCTGTCCACCATCACCTCATTGACTTCAAAATTTAAAGGATCATAATTTCCCTAGACCTGCCAACTGCCGGGGACACAACACCCTTGGAAAGTCTAGCCCCTCCTGACTCCCTCAAGAGAGACTCACCATCCCCTTCACACTTGGTTTCTTGGATATAGAAAATGTCGATCTTACATCTCTTAATCAACTCTTTCATTGCCCTCTGCTTCTCTATCCTTCCTAGTCCCGTCACGTTTCATGAGACGATCCTCATAAAGACAGAGTGTTATATCCCTCCTCCTCCTCCTCACCTGCCTCCTCTCTCTTCTATGCTGCGCTTTCTCCTCCTGCAAGGTCGTAGCACACCACCTCTTACTTATTTTGGTGACTGCCCTTTTGACGCTCTTGACTGCCCCAACTTCAAATGAGAAGCCCGCTTGTTCCGCCATATCCCTCACGTGCTCCATCATAATTTTTTCAACCTTCCCCACCATCTCTCTCACCTCCTCCCTAGTTAGATAGACTCTCCCCTTCGTCTCCTCCCCTGCTGTGATCAGGGCCATAGGTCCCTTCGGTAAAGTCAGAATCACCTCCTCTTCCCTAGACAAGCCTTCGTCCTCTGCCTCTTGATCGATAGCCCCCTGGAGGAGGCTCTCTAAGTTTGTATTGGCAAGAGACTGATCCTCCACCTCCGGCTGTAGGTGGCCTCCCTCAGAGAAGTAGGTGGCTGTGGCCGAAGCCGGGTCCTCCGCTGGGCTCAGCCCATACAAAGGGGCCTGTAGGGGAATTTGCTGGAGCAGCGAGCCCGTATTGTCAGGCATAGTGTCGTCGGCACTCCGTGCAGCCTCCTCGGCGGCTGTTGGTACCTCCCCCACCTTGCGCTTCCCTATCCGGTCGAGAGGAGCAGGAGACACTGTCGCGGGTGTGCCCCCTTTTCCCTGCATTGGCTTGACAGGGGACGATGGCGGACGGGATTGGTGACGGCAAGGCGGTGGAGTGGCGGAGACGGTAGCTGGAGCCCGACCCCCGACCGTTTTTTTTTGTTGTGAGTGGAAACTCCGGGACTTGGGAGATAGCGGGTAGGGAAGAACACCCTAGCGGGTCCAGGCGAACCACTAAGAGGCGGACGGGCGGGTAAGTTATAGGTATGCCCACTGGACCCGAACCTAAGACTCGGAGTCCCAGAACCCGAACCCAACCTGCTGGCTCCCGAACTGCGGTTGAACTAGCTTGGACCAACATCAAGGGACTCGGCCCATTGCAACCTGGTGGTCGATTCAAATTTGAATCAGCCGCCCAGCCCGCCTGAGACCGTACACCATCTTCCTCCCACCCGCGACCCACGAACCCTACCAGTGGCGATGACGTTGCTTAAAGCATCTTCCTGGATCCATAGTCAGACGATGATCGGCACCCCGGCGAGGTTGAGGGAGATTACCGTAGGTATCGCTGCCGAGCTATCCAACTGAACAGTGGCCGCTACGCAGGTTCGAGTGTTCCACTCAGTGAAGCCCAAGCTTCCACTCTCCACCTGATTGAAGCACTGAGCCAATAACGCCAGCCCCTCATCGTCACAAAGGTGCAGCGGCACTCCTTCGAAAGCCACCTGAAATCTCCTCGCTGTTGGATTTGGGAATGTACCCCTGATCTCTGACCACTAGGCGGAGCATAGCACCACCGGCCACCACACACCCCACTGCAACCATCCGCAACACCAACTCTTCATCCTGCCCGAGTGCCAAGAAGGTGGACGAGGCCACTCTCGCCACATCCCAACGGCCTCCCGCGACCTCCACCAGCCTGCATTTGATCGTCTCTGCCTCCACCGAGTCGTCTAGCAGGGAGACACAGAGGCAACGCCGGAGCTAGGCAAGCCTGCCCTGCAATAGTTCCGTCGGGAGAGAACTTGCATCAAGCCAGCGTTTACTTGCCGGCACCTGCAGCCACTGGGTATTGCAGACCACTGCCGTGAAGGAACGGCGGCCGCTAGAGATGGCTCCAGACTGAGCCCGGGTCGGCACCCTCGTGGGATAGAAACGTCTGATATGTCCACGACGCCCACAGTTGAAGCAAGTGGGAGGAAGCCTTGCAGCCCACCCCCCTTGGCGGCGAGCTCCACCACGTGAGGTGCCTGAGGCAAACTCCGGTGAGAGCCCCCACTGCCGGAACATAACTAGAGAGAGAATGTAAATTCTATTCCAAGCATCCTCTTTCTGATGGGGGCTTTTGATCTTTGGTATTGGATATATGGGTGTGAGATTCGATTCTTCATCAGGTTAGGAATTTAAAAGAGGTGTATCATCGTTGCCTGGCTTAGGTATGGTATGATAGCTCTATTTCTTTTATGAGATACTTTTGAGTTTATACCAAGTGCTGGGCATGTACTCTCTGACAGGGGTTTTGATGTTCACTACTGGATGTAAGTGGGTGATGATTCTTATCAGTTAGGAATTGGAAAGGAGCTATCGCATTGTTGCTTGGCTTGGACATGATGTGAGACTCGATGCATTCTCTGGTTAGGAATTTAAAAGGAGCTCCCTCCTTGTTACTTGGCTAGGACATGATATGATTGCACTATTTCTTTTGCAAGGTATCCTTGACACTATACTAACTGCTGGACATGTACTCTCTGGGGGGTTTTGATGTTCGGTATTGGATGGAAGGGCGTAAGACTCGATTCTCTGTCAAGTTGGGAATTTGAAAGGACTATCTCTTATTTCATTGTTACTTGGCTTGGGCATGATATGATTTCTCTATTTCTTTTAATACCTTTGATTTTATGCTAGTATTTGACCCAAATACCTGGTTTAAAGGAACTAGTGCTGCTTAGAGATGTGTATAGTTTTCTTTGGGTTGGTTGATAAGCTCCAGTTGTTGTTTTCCTGACCAAGTGTGTCTTAAATAATTATTTCCTTAGATGAATGTATCTGCAGGTGTTGAAACATTTTGCTTTTACCATTTCCAGGATAAAGATAGAAACGAGTATGCCACCAGTGGAAATATGCATGAAGCTGCTTCTGGTTTCTTTGCATCATCTGAAGGCGCTTCATTTCATGCTAATTCTTTTCTTGAGCTTAATCTCTCCCGTCCTCTGCTTAGAGCTTGTGAAGCCTTGGGATATGTTAAACCGACGCCAATCCAGGTTGACTTTTTTACTACTTTATTCTTATTTTGAGGCATAATGTTGGGTGAACGGTGATTAATAATGGTTCAAACTTTCCTGCATATACTCTTGTATACCGAACAATCATACATTGGCAACAAGACCTGGGATTTGTCTGTTGTGTTTATAATTTCAATATATTTTGTTACATGCTGCTAATGTAACCTTTTGAGGTCAGTTAGATAAGGAGGTTTTATGTAAAATTCTATATATTATAGGTTTAAAAGCACAACATCCATTCCCTCTGGGATGTTTGAATTTGGGTAAAGCCCTCTATGACTCTTTTAATGGGTACAAATGATTGCTAACAAGGCTCCTTCCACTTTGGGTGTAGCAAACTATGTCTCCATCCTCAGCTGCACTGGCTTTACACAATGTTATGGCCATAACTATTGTTGTACAGTTGTAGGGAGATAACCTGCAAAAGTTACAATAGTGAAACATCTGATGAGGGACATGTACAAAGTGAATATATACCACGAAAGTGCATGTGAGGGATGCCCTTACATCATCAAGGAAAAGAATGGGGTACAACTGAATTATCTGAATGGAAGATACAACTAAGTATTACGGAGTAGATTGTATCTTTCATCGGAAGCAAGTTGGGGTGTGGACCACTCTTCTATTTTGTCTTCTTTGTCTTGTTAACTTGGCCACACCATCTTGGTGAGCCTTGTAGAGGGGGTACTCTAGGCTAACATTAAACTGAATTAAACAGAGTTAAGAGGGCAATTCACTTGGGATTTTTGCCAATTTGCAATACATACCATGGTTCATTGACTTGGATCAGATGGCAAACCCAAGCCATGATCTGGGGTGGATCACCCCGATCTGGTGAATCCATTTATTAATTATTTAAATAATGATATAAAATTTAAAAAATTAGTTTAGAATTTTTAAAAAATGAAAAACATAATAATGATATAAATAATAATATAACATGCAAAAATTACTTAAAAATAAAAACATGGACTGTAACATTTTGCGTAATTTGCGTTTCATAACTAGATCAAAATCTAGGGTAAATAGCCCAAACATTTCAAGATTTTTTGATTTTGAAAAATAAAAGCCAAAAAATGCCGTCAAACATGTGGCTTGGATGAGATGTTTTGAGTCAGGCCGGCTCATATTGGATCAGGACGGTTCTGAGTCAATCTGGATCTGCAATCTGGCATACCCTGATACACAGAATAAAGATGCCAATTGCTTTATATTCTCAAGTTCCCAACAATTGCCTAAATAACTTCAGATTTATGCAATAAAAGCTTAGTTAAAGTTAGGGATGTTGTAGCATCACCAATCCAATCACAAAAGAGCTACTGTTATTGCTACTAGATCTTTGGGAATAAGTTCTTGCAAATTGGCAGTTCAACATGTAATGGTTTTATAAAGAATGACTTACCATGATTCTTATGTAGTCCCATTAGTTCCTGCAGTTGTCAAATAAACTTTTCCTTTGATGTACAAATTACTTTTAATATTTTATATGAATGTTGCACAGTACATATTTTTCAAGGATAATGTTTATCCTCCTTTTCAATTTCTATCTTTTTTGCTGTAGGCTGCATGTATACCCTTGGCGTTAACTGGTCGAGACATTTGTGGTAGCGCGATAACTGGATCCGGAAAGGTATGACTATATAATTTTATTTTGAACTATGGTCAAGTGCAGCTGTTTTTGCCATGGCATTCATTACCTTCTTTGTTTCTTTTTGTTATTCTTTTCATCTAGACAGCTGCTTTCTCTTTACCTGTTCTTGAGCGTCTACTCTTCCGCCCTAAACGCATGCTTGCCATTCGGGTGCTTGTCCTTACTCCAACCCGTGAGTTGGCTGTGCAGTAAGTTCTTTATTCATTCTTCTTGGAATATTTTTTCAACTAACACAGTTTCGTGATCTTTCTATTCTTTTTCTATACATTCTCTGTTTGTCCACTGTTGTAATTTTACTTTTTATGACAATTTGCATGATGTATATGCACAGGGGAAATAGCACTTAAAATAAGTGGATGTGTGTCATATATCTATGGCCAGTCTGTGAATAAAAACTTCATTTAATTATTTGTTACCTCATGATTTTCTTTTTGGTTACCATTTGATGCAGCTTGTAACTATATTATCAGTTCTCTAGCTTCCATTCATATCTGGCTGAACCTAGTTTACCCAGTTTATGCTCATCTTGGTTTTTTAATTTTTTTTGCTTCCAATTTTTTTTGGAGGGGGGGTTCTGAAATTGTGGGACTGGTGTCTAGTCTAACAACAAGGAATCCTTTTTCAATTTTTTTGTTAGCTTTATTTGGATGTATGCTACTGTTTTCCTCTCTTAGAAGTGGGTGGTACCACAAACCATTATGCTGTATACTGCTGGTGATGTAATGTTTTCTGCAACTCTGCTTTCAAAAGTGTTTAATAAAGTAGATATCTTTTGTTTTTCTAGAGCAAGAAGCTCTGGGTTTGGGGTAACACGGTTCGTTGGGAGGGGGGAATCCCGCCGGAGCTTCCCTCCGGCAGTAGCTTTCATTTGTTGGGTGGTCGGGGTGCTGCGAGGGAGCCTACATGCTTCCGTTGTGGTCGGAGAGGCCATATTTGCCGCTTCTGTAGAGGTCAGGTGCCGGGTCCGGCAAGGCGAGAGGTCCCAGGGAGATCCCGTTCCTTCACTACAGTCGTCCGCAACACCCCCATCCCAAGGACATCAGATGAGCAAGTGGTGGTTAGATGTGGGGGAGGTCTTGGTGGATCTCTTGTAGGGGAGGCTGGGTTGTCTGCGGAGATGTTTATGTGTCTCCCTTCTGGAAGGTGTGGTGGATGCTACAGAGATCTGACGGACGTTGATGGAGGTTGGGGGGGGGATCTGGGAGGTTGTTGGGGGGGGGGTCGGCTTTCCTGGCGTTGGGGCAGGAGGAGGCGTGAGTGGATTGGATGGTTGAGGCGGGGCTCCAGCGGCGGGCGGCGCCATTCTTCACCTCCAGCGGTGGTTGCAATGGAGGGGTACCTTCCCTAACCCGCCGGCGAGGCGTCTGATGGTCATGATCTTGGGGATCCCCATCTTCCTCTGTGAAGAAGGTAGGGTGGGCTTCCTCGGCAGGAACTTCGGCCGGGTGGAGCAGGGCTCCCTGGGTTACACCTCGGTGGGCTCTGGGACGGCCATTGTGGTCACTCTGCAGGTGACTTCTCTAGCGGCAATGCTGGTGGTTGCTATAGTAGGCATTGCTAGAGTCGTCGTTGTCCTACAGTTCTGGGTGAAGGAGGAGTTGCAGTGGCCGTCACTGCTGTTGCTAGGGCATCCGAACGTCTAGTCGGAGGTAGGGGACGTATGATAGGCGGACGTTTGCGAGGGCCATTCAAATCTGAGCTGCTCGACCCAGAGTGGGGAGTTGGTCTGCGGTGGTGTTCGAGTCCAGGCTGGTCTGGGTCGTTGGCCGGGTGAAGAGGAGCGGATGGATGCTCTAGCGGGTTGGGGATCCGGGTCCACCTTGGGGACCTGTGACTTACTCATGCCCGGTTCAGACACGCGTACCAGTTCGACGGGACCCGTTAAAGGTCATCTCCCTTGCTCGAAACCTGTGTCCCTATAGTGGACTATGTCGAGGTCTTCTCTAGTCTGGTCATCGGGGCCTATTGCCTCCTTGCCAGTGGCCGATGGATCTTTCCGAGGGTCTGCTTCCTTACCCCTCGCTCTGCCCTGGCGGGAGGACCCCGTGGTGTTGGATCAAGTTGAAGCTTTTTCGGGGAAGGGGAAGCATGCCTGCTTGATGTCGCTATTGTACCAAGTAGAGCCTGTCCGCGGGGCTCAGGAGGACCATGCTATCTTTTTTCGTCCTGACCCCCTGCCTTGACCTCTAGAGGTTGCTGTTTCGACGTCTCTTACTCTGGCCTTCCCTGTGGGCGAGGCCCGGGGGAGGCTGTTGTTGTGGTCGACTCCGGTGGGGACTCTCAGGTAGAGGAGTTGCCTATGGAGGGCCAACAACCTCTCATGCTAGTTCCGATGGTGCAAGGGGAAGACAGACCTAGTGCCCAAGTTGCTCAGGAGGGCGCCCTTAACGGTCTATGGCTGTTGTGGGGGGAGGACAAGGGGGGTGAAGGGGTGGACCCTCATTCGGAGGGGGTGGATACCAGAGGCAGAGGCAAACTGGGGACAGAGGAGGTTAGGGTGATGCCGAGGGAAGTAGAAAAGCTCTCTATGGAGCATGTGAGAGAGGTGGCGGAGAAGATAGGGATTTCTTTCTTGACTGCGGAGAAGGACGTGAGGGGGGCCTTCTCTAAAACTAACAAGAGATGTAGTGCGAGTATCCGGGGAGGGGAGAGGTCTCAGTTGAGGGAGGGTAGGGTTGGTGAGGAGGGAGGAGGGGAAAGGGACATCCCGAGTGTCCAATGAAGTTGTCTCATGGAATGTGAGGGAGTTGGGTAGAGTGGAGAAGAGGAGGGCTGTGAGGGAGTTGATTAGGAGGTGCAAGGTTGATGTTCTCTGTATCCATGAGACGAAGTGTGAGGGGGATGCTGTTGCGCTCTTGAGGGAGATCGGAGGGGCCCACCTTTCCATGGGGGTTACCTCCCTTGCGGTTGGTAGGGCTGGGAGCATTATGATTTTCTGGAATCTGTATGAGGTGGAGGAGGTGTCACAACACAGGGTGGTGAGCAGATGGGCTATTTCCTTACACTTCAGGGGCGTCAGAGATGGATTTTTTTGGGACTTCAGTAGGGTGTATGGCCCTCAGTTCAGGGAGGAGAAGCAGTTGATGTGGGATGACTTGCTTCAACACCACCTTTCTTTTGGCCAACCTTAGTGTGTTTGAGGAGACTTCATTGTGGTGGCAGCCCCGTGGGAGAGGACAAAGGATACCACTTATGCCGGAGACATGGATGACTTCTCGGACTTTTTCGAAGAGGTTGCTTTGGTGGATATTGGTATGGCACATGGTTGCTTCACTAGGTCCAATCTGAGAACAAATGTTACTTGCTCTAGGTTGTATAGATTTATAGTGTCTGTTGATTGGGAGGATCATTTTCCTCGTGTGCAGGTGGTTCCACTGGCTAGATCTATTTTTGACCATAAGCCTATTCTCCTGGGGACCAGCCGATGCATGACAAGAGCTTTGGTTCAGAGAGACAGACTTTATGGAGACTGTCAAAGGTGCTTAAATTGCTCAGACTGCGGGTTCCTCTGCTATGGTTACTTTGGTGAGAAGACTAAGACATACTACACAGGTTCTCCAGGCTTAGGGAGTTGATAAAACCCTACCTGGGAGGGCGGCGAAGGATAGGATTCTTTAGCAGCTTGAGAGATTTGATTGTTTGGAGGAGACAAGTCTTATGGATGATGAGGACAAGATACTCTGAGATATCTTGAAGGAGTAGTTTGATGAGATATTTGTTAGAGAGGAGATCTACTGGAGGCAGAGGTCGAGAGATAGATGGTTAAAAGAGGTGACAGGAACATAGCTTACTTTCAACATATTGCTTCAGTGAGGAGGAGGGTCAACTCCATCTCTTGCATCAAGGTTGGGGAGCTCTCCTTCTCCGTAGACGAGGAGATCATAGAAAAGGCGAGAGAGCTCTACTCTAGATTGTTCATAGAGGATTAGTTTTGTAGGTAGAGGATTGTAGTTGATCTTCTCCCCTATCTCTCCCTTAAGGAGAGAGATGCTATCTCTCTACCCTTAGGTGGAGGCCTATCAGGCAATCTTTTCTCTTTCAAGTGATAGAGCTCCAGGACTGGATGGCTTCCCTCTAACTTTCTTTCAAAAGTGTTGGGGGGTCATCAAAGGTGATTTGCTGGCAGCTGTCATGGAGTTTCAAGAGGGGAGGGCTCACTTGGGGGGTATTAATAAAACCCTCATGGTGCTCATCCCTAAGAAGGTGGGTGCTCTAGAATTTCAAGACTTTAGGCCCATTAGTTTGCTGAATGAAACCTACAAGATCATCACCAAGGTGTTAGCAGAGAGGTAGGTCAATCATTTCCAAGGTGCATTTATTAGGGGAAGGCATATACAGGATAATTTCTTGGTGGCGCATGAGTGTCTGTTTGCGATGAAGCACCAGAAAAGGAAAGGGATGGTGCTGAAACTTTGATTTTGAGAAGGCTTATGACAGGGTGAATTGGCAGTGTCTCTTTGATGTGCTGGACAAGATGAGCTTTGGGGACAAGTGGATTGGCTGGGTCAGGGCATGCATTTCTTCAGCCACCTTTGTGGTCCTAGTTAATGGGAAGCCATCCTCTTGGTTCCACGGTGACCGGGGGCTTCGCTAGGGGGACCTTATGTCTCCCCTTCTCTTTGTGCTCGTGGTGAGTGTTTTGGGTAGGGTGTGGCAGAGGCTTGAGATTGCTGGTTTGATCAGAGCCTTTCAGGTGGATAGAGGTGGTCCGATCTTTACTCACTTGCAGTATGCGGACGATATTATTTTGTTCCTTGCTGAGGGTGAGCAATTGCATTTCATGGCTAGGCTCTTGTTGGAACTGCTAGAGGAGGTTACTGGCCTTAAAGTCAACTTTAACAAGAGCCTTCTAGTTGAGGTGAATATGGAGGATAGGACTCTTCTGAGGGCGGCCTGTTTCTTGGGTTGTAAGATTAGTGAGTTCCCAATTTCCTACTTGGGTCTCCCTCTTATCTCAGGCTCTCTTTGGTGTGCAGATTGGCGTTCCATCATCCAGAGGTATGAGTCCAGGCTAGCTGATTAGAAGGCAAGAGCATTATCTTACGGGGGTAGACTGGTTCTATGTAGATCAACGTTGGATAGTCTCCTACTTATTTTCTTTCTATGTTCTGTATCCCGAGCACGGTGGCGAAGAAGATTCATTCTATCTTGTGCAGATTCTTTTGGCATGGCAGTGGGGGGAGATGTAGAGGTTGGCATAATATAGCATGGGGAAGGCTGCTCACTAGCAAGGTAGATGGAGGTCTAGGGATCAAGAATATCAGGGATTTCAACTTGGCTCTCTTTTGTAAGTGGTTGTGGAGGTTCGGGTATGGTGAGCAGAGGTTGTGGGCTCAACTGATCAGACAAAGGTACTTCAACAGGAGGAGGGTTTGGGATTTGACTCCCACCTCCTCACAGGGCTTCTCCTCTTTGGCGAGATATCCTCCCTTGCAGGGATGTTATCGTCTCTAGCATCCGGGTCTGATTAGAAAAATGTGACGAGTCTTTTTTGGAAGGACAGGTGGTGTGGAGATCTCACTTTGGAAGATTTGTTTCCTGGTCGCTTTGTGGTCGCAACAGACCCTCTGGGTTTAATCGCTTTGGCTTTTGACTCTCTCTTGACAGAAGAGGCCTAGGCATCGACCTTCAGAAGGGACCTCACACAGGAGGAGTTGATGCAGCTCTAGGACCTTCTCTATTTTCTCTTACCCTTTCATCCTAGCCTTGGCAGAGTGGATGAGTGAGTTTAAAGATGGGAAAACGAAGGGTCCTTTATTGTCAGGTCAGCCTATGGAGTTATTTTAGATGGAGGTGTTTGTCACAGCCTTCATGATCAGGTGTGGAGACTGAAGATCCCATTGAAAGTGAAGATTCTGGCCTAGAGGATCTCATGGGAGACTTTCGACTCAGAATAGGTTGTGCCATTTTTTGCTAGACATTCAGTCGACCTGTTGTCTTTGTGGCGATGAGACCCTTGATCATCTGTTTGTAAGTTGTTCCTACTCACATGGGGTATGGAGGGAGCTTGTTAGGAGGACCCACCATTTCATCGGCCAGCACAGTGATGTCCATCACCTGTTTATGCATTGGGACAAGTCTTGACTCATCAGGAGCAACAGGACGGTGTGGTGGCTCATCCTTCATGCCACTCTATGGACGTTGTGGGCGGAGCGGAACAATCGGATTTTTAGGAGAGAGTCTTGTATTGAGGACACTGTTGTATCTTTTGTTTGTGATAGAGTAAGAGAATGAGCTGCCATTATTTGTAATGTGAATTCCCTTAGTTCTCTTTTTGTTTGTTTGAGGGGCTAAGTTGACCCACACCTTGGTGTGGCCTTCTTTTGTATAGAGACTTTTTTTGGCTGCATTTGTTGGGGTTGCGATAGCCGATACTTTTACATAGTCTCTTCTTTTTATACATTAGTGGTACTACCCACTTTCAAAAAAAAGTGTTTAATAAAGTATTTAAATGAGTAGAATGTAACCTAGTAGCTAATGGCATTACTGGTCGTGGGTGCTTTGACATGTATAGGCTACAGAAATTGAAGTTCACCCTCCCTTATGGGTTGGGGGGGGGGGCAGATGAGATTGGATTCAATACCTAATCAAATATTGAGTCTTTGTTACATATTGACTTGGAACTCATAAAAGACTGCTGTATGCCACTATCTTGGTCCGACTCAGTTTTTTCTCATCTAAGTGGTCGGGCCTCTTTTTTGAAATGCTATAAATTGAGCTTAGGAAGCTTCATGTTTCTATCTGATTATGCCATGCATTCTGACTAAAATGATATATGCTTTTTCTTTGCAGGGTGCATAGCATGATTGAGAAGCTTGCTCAGTTTACGGACATTAGATGTTGCCTTGCTGTTGGTGGGCTTTCAACTAAGGTACTACCTTTTTTATTTTATTATGTATATGTTTTATGAATATTATTCATCGTTGGTGATTGCTTTCTTCTTTAGCATGTCTTTGATAACAAAATGGGCAGTCTGTTTCAATATGTTGACCTGGTGCAATGGCAATCAAGAGAGAGGGTGAATTGATTGTCCCAATTAAAAACACGCCCAATTGAAAATTAAAAACAATGATTCTAAACCAGTATGAAATTCAATTCAGATTAATTCAATTTGATTTTGTAAATTGTATATGGGAAATACTATATGCAATGCTCTCTCAAGCAGCACACTTAATCGATTTATATCAAACGTATGAACAAGAACATATATGTGTTGGCAACGAAGTCACAACGCAGCAAGGCAAATCGCACAATAAGCACACCACAGGCAAATCACTGCACAGGAGATTTTTTAGGTTGTTCGGATGCACCCGTGTGCAATCCTATGTCTACCCCTCACAACTTGTGAGGATTCCACTAACTTGTAACCGACTACAAGATAGCGAACCACACACACGGAGAATAAATTCTCCACCACACACGCGAAGACGAAGTCTGCAACCTCATGACGCACAAGCGTCGACACACCCGCGAAGATCAAAATCTTCGCATACACACACATAAAATCTCTATATGTGTGCTCAGATGACTACAAAATAACCCACAAGATAAGAGAATCAAGAGTTTTGAGTTCCCCCTCAAAGATCAATGGAATGCTCTCGACGAAGGTTCCGACTTTGCAGCTTCTCGACGATCCGACTACTCCGGGAGGTAGAGGATGAAGGGAGGAAGTTTTTAGTATGATCAATCTACCATTGGAACCTTGGGAAGACCTTCCCTCGCCTTTGCCACGTTCTCCTCTGGTCTCTCCCTCCCTTCTTCTTCCTCTTCCACTCTTCTCTTCTTCTCCAAGCTTCTTTTTCTCATAATCTCGTGTATAAGCCTAAGAGAGAATTTTCAAATGGCAAATGACCACTAAAACTTTTCTAGAAACATCCCAAACCTTTCTCCAATGATAGACTATCAAATGGGGGCACAAATGTCCATTTAGGAGGCCATAGGAAGGCCCCATGGGCAGCCCACGCGAGGTTCGCACCGGACACGTGCACAAGGTAACCGCATCGGTTGACCGGTGTGATGGATCGGTCGACCGGTCCCTGCAAGTTTTGGAGTCGCCTGGCGGATTTCGGTCGACCGGTCTCTTCCATAGGTCGACCGAACCTGACTGGGTCTGCAAGTTCATTCGCCCTATCGCCAATCGGTCGACCGGTCGCTTTTCATCGGTCGACCGAACCTATTCTGGGTGGCGTTTTCCTGCAAGTTCCTTCCACTGCTGGATCTTGGTCGATCGTCCTTCGTCGTTGGTTGACCTAAATACCTACAAAACATAAAAATTAAGTGAAGTTAGTAAGTATTCCATGCTCAATGATGCCACCTCACCTTAGACTAATGTTTTGATGTCCATGAGGGCTCTTTGACCTGTTAAGCACTGAAGGTGTGATCAAATGGCCAATTTTCATCAAGGGCTTCAACAAAATATGTCATGAATCTTATGAAACAAAATGCAACCATTTACATTCAAAACTCGTTCTCTTAGTTTCACTTTCAAAAATCATTCACATTAAGAACTATAAACGCATGCATTCTTGAAACTCATCCTCAAATCATGAACCATAGACATAAAGTTGTCATTATCAAAATCACCCGGAGGCACAACAATCTCTCCCTTTTTGATGATGACAAAATTTTATTGCACTTAAAACACGGTTCATGAACATGATTAAACCATAAAATAATTCCTTCCCCCTTTCAATTGGAATTGAGCAATGAAGGAACCCATCTCAAATGATCTCTCCCCCTTTGGCATAATCAAAAAGGGTAAAGATATGAAGAGCACATAAGCAATCATCAACCATAGCATTATCAAAATCACTTATTCATCCAAATATGTAAGAAATTCATTCATCCATTGTATTCAGACAAGGAAATCATTTAAGCATAATGAGTATCAAGGATAAAAAACATAGCTAAAAAAAAATATACAATCCAAAATCCATAAAAGTGTTTAGCTTATTACATGAGTAGACTCCATGACCTAACATGAACTCCATGAAACAACCTGAGTAGACTCCATGACAGAACATAATTCTTTGGACTTTCCTAGAACTAGACTAGCTAAATGGAAATGTGATGCTTGCATGCAAGCACACATTTACTTACAAACACATGTAAGTAACGGATACTAGGAATGTATAAGAGATAGCAAGTCTAGACTTCTTGAGACCTTATCTAAGTCATTGAGGAGGATCATCATGACAGTTGGTAAGATAAGCTCAAAGATCTTTATACAAGTTGTTTTGAGTCTCCATTTGTTGTTGGATGTTGTTAAGGGATGAAAGATAGTCTTGGTGATGGGCAGCCACGTTCTGAGACAATGTATCCATGGAAGCTCTAATTTGATTCACTTCTTCAGTAAGAGAGTCAAGATGAGCATCCACCCTTCTGAATCTCTCATCAAAGTTGGAGAGGGGGATTTCTGCAGCCCGATTAAGAGCAGTCAAACTAGGCCCATCAGGACCGAACGAGACTCAGCTCATCCAAGTGACAGCCCTCTCGGGCCCACTTTGGCCATAAAAGTCCAATAAAGAACACTCGGGATCCCATCCTTCCTCGGCGGCCCTTAGGCTCGGAAGGCCCGAACGTCTGAACGAAGGAAGACCCACGCCCGAGCCATCTCCCCACCGAGATAAGGGCAGGCGCTCCGCGCCCACTCCGATCTGACTACATCTGAGCTATGCCTACCGCCCGGACAAGGCCGGCACTTCTCGTGCTTGGATCGACTGACAAATACTTATCCATGCAGCCGTTGACAGTCTTTTATGAGTAGGAGTTCAGCGGGATAAGGGAGCCACGATCCCTCGGGCTCATGAAGAGCCCACGACGAGGACGTAACGATCCCTTGATGAGGACGTAACGATCCCATGATGAGGACGTAACTCCCACCTAAAACTCCTCAGTTTATGGGACTCTTCGGGGGAGCTCGCTATATAAACCAAGGACTCCCTCCGGCATCAGGTAAGGCAGATAAGAGGCCTAACATTCCCTGAGCAGGAACCACTTCACCATCTTGGTGTTGGGGAATCTCGCGCATCTCTTTCAACCTCCCTCAATACCTTCTATCATTGCTCTACTGACTTAAGCATCGGAGGGTTTTCCCAGGGAACCATCCCTGGGCCCCCTGATTCGTTTCCCTTTCTCTGTAGTTCACTACCCGGTGATCATCCTCCCAGCTCAGGACCAGCGCGAGATCACGCCCCTTCAAAAGTAATCCTAGTAACCACACTGCTCTTGTTGAAAGGAAGGTTGTCCATGACGTTCTTCATTAAGCCTCTCAATTTCCATAGGCCTTTCCTCATCAATGGGTGCTCGAGGAGCATGGTGCTGGACTTCATCATTTCCTTGTCCATTGTCACTAGAATCATCAGATTCGTCAAAGTCACTGTCTAGGTCTCTCTGTGAATCCCATTGTGATCATAATTTTGTACTTGTATATGTCTTTGGGTTGAATATTTTCATATGCTTCTTGTGAGAGATCAAGACCAATCCCCTTGAAAAAAGATTGTGAGAGGTGCTGCGTATTGAAGGGATCTTTTCTTTTGCTTCTCACATGAAGTGATCAATCCAAACATCAATGTAGGTAGATCAATTCTCTTGCAATTAAAGAGACAATAGAATATAAACTTGTGGATCTCAGTGATCTCATATCGACTACCCCCCTTAGGATAGATAATGGTGGTGATCATGTGATGAATCACCCTTTGAAGTGGAGGAAATAAATTTGCATTGAAGTTTATCCTCTCATCAAGTCTTTCATCAAATGCTTCCTGTGTCAGAATGATGTATACATCTTTGAATTCAAACTTCAATCTACCACATTCATTCCCTTTGAGAGGGACATCTAAAACCTTGGCTAAGTAAGCAGGCTAAAATGGAGTATGTATCCCTTGCACACTAGTGTGAAATTTGTTATTTTCATCCTCATATAAATTGGCATAAAACTCTTGAACTAGTGCGGGATAATATCTTCTGTGAGCACTCATAAAATTTATCCAGCCCTGCGTGGAAAATAATGTTGGCAATGACGAAAATAATTCTTCCAACTCATTAAAATCAACAGCCCTGGGTTTCAGAATATTTCTAGGAGCTAGTTGGGGCATGGAAACCCTGCTTGGAGCTTCAACGGGCTGTTTGCGTATTTGCTTGCTTGAAGATGCACCTTTGGTAGATTTGCGGGGGTGTAGAGGTGCAGATTTATCTTTGGAAGCCATCCGGGATGAAGAACTCAACAAGAAAACTCTATGTGAGTTGATCCTCTTTTTAGAAACCACCAAAGGATGCACTAACCTCAGATCGGAGCTTGAATTACCAAGAGAATGAAGCAAGAACAATGAACTCGTAAGATGGAAGTCAATGGAGACCCAAATCTGAAGGAGAAGCCTTCCTCCACTGGAAAGAGGGTTGAAATGGAGCTAGGGTTGGAGGAAAAGTCCTTGGGAAGTGTTGGGAAGGGAATGGGAGGCGAAATGGCTCGTTTGGGGGGGGTTTATAGTAGGAGCTCGGTCGACCAAAGGATGGTTCGCGGTCGATCCGAATCGGACCCGCGTCGCATCGGTCTACCGATGCGGTCGGTCAGTCGACCGATGCAAGACAGGGAAAGAATCTGACTTGCAGAAATCCAAGGGGTGTGGGCTCAAAAATGTGGTTCAAAAGCCCATATAAAGAATCAATTGGACTCCCTTAATCCGCCATTTATTTCTCCCCCTCAATGAAGTAGTTCATGCCCTAATCACTCTAACCTTGTTTTATTTAGACAAAATGTTTATGGCTATAGAAAAATTCAAGAAAATGTGATTCTATCAATATATACATCCAAGCATTCAAGGAATTTTTTTCAGACAAAATCACTGTAAATCAAGTAAAATGAATGTGCTCACTATGTGTCAATGCCCTCATGACTGTTTAACCTACAAATGCTTAATTCCCTCCTAATTGCTGTGGATTTATCTTCATCGAGTGGTTTTGTAAAAATGTCTGCTAATTGTTTATTTGTTTGTATAAACTTAAGTTCTAAGTCCCCCTTTACAACATGGTCTCTCAAAAAATGATGCCTTATTTCTATATATTTTGTTCTTGAATATTGAATGTGATTTTTAGACAAATTTATTACACTAGTGTTATCGCACAAAATGGGAACACAATTCAAAAATACGTTAAAATTGACTAGCTGGTGTCTGATTCACAACACCTGTGCACCACAACTATCGGTGGCTACGTATTCAGCCTCGGCAGTTGATAATGCCACAGAAATCTGTTTCTTGGAGGCCCATGAAACCATGCATCCTCCTAGATACTGACAGTCACTGCTGGTGCTTTTACGATCAATTTTACATCCAGCGTAGTCAACATCAGTATATGCAATCAAATCAAATACAGAACCCTTGAGATACCATAAACCCAAATCAACAGTCCCAACAAGATATCTAAAAATTCTTTTTACAACACTCAAATGAGATTCTTTGGGATGCGATTGAAATCTTGCACACATACAAACAAAGAATTGTATATCAGGTCTACTTGTAGTCAAATAGAGAAGGGATCCAATCATTCCTCTAAAAAGTTTGGGATCAACAAGTTTACCTTTTTCATCACAATCCAATTTCAAACTTGTGGACACTGGTGTTGTGTGCCTTTGAATTCTCGAACGCATATTTCTTGATCAACTCCAACATGTACCTTTTCTTATTAATGAAAATGCCATCCTCCATTTGCTTGATTTGTAGACCCAAGAAGAAATATAACTCATCCATCAAACTCATGTCAAACTCACCCTGTATTAACTTTGAAAATCCTTGACACAAAGATTCATTAGTTGCACCAAAGATAATATCACCCACATACACTTGTACAACTAATATATCATTTTCAGAAATTTTAGTGAAAAGAGTTTGATCAACTATTTCTCTTTTAAAACCCTGATCAATTAAAAATGAGCTAAGGCAGTCGTACCAAACCCTAGGGGCTTGTTTCAGACCATACAAGACCTTATCTAGCTTATACACATGATCATGATTCTTTGTGTCTTCAAATCCGGGTGGTTGCTCGACATAAGCATCTTCTTTAACAAAGCCATTTAAAAATGCACTTTTTACATCTATTTGATACAATTTGAAATTCTTAAAGCATGCAAAGGACAACATTATTCTTATGGTTTCTAATTGAGCAATAGGGGCAAAAGATTCATCAAAATCAATCCCGAGTTCCTGGCTATATCCCTTGACTACCAGCCGGACCTTGTTCCTAATAATCACCCCTTGTTCATTCAATTTGTTTCGGAATACCCATTTGGTTCTGATAATGTGGTGGTTATCGGGACGTGACACAAGGTTCCACACCTCATTCCTATGGAATTAGTGTAATTCTTGGTGCATAGTCATGACCCTAGATTCATCATTTAATGCATCTTTCACAGTCTTTGGTTCACTTTGAGAAATTATGACAATATAATCATGGTCTAGCACTTGTTTTAAAGATGAACGAGTTTTCGTACCATCATGAACATCACCTATGATATTTTGAACTGGGTGATCCTTCAGAAACTTCTATGGCCTGGTTAAATCTTGATGTAGAGTGGACACTTCTTGCAAATCTTCCAGACTTGGTTCCTCTTGTTCTTTGCTTTCCTTTGGAGTTTCACTTGATGTTGAGGGTTCTCCATCTTCTCTTTTTTTGATTTTCTCTTGATGACCTACATGTAGGAAATCTGTATAATCAGTTGGAGTTTTTGAAATGGATTCATCAATTAAAACACGTGGGGTTTCTTCTACTACAAGTGTTATCTTATTAAAAACGTGATATGCTCTTGAATTATTTGAATATCCAAGAAAGATTTCCAAGTTACTTTTGGCATCAAATTTTCCTAAATCTGACTTACCATTATTTAACATATAGCAAGGGCTTCTAAATGACTTAAAATAAGATATGTTTGGCCTTTTACTTTTGTAGAGCTCATAGGGGTTCTTTTTCGCTATCGGTCTTACCATAGCCCTGTTAATGATGTAGCATGTTATATTTATTGTCTCTGCCCAGAAGTATCTTAGAAGATTATGTTCACTCAACATGGTTCTGGCCATATCAATCAACGTTCGGTTCTGCCTCTCCACCACTCCATTTTGTTTAGCTGTCATTGGTGCTGAAAAATTATGAGAGTATCCCCAGTCCCTGCAAAATTCAATAAAGTTAGCATTGTCAAACTCTTTACCATGGTCACTTTGAATATTAGTAATCAAATATTCTATCATTCTGTATACGTTTGTAAAAAGCTTGAAATTCCTGCAAAACTTGATTTTTATGAGATAAAAATAAAATCCATGTGAATCTTGAAAAATCATCAACTGTGACAAAACCATATGACTTGCCTCCTAAGTTGCGAGTCCGAGTTGGACCAAATAAATTTAAATGCAAAAGCTCTAAGGGGTGAGTTGTGGAAACTATGTTTTTGGATTTGAATGAATTTCTTGTTTATTTTCCTTTGGCACAAGCTTCACAAATTTTATTTCCTTCAAATTTTATTTTTGGTAAACCTATCACAAGATTATTTTTAGACAATTTAGAAAGCACATTGAAACTAGCATGTCCAAATCTTCTATGCCAAAGTCAAAAATTGTCGGCATTATTTGCAACTAAACATAAATATTTG
Source organism: Amorphophallus konjac (assembly GCA_022559845.1). Taxonomy (NCBI): domain Eukaryota; kingdom Viridiplantae; phylum Streptophyta; class Magnoliopsida; order Alismatales; family Araceae; genus Amorphophallus; species Amorphophallus konjac. Next base: position 241,175,532 of record CM040128.1, read on the forward strand.
CAAGAAATTTCATTTAAATATATTGTATAGACATTGTTATTTTTATGACCTAAAAACTTTATTTTATTTGTATGTTTATCTACAATTGAGCAGTATGATGATTCAAAAATAACTCTATGGCCTTTATCACAAAGCTGACTAATACTAAGCAAGTTATGATTCAGACCTTTAACCAACAAAACATGATTAATTGAGTTTGAATTATCCTTATCTACCTTCTCGACTCCAACAATTTTACCTCTGTCGTTTCCTCCAAATGCAACTAAACTTCTATCTTTTTCTTTGAGTTCTACAAACATCTTCTTATTGCCTGTCATATGCCTCGAGCAGTTGCTGTGTAGGTACCATTTTGATTCCTCGACTTCAAGGCACACCTACATCAACACAACTTCTCATAGAATAGAGTTTGGTACCCAAATCAAGTTGGGTCCATGCAAGTTAGTAATCTTATTCAAAACATCCTTCCCAATTTAAACTAAATTCAAATGATGAGCATTCTTCTTTATCCAACTGTCGTAGATAGTATGACCATGTTTTTGACAATGAAAGCATACAACATTAGAAAATCTACCATTCATGTTCTTTTTAGATGTACTGAATCTCTGACCATTCAGAGATAATTTAACATTCAACTTTTGATGTGTGTCGGGTTTTTTATTTTTAGACTGAACAAATGAAGTTGACACTTTATTTTCAAAAGCTTTTTTATTTATTGGAACATAACATAAATCTTCTTTTTGGAAATTTACCTTCATTTCAAACACCTTATCTAGATTTTACTTTTCTTTCACAAATTTTGACAAAGCCGCCGCCGTCAAATAATTTACATTTTTTCATAATTTGATGCATCTACAGATTTAACAAATACTGTCTCTTCGATACAATAGACCAAAAAGTTAATCATGGACTTCTTTGTGGTATCAGTCCAGTCATCACACATGATGGTGCATCCTCTCTCCATCCAGATATGTTTGAAGTTTTCAACTCACTGATGGAGCTCCTCAACCCTCTCCCTTAAGGCCACGCCTGTATATGTCTCGACGTGACGGGGCCTTCAAGTCAGAGCCAACATCTGCTATGACATCTAGCATAGGTTGGAAATATTCGCTTTCAGTTGCATGTGCAGGGACACGTGCATGGAAAAACCATTTGCAAATATTTTTAAATACATGTCCTGCAACTTCTGTTGATTTTTGTTACCCCTCTCAATGCTTGCTTGATTTTTTGGTTGTGTAGCACTTTGCCTTTCGTGCAGATAGCTGTCCATGAGGCCTCCTCTCTGCGGGCTTCACCAGTGTCAGGACGTCGTGCAGCTCGTGCTACACTAGCTGTACTGGAGTATGTCCCTGAACCTATTGGTGCTTTTCCTTTCCTTCGAGCGTTTTATTCACGCTCTATTGTTTCAGTCAGCTCTGGATCTGAATCCTCAGTGTCTTCCTCCTCCTCATCATCCGTCCTTCCCCTTCTGCCCGAAATCTCCTCAGCAATTTCAGCACGATTTTTCATCTTAAATTTTTCAATGAAGCTTAATTGAGCTTCAATTGACTCTAATTAAACCTAATTAGACAAAAGCCTCAAATTTAAATAGCTAATTAGGACTTAATTTGGAGTCTTAATATATTTCACATATGAAAATTAATATATTTAAGAGAACCTTACCTACAACAAAAAAAACTATCAAACCAACCAAAAAAATAAAAACTTAAAAGATCTATTAGGAATGTGAGCCAAGAAAACGCTTTGGCTGTGGCTACATGCTACAAATTCCAAGAAACGGCGGCAGTAAACCCTCCCCTCCAAGGGGCCTTCAGCAACCTGCAACAGTTTCCTTCTCCTTCAGATCTAAGGGAGTTAAGGGGAGTTCACGTCCGGTTTCTTAAGTTTCGGGCGAAATTGGTATCCGATACCGGTTTCACCCGAACCATTAAAAATGTTTTTTTTAAAGTTTCGGACCTGCTACAGTGAGCAGTTCTGAACTCGTATCGGTATGGGCCGAAACCAGTTTCGGTCGATACTGCCATCTATGATGTCCACGTAGGGCTGTCAACAAGGATGGTAAACTCGGTTTCGGTCGGGTCCGAAACCGATACGACTCGGTATCGGTTTCGGCCGAAACCGGCCGAAACCCAGATAAAAGGTTAAAAAAAATCAAATTAATTCTAAAAATTCTGATAAAAAATCATAAAAAATATAAATAATCACTTAAAATCATAAAAATCATTACACATGCATTTGACTGTATAAGTTAGTGCAATAACCTTGAAGTAGACAACTACAAAAATTGAACTTCAAACATTGAACATGTCAAAGTTAAAGTAATATTCCATTGTACATTAATACAAGCAGTACAATAAACCAAATTAGACAAAATAAATGTTACAAAAATTCATTGATTCTTACCTAATATGGACAATAATTACTAGAAGAACCTTCTCCCTCATCGTCTGGCCCTTGATGTTGATACCCATAACCAGGTTGCATGTATGGTCTATATTCACTATAACCAAACAATGAGGTAGTCAAGTTCTGCATCCCTCTTTGGATCCTTCTTGGAGTGTTTGGTTGGTTTGAGCCGAATCCGGTATCAGCATAAGAATCTTGAGGAAGAGAAGAGGAATTGGCCGGATGGAAGTTGAATGATGGTTCATAACCCCACGACCCATAAATCGCTGCCTCCTGTTGGCCACCTCCATAACCTGATGGATGCCCATATTGACTCTGTGACTCATGTCCTCCCTCACCCTGACTGTATCCTCTGCCTCCCTCATCGTCTGGCCCTTGATGTTGATACCCATAACCAGGTTGCATGTATGGTCTATATTCACTATAACCAAACAATGAGGTAGCCAAGTCCTGCATCCCTCTTTGGATCCCTCTTGGAGTGTTTGGTTGGCTTGAGCCGAATCCAGTATCAGCATAAGAATCTTGAGGAAGAGAAGATGAACTGGCCGGATGGAAGTTGAATGATGGTTCATAACCCCACGACCCATAAATCGCTGCCTCCTGTTGGCCACCTCCATAACCTGATGGATGCCCATATTGACTCTGTGACTCATGTCCTCTCTCACCCTTATTGTATCCTCTGCCTGTGTCTACGTGGAAGGAGGAAGACCACCAGCATCCCCACCGCCAGTAGTAGCACCTGTAGCACCTGGCACATACGAAAATATAGAATTTATCTCCTACCAAAATCTTTTCTGATTCGAACTGATAATAAGAATTTAAGTTACTTTCAAAAACAAAAAATCAAAGGATCACGAAACCTGTAGTCTCCAGTCGCCTTTTGGCCTTTGGGGATACTTTTTCCTGTGCCGTTGTGTTTTCTTCTTGCACCCTTGACATGAATCCTGTTCCCCTTGGCGTGTGTCTCAAATAAATCTGCTTCAACTGCTCAATTGTCGGGTCCTCTCGAGCAGCATCATTTATTCTCTCAGTTTGCCCATGCACTGATGTACTTCTTCTTAAGGATGTAGGTGTCTTGCCAATTCTAGGAGTGACTGGCATGCTATCTGAGTCAGAGTGTCTAGCTGGTTGAAAATCATGCTGCTCCTCAGTGTCCTCAACAACCCTAGACATGTGGGCATGAGTATCTCTGGCCCTCTTTGATTTTCTTCTTAATTCGGGATCTCTTGGCTCATCTTCATCTAGTATGCCCTCTGCCCATCTTCTATCATCATCATCAAAAACAGGCTCATCAACCTGCTCTCGTGTCTCCACCCAAGACTGTAACGGATTCTCATCATCAAATAAGGCATCCACATCAATTTCTGCGGCGGCATCCCCGGCGGCGCGTTTGTCTCGCAGCTGTTGTCTCAACCTCATATTCTTTATTCTCAACCTAGTATTGTAGTGGCAGTACACTAATTTCTCTAACCGTTCAGCCTTTAGCCGATTGCGAACCTTCGAGTATATAAGGCTGAACGTGCTCTAATTTCTTTCACATTGGCTTGCCGATGTTGTTTGACTGAGTACCCTCACTGCAATGAAAGCCAATGCATTGCTGCCCACATCTCGATTGTTCACTATTATCCACCAGTCAGCTGTTCCACCAACCATAAACAAATGCATTTTAATTGTAGAAATATATATTCATGAGGTTAAGAAATCCAAAAAATAAAATATACCTGGGCTCACTCTTCCCACAGCGTATTGCAATTGGGAGTCAGCATATGTCCCAGTCCTCATTCTGTAATGGTTCATCTACAAACATAAAGTAATACATTAACATAACTATTTAAATAAATTCTATACATGTTATTGAAAGTATCAAATAAAGGCGAACCTCTACTTCGGCCTCTAGTCTCTTTTCTGGATTCCTCGATAAACGACCAATGACTTTTAAAGTCCCTTGAAGCACCTCGCCATCAACATGTGCACCAGCACCGTACATAAATCGAGGGTTGAGGAAATAACCTGCATTTGTGTATAATTAACTAAATAAAATTTATAAAATAACATAAATGCATTACCCCAATTTCAGTACAATTAATCACTCACCAGCTGTATGTAAGTCGTGGTGTAATGTGTTGTCCCATCTCTGGTCAATAATTTTCTACCATTTTGCATAATATCTGGGAAGGGAATGCTGCAACTCCAATTTGGCACGGTCCATGGCCTCGTACAGATAGCCCATATCATTCTTCTCATCGTCATCCACCATTCTTAAGACCTTCACGAGGGGTGTGACTACTTTCAAGTACCGTGACACTCTGTCCCAGAATTTGTTGTCGTCCACGACGTGGCAGACATCCAGATAATCCATCTGTGCATCAACTGTGCCCTTGTCGATGTAGTCCCGCAGGGCATTATGGTACATGAAAGCTTTCAGCTCATTCTTGTACCCGTGCAGATAAATGAAATTTGAAGCTGCATCAACTGTTACATATCAGTAAGGATAAAGTTAATAGAATTGACAAAAATCTTATACCTGTGCAAAGACTCCAAAGAAATAAAATTGGAAGCAAATCTGGTTGGGCCTGCACGGATGATATCTCGCCCTCCACTGGCATGCGCCCTGAACATATTTAGTATCCTAGGATGGCCATAGATATACTGTGTGACTTTTTGTCCCTTGTCAATTGTCTTCTTCACATGCTTTTCCTTCCTTATGTCTTCAAGCATCAGATCCAGACAATGTGCTGCACATGGGAGCCAATATAAATGACTGCGCTTCTGCATCAATTTCTTCCCTGCAGCCTTGTAACTGGCTTCATTATCAGTCACCACCTGCACAACATTCTCCTCTCCAATTTGTTCTACCATGCCATCAATCAAATGAAACAAATAATTTGCATTCTTTTCATAATCTGATGCATCAACTGATTTCACATACACTGTACCTTCGATGCAATAGACCAAAAAATTTATCATGGACTTTTTCGTGGTACCAGTCCAACCATCACACATGATGGTGCATCCTCTCTCCACCCATATATGCTTGAAGCTTTCAACCCAATCATGGAGCTCCTCAACCTCTCCCTCAAGGCCACGCCCGTATATGTCTCGACGTGAGGGGGCCTTCAAGTCAGGGCCAGCATCTGCTATGGCATCTATCATTGAAGCTGCATGTGCAGGGACACCTGCATGAAAAACCCATTTGCAGATAGATTTAAATGCATGCCCTGCAGCTTCTGCTGATTTTTTGACCCCTCTCAATGCTTGTTTGATTTTAGGTTGTGTAGCTTGGGGCCTTCTGTGCAGATAGCTGTCCATGGGACCTGTTCCCTGCGTATGTGGGGCAGCACCAACGTCAGGACGCCGTGCAGCTGTACTCTCATAGGTCCCTGAACCCATGGCTCCCTTCCCTTTCCTTCGAGCGGCTTGTTCACGCTCCCTTGCTTCAGTCAGCTCTGGATCAGAATCCTCAGTGCCTTCCTCATCATCATCTCTCCTAACCCTTCTGCCAGAAATCTCCTTAGCAATTTCAGCCTCATCCTCAGTCCTTTGTTGCACTCTCTCCCTTTTCCCCAGAAGGCACTGGCGCATCTCTTCTCGCACCTCTCGGGGACAGTTGTCATATTGTCTCACTTCTCCTCTTACCCCTGTCAAATGTTACTTTCCTCTGGTAATTCCGCCATACATCTCCTTACCACAATAATTGCAATTCACCTTTCTTCTCTTAGCATCAATTAAGGACATGTGGGCCCACCCCGGATCCTCCTGCCCTTGCTGCTCCTGTGTTTGCTGACGTCTAGGCATGATGCTGCATTAAGACAGTCAAAGAAAAATAGTATAGTTGTAAGTACATTGGAAAAATTACGGCTTAATTATCAATCACCCTTGGAAAAAAATAATTACCCGCATGCTCCCACCCCAAAATGTTCAATGAAGCTTAATGTAACTTCAATTGAGCCTAAGCAAATCAAAATAGACAGAAGCCCCAATTTCTATGACCTAATTAGGGCTTAATTAGCAATTAACCCTTAATCACCCTTGGAAAAAAAATAATTATCCGCATGCTCCCACCCCAAAATATTCAATGAAGCTTAATGTAACTTCAATTGAGCCTAAGCAAATCAAAATAGACAGAAGCCCCAATTTCTAGGACCTAATTAGGGCTTAATTAGCAATTAACCCTTAATCACCCTTGGGAAAAAATAATTACCCGCATGCTCCCACCCCAAAATGTTCAATGAAGCTTAATGTAACTTCAATTGAGCCTAAGCAAATCAAAATAGACAAAAGTCCCAATTTCTATGACCTAATTAGGGCTTAATTAACAATTAACCCTTAATCACCCTTGGAAAAAAATAATTACCCACATGATCCCACCCCAAAATCCTCAATGAAGCTTCATTTAAGTTCAATTGAGTTTAAGCAAATCAAAATAGACAAAAGCCCCAATTTTTATAAACTTATTAGGGTTTAATTAGCAATTAATCTTTAAGCCCTTAATCACCCTTGGAAGAAACTTAATAAGCAAGGCTTGCTCACCCCAAATTTTTAACTCAACCAAAATAACACAACAAAATAATCAAACCCTAAATTTACCGAATGAAATTAACCTCAAACAAAACAATCAAACCCTTGATGTTGTGTTGGCCCCCGGTGTGCGCAGCAAGGCTCCCTCTCGGCCTCTCCCTGTCCACCTCCAGCGGGCGTAGCAGCAGGCTCGCAGCAGCTCGTAGCAGTAGGCTCGTAGTCGCAGCAGCCGCGGCCCTTGGTCTCACGGCAGCAGCAGTCGGCAGCAGCCGCAGCACAGCTGCATAGCAGCACGGCAGCAGCAGCTCGGCAACAGCAGCGACAACAGCAGCTCGGCAACAGCAGCGGCAGGGAGACCGAGACAGCAGCCAACAGGGGGGAGGGTTTCGGCTGAAACCGTGGCTAGGTAGTGAGGTTTCGGGGGGGGGGGGAGACAGCAAAGCATAAAGGGGTTCACGTGTTTCGGCCGAAACCAGTATCGGTTTTGCCCGAAACCGATACCTCTTTTAAGTTTCGGATTGTTACAGTAATAAAAGCCCTTTTCGTATCGGTTATGGCCGAAATCGATACGTTTCGGCCGAAACATATCGGTTTCGACCGAAACTGCCAACAGTGGCTGTCAATGGGCCTGGCCGGCCCGACAGGCCCGCGCGCTTGACCCAATTTCGGGCCGGGCCGCAAGCTCTTTTTCAGCCCGTGGGTTTTTAGTCGGGCCTAAAAGCCCCGCCCGACTTGACCTGCGGGTCGGGCTCGGGCTTTGAGTTTGGCCCACGGGCCGGCCCGACCCGTTCTCTTTTTTTGGTCTCCCTTTAAAATTTAAAAACTATTTAGTTAAAATTATGTTAATTTATTTAATTAGAAAAGTTTAAACTCTCTTTTCACACAAATTATGTAATTAATATCAAAATTTTAATTAATTTTGTGAGATTATAATTTTTATATTATTAAATATATTGATTATTATTATTATTATTTTATTTAAATTGTCGGGCAGGGCCGGGCTTTAGTCGGGCTTTGAATTTTTTAAATAATGTCGGGTCCGGCCCGGCCCGACATAGGGCCGGCCCGGGCCAGGCTTGGGCTTTAATATGAATAAGTCGGGCCCTGGCCGGGTCGACCTAAGCCCGGCCCGGCCCATTGACAGCCCTACGTCCACCCCTCACAACTCGTGAGAATTTCACTAACTTGTAACCGGCTACAAGATAGCCAACCACACACGGAGAATAAATTCTCCACCACACACACATGTAGACGAAGTCTGCAACCACACGACGCACCAGCGTCGACACACCTGCGAAGATCAAAATCTTTGCACACACACATGCAGAAAATCTCTATAAAAGGATGAATAATGTGTGTTCAGATGACTACAAAATAACCCACAAGATGAGAGAAGATCAATGGAATCCTCTCGACGAAGGTTTTGACTCTGCAGCTTCTCGATGATCCGACTACTCTAGGAGGTAGAGGATGAAGGGAAGAAGCTTTTAGTATGATCAATTCACCATTGGAACCTTGGGAAGACCTTCTCCTGCCTTTGCCACATTCTCCTTTGGTCTCTCCCTCTCTTCTTCTTCCTCTTCTACTCTTCTCCACGCTTCTTTTCATCCAATCTCGTGTATAAGCCTAAGAGAGAATTTTTAAAGGGCAAATGACCACTAAAACCTTTCTGGAAACATCCCAAATCTTTCTCCAATGATAGACTATCAAATGGGGGCACACATGTCCATTTAGGAGGTCATAGGAAGGCCCCACGGGCAGCCCACGCGAGGTTCGCACCGGACACGTGCGCAGGGTAACCGCATCGGTCGACCGGTGTGATGGATCGGTCGACTGGTCCCTGCAAGTTTTGGAGTCGCCTGGCGGATTTCGGTTGACCGGTCTCTTCCATAGGTCGACCAAACCTGACTGGGTCTGCAAGTTCATTCGCCCTACCGCCAATCGGTCGACCGGCCGCCTTCATCGGTCGACCGAATTTGTTCTGGGTGGAGTTTTCCTGCAAGTTCCTTTCACTGCCGGATCTTGGTTGACCGACCTTCGTCGTTGGTCGAGTGAAATACTTGCAAAACATAAAAATTAAGTGAGGTTAGCAAGTATTTTATGCTCAATGAAGCCACCTCATCTTAGACCAATGTTTTGATGTCCTTGAGGGCTCTTTGACCTGTTAAGCACTGAAGGTGTGATCAAATGACCAATTTTCATCAAGAGCTTCAACAAAATATGTCATGAATCTTATGAAACAAAATGCAACCATTCACATTCAAAACTCGTTCTCTTAGTTTCACTTTCAAAAATCATTCACATTGAGAACTATAAACACGTGCATTCCCAAAACTCATCCTCAAATCATGAACTATAGACATAAAGTTTTGTCATTATCAAAATCACCCGGAGACACAACACAATACATCATTCTCAATGTCTTTAGCAAATACCATTTTTGTTTCTTTACATTCTGCACAATCTTTGTGTTGTCGTTGTGAAGATGGGATATTGCACCATCAGGAAAAGCAAAAACTGGCAAATTGCGGACACATGTATGGATACATTCGTCTAGTAAATAGCTTTCAAAATTTGTATCAGATTCATCCCTTTCTTTTGACTAATGACTTCTCTTAAATATATTTGCAGCAAGTCATCACATTTCCCCTGATTAATTTTTTGCTTTGTACTCAGGCTACAGCTCATCCACAAATTGCTAGTCTTGTATTTTAACCTTATGCTTGTCACCTTTCTGAATAGTAACCATGTATTCTATTGATTACAGTGACATTGATTTCATGTTCCACCTCAGGTGCAAGAAGCAGCATTAAGAGCCATGCCTGATATTGTTGTGGCCACTCCAGGCCGGATTATAGATCATTTACGTAATTCCCAGTCAGTTAGTTTGGAAGATCTTGCGGTTCTGATTCTTGATGAAGCTGATCGACTTCTGGAACTTGGCTTTAATCAGGAAATCCATGAACTAGTACTGCAACTTTCCCGCGCTCTTGTTGCTTTTCCTGAATGATGGATGCATCTGTTATCACACTCTTTCTATCTTTAAGTTCTTTCATGCTTGTCATCATTAAATAGTTGTTTGTTCGAGCCATTTTGGTTCATAAGATCTAATCTAGCTTTTACATGGTACCCTATCCTCAGCTTTGTAGTCAGAGGTGTGAGGCGACCGAGGTGACCAAGGGGTCGCCTTATGCCTCAAATGCCTAGGTGATGGCCTAAGCATTTGAGACATTTTATTAAAGTATATGTATAATTCAAAAAATACAAATAATTGTCTAATTATAACAAAAAATATATACATACGATCAAGATTTTCAATAAAATTAACAGCAATCAAGATTCGAGGCGAAAATACATACATACAATCAAGATTTGAGGCGAAAGGACATAGGGTAAGTCAATCAAGATCTCCTGGGACCAGCCCTCCTGGGAGTGAGGCGTTTGAGGCGAAAGCAAGGTGGTTTGGGGCCGCCTCGCCTCAAAAACCGCCTAGGCGCACTTTTGATAACATAGATCCTCAGAGATCTATGAAGGTATACATGTCATGTGTTCACTGTGTTTTGTATTGTAATGCATTAAACTGTTGATAATATGCTCCCTTGCAGATTTACTGTGGGCTCTTTTATGAATGCATGTATTATCAATAGTAGAGAGAGGGTTCTTGTATGGTCTATGTGATTATTGTCTCAGTTGTTTCCCGACTTGTATGTGACCTGTGGTATGCATGCCAGAAAATGAGAGTTCTGATGTGCCAAGTTCAAAGAGTCTGAAAGAACATCTTCTAACATTAAAATTTGCAATTTAATACATCATCAGAATTTAAGTAATTTCATTTTTACATGGTTAACAATTTCAATTTATAGATGTTTAAATGATTGCAAGATAGAGCCTGTGGTCAAGTTCATGGGTAGAGAATGGGGGGCTGAAAGGAATGTACGTTGGGAGATATCCTGTTGAGCAGCAGAATAGATTGATCTTGGGACTGCCAAACTAACTGCCCATTATCTTTGGAGTTGCATTACAAATCACGCTCTTTGATACATAATAATAAGATGTAATGGAATGAAATAGTAAATGTGAAGTCTTATCCTCTTCAATTACTGATAAGACATAATAGAAGCAAGTACTCAATGAGTAGAAAATAGATTGGTTGTGCCAAAAGAGGGAAGTATCTGATAAAACGTAAACTCCCATTGTTTCCCCTCTATTCACTGTGATTTTGTGTGGCACCTGCAATATGATCACCCACCTTGAGGAGGAATTCTATGGACTGAAGACAGTGCTTGAAATCTGTCAGCCGCATACTGGCCATGCCATGAGTTTCTATCATTTTAGTTTGTCAATGACATATAGCTATGCTTAAACTAGGGACCTCTCTTGTTAAATCCTGTTGCACATAGCCAATGTCAACATTTTCTTCTTCCATCTTTTTTAATCTGCTTGAAAATTGTCAAATTCTGTTGAAATGGAAGATTACATTCATGCATTTTTTTCAGTCACTATAGCACTATCTGCGGTTCATCACCGCCCCCCCCAAGTATCTGGTGTTCACTATGTTGACAGTTGAACTTAAGTATCTGGTGTTCATTATGTTGACAGTTGAACTTTCCAAGTTTTCTAAATGGTCATGAATAATGATGCTCTATTGCAGATTAAGCTCTGTCCCAAGCGGAGGCAAACCATGCTTTTTTCTGCGACAATGACAGAAGAAGTTGATGACCTTGCCAAACTCTCACTTTCAAAACCCATACGTCTGGAAGCAGATCCATCTACTAAGCGACCTGCCACGTTGACTGAGGAGTAATCTCTCATTCTTGGACGCTGTATATTGGTTGCTCCTGTTATTCATCCACTCGAATATTTTAATTTGAAAATGGCTCCTTTCTCAAACTCATCAACTACTTATTATAGAATGCATGATTTCTGTGAATTTGCATGTTTCAATTTGCCTAGCTAATTTACTAGGTTCCAAGTTTATTTGAGTAACTGGACTACTGTATTGGAGCTTGCTCTAGCTGACCACATCAGAGATACTCTTGAACCTATTGCACCATTCATATTCTAATAAAAATTCTGTCGATGAAATTTTGGATTATTTGATCAGTTCAGATCTCATGCTAGTACGTTACTTAAGTGCAAAAGGGTCATTTCCAACTGTAGGCAATCGGATTGCCAATTCTATTCTGCCAGTCAGCAAGTGAGAAGATGATTCTGTGCATCTTTGGTTTACCGAAATTCATGTGTCAATGTGTCCTACTTTTGATATGGCGCCTCACAAATAGGTTCACTTACTCTCATGGTTTGCCATCTCTTACGAGATGTCTGAGATCTCTCCGAGATCTCTGTCTCTCCAAAGGTCATGAGAAATAAAGCCCCCGAGATCGAGATCTTCTCTCCCCCACCAACCTGGTTTCCTCCTTCCTCTCTCTCTATCTCTCTCTACCTCGGCCCCCTTGTACTCTCTCTCTGTCTCTCCCTCTCCCTTGGACTCTCTTTGTCTCTCCCTCTGTGACACACACACTCTCTCTCTCTCCTCTCTCTCTCACCCCCATCTCCCCATTCTCTCTGTCTGAGAGAGAGGGAGACAAAGATGGGGGAAGACAAAGATACATGTACCAATTTTAATGTTTTTTGATGTATTCTTGAATTTGTGATTCATGTACCATTTTATGTATATCTTTTTGGTGTAACTTTTGATGTATATTAACATTGGTGCATATGAATGGATTGTTATTGTTATGATTACTCTTTCTTTTGTAAAATTAAGTTGTCAATTAGAAAAACATGTTTGTGAAATTGAGTGGTTAATAGAAAGTAAGTAGCATTTTCTTAGAAATGGGCTATATATATGAAAAAATTCCGAAACCACCGAACCCCATCTCCTGAGATTTTTTTGAAATCTCTCCGAGATCTCTTCTCTTCCGCCTTTTTGAGACGGAACCGATATTCGAGATGGAAAACCTTACTTACTCTTGCTTTCGAACTTCAATAATGGTAATGAAATTGATGCATTTGTGAAAACCCTTTTTTGTTTGCTTGTACAAGTGTGTAGCTGGTTAGGACCCTGCTACTCATATTCTCGAGGAAATTCAGTCTTTTGCATCCTTACGGTTACAATTTTCCTAAGCTGTTTCTTTATGTCTTTTTAGCACTTCTCTTCATTAATTGTATCTTCAGACCATTCTTCATACTCTTATGGTTGTGTTGTTTCTCTTACTAACACAGGGTCGTTAGGATTCGTCGGTTGCGAGAAGTAAATCAGGAGGCTGTTCTTCTTGCTCTCTGCTCAAGGACCTTCACTCATAAAGTGATTATTTTCAGGTTTATATGCCATCAATTTAAATAAAGAGTCTGTCTTTGATCCCTTGATCATCTTTTCTTCACATACATGCATTTGTGGATGTGCAGTCATCTTTTAGCGAAGTGAATTTCAGAGACTGATAAATAGATCATCCAAACTTTCAAACACCATTTACTAAAGTCCCATCACATTGTTTGCTTTGTATTATTGTTGTGTATTCAGTTATGGACTTTTCCTCAGTTCACTTGCAATATAGAACAAGAAGCAAAAGGTTCATATTAGTTCGGTCAACATAATGAAATTTTATTATTCTGCTGTATTCCACATTGTTAGTAACATCATGTAAGATGCTTTGGCTTCCTTTCTTGGTAAAAATTGTCTCTAAAGTCTTTAGTTCCTTTCGAAAATGTGTTTGCCAAAGTGTTACTTCAGCTTCACCCTTTCATGCAGTGGAACAAAAGAAGCTGCACATAGGCTAAAGATCATATTTGGTCTAGCTGGATTAAAAGCTGCTGAACTTCACGGTAATCTTACCCAGGTTCAACGCCTTGATGTGAGTATCATGCTTTCTGGAGTCGTCTAGTAGTATTATCTACATTTGTTTCTTGATGAAGCATAGTCTGTTTTTTTTCTCATCATACAAATTTTGGTTAATTCTTATTTTCATTTAATGATCTGTGTGTATTTTTAGGATATCTCTGGAAACATGCTTATAGGGATCCATGAGTGAGTCTGAAACCCAATATTTTCATCTTTTATACCTCAACTTGGACAGGCTTGCATTCCTTGTCATTGTAATTTGTATGACTTCATGTTGTCACCGTCTGAAATTAGTCCACCCTTGAAATAAATGTAAGCAACAGATCAAGGTGACACAGAAAGTTTATCAAATTTTCTTAGGAAAATTTGGTATTTTCATGATATTAGTTCCTTTTGATTCATATACTTTAGATGACTTATATTTTCTTATGTGTGGCATAATTTCTATTAATGTAGGGATCATATGTATATACCCACACACACATATGGATAAATGCATACTCTGTGTGCGTGTGTGTGCGTGCCATCCTGGGTCCAATCAGGAGTCAAATTGATCAATCATTCACAGGGATCTGAGTTTGTTTGCAGCATTTTTTATGTGGAATGCTTGGTAGACATGTATGAGTCCACCAAGCATAATTCTATTCTCCATGTTTTGGTGGACAGCCCTATTTACATTGGAGAGCCACTTGGGCAGGCATGTCCAACACTTTATTGTAGGATAATGAAGTGAGCACTTCAGCAGCTCTTCAAAGTACTTGTTTTAATGTTAAGATTTAAAAACCTTCCAAAAAATGTTAAGATTCAATGGGTGGATTTTATTTATTTTTCTTATCTTGTAGAGAAGTTTCAATTGACCATAATTTACACACACATATTTAGATACACACAAACCTATCCACACGTATACTTCCCATGTGCTCATTTCGCCTTTCTAGATTCTTGTGGTGTCCAGCATGTGTCCATCTCGCATTTATCACTGAGTTTGTTGTGACACCATGACTCATAGGCTGTTCACCCATCACGTGGGAATTTTATGCTCATGAGTATGGAGAGTGAAATGAGGTATAATACTTCTCATAGGGTCCTAGGTTTATTTGGAATGATTCTCTTTCTACCTTGGGCATTATGTTTGTCCTTTTGGTGAGCCTTGGTCATCACTCGTGTGCAAGTGGTAATGGATGCCAATGGTGTTACAATATGTAGCAGAAACTAGAAAGAGATACTGGTAAAGGCCTGGTGGCAATCATGCCCTCTTCATGTCTTGAAGAGGCTTCAATATTTTAGACGTTTGGGTTATAATTAAGTGATCATGTGCAGACAGCTGGTTCTTTGTTTGAGATGAAGTAGCTCGATCTTCAGGGAACTTCACTGATGAAGACCTCCAATAGGATCCTATGTAGTCCGAGGCGTGAGGCGACCAAGGGGTCGCCTCATGCCTCAAACGCCTAGGTGATGGCCTAGGCATTTGAGACATTTGAGGCATTTTATTAAAAATATATATATACAATTCAAAAAATATAAATATATGTCTAAATATCAAAGAAAATACATTCGTACAATCATGATTTTCAATAAAATTAACAATAATTAAGATTTGAGTCAAAAATACATACATACACATAAGATAAGATTTGAATAAAGGAGGTTTAAATCAAGACTGGACCAAAAGAAGAAGAAGACTGAAAGTGAGGCGTTGGAGGCAAAAGCGAGGCGGTTTGGGACTGCCTCACTGCCTCAAATGCCTAGGCGAGCGCCTAGGCTTGCCTCTGACTACATAGATGGGATCAGTCACCATAGGATGCATACAGGTTTTTTCCTCCTTAGAAACAACCCATTCAGGCCAAGAAGGTTTTGTAGAGTACATTCATAGTTTGGGATACTAGGGAAAGAATGCTTGTTACATGGGATTTTAATATCATGTTTGCCAGATGGGAATTGCTATGCAGTTACAGCCTGTTCTCCATTGTTCATGTGTCTATGCGTTTAGCTACCTTTATCTAGCTGTTGCTATTCGGAGAGTTCCTGTGCTGGCGTACAGGTTCATATGAACAATCTTGAAACCAAATATGGGATGGTTCTGATGAAAGGACAGGCAGGAATAGTTTCACATATTTCTCCAAGAAGAGTACTGCAATTGGTGTGTGACATGAGTCCTACTGGATCTTTGATGATGATGGTAAGATCTGTAGGTGCAGAACCATAGTTGCATGGAAATGTGGCACAAAGTGGAAAGCATGTTTGTGAAATGAATTTGACTCATTTCGGAAATGCATGGGAAACGCTAGGAAAATGGTGGGTGGAATTGGAAATGCTGCAGGGTGGATGGTTCCACCTCAGGACTACTGATCTTAAACACTGCAGATCTCAAAACCGGGCAGCATTTGTGTGAGTGGCAAAAGAGATTGTAAAATGTGTGTATGGTAGCATTATTCATTTACATCAGAGGTGTTTGTAATTGCAATTATGTTTCCTTCAAGTGTATTTTTGCAGGAGGAAGGATATCTATGCTGACAGTGTTAAGAAAACTGCACTTGTTTTTAAAAGACTTGAGTTCAGTTATATCTATTTTTTGTTCCTCTCGAGGTGACTACTTTTGCTTCTATTTGCAGGCTTTGGAACTTTTCAGAAAGCAGGAGGTGGACTTTCTGATTGCAACAGATGTTGCTGCACGTGTAAGTAACTTGTTGTTTTTCTTCCTTAGAGCTCTCATTCCCATCATTAGTTACTTTAATGCTCTTGTGCTGATTCAATAGTCCTTTGACTTTTGCCTTTTACCATTCTATGGTTCTATTTTTTTGTAGGGACTTGACATAGTTGGGGTTCGGACGGTGATAAACTTTGTGTGTCCTCGGGACATCACAAGGTGACTACAGATTTTTTTTGGTTGTTGATTTTCATATGTTTTCTGTGATTCCCGATGGCATTGAATTAAATCATCCAGACTTGCACTACAAGTTTCTAAATGTTTTCATATAATGGCTGGTTTTTTCTTGAATCTGCCAGTCACAGATATAACTGGTTGGTAGTTTGTGATTGTGGATCTCCGCATTCTGCCTCCATAGAGCCTTTAACGAAATTTTATTAGCTGTATTCACTGGTAGTTTCTAAAGAAGGTGGTTGGTACCATATTTCATGAGATTAAAAGTAATGATACATGTGTTTGTCATGTCCCTATTTTTGCACAAGCTTGTTATTACCCAAACCTGAAGTTATTTAGACAATTTTGGGAACTTGGGGCCATTAGATTAATTTTTATATGGTATAGGCCATGATTAAGTTAATTACTCTCTTAAATGTGTTTAATTAAGTTTGGTCCTTTAGTAACAAGCTGAAGCATAGGTTAATGACAGATTAGGAACAATAAGGTGTTATAGTGAAGATTGGTTTTGTGGTGATTGGGCTGCCATGTCTCATTCACTATTGCTTGTTGAGTGGTCCCCACTTGATGTGGTGGCACCAAACCATTGACGGAGCCCACATTGCACCATGTGCGCTGCCATGTCATAAGGGGGGCAGGATGAGAATGGGATGAGTTGGCTGATTGGTCCCTTCTAGCAGTCAGTGTCAGTTGTTGCCATGTTCGGTTATGACCTAAAATTATTGGTGTCCTAATAAGTTTTTGAAATGTGAGTAATTTTTTCTGTGCAAAAATTCATAGGTTTCAACTTGCTTGGTTTCTGCATCAGCACTCATTATTCGGCTGTATTTTGCAGCTATGTTCATCGTGTTGGCCGCACGGCAAGAGCTGGGAGAGAAGGATATGCTGTTACACTTGTTACTGATAATGATCGTTCTCTTCTAAAAGCCATTGTGAGAACAACATCACTCTTCTGAAATTTGCATCATCAGTCTGTTAGAATATGGGAAACATGCCATGTTCTTCTGTGAAATAGGACTCCGGTTGAGTCCAACTTGACCGTCTCCCTCTCATGAGTTAGACACTAAACTGCCCAGTCCAGACTTCTTCTATCCTTGCTTTTCCTTTTATTATACTCTGCCTCCTATCAATCTATAGGTGTCTCCCCATAACCTTTTACTCCAATTAGTTATGTTCTGCTAGACATTTAATTGTTTGCTTCTAGCAAGCACTTGGGAGCTCTTACTAGCCACAAGTTAATTCCAAGCCGGTGTTTACCCATAATTTCTTCCGCAAACTTGAGTTTCATTTATGGAGAGAGCATCAAGTTTCAAACTGGGCATGAAAAATTGCTGGCTTCTTGGATCATCAGATTCTGGCATCTATTGCAAGCTAATCAAATAATATTTAGCAGCCAATGTAATTAAAATGCTCTACAGGTTGTGGTAATTAACGAAGAAAAACTGAAAAATGCTGACAAACATGAAGACATGAGACATAAGAGCTGTTTCCCTGCCCAATTAGTTGGATTTGGTGGATGATGATGATGATGGAGATGATGGTGATGTAGACCATAGGAATAGCTGGGCCTTCCATGGAATTCAGAATCGGTCGATCCTGATCCGGATCGGCTGATTTGGATCGGCATCGGCGGGGTCCGATCTCCCGTAACCTGATCCCAATTTGAAAATTTTAAAAATAAAAAATGATCAACTCGGTCTCAATTGGGCCAAAATTGGCTAAAATTGGTTGATTCTTTTTATGTATCGGCCGATCCTAACCTATTAGGGTTTGATTAAAAGAGATAAAAATGTCCTGACATTATTTATGTTTGTGTAAATAGCCTTTTGTTTATAAATATATTTTTTATTTATTTGAAACTCCTTTTTAAGCATGTAAATATTTTTTTTTTAAACTTTTTTTGTGGATCCAATCGGTTCCCTTGGATCGGCTGATCTGGTCCAACATGGATCAGGATTGGGCATACCCGATCCAGGTGCCCAATCCAATACTGCATTCCTTGGGGTCTTCTCTATCTTTTTTAGATAGTCATTGATAATTCCATGAAAATGGAAAAACCAGAGCATATTGCACATCAATTTGTCAACCAGAATTCTATTTAACAGGCAAAAAGAGCTGGTTCACAGTTGAAGAGTCGCATTGTAGCAGAGAAATCAATTGCTGAATTGTCTCGGACAATTGAAAATATGGAAGACCAAATATCAGCTGTCCTCCAAGAAGAAAGGTTCATTTCAGTCTTGCACACTTTCCTTGATTAATTTTTTATACATCTCAGTATAGCCACACTTTTGGTGCAGGGAAGAGAGGGCCTTAAGAAAAGCTGAAATGGAAGCAACAAAGGTTACTATTTTTGCATTGAAAATCTCCTTGAACTTTTGTGTTCCCAATGCATAATAAATTCTTTAACATTATCAAAGCTTGAGCAATGCTGGTCTCTGTCCTTAGTGGCTTACAAGTTTTTCCCCTCTTTTGTGATTCACAGGCAGAAAATATGATCACCCACAAGGATGAAATTTACTCTCGTCCAAAAAGAACATGGTTTGTAACGGAGAGGGAGAAGAAACTTATAGCAAAGGCTGCAAAAGTAATTTTTTGTAAATCTTAAATTTCTATGTTGTTAATAATTTGTAAGTTTTTTTAATTTTTAAAGGTTATTTTAGTTACTATGTTTGATTTATTTTGATTGTCTTAGCCATATCTTATTTGTCACTGTATACTTGTTCATATAGAGTGAGTTTCTAGGTATGAACATATGAACCTTTGATCAAAAGAGGTTGAAACTTTACTGTTTCTTCTTTTCAAAAGTATACTAGTTTTGGGAGGCGCAGTAGGCCAGTCTGAGGTGGTCCTAGAGGACCTGCAGTCTTCTTGCCGGTCGAGGCAGGGACCACAGGGGTGGGCCTTCTTGGTGAGACTGAGGAGGTGATCACTGAGACACCGAGGGGGGAGGTAGGAGGGAGGCATTGTTAGAGGCAGAGGAAGAGGCATTGTCGGAGGAAAAAGTAGTGTCTCTGGCCCTGCTCACAGCGGGGGAGGGGCCGAAGGGGAGGTGTCGGTCGAGCAGGGAGGAGTTGAGGGAGATGGTGGGGGAGGTGGAGAAAATAATGGAGGAGAAGGTGAGGAAGTTGGCTGAGAAGATGAGATTTTCCTTTGAAGCTGGGGCAGACAAGGATGTCAAAGGGGCGTTCCCCAAAATCAGCAAGAGGTGGTGCGTCACTATTTTGCAGGAGGAGAGGGCTCAAGTAGAGAAGAGAGGAGGGGGGAGGTGAGGGGAAGGAGGAGATCAACAATTTGTCTTCATGAGGATTGTCTCATGGAATGTTAGGAGGTTTGGGGGGATAGAGAAGAAGGCGGTGAAGGAGTTAGTCAGCAGGTGTAAGATTGACATTCTTTGTATCCATGAGACTTAGCGTGAAGGGGAGGGTGAGTCTCCCTTGAGGGAGTTAGGGGGGACTAGACTTACAAAGGGTGTTGTATCCCAGACGGTTGGTAGGTATGGCGGGATTGTGGTTCTTTGGAACTCCTTTGAGGTAGATGATGTGGTAGTAGATAGGCAGGTGAGTAGGTGAGCCATCTCCCTTCATTTCACCAATGTGAGGGATGATTTTTCGTGGGACTTCATTGGCATGTATGGTCCACGAGGAAGGGAAGGGAAGCGGTTGCTATAGGAGGAGTTGATCAGCCTTGACCTTTTCTCAGGGAGGCCGTGGTGCGTGGGAGGAGACTTCAATGCAGTGGCTGCGCCTTGGTAGCGGTCGGGGGAGTTGGGCTATGTAGGGGAAATGGAGGATTTCTCAGCTTTCATTGAGGTGACTTTGGTGGATATCGGCATGTCACATGGTCTCTTCACTTAGTCCAACATGCGGACATGTGCTTCTTACTTGAGGTTGGACATGTTCTTGGTTTCTGTGGACTGGGAGGATCACTATCCGCATGATCAGGTGCTTCCGTTGGTTATAGTGATGTCTGATCACAAACCCATCGTCCTGAAGACCAGCCGAATATAGGATAGACGGTTCTCTTTCAGGCTTGAGAGACTCTGGTTCAGGGAGGTGGACTTCATGGACACTATCAGGGGAGTTTGGTATTCACAGGTTGCTGGGCGCTCTATTATGGCCACTTTGGTGTTGAGGTTGAAGCACACTACACAGATTCTCAAGACCTGGGGGGCGGACAAAACCTCCCAGGTAGGGTAGTCAAGGACAGAAGTCTACTACATATTGAGGGATTGGATAGTTTGGAGGAGGGATTACTGGATGCTGGAGATAGGAGTCTTCGGGACTCCTTGAGATGTCAGTTTGAGGAGATCCTCCCTAGGGAGAAAATCTAATGCAGGCAGAGATCCATGGATAGATGGATTAGAGAGGGGGACAAGAGCACTGCTTATTTCCAACGCATTGCTTCAGGGAGGAGGAGTTAATGCTATTACTTGTATTAGGGTGGGGGAGCTCTCTATTTCGTCAGATGAGCACATCAGGGGACTGGCCAAGGACTACTACTCCAGGTTGTTTTCTAAGGTGGATCAGTTCATACCCACGATAGTATATGATCTTATCCCCTGCCTCTCTTCTAAGGAGAGGGAGGATATCATTCAGAGCTTTACAGAGGAGAAGATTGGCCAGGCAATTTTCTCTCTTGTAGGGGACTAAGCACTAGGACCAGATGGCTTCTCATTGGCTTTCTTCTAGCACTGTTGGGATATCATCAACTCTGACCTTGTGGCTGCAGTTAGGGAGTTTTAAGAGGGGAGGGCACACTTGGGGGGTTTTAACAAAACCTCCTTGTTTTCATCCTTAAAAGGCAAGGAGCACATGCATTCAAGGGCTTCAGGCCCATCAGTTTGCTGAATAGCACATATAAGATCATCACTAAGTTGTTGGCAGGGAGACTGGATAGAGTCATTTACATGCTGGTCAATTGCTATCAGGGAGCCTTCATCAGGGGGAGATTTATATAGGATAATTTTTTCGTGGCCCATGAATGTTTGCATGTCTTGAAGACTCAGAAGAAAAGAGGAGTGGTCTAGAAGCTAGATTTTAAGAAGGTTTATGATAGAGTCAATTGGCTTTGCTTGTTTGATTTGTTGGAGAAGATTGACTTTGGAGATAAGTGGATTGAATGGATCCGAGACTGTATCTCATCTACTTCCTTTGCTGTGCTAGTCAATGAGAAGCCGTCTTCATACTTCTACAGTGGTAGAGGGCTCAGGCAGGGAGACGATATGTCTCCCCTCCTCTTTGTTCTTGTGGCTTATGTCCTTAGCCGGGTGTGGCAGAGAGCAGAGGTTGCAGATTTGATTAGAGGTTTTTGGTGGTGGAATGGGGTCTCTTAGTCATCCACTTGCACTATGTCGATGATATTATTCTATTCCTAGCAGAGGGTGAGTAGCACCTTTATGTGGCTAGACTTCTTTTGGAGTTGCTGGAGGAGACCACCGGCTTGAAGGTTAACTTCAACAAAAGCTTACTTGTTGGGGTTAATATGGAGGATATACCTCTCCTGAGGGTGGCGCACATCTTGGGCTGCCATATAGGTGCCTTCCCCATTTCCTACCTGGGCCTCCCTTTATCTCCAAGTGCTTTACTTTGAGCTAATTGGCTCCCCATTATACAGAGGTATGAGACTAGATTGGCTGGATGGAAGGCTAGACTATTATCATATGGGGGTAAATTAGTCTTATGCAAACCAATTCTGGATAGTTTACCTATATACTTTCTCTCAGTGTTCTGGGTCTCGAGGACAATGGTGCAGAGGATTGAGTCCATTCAGGGGAGATTCTTTTGGCATGGGAGGGGGGGGGGGTGTAGCGGATGGCATGATATCAGGTGGAGGAAGGGTGGCTGCTACCAAGGAGCAAGGGGGACCGAGGATTAAAGATGTAGGAGATTTTAACTTGGCTCTCTTGTGCAAGTGACTATGGAGATTGGGGGCAGAGGATGATGGGCTTTGGGCGAACCTTGTCAGGCAGAGGTACTATAGTAGAGGGGGGTTTAGGATTTGGACACACCACTCATGTCTCAGACTTCTCCCATCTGTCGTGGCATTTTGACTTATAGGGATGCCCTTTTCTCCAACGTTCGAGTCCCGACTAGGGAAAGGTAGCATGTGTCTTTTCTGGAAGGACAAATGTTGCGGTGAGCTCTCTTTGTAGGCGTCTTTCCTCAGCCTCTTTATTGTCGCTGTCGACCCTCTGGGGATGGTGGACCGAGCTTTTGACCCCCAGCCAGGGGGCACATGGGTGCCGACTTTTAAGAGGGATCTCAGGCTAGTAGAGATGGAGTTCTAGGACCTTCGCCTCCTAGATTTCGCCCCACATTCTCTCAGGGAGGATGCGTGGACTTGGAGGTGGAGTAGGGAGGGGATGTTCTCGGTTCGATCTGCCTACACCTTTATCTCGGACGGAGGGGTGTGTCATAGTCTTGTCTCGTAGATTTGGAGGCCGAGGAGCCCGCCGAAGGTGAAGATCCTCACTTGGAGGATTTTCCAAAGGGAGGCTCCCCTCCTGTGACCGGCTGGTTCATTTCGTCCTCGACATCCAATTGACTTGATGCTTGTGTGGGCGGGACGATGAGACTCTGGACCACCTATTCGTAGGTTGCTCGTATTTGCAGGAGGTGTGGGATGCATTGGCTTCGAGGTCTGGCTGCTACATTACCCGTCTAACTGACGTGTATCACTTCATTGGATTTTGGGGTAGGACTTGTCCCCTCAGAGGAGATGCGATTGTGTGATGGCTAGTTCTTCATGCTATCTTTGGTCTTTGTGGGATGAAAGGAACAATAAAATTTTCAGAAAGAAGGCTAGAGTTGAGGAGTCTCTTGTTACTCTTATTTTTGATAAAGTGAGGGCATGGGCGGAGTTTTGTAATTTGAATTCCTTCAACGCCTCTTTTTTTGTTTTGTTGGGGGGCTAGTGAGGTCCACACTGTCTCGGTGTGATCACTTTGTATAGGGATTTTTTGGGAGCTGCTTGACCATACTTGTACATCCCTTTCTTTTCTTGATTTAATACAATTGGATACTACCCACTTTCAAAAAAAAGTTATAACAAATTTTTTCTTTTAGAAAGTGAATATAACGAAGTGTTAGTAGAAAAATGAAAAGACACGGAGAATTTTATATTATAAATGGAGCTCATAAAGGACAACCATATGTATATGAAGAGTTGCATTCTTTACAAGAGTGTAGATGCGTATAGAAAAGTTATGGCACTTCCATGCTTACCTCTCTATCCTTATAGGAACGGTAGAGCTAACTTCTGGCATTATTAGAAAATATATGTATGACATTAGGGGTTTCAATAGGTCGGGCTGGCTTGGAAGGCATGGCCTCTTATACATATATTTTTTATCTGAAAGTGGATAGTACCACTGTATATATAAAATGAAAAACAAAGGGATTTATAAGTGTGAGAGACAAGTGCTCAAAATATGCCCGCACAAAATGTGCATCCATAGGATGCAATCCCCTCGTGCCCTCTGGTGACTTCAAAAAGAATAAAAGTCTACATTGCATTACATAGTAAGCGTCATCGAGCTGAAGCTGACAATTGGTAATCTTACATGGTCCCGTGGTCCTGCAACAGCCTCGACAGTCCTTCACAAGGAGAGCAGCCTGGCCTCCCTCCCTCCTGTGACCCATTGCTCTCCTCTCCCCCTCCTCCCTCTCCCTTGTTCCCCTCATCTTGGATCTGTCCCCCCCCCACCTCCCTAGCCATGCCCATGATCCATTTCTTTTGGACTTTGATGAACACCCCTTTCAGATCCTTAACCAGGCCTGTAAAGGAGATTCTCACCTTGTCTGCTAGATCCTTCACTTGTGCCTCCGCTAGTCTCTTGACTACACCCACTATCTCCTTCGTTTCTTCCCTTGTCAGACTACCCCTGCCAGCCAAAACACCCCCATTGGGCTGTTCTTCTGCGTGGCCCTTCCTCTTATATGAAGTGCTTGGACCAGGAAGAAGGGCGGACAAATTGATTGTGGCCCTGTACAGCCCAACAAGTTTCCAATATGCCAGGCTTGATCATCTCCAACCTGAAGACAATTTTGATTTTTCATATATTTTTATAGGAATGTTTACTATTTCCCCCCCTCTTCACCATTACATGCAATCACTTTCTACCCTTACACCTCCCCTTCTCTACCCAGTGGCCAACCCTGATCCCCATCAATAGTGCCCTTCTGGTGAGGCTGCTGCCACTACATTTCCATTGTGACCACATCATGGCTTACTGCCTAGGACTTTCTTGTTATGCATAAATAAAAAGGAAATTGGAAACAGGGTAATATTGGATTCTACATGTTTGTGAAGACATTTAGATCACAAAGCTTGCACGGATTTGGTAACTTTGAGGTGGATGCTATGATTGTGGCAATTGTTTAGTAATTAACATATGCAATGTGGCCAGAACCATTATCAGATCCTGGTGCAGTATAGTGATTAGATCTGTTTTGGATCATAACTTTGTGTTATTGATTAGAAAGTATCAGATAGCAATGGTTTATCTTTCATAGTTTGACTAGCAGTCACATTTGGTGTATGATTAGGATCTTGAAGCATTTAGCCCATGTGTTTTGTTCATCAAAAGTCTCTGATTATGCATTGGAAGATGCAGACAATTCTTTGATTCTTCTTTTTGGCTGTTCTTTGATCTTTCTTAATGAATCTCACGTGCCAAGAAAGGGAGTGATGCATGTTTATTGATCATTTTCTGTATTGAATTGTTTTTGTTGTATTTCGTGCACATGACAGTGCCATATTTTTCTCATTGAATACTGGACATTAGTATAGTAAAATATGCCTATCAATCTCAGAAAAGGCCTTCTACACCATTTACTGGTTTGTTGATGGATAACAGGGTGCCACTGATGGCAGCATCAATCATGCACATTTCTCATTCCTGATCCTGGTTGATGGATCTACAAAAGGAAGAATAATCTCAGATCGGCCAAGAAATTCAAAAGCTAAGCTAAAGAGAAATTGGAAAATAAATGAGCAAAATGAGAAGGATTAAGAGATTGTGCAAGATTTTTTTTCTCCTCTTCATATTGCATGACAAAAAGTATGCATATGTTTTGTTATGCCAATCACCTTTCCCTTCACCACATCCTTTTTCCTGTGATAAGAAATGAATTTACTTTTATGAGTTTTTAGTTAGCTCTTTGTTTTTTTAACTTAAATTACAATTTCAACTACAGAAGAAATGGCTGTTGGACGGTTAACTTTCGATGGTGGAGTTTTGTCACATGCCTAGCGTTATCGAGTTGTTTGAAATATTCCATGCAGATTGACAATGCGTTTCTTCTGTTCATGGGTTGATGGTTCAAAATAATGAATTGCACTAGATCTGTCTTCCTCATGGTTCTCTTTCTTGCTTTCGCATCTTCTCGATAAGAATGTTCAAAAGATCTGTCCTCTCTTATGATGCAATTTTGTTGTGTATGTGATCCTTTTCATCAGGCCTCCGTTGAGAAAAATCAAAGTGGCACAGAGCAGGTGATCAGTGCAGAGCAAGCAGAAGAAATAAAGAAGAAGGAAAAGAGGCAGAGGGAGCGTGAGGTGTTTCCTTTGTTCTCTTGTAGCTTTATTGTTTGGGAGTGAGGGGTTATAAAGTTTTTCATTTTTTAAAGGCAGCATCTTTAATTGGATCTGAAAAATATTGACACTCTTATCAATGGTTTTTTGCTGTTTAGAAAAATTTGCCACGAAAAAAACGTCGAAGGTTGGAGGCATCTAGGGAGATGGCAGACGATGAAGATGAAACTGACGACTTAAATCAGGTTTGTGCATTAATCAGTGTGTGGAGCAAGTAAGGTTCTAGATCTAAACCCTTTTCTTCCTTTTAAGTTTGCATTTGGTCAGAACTAGCAATTGCTGCAAGTACACATCCCTGCAATGGCATCTCCTCCCTGCTTTGCCAACTTGTTCATATAATTGAACTCACCAAGCGGATAGCCAGCTGGAATATTGGCCAAAATCTTTAAGGTTTTAGAACCCCAAAGCATATGCCCAGGCTAACTGGATCTAGGGTGTAATTGGCTGTCTGTGGGAGTATTGCTTTCTCATGGACTTTCCAGCATAGAATTTTGCTGTGCATTGTTGGTGGAGTCATCATGACTGACTGACATCATTACTACCACTGCATTCATCGTAAAGCCTTGTGCTGTCAACCTCAGGTGGGATTATGACTTCATAGGAACAAATGCCCAAGCTTTGAAACAGATTTATCTAAAGAGGTTGTCTAATTTGAATATCTCATCGCCAAAACCCCAAGGGTACGTTTCGTATCGGCATAAATTTTGAGGAGAATAAGCATAATTCATTCTGGGTTAATTTATCTCTATCCTTATTTTCATGTATGTTTGGTATATGAGAGGATAAGAATGATGTTATTCCTATTTCTCGTTTGGTAAAAAATAGGGATACAAATGAGAACAAATGTAGAAAAATGACCATTTTGCCCTTCTTAACTCAGTTAATATTTAATATTTTTATTCGTAATGATGATTAACACTAATGACGATATTGTTTAATAGTTTTCTTGTTAATAATATTTAGCACTAATAAGATTATTATGTAATATTTTTTATTTATAATGATGATTAACACTAATGAGACTATTGTTTAATATTTTTTTAAAATAACACTTAGCACTAATGATATGTCATTTATTTAATAAATTTTATATTTAATATCTTGTATTGATAATGATGATTAGCACTAATGAGGGTGTTGTTGAATAACGTTTTCCCTATGAATAATATTTAGCACTAATGATGCTACTATTTAATAAATTTTCTTCTTAATCATAATTAGCACCACTGAAGTTAATATTTAATATTCTTTATTTATAATGATGATTAACACTAATGAGAGTATTGTTTATTTATTATTATTAATAATATTTAGCACTAATGAAGCTATTATGTAATATTTTGATAGTTAGGCGTTAGCACTAATGAGATTATTGTTTAATAAATCTTTTAATAATATTTAGCACTAATAATTTTCCTTTTGTTTAATAATTTTTCTTTTTAATTTTGACTAGTACTAATGAAGTTAATATTTAATATTTTTATTCATAATGATGATTAGCACTAATGAAGGTATTATTTAATAATATTTTCTTGTTAATAATATTTAACACTAATGAGACTACTACTTAACATATTAAAATCATGATTAACACTAAGGAGGTTAATATTTAATATTTTTTATTCATAATGATGATAGCACTAATAAGGATATTGTTTAATAATTTTTTTCTTGTTAATAATATTTAGCACTTATGAGACTACTATTCAATATAGTTTTCTTCTTAAACATGATTAGCACTAATGAGATTGTTATTTTATTTTTTAATTTGTACTAATAATTTATATTAATGAGTTAATAATAATTAAAACTAATAAATGTATCAAGAGAGAAGGGGGGCATGGTGAAATGGGGTTAGGATAATGGGAATAAGTCATTCCAACAAAAGGTTAGAATGAGTTATCTCCGGTTCTAACCCCATTTTCAAGGTTAACCCCGTTCTTCTTATCCCAAGATATCCCCACGTTTTTTGGCCATACCAAACGGGGAATGGGGACGAAATGGGGATATTCCGCCCTATCCCGATACCAAACATGACTCAATAGTCCAGAGTTGGGGGTAGGGGAGGGCCACCTATAAAAAGTGTTAAATGTCTAGTTGGATGTCAGTTGACCTGTAGGGATGTTGACTGAGGCAAATATTAAAGTTAGTAAGACAAAGATTAAGAATAATATAAAAAATAAGAATGAAATGAAGAAATGCAATAAAGAGTACATTGACTTCCGAATTCTGCATTGTGAATGATATTTTGTTCTCACAGAACAGGTTCTGTCAACATTTCAGGTTTCGGGACATGACAAGAAAGAGAAACCAGGGAAATCCTTAGTTGATGTGGCTTATCGCAGAGCAAAATCAATAAAGGCCATGAAGAAGGCACGCGATTCTGGGAAAAGTATGAGGAAGATTGGTGAGACACATAAACATATTTCCAAAAGAAAGCAAACAAGAAAAGAGGAGATGCTTGAATTATTCCAGAATGATATGAGTGAAAGCAAACAACAGCGCAGTTCAACTAAAAGCAAACATGTATCAGGAAAGAAGCCTAGAAATTCATTCAAAAGCAAATCAAGGTACAGATTTACCATAGCTCTCTTTAGATTGCATGCTTTGGACATAAAGTTTTCTGCTCTGATTTGTCTTTTTATCTTTGTCTGATTTAGTAGTATCATCAGTTAACACTAAATTTGCTTGCAGTAGAAAATACTAATGGATGAAACTTGTCTGGCTTTAGAGTTGCACATTTATGAGTAACCTTGTCCATGAAGTTTCTTTCATGATTTCTTAATCAACTATAATATGTGGAATAGAAAGATATATTATGACTTGATACATTCATCGATTAGCTTATCCTGTTCTCTGTTCGGTGGATGTTCTTGC
Source organism: Amorphophallus konjac (assembly GCA_022559845.1). Classification (NCBI taxonomy): domain Eukaryota; kingdom Viridiplantae; phylum Streptophyta; class Magnoliopsida; order Alismatales; family Araceae; genus Amorphophallus; species Amorphophallus konjac. Next base: position 241,204,646 of record CM040128.1, read on the forward strand.
TGATTGATTTACATGCAAGAAGACAAGAACAACATGGGATCAAAAACTTATATTCCTCAATACATTTGGGCCAAATAATGGGATAGCCAGAGTATTCTTTTTGCATGTTCTTGTGATGAGGCATATACTGGTCCCATGAATCTCAATGTTGAATATGGCCGAAAATGAATAACCAGGAAAACCCTGCAAGACTCTGAATCCTGTGTATGGGTTGGATAACTTCTCCTAATTTTGCAGTTCTGATGCCTTTTGTAAATGCTGTGTTCCAGTGGTAGCCAAGGCTCTTTGTTGTTCATGATGGGGTTTTCCTCTGCAATGTTGAGGGGGATTGACATTTACGTATAGATGGAAGCATTGCATATGTTGTTGTCAAATAGCGACCTTTTTTTTGGGGGGGGGGGGGGGAGGAGTGTGCAGTACTATGAATTGTATTAAAGAAAAAGAAATCTGAACAAAGTACAAGGGGGATGAGAATAAAAGTCCCCTCTACACATGAGCACACCAGGATGGTGATACTCAGACATCACTCAAAAGGCCTAAAAGGGGAGAAGAGGTGGGGTCCATACTACAAACAAAATAGGCCCGTTCCCCCAACTTTTGCATATGTACACATCTTTCATATTCATTTTTGGTTCGATGCCCAACTTACAGATCATTATCTTCATGCATAACTGTAGAACTTCAAAAGTGATGCCCCTATAATCTATCTATTACCATCCATCATCAAGCCACTTCCTGTTGGATCACTTTATCATCATACGTCATCATTTATCCTACTTATGTGGTGCCGGCTCAAGAAACCCTTTCATGCCACTTTAGCCTACCCAATGTCATTGTTGTCGTGAAGCATTGGTCATGTCTTTTCTTTTCTATTTTTGGTACTGAAACATAGGATGTCACATTCATGAAGTACCCAGCAACACTCGAATGAAAAGAAAAAAAGGAAAGGAGAAAGTAGATTTTACCGAGGCAATAGAGACCTATCCTCAGGGAACTACCCAAGGTCCCAGTTATCTAACGATCTTTCTCCACCCATACAATTTAGTTAAACATGTTATTATAAGTCTTTCCTATTGTGCCATCCTCTATTTGAATTTTATGGCACCTTCTAGCCGGCAATGAACTTAGATCAAGAAGCACGTCTCAACCGCCTAGGCATATTTTCCCTACGCTGAACCTCAAGTGGAGTTGCACAAGTATACATTCATTTTGAATCTTTTCCTTTCTTGTCTTTGGCATATCTATATTGGATCCTCATCTCTAGTACACATTTTCTGTATGATTTCTCTTCTTGCTGCTCAACACCAATGCCTTTCAACATAGCAGGTTCCTCACCAGTTATAAAACCTCCCTTTTGTCACCTTCAAAAAAAAAAAAAAGGAAAAAACCTCCTTTTAGGCTTTAAGGGGACATATTGCTCACAAAGCTCTCTAGATGCACTTTTATACTTCAGACATCAAACCTCAATCTATAACACCCTTTGGGCCCGCATTCTCTTAAACCATTGATCTTAAGTATCAACAATTACTGAAGGAGGGGAAGAAAACTTTATTGTAATCCTCAGGGTGTTGTCTTCCAATGCAAGTCCGCCTCTGAATATTTTGAGCGTGCAAAATTACAAGTTAGTCATTGTTCCCAAAGGTACAATCTGTATGGATCTACATTCAGTACTGTCCAACTAAAAACGAGTTCCCAACATCATCTTTCTAGTGCAGTCCACTTCATTTTGTTATCCTTCCATTTGAGAGTGGGATAGTATTACTGACTTATGCACACCTTTTTGAACTATTTGACTATATTTCACTCGTACAATGCTCCTTGTGTCTAATGGTTTACATAAATTATCATTGTTAGGTATTTAATAATTTGTTGGTCCTTGCAAAATGCTCATTTCATTAGACATTATTGCACGACAAGATACCAAAGACTAATGAAGGTGTTGGATGAGATACATGATTTTAAAACTGTGCACTGTCCCTTTAAAACCCCTAAAATATGAGAATCAAGCTTTCAAGTTTTTTGTTGTTATCAATATAATATGGTCTGTTATTGACAGTACTGCACTTCTTCTAATGAATAGTGTTTGTTCTTTTAAATTGTCTTTTCTTTTGAGTTCTTGGCCATCACATAGGGATTAGTTTTTCCATGAGCATTATATGGCGAGTTTCAGAAAAAGTTTAGGTCACATGGGTTTATAAAGGTTCTGTAATTGTTGGATTTAACAAATATATGTTTCTGCAATTCTGAGAAGGGGGACGATTTCAAACTTTCACATGGAAAAGATGGGCAGAAGAAACTATTTCAGTGCAAAAGCCTCAGAATTTAGAAGTTTTCATTGATTGTAGCGGTTAGGAAATTGTTTTCATTGTACAAGAAAAATATCCAGCCAGCTTTACATACAAGCAGCCAGTTCTCTGTATGTGTCATAGATGGTTAGCATCCTCTTTGAATGGCTGGTTGCATAAATAGAACTAAAACTTTATTGTTGGCTTTCATGTTGGCGTTTTTTTGGCTTTTGTTGCCTTTTTTTGAGTTTATTTATTGTTCCCGGTAACTTGTGGTAAGGTGATCTTGGTCTTCTATCAGTCGTTGTCCTTGTAGAAAAATCAGTGATAGGGATTGGAAAAACTCGGTTAAGAAGCTCGTAAGGTTCATTCTTCTAAGTGCTTTTGTATCACTTCGGATGGCCTTTGAATCCATTTCTCTTCGTTCCTCAATTTAGTCATTGAGCATTTGAGCGAGTTTGATAGCCAGCAGAATGAACATGGACCAAAAATGTTCAATGTTGATGCATGCGGCTCCGTGTTGGGAAATGGAGAATGTAGGACGCGTTATTTAATGGCATGGATTTTATTTTGGAGATGAAATTATGGTGTCCTCGAAAGGTAGCAACTGGTTTGGTGCCACTGGTTGGTGAGAGCGGATGATGGAGTAACGTCGGATCACTTATTTCTTGTTTCATTACTTTGTCAATTTCTATCAATCCAAGTAGAATCAAAGACTACCAGGATGCAGAGATTGATTTGTTGCCTATACTAGTCCGATCACTTCTGGTCAAAACTGGAGAGCCTTTGATATATTAGAGAATATATTATAGAGAATGAGTTACTTTTGCGTGGTCTGTTCGTATGCCTCATTTCGTTAGTATGCTATGTATCTCTGTTTTTGAGCTTGCTGGTAAATTCCTAATTTCTTTTTGATTTGATTTGCAGGTATAAGCGAAGAAAGTAGCTGTTTATTATTTAATATGGGTTATGAATACAAAGGCTGTAACTGAGATGCTTGATGAAAGGCCGCAATCTTTTTATACTGTTTCAGTCATGAGAATAATTAGGGTTTTGTAATCCCATGCATAGTTTGCATGTCTTTTTAATTATTTACAGTCTTTCTAGTTAATGCAAGTTTTTTTCCCCAAATAATCAGTTTTGAAGTACGTAGTATCATTCTGATTTTGTCACCGGTAGTAATAGAACCTATCTCTACGTATGACCTTGATGGCCTAGAGTTCTCATGACTAATGTTTCATGTTCAAGTTGGCTTACGTTGTGTAGAGGTTGAAATGTTTTAACTTGGGTTTCATACTACACCTTTTTGATTTCTCTGTTAGGAAAAGGGATCAGTCGTTTTGAGAAAATTTGTAACTAACGAGCGACACATCATACGGACTCTTGAGTGTGATCACAAGAGATAATGTTTTGATGTTTAAGTCAATGACACGATCGTGCGAAGGCAGAAGAGAGTGGATGGGAAGAGAAGGGTGCTCAGAGGGAGATGAGTGATTGGAAGAGGCATCAAGTGTTCGGGTGAACGTTCTGGAATATGGAGACTTTATGTAGACTTGTGATATTGTGTACGTGGTGTATCCTATTCATGGTAATCCATTTTGGATCTTATTTATGAGATATCTTGAAGTTGTCTGTTTCTTGACTTAGCGGGGTTGTAGTTAGCGGAGTAAAGGGTTGTCTGACCATGGGGATCGTTCACCGTTCACTTGTCTATTCTCCAAGGATGGGAAAGACATGATGGTGGGTATTTTAGCGGTGTGGGTGAGACTCGGCGTTTGTTGAGATAATTTTTCATGATCATGGCGACAACAATCATTTGTTAGAGGATTTCATGACGTCTTGGGTGCACGAATGTGGGGTACGAGCTTGTGGGTCAGCCAATTTTGATTGGCTCTCAATGGGTAATATTTTGGGATTGTGGGTCAAACAATGAGGGTCGTATTGGGTTAATAGGCTGCATTGGGGTTGATGATTTTACTCCTTTTCACTAGTCTCCCACTCTTAAGCAATGAGGGTGGTCGATGCTCGAGAAGAATTGGACGAGGTTAAGTGAGGAGGTATATTCGAACGGTGATTGTGAGTAAATGTGGCCTTAGTCCTTAAGTTAGGAGGTCTCAGTTTTTCATGAAAATCTGTTTAGTTCCAAGGGTGTTGGTTGGGTTAGGCCTAGGTCGGTCAATTGAAGGAGCAGTTGGTGATTCACAATCGTCCTCCTGAAGAGGAGGAGATAGTTGATGAACTATGAATGAACTAACTCCGATTTTAGAGGGTCATATTCGGCTCAGCTCTTTAGGGGTGGATGTTCGCGTGCTCGTCTCTAGGAAGTATGAGTTGTGCACTACTTGTATGTTTTTAGAGGGGCGTGTTTGACTCACTCCTAAAATGGAGGGTGTTCACGTGCTCGCCTCTGGGATGGTACCATGTTAGGTACCATCGAAGAGTGATCGATGATTCACTGTCGTACTCATAATCAGGTGAATCATGAATGACTCGACTCCTATTTTGTAGGGGATTGTTAGTCTCTCTCCTGAAAAGGAGGAGACGTCTTACCTCTTAGAAGCATAGTGTCACCCTTGTGATTTTAAAGTGGAGTGTTGGTCGTCCTCTTAAAGAGGAGAAAACATCTCGTCTCTTAGAAGTGTAGAGTTACCCTTGAGATTTTTGAGGGGATCACACGCCTTCCTCTTGAAAAGGAGTAGACTATTCTGCTCGCCTCTTGGAAGCATATTGCTATCCATTGAGTCCATGTGAGTATTGGAGATGGGATGTATGATAAATGGTAAAACTCCAACCTTTACTGATAATAAGCCTTGAGATTTATAGTGTACCAAGTTGAGTCCACGTGAGTATTGGAGATGAGATGTATGATAAATGGGAAAACTCCAACCCGTTTAGTCCATGTGTCCATATGCTTGGCCATCCATAGACTCCTTTTTTTGAGCACTTTTGTAATCTTGTATGGGCCTTCCCAATTTAGAGCAAGTTTTTCAACCGCTACTTTTGGGTCGACGATGCTGGCCCGTGTAGCACTAAGTCTCCAAGGAAGAAGATGTGTTCCTTGACCCAAGCATTATTGCATTGAGACAGTCGTCGCTGGTAGGCGACCAGTGGCGTGTTCTCTATCTTTCGTTAGTAAGTCTAGGTTCTCCCGTAATGCTTGATTGTTGAGTGCCTCATCGAACTGGCTGACTCTGGGAGTGCGATTAGAGATTTCTATTGAAATTACGGCCTCAGTCTCATATGCCAGGTGGAAGGGAGTTTCTCCGGTGACTACCCGAGCAGTAGTACGATATGCCCATAGGACCCTAGGCACTACATCCACCCATGATTTGTTGGCTTACTTTAGACTGATCTTGATGACATGAAGGAGGGTCCAGTTCGCATTCTTGATCAATCTATTGGTATGGGGATGTCCCACCAAGGTGTAATGCTTCTAGATCCCTAGATCCAAGCACTTTTCTCGGAAGAAAGTACTATCGAACTGATGGATGTTGTCAGTTGTGAGGATGCATGGGATTTCAAATTGACAGATGACATAATGCAAGATGAACTTCTAAGATGCCTCGTTTGTGATTTTGGTGAGTGGTTCTACCTCGACCCAATTGGTTAAGTAGTCGATGGCGACGATTAGAAATTTCTTATGCCCATGAGTTTCCGGGAAGGGACCAAGGATGTCCACTCCCCAATGGCCGAAAGGACGAGGCTCCATGAGGGTGTGGAACCGAGTCGTGGGCTGGTGATGAAGGTGTCTGTACTTTTGACACTGATCATAGTTCCGTACGTACTTGAGGCAATCTTGCTGCAGGGTTGGCCATTGGTATCCCTACTTGAGTAGGTTTCTGGCGAGTGCTTGTCCCCTGACATCGTTGCGACAGAGCCCTTTGTGGACTTCACGCATGACCTGCTCGGCTTCGGTGGGGAATAAGCACTTGAGGAGAGACGAGGAGAGTGAACACCTGAAGAGGCGTCCATAGATGAGCGTCAAGTGAGTAGCCCGAGCTCACACTCGCCTAACTTTCGAGCGGTCCTCAGGGAGTTGTTGTCGACAGAGGTAATCTAAAATGGCATCTATCCAAGATGTCTCATAGTCGAAGGTGTTAATCAGAGGCTCAGGTCCCTCGGTGCTCAGTCGTTGGATTTCTTCAATTAGAACTGATCGGGAGCTTGCCAACGTTGTGGAGTAGGTGAGGCGGGAAAGGGTGTCTGCTTGGATGTTCTCCGCTTTAAATATATGTACCACCTCAAAGTGTGCAAGATCTGAAGAAATCTCTTTGATCTTCTGGAGATACTTGGACATGGCTAGATCTTGGGCCTCGTATTCCCCTCTGACCTGATTGGTAACCAACTATGAGATGCTGTAGGCGCGGATATGACGAGGGAACCCCCTTTAGCACTCCAATGATTCCTCGGCCAATGATGGCGTTGTAACCAGTCATGCCTCGCATGATAGTGAAATCGGCCACAAAGGTCATCTCCCTTGGGGAAGCCTTGAAAGTGATGAGTAGGGAGACCCACCCTTCAAGGTAGACCCCGGAGTCGGAGAAGTCGAAAAGTGGAGTGTGAGTGGTGTAAGGCGAGAAGGATCCACACCTATTGAAAGGATACAATCGTACAAAATGACATTAGGATCACTTTCATTGTAAACAAGTATGGGACACACAACACATTGGTTAATCGTGACAGAGATGATGAGAGTGTCGGAATGAGGAGTGGCCTGCTAAGTCATCATCTGAAAAGACGATGGGCTCTTTGAGGTGCTGCTGCTCAGGGACCCTTGTAGGTGATGAGTTGTGTCGGCCAGAATGGTCACGCTCAACCTGGTTTACCCGGCACACGTAGGTACGACGCCTGTTGGTGCTTTCCCCGCCTGAAGTTGGCATACTGGAGATCATCATGATTTCTCTTTCGTTGGGTCGATTATCGATGGGGGGTGGAGTGTCGGCCCTTTGGTGTTGTCGCTCAGCAATCTTGGCAATGAACTTGTCTAGGAGCCCTCGACATACTAGGTCCTTGAGGGCATCTTTGAGTTGGACACGGTCCACAATATCATGGTTGTAATCACGATGGAAGTGACATTATTTCTTCTGGTTCCTTGTCCGAATATTAGACTTCATTCTCTTGGGTCAACGTAGGTACGGTTCTTTATGGATCTCCATGAGGATCTACTCGGGAGGGGTGGTCACGGGAGTGTAGTGCCTAAAGGAGGCGCTCCCCTTCAGCATGTCCCAATCGACACGCTCCCGATCACGATGCTCACGGTTACCTCGGTCTTGACGAGAAAACTCAGCCGATGGCTTTCGGTCAGGGTGCTCGGCTCCGACCTCTCGGCCTAAGGTGGTTGCACTTTCCTCGCAGCTGGCGTGCTTCTGGGCTAAGGTGAGGAGCTCCATCACGGTAGTAGGAGATTCGACCCCCAGAGTCAGTCGGAGGATGACATCTTGGGTGCCTTGTGTCAGCGTTGTGGTGGCGATGCTGACTTCGAGATGTGGGATGTAGAGGGCCTCCTTGCAGAAGTGGACAATGAAGTCCTACAAGGGTTCCTCGCGACCCTACTTGATGGCAAGGAGATTAACTATAGATCTTAACTCCTTCTTGCAGTTAAGGAAGTTCTCTTTGAACAACCTCTTCATCTACTAGAAGGAGGTGATCGACCCAGCAGGTAGAGACTCGAACCATGCCTGAGCATTCTCTCGTAGCATGGTTGTAATATCATGCACCTTTCAGATCCTTCTTCGTGGGTCCCGGATCTGGTTTCTCAGAGTGTCCGGCTCCGTTGTCTCTAAAATTTCGTTTCAGACCTCTTTTGTGTTCGGGTCGACGCGATCCAGAGTTGTTTCGGAGGCCCGGAGTGTGTCCGCGGTTTTTTCGCGTGTGTCTTCCGATTTCCGGTGTGTGTTTCGGCAATTCCTTTGGAACCTCGTTGCAGGTGAACCGGGTCGTTCACCTAGGCGAGAGTGGTACCGTTGTGATCGGTGCGTTCCGAGGATCGCGGAAATGTAATTTTTAATTTTTTGGAATTTTTGGGTTTTCTATAAATATCACTTCTTTTCTCTCTCTCTCCCTCACCCGTCTTCTTCTTCCTCTTTCTTTCTCCCCCAACCGTGAGCGCCCCTCTTCCCCTCTCTCTCCCATTTCGGCACGGTGGGCCTCTCTCCGGCTGCAGACGGCGGCGGGGCGACGGCGCGGCGACGTGGGTGGCGGCGAGGCGATCTCGTGGGCGTGCGGTGCTCGTGGGAGGCGTGAAGGAGCGGGATTTCTAAAAGCTTTCATCGTGATTCGTGGACGATCCGGCGCGTCTCAGGGCGAATTTGAGGTAGGGTGACGTTCCCTAGCTCTCTGCATTTCATTTCCGTGGTTTCTAGCCCGGTGTGAGGCCGAGAGGGGTCGATTCCATGCCGGGAGGGTAAAACCATGATTTTGGGAGAGTTCGCCCGATCTATGATTTTAGGCCATGATTTTGCGTTTTGATTGCTTAGAAGCATGCTAGGGGTCCCCAGGGGTCTTCCCCTTTGATTCCCCCCTCTCCTATGGAGGCATGGGGGTGTGGTTGGAATTTTTGGGCATTTCACGCCGTTTCGCCGTCAGGTTGGTGTGACGGTCCTTCCAGTGACCGTCACACCATGTGACGTGCCTGGGTGGGTGCGCCACAGATCTGTTTTAGCCAACTGGGGGTCTGTGGGCTGTGACGGTCCAACGATAGATCGCCACGGCGCTGTGACGCGCCTGGGTTGGACCGTCAGGGACGATCTGACCGTTGGCTTGACCGTTGGTTTATGACCGTTGGGGGTTTAGGCATGTGACGCACCAGACCTGGCGCGTCACACCCTTGTGACGCCCCTATGTGGGTGCGTCAGAGCTAACGTTCTCCCACACTGTAACGCACCAGGGTTGGTCCGTTACAGGCTGTGACGCACCGAGTGGCACGCGTCACAGTCGGTTTCCTCTTGTCTTGTGACGCACCAGGGTAGGCGCGTCACACGTCATTTTGCACTGAGGGTCTGACGCCCCTGTGTTGGGCCGTCAGATGGCTGTGACGGTCCAGCCTTAGACCGTCAGAGCCTGTGGCGTGTCTAGAGTAGACCGCCAGGCTCATGATTGCACCAGGAGGTGTGCAGTCCCGTTTCTTTTCCGACCGTGGTCGCCGTGCGACGGTGCTGGTACGTGGGACGGTCCCCGTACGTCGTTGGATGCAGACGTGGTTTTCCGTTGACTTGAGAGTCTACTCCTTTAGTGACCCTCCACTAGTCGGAGCCCACCAGTACGCGTGTGCTGGTCTCACCTGGGAGTAGGTGTACGGGCTTACCCTGAGGATGGTTTTTAGACTGGTTTCCGTCGGGCCCCACGTCTACCAGCCAGAGTCCGGCTGAGGGGAAAACCAGTCAGAGGGCCACACCAGAGACGCATGGTCTATGTGTTCACACGTGGTTGGGGGCAGTGGACATGCGCTGACGAGCGTGACCCCAGCTAGTCACTTGCTTTGCGGTTACTTGTACGGTGTCCGTGCCTTCGGTAGGCGCTACCACGTCAGGCAGTTCACCCGCGGTGCGGTATAAGACGTCAGGGGACGCTACCGACTGTGCTTCTAGTGCGAGGTACTCCTGTCGAGTTCGGAGTGACAGACTGTCAGTCGTTACGACTTCGACCTTCAGGTTTTTGTCGTGTTGGCCGTGGTGTTCCGATCGTTTCACCGTGGCACGTGTGTCAGTTTTCGTGCCGTGAGACCGGTGTTTTGTAGATGGTAGGGCTTCCCTTTCTGAGGTACTCGCTTACTACTAGCGTAACGGTTTCTCCGTTTGCGAGGTAGGGTTCGAGTGATCCCTACTGAGTCTTATTCTGAGACTCATTCCCTGCGTATTTTCACCGTGTTTCAGGCGTGGCGTGGCTTCAGGGGAGCGCGTCTGCTCAGCGTGGTTCAGGTGCCCAGCGTTAGTGCCAGAGGTCAGAGCCGGGGTATACCCCGTGTAGCTGTACTATTCTTTCTTGTCTCTGTACTAGTTGTGGACTACTACTACTGTTGTTAATTTATTATTATCTTGTGGACCATGTATCATGTAAAATGTTAATTTATTTCCTACTTAATTATATAACTATTTAATTTCTACAATTATTTGTGATACTTGTGTAGTCTCCACACCATCCTTTTAATCCTTCCGAGTCTTCGGACTCGTGAGTGGCGGTGCGAGTCTCGGGTTATCGGACCTTCCCGGTAATCGGATTCTCGGGTCGTTACAGCTGGTATCAGAGCGCGGTTGTGGGATTATACAAGAATCATAAGTAATTGTGGTGGTCCACTAGTCTACAGCGATGATGTACAGTTGACGCTGGCATCAGGCATCATGTATTTGTCTTAACCTTGCTGTTCTGTGTTTCCTGTCTTTTGCTTCAGGAGCGAGCATGGGGCTGAGGCAGAGCACTCGCTCTCAGCAGGGGCAGTCGGCTGGAGGTCAGGAGATCCAGCAGGAGGTTCAGCAGGAGTAGGAAGAGCAGAGTAGAGTGCCACCAACGGCCACCGAGGCAGTGGATACTGCGAGGTTTCCGGGGGCCGAGGATTTCTTCCGTGGCATGTACCAGCTTATGTCGCAGCAGTTCGGCGGAGAGGCTGGTGAGGGATTGTCGACCAGGGGTGGGCCAGGCCGAGCAGTGAGGGATTTTATGCAATTCCATCCACCTTACTACGGCGGTCAGCCAGACCCTGATATGGCTCGGAGTTCGCTTGACGAGATGGAGCGGGTGTTCAGTTCCATGCGGTGTACTGCGGAGGACAAGGCGATGTTGGCCTACAACCAGTTGCAGGGCACGGCTTGGGAGTGGTGGTCTTCTGAGTGGAAGATGTCCTTTCAGTCACGTCCCATTGAGTAGGTTGCGTGGAGTGACTTTGTCAGTGCTTTCGAGCGTGCCTACTATCCAGAGTATATTGCTACGCAGCGTATGCGTCAGTTTTTGGAGCTTGTCCAGGGCGACATGTCCGTGTTGCAGTACAGAGCCCGATTTATTGAGCTAGGTCGTTATGCACCTCATATCATGGAGCATGAGAAGGTGAAGACCGCACAGTTCGTACAGGACTTGAGGCAGGAATTGAGGCACCATTTGATCGTGAATGCGGCCACTGATTTTGAGACAGCGTCTCACGTGGCGGCTTCTTTGGAGATGGATATGCAGAGGACTCGAGGACCGATTAGCCAGGGGCAGTCTTTGTCGGGTCGCAGCCAGCAGTCGACTACCCAACAGTAGGGTTCTTTTTAGCATGCGTCGGGTGGTTCAGGAGCGCCGGCACCGGCAGCGCCAGTGACAGGATCTGTGTCTTTTGGCTCGAAGGTCAAGAAGTTTCTCAATAAGAGTTTTCATAAGAAGCGCAAGGATCAGAGGCATGCATCATCGGGCAGTGTACATCAGCCGATTCCTTTTCAGCGTCAGGGATCAGTCTGTGGGTCTCGTTCGGTGTGTCCCCGGTGTGGCGAGTGCCATCGAGGCAGGCAGTGCACAGCTCCGATAGTTTGTTTCCGGTGTGACCAGCTAGGGCATATGACGCGTGACTGTCCTCAGAGGCAGCAGCAGCAGTTTCCTTAGCCGCAGCAGGTTCCCCAGTAGCAGCCGCAGCCGCAGCCGCAGCCGCAGTAGGAATAGTATCCGCCGCTACCCAGGTCAGCGAGTGTGGGAGGCAGGCAGAGAGCTCGAGGCCAGATTACACACATGACCAGGGCAGAGGCAGTGGCGTCGCAGCTCGGGGAAGGTACCGTTCAGATTTTGGGTTGTGCGGCTCGGGTTTTGTTAGATTCTGGCGCGTCTCATTTGTTTATTTTGGAAGATTTACGCTGAGTATCGAGGAGCCGGTGACCCAGTTGTCCTGTGATTTGGCAGTGGAGTTACCTTCGGGTGATTTTATGATCACTCCGTATTGTTTCAATGAGATTCTTGTGTGGGTGAAAGGGCGGAGTTTACCGGCTAGGCTCTATGCGTTGCCACTTCAGGACTTTGATGTGATTTTAGGCATGTATTGGCTCGAGGCACATCATGCTTTGGTGGATTGTGGCTCGAAGAGAGTTTACTTTCGACGACTTCGTGGACCCACCTTCTATTTCCAAGGTATCAGGTCTTCCCCTTCCCGCTTTCTTATTTCTGCGATTCGAGCTCGCCGTTTGCTTGATGCGGGTTGCCAGGGTTTTCTCGCTTCTGTGGTCTTGGTAGACCAGCCGTGTCCGGATGTCGAGGACATTCTGGTGGTGTGCGAGTTTCTCGATATTTTTTCGGAGGACTTACCTGGATTGTCTCCCCAGCGGGAGATCAATTTCGTGATCGAGATTGTGCCTGGTACGGGACCTTTGGCGAAGGCTCCCTACTGTATGGCCCCCGCTGAGTTGAGGGAGTTGAGGGCGCAGTTGCAAGAGCTGCTGGCCAAGGGGTATATTCGTCCTAGTTTTTCCCGTTGGGGTGTGCCCGTGTTGTTCGCGAAGAAGAAGGACGGTAGCTTGCGGTTGTGCATTGACTACCGACAGCTGAATGACGTGACCATTAAGAACAAGTATCCGTTGTCACGGATTGATGATTTGTTCAACTAGCTTCAGCCTGCTAGAGTGTTCTCGTGGATTGATTTGCGGTCCGGTTACTATCAACCGAGGATTCGCGAGTCTGATGTGGAGAAGACTGTGTTCAGTACGAGGTATGGGCATTATGAGTTCTTGGTGATGCCGTTCGGGCTCACCAATGCCCCCGCAACCTTCATGGACTTGATGCAGAGGGTGTTTCATCCTTACCTGGACTAGTTCATGGTCGTGTTTGTGGACGACATCCTTGTGTATTCGCGGTCTGCTGAGGAGCACACGTACCATTTGGGTGTGGCGCTGTAGATGTTGCGAGATCACCAGTTGTATGCGAAGCTCAGTAAGTGTGAGTTCTGGCTTCGTGAGGTGCACTTTTTGGGGCACGTGATCTCTGGTGATGGTATTTCCGTGGACCCCGCCAAGGTCGAGGCAGTAATGCAATGGCCGAGGCCGAGGTCTGTGATGGAGATCCGGAGTTTCTTGGGGCTTGCAGGCTATTATCGGAGGTTCATTCAGGATTTCTCTCGCGTTGCAGCCCCGATGACCAGACTTACGCGGAAGGATGTGCCTTTCGTCTGGTCAGATGAGTGTGAGCAGAGTTTCAGGGGACTGAAGTGATTGTCCACCTCGGCTCCGGTGTTGGTTTTACCTTCTGGATCGGGAGGTTTTATGGTGTGTACAGATGCTTACGGGGTCAGTTTGGGTGCTGTGTTGATGCAGCATGTTAGAGTGGTGGTGTATGTATCTCGGCAGCTGAAGCCTCACGAGGAGAACTACCCTACCCATGACCTGGAGTTGGCGGCTGTGATCTTCGCGCTGAAGATCTGGAGGCATTATCTGTACGGTGAGAAGTTCGAGGTGTTCACTGACCATCAGAGTTTGAGGTATGTGTTCACGCAGAGGGACCTTAACCTCAGGCAGAGGCGTTGGATAGAGTATATGAAGGATTATGACTTCACCCTGTCTTATCAGCCGAGCATGATGAATGTCATCGCCGATGCTTTGAGCCGGAAGGTCGCGGCCAGTGCCTTGATGTTGAGGAAGTGGAGGCTCTGGGAACAAGTGTCCGAAGTGTCTTTCAGGCTCAAGATTCCCCAAGAGCCAAGGTTAGCAGTGCTAGCGAGTCTGACTGTCACGCATGCTATCCGCCGTCAGGTGACAGAGGCTCAGTATGCAGACCCTGGGTTGCCCCGGATTTTGGCCATGGCTGATGTGGAGCTCGGCGAGGACGGTGCTGTGAGGTTCCGTGATAGGCTGTACGTCCCAGCCGAGGAACGGGTTTGTCATGTGGTGTTGCGTGAGACTCATGGGAGCAGGTACACCGTACACTCGGGTGTGACGAAGATGTATCGAAATTTGCCGAGGCAGTTCTGGTGGCCTGGCATGAAGTGAGATGTGGCCGAGTTCGTGGCCAGGTGCCTGACCTGTCAGCAGGTGAAGGCGGAGCATCAGTGACTAGGAGGTACTCTCCAGCCCTTGTATGTTCTCACGTGGAAATGGGACCACGTGACCACAGATTTCATGGTGGGATTGCCGAGGACTCCGAGTGGGCAGGATAGTATTTGGTTGCTGGTGGATAGGCTGACGAAGGTGACTCTGTTGTTACCGGTCAAAGTCAACTGGAGCGTGGCTAAGTTGGCTCGTCTTTATGTGGAGCGGATCGTTCCGTTGCATGGGATTCCCATCTCCATTATGTCAGATCGGGATCCGCGCTTCATGTCTGGATTCTGGAGGAGTTTCCAGCGAGCTCTTGGCACAGATTTGGCATTTAGCTCAGCATACCATCCACAGTCAGATGGTCAGTCAGAGAGGACCATCTAGACTTTGGAGGATATGTTGAGATCCTGTTGCCTGGAATGGCAAGGAAGTTGGATTCACCATCTACCATTGGTGGAGTTTGCCTACAACAACAGCTATCATTCGAGCATCGGCATGGCTCCTTATGAGGCGTTGTATAGGCGTCCGTGTCGGACTCCACTTGATTGGTTCGAGGTTGGTGAGCGTGTTTTGACGGGACCGGAGTTGGTGTAGCAGTGTGTGGATGTTGTGCACTTGGTTCGTCAGAACATGTTGGCAGCCCAGAGTCGGCAGAAGAGCTATGCTGACCGAAGGAGGCAGCCCCTCACGTTCGCCGTTGGCGATCGTGTGTTCTTGAGAGTTTCTCCGATGAAGGGGGTGATGCGCTTTGGACGGCATGGGAAGCTGAGTCCCCGCTATGTCGGCCCTTTCCTTATTGTGGAGCGCATTGGTGAGGTAGCCTATCGGCTGCAGTTATCTCCTGAGTTGGCATCGGTGCATGACGTGTTCCACGTCTCGATATTGCGGAAGTATATGCCCGATGACTCTCATGTGCTTGAGGATTCTATATGGCCCGAGGTGACTCCAGATCTTTCTCTCCCAGAGTTTCCCATCCGCGTTGAGGATAGGCGAGAGCAGCGCCTACGGAACAAGGTCATCCCCTTGGTTAAGGTGGTGTGGCAGCGGCACTCTGGTGGTGAGGCTTCTTGGGAGCGTGAGGACGAGATGCGTCAGCAGTTCTCTTACTTGTTTGAGTGAGTCTTCCTCTTCTTTCCCTTTGGGTTGTTCTCAATTTCGAGGACTAAATTCTATTAAGGGGGGAGGGCTGTAATATCCCGGACCTTTCGGATCCTTCTTCATGGGTCCTGGATCTACTTTCTCGGAGTGTCCAACTCCGTTGTGTCCGAAATTTCGTTTCGGACCTCTTTTGTGTTCGGGTCGACGCGATCCGGAGTTGTTTCGGAGGCCCGAGTGTGTCCGCGGCTTTTTCGCGCGTGTTTTCTGATTTCCAGTGTGTTTCGGCAATTCCTTCGGAACCTCGTTGCAGGTGAACCGAGTCGTTCACCTAGGCGAGAGTGGTACCGTTGCGATCGGTGCGTTCCGAGGATCACGAAAATATAATTTTTAATTTTTTGGATTTTTTTGGAATTTTGGAATTTTCTATAAATATCACTCCTTTTCTCTCTCTCTCCCCCACCCTTCTTCTTCTTCCTCTTTCTTCCTTGCCCAACAGTGAGCGCCCCTCTTCCCCGCTCTCTCCTATTTCGGTGCGGCGGGCCTCTCTCCGGCTGCAGACGACGGCGGGGCGACGGCGCAGCGAGGTGGGTGGCGGCGAGGCGATCTCGTGGGCGTGCGGTGCTCGTGGGAAGCGTGAAGGAGTGGGATTTCTAAAAGCTTTCATCGTGATTCATGGACAATCCGGTGCGTCTCGGGGTGAATTTGAGGTAGGGTGACGTTCCCTAGCTCTCCGTGTTTCATTTCCGTGGTTTCTAGCCTGGTGTGAGGCCGAGAGGGGTCGATTCCATGGTGGGAGGGTAAAACCATGATTTTGGGAGAGTTCGCCCGATCTATGATTTTAGGTCATGATTTCACGTTTTGATGGCTTAGAAGCATGCTAGGGGTCCCTAGGGGTCTTCCCCTTTGATTTCCCCCTCTCCTATGGAGGCATGGGGGCGTGGTTGGAATTTTTCGGCGTTTCACGCCATTTCACCGTCGGGTCGGTGTGACGGTCCTTCTAGTGACCGTCACACCATGTGACGCGCCTGGGTGGGTGCGCCATAGACCTGTTTTAGCCAACTGGGGGTCTGTGGGCTGTGACGGTCCCACGATAGACCGCCACGGCACTGTGACGCGCCTAGGTTGGACCGTCAGGGACGATCTGACCGTTGGCTTGACCGTTGGTTTTTGACCGTTGGGGGTCAAGGCATGTGATGCACCAGACCTGGCGCGTCACACCCTTGTGACGGCCCTGTGTGGGTGCGTCAGAGCTGACATTCTCCCACACTTTAACGCACCAGGGTTGGTCCGTTACAGGTTGTGACGCACCGAGTGGCACGCGTCACAGTCGGTTTCCTCTTGTCTTGTGACGCACCAGGGCGGGCGCGTCACAGACTGTGACGCACCAGGGTAGGCGCGTCACACGCCATTTTGCACTGAGGGTCTGACGCCCCTGTGTTGGGCCGTCAGATGGCTGTGACGGTCCAGCCTTAGACCGTCAGAGCCTGTGGCGCGTCTAGAGTAGACCGCCAGGCTCAGGGCTGCACCGGGAGGTTTGCAGTCCCGTTTCTTTTTCGACCGTGGTCGCCGTGCGACGGTGCTGGTACGTGGGACGGTCCCCGTACGTCGTTGGATGCGGACGTGATTTTTCGTTGACTTGAGAGTCTACTCCTTTAGTGACCCTCCACTAGTCGTAGCCCACCAGTACGTGTGTGCTGGTCTCACCTGGGAGTAGGTGTATGGGCTTACCCTGAGGACAGTTTTTAGACTGGTTTCCGTCGGGCCCCACGTCTACCAGCCAGAGTTCGGCTGGGGGGAAAACCAGTCAGAGGGCCAGACCAGAGACGCATGGTATGTGTGTGCACACGGGGTTGGGGGCAGTGGACATGCGCTGACGAGCGTGACCCCAGCTAGTCACTTGCTTTGCGGTTACTTGTACGGTGTCCGTGCCTTCGGCAGGTGCTACCACGTCAGGTAGTTCACCCGCGGTGCGGTATAAGACGTCAGGGGAAGCTACCGACTGTGCTTCTAGTGCGAGGTACTCCTGTCGAGTTCGGAGTGATAGACTGTCAGTCGTTGCGACTTCGACCTTCTGGTTTTTATCGTGTTGGCCGTGGTGTTTCGGTCGTTTCACCATGGCACGTGTGTCAGTTTTCGTGTTGTGAGACCGGTGTTTTGTAGATGGCAGGCTTCCCTTTCTGAGGTACTCGCTTACTGCTAGCGTAGCGGTCTCTCCGTTTACGAGGTAGGGTTCGAGTGATCCCTACTGAGTCTTGTTCTGAGACTCATTCCCTACGTGTTTTCACCGTGTTTCAGGTGTGGCGCGGCTTCAGGGGAGCGCGTCTGAGGCTCAGTGTGGTTCAGGTGCCCAGCGTTAGTGCCAGAGGTCAGAGTCAGGGTATGCCCCATGTAACTGTACTTTTCTTTCTTGTCTCTATACTAGTTGTGGACTACTACTATTGTTGTTATTTTATTATTATCTTGTGGACCATGTATCATGTAAAATGTTAATTTGTTTCTTGCTTAATTATATAACTGTTTAATTTCTACAATTATTTGTGATACTTGTGTAGTCTCCACACCATCCTTTTAACCCTTCCGAGTCTTCGGACTCGTGGGTGGCGGTGCGAGTCTCGAGTTATCGGGCCTTCCTGGTAATCAGATTCTCGGGTCATTACAATGGTGGTGAACGCCAATCACTTTATTGCATCCGAGGCCCGATGAAATATTAGGTTGGACTCGAAACTATGTAAGTGGTCAGCAAGACTGGTAGTGCCGTTGTACGAAGTGAACGCCGACAATTGAAACTTCGGAGGAATGGCTGCCTCCAAGATTTCTTGGGAGGAGGGGGCATAGAAGTCGGCATCATTGTCGATCAGCCCCTTTGTTCGTGTTGCCTGGAGGATGTAGTCCAAGTAGCGGACCTTCCCTTCGAGCTCACGCTCCACACTAGATCTCCAACTAAGCTGTTGTGTCCCAGAGGGTGGCAATCAAGAGGGGAGGGGTGAATTGATTGGCCAATATAAATTAATTACTAACTGAAATGCTAGTAGGAATGAAAACCACAAAATAGAAGGAGATCTAGTTAAGTAAACACTCAACCTTACCGGAACAAGATCTCTCTCGCGAGTACACTGTAACGTAGGATTTCTAATCTCAAACCAACAAAGAATCAATACATTCCAATTTCATAACCCATGAAGTTCAAAGAGACAATCACATTGAAACAATAAGCCATTTAGCAATATCTCATTTGACATCATTAAAACTCTTGAAGCCACACATCATAGACTTGGGAGCAACAATCTCTCCCGTTTTTATGATGACAAAAAATGCTATGTGCTACTGTTCAAGAGATGAAATTGATCAGCATGAACGTGATGAAAGGATCAAGGTACAATTCATGTGACAATGTAACAAGTAACCAAGATAACCTTTTTAAGAAATTGACCTGCATTGAACCACAAGCTTTCATATTTGTTGAACTGAATGGCAACAACAACAAAATGATTTCACAGCCATAAGTAGAAATTTCATTTGAAGAGCGTTGAACCAACAAACACCTGGACATCACAGCTAAGCATGCCATGCTATGACTATAACTAAACAAGACTCTAGTACTAGATGCAAAGACTCGAATGCAAACTAAATGCATGGGAAACAAGCAAGCATGCAAGCATGCAAAACACACATAATAAGCATAATAAGCAACATATTAGTAGCAACATAGAAATTCATATGTCTCCCCCTTTGACATCAACAAAAATAAGGGGGAACCGAGGTACAAGTAGCATAGCCGACATGCATAACATGATTCATTCCGATCCGGAGGAGGGTGGAGTAGGTGGACGGCGAATGTAATCATCTATGGTAGTGAACTAAGCGGTTTGAGCCTCCATGGCAGACTTTAAAGCATTAAGAGAGGTACTGATAGTCTGAAATTCCTGAAGATACGTGGTGTGATTAAGCTTCAATTCCACCACATCCTGAGGAAGAATATCCACCGTCTCCCTGAGGTGACCCACCTCACCACCCATAGCCTCCATCGAAAGTCGAAAACCAGATAAGTCCGTGGAGGCTGCATGAATTCCCGAAGTGCCACCTTCTTCATGCTGAGCTTCTCCCTCTTCATCATCAGAAACATCTTCGGGATCTTTGTCTGGCACAGCTTTAAGTGTACGAACAAGGCGTCCTTGAGCATCCCGAACATAACCCATGTTCTTACAAACTGAGTTAACAGTATAAATGTCAGCTTCCCGGAGTGTTTGACAAGGCTCATCGTTGAGTGGAATATTGACCGCACGAAAGATAGCAGTTAATGCGGATGCATAAGGGAGAGTTCTACTGTGGTGATGGGTACAACTGATGATGTGATCAAGAATGACTGAGGGAAAATTAATGGGCTCTTCTTGCAGCAGACCATATAAAAGAAACATTTGCTGATCGGTGACCTTCTCTCGTCCCCCAGCCTTGGGAAGCAAGATTGTGGTAAGCATATGATGGAGAAGGCGCTGAAGAGGGG
Source organism: Amorphophallus konjac (assembly GCA_022559845.1). Taxonomy (NCBI): domain Eukaryota; kingdom Viridiplantae; phylum Streptophyta; class Magnoliopsida; order Alismatales; family Araceae; genus Amorphophallus; species Amorphophallus konjac. The sequence goes on from CM040128.1 coordinate 241,224,505, forward strand.
GAAAATGGTTAGCATTTAAGCTGCTAATAGACCGATCCCCCATTTCTTCCCCTATCATCATCTGATAAACCTCATGTTCGGCATGCATTGCATTCTCATAGGTGTCACCAGCATTAGGTAAATCAAATGCATGTGCAAGAAATTTTCTGGAAAGAGCGATCACCTGGCCATTCATGACTGTAGTATACTTGCTTTTCCGAACAATCATATTTCCATAGAATTGGAGAACAAGTGAATGATAAATTTTTCTGTGAGTAGACATGAACGTACCCAAATTTGGCTGAGCTTCAATTAACGGTAACAGTTCGGGAAGTGCTTTATGTAGATCTTGGAAATCCACAGCCCGTGGTCGAAGAACCTTGCGATCCATCATTTTAAACTGTGCGGGCGTGGGTCTTTGCTGGAGAGCATGCTGTTCATCCGTTTTAGCCCTGACTTCCTTCTTTTTGCGGGATTCGGTAACCTTTTCTTTGCCGAATGCATGCCTCTTCGGAGCCATTGGAACCAACTTTGAAAGGAGACGGATGGAGCAAGGAATAAATCCCTCTGTTCAACGAAGGATCCCTTACCTCGGTTGGACGGATTCTCCACGAAACACCCACGCTCCAGGGGACGAAGACCGAAGAGGGCGGCCACGGATGCTCGGCAAGGGGAGGTCACGGGTGCCGCGGTGATGTCCGCACGTTCTCGGGCTTGAAGGGGCTTGGGGCTTGCAAGAAAGAGGTCGTGGGGATGAAAGGAGGGCGGCACGGGAGTTGGAAGGGCATTAGGGCAAGTGTGGGAGGGGGTTCGAACGGGTTCGAATGGGGTTCGAACCCCACGGACCGGTTCGCGTATGTGTCGCGACCGGACGGTGTCGACACCAGGTGTCGACACCGATTTTGCCAAGTTCTGCCCGCCAAAAAAAATAGCCCAGACTGCTATATAAAAAGTGTTTTAACGGTGAGTTACAAGAAAGGATTTGAATTCCAAGGAACAAGGTTTGATACCCAAATGACTTAGGAATGAATATGAGCAATTCATGTGATAAAATATTTGGGTTTGTCATTTTGGGGATGTTCACATACAAAATCAATCACACACACCAAAGACTAATTTTTACCTTTCCGGACCATGTGTCACCCGTTCCTTCATGTGGCTGTGCTTTATATAACAAGGAATATAAGGACATAGAAAGCCAAGGAGTGCATTATATAGGTTTATACAACGAAACACACTCCATGCACTGACATTCCACATTCAAGCAATTTACACATAATACACACATTAACATGATGCATATGCATGACCAAGGAAAACTACGAAGGCATGTATCTTCTAGTTAGGTAAAGTAAATGCAAATGCATGAGATGAGACCAACTAATGCAGGACATACACTAACCTTCCAAACGACAAATGCCCATTTCTCTCCTAAAAGAAGTGAATTTTTCTTCATTAAGAGGTTTAGTGAAAATGTCTGCAACTTGGTTATTAGTGTCAACAAACTGAATTACGACATCACCTTTGCTAACATGATCACGCAGGAAATGGTGCCTAACCTCAATATGCTTAGTGCGAGAATGATGTATGGGGTTTTTTGAAAGATTTATAGCAGAGGTGTTATCACAAAGGATGGCTGTGTTTTTAAGTGTGATGCCAAAATCAATCAACTGTTGTTGTATCCAGAGCACTTGGGCAACACAACTACCTACGGCCACGTATTCGGCCTCGGCGGTTGATAATGCCACAGAGTTTTGTTTCTTGGAAGCCCATGAGACCAGGCATCCTCCAAGGAACTGGCAGTACCCACTTGTGCTCTTCCGGTCTATTTTGCAACCCGCGTAATCGGCATCAGAATAACCAACCAATTCAAGACATGAACTACGCGGAAACCATAAACCAAGTTCACAAGTGCCATCAATATATCTAAAGATGCGCTTCACGGTCGACATATGAGATTCTTTAGGATTCGATTGAAATCTAGCACATAAGCATACTGCATATTGAATGTCGGGCCTGCTGGCAGCCAGATACAACAAAGATCCTATCATGCTTCTGAAAAGGGTTTGATTGACGACTTTACCTTTCTCATCATGGTCAAGCTTTAATGATGTGGACATGGGAGTTGGTTGTGGCTTTGTTTCAGATAGTTTAAATTTCTTGAGCAGCTACATAGCATATTTCTTTTGGTTTATGAATAAATCATCAGTCGTCTGTGTCACCTGCAATCCCAAAAAGAAGGTTAACTGTAATACCCCAAACTCTTTTAGAAATTTATTTGAATTTAATTATAAATTATTTGAATTTATTTGAATTAATGGGAATTAATTTGAAATTTATTAGATTAATTCTTTAATAAATAGAATAAGTCACATTTCAACTATTTTATAAAAAATCCATAAAAATCATATTCTTGTAGAATCAATTGCGTTTAACAATTTGTTCTTCTATGGCCAACCCTAATAAAATCATTAACTATGTCGAATTAGTGTGATTAGTCAAATTTTCACACTTACCTAACCAAATCCGTGCTCAATAGTAACCACCACCTTAAAACATCAAATTCGAGCTCATTCCTTAACCAAATGAGCCCAAACCAGGGGCAAATGAAAGGTATTAAAGAGAGGATCATTTCCCCTCTCATAATGCCACGAAAATTTGAGCTTATGGGGAGCATTTGGTCGCGCATGGGCTAGGTCAACTTTGGCGGCGGCGGTTTGAACAAGCCACTTCAAGGGACGATTTCTCCCTTCCTAGAAGGATCCAGAATCAGTATGACCTATTAAAAGAAAGCCCCATGTGTCTATTTTCATTTGGTAGCAGTGGTGTTCGCAGAGGATTCCGATCTAGTGAGATCTCTCGCGTTTATTGGAGGAGTGTCCGAGTTCGTGGATTTTTCTTAGGCCCTCTTCCTTCCTTCGATTGAGGTAGGTAATCTTGGCCAAAACATGCAAGTAGATATATCATTTTGTTCCTCTCTTAGTTAGCTTTCCATTGGTAGTAAAACCCCAAATTCTATTAGGTGTGGAGGGATATCTCGTGGAAATAGTGAAGGGCTGTCAAACGGGCGTTCTTCGTTCTAACTTCTAAATCTCTCTTCGATTCAGGTAGATGATAACAGACCCAACTCTAATTAATGTATATGGTTGTAATCATCAGAATGTTATCTATCATTTGGCGTAGAAAGCCCCAATTTTTATAGACCATGCTTAGAGAATTTCGTGTTTGATTAGAGGCATGTTAAGACTAGGTTTTTAAGTGTTCTTCCTAGATGGGTTGTGATTTCGATTGATTTTTCGGTGAATTTCGTGTTCCAAACCCTTGTATAATGACTCTAATATGTCCATCAAGAACCCAGGGGCATGGGGTTAAGATCTCAGTCGAATTAGACCCCAATTGGGTGAGATTTGTTGGTTTCCGGAAGTCACGTTCGCATCTGCGAACGCAGGGGTCGACCCATGGGGTCGACCCATACACAAACTAGAATCTGTCTGCCCGAGGGTCGACCCATGGGGTCGACCCAAACAGCAGGCGTGTGAGGGGGTCGACCCATGGGGTCGGCCCATTCAACAGACAACAGTCTGTTTGTGCAGGGGTCGACCCCAGGGGTCGACCCACACACAGACAGACCCCTGGTTTTCGCGGGGTCGACCCAATGGGTCGACCCATATGCTGCCAGACCCGATAGGCGTGTTTTCAACCCGAGGATCGATCCGGACCGTAAGGGGATCGTCCCATTCAACCTAGTCCAATTGAAAACCATATTTTGAGGAACCAATGACCCATACATGTAACCCTATGATCTCAAATTAAGCTCGGTGTTCCTCAATCCAAAATTGAAGAACAATGGTCCCTGCACTCAATCAAAGTGTAAAAATCATTCCGATTACTATCTCCACTTCAACGCACACAAATGGTTAATTAGACACCCATATAATAAAATGGTAATTTTGAAAGTAAATTGCTGTCTTGTATTACTGTCTATTGTCATTATTGGCTTGTTAGTATCTTGAGTTACCATCTTGTAATTAACTTATCTCTTGAAATTGAGATTTATAATAATTCACGAATCAAGGTATTTTGAAATGGTTGTTAGGAAATCAATTAAAAGCCCTTATACCCCAGTAGAATAGACTAATAGCACACTAACAATCTATATGGCATTACGGCCATTAAGCCTAAATTGCTGTCCCTTAGTACATTTCTACCCGGACACTCTATCCGGCGAGTTAGAATCCGCCATTTTGAGACCTGTATGACCCGGCTACAACCTGAAAATTCGTGACCAAATCGCTGAGTTATAAGTCACGGATCAACTTGGGCTAATCAGCACATGAGCAGCCCATAGTTGACCGCTTGTCTCCATGAACGGTCTAGTGTGGTCCGTATAAGTATCGTAATTGTGTCTTAAGGTCACGTACTGCTTACTTACCTGAACGGCACACTGTCAACCGTTCATTCTTGACCTCGTGGACTGAGATTTGATCCAGTTCTTGTAATGCGGCCAGTAGTAGCCGTATGTCCTGTCAAACGGCCCAGAAGTGACCGTATACCGAGTTTTTAAGTTAATGAATCCTAGGACATGTTAGTCCTTAAATCTCGTACTTTTGACAGAAATTCCTCTGATTAATTGGCCATTAAACTTGATTAAATGTCTAGACAAAATTTGGGATCTTGGATCCAACAAATCAATGCCAACGCATCATAAGGGCCCGGTCTGGTCCTGGGGAGAGCGCCCGAAAAGTACTTGTGCCCATGGGAGTTTGTAATGACATGGTGAGGTATTGCACCAAGTGCATGATCAGCGTGACGTCTACGACAGAAAATCTCTTGTTATACTTGTTACATTATCGTGCTTGACTTGATGTTTAAAACACTTGCTTGTTGGCCAATTCTATATTTCAATTTCCTATTGAACATTCTTGTACTTGATATCCTTGTTAAATTCTTGTCATCATATATTTCTTGACATTGCAAGATCTTATATCACGCTATTTTATCGTCTCGTGAGTTATTTCTTTTCTTGTCATTGCATATAAAAATGTAACTAATCGGTTAATCATGTAAACTTGCCTGTTATTATCTACTGAGCGTTAGCTCATATAGTTGTTTTCCCCCTTTCCAGGCTATTCAGGTGACGATGCGCATACTGAAGGGGAGGGACATGAGTGATACCCTTGAGTGTACCTGTTAGTAGATGCCGAGTTGGCATAGTTGTTTACATTAGTTACTCCTTAGTGTTGTGTTAGCACTTTATTTACCTTTTGGGAGTCAGTTATTGTATTAGAATCAGTTTGGAAGTTATGGTTGATCGTGTTTAAGCATTGATGGTTATTATAATAAAACTTGGAGTCTTTCTTGATCAATAGAAGTACTTCTTTCTATAGCACCTGTACGATTGTTTATTTTAGCATATTAATATTATCTCTAGCTAGTTTCTAACTATACGTCCTGATATTCCGCGTTGGGGCGTGACAGTTTAGGTGGTATCAGAGCCCGAGGTTTAATATTCCTAGGTTTCCCTAAAAGTTCTAGGTTTTCCAAGTTTTAGGGTTCTAAGTGTTATCATAGGACCCCTAACCTTGTTAAAGTCTAAGGACCTGACCTGGTGAGATTGGGTAGAAACTTGGGTTAAGTTCATATCTTAATCGTGTTATTATCTATTTTTAATGAACCTAAGTAATCTATTCCACGTGTATGCCTTTGCAATGGCAGCTGATCGTGCGGAATGGAGGAACTTGCAGCGCACGGTTCAAGGCCTTACTCAGGCCTTGCAACAAGCGGCCCAAGTAGGAGCTGCACACCATGGCACTGGTGTTTTATATCGGAACTTTCGGAGAATGAATCCGCCGAGATTTGCGGGCTCGACTGACCCTGATGAAGCCGAGCATTGACTGAATGAGATGGGAAGGATATTTGAAGTAATACAATGTAGCAATCAAGAACGTGTCCTTCTCTCGACCTTTCAACTGGAACGTGATGCAAGGTCATGGTGGGAATCGGTAAAGGCGACTCTCGGTGATCAGCAAGTCACATGGGAGGAGTTCGAGGAGTTCTTCAGTGGTAAATATTTTTCTGATAGAGTGCAAGAGAAGAAGACAGCGGAGTTCGCGACTTTGAAGCAGCGAAGTTTATCTGTGGCAGAATATGAAGCTCAATTTTCTCAGCTTTCTCGTTATGCTACTCACTTAATATCCACCGAGAAAATGAAGGCTAAGCATTTTCTAAATGGACTGAGGCTGCGTTATATCAATCAACTGGCACCGATGGAAATTTTGACTTATTCCAAGATGGTGAGGAAAGCTCAAGTCCTGGAAGACACTCTAGAAATGACGGAGAAAATCCGTGGAAAAGGCGCAAAGAAGGAACAACCTACGGGTTCTGGGAATATCAAACCCGGGTATAGCAAGAAGAGGCCTATTAGTGGGCCTGGTTCATGGAGTGGTTCTGGATCGTGGAAGGGCAAGATGCCGAAGCATGAAGACAAGAATCCTGGCCCTATTGTTCCATTTAAGGGGGTGTGCAAGTTTTGTGATCGTCCTGGTCACAGGATGGAGGAGTGCTGGCGCAAGCTGGGCGCCTGTTTGCGATGTGGAAGTAAGGAGCACCGTATCCCTAATTGTTCTCTTTTATCAGAGCAAGCTATCCCGACAAAACCACAAGGCATCAGAAAGCAGCAAGGCAAGCTCCAAACTTTGCACGCAGATGAAGCAGGAATCGCCGAGGATGGTGGACTCGTCGAAGGTACTCTTATTATTCTCGACAAGTCAGCATTTGTTCTTTTTGATACTGGTGCCACACATTCATTTATTTCTCAGAGATTTGCTAAGTCTTTAGCTGTGGAACGTGTTTTAATGAATTCTCCGTTAGAAATATCAACACCTATTGGTTCTAGATCGACAATTCAGTATTTCTATCCTTCTAGTAAGGTTATGATTGATGAATAGAATTTTCTAGCCGATTTAATCTGCATGGACATGAAGGATTATGATGTAATCCTAGGAGCAGATTGGTTAGTTAGATACGAGGCAAATGTTCACTGCAGTTCTAGCTCTGTGTCTTTTACTAGGCACCATGGACTTTCTTTTGTGGGAGTTAAGCACCATAACTCCGTATCACTTATCTCGGCTCTTCTAGCTGATAAGCTGATGAGACGAGGATGCGAGGCTTTTCTAGCCTTCGTCCATGCTACCCCTGAGCAGCAGATTGAGATTAAGGACATTTCTGTTATCCGAGAATTCCCTGATATCTTTCCAGAGGAACTACCAGGACTTCCGCCTGAGCGGGAAGTTATCTTCTCTATTGATGTTATTCCTGGCTCATCTCCGATTTCTAAAGCTCCTTATCGTATGTCTTCTGCGGAGCTGAGGGAATTGAAGCAACAGTTGATGGAATTACTTAAAAAGGGTTTCATTCGTCCAAGTACTTCTCCTTGGGGAGCCCCTGTATTATTCGTCCGGAAGAAAGATGGTTCGATGAGGTTGTGCATCGATTATCGGCAATTGAACCAGCAGACTGTCAAGAACAAATATCCATTGCCCAGGATTGACGAATTATTTGACCAGATAGCGGGAGCTCAGCATTTTTCTAAGATCGATCTTCGATCTGGATATCATCAGTTGCGGATCAAGGAAGAGGATATCTATAAAACAGCTTTCCGCAGCAGGTATGGTCATTTTGAATTTGTCGTTATGCCTTTTGCTCTAACGAATGCACCAGCAGCTTTCATGCAGTTGATGAACAATGTATTTCGGCCCTATCTTGATCAATGGGTCGTGGTATTCATTGATGACATCCTGATTTATTCCAAGAATGAAGAGGAGCATGCTGAGCATCTGAGGATGGCATTACAACTGTTGAGAGATCATCAGCTATATACCAAGTTCAGTAAATGTGATTTCTGGCTGCAAGAGGTGTCCTTTCTAAGACATATTATCACAAGAGAAGGTATTTCTGTTGATCCTTCGAAGGTAGAGGCAGTGAAGAATTGAGACCAGCCTACTAGTGTGACTGAAGTTAGAAGTTTCCTAGGCCTGCCAGGTTACTACCGGAGATTTATCCAAGATTTCTCTAAGATTGCGGTACCTATGACAAGATTAACCCGCATGGAGAATAAATTTGATTGGTCAGAAGATTGCCAGCGAAGCTTTCAGACTTTGAATGAATGTTTAACTACTGCACATGTATTGGCTTTACCTTCTGGTGAAGGAGGTTTTGTCGTATACACTGATGCTTCAGGTATTGGTTTAGGCTGTGTACTCATGCAACATGGGAAAGTGATTACATATTCTTCTAGGCAGTTGAGGAAGCATGAAGAGAATTATCCTGTTCATGATTTGGAACTTGCAGCAGTCGTGTTTGCTTTGAAGTTATGGAGGCATTACTTGTATGGAGAAACATTCACAGTGTTTTCAGATCATAAGAGTCTGAAATATTTATTTTCTCAGAAGAAACTCAATATGAGGCAGAGAAGATGGTTGGAGTACTTGAAGGACTTCGACTTCTCGATTGAGTATCATCCTGGAAAAGGCAATGTTGTGGCAGATGCATTAAGCCGGAAGCCTGTAGCTAGATTGTCAAGTCTCATGTTACAAGAATGGAAGCTACTGGAACAATTAGCTAGTCTGGATCTGAATATTGACAATGATCGGGTTATGATTGAACAGATTCAACTTAAGCCCGAATTGTTGATGGAAATCAAATCTTTGCAAGATAATGATCCCGAGCTAGTAGAGATCAAGGGAAGCTTGAGCAGCAGACCTAACTTCACGATGGCTGACGATGGAAGATTGTTATTCCAGGGTAGAACTTGTGTACCTGATGAAGCTGAGTTAAAGAACAAGGTTCTTGAGGAAGCACATAGATCCAAATACACCATTCATCCTGGAGGCACTAAAATGTTCAAGGATTTGAAGAGATCATTTTGGTGGCCGAATATGAAAAGGGAAGTTGCAGACTTCGTGAGTAGATACTTGGTTTGTCAGTAAGTCAAGGCTGAACATTTCAGACCAGCAGGAAAGTTGAAACCACTCGACATACCCCAATGGAAGTGGGAAAACATTGGCATGGACTTCATTATGGGTCTACCTAGGACTCGTGGTGGATTGGATGCAATGTGGGTGATTGTCGATCGATTGACAAAGTCAGATCATTTCTTACCCATTAAGTCCAAATGGACAGTTGATGTATTGGCTGCTTTGTATTTGAAGGAAGTGGTAAGGCTCCATGGTATACCAGTCAGCATTGTGTCTGGTAGAGATCCCAGGTTTACTTCACATTTCTGGAAGGGACTACAAGCGTCTTTGGGTACTCGTCTGAATTTCAGTACTGCCTTTCATCCACAGACAGATGGACAGACTGAAAGAACCAACCAGATAGTGGAAGATATGCTTAGAGCCTGCATGATCGATTTTGGAGGCAGTTGGAGTGACCATTTGGCTTTGATTGAATTTGCCTACAACAACAGTTATCAATCCAGCATTCAAATGGCTCCTTTTGAAGCATTGTATGGAAGAAGTTGTCGTTCCCCATTGTGTTGGGACGAGGTACGTGAAAAGCAATGGCTTGGACCGGATCTTATTTCAGAATCATCACAGAACATCCGTATTATTCGAGACCGGTTACAAGTGGCTCAATCAAGACAGAAGAGTTATGTCGACAATAGAAGAAGGGCATTGGAATTTTAAGTTGGCGAGCATGTATTTCTGAAAATCTCTCCTACGAGAGGGATTCGAAGATTTGGCATTCAGGGCAAGCTAAGTCCGAGATATATTGGTCCATTCGAGATCTTGGATAGAGTGGGAGAGGTTGCTTACAGATTGACATTACCACCTCAATTGTCAGGCGTACATAATATTTTTCACGTGTCTATGTTACAAAAATATGTGTACGACCCCACTCATATCATTCAGCATGTGGATTTCGAATTGAAGGAAGATTTGACCTATGAAGAAAGACTTACAAGATTCTAGACCGGAAACAACAGCAACTCCGGAATCGTTCCATACCTTTGGTCAAAATTCAGTGGAGTCGACGTGGAGCTGAGGAAGCTACTTGGGAGTCTGAAGATACTATGCGGAAGCGGTATCCTGACTTATTCTAGGTGAGCTAGTCTTTCCCTATCTCTGTATTAAAGTGCAGTGAATTTGGAGGACCAAATTCTTTAAGTGGGGGAGGGTGTAATACCCCAAATTCTTTTATAAATTTATTTAAAATTTATTTGAATTTAATTAGAAATTATTTGAATTTATTTGAATTAATGGGAATTAATTTGAAATTTATTAGATTAATTCTTTAATAAATAGAATAAGTCACATTTCGACTATTTTATAAAAAATCCATAAAAATCATATTCTTGTAGAATCAATTGGGTTTAACAATTTGTTCTTCTATGGCCAACCCTAATAAAATCATTAACTAGGCCGAATTAGTGGGATTAGTCAAATTTTTACACTTACCTAACCAAATTCGTGCTCAATAGTAACCACCACCTTAAAACATCAAATTCGAGCTCATTACATAACCAAATGAGCCCAAACCAAGGGCAAATGAAAGGTATTAAAGAGAGGATCATTTCCCCTCTCATAATGCCACGAAATTTTGAGCTTATGGGGAGCATTTGGTCGCGCATGGGCTAGGTCAACTTTGGCGGCGGCGGTTTGAACAGGCCACTTCAAGGGACGATTTCTCCCTTCCTGGAAGGATCCAGAATGAGTATGACCTATTAAAAGAAAGCCCCATGTGTCTATTTTCATTTGGTAGCAGTGGTGTTCGCAGAGGATTCCGATCTAGTGAGATCTCTCGCGTTTATTGGAGGAGTGTCCGAGTTCATAGGTTTTTCTTAGGCCCTCTTCCTTCCTTCGATTGAGTTAGGTAATCTTGGCCAAAACATGCAAGTAGATATATCATTTTATTCCTCTCTTAGTTAGCTTTCCATTGGTAGTAAAAGTCCCAAATTCTATTAGGTGTGGAGGGAGATCTCGTGGAAATAGTGAAGGGCTGTCAAACGGGGGTTCTTTGTTCTAACTTCTAAATCTCTCTTCGATTCAGGTAGATGATAATAGACCCAACTCTAATTAATGTATATGGTTTTAATCATCAGAATGTTATCTATCATTTGGCGTAGAAAGCCCCAATTTTTATAGACCATGCTTAGAGAATTTCGTGTTTGATTAGAGGCATGCTAAGACTAGGTTTTTAAGTGTTCTTCCTAGATGGGTTGTGATTTCGATTGATTTTCTGGTGAATTTTATATTCCAAACCCTTGTATAATGACCCTAATATGTCCATCAAGAACCCAGGGGCATGGGGTTAAGATCTCCGTCCAATTAGACCCTAATTGCGTGAGATTTGTTGGTTTCCGGAAGTCACGTTCGCATCTGCGAACGCAGGGGTCGACCCATGGAGTCGACCCATACACAAACTAGAATCTGTCTGCCCGAGGGTCGACCCATGGGGTCGACCCATACAGCAGCGTGTGGGGGTCGACGCAGACAGCAGCCGTGGGTGTGTGAGGGGGTCGACCCATGGGGTCGACCCATTCAACAGACAACAGTCTGTTTGTGCAGGGGTCGACCCCAGGGGTCGACCCACACACAGACAGACCCCTGGTTTTCCCGGGGTCGACCCAATGGGTTGACCCATATGCTGCCAGACTCGATAGGCATGTTTTCGACCCGAGGATCGATCCGGACCGTGAGGGGATCGACCCATTCAACCTAGTCCAATTGAAAACCATATTTTGAGGAACCAATGACCCATACATGCAACCCTATGATCTCAAATTAAGCCCGGTGTTCCTCAATCCAAAATTGAAGAACAATGGTCCCTGCACTCAATCAAAGTGTAGAAACCATTCCGATTACTATCTCCACTTCAACGCACACAAATGGTTAATTAGAAACCCATATAATAAAATGGTAATTTTGAAAGTAAATTGCTATCTTTTATTACTGTCTATTATCATTATTGGCTTATTCTAGTATCTTGAGTTATCATCTTGTAATTAACTTATATCTTGAAATTGAGATTTATAATAATTCACGAATCAAGGTATTTTGAAATGGCTGTTAGGAAATCAATTAAAGGCCCTTATACCCCGGTAGAATAGACTAATAGCACACTAACAATCTATATGACATTATGACCATTAAGCCTAAATTGCTGTCCCTTAGTACGATTCTACCCGGACACTCTATCCGGCGAGTTAGAATCTGCCATTTTGAGACCCGTATGACCCGGCTACAACCTGGAAATTCGTGACCAAATCGTTGAGTTATAAGTGACGGATCGACTTGGGCTAATCAGCACATGAGCAGCCCATAGTTGACCGCTTGTCTCCATGAACGGTCAAGTGTAGTCTGTATAAGTATCGTAATTGTGTCTTAAGGTCACGTACTGCTTACTTACCTGAACGGCACACTGTCAACCGTTCATTCTTGACCTCGTGGACTGAGATTTGGTCCAGTTCTTGTAATGCGGCCAGTAGTAGCCGTATGTCCTGTCAAACGGCCCAGAAGTGATCGTATACCGAGTTTTTAAGTTAATGAATCCTAGGACATGTTAATCCTTAAATCTCGTACTTTTGACAGAAATTCCTCTGATTAATTGGCCATTAAACTTGATTAAATGTCTAGACAAAACTTGGGATCTTGGATCCAACAAATCAATGCCAACGCATCATAAGGGCCAGGTCTGGTCCTGGGGAGAGCACCCGAAAAGTACTTGTGCCCATGGGAGTTTGTAATGACATGGTGAGGTATTGCACCGAGTGCATGATCAGCGTGACGTCTACGACAGAAAATCTCTTGTTATACTTGTTACATTATCGTGCTTGACTTGATGTTTAAAACACTTGCTTGTTGGCCAATTCTATATTTCAATTTCCTATTGAACATTCTTGTACTTGATATCCTTGTTAAATTCTTGTCATCATATATTTCTTGACCTTGCAAGATCTTATATTACACTGTTTTATCGTCTCTACAGTTATTTCTTTTCTTGTCATTGCATATGAAAATGTAACTAATTGGTTAATCATGTAAACTTGCATGTTATTATCTACTGAGCGTTAGCTCATATAGTTGTTTTCCCCCTTTCCAGGCTATTCAGGTGACGATGCGCATACTGAAGGGGAGGGACAGGAGTGATACCCTTGAGTGTACCTGTTAGTAGATGCCGAGTTGGCATAGTTGTTTACATTAGTTACTCCTTAGTGTTGTGTTAGCACTTTATTTACCTTTTGGGAGTCAGTTATTGTATTAGAATCAGTTTGGAAGTTATGGTTGATCGTGTTTAAGCATTGATGGTTATTGTAATAAAACTTGGAGTCTTTCTTGATCAATAGAAGTACTTCTTTCCATAGCACCTGTACGATTGTTTAGTTTAGCATATTAATATTATCTCTAGCTAGTTTCTAACTGTACGTCCCGATATTCCGCGTTGGGGCGTGACATTAACATTCCCATAAGACTCATTTCAAACTCACTTTGCATTAGTTTTGCAAAGTTTTCACTAAGAGATTCCTTTGTGGAGCCAAAGATGGTATCATCCACATACACTTGAACGATTAGAATTTCCTTACCATTCATTTGTGTGAGAAGAGTCTGATCGACATTACCTCGCTTGAATCCATTTTGAATGAGGAATTCACTTAACCGTTCATATCACGCACGGGGTGCTTGTTTCAGACCATAAAGAGCTTTGTCTAGCTTGTGTACATGATTTGGATGCTCCATATCCTCGAACCCCGGCGGTTGCTCCACAAACACGTCCTCCTGGATATAGCCATTTAAAAATGCACTTTTAACGTCCATTTGAAATAATTTAATGTTATTGCAGCACGCAAATGCTAAAAGAATCCTCACTGCCTCAAGTCTTGCTACTGGAGCAAAAGACACATCAAAATCAATTCCTAGCTCCTGGCTATAACCTTTGGCTACAAGCCTCGCCTTGTTCCTAGTTACCACCCCTTGATCGTTTGTTTTGTTTCGAAAGATCCATTTGGTTCCGATCATAGAGTGGTCTCTAGGACGAGGCACAAGGAACCACACTTTGTTCCTTTGGAACTGGTGTAGTTCTTCATGCATAGCCATGATCCATGAATCATCTTTTAAGGCATCTTCTAAAGAGTGAGGTTCAGATTGCGAAAGTAAAGCTATGTAATCCAGATTTTCAACTTCTCTGAATGAGGACCGCGTTCTTATTCCTTCTTCCACATTGCCTAGGACAGCTATGTAGAAACGCCAATTTTGACATTGTGGCGAGTAGATCTCGTATTATATTATGATGCCCCAAAGCGGCCCTCCTGGTCGAATTTTTTAAATGGTCTTCAATTTTCTGACGAAGTTGAATAATGGTGAAACATGCATTCATGGTCCGAGCACATTGTTGGTCTGAGCATATGTATATAACAAGGTTCGTGCATCTTCATAGCAAGTCTATACATTCTTCAGTTGTATCAACTCAAGCCTGTACATTCTTCTCTTTAAAATTTATGCACAGCAAGTCTCTACGTTGCAGCAAGTCTCTACGTTCAAGTCTGTACGTTGCAGCAAGTCTGTACGTTCAAGTCTGTACGTTGCAGCAAGTCTGTACGTTCAAGTCTGTACGTTGCAGCAAGTCTGTACGTTCAAAGTCTGTATGTTACAGCAAGTCTGTACGTCCAAAGTCTGTACGTTGCAGCCAGTCTGTACGTTCAAGTCTATACGTTGCAGCAAGTCTGTACGTCCAAAGTCTGTACGTTGTAGCCAGTCTGTACGTTCAAGTCTATACGTTGTAGCAAGTCTGTACGTTCAAGTCTATACGTTGCAGCAAGTCTGTACGTTCGAAGTCTATACATTGGCTTCACAAAGTCTGTACATCCTCAAAGTCTATACATTGGCTCCCTCAAAGTCTATACATTACTATCTTTACCTACGTTACATCCATTTCCAAAGTCTATACATCCATTTCCAAGTCTATACATCCATTTCCAAAGTCTATACATTCATTCCAAGTCTACACATTCCTTCCAAGTCTATACATCCATTCCAAGTCTACACATTCCTTCCAAGTCTATACATCCACTCCAAGTCTATACATCCATCTCCAAAGTCTATACATTCATCCTCAAAGTCTATACATTGGCTTCCTCAAAGTCTATACATTGGCTTCACCAAGCCTGTACATCCCCTCAAAGTCTATACATTGACTTCCTCAGAGTCTATACATTGGCTTCACAAAGTCTGTACATCCTCAAAGTCTATACATTGGCTTCCTCAAAGTCTATACATTGGCTTCACCAAGTCTGTACATCCTCTCAAAGTCTATGCATTGGCTTCCTCAAAGTTTATACGTTCCTATCTTTACCTACGTTACAAAGTTCAAAGTTTATACATTGACTTCACAAAGTCTGTACATCCTCTCAAAGTCTATACATTGGTTTCCTCCTAATCATCCTCACGTCTCTTTCTCTATTGACTACCTCTCAAAGTCTATACATTGTGTCTATACATTGACTACGTTACATCCTCACGTATCTTTCTCTCTCTCTATTTTCTTCCCTCTCTCTCTCTCACGTAACCCCCTTCTCACTGTTCTCACCCTCACTCTCGCTGCACACACCCACACCCCACTCACTGTTCTCACCCTCTCCACCACGGCACATACAGACACACTGCACACACTCCTCACTCTCAAGGCACACACACACGCACACTGTTCTCACCCTCACTCACACGGCACACTCACCTTCACTGCCACCCTGTCAGTTCCCACAACCGACGACGAGAACCCAGACCGACCCCTCTTTCATTCTACACAGCCACCGTCCTTCTGTTAGCCAACCCAAAGGCCCTCCTCCATCTCTCTCCCGCGGCCTTCGCCAACCGCACCACCTCCATCCGCCACGGCCATCGCCCGTCTCCTCCCCCTCACTTTCATCTCACCACGCCACCGCCGTGAAGCCTCTCCACGCCACCTGCATATCCCTGGCACCACCCTCCTCCATCCGACCAAGCTCTGCACCGGC
Organism: Amorphophallus konjac; assembly: GCA_022559845.1. Lineage (NCBI taxonomy): Eukaryota > Viridiplantae > Streptophyta > Magnoliopsida > Alismatales > Araceae > Amorphophallus > Amorphophallus konjac. Next base: position 241,240,493 of record CM040128.1, read on the forward strand.
CACTCCTCTTGCTCTCCCTATACCAGCACCCCACCACGTCCACGAGCCCCCTCCCCTTTTGCATGCACACCGCTGTCTCCCTCCGTGAACCCACTGTAGACGCCACCTCCACCTCCGCCTGCTAGCCCGCGCTACCGCCTCCCTCTCTGTCAACACACCCCCACTTTCTTTCCCACACTCAACAACCCACTGCAACCTCCCTCATAACCTCTCCCTCTCCCTCTCTTTCTCTCTGTAAGCCGCTGTCGTCGCCCATCTCATCATCGTCGTCCACCCCTTCATCGCCGTCGCCATCCCGTCCACGTCGCCGCGAGCAACCCCCGTCTGCACCGAGCACCAGTCGCAGCACCACCTCCGCGAGCATGCCATGACGCCGCTGGCACCTCACGCCGGCCACCGTTGCTGCCGTCACCCTGCCGGCCGCCGTCGCCGGTCGCCGTCCGCCCTGGCCGCCGGACGCTTCCCGCCGAGCACCTCCACCCTCTCCCCCGTCGCGATTTCTCTCTCTCACTCCCTTTCTCTCTCCTCCCGGTTTCTCTCCCCCTCTCTCATCATGTTCCTTCTCTCCCTCTCTTTCTCTTTCTCTTTACCCATTTTTTATTTCTTCTCATCTCTCTCTCCTCCTGTCTCACCCGATCTCTCTCTGTTTTAATATTTATTCTCTTATATTTCCCCCTCTCTCATCCTCTCTCTTCTCTCTTTCTCCCCATCTCTCGAACTTACTGCTCTCTCCTCCTCTCTTTCTCATATTTTTTTATTTTATTTTTTTAATCTTCTTTCTCACTCTCTCTCACACCCCCTCTCCCTTTCCCTCTCTCTTTATCCTCTCTGCTCTCTCTCTCCCGATCCCTCTCTCATCTTTCCCTTTTTTTTGTTTTTTTTTATTTCTCCCCCCTTTCCCTGTCCCGAACTCCCTCTCACCCTCTCTCTGCTCTTGTCTCTCCCACACGTTCTCTCCCCCATACCCGATCTCTCTCTCTTATTCTCACTTTCTCTTTTTTTATTTATTGTTTTTCTCCTCCCCCTCTCCCTGTTTCTCTCTCTCTCTCTCGAACTTTCACTTTCTCTCTTTCCCTTTCTCTCCCTCTCACGCTGCCTTTCTTCCACCTTTCACATTCACGCAGTTTCATGTTCATACATGTTCACGTTTTGCACACACATCCACATAGTTCACACTCAACACACACACAGCACATACAACTTTCTTATTTTGCTTTCTAACCCCTCATCTAATTATATATATACTTACATATATTGGCTTATACACATAGTGAGAAGAGTGCATATATATTATGTATGGTATATATATATTATATACTCACATATATAGATATAAATATATATTATATATATCTTATATTCATTTTGTAGATATATGTGTATATATATATGTGTGTGTTTATATATGTCATGTACATACCTGAGTGTAATATGTTCTGTAATATTATCCTTTTAAAAGTGCAGAAAGAAAGGCGAAGCCTTCGCCCCCCCTTCGTGCTTTTGTGTGTTCCCATACACGAGGGAACTGTCGTCCCACCATTCCCCCGGATTGTGCCCGCGTTGTTGGAGCGTTCCTCGAAGCCCCTCGGCTTCTCTCACCTTTGTTATCCCATAGTATTTCTAGTCGTTTATTCATGTTATTATTGTCTTATTCCATGAATTGCTATCATATCATATTATCGTTCTGACTTAATTGTTATTTCTGTGTTTGTTCTTTTTGCAGGGTAACCAACTCAAAAGCCCTCTTCTTCGGCCAGCCGAACGAAGAGGAAGAAGGAGCCCATATCATCCCGCGTCAAAGGCAAAAGCGATCAATCTATTCGGGACCCTTGGTCCCTAGCGATCACACCACCAAACGCGTGCTTGTAGTAATTTTTATTTTATGTCTATAATACCCGCGGATAGCTAAATCCCGCACAGGTCTGTTTGTACTATAATCGGTCGTGGTGGGTCATTTCACCGTGGTCAATTACTTTCAGCCCTTCCTTTCTGCACTTTGTTATATTATTGTTAAAACCCCGCAGGATCAATGTCCTGCGGCTGTCTGTTTACTCTCTGTTATATTTTTTCTATTATAACTGTGTGAGGAGTGATATGCCGTTCCAAATTCTGAGTCTACATGTGTTTTTGTGTCCTCCAATTTCTACTACGTAGAGTCCCAGGATACGAACTCGGTATATGAAAAACTGCTCTCGGAATGGTAGGTCACGCCTACCAGGAAGGGGTTCAGTTTGCGTGAGAGGGTCTTCGGATCCCTATCTCTGCCTTGTACCGGAATTCGGTAAGTCTAGGTTCTCCGCGTTCCCCTACAGAGTGTCCTTTCAGGTCGTACTCTCCACTTTTTTCTATTTCACCCCCCTTTACGCACGCGTTTCATCATTTTTTTCCTTTCACTGAGAGGGAGAAACCCCATCTCTCTCTCAGTCCACCACGTGACGCGTTCACATCTCTGGCGATCACGGTGGGACCTTCTTTTTGCTTTTTTGGGTTACCCTTGAACTCTCGGCACCCACGTGTGCCTCCCTTCTTTCGGCACCCGCGTGTGCCCCTCCCTATTGCGCCCACGTGCGCGCTACATCATTTCCCTCGTGCACCACGTGCACTCCCCCGGTCCTTTGTGATTACTTCGAGGTCCGCGTTATCTCGGCACCCACGTGTGCCCCCCTTCATTTTCCACCCACGTGTGCCCCCTCCACTCGGCACCCACGTGTGCCCCTCCACTCGGCACCCACGTGTGCTCCCTCCACTTGGCACCCTCATGTGTCCCCCTTCTTATTGCGCTCGCGTGCGCTGTGCCATCCCCCTCGTGCACCACGTGCACCCCCCTTAGTCCCCTCTTTTGTCATTTTTAAGTCTGTGTTGTCTTGGAAAGTAGAACGGCTATATCTTTCTCTATCTGTTTATTGTTGTTATATTCTTGTTATATCACTGCTATACATCTGTTATATTTGTGTGCTTATCTCTGCTCCATCTGTGTGTTATATATCTTTTATTCAGCACTGCATTTCATACATTTACCCCTTTTTCTTTCTTTTCTTTTACTTTTTTAAGGATTAACCTCTCTCGTGAAGGAAGGACTCTCCGTCGGGAATTCCTCTCGACGGACTAGGATCTCCTTCATCGGGACCTCCGTAAGTCCCCGACATCGAAGGATTCCCTCTTTGTTCACTGGGCTGGTTGTACCACTGAAGTTTCCTGGAGATAGTCAACCCATTCGTGGTGAGTCGAGTGTCCCTAGTTCACACGGCGGTAGAACAAAGGTGTAACTAGGATTTTTGCAAATTTTGTGTGAATTTTTACAATTGTTAAAAAGAAAAAAAAGAGTTAAAACAAAAAAAAGGGACGTAAAGCATTCACTTGTCTGTTAATCTCTGTTAATTGTTTGCTGGTGTTTGCTATTATGCTCTCACAAGATTGTTATGGATGGCTAAATATGATCACAATGCTTTCAAGGCCGACGCCTATGAGTCCCAAATGCGTGACCCAGGTCACGATTCCCATGGAGTCTATAACTCAGATCGGGGCTACCAGTGTGAGCCACACGTCCAGCCCATGGACGGTCCATCATATGAGTCCTCTTATGGAGTACAGGCCACTATCGGGGGAGCTTCCTCCTCCATTAGTGCTCCCCAAGCCTTAGATGTCCTAGCTCCTCACATCGACTCCCTTACTCCTCAACAACTTGAAGCCATCCATGCTATCATTAAGAGGGGTTCTACTTCTACCTCTCCCCTAGGTCATCCATGCGCTATAGGTGGTCCTCGTGCTGCTCCTTTTGAGGACCACATGGGCCAACCACCTCCCTCATTTCAGCATCCCTCATGACCCCAAAATCTGGCCGTCCCTCTTACCCCGGTTCGACCGGGTCATTCCATGGGCAAACCTTACTCCCTTTCTCCTTCACGACCTTCATGTCAAGCCGCCCCTCCAGAGTCTCAAAGTCGACTCTTAACTTCACAAGTCACACCTCTCCAACAAGCTATCATTGATAAAATTGATCAAATGGAGGAACAATTAAAGAGGATCATGAGTCTGCGACCTCTTCCTACTCCTCCTCAAGTTAACCCCCTTCACGCTAAAATCGCTGAAATGGATAAGGAGTGGAAGAAGGTAAGAGATGAGTATGAGCAAGAGCTTCTTTCAAGTCGTTACGATCAAATGGATGACATCTACCCATCACCCATTTATCACGCTAATTCATACGGCCCTCCGTCTCCACATCCATATTCATATATGCAAAATCCTCCATACCAATACATGTCACCTCACCTCATCAATACGCCTCCATCACAACATCCATTTGAACCTAATAATTATGAGGAATTGCAAATGACACCTGATCACATCTTCGAAAATTTTGAAGATTTAACCACTCCGAGGTTTCTTCGTTCCTTCTCTCTCCCACCACCACCAGAAGACTCCCCTGCTCAGGACGAAGTCACTGACCCAACCCCTACCTATGAAACATCATGGTATTATGACGATGGGTCCATGCTCCAGCAACCTACGTCAACGTACCATGAGTCTCCTACTGATTCTACCCCTATCTATGAGACGTCATGGTATTATGACGATCGATTCATGCTCCAGCAATCTACGTCAATGTACCATGAGTCTCCTACTGATTCTACCCCTATCTATGAGACATCATGGCATTATGATGATGGGTCCATGCACCAGCAACCCACGTCAATATACCATGAGTCAACCACTGATTCTACCCTTACCTATGAAACCACCTGGTGTTACGATGATGGGTTTACACCCCAGCAACCCGCATCAATGCACCATGAATCACCTTCTATCCTTAACCCACAACGTACCACCCATTTTCTACATACCAAGCTTTCTACTGTTACCCCTTCGATTGCACAATTAACCCTCGCACCATTGGCTTCCACTGAGCATTCCATTAACGCTTGTTCCCAACCAAGTAATCCTTCATCGCCTTCACCTAAAACCTCCACGGAGCCTTCTATTAACCCTTGTCCCCAACCAAGTAATCCTCCATCGTCTCCACCTAAAACCTCCACTAGCCTTGTAACTCCGAATACAACCATTCCTGTTCCTCCACTCAACCTCATACCCAAACCTGTGATTAGTCCAGAGCAGGGCCCATCCATTTTTGCACCTGAGTCAACCTCATCTGCTCCCGAGCAAGAGAAGAAGCTCGCTGTGTTTCAACTTCCATCTACCCCTTCCATTGAACCTCCATTATCCGATCATGTTGTTTCCGACTCACCTCTTTCTATCACCTCTCAGAGTGGGTGTATTCTTATAAATATATGTGCCAAAGATGATGATCAATAATCGGACAAGAAGAATTCGGTTACGGCTATGCCGTTCAAAATTCAAGATTTCATATGCCGAATGCCAATTCGAGTTCTTGTACCGGTCACCTTTGAGAATGCCGAATCTCCATGTGTACCAATGTCCATCAAAAAGGACTCTCAAGAACTGGTGCTAAGTAAATCAAGGGCCAAAACAATAACGATCACGTTACTCATTGGCCAACATGCTTTCAAGGCCCTTATTACCCCTTGTTCGGTCATAGTCCAAATGGCCAATCAAAAGAAGGGGTTCTCCTCATGCATAGTGATGACATGTTCTACTGCCGAGGAGATGATGAACTCTATGCTCAGGGGTGGGTCAGGCCGTTCCTTGTTGGAAGCTTTTGACGTTTTATCTACTCCTCACCAACTTCCATGTAAGGGGCGAACACTTGTGTTACCAAGTATATTCACACACGATATTCCAACGCCCTTGAGCAGTCCATCAAATAAGAAGCTCCTTATGTCGAAGGTCAAATTCCCAATGATAGATACCATTCGTTTATCAAGGGAGTTATTTCCTAAGGAGCTATTTCATGTCAAGATCCCTACTGCACAAGTAGAACTCTCAAATTTTTGCTATTTGCCAAGAGAGTTATTGTTCATTTTTGAACATTCGAGGGGTCTTACTAAGAGTTCATCAAATGAGAGCCCGTGCGCGCTGATCATTAAGCCGGCTGGTCAGGGAAGGATCAGGCCGTCTTTTGGAGCACATAATTAGAGAGAGCGACATGCAAGGCCAAGACGCCAAGAAGTCATATTGAAGGTTGCGAGGTCTCCCTGTGAGAGAGTATCCTCCAGGAAGAAGGGAAAGCATAAAGTGGAGCTTAAGAGTGATAAATCCCATGTGGAGGAGCCATCCTGTAGCTCATCTACTGCATACCCCATTCCATCACTGCTTGTGCTGGTATTTATCTTATTTTTATGGGCAATCCATTGGCTGAGAGGATGCTTCCCATCATCTAGATCTACGCAATCAAGCTCCTCTTCTTCTTTAGGGTCTTTGGACCCTCACATTCATCCCCCTCCGGAACCTCCGGACCCTTACCTTCTACCTCGTCCGGAATCTCCGGACCCCTATATTCATCCCCTGTCCGAAACCTCCGGACCCCTCCCTATTTAATTCCATCTTTTTATCCATCCCTCATCATCGTCTTCGTCCGGAACCTCCGGACCCCACTCTGTTTAATTCATTGTCTTCCCGTCCGGAACCTCCGGACCCCTCTCTGTTTGGTTCCTTGTCTTTATCCTACCCTCACATTCCACCCCGTCCGGAACCTCCGGACCCCTCCATGTTTAATTCCTTATCTTTATCCATCTCTCATCTCCCTCCGGAACCTCCGGATTTCTCATATCATTCTCCATCTCTCTCAGGGCATCGCACCCTTCCTTTTTATATCCCTCCGGAACCTCCGGATTTCTCATCTTGTTATCCATCCCTCCTAGGGCATCGTGCCCTTCCTTTTCATATTCGTCCGAAGTCTCCGGACCTTTCCTTCTTTCGATTTATCCTTTTGTTCTTCCGTGGCATTGTGTCCTTCGTCCTTTTCATCCCTTTAAACTACCTTTTTGCATTGTTTTTCCCAGGGCATCGCATCCCTCATCATTTTCTTCCTCCGGAACCTCCGGATCCATACTCCTCTGATTCTCCTCCTTTACATTCGGATCCTCCGAATCCCCCTCTCTCAATTCATCAATTTCTAATTCCTCTCGATCTTGATCCCGAGTTTGACTCGATTCATGTCATATCAATTGTCTCGGGTATCTGCCCGTTCTCATATTGCTTTCGAGGCTTTAGTCCTCACCTTTTTCTTTGATTCCTTTCTTATCTTGTAAATTCTTCTAGGCATCTTCTGTCTAATCCTTTTTTTTTTATCACCATTCCTTTACAATAAACCACAGCAGAAGCTAGGAAAGCCATAAGGAAAGTTGTCCAGAGGTACACATTGGTTGGAGGATTGCTATATAAGAGAAGTCTTACTGGTGTTCTTCTAAGATGTCTCGACGAAGAGGAGGTCTGGAAATGCGTCGAGGAAGCACTCTGGTGTGTGCGGTGGCCATGTGAATAGCCAAATGCTTGCCAAGAAAAACCTTCGGCAAGGCTTTTACTGGCCCACCATGGAAGAGGATTGTGCCGTCTATGTCCGCAGGTGTGTCAAGTGTCAACTTCACGCCGATAAAATTCATTCCCCGTCTTCTTCACTTCATCCAGTGTCCTCCCCATGGCCTTTCTCCATGTGGGCTTTCGATATCATTGGTCCTCTTGGTAATCCCAACTCCCTCACTAACCAAAAATCATTCATCCTTACTGCAACAGAGTACTTCACCAAATGGGCCGAAGCTGAAGCTTACGCGGAAATCAAGGTATCAACTGTTTGCAAGTTCATTATGAAGAACATCATTGCCAGATTCGGCATTCCAAGATCTATCATCACCGACAACGGGCCACAATTCATTTTTCAGGACCTTCAGGACCTCTGCAAAAGGTATAAGATTGCATTGCATCATTCATCACCATATTATCCACAAGGCAATGGCCAAGTAGAGGCTACTAATAAAATCTTGATTAAAATCATAAAAAAAAGACATGTGAGTCTAACAAGTTCTCAGATTGGCTAGAAAAGCTCATTGAGGCTCTTTTGGCCTATCACACCTCAATCCGTACCCCCACTGGGCAAACTCCGTTCGCCCTTACTAATGGGATGGAGGCGGTAGTTCCGTACGCAATTCTGGTTCCCTCTCTCAGGGTACAGTTGGACAAAGAGCTTCCCCTCGACGAACGTCGTGATTCACTCCTTGCCCAATTGGAACTCTTAGATGAGAAACGGCTGGCCGCTGCCGAGCATGCACGTGTATATCAGAATAGACTCACACGTTTTTATCAAAAGAAGGTCATTGAAAGGAAATTTCAAGTAAGTGAAATGGTAGTTAAAAGAATTTTTATAAAATCTGGTGGGCCACGTTCTAAACTCTAACCCAATTGGGAAGGACCATATGTGGTTCAGGCTGTGCATCCTGGCAATGCCTACAAGCTAGTAAATGCTGAGGGGATTGAGTTATCACACCCTTGGAATGGGCTTTATCTTAAGAAGTACTACCCTTAGATAGGTGTACATAATGTCAAAAATGAAAATGAAAAACAACAACAAAAAAATAGAAAACAACAAAAACATGTATATACAATAACAAAAAAAGAGAAAAATGAAAAATGAAAAAAAATATAGAAAATTCAAAATGCTAATGTCTGGAGATCATCATGCAATCAAGTTATCGCATCTCATCTTCATGTTAGGATAGGGCCCACTAAGACTTGGTAGGTCTCAGGTCTTGGTTTGCCAGAACCGTGGAGATCCCTGTCCGACTAGTTCGGCTTATGCCCCCTCAAAAGAAGGCAACATGCATGTACACGTGTGTTCTATAAAAGATCGGTAGCATCCCTTATGGTGAGGCCTCACCCAGAAGGTCTCCAGAAAGCTTAAATCTTTATTCTCTCTCTCTTCGACCGAATGAGACAGCCGGCGCCCTTAAAACGCTGAGCATGGGAAACACAAACACAACCCCCCAGGGTAAGAGTAGGATCTAATTCTTCGAGCATGGGTCAGAGCACGAGAAGAGGGCAGTGTCCACGCAGGCATACAAGAGGGATTTCACATTGTCAAAATACTATGTCCCTCGCAAGAATCTGTCAAGAAAAAATCAGAAAAGAAGAACAAAATCAAAGTCAAGTGAAAAGCCTGGTCGTAAGCGTGCCTGATCCCACAAATGAAACCCCTTTGACTGAAAGTCAAATTCTATACAAGAGGGGCCATGAGATGTAAATGCTTGAGATTTGGTCTTAAGTTGTCCGAAAGGGGAAGTCAAGTGCGGCCCTACTGGCTCGCTGGGTTAACGATTTTGCCGGTCCTCTCAGGAGGTTTGCCCCCAATATTCTTCCTTCTTCCCCTGAAGATAAAGGCTCAATAGAGTTCCCGAAGGGTGAAACTCACCAAAGCTTGCAAACATATGGTTGTCCATTTTGAAAAGCAAAAGCCATTGTCGTGAAGGATTCTCCGTGTTTCTGGCCAGTCAAGACCCCTATCTGCCACCTTAATCTATTCTTAGTCTAACCTCGGGCTTAGACCAATGCAAGCGCGTTACCTATGGGTGCGACGACGTCTGATTCCGGGTCAGCGTCGCGCGGTTGGTCGTTTGGGTTCCAGGGTGTTCCATTACATATCATCTAGAGTTGTGAGGAAATAGACCTGGGTCGGGCAAATCATTTACCTCGAACATTTTTTGGGTGAATCCCTGCGGTCGGAAGCAACTGGGAGCCTAACCATGGCATGACGGTATTGTCATCAGGGTAAGTCTTAACCGGCGGGATTATCATTCGAGAAGTCTAGAGGCCCAAATCAACTTAGATGCGCACTTAGGATGCCTGGGAGGTTAGTAAGAAATCCTTGTTCTCATGCAGGTTAGATGTTATATCAAGTGGTCATCATGCATTAGCAAAAACAAAAATAAACAAACCAAAAACAAACAAAAAAAATAACAAATCCAAAAATCTGAAAAAAAAGTAGAAAAATGTATATGCACAAAAAATGGAAATGTAAAAGACCAAAAAAAAAATAAACAACAAAACACAAAAAAAATGAATGAAAACTCTAAAATAAATAAAAAAAATCGCAATTTGCATGTTGGCATTTGTATGCAACATCTCATTTTAAATTTTCGTTTGCATCTGTGTGCTTGTGTGTCGCATTCATCATTATCCTTTATTATTGCCTTGTTAATAAAGGCTTGCCCCTTGACTCGTTATCAAGGAAAGTTCAAAACCTCGTTTGCTTAGTGAGCAAGGGACAAGTCAGAGCAGAAATGCTAACTTGTTTGCTTATGCGTATGCAGGAATTAGAGTGATCAAGAAAGAAGCAGAGAACCAAGCACAAACTAATTTATTTCACTTTCAACCAAAAACAACCAAAAGAGTCTACATTAGGTTCCACCCTCTTTCTCCACATTACTTGTCCCGCCACTCTCCGGGCCAGACGCTCTTGAGGGTGCTACCCAACTATGAAAAGCGGTACTTCTACCGCTATGTGCTCCTCTTCCCATTTCCACACCCCGGCGTTGATCTGCGGGGGCAGTGAGGAAGCTACTAACACGAAAGCCATGCTCTCGTGCTCTTCGGTAGCATTCCTCGCCATCCTTCAGCCACTGCTCGGCTAGGCCGAGACTGGCCCTCAATTCAAATAATTGGGCCTCCAGGGCCCTCTTTTCCTCTTTATCGGCCAATCTCTTGGCCTTTTCTCGTTCCCTGTCCCTTTCTCTCTCGTCGCGTTCTCTTTCTCTGTCTTCCCTCTCTAGCTGAAGGGTGATCCTCAGCTCCATAGCATCTCTGGAAGAGTCCTCACTTGGACGACGCTGCAATTCCTCTTCTAGCTCGGCTATTCTAGCTTCCTTCTGGGTGGTGTGCGCAAGTGCCTCCTGTGTTTCTTTCTCCTGCCATACATCTCATCTCAGGCATATGCCAATGCTTGAACGAGGCATATTGAATGGTGAAACCCTCACCTGTGCAGAAAGCATCCCTTCTGCCTCCGCAGCCCGCTGTGTGGTATGAGCAAGCTGCTCGTGGAGTAGATCCAATTCTGAGGTTGGAATCCATAGACTGGAAGAAACGCCATCTGCCCCCATCGCCGATGAGACTATATCGGGCTGGGCACGCTGCGACAGATAAGAGGTGACATTTAAGCAGTTAGGGCCATGAATTTCAAATCATACCAGGAACATGTACATATACACTTACTGATGAACCCAGAGCCGCTCGGGTGTCATTCAACTCTTGCTCCGTGTCCGCTAAACGAGCTCGTAAGTTCGTTATTATGGTGCCACGGGCATCCTACAGTTATGGCTCTTGAGTTCACAAAAAATCAAAAAAAAATGAAATTGTAAAAGGCAAAAAAAATGGTGTTTTTACTTTACCTCCATAAGCCCTCCAAGCTGGAGCCTCTCTGCGTACATTGCCCTGTACAGTCGTAGGTAATCCTCACTGTCTTGCGCTTGTGATTCTATGAGCGTGCCACCCCGCTGCCAGTCTTCATATTGTTCGGGAAAACGCACCCTCCAATCAACACAGGTTACCGGTTCGCGCGTCTTCTTTCCGACGCTGGGAGATGTGGTCATATCCACCCATTCCTGGGCAAGCCCTAGGGTCCTCATGGCTAATCATAGCCTCAGTGGCTCAATCTCATTCAAGCAATGGAGCCAGAGGTCCCGCCCGAACCGGGCACGGCTTCCGATTACCCACGGCTGGTCGACATCGACCATGTTCAAGTAAGGCCTCCAGTTCACCTATATTAGGTTGTACATATGTTGACACCTTGAAAATGAACAAGGGTGGAAGCAGATCATACCCATAGTGAAAGACCAATGATGAAGCTCGTCAACCATTTACCCGGCTGAAGCCTTTGTCGGCCAAGCTGATGTCCGGTGCCGATGTCACTCAGACGGCAGCACTGATAAAGCAGTAGTCGATTGACTAATGAGACCTCCTAGCACACTTTAATAAGAGCTGTGTTACTGCCTCATCCAAGAATCCACAGATGACATGTCAGGGTAAGTCAGATGTCGGCTTATTGACAGATGTGATGTGAGATAAAGATGAAGCCGGTACCGGCAGATGAAGATTGTAAAGGCTTTTGCAAAGTCAGAACACAAGAAGAATCGTCTCCACAGATTATACACCCAGCTGAAGTCTTCCCAGACTAAAGCTGATGTCCGATCTCGTCACCATTCAGGTGACGATATCGATAAAATGATGCCCGATTTTGTCATCATTCAGATGGCAATACTGATGAAACCCCTGTCTGCGGACTGATGAAAACCCTACTAATGATCTCAATACAAACTATATCACCAACGGAGGACCCTTTTGGGTGCTGATGTACTTGAGGGGCCGATAAAGGGCCTGGTCTAAGAGACCTAAGTGGGCCTGTAATAGTGGCGCCGGGAGCCCCTTGTCGAAGCCCAATGGCTGCACCGAAAGGATGGAGTCCTGCGCGCCGGGAAGCCCTCAGCTGAGGCGCGCCGTGAGATGCCTGCCGAGAAGGCAAAGAGGGACGGTTATAAAACCCCCTTCCCTTCGAAAAGAAGAAGAGGACGACAAGAAAAAAGAGAGACAGAAGATAGAGATAGGGAGAGATAGAAAAAGACAGAAGAGAGACCGAGAGGGAGAAAAGAAGAAGCTGGGAGAAGAAGAAGAAAGGAAGACTCAGGTGGGTAACCGGGGAGGGAGAGGAGTCAATGCTCCGCCCTCCCCCATGCTTTCCTCTTTTTCTTTTCTGATGTAATCTGGCGAGTCTTTCTCGATTTATCAATGTAGCCGGAGGATTCCGGTCTCGATTTCCACCTCTCTGTCTTTCATTTCCCTTCTACGATCTGTGTAAGTTTGGGATGATGCAATGAAATGAAGTATCAACATGGCCCGTTTGGGCATTCGATTGATTGAGATATCTGCTGTCTTTCTCCCCTTCTTGCATCGGTTGTTCTTTGGAATATTGGTTTGCCTAGATGCTCCAGCTTTCCGACTCGTGTTTCGACCCCCTCCCTAGCCCGTTCTCTGGTGAAGGACGAAGACGGAGCCTAAACCCTCGTTCAGTGGGTTATTGGGCTCTGTCCCCCTCCTTCCCTCTCCTCGGATGATGGTTTTCTCGAATATCATAGATTTCTGCTGAGCTCCCATCTCGTTCAGGGTCAGAGACATTAATCTCTTGACCGTCTGAGCAGCAGGTGAGTAGAGAAAACGCCATACGTCCCACGAGGATTCGATAATGGATGGTCTGCCCTTCGACTGATACTAACCTCCATGTAATTCCCTCCTGCACTCCAGATCTTGCCTCAATCTGAGCCAGAAATCCCAGAAGTCTCCTGAGCAGAGTATCGCAATCAAGCCATAAACCCTTTAGCCCCTTCCCGGCGTGGTCATTTCCCCGCCGAGAGCTACGCCGCCGAGAGGTCCCTTTCCTTAGCCCCTTCAGCAAGTCAATAAAGCCCTTCAATATAGACTTCCCGGCCCAGGCTTCCCGGCGCCAGGTTCCCGACGCGGTGACGGGCGCGCCGAGAAGTACCCCACGCCGGGGACCACCCCTTGTGCCTTCCACCCCTTCGAACTGTAAACCACATAGATATACCCCTGGAACCCCTGATAAACTTTCCTGCCACCAATGGAGAAACCACACCGATAGCCCCTACAGTCCGTTCAGTGTGACCTTGAATTCGGTCGAAGGACGCCCCAGATCACCATATATACCTAAGGGATACAGATTATTGGGGATATGATGAGGGCATCTCACGACACTCCCTCTAGTTTGGTCGTCTGCACACTCTTGATATGGTCTGATCATGGTCTCCACTTGTTATCTTCATTTTCCCAGTGTCATTTATGTATTTTCCTTTTATTGAGTCCTATCTTATGTATTTTCCTTTATTGAGTCATGTGGTTCTAGCCCATTTCCCTTATTTTGCTTAAACTGGGCCTTATGTCCTTAGTTATGGGCCCATAGGATTGAGTCTAGGATATGCTCGGTCTTTTGTCCTATTGTCAAGGACATTTTGGTCATGAAAAGAGTGGTTGCCTATAAATAGGCCCCATCTCTCCACTTGTAGTCACTCTTGATGAATATTGAAAAAAAACCACCTCTTATTATCTCTCAACTCTCTCTCTTACTCACTATATCTCTCAATCTCTCTCTCATTCTCTCTCTCCCCAAGGGGAGTTCGACCCTCCCTCTCTCTCCTCTTCCCCCCTCACTTACTCCAACCCCCAACCACCTCCACTACCTCACCCACCTCCATTAAGGCTCTCCCCTTCCCCATAGCCCTTCATTTACTTCCCCTCCTTGTCCCAAAGCAACTCTTCCACCTCCCAACACAATTCCCCCACTTCCCCACACAAATCCCACCACTTCCAAGGCCAATTTCGAATTTGAACCTTCCCTCCCATAGCCATTAGAATCATCTTGCCCCTTCTTCTCTCTTGGCCACCCCCTTCCCCACCTCATCTTCTTCTTCACATTCTTACCCTGCTTCAGGAAACAGAATTACAGCAACTTGCAGAGGAGGCCACGGTCACCCATCAACGACTCAGGGAGCAAGGCCTACATTTCCAGAATCATCTGCAAGCCAGCTTTCAAGGCGAGGTGGTTTCGTCGGCATCCGAGTTCGGTGCTGTCCGCAATCACCATTCTTCTCCGACTGCGCCGAACCTCTCAGATCCGGAGCCAGAGCTGCAGAGACGACTCGCCCACGGCTAACCTTGAAGGAACCAGTCTTCAAGGTCTTCTACAAAGTTCTTCCTCCCTCTGTCAGCGTCCAGGAACAGAAGGCGGAACCCCGTTCGGCATCCGACAACCAGAGTTACTATTTTTCTACCACAACCACGCCGGTCTGCCTCCTCACTGTCTGCACCGACCTCCGTCCACTTCTCTGGACACCCAGTTCATCTCCGACATCAGAAGACGTCCCCGTTTGTTTTGTTGCAAAGAAGACTCCTCCACGATTCCAAAGAGTCCAGCGGTGCCAGGTTCGGAGCTCCGGAGCGATCGTGGTACCTTCTGCAACCTGCTGTTGCAGACAGAGCTCGACCAGCAACCAGAGCTGCATCCACCTTCCAGCCACCGGTGCGGTCAGCCCTGAGAATCATAGCTTCCCCAAAAATTCAAGCTTCATCCGCTATCAGTTGGCAAACGTTTGGCGTTGGTTTCGTCGCAATCCAAGCTTCGTGGAATTTTTAGCTGCCACAACACCGATCCACTGTCCAGAAAACCTGCAGGTGGGCAGAACTGGCGAAGCTCGGAATCTCGATCTCCTTTGCATTTCTCCCCACCCCGCTTGGCCGGCTGAAGGCCCCTCCCTGCGTGGAGGTAGTTTTGAATGTACCAAGCGTAACCCCCACCCCAAGATCACCCCTCCTGCGAGAGGAGTAGTGCTGTACCCTTTACATTTTCAGGTCAAGCTACACCGCCGCGGCGATCGGGTGCATACCCTCGCCTCCCGGCGCGCCCTCGTCTCCGAACGGGATCGGTGTCTTCACACCGATCAGGTGAGCTTCTGGTACTACCCTTTGTAGCCTTATCCCTGCTAGCTTAGTATTGCTTTGATTGCTCGTCGGCGGTGAGAAGAGAGTTCGAATTTGCATGCTAGTTTGTTAGTGTCCACCGCGGACCGTGAGAGAGTGTCACCCAAACCCCGCCTTGCGGGCCAGCCACCCACGAAGTTGGGTATCCTAGACTCTTTGGAGTCAGCCGTAGCATTGCAAGTCCATTAGAACAATTGGGTCCCATCCCGGACCCTCATCATTATCCCCCGGACCCACCGGGTGAGCGTGTGAACCGTGTGAGCAAAAATCGTCGATTGTGAGAATCATTGAGTGCTTGTATGCTTGCGGGTCTAAGTCCTAGGGTCATATCATCCTCTTTAGTGGTCTTTGGGCTGTGCCACATCAAGTGGTATCAGAGCGGTCATAGGCTTGTCCTTACAAGTCTAGTCTTGGGTCACACTAAGTCTTTCTTAGGTGCATTCGCACACCCTTGCATAGCCCACCCAACCTTGCATGACCACCCGTAGTGGAACTCATTATCAAGGCAATCCATCTTCTTCCAATAACACCATGAATCCCAATCCCCAAGGAAATCCCCCTCACAATGAGCATGAGCTTCCCGACCAAATGAGGTTTCTTGTGGACTACATGACCGAAATTATGGGAAGGCTTGACGGTATTACGGCCCGGCTTGAACAACTTGAGGAAAATAGACCTATTCCAAGGGAAGGAGATAGGAGAGATCCCCCTCCACATGTGGAGCCAGCCATAGGAGGACTCAACCTTGACCCCCCTCCCGAACCGGAAAGGGACCCACCCCCTAGAAGGAATGAGAGGCCTCCCCGGGACAACCCGGATGACCAACTAATGAGACTTGTGAAAGTCGATGCTCCCACTTTTGATGGATCTCATCATCCGAGCATCTACTTAGATTGGGAGGCAGCCATGGATCAATATTTTGATTGGTACCCAATGACCGAGGATAGGAAAGTCCGACTTGCAAAGATGCAATTAACCAAACTTGCCAAGACTCATTGGATGAATGTTGAAGCCTTAAGGATAGTTAGGAGGGAAGTTCCAATCACCACATGGGGGGCCATGAAAGACCAACTCAAACTCAAATATGTCCCACCCTCCTACCATCAAAACCTCTTAGATGAATGGCAAGCCTTGACTCAAGAAGGAAAGACCGTTATGGAATACATTGAAAAGTTTGACTACTACCTCCTCAAATGTGGAGTCCAAGAGGACCCCTCCGTCACACTCTCCCGCTTTAGGAATGGGCTTCAATTCCATATCAAAAAGGAACTATTCATGCGTCAAGTAACAACTTTAGAGCAAGCCTACCAAGTAGCTCGGGATGCCGAGAAATTCTCTCGGTACACGCGAATGGTTCCCCCTCGGGGAATGGACCCTAGAGCCATGGCACCTCGGGCCAACCCTCCACCACCCCAAAGAGGTCTCCTTCCTACACCCATGGGAACTCCTCCCACACGGGTCACCCCTCCTAATGCCAATCCACCATTCCGCCCCGCAAGTGGGCCCCTAAACACAACTCCCAATAGGCCCAATTCGACACCCACTCTCCCTCACACTAAGGTGACCCCAAACCATCAAAGTGGGCAGCAATGCTTTAGGTGTTATGGGTATGGACACTTTGCCAATCAATGCCCCACCAAGGGAGCATCAAACTTACTCATAGAGGAGACCAACCCCCAACCCCAAGCTGAATTTGAAGGAGAGATTGAGGTATATGAACCCTCTCTTGAATGGGAGGAGGAGTATGAGAACCACTACATGGAAAGCAACCAAGAACAACCTCCTCCACCCACCGACTCCCACCTAGGAGTGGTTAGATGCACCCTCACCCAAAACCAAGAGCATGATTGGAGGAGAAACACCATATTCTATACCTACATAAGGATGGGGAGCCATGTTAGGAAGGTCATCTTGGATAATGGAAGTAGTGTGAATGTGGTGTCACCCGACACCGTCAAACTTTTGGGCCTTACCACCTCCCCACATCCCCACCCATATAGGGTAGCATGGATTGATACCACCTCCATACCCGTTAGTGCCCGTTGCCTTGTCCCAATTACATTCCAATCCTATCAAGGCCAAGTGTGGTGTGATATCCTTCCAATGGAAGTTGGGAGTATCCTTTTAGGACGGCCTTGGATCTACGATGTAGATGCCACCTTCTTAGGAAGAACCAACGCTTGCATCTTCATTCATGAGGGGAAGAAGATCCAACTCAACCCATCTCCACCCCGCACTCTACCTAAGAAGGCCTCTCCCTCCCTTGAGGGACCCACTACCCTTCCCCCCATCCCAACACCAACAAACCCCACCCCATCAAGTCCTAGTCCTAGTAACATCAAAGAGCCTCCTAGGAGCCTACACCTTGTCACTAGGAAAGAGTTTGAGGAAGAAGTCAACCAAGGGGATCAAGTATGTGCCATTGTCATTTGTCTAGGGGAATCCACCCCAACCGACCCACACCCCCTAGAAATTCATCAACTCCTTAAGGACTTCCATGATGTATTTCCCGAGGAGCTTCCGGACAAACTACCACCTATGAGAGATGTGCAACATGCCATCGACCTCGTGCCCGGGGCTACCTTGCCCAACCTCCCACACTACCGACTCAACCCCACCGAGCATGCCGAGCTTCGGAGGCAGATTGAAGAACTCATCAAGAAGGGCTTCCTCCGAATTAGCAAAAGCCCTTGTGCCGTCCCGGCTCTTCTTACACCCAAAAAGGATGGGACTTGGCGCATGTGTGTAGATAGCCGAGCCGTCAACAAGATAACGGTCAAATATAGGTTCCCCATCCCTCGGCTTGATGACATGCTAGACATGCTAGCGGGAGCCACCATCTTCTCCAAAATTGATCTCAAAAGTGGCTACCACCAAGTCCGCATTAGGCCCGGGGACGAGTGGAAAACCGCCTTTAAAACTAAAGACGGTCTCTATGAATGGCTTGTTATGCCTTTCGGCCTTTCTAATGCACCAAGTACCTTCATGCGTCTCATGACCGAGGTCCTCCGGCCCTTCATTGGCATCTTTCTAGTTGTCTACTTTGATGACATCCTCATATATAGCCAATCCAAGGAAGCCCACCTCGATCACCTCAAACAAGTGTGCACCATCCTTAGGAAAGAGAGTCTCTTTGCCAATCCCGGGAAGTGTCATTTCTTGACCAATCAACTAGCCTTCCTAGGATTTATTGTCTCATCCCAAGGAGTATCCATGGACCCCGAAAAGGTCCAAGCTATTCTTGAGTGGCCCGAGCCCAAAACCATTCATGACGCCCGAAGCTTCCATGGGCTAGCCACCTTCTATAGGAGATTCATCCGGGGGTTTAGCACTATCACCACTCCTATCACGGATTGCCTCAAGAAAGGCACATTTGTTTGGACTAGGGCAGCCTCCAAAGCCTTCCTAGAGCTTAAAGAGAAAATGACCCAAGCCCCGGTCCTTTGCCTACCCGACTTTTCAAAGGTCTTTGAGGTCACATGTGATGCTTCCGGGGTAGGGATTGGAGGTATCCTTAGCCAAGAGGGTCACCCGGTGGCCTATTTTAGTGAAAAACTTTGTGAGGCTAGGACGAGATACTCCACATATGACAAAGAGCTTTATGCCGTGGTTCAATCCCTTCGGCATTGGAGGCACTATCTCCTACCCAAAGAATTTGTGATCTTCTCGGACCATGAGGCTTTGAAATACCTCAACACTCAACAAAAGCTCAATGCCCGCCATGCTCGATGGGTAGAATACATTCAAGCCTACACCTTTGTCCTCAAGTATAAGATGGGTAGTGAGAATCGCGCCGCCGATGCACTGAGTAGGCGGGTAGCCTTACTCTCCACTGTCCAAGTGGAAGTAACCGGATTTGAGAGGATCAAAGGAGAATACCCACATTGCCCCGACTTTGGGACCCACTACAACACCCTTTCTACCCAACCACTCAAGGAGTATAAGGGGTTCATACTTCAAGATGGATATCTGTTCAAAGGGGATAGACTTTGCATACCTAGGACTTCACTTAGGGACTTCCTAGTTTGGGAGTTACATAGTGGCGGCCTAGCTGGTCACTTTGGGGTCCACAAAACTATAGAGTTGGTTGAGAGGCAATTCCACTGGCCCAGTCTCAAGAAGGATGCGGCCCACATTGTGGGACAATGCCGCATATGTGCATCCGCCAAGCAAGTAAGACAAAACACCGGGCTTTACACACCTCTACCCATACCCGATAGACCATGGGAAGATTTGAGTATGGATTTCATTCTTGGCCTACCAAAGACCTTGCGCAAACATGATTCCATCTTTGTAGTGGTTGACAGGTTCTCAAAAATGGCCCACTTTATCCCCTGTTCCAAGACCTCTGATGCCTCTAAGGTCGCCCGGTTATTCTTCGATGAGGTAGTCCGACTCCATGGGTTACCTAAGACTATTGTGTCCGATAGAGATGTGAAATTCACTAGTTATTTTTGGAAGACTCTATGGCACTTGATGGGGACCCTCCTCAAATTCTCCACTGCCTATCATCCTCAAACCGATGGCCAAACTGAGGTTGTCAACCGAAGCCTTGGGAACTTACTCCGATGCCTTGTAGGGGACCACCCTGGGAATTGGGATCTCCTCTTATCTCAAGCCGAGTTTGCCTACAATGATTCTGTCAATAGGTCCATAGGCAAGAGTCCATTTGAGGTAGTACATGGGTTTAGGCCTAGAAAACCCTCAGATCTCATTCCCCTCCCCTCACATGCTAGAGTGTCAGTCTCAGCTGAGTCCTTTGCACAGCATATCAAAGAATTGCATGATGATATCCGCAAGCATATAGGGAAAAACAATGAGGCTTACAAAAGACGGGCCGATGCTCACCGGCGCCACTATGAATTCCAAGTGGGAGATCCGGTGATGGTGAGGACGGAGCGGCTCCTTCCCGGGCCTGCCTCCAAGTTGAGGGCACGAGGGTCGGGACCCTTTCGAGTTCTACGACGACTTGGCAGCAATGCCTATGAGCTTGACTTACCAGAGAGCTATGGGGTACACCCTACCTTCAACGTGGCGGACCTGGTACCCTACAAAGGCCTCGCGGTGGAACCCAGTCAGGAGCTTGAGCCTTTACCCCCCCTTATGAGAGACACCCCCGGAGGGACTCCACTTTCTAGCCTGAGAGACCGACAAGAGCAGGTAGAGGCAATACTGGATGAGCAGAGTATCATTACAAGGCACAGGGTGTATCAGCGCTATCTGGTTAGGTGGAAGAACCGTCCCCCGATCGAGGATGCATGGGTGAGTCGAGAGGATTTGATGCGCCTGGACCCCGGCATGTTGGAGCAGTACGACAGCCAGGCAGACCCATACTCGACAGGGTCGAGTTCTCCCCACCCCGGGGGATTTGATGAGGGCATCTCACGACACTCCCTCTAGTTTGGTCGTCTGCACACTCTTGATATGGTCTGATCATGGTCTCCACTTGTTATCTTCATTTTCCCAGTGTCATTTATGTATTTTCCTTTTATTGAGTCCTATCTTATGTATTTTCCTTTATTGAGTCATGTGGTTCTAGCCCATTTCCCTTATTTTGCTTAAACTGGGCCTTATGTCCTTAGTTATGGGCCCATAGGATTGAGTCTAGGATATGCTCGGTCTTTTGTCCTATTGTCAAGGACATTTTGGTCATGAAAAGAGTGGTTGCCTATAAATAGGCCCCATCTCTCCACTTGTAGTCACTCTTGATGAATATTGAAAAAAAACCACCTCTTATTATCTCTCAACTCTCTCTCTTACTCACTATATCTCTCAATCTCTCTCTCATTCTCTCTCTCCCCAAGGGGAGTTCGACCCTCCCTCTCTCTCCTCTTCCCCCCTCACTTACTCCAACCCCCAACCACCTCCACTACCTCACCCACCTCCATTAAGGCTCTCCCCTTCCCCATAGCCCTTCATTTACTTCCCCTCCTTGTCCCAAAGCAACTCTTCCACCTCCCAACACAATTCCCCCACTTCCCCACACAAATCCCACCACTTCCAAGGCCAATTTCGAATTTGAACCTTCCCTCCCATAGCCATTAGAATCATCTTGCCCCTTCTTCTCTCTTGGCCACCCCCTTCCCCACCTCATCTTCTTCTTCACATTCTTACCCTGCTTCAGGAAACAGAATTACAGCAACTTGCAGAGGAGGCCACGGTCACCCATCAACGACTCAGGGAGCAAGGCCTACATTTCCAGAATCATCTGCAAGCCAGCTTTCAAGGCGAGGTGGTTTCGTCGGCATCCGAGTTCGGTGCTGTCCGCAATCACCATTCTTCTCCGACTGCGCCGAACCTCTCAGATCCGGAGCCAGAGCTGCAGAGACGACTCGCCCACGGCTAACCTTGAAGGAACCAGTCTTCAAGGTCTTCTACAAAGTTCTTCCTCCCTCTGTCAGCGTCCAGGAACAGAAGGCGGAACCCCGTTCGGAATCCGACAACCAGAGTTACTATTTTTCTACCACAACCACACCGGTCTGCCTCCTCACTGTCTGCACCGACCTCCGTCCACTTCTCTGGACACCCAGTTCATCTCCGACATCAGAAGACGTCCCCGTTTGTTTTGTTGCAAAGAAGACTCCTCCACGATTCCAAAGAGTCCAGCGGTGCCAGGTTCGGAGCTCCGGAGCGATCGTGGTACCTTCTGCAACCTGCTGTTGCAGACAGAGCTCGACCAGCAACCAGAGCTGCATCCACCTTCCAGCCACCGGTGCGGTCAGCCCTGAGAATCATAGCTTCCCCAAAAATTCAAGCTTCATCCGCTATCAGTTGGCAAACGTTTGGCGTTGGTTTCGTCGCAATCCAAGCTTCGTGGAATTTTTAGCTGCCACAACACCAATCCACTGTCCAGAAAACCTGCAGGTGGGCAGAACTGGCGAAGCTCGGAATCTCGATCTCCTTTGCATTTCTCCCCACCCCGCTTGGCCGGCTGAAGGCCCCTCCCTGCGTGGAGGTAGTTTTGAATGTACCAAGCGTAACCCCCACCCCAAGATCACCCCTCCTGCGAGAGGAGTAGTGCTGTACCCTTTACATTTTCAGGTCAAGCTACACCGCCGCGGCGATCGGGTGCATACCCTCGCCTCCCGGCGCGCCCTCGTCTCCGAACGGGATCGGTGTCTTCACACCGATCAGGTGAGCTTCTGGTACTACCCTTTGTAGCCTTATCCCTGCTAGCTTAGTATTGCTTTGATTGCTCGTCGGCGGTGAGAAGAGAGTTCGAATTTGCATGCTAGTTTGTTAGTGTCCACCGCGGACCGTGAGAGAGTGTCACCCAAACCCCGCCTTGCGGGCCAGCCACCCACGAAGTTGGGTATCCTAGACTCTTTGGAGTCAGCCGTAGCATTGCAAGTCCATTAGAACAATTGGGTCCCATCCCGGACCCTCATCATTATCCCCCGGACCCACCGGGTGAGCGTGTGAACCGTGTGAGCAAAAATCGTCGATTGTGAGAATCATTGAGTGCTTGTATGCTTGCGGGTCTAAGTCCTAGGGTCATATCATCCTCTTTAGTGGTCTTTGGGCTGTGCCACATCAGGATAACCCCCCTATATAACCTTACGAGCCAAGGAAACTCTGCCACTGCATAAGTTTCAATGGCCTCAAAGGGATATCAAGTTGGTGCTGTAATCACATACACGGGCTAGGGGTCCCATACCCCCTTTTTTCTGGCTTTCATCCGGGCATTCCGTGGGTGATCGTCTATCACTCCCTGGCAGACGCTAGGTACGGGGGAGGTGCTGCTGAAATCCTCCCAGGCCGATGAAAGATAACACTGAAGCTATCCTCGGGACTTCGCATAGTAATGGTGAAAAATTTCTCTGCGTTGGACTCTTCTCCTCCAATCCCTCTCAGCTCTCGGCCTCCTTTGAAACATATACAACTAAAACCAGTTGAACCCCATCTCTGAGTCCCCAGAGCCAATCTACTTTGATATAAATTCCCAGAAAACTCTTAAAACCCCAAAAATAGGGTACCGTAAAATCCTAAATTCCTTACGGCGCCCAAACACCAATACCTTCTCGGCACCGAACTCTCGGCGCCATCAGCTCCCGGCGCAGCTTTCAGCGCGCCGGGAACCCTCACGCCGAGAACTCCTCCTCCTCCCTTCAGCCTACGCCGAGAACCCCCTTGGAGAGTCTCCGTCGCGCCGGGAAGTCGGCGACGGGAGCTTCTTGGACTATTCCCTTCGGCCACGCCGGGAACCTCCACCTTCTTGCCACTCACGCCGGGAGCCTTAGCCTTCCATCTGTGGTCATGCCGAGAGCCTAAGTTGCCACCCTGTGAGCCCAAATGCCCAGAGCTAACCCACACAGAGATATCCATGGATCACCAGATATGTCCCGAGGATAAAGTTAAAGGGAGGTAGACTCCCTTATGTTCCATCGATTCGTGTCGAAGTCACAACGACGCGCCTCCCTCTTAGCTCCGGTGAGCTATGCCAATGCATGAGTGCCACCAGCTCCTGTGAGGGAAGAGTCAAACATTGCCCTAGGGCATACATGTGTAACGTGGAGAGGTCCGACCTCTCTCTTCCTTTCGGCTTTCATCCCGGCACTCCGTGGGTGATAGCCTATTTCCCTCTGGGCATGATCCGGACTATGGGGAGGTGCTGCCAAAATGTTAATCGATGCTTTAAACCTCCGTCATGATCGTGGCTCATCCTGTCCGCGATTGATATCCTCTGTTTCACCTTTCCCCTGAGTCTGATTATTTTTGAACCGCCGATTCAGCGATATAGTTTGTTTCTGTGGTCGATGTTATTCTCTTACCTGCCTTCCGGGCCTGGTATGAAGTTCAAAGTTAAGTACATGAATATCTGTTTGCCTTATGAGGCCTCCTATTTTGGCGTTTAATCAAGGGTTGTCCTTCTTAGGAAGGGCGTAATTAACGTCATAGCCTTTATGGTATGACGGACTTCGGGTCCCGACTCGGACTTCACAATCGACTGATTAAAAGTCAGATCGAGCGCATAATAAAATTGTCACCCCGGTGACTGGCACGCCTAATAATCAATAAATACAAATAAGAGAATTCCCCAAATAAAAGAATAAAAATAATAATAAAATTTAAATAATTTAAAAATAAAATCCGCGTTCCACAAGTCTGGCACCCCCGGTGGGACCGAGTCTCCCTTCATCTCTACGCCAAAATAGGAGGCCCAGCGGGCCCCCCTCAAATTTCTGATCCTGTGCGCTTTCTCTATCCTCAGGAAGCTACAATGACGGCCGGGATCATGTCTGTATGTTTCGACCAGCAACCGATCGATATGCATGTGCGAGAGGGCTACCTGGCGGTACCTCTTTCGTTCGGATCAATGCCCCCTGCTGTCGGGCTGCCCAACTGTCTGGGCCTCGTCTTCACCGACCTTCTGCAGGTCAACAACAACGAGCAAGGCACTGCTGCAAGTGCCCCGATGAAGACTGCTGGTGAGAAGGCTGGCTTATCGGAGAAGACGACCTCGACGGCCGTCGCCTGCTATGTTCACCATGTTCAAAGGAGGGACACGGTCCCCGCTGCTGCCCAGAGGGGAAAGAGAAATAACCAGAGAAGCCGGTATGCTGCTGCTGAGCGTCGTCTTTCCAATTCTGGGAAGACAATGATGATGGGTGATGTTAGGGTGAACCTCAACGGTCGCCCCAGAGAAGTCCGGCCGGACAGGATTGTCCCGACTGTCCAGACCGACAACAGGTTCCACGTTCTGGCCACTAGGAGGGCCAACTGGGAAGCTGATGAGAGGAAGCCGCTGGCGCCCAAGCCAGCAAGATATAAACAGGTCTGGCGACCAAAGAAGATTCAGAGCTGGGCCTCAACTCGATATGAGGAGAAAGCTACCGAGGATGCTGTTGCCCGCTTCAGGGCAGGAAGCAGAAGAGAAGAAAGAAACTACAGAAGAGATGCTGTTGCTGCTTACCCCAAGGCTCGGGGGAGGAGAGATGAAAAAAATGATGAAGGAAGGAATCTGATTATTACTCGCCCCGTGATGAGGGGCAGAAGATATGAGAAGGAGGAAGACCTTACTGTCACCCATCCCAGGGCCAAAGGCAAAAGATGAGAAAAGAGGGACTATGCTGACACTGTCAACTGCTGCCAAGATGGTGATATGGGAATGAGCGAACCAGTCACGGTTGCCATTCCAAGAAGACCAAGAGCCTGTGCCAGACAGGCTGACATATTCAGATATTCCAAAGCCGAGCATTTGAATGCTCAGATGACAAGACTAGCTCATCAGCAGAAAAGCCAGGAAAGATTGATACTCCGACCAAAGCCGCGAAGGCACAATCCAAAGGAGATGAAACAAGTGGTCCAAGACTACTTCCACAACCTGGGGAACTCTGCCCTCGGTCAGTAAAGATTATCCTGTGCTCTGGGCACCGTGGATGAAGAAGAAGGAGAAGCCCTTCAAGAAGTGATGCTCGGAGTCTCCTCCTCCGATTCAAATGATTATGAAGAAGGCCGCAAGGCCGGATATGATAAAGAAGACCTGTGTAGGGAAGAAGCTGAAGAAAGAGTATCGGTCTTCGACCGACTCAAATACCCTGACCAGGCAAAAAGAAAAGTTTGCAGGCAGAAGGGAAGAATGCAAATCTTCGCCTGTAACATGGCTGGAATCGCCAGGGGGCAGGATATGCTACCAACTCAGCCAGATGAACTGCTCAGGCTGGCTACCAGACCAGGCCCCGTCACAAGAAGAGGTCAGGCTGCAAAAGATAAGATGAAAACTGATGATGAAACCCGCAAGATCACCACCATGACAGTCAATGTGGTGACAACGGAAGAAGAAGATAATCCCTTCATTGATGATGCTGAAGGGACTTCGGAAGATATACAGATCCCGTCCACCCTGGATCCCATGATCCAGATGATGTTCAGAAGATACCAGCAGGAGATCAATGCTCTCAGAAGACAGCTCAATGAGAGACATGAAGCTACACCGGTCTCCAAGCAAGCCGAGCCTGTCGGGCATACTTCCAGCTCAACAGACACGGCTATCCCAGCTAATCCTCTCCTGGCTGATAAGGGCAAAGCACCGAGCCAACCTGTTCCACAGCAAACAGTAGCTCAACCCTCTGCATCTCAGACACAACCTACCGCGCCCACCTTGCGCGCCACTGTGATGACAACTCCTCATAGTCAGCAACAAGCTCACTTCTTCCCAGAAGACATAGATCCAGCCGTAGCCCACAAGCTGATGATTGAAAGAATTGTGGAGATGAAGCTGTCTGAGAAGAACGGCGATGATATTAGTACCTATGATGTGTACAAGGTGCCATATCCTCCCCAATATGCTGCTAAGAGACTACCTCCAGGCGTCAGTAAGTCGCCTAAGTTCGAGAAATTTAATGGCCAGGGCTCCCCCAGAGAGCACATAGCTTACTACACCACAATCATGGGCGACCTGGCAGTCGACGCAGCTTATCTGCTTAAGTTCTTTGGCTCATCCCTTACTGGGTTAGCCTTTGAATGGTATTCAAGCCTGCCAGCTGGATCGGTGGTTGATTGGCCTGATATGCAGAGAAAATTCCGCGATAGATTTCATGTCACTGAAAGAGAAATTACAATAGCAGAGCTATATGCAACCAGGCAGAAGCAAGATGAAACTGCACTGGACTACATTAAAAGATGGAGGAACTTAGCCATGAGATGCAGAAGACCCCCTCATCAAGAAGATGCAGTGCAGATATGTAAACAGAGCCTCAGGAGAGAGGTGCTAGAAAAGATGATAGGTGTAGATGTCAGAATATTTGACCGATTAAACAATATAGTGGCGGAGGTTGAGACATTCTTGTCCAAACGTCCAACCACCAATGTTCCTAATATGCTGAAAGGTAAATCTAATGATCGACGACCATCACATTCTGAGGCCAACACCGTCGATTTCAGAACCTTCGAGCAGCAGAAGGGGAAGAAGGGGGCAGATGAAGCTCCTCCGCCTGAGGGTGTAGCAGAAAGAAAAGACAAGGTTTCTCTAAGAGACAAGATGAAAAAGGCTTACTCTTTTCCCAAGGATAAGACGGCAGCACTATTTAACTGGGCATATAAGTTCAACAAGGTAACATTGCCTGAACCGAAGAGACCCGAGGATGCGGCAAAGAAAGATGATCCGCTGTTCTGTCCATTTCACCGTGCGCTGGGGCACGCAATTGAGGACTGTTATGTCTTCAAAGATATCATGGAAGGAATGGTTAGAAAGGGTGAGCTGCAGCTGGGAGATTATCAAGTAAAGCCACCTCATCCACATGAGCCTCCGCCCTGGAGAATGGCCGCCAATATGATCTCAATTTACCAGCAGCTGCCTAAGGAAGCCGTTGAGGAATGTACCAGGCATACCTATGAAGCTTGCTTCCTCACCCCACTGAAGGATCAAGAGGGATGGCAGACGAAACCCATAAAGAATAGAAGGAAAACTCCCGCAGCCAGTGCCAGCGGGGTGATTATTCGAGGTGTCACACCAAGGCCTGAACCGCCTCCAGTAAAGCCAGTATGGCGCACAGCTGAGACCGGGCCAGTCATCCAGATCCCTACTCACAATCGGAGGAGACAAACTCCCCTACCCGCACATAAAGAAGTAAGTCCTGCAGCCAGGCGTCTACAACAGTATATCAATGAGCTCGATGAATATGAGCAGAAAAAGCCCAAACACCTGCTGGTAAAAGACTGTATACTCTGGGAGTAGCTCGAAGAATTGAAAATTGAAGAGCAGCCACAGGCAGAACAAAGAAAAGATGAGACTGAGCCCTTCTGGGGGCAGGAGCTGACAAAGCCAAATTCCCAGAAGAAGAAGAGACGGCCCAAGTCCAAAAAGGGAAAGAAAGTCACGACAGCACAGTGTAACACTCTGTCAGTGCTCTTTTCCTTGCCCGGGGAGGATGATGAGGCTGAAGCATCAAATGCCCCGCTAGAAGCCAACCATGCTGAGGCCTCTACCTCAGCCCATGCAACACGTTCTGGGAAAAGATGGGGGCGCCCACCACCAGCTAATCATAACATTATATTCAGAGGGGAGCAACCCTATCAGATCCCAGAACTAGAGGTACGAGGTGTCCAGGTTCCTCCCCCTGCCAGCTTGTACCAAGACAAAGAAGAAGCTCCTTCATTCCTGGAATTCTTGTCCAGTTTGGAGAATGAGCAATTGGCTCACACTGCTCCAGCTGAAAGCAATAAATGCCAGCAGACTGCAGTTAGGAAGCAAAAGCAGCATGAAGAAAATGAAGGAAGTGACCCTCTGATGGCACCAGGGGCCTTTGCCATAGAAGAATCCCCCAAAGAAACCAGTCCGGAGGTTGAGGCCAGCACCGGGCAGCAAAGGCCACGGGCACCACATGAACCTCCAAAGCCCCGATGGGTAGAGGAAATGAGACTGTCTAATGTCAGGGTGGGCAGCCGGATCATGAAAATGCTAAAGAAGCTCCCTACCAGATTCTCCATCTGGGAAATTCTCTCTCTGAGTGAAGAGGCTCGCCAGGCAATTGTTGATGCCTTGCAGTCGTCGGCACAATATGAAGCACTCTTGACAGAAGTGAATTCCGGGCCGTCAGTTACATTCACAGAGGATGACATGCTGATTCCGAATTCCGGCCATAACAGACCGCTGTATATGAGGGGCTCCCTGAACTGTCAGCCACTGAACAGGATACTGATAGATCCCGGGGCTGCCATGAACATCCTCCCATACCGCATCTATCAGAAATATCACTTTGATCTGCAGCTTACCAAGGTCAGAGATATGAAGATTGCAGGGTTCAACCAGAAATGTGAAACACCTCTTGGGGTGGCTGATTTCAACCTCACATTGGGCGACCTCACTACCGTGGTACGATTTTATGTGATCGATTCCAACACCACGTATAAGGCCCTGCTGGGGAGACTGTGGCTGCATGAATATCAGATAGTGCCATCCACGCTACATCAGTGCATCAAATACTGCCATGAAGGAAGAGAAGAAAGGGTGTTTGCAGATCTGCATCCCTTTGAAGTATTCGAGTGTCATATGCTCGATGCATCCTACTACACCGAGGTGTCACAGAAGGGTGAAAAGAAAGAGGCTGTGGTCAGCCGGAAAAAGCCGGCGACGAAGGCAAGAGATTGGTCTCCACCGCCACCAAAGGGCTATATTAAAAAGCACGAGGTAGCTCACATCTCTTATGCCAGTGACTTTGCTCGGATCACCCCTCCTAGCATTCACCCGGATGATATCGATGAAGAAATGAAAGAAAAGTACACACAAGTGGAGGTGCCGCAGGGTTCATTTAAACCCATCATCAGCCTAGAGTACCAAACGGTGCTACCACTGAAGACTATAGAAATCCCTCGCTTCTGCGAGCCTCCTATTGTATTCTACACCGGGGAGCCAGTCAAAGAGGATGATCAAGACTGTATGGCCCCTGAAGAAGCTGTAAACCGGATGGTACCGATTACAGGCTTGGATTATACTACCCAATGGGTTTCATAAATGTTCTCCAAGATGCAAATGCCATCAATGCAGCCTGCTGCCCAAAAAAAGGTGTTCCAGGAGCTATGGGATCCGCCTCGGGATAATAAAGAACTGAGAAAGATCACTCAGCACCCAGGATTGGGTTATACCCTTCAAGAATACTATGAAGCTGAGGTGGATGTCATATCTGTCTCCTACCAGCATGAAGACCCTCCCGAGGTGGGATATGACAAGTACCCCTCGGAAGATGAAGAAATCATTTATCAATCCATAATGAACAATGAAGCCCCAGACAGTTAGCCGGAGACCGGGACGTCTGATGAAGCAAAGAAAGATTGGTGCTGGGAAGACCTACCTTGCAAAGAAGATCTGTTCCATGTTGAAGCAAGGTTCGACACAGGAATCCCGGATGAAGACCAAACAGCCAAAGAGCTGAGGGAGTGCTTGGAGTTTGAGCGCATCCTGGAAGAAGTCCGGGCTCTACAGAATGATGATCTCTCAAGGGAATTTGCACCGGAAGAACCTCTAAGGGCGAAAGACTCCGTCTTCGAGTTTCCTGCTGATCCAGTTACGTCCCCGGGGCGTACTGAACAGAATACAGCAATATTGGTCGTATATGATGAGCCAGCAACCGCTGATGACCAATATGATGAAACAGAAAATCATGAAACTAAAGAAGATTATATCCCGGGAGGCTTCGTTGACTTACAAGAAGCCCCGCCCGAGGTCGAAGACGGAGGTCAGGCCACCGTCGATGAGCTTGTAGAAATAAATCTTGGAATCGTAGATGAGCCAAGGCCGACATTTCTCAGCGCACTACTGGAGCCAGCTACCAGGGAACAGTATATACAATTTTTGAAGGAATTCTGAGACTGCTTTGCATGGACATATGATGAAATGCCGGGACTGAGTTCTGATGTGGCACAGCATCGATTGGGAATAAACCCAGATGCTAACCCTGTAAAGCAGCCTTCCAGGAGAATGCGTCCTGAACTAATAAATCAGATTAACAAAGAGGTTGACAAGCTGATCGATGTAGGCTTTGTCGAAGAAAACCAGTATACTACATGGCTGGCCAATATAGTGCCCGTAAAGAAGAAGAATGGGCAGATCAGAATATGTGTTGATTTCCGGGACCTTAATAAGGCCTGCCCGAAAGATGATTTCCCGGTGCCAATCACTGAGGTGATGATCGATGCAACTACTGGCCATGAGGCCCTATCATTTATGGATGGGTCATCCGGATACAATCAGATCTGGATTGCTGAAGAAGACAGAGTGCACACTGCATTCCGCACTCCGAAGGGGATATTTCACTACAAAAGGATGCCGTTCGGCCTCAAGAATGCCGGCGCTACCTACCAAAGAGCCATGACAAAGATCTTTGATGATTTGCTCTTCAAGAAAGTAGAGTGCTACATTGATGATTTGGTAGTAAAAACTAAAAGAAGAGAAGACCATTTGCAAGACCTGAGGGTAGTATTCCAGAGGCTGCGCAAATATGAACTCAAGATGAACCCCATGAAATCACTACAAGAAAAATCGCGGATAGCGACCGACCTAGCGGTCGCTATTCAGTCGTAGATCGGTCGCAAATCTGCATTGCGACCGAACAGAGACTATCTAGCGACCGAACATGTCGGTCGCTATATACTAGTCGCTATATAGCGACCGACATAATTCGGTCGCAGTATCAGTCGTTACCAGAGACCGATTATTATCGGTCGCCTGATCGGTCGCTAATAATTCGGTCGCTATTCAGTCTCTATTCGGTCGCTACATTTGTTGTATTTTAAAAAATAAAATTAACCTATCGGATTTATTCGGTGGCTAATCGGTCGCCAGTCGGTCGCCAAGTATAATTATTTAATAAAAGAAATATAACGTATAGTCGCTATTCGGTCGCAATTCAGTCTCCATGCGGTCGCTAATTTTGCATTATTTTTTTTTTAAAAATTTATTTAAACTGATAAATAAATTACCTGATAAATAACAAATTCATAACATAAATATAAAATCAACTACACAGACAACAATATCGACAAATCTCAAATTCATCACATACAAGCACCTGATAAATAACAATTTCATAAAACAATAATAAATCAACTACACGGATCACAATCTCCACGAACCTCAAATTACACACAATTAAAATAAAATCACAAATTAATCATACATCCATAATAATAAAATGACAACATACACAACTAAAATAAAATCACAAATCCTCCACATATGTCTCATCCTGGTCGTCGTCTCGTCCAACATCATCCTGGTCGTCGTCTCGTCCAACATCTCGCGACGGATGATCCTGTATATCATTTAAAAAAATTATAATCAAATCCTTAATAAAGAAATCAAGCATTAACAAGACTTAATAAAGAAATCAAGCATTAACAAGAGTATGCCAATAGTTTAAGCCAGCTCATTTTCATATATATAAATACACACACACAATATAAGTTCAAATTTCATCTTGTATTTTAAAAATGAAGTTTGAGCGCCGAGCTCAAACCGGGCATCCGATTTGGATTCCGTCAGTTCTGACAAGTCACTTTCATCTCCCCGGTCGTATTGGAATGATCGGCACGGCCATCCGACCGGTATTTCGAATTTTAGACCCCCGGACCCGTCCTAACAGTTCATTTGAACTAAGTGTATTTTAAAAATGAAGTTTGAGCGCCGAGCTCAAACCGGGCATCCGATTTGGATTCCGTCAGTTCTGACAAGTCACTTTCATCTCCCCGGTCGTATTGGAATGATCGGCACGGCCATCCGACCGGTATTTCAGATTTTAGAACCAAATGCCCCGTCCTAACAGTTCATTTGAACTAAGTGTATTTTAAAAATGAAGTTTGAGCGCCGAGCTCAAACCGGGCATCCGATTTGGATTCCGTCAGTTCTGACAAGTCACTTTCATCTCCCCGGTCGTATTGGAATGATCGGCACGGCCATCCGACCGGTATTTCGAATTTTAGACCCCCGGACCCGTCCTAACAGTTCATTTGAACTAAGTGTATTTTAAAAATGAAGTTTGAGCGCCGAGCTCAAACCGGGCATCCGATTTGGATTCCGTCAGTTCTGACAAGTCACTTTCATCTCCCCGGTCGTATTGGAATGATCGGCACGGCCATCCGACCGGTATTTCAGATTTTAGAACCAAATGCCCCGTCCTAACAGTTCATTTGAACTAAGTGTATTTTAAAAATGAAGTTTGAGCGCCGAGCTCAAACCGGGCATCCGATTTGGATTCCGTCAGTTCTGACAAGTCACTTTCATCTCCCCGGTCGTATTGGAATGATCGGCACGGCCATCCGACCGGTATTTCAGATTTTAGAACCAAATGCCCCGTCCTAACAGTTCATTTGAACTAAGTGTATTTTAAAAATGAAGTTTGAGCGCCGAGCTCAAACCGGGCATCCGATTTGGATTCCGTCAGTTCTGACAAGTCACTTTCATCTCCCCGGTCGTATTGGAATGATCGGCACGGCCATCCGACCGGTATTTCGAATTTTAGACCCCCGGACCCGTCCTAACAGTTCATTTGAACTAAGTGTATTTTAAAAATGAAGTTTGAGCGCCGAGCTCAAACCGGGCATCCGATTTGGATTCCGTCAGTTCTGACAAGTCACTTTCATCTCCCCGGTCGTATTGGAATGATCGGCACGGCCATCCGACCGGTATTTCGAATTTTAGACCCCCGGACCCGTCCTAACAGTTCATTTGAACTAAGTGTATTTTAAAAATGAAGTTTGAGCGCCGAGCTCAAACCGGGCATCCGATTTGGATTCCGTCAGTTCTGACAAGTCACTTTCATCTCCCCGGTCGTATTGGAATGATCGGCACGGCCATCCGACCGGTATTTCAGATTTTAGAACCAAATGCCCCGTCCTAACAGTTCATTTGAACTAAGTGTATTTTAAAAATGAAGTTTGAGCGCCGAGCTCAAACCGGGCATCCGATTTGGATTCCGTCAGTTGTTCCTCCAAGTTTGAGAGAGTTTCTTGTGAGAGGATTTGTTCCTCCAAGTTGGGGTGCTGACTTCTTTGTATATTTCTCCACATCTAGTGAAGTTCCACTGTCGCCGTCGCCCGTGGACGTAGGGGGTAACCTCCGAACCACGTAAATATGTGTTCCTATCTTGTGTGATTGTTCCTTCTTCTTCCTCCCTTCTTGTTGTGCGGATCGAGATCTTGAGAGGTCACTCTGTCCGTCGGAGTGGTCGTGTCATAACAAGGATCACTTCCTCAAATTTAATGGGATTGTGGATCAAATAAGTGGAAAGGTAAATGACTGTTGGATTATGAGAGACTTGGAAAGGTTAAACACTCCCGACTTCAAGACTACGGTCGATGTAATGATCATACTTCATCCAAAAGCAATTCCCACCTCAGGTTAATGAGCTCATGATCTCCTTCCCCATTTACAAAGCTTGCATGAAACAGTGGAGAGAAATAATTCATGCGCCCGGGATCAAATACATATTCACAGGTAAATGGTGGAATAATCATAATGTACTGCCAGAAACACTTGAAGTGGGCTGTACTCTGCTAGTTTACTTATATGGACATTGATCACAATGCATGATGGGTACACACCATGACACCATAGCACTATCATCATCATCCAGTCTTACGCCCAAGATTGAAATAAAAGCTATGTCAAATATAAACAGCAGAATGAGTATATTGATATTCACATGTATAATGGACAATATGGAAGAAGAAAACACCATGAGAGTACCTTCATTGGTCATAGAACCCATCACGTACATGTATCGCTTGATCTTTGCCTGGCTTTCCTGTTCACGACCTTTCGGCATCAACTCCGAGCTAAAACCAGGAATCATGGAAAATACCTGAAAGCAATAAAATTCATTCAGTTGGAGACGGCAACATGAGAAGTTATCCAAAGGGGATAATGTGGCCACAAGACATAGAATGCAATTCCATCTCCACTAAGAGCAGCCAAAGTTTCACAAGTGGAACCCTCAAGATGCAGTAAAATACACCCCAGTCGTTTCCAACACCTGTCATAAATAATACATTTGGTTAGTACCAAGCAAATTAATGAACATAGAAAAATGTGAAAGCAATCAGCTTATCTCCCGTGATTCCTGAAGTATCACTTAGGTGTGTTAGTCTCAGGTGAACCTTACCTTATGATTGAGTCTCTCATCATAAAAATGAAAATTCACAGAAGGCCCATGAAGTGAAAATTTAAAAAATGGAATAGAGAAGTCTGCAAAAGAGCTTAACCTGCCCCATAAGTCCAGTTTCCATAATTAGAACATGGATCGTAGTCCAAAAGACATTTCTCAAACCATTCAGCTCCCATTCGCCAATCAATCCCCATATCTCGGACAAGAAATGAGCAAACAATCTGCAATAAACAAAGACTCAAATGAATATGAAGTCTGACACTTGCAGTTCATGCAAGCTAGTAACTGTGTGAGGAAAATTTTCCTCGCTAATGTAGTATCCTTGATTAAAGACTAACACAGAAGAAGTAATCTAGAAGAAGAGAACAAACAATCTGCAGCATAGAAAAGCTATAGAAAGACTTCATCAAGCGTATATAGTATAGGCACTTGTGGGCCTGTATACAAGTTAATATTTTCAGCGGTCGCTATTCGGTCTCCATGCGGTCGCTAATTAAATTTTTTTTTTCAAAAATTAATATAAAGCTACTATAAATCACCTGATAAATAACAATTTAATAAAATAAATAACCTGTTACATAACAATTTCATAAAAACATATAAATCAACTACACAACTCATAATCTCCACAAATTTCAAATTCATCACATACAAACACACAAATTAATCATACATCCATAATAAAATGGCAACATACAAATAACTAAAATGAAATCACAAATCCTCCGCATATGTGTCATCCTGGTCGTCGTCTCGTCCAACATCTCGCGACGGATGATCCTGTATATCATTTAAAAAAATTAAAATCAATTCTTTAATAAAGAAATCAATTATTCTTGAAAATTAAAAGCAAGATGTTTTTCATTGAAGTGAAATTGACGAATGATAATTTTAAACGTTTTGCTCAAATCGGTAGTCCGATTTAGAATCCGTCAGCTCTGACAAGTCACGTCTACCTCCCAGGTCGTGTTGGAATGATCGGAATGCCGATCGGATCAGTATTTCACATTCTGGACCCCCGGACCCCGACGGCTTTGATTATAAACCAAGTGCATTTGCAAATTGCACTTTTGAGCGTCGGGCTCAAACCGGATGTCCGATTTAGAATCCGTCAGCTCTGACAAGTCACGTCTACCTCCCAGGTGGTGTTGGAATGATCGGAATGCCGATCGGATCAGTATTTCACATTCTGGACCCCCGGACCCCGACGGCTTTGATTATAAACCAAGTGCATTTGCAAATTGCACTTTTGAGCGATTTGCTCAAACCGGTAGTCCGATTTAGAATCCGTCAGCTCTGACAAGTCACGTCTACCTCCCAGGTCGTGTTGGAATGATCGGAATGCCGATCGGATCAGTATTTCACATTCTCGACCCCCGGACCCCGACGGCTTTGATTATAAACCAAGTGCATTTGCAAATTGCACTTTTGAGCGTCGGGCTCAAACCGGTAGTCCGATTTAGAATCCGTCAGCTCTGACAAGTCACGTCTACCTCCCAGGTTGTGTTGGAATGATCGGAATGCCGATCGGATCAGTATTTCACATTCTGGACCCCCGGACCCCGACGGCTTTGATTATAAACCAAGTGCATTTGCAAATTGCACTTTTGAGCGATTTGCTCAAACCTAAATCTAAAATCCTAAAACCTAAACCTATTCCCAAATCCCTAAACCTTAAACCCTAAACCCGTAAAAATTGTAAACCCTATAGAAAAAAAAACGTAAGCCCTAAAACCCCTAAAAACACTAAACTGCAGACCCCGAACCCCCTAAATCATAAAACCATAAAACCCTTAAAAATTATAAATCTTAAACCCTCCCCTAACCCCTAACCCCACTACGATCCCTTAAACTCCTAAACTGCTAAACCACCGATTGCTAAACCCCAAACCCTCAAACTAAAAATCCCAAACCCTAAACCTTAAAACCCTAAATCTTGAGTTACCCCTAAAACTAGAAACTCTAAAATCCTTAAAAACCACAAACATAAAAGACTAAATCTGAAAAACCCTAAATCCTAAACCTTAAACCCTAAAACTCCTAAACCTAAAAATCAAAAATCTTAATACTATAAACTCTAAACCATAAACCATAAATTTAAAATCATAAACCCTAAAATCACTAATAACATCAAACCCTAAATAAAAGAAACCCAAAAATGTAAACCTATATGTAAAACCCTAAAAGCCCCAAGAACCTTAAACCTTAAAAACATTAAACCCTAAACTCAAAACATTAAACCATAAATCTTGAAAACCTTAAACCCTAAACCCTAAACCTTAAAAATATGAAACCATAATATCTATAAACCATAAAAACTCGAAAAACCCTAAACCCTAAAAATCCTAAATTGTAATAACTATAAACCCTAAAAACATGAAAAACCCTAAACCCTAAAACCTAAAATCCTTAGAAACTAGACCCACTAAACCAAAAACCCCTAAAGCCTAAACTCTCAAAACCGTAATCCACCCCCCTAACCGCTAAACCAAAAACCCCAAATGCTAAATCCAAAACCCTAAACTCATATGCCAAATATAAAATGCAAACAAACCTAAACACCAAACAACTAACCCTAAACCCAAAAACCTAAACCCTAAATAACCCTAAACCTTAAACCCTAACCCTATATGTTAAACCCTACACATAAAAAAATAAACTCATAACCCCCTAAACTGTAAAACCCTAAAATAATTAAAAACCATAAAATTTAAAACACTAAAATCCTAAACCCACATTGAACCCCTTACCCCACCCCTAATACATAAACTACTAAACCTCAAAACTGTCAAACCTTAAACTTTAAATCTTAAAACCGTAAGCCCTTAAACCTTAAACACTAAACAGCCCCTCAACCCTAAGCCTAGCAACCGTAAACCGAAAAACCCACACTTAAAATCGAAGTCCAAAAACCTGTAGCCCTGAAACCCTTCCTAAACCCTAACACCTAACCCTTAAATCCTAACCCTAAAGCCCCAAACCCTAAACCATAAAGCTTAAAATCCTAAACCCTAAACCCTAAAAGCCCTAAACACCTTAAACCCTAAAAATCCTAAACCTTAAAAGAGTAAAACCTAAATCTAGTACCTAAAACCTAAATCTAAAACCCTAAACCTTAAACACTAAACACTAAACCCTTAAAAACCTTACACTAATCATTAGGAAAGGAGAGGTGAGGCCAATCCAAATACAACACATGTTTGTGAATATATTATCATGCTAACACACAAAAATGACTATTTACATGCACTGGTATTTTACTACAAAAAATGGAAGGTCCATATGACTGTTAATAAAGGCAATATAAAGCACCCAAACACCTGAAAAGTGCACAAAATAATATTCTATCATATTAACAATAACATGGACTATGAAATGCCCTAAACAAAAAATTAGCATGGCCTAAACAAAATTTTCACATTAAATTCCCTGCAGGGGGTTGGGGGGGGGGGGGCCGCGGCGGGTTGGAGAGAGAGAGAGAGAGAGAGAGAGAGAGAGAGAGAGAGAGAGGGGTACCTGTGGGGGGGCGGGTTGGAGAGAGAGAGAGAGAGAGAGAGAGAGAGAGAGGTACCTGTGGGGGGGGGGCCGCGGCGGGTTGGAGAGAGAGAGAGAGAGAGAGAGAGAGAGAGAGGGGTACCTGTGGGGGGGGCGGGTTGGAGAGAGAGAGAGAGAGAGAGAGAGATACCTGTGGGGGGGGGGGGGGCCGCGGCGGGTTGGAGAGAGAGAGAGAGAGAGAGAGAGAGAGGTACCTTGGGGGGGCAGCGGCGGGTTGGAGAGAGAGAGAGAGAGAGAGAGAGAGAGAGAGGGCAGCGGCGGGTTGGAGAGAGAGAGAGAGAGAGAGAGAGAGAGAGAGAGAGAGGGGTACCTGTGGGGGGGCCGCGGCGGGTGGGAGAGAGAGAGAGAGAGAGAGAGAGAGAGAGAGAGGTACCTGTGTGTGAGAGAGAGGAAGCCGGCGACGACGGCGACGGCGAGCGGCGACGGCGAGGCGAGCGGCGCGGCGACGACGGCGAGGCGAGCGGCGCGGAGGGGGGCTCCGGCGGAGGGGGCCTCGGGCGGGAGGCCGCACGGGGAGGGGGGCTCGGGCGGAGGAGGGGGGCTCGGGCGGGAGGCCGCAGGGGGAGGGGGGGCTCCGGCGGAGGGGGGCTCGGGCGGGAGGCCGCAGGGGAAGGGGGGACTCCGGCGGAGGAGGGGGGCTAGGGCGGAGAGGGGGCCGCAGGGGGAGGGGGCCGCAGGGGAAGGGGGCTCGGGCGGGGGCTCGGGCGGGAGGGTGGAGGGGGGGCTAGGGCGGAGAGGGGGCCGCAGGGGGAGGGGGCCGCAGGGGAAGGGGGCTCGGGCGGGAGGGTGGAGGGCGGGAGGGAGGGCTCGGGCGGGGAGGGGCTCGGGCGGGCGGGGGTCGCAGGGGGGGAGTATAACGGGATCAGCGACCGATTGGCGACCGAATTTAGTTCGGTCGCCAATAGGTCTCAGATGTGCGACCGATTATTTCGGTCGCCGAATTGGTCTCTATTTGGGACCGACTAGCGACCGATTAAATCGGTCGCTAATGCGGTCGCTATAGCCACTTTTTCTTGTAGTGAATGCGCCTTCGGCGTGTCCAGTGGAAAATTCCTCGGGTTTATTGTCCGTCATAGGGGCATTGAAATTGACCCGTCCAAGATTAAAGCTATCCAGGAGCTCCCTCCACCAAGGAATCTGCACGAGTTGAGATCCCTGCAAGGGCGTCTGGCCTACATCTGACGATTTATATCAAATCTATCGGGAAGATGCCACCCCTTTCACAAACTCATGATGAAAGATGTGCCGTTCCTCTGGGACGATGGCTATCAGGAAGCCTTTGAGAAGCTGAAAGAATACCTCAAGACCCCTCCGGTGCTGGGGGCACCCATTAAGGGCAAGCCCTTGATACTGTATATCGCAGCCACATACTGTTCCCTGGGGGCAATGCTGGCACAGATAAATGAGGAAGGCAAAGAACAAGCCTTGTACTACCTAAGTAGGAGGCTGATGAGAACTGAAGAAAGCTACAGCTACATAGAGAAGACCTGCTTGGCACTAGTCTTTGCTGTCAAAAAGCTCCGACACTATATGTTATCACATGAAGTCAGATTGATATCTGTAGCAGACCCGCTCAAATACATATTGACTCAGCCAGTACTGAAAGGTCGGTTGGGCAAATGGGCAGTGATCCTGATGGAATTCAATATTACCTATACACCCCAGAGGGCGATAAAGGGACAGGCCGTGGCTGATTTCTTCGCAGAGCATCCTGTGCCGAAAAATGATATGCTAGGGACTGAGTTACCCGATGATGAGATACTCGAGGCCTGCCAGACCTAGTCTGTTATGTGGCAACTATTCTTTGATGGAGCATCCAGAATGGAGATAGATTCCGATGGAAAGACCAGAATACGGGCTGGAGCCGGTATTGTGCTGAAATCACCAGAAGGGGAGGTCGTGCATACTTCCTGTTCTATAAACAAGCCCTGCACCAATAATGAGGCCGAGTATGAGGCTCTGATAATCGGGCTATATGTCAGCCTCAACATGGGTATCCAAATGCTTCAAGTATTCGGGGATTCAATGCTGATAATAAAACAGATTCAAGGGGAGTTCGAAGTGCGGAAGCCAGAACTGAATCCCTACCACCAAGAAGCTGTGCGCCTCATGGCGAAATTCTATCATATTGAGCTCAAGCATGTGGGCCGTGGACATAATGCCCAGGCTGATGCGCTGGCAAAACTGGCCAGCTCACTAGCAGTCCCGCCAAATGAAACACTGAACATTGTTGTTATGAACCGGCGGCAAGTCCCCAGTATGCTAGAAGGGTGCCCCGAGGAAGAAGAAGTTGCCACTATCAGCGCAGTACAGGCGTCTGACTGGAGACAGCACTTGCTACAGTGGTTCCTGCACCAACAGCTACCGCAGAAAAGAGAAGAGAAGATGAAACTCTTGAGAATCAAAGATTCTTATGAATTCAGAAATGGGACTCTGTTCCGAATAATGGCGGATGCGCGTAAGAAGATTCTACTCCGCTGCCTGTCCACTGAGGAAGCTTGGCAAGCGATGAAAGAAATACATGCTGGGACAGCAGGTGCCCACCAGGCTGGTCTTAAGATGAAGATAGAAATCAAGAAGCTGGGCTACTATTGGCCCACCATGTTCGAAGACTGCTGTAAATTTGCAAAGTCATGCCAGAAGTGTCAGGAGCATGCTACTGTGCCTAGAAGGCCACCTACAACTCTGCACCCCACAGTCCCTAGCTGGCCGTTTGCACAATGGGGAACTGATGTAGTCGAGCCACTGCCGACTTCCTCGGCCGGACATAAGTACATACTGGCCATAACAGATTACTTCTCCAGATGGGCGGAGGCTATAGCATTAAGAGAGGTGACTGGTGAACTGGTCGCCAGATTCATCAAGCAGAACATTATCTTCCGGTTCGGGATCCCCAGCCGAATAATATCTGACAATGGAAGTCATTTCAGAAATCAGAAGATCTATCAGCTTGCTGAGAAGTATAAAATCGAATGGAGGACTTCCACCCCTTACAATCCTCAGGCAAACGGATTGGCAGAAGCTTTTAACAAGACTCTCTGCACCTTGCTGGCCAAAGTCGTCAGTTCCAATAAGAAGGATTGGGAAGAAGAAATGTATGAAGCTCTGTGGACGTACCGCACCGTCTTCAAGACACCTACAGGGTGCTCACCATACTCGCTGGTATACGGCTCAGAGGCAGTGGTTCCCCTAGAGCTGGAAGTCCCGTCACTCAGAGTGGCAGTCCAATATGGCCTGGCCCGTGGCGAACAGACCAATGCAGAAAGAAGACTAGAAGAGCTGGCTGAATTGGAAGGGAAGTGCCTCCAAGCTCAGAAGAATATCCAAATGTATCAGGCACGCATGGCCACTGCATTCAACAAACTCGTAAAAGGACGAGAATTCAAGAAAGGTGACCTCGTCATGGTCAAGAAAAAAGAAGTCATGGCGTCCAACCCAAAAGGAAAGCTGAATGCTAATTGGGAAGGTCCTTATGTGATACAAAGGGTCTACGAAGGAGGGGCCTACGTAGTTGTTAACCATCGAGGGGAAATTCAATTCTCTCCACTCAACGGTAAACACCTCAAGCTGTATCATGCTGCACAACCAATATTCCCCGAGTAATCGGGCAAAAGCTACCCTTCCTTGGTCTAGTGGCACTCCGCCCTGATCAAGCTACCTTTCCTTGGTCTAGTGGCACTCCGCCCTAGCCGAGCTACCATTTCCTTGGTCCAGTGGCACTCCACCCTAATCAAGCTACCCTTCCTTGGTCTAGTGGCACTCCGCCCTAACCGAGCTACCTTTCCCTTGGTCTAGCGGCACTCCGCCCTAACCGAGCTACTTCTCCCTTGGCCCAGTGGCACTCCGCCCTAACCGAGCTACCTTTCCCTTGGTCTAGTGGCACTCCGCCCTAACTGAGCTACCTCTCCCTTGGTCTAGTGGCACTCCGCCCTAACCGAGCTACCCTTCCTTGGTCTAGTGGCATTCCGCCCTGATCGAGCTACCCTTTCCTTGGTCTAGTGGCACTCCGCCCTGATCAAGCTACCTTTCCTTGGTCTAGTGGCACTCCGCCCTAGCCGAGCTACCCTTTCCTTGGTCCAGTGGCACTCCGCCCTAACCGAGCTACCCTCTTCCTTGGTCTAGTGGCACTCCGCCCTAACCGAGCTACCCTCTTCCTTGGTCTAGTGGCACTCCGCCCTGATTGAGCTACCCTTCCTTGGTCTAGTGGCACTCCGCCCTAACCGAGCTACCTTTCCCTTGGTCTAGTGGCACTCCGCCCTAACCGAGCTACTTCTCCCTTGGCCCAGTGGCACTCCGCCCTAACCGAGCTACCTTTCCCTTGGTCTAGTGGCACTCCGCCCTAACCGAGCTACCTCTCCCTTGGTCTAGTGGCACTCCGCCCTAACCGAGCTACCCTTCCTTGGTCTAGTGGCATTCCGCCCTGATCGAGCTACCCTTTCCTTGGTCTAGTGGCACTCCTCCCTGATCAAGCTACCTTTCCTTGGTCTAGTGGCACTCCGCCCTAGCCGAGCTACCCTTTCCTTGGTCCAGTGGCACTCCGCCCTAACCGAGCTACCCTCTTCCTTGGTCTAGTGGCACTCCGCCCTAACCAGGCTACCGTTCCTTGGTCTAGTGGCATTCCGCCCTGATCGAGCTACCCCTTCCTTGGTTTAGCGGCATCCCGCCCTAGCCGAGCTACACCATTTCTTGGTATAGCGTCACTCCGCCCTAACCAAGCCATCCCTTATCATGATCTAATGACATTCCGACTTGTCACCCTCCCAAAAAAGAGGGGAAGAGAGAACAAAAGAATAAAAATAATAAATAATAAAGAGATGGGGTTAAAAATGGAGATACCCCGCCGGTCTTGTTCAGGCTTTCTGAGCAAGGGCAAAAATGGCTAAAACCCAGCTGTGGTGAAAACCCGAAAGGGCACTGCAGGTAAAATCGGGTACCCCGCCACGTGAAAGCCCGAAAGGGCGCGTGGGCAAAAGCAAGAGGGGGCTGGCTCCGACAAAAACCCGAAAGGGCGCTTGAGTCAGTAATGTGGTGATCCTAAAGAAGCCTCACCTCCCGCCATAAACTTCTCGTCGATCGACCGGCACCTTGCCCGATCAACGATCAAACCCACCCAGTATAGACCCTACGTCTGTCCTGATAAAACCCTCACACCTTGTCCAAAGTCCCACCATGGTGAAGTTCACCATTGATTGACCGGCATCCTGCCCGATCAATGATGAAACCCATTCCAGTTTAGACCTTACGTCTATCCTGATGAAACTTATGAAATCCTTGCATTGGTATAAACCCAATACCGATGATGAAACCCGCTGTTGGTCGATTGGCACCCTGCCCGATCAACGATAAAACCATTCCAGTTTAGACCTTACGTCTATCCTGATGAAACTTATGAAATCCTTGTATTGGTATAAACCCAATACCGATGATGAAACCCGCTGTTGGTCGATTGGCACCCTGCCCGATCAACGATAAAACCAGTCCAGTGTAGACCTTACGTCTATTCTGATGAAATTCATGAGGTCCTTGCATTGGTATAAACCCAATACCGATGATGAAACTCACCTTTGGTCGATGGGCACCCTGCCCGATCGACAAAGAAACCCGTCCGATTAAATTTGCATGTCTCTTTACGTCCCGCCGTGATGAAACCTGCTGTTGATCGATTGGTACACTGCCCGATCAGC
Source organism: Amorphophallus konjac (assembly GCA_022559845.1). Classification (NCBI taxonomy): domain Eukaryota; kingdom Viridiplantae; phylum Streptophyta; class Magnoliopsida; order Alismatales; family Araceae; genus Amorphophallus; species Amorphophallus konjac. The sequence continues at coordinate 241,284,771 of CM040128.1, forward strand.
GATGAAACCTGTCCGGGCTAGACCCTACGTCTATCCCGATGAAACCTATGAAATCCTTGCATTGGTATAAACCCAATACCGATGATGAAACTCACTGCCGATCGACTGGCACACTGCCCGATCAGCGATGAAACCTATCTGGGCTAGACCCTACGTCTATCTCGATGAAACCTATGAAATCCTTACATTGGTATAAACCCAATACCGATGATGAAACCTGCTGTTGATCGATTGGCACACTCCCCGATCAATGATGAAACCCACCCAGTTTAGACCTTACGTCTATCCTGATGAAACCTATGAAATCCTTGCAGCGGTATATACCCAATACCGATGATAAGAGCAGCCACTAATGAAGCAGCACATCGCCTAATCCGTGCTAAAGTCCCAATTCAAAATATATATATATATATATATATATAAATAAATAAAAAAGATGGGGTTAAAAATAGAGATATCCCGCCGGACTTGTTCGGACATTCTGAACAAGGGCAAAAATGGCTAAAACCCAGCTGTGGTGAAAACCCAAAAGAGCACTGCAGGCAAAATCGGGTACCCCGCCACGTGAAAATCCGAAAGGGCACGTGGGCAAAAGTAAGAGGGGGTTGGCTCCGGTGAAAACCCAAAAGGGCGCTTGGGTCAGTAATGTGGTAATTTAAAGTTCCATGCCAACCGGCACGCTGCCTTTACCTCCCTTTCACTGATGAAACCTTCCGTCGGTCAGCTGGCTCCATTCCCCACCGATGGTAAAACCTTTCCGAGGTAGACCTTACGTTTACCCTGATGAAATCTACATACCCTCTTTCAAACGTCCCACCGACAATGAAACCCATCACCATTCTGATAAAGCCTCACCAGCTCAGACCTTACGTCTGTCCTGATGAAACTCTTAAACCTTCCCTTGATCGATCGGCTCCTTCCCCGGTCAATGATAAAACCCTACCAGGAGAGACCCTATGCCTATCCTGATGAAACCTACATATTTCTTGGCAAAGTCCCACCCGCGATAAAACCTGCTGGAATAGACCTTACGTCATCCTGATGAGACCTACACCTCTACTTGTAACTTGCTATTGATCGACCGGCACCTTGCCCGATCAATGATGAAACCCTATCCAGTTTAGACCTTACGTCTATTCTGATGAAACTCATGAAATCCCTTTGCGTCGATATAAACCCAATATCGATGATGAAACCCGCTGTTGATCGACCGGCACCTTGCCCGATCAATGATGAAACCCTATCCAGTTTAGACCTTACGTCTATTCTAAAATCCCCCTTGCATCGATATAAACTCAATATCGATGATGAAGCCAACCGTTGGCCGATCGGTACATCACCCGGCCAATGATAAAATCTGTCCAGTTCGTACTTTATGTCCGTTCTGATGAGAACCACATATCCTTTTCGATGTCCCACCTGCAATAGTCTCTACCCAGCCTAGACCATACGTCTACTCTGATGAGACCTCCTCATTTGCATTCCGGCAAATCGTCTCCCTTACGGCACACATGGCCAATAGGACGTTTGCTGCCACCAACAAAATTCGGTTCAAGCACCTCCTCGGATGCCGTCATGCGGTGGAGCGAGCTCCCCATCTTTTCTCTGAAGGGGTGGACGCTCTCCTGCCAAGGTACGAGCCATTCGCATGAGGGATTGTTAAAACCGCTGCCCCACCTCCCAAAGTGATAAAACCACATGCAGAATAAGATGGATACGCATGAAGCCAAGAGATTCCTTTCCATTAAAAAGGGAGTACATAAAGGGCCCCGAGGGGACATCATATCACAAAAGACAACAAAAAGAAAAAGAAGGGACAGACAATTCACGGCCGCCGGAATATATCTTCGAAGGCCAGAAGACCCACATAAGGAGCGGCTCCTAGCTCGTGAAGGCGCGCCTCCTCCTCCTGAAGCCCAATGGACATGTCCTGGAGAGACATCACTCGTCCCTCCAGCGAGGCCACCTCCTCTATGGACTGCGGCCGGATAAAGGATAATTGCTACAGCTCGGCTCGAAGTCCAGAGAGCTCCGTCTCTAGGATGGCTATCCGGTCCCGCACAGCTTCCTCCCGCTGAATAGCACCTTGTAGCTCGGCTCGGCGTCCATCAAGCATAAGCGTTAGCTTCCCCAGCTCAGACTTATATTCTGACCTCTGCAACTTCAACGCCGTTAGCTTATCAACCATAGTCCATGCTAGGAAGTCTCTCCGATGCACGAATTTCAGTAGAAGCAGCACCCGCTGAGCCCATATGTTCAAAGGGCAGCCCATGGCTTGCAGGCCAGCGGTGAAGCGATTGGCGATTTCCTTCAGTTGCAGATACGTCAAGCCAGGCTGGGATTCTACCAGCTGACGTAGCATGTCCAAATGTTGCCAGACAAAGTTTTCAGAGGAAGCGAAGCCAAAGGAGGCAGAGGGGACGACTTCAAAGGTCACCTCGCCATCGATATCTTCCCACAATGCAACGTCCGGCTGAAAGGACGAAGACGGCAAATCTGCTGTAGGGGCTGGCCAGTCCCTCTCTGTGCTCTCCTGCTGAGTTGAAGATTCCTCCCCTATCGCTGTATCGGAAGCTATAGCTTGAACATCCACATGGGGAGAATCGATGAAGGAGGGAGCTGCCTCTTCATTAGTCTCTTGAATAAGGGCTTCATCTTCAGCTGCTCTTTCTGGTGACAGGGAGGGAGCTGCCATAGTCGGAGGAGGCAGAAGTCCAGTCTCTATAGCCACTATGGCAGGGACTGCTGACTCGGGCGCAATTGACATTACTGCGGCCGGTATAAAAGCGGAGCTTCTAGATGAATCGGCTTCGGCTCTGAAATCTGAAGCCCTGATAGGAATGCAACTTTCTCCTGAGGCCCCCAAGTCCAATGATGCTAAATCCGTCGAAGACTGTATCCGCACTGGCACATGGCGAATGACCTCAGGAACTCCCATGCAAGTTAAAGGCAGAAAAGGGACAATAGCCCAGTTTGTAGAAGAAATGTCTGTGAAAGCTGCGGTTGTGTCTGAGCTAGCAGTGACAATGCCCTGAGACCAAAGCAAAGCAACTTTCAGCACTAGATAAAAGAAACAGATGAAGCAACAAACACGAAAAGGAACCCACCTTTGAAGCAGGGTCCACACCCTCGAAGTGGGGTGAAAGAGGAGGAAGCTCCGTAGTCGGAGTAACAAACGGTGGAGTTATGTCGATCTCGGTGTCGAGCCCGGCAAACTCCTCTTGCAACTCCTCCTCAGAAGATAGCACCAGTAGCTTAGCAGGCTGAAAAGGCAGAACACCTTTTGCAAATACAGGCGGGGCCTCTGATTCAGGAGCATCCCCCTCACTGCCGCTAAAAGTCGCTTCCTCCTCATCAGAGACGGTCTTAGAACTGCCTGAGGATATTTCCACACTAGCTATATGCTGTGGGGCCACCTCTAAAGCATGTCGAGATGTAGACCGGGTAATTATGCGCCTGGCTGGAACATTACTCTGCTTCGACTGAGTCTTGTGACCCTCCTGTGGTTGAAGCAATTCTTCTGTCACCATGGCCTCAGTCTGCTCTTCGCCTGCCACTGCTACAAAAAGGGACCTCTGAGGAATATAGCAAAGAAAACAATGCAAGTATGAAACAGATGAGAAAATACACTTACCCTCCGCCTCACTAGCCGGCGTGGGAGAAGGCAACATGGTCTCCACCACAGAAGGTGCCACAACTGGCTCTTGAGCTGTGCAAAAGGGAGGGGTCAGATTCAAGGACTCCTTTGAGATCCTGCAAAAGATGATGAAGAACGCAAATGCAAGCTTCTGATGTTACCCTGAAATGATGTCTGAGCAGCCTCCCTTTGAGACTCAAACTCGTCAAATGAGGGAATATCGGGGAGACTGGTCCCAGTGTCCATCGCTACCGAAGCCGACTGCTCAACATGAGCCTTCTTGGCCTTCCTGGCCTTCCCAACTGCAGCCTTAACTACGGAAGCCTTTCTCTTCTTGCTAGGAGGCAGGGGAGTAGTAGTCGGTGCTGCTGTAGGGATTTCAAAATAAGTAGGCTTCTCAGCCTGCGCAATGATTTTTCTGTAAAGCCCCTGTCGCTTTATATCAGGCCTGTCTGTTGAAGATGTCAGAGAGGTAATGTGATCAGTGGATGCAGAGTGTGAATACTGAGCAGAAAGCACTGCAGTCAGAAAAGAAGAGATCATACCTGCTGGGCCGTCGTAAAAGACAGAAAGCGGCCAGTACAGATAAGCTACCTCCTTGGAGCGGGAAGCAGCCTCCTTGATAAGCCAACAGACATCACCAAATGTCTGGCATTTCTCCACTAAAGCTGCTAGATCACTATGACCACGTGAGTCAAGGCATCGAAATAAATCGAGGTGGTCCATACCCCAACCGTCGACATAATGAAAGGAGATGAATAGTGGCTTATTCAAGATGCCGGCTAGCGGGCTTTCCGCAGGCAACCCATGTAAATTCAGCAGAATGAACAGCCAAGACGTTTGCTTGTAGTACGTCTGAGTCCTATCCTCCCTACACACAAACGTCCTATATGGATGGAATCTATCTGTCGGACCCCTCCAAGGGACTACTGCCGGGAGCGGCTCTTCGACAGGGAATGGGTATTGCTGCGCCTCCAAACGAGCGCCCCCTACACGGCTCAGATGTTTCAAGCTCTGCATGAAAGTGTCCTCGTTAATAGCAGCGAAGACAGGAGCAGGCGGGTCAGAATTCTTTTCCTTCAAAGCCCGACGCTGGGCCAGATAGTTCTCCGCCTCCCTCTGATGCTGTGAATAAAGCCTCTTCAGGTGGGCCTCGGGGATGTCAAATACTGGCCCGGGCTGTTGTTTCAGAAAAGAGCGCTCGGCCACATCCCAGAAAGCACCCCTACCATCCCTGTAAAAGCTGGTTCGAGTGTTCCACCATTTGATATATTCTGATGTAACCCGGGGAACACGGTTGGAAACGGTGGGAACTCTGAAAACTGCGCCATCCTGGCGATGATAGAAATCCCACCACAACCGGCCATCACCAACAATGGTGGACCCATGCTTGGCCCGGCTGTCCAGGGGAAACTGAGCAGCTGATGTAGGGATGTGCTGGTCATAGCCAAAGTTCCTCCCAAAGCGGAATGGATAGTATGGTTCCAGAAGAAGCAGGCCACCCTTCCTGAAGACTAAAACACTGGGCCGAATGGCCATGGCCCATCTGACCAGCTCCGGCTCCAGGATTGGCCGAGCAGTGTTAACCCCTGAGACAGGATGGATATAGGTCTCTACCTCTTCCAGCTTGCACTCTCTCTGAGAGTGAATCAAAGGAGCTGAACCTGCCGCCAAGCTCCAGAAATGAATGCTGCCAGGGGCATCCACCGGCACCTTTATCAGTCGACCCCTTATTTTGAACAGCTGATCAGAGAAAGGACCAGGTTCAGCACTGGCAAATTCAACCATTCTGGGCAATACTGTGTCTGCCTGCAGGGTTCTGGGAGCCAACTCAGGAAATAGACTGCAAACCCAGGCGTTGAAGAAATGAAAAGGACCCACGGTCCTCAAAGAACGGGGAGTCCGGTGCTTGTATAGATCCCCCAAAGACTTGTATATCAAACACAGGGCCACTGGGCAAAGCGATAGCCTCATCCCCCAGGCCATCTGACAGGCTGGGTATATAGCTTCTGGCCGAATGACTGTCTCGTCCCCTTGAGGGAGAGCGAAAGTGCACAACCAGAATGTGAAATAAGCCGCACAATGTGTGATGGGATCTACCCCTGCTGGGTTGGGACCGCCTTCGCCCGCACGGCGTAATGAAGATGGCAGCGCCGACTTATAACGAGGAGCCCTTATCTGCTTGCTAGCAGTCGGACCCACGGAAGGGAAGTCTGCATATTTCAGGGGACCGTCAAAGAAGTACTGAATCCACTGCCCTACCCGGATCCTCAGCTTGCTGCCTTTCTCTCGGGGATGATAACCTTTGGAGGACCCTCTACTGTACGCCAGACAGATGGAGCGATATGCCTTCATCAGATACCGGTATGAGAAGCCAATGGAATATCTGCCTTCGCCATCAGAGCTATCCTTCTCAGAATCTACCAAGCAGACTTCTTCATACGGTTCGCCATCAATAGGCAGACCAGAGAGCTGTGATAAACTCCAGAGGTCAAGAGACGTCTCACCCTCTGCTGTATAGAATGTGTTGTACAAAGGGCAGAATACTTCGAACATTCCGCAGCATAACCCTTTGGATATGGGTAGCGAAATCTCGAAGCAAAGACACTATGATATACCCCGGCTCTGATCAGCAGAGGGGCATATTCTTTCAGAACAAACTCAGTAAACTCCACTGCTCCTACCCGGAATAGGTGGGCGTCAGTGATCTTGGTATCTCCAAACCAACCAGCGGCCAAATGATACTTGAACTGAACGGCCGAACAATTCAACACAAAGGGTTCTTCACGGTATCCCCACTTTATCGGTGCCAGGAATGAACCATAGCCGGGCTTTTCCCTATGAACTCGGCCGCTAGCATTATCCCACCGAGCAGGTGTGAATTCCGGGGCCCGGGTCAGCATTTTCTTCTCCGGCTCCAGCTCCGATATGCCAAGGACTGCATCCCAGTCACGCTTCTCCCCGGGAAGATAGATAGCCTTGCCGCGATACACTGACTCCTTCAGGCTATCTCGCTCGGCAAGGATGGCAGCTTCAACCACGCGGGCTATCCGGTAGTCTCGCATGCCACCCACTGTGAAAGTTCGGATGAACGGCATCAAGTGACGGTCCTTCGGGAGGTCTGGCCGGTAGCTATCATCCCGTCTGAAGCATGTCTCGGTCGCCGTGGAGTATACCCGGGCTGTTGACACTGTGTCAGTTTCAGAATCAGACGATTCGTCAACTGAAGCAATCCTGTCGTATCCAAAGTCCAAGCTGTGCACGTTCAGCCAGTTTACTGTGGCCCGTGATATATCTGGTTGGGCTGACGAGCTTGTCCGATGACTCAGAGGATGTAGCAGCAGAGCCTGAAGCCATTGCAGTGTCTGCAGTCAAAGAAGAAAAGTGAATTAAAAGTCCTAAAACAATGGGCAGTCTTATAAAGATTGTAACATGAGACCCTATGAAAATTTCGGCAGCATCTCCCCTTATTTGGGGTCTGCCCAAAAAGAATAGGGAGTCACCAACCAAGAGGGGGTGATCCCGGAAATAAAAGTGATTGAATCCCCAAAGAGCGTCATACCCGGGCGAAATCTAATAAGACGGGGAGAAAGCCGACGGTCGGAGGGGAGGAACTCGCCGCCACCGCCGAGAGAGAAAAGAAAATGAAGAGAGAGAACGAGCTGTGAATAATGAGAAGGAAAGAGGCTTTCGACGCCTCAAATAGAAGCCCGAAGCGAAAGGTTCTCGGCGTGGTAAAACGCGCGCCGAGAACCCCCAGGCCGAGAGGCCCCTTTGGCCAAAAGGCGCGTCGAGAAGGCCTCCGCGCCGGGAAGCTAGGCGCACCGAGAAGGCCTCCGCGCCGGGAAGCTAGGCGCGCCGAGACCCCCCGTCTCCACGCCGAGAGGTCTTCGCGCGCCGAGAAGCCTATGGCCTCGTGCCGAGAAGCTCCAAAGTGCTGAAAATAAAGTTAGAAAATATGAAGATAGAAAAGATACGTGTGCAGAATATTGTTGCAACGAGATGATCAGGTCTAAGGACCGGATTGAAGAGAAATTGAGGAAGATACCCTCGAATAATGAGAGTCACCTGCAGGCCCCGTGCCGCTTATTCTGTGCTTACGCCGCCCTCAGGTGGGGGGCATTTGTTGACACCTTGAAAATGAACAAGGGTGGAAGCAGATCATACCCACAGTGAAAGACCAATGATGAAGCTCGTCAACCATTTACCCGGCTGAAGCCTTTGTCGGCCAAGCTGATGTCCGGTGCCGATGTCACTCAGACGGCAGCACTGATAAAGCAGTAGTCGCTTGACTAATGAGACCTCCTAGCACACTTTAATAAGAGCTGTGTTACTGCCTCATCCAAGAATCCACAGATGACATGTCAGGGTAAGTCAGATGTCGGCTTATTGACAGATGTGATGTGAGATAAAGATGAAGCCGGTACCGGCAGATGAAGATTGTAAAGGCTTTTGCAAAGTCAGAACACAAGAAGAATCGTCTCCACAGATTATACACCCGGCTGAAGTCTTCCCAGACTAAAGCTGATGTCCGATCTCGTCACCATTCGGGTGACGATATCGATAAAATGATGCCCGGTTTTGTCACCATTCAGATGGCAATACTGATGAAACCCCTGTCTGCGGACTGATGAAAACCCTACTAATGATCTCAATACAAGCTATATCACCAACGGAGGACCCTTTTGGGTGCTGATGTACTTGAGGGGCCGATAAAGGGCCTGGTCTAAGAGACCTAAGTGGGCCTGTAATAGTGGCGTCGGGAGCCCCTTGTCGAAGCCCAATGGCTGCACCGAAAGGCTGGAGTCCTGCGCGCCGGGAAGCCCTCAGCTGAGGCGCGCCGTGAGATGCCTGCCGAGAAGGCAAAGAGGGACGGTTATAAAACCCCCTTCCCTTCGAAAAGAGAAAGAGGGCGACAAGAAAAAAGAGAGATAAAAGATAGAGATAGGGAGAGATAGAAAAAGACAGAAGAGAGACCGAGAGGGAAAAAAGAAGAAGCTGGGAGAAGAAGAAGAAAGGAAGACTCAGGTGGGTAACCGGGGAGGGAGAGGAGTCAATGCTCCGCCCTCCCCCATGCTTTCCTCTTTTTTTTTCTGATGTAATCTGGCGAGTCTTTCTCGATTTATCAATGTAGCCGGAGGATTCCGGTCTCGATTTCCACCTCTCTGTCTTTCATTTCCCTTCTACGATCTGTGTAAGTTTGGGATGATGCAATGAAATGAAGTATCAACATGGCCCGTTTGGGCATTCGATTGATTGAGATATCTGCTGTCTTTCTCCCCTTCTTGCATCGGTTGTTCTTCGGAATATTGGTTTGCCTAGATGCTCCAGCTTTCCGACTCGTGTTTCGACCCCCTCCCTAGCCCGTTCTCTGGTGAAGGACGAAGACGGAGCCTCAACCCTCGTTCAGTGGGTTATTGGGCTCTGTCTCCCCTCTTCCCTCCCCTCGGGTCATGGTTTTCTCGAATATCATAGATTTCTGCTGAGCTCCCATCTCGTTCAGGGTCAGAGACATCAATCTCTTGACCGTCTGAGCAGCAGGTGAGTAGAGAAAACGCCATACGTCCCACGAGGATTCGATAATGGATGGTCTGCCCTTCGACTGATACTAACCTCCATGTAATTCCCTCCTGCACTCCAGATCTTGCCTCAATCTGAGCCAGAAATCCCAGAAGTCTCCTGAGCAGAGTATCGCAATCAAGCCATAAACCCTTTAGCCCCTTCCCGGTGTGGTCATTTCCCCGCCGAGAGCTACGCCACCGAGAGGTCCCTTTCCTTAGCCCCTTCAGCAAGTCAATAAAGCCCTTCAATATAGCCTTCCCGGCCCGGGCTTCCCGACGCCAGGTTCCCGGCGCGGTGACGGGCGCGCCGAGAAGTACCCCACGCCGGGGACCACCCCTTGTGCCTTCCACCCCTTCGAACTGTAAACCACATAGATATACCCCTGGAACCCCTGATAAACTTTCCTACCACCAATGGAGAAACCACACCGATAGCCCCTACAGTCCGTTCAGTGTGACCTTGAATTCGGTCGAAGGACGCCCCAGATCACCATATATACCTAAGGGATGAAGATTATTGGGGATAACCCCCCTATATAACCTTACGAGCCAAGGAAACTCTGCCACTGCATAAGTTTCAATGGCCTCAAAGGGATATTAAGTTGGTGCTGTAATCACATACACGGGCTAGGGGTCCCATACCCCCTTTTTTCTGGCTTTCATCCCGGCATTCCGTGGGTGATCGTCTATCACTCCCTGGCAGACGCTAGGTACGGGGGAGGTGCTGTTGAAATCCTCCCAGGCCGATGAAAGATAACACTGAAGCTGTCCTCGGGACTTCGCATAGTAATGGTGAAAAAGTTCTCTGTGTTGGACTCTTCTCCTCCAATCCCTCTCAGCTCTCGGCCTCCTTTGAAACATATACAACTAAAACCAGTTGAACCCCATCTCTGAGTCCCCAGAGTCAATCTACTTTGATATAAATTCCCAGAAAACTCTTAAAACCCCAAAAATAGGGTACCGTAAAATCCTAAACTCCTCACGGCGCCCAAACACCAATACCTTCTCGGCACCGAACTCTCGGCGCCATCAGCTCCCGGCGCAGCTTTCAGCGCGCCGGGAACCCTCACGCCGAGAACTCCTCCTCCTCCCTTCAGCCTACGCCGAGAACCCCCTTGGAGAGTCTCCGTCGCGCCGGGAAGTCGGCGCCGGGAGCTTCTTGGACTATTCCCTTCGGCCACGCCGGGAACCTCCACCTTCTTGCCACTCACGCCGGGAGCCTTAGCCTTCCATCTGTGGTCATGCCGAGAGCCTAAGTTGCCACCCTGTGAGCCCAAATGCCCAGAGCTAACCCACACAGAGATATCCGTGGATCACCAGATATGTCCCGAGGATAAAGTTAAAGGGAGGTAGACTCCCTTATGTTCCATCGATTCGTGTCGAAGTCACAACGACGCGCCTCCCTCTTAGCTCCGGTGAGCTATGCCAATGCATGAGTGCCACCAGCTCCTGTGAGGGAAGAGTCAAACATTGCCCTAGGGCATACATGTGTAACGTGGAGAGGTCCGACCTCTCTCTTCCTTTCGGCTTTCATCCCGGCACTCCGTGGGTGATAGCCTATTTCCCTCTGGGCATGATCCAGACTATGGGGAGGTGCTGCCAAAATGTTAATCGATGCTTTAAACCTCCGTCATGATCGTGGCTCATCCTGTCCGCGATTGATATCCTCTGTTTCACCTTTCCCCTGAGTCTGATTATTTTTGAACCGCCGATTCAGCGATATAGTTTGTTTCTGTGGTCGATGTTATTCTCTTACCTGCCTTCCGGGCCTCCTATTTTGGCGTTTAATCAAGGGTTGTCCTTCTTAGGAAGGGCGTAATTAACGTCATAGCCTTTATGGTATGACGGACTTCGGGTCCCGACTCGGACTTCACAATCGACTGATTAAAAGTCAGATCGAGCGCATAATAAAATTGTCACCCCGGTGACTGGCACGCCTAATAATCAATAAATACAAATAAGAGAATTCCCCAAATAAAAAAATAAAAATAATAACAAAATTTAAATAATTTAAAAATAAAATCCACGTTCCACAACATATCTTCTTAGTTACCCGAAAATACATATAAAAAATGGTAAAAAAATGAATAAAACAAACAAAAAAATGAGAAAAGTATCCTACCATCGATGCAGGGAACTCTTGCAGCTCCCGTCTCAACACCATCAGTTGGTCGGATAGAGGTGCTGTGCTCATGATGGGTTGCCATCGTCTAGCCAGCGGGATCGTCACTGGCCGCCAGTGTCGAGCTCTCCCCATTGGAATATAATAGTAGCTCCATAGCTACACCATCATGTGTCATTGGCATCAACAAATACAAAAAAAAGCATAAAACAAAAACCATAAAAAATAATCTTTTACCTGGATGAAAGGTGTAACACCCGGTAATTTTTGGAACAGGAATAAAAATATACATAATGATATACCTACTCTTATAAGTATAAAATGTTTATTCAAATAAATAAATGGTCAAGTGATATTCCCAAGGGGTTGCTCAGATCGAACCTGCCTCTGATACCTAGGACAAAGACTAATAAAAGTTAAAGAACTTATGAGCAATAAAATCTCTAAATAGAAGATTACTAAGATCTCAATGTAAGTGAGAACTAGCCACACCAAATCAATGAGGTATAGAACCTTAGAGATAGTCTTAAGAGCCTTATTTATGCATAGACGGAAATACATGCAAGTTATTAAAAGATATAAGTCGTATAAACAAGTAAGACTTCCAAACAAAGTAAACTTGTGTAAAGGAACAAATAGAAATAACTAGTTACAAATATAATTATTAGGCCTTGATAAAGGATTAACATTTTTAATGCTAAGCTCCATTGGCCCAAACTCAACCCCAAGCATTTTACGCTTAATGGGCTTTTTAACACGTTTTATTATCTTCTCCCATATAGGCAATATATATATATATATATATACACATAAGTACATAACATAAACCTGTATATATGTATAAATACCTAGAAATAAAAGGAAAGTATATATTATATACGAATGAACAAATAAAAGAGTGAAATGGAAATAACGCCTTGGATAAAGGCGCTATTTAAATTATAAACGCCTCTAGTTAAGGCGTGACTCAAGAAGTGACGCCCTTACCACACGGCGTCAAATTCCAACGTCAAAAATGGTAAGGCCAAGAAACGCCCCTATCTTGGGCGTGTTTTAAACAAAGGAACGCCCTAGCTAAAGGCGCTTTTTAATAAACGACCTGAACCAGGTCGTCAATTTAAGAATCGACGCCCTGACCAAAGTCGTTAATTCCATTCGAGTTCCGTTCGACACGGGAGCTTATCCAGGGAAGGATTATGTTAATCTAGTAAGTGTTTACTAGGGCAAGGACTCTAATAGGGATATATTACTCCCAATATAACTCTAGCCCATTAGGATTTCCCTAGATCCTATAAATACCCTTGACAGTCAAACCCTAAACCTATTTGATCGATCGTCTGCTACGGTGAGTAAAGAACTGAACGTTCTTTTCTTTCTATCATATGAAGAGTTACTGACTCTTCATCTCTTTCTCTTCTATACAGGTTAGGGAAGCCTTCATCAGCATCAACTTTTCTTCTTCCGAGAAGACTCTGTTACAAATAGAGTATTGTTCCCTATCAAGTTCTTCACGTGTCCTTCATCCAGACAATACTAAGGTAGGTTTTCTCAAGTTACTGTAGCCCAAATGAAATTAATGCAAGATATACATATATATATATAAGCATGTCATGCATATGATTATTATAGTTTTCACGCGTTTTCTGAAATATTTTGAAAGAAACGCCCTTGATTAGGGCGCTAATTTAAAAGAAACGACCATACTAGTGGTCGTCAATTTAATATTTGACGCCTTCTACGCAGGCGTTAATTTCATAAGAATCGCATGTGATTAATAATTGATCCTGTTTAAAAATTACAATACATATGAAATATTGATTTTTAATATCTTGCATGACTCTGTGAATTCCTGTTAAATCTTACTGCCATGACATGTCTCCTGCCTCTCGAAATATTATTTATTAAAATATCATAAATCCCTTGAAATTCACGACTTGGACAAAGTCGTTTTCCATATTCTAACGCCCCAGTACAAGGCGTGAATATTAAAAGTAACGCCCCTTCCAAGGGCGCGTTTTTGATAAATTTCTGAGAATAATTATATCCTGTCGAATATGTAAATGATGAGACGCCTGCCCATGCAGTCGTCAACTTTTAAGAAACGCCCCCAGGAAAGGCGTGTTTTTGATAAATTAATGAAATAATGGAAATTCTGCAAATGGGCAATATATGTAAACGCCCTTCAGTTAGGCGTTAATTACTTGAGACACGACTTGACCTAAGTCGTTATTTTACTGTAAACTGATTTTTCCTCTGATTTGCTAACCGATGGTTTATATATTATACCTATATATATATATCGGCACTATTCTCCATTCCGTGAGTATAGTCCCACGTTTCATGTTGATTTATCGATCACACTCAACTCTCATTGACATACAAGCTCTCCATTGGACATTCCGTTCCTTTGGACTAGCGAGTTAGTCATAGAGACCTCCGTAAGACTCCTCGTAGCCTTGGATTCCCTCAAGGCCGACTGAGCTGGTTGTACCCTAAAAACCCATTACACAGTTTTTGCCATGTCAATCTAAAGAAAACATGGTATACCGCCCTTATGATTATACAAAGAGTATATCATAAGAAATTCTTAATGGGATGATGATATCATGCCATATCATGTCGTTCTTGTAAACCTCAATTCTATGATAAGAATGAGGGTATCTTACCTTGATATACTGTTCATGTGGACCTCAACTCTATATAAAGAATGTCCATATTGATTTGTCATGGTACCTAAGTTAAGGGAACCATAATCTACCTAGTTTTACCGACATCGTGATTATACCGTTATTATCGCCATTCTATGTCCTTTGTCATATTTTGGACTCTATTCTATCAAAGTTGTCATACGTGTCTACAAGCTTGATTATTGAAATTCTATATTGGCTATATAAACAAGAGTGGATGTCAAAACACATGATAAATGCCTGCGCATATAGGGCCCGATCTGGTCCTGGGGGGAGCACCCGAAAGTACTTGTGCCCATGGGAGTTAAAATGATAAGGTATCTGGCATTATACCAAGTACTTTACTTTCTAGATTGGACATTCCACAATAATCTTGTGCTTGAAATCGTACTTGCCTTGACATGAAATGCGTGGCCCGAAAAAGGGTAATTTACTTGCTTGATACATGATAGCCAAAATTCTTGACATGACTTGTTAAATGTACTTGCTTGAATATCTTAAGTATCTTGTTGAAAGTTCACGATTAGTTCATCTTATTTCTCTGATATTACATTCTCTCTATCTTGTCGTTTCATGCGAGCATGCATAGCTTTATTGCATTCATGAAAATGTAATTACTTAAACCCCTCGCTAGTACTTGAGATATAATTTCCTACTGAGCGTTCGCTCACTCCGTTTTATTCCAACATTTTCAGGTAAGCAGGTAGCTCGCAAGACCGAGACCCACACGGGTGGGGCAAGTGTGCAAGCGAGCTGTGGAAACTAGTGAACCCGAGTCTTTTATTTTTTCTTGAGTCTAGATAGTATTGTCTAGCTAAGTTAACTTATAGTCTCTTATTCAGTTATCTGGTCTAAGTCTGTTAGTATGTCGTTATCTTCTTTTCCATTATGTTGAAGTCTCCAAGATGGACAACAAGTTCTTGTAAGAGATTCATATTAGAAATAAAATTTCTATTGTTGTTCAAAATTATCTTGGTCTTATGCGATTGCTCTTGATCATTCACGACTGTTTAACTGCCACGTTCCGAGCAAACGACACGTTCCGCTGCTATCGGCCCGGGGCGTGACAGAGGTGGTATCAGAGCCTCGGCTTTCGTATCCTCTAGATTAAGAATCCTTGTCTGCCATATCAGAGCCTCGGCTTTCGTATCCTCTAGATTAAGAATCCTTGTCTGCCATATCAGAGCTTCGGCTTTCGTATCCTCTAGATTAAGAATCCTTGTCTGCCATATCAGAGCTTCGGCTTTCGTATCCTCCAGATTAAGAATCCTTGTCTGCCATATCAGAGCTTCGGCTTTCTTATCCTCAAGTTATTAGGTTTCAGTGATAGGTCAGATATCCTTGTTAGTCATATCATAGCTTTGGTTGTCGAAATCGTTAAGTTTCCGTGATAGGTCCGGTATCCCGGTCGGTCATATTTGGATTCAACTTTCCAAAATCCTTAGATTGTTGAAACCAGATTATAGGTTGAGTATCCTTGTCAGTCGTCCTATAGGAATTCCGTGAGAGATGGGTAGAACTTGGGGTTAAAGTTATAAAAGAAAGATAAAGTATTTACATTTCATTAACACTAAATCTTGAGTCAATAAATTATCCTTCCACTCATCCTTGCAGGAACCTAGATAAAATGGAAGCCTCTAAGCCGAGCCTTGTTCATGAAATGATCTTGGTGGATGTCCAAGTTTACGCGAGCCTTGTCAGGAGAGTTCAAGAACTAGAGAAAGTAGTGGAAGAAAAAGAAAGAGTTGAAGGGAAAGATCAAACAAATAACTCCGAAAGTTTCACCATTACCAAGAAAAGAATAAATGAGGATGATATTTCACAAAGGTGTAAGAAATGTCAGAAATGTAAGAAGTGTAATAAGAAAGAAGCTTCGGTGGATCACTCGAAAGATAAGTGTAGATCTTGTGAGAGATATGGTCACCAATCGAAAGAGTGTTGGTGGTGTTCGGGTGCATGTCTGCGTTGCGGGAACTTAAATCACAAGATAGCAGAATGTCCCAAGAAGCCTCCAAGAGGAGTTCAAGATTTAACCCTGCTTGCCAAAGGGAAAGATGCGAAAGGTATCCCTCACCCGTAATCCTAAACTAGCCCTTTTTCATTCTGAAGATTTCTTCTGTATAAGCTCATAATAAGTTCTCTATTAGGAATGAAAGGTGATGTGAATTTGGGGACCAAATTCTTTTAAGTGGGGGAGGGTGTAACACCCGGTAATTTTTGGAACAGGAATAAAAATATACATAATGATATACCTACTCTTATAAGTATAAAATGTTTATTCAAATAAATAAATGGTCAAGTGATATTCCCAAGGGGTTGCTCAGATCGAACCTGCCTCTGATACCTAGGACAAAGACTAATAAAAGTTAAAGAACTTATGAGCAATAAAATCTCTAAATAGAAGATTACTAAGATCTCAATGTAAGTGAGAACTAGCCACACCAAATCAATGAGGTATAGAACCTTAGAGATAGTCTTAAGAGCCTTATTTATGCATAGACGGAAATACATGCAAGTTATTAAAAGATATAAGTCGTATAAACAAGTAAGACTTCCAAACAAAGTAAACTTGTGTAAAGGAACAAATAGAAATAACTAGTTACAAATATAATTATTAGGCCTTGATAAAGGATTAACATTTTTAATGCTAAGCTCCATTGGCCCAAACTCAACCCCAAGCATTTTACGCTTAATGGGCTTTTTAACACGTTTTATTATCTTCTCCCATATAGGCAATATATATATATATATATATATACACATAAGTACATAACATAAACCTGTATATATGTATAAATACCTAGAAATAAAAGGAAAGTATATATTATATACGAATGAACAAATAAAAGAGTGAAATGGAAATAACGCCTTGGATAAAGGCGCTATTTAAATTATAAACGCCTCTAGTTAAGGCGTGACTCAAGAAGTGACGCCCTTACCACACGGCGTCAAATTCCAACGTCAAAAATGGTAAGGCCAAGAAACGCCCCTATCTTGGGCGTGTTTTAAACAAAGGAACGCCCTAGCTAAAGGCGCTTTTTAATAAACGACCTGAACCAGGTCGTCAATTTAAGAATCGACGCCCTGACCAAAGTCGTTAATTCCATTCGAGTTCCGTTCGACACGGGAGCTTATCCAGGGAAGGATTATGTTAATCTAGTAAGTGTTTACTAGGGCAAGGACTCTAATAGGGATATATTACTCCCAATATAACTCTAGCCCATTAGGATTTCCCTAGATCCTATAAATACCCTTGACAGTCAAACCCTAAACCTATTTGATCGATCGTCTGCTACGGTGAGTAAAGAACTGAACGTTCTTTTCTTTCTATCATATGAAGAGTTACTGACTCTTCATCTCTTTCTCTTCTATACAGGTTAGGGAAGCCTTCATCAGCATCAACTTTTCTTCTTCCGAGAAGACTCTGTTACAAATAGAGTATTGTTCCCTATCAAGTTCTTCACGTGTCCTTCATCCAGACAATACTAAGGTAGGTTTTCTCAAGTTACTGTAGCCCAAATGAAATTAATGCAAGATATACATATATATATATAAGCATGTCATGCATATGATTATTATAGTTTTCACGCGTTTTCTGAAATATTTTGAAAGAAACGCCCTTGATTAGGGCGCTAATTTAAAAGAAACGACCATACTAGTGGTCGTCAATTTAATATTTGACGCCTTCTACGCAGGCGTTAATTTCATAAGAATCGCATGTGATTAATAATTGATCCTGTTTAAAAATTACAATACATATGAAATATTGATTTTTAATATCTTGCATGACTCTGTGAATTCCTGTTAAATCTTACTGCCATGACATGTCTCCTGCCTCTCGAAATATTATTTATTAAAATATCGTAAATCCCTTGAAATTCACGACTTGGACAAAGTCGTTTTCCATATTCTAACGCCCCAGTACAAGGCGTGAATATTAAAAGTAACGCCCCTTCCAAGGGCGCGTTTTTGATAAATTTCTGAGAATAATTATATCCTGTCGAATATGTAAATGATGAGACGCCTGCCCATGCAGTCGTCAACTTTTAAGAAACGCCCCCAGGAAAGGCGTGTTTTTGATAAATTAATGAAATAATGGAAATTCTGCAAATGGGCAATATATGTAAACGCCCTTCAGTTAGGCGTTAATTACTTGAGACACGACTTGACCTAAGTCGTTATTTTACTGTAAACTGATTTTTCCTCTGATTTGCTAACCGATGGTTTATATATTATACCTATATATATATATCGGCACTATTCTCCATTCCGTGAGTATAGTCCCACGTTTCATGTTGATTTATCGATCACACTCAACTCTCATTGACATACAAGCTCTCCATTGGACATTCCGTTCCTTTGGACTAGCGAGTTAGTCATAGAGACCTCCGTAAGACTCCTCGTAGCCTTGGATTCCCTCAAGGCCGACTGAGCTGGTTGTACCCTAAAAACCCATTACACAGTTTTTGCCATGTCAATCTAAAGAAAACATGGTATACCGGCCCTTATGATTATACAAAGAGTATATCATAAGAAATTCTTAATGGGATGATGATATCATGCCATATCATGTCGTTCTTGTAAACCTCAATTCTATGATAAGAATGAGGGTATCTTACCTTGATATACTGTTCATGTGGACCTCAACTCTATATAAAGAATGTCCATATTGATTTGTCATGGTACCTAAGTTAAGGGAACCATAATCTACCTAGTTTTACCGACATCGTGATTATACCGTTATTATCGCCATTCTATGTCCTTTGTCATATTTTGGACTCTATTCTATCAAAGTTGTCATACGTGTCTACAAGCTTGATTATTGAAATTCTATATTGGCTATATAAACAAGAGTGGATGTCAAAACACATGATAAATGCCTGCGCATATAGGGCCCGATCTGGTCCTGGGGGGAGCACCCGAAAGTACTTGTGCCCATGGGAGTTAAAATGATAAGGTATCTGGCATTATACCGAGTACTTTACTTTCTAGATTGGACATTCCACAATAATCTTGTGCTTGAAATCGTACTTGCCTTGACATGAAATGCGTGGCCCGAAAAAGGGTAATTTACTTGCTTGATACATGATAGCCAAAATTCTTGACATGACTTGTTAAATGTACTTGCTTGAATATCTTAAGTATCTTGTTGAAAGTTCACGATTAGTTCATCTTATTTCTCTGATATTACATTCTCTCTATCTTGTCGTTTCATGCGAGCATGCATAGCTTTATTGCATTCATGAAAATGTAATTACTTAAACCCCTCGCTAGTACTTGAGATATAATTTCCTACTGAGCGTTCGCTCACTCCGTTTTATTCCAACATTTTCAGGTAAGCAGGTAGCTCGCAAGACCGAGACCCACACGGGTGGGGCAAGTGTGCAAGCGAGCTGTGGAAACTAGTGAACCCGAGTCTTTTATTTTTTCTTGAGTCTAGATAGTATTGTCTAGCTAAGTTAACTTATAGTCTCTTATTCAGTTATCTGGTCTAAGTCTGTTAGTATGTCGTTATCTTCTTTTCCATTATGTTGAAGTCTCCAAGATGGACAACAAGTTCTTGTAAGAGATTCATATTAGAAATAAAATTTCTATTGTTGTTCAAAATTATCTTGGTCTTATGCGATTGCTCTTGATCATTCACGACTGTTTAACTGCCACGTTCCGAGCAAACGACACGTTCCGCTGCTATCGGCCCGGGGCGTGACAAAAGGCGTAAACCCATTTATTGTCACCTCTCGGCCTGTCCTTTGCGACAGACCTGAATAGATGCGCTAGTACGGCCGCTCCCCAGGCGTACTATCCTACTCTCTCCAAGTCCACGAGCAGCTCCAGGAAGCGGTAGTGTATGTTGTCTCCCTTGGAGCCCAATAGCAATTTGCCCAACAGAAAGATGAGGAACCTCCTCATATCCATGTTGGTCCTTTCCCAATTGCTAGCATCCACACAGTACACAGTACGGGCTCCTCTTTCGGCTCTTTCCATGAATTCCTCCAGGGACTCGTCATCCCGTGGACGAATATCAGTAAGCCCTAGCGCCTCCATGATCCATGCCTTGGCTACCGACCTGTTCTTCCGACCGTCGAGGTCCAGCCCTAATAGCTTTTGGGCACCTTCTCGGTAGTCCGCGTAGGTGACGCCAGTCACTGCTTCCCCATCTACCTTCAGGCCCGTGATGCGGACCATGTCTTCTAGGCTGGGCACCATGTGCCCCCATGGCATCAGGAATGCCCGACTCACTGGGTCCCATCTTTCATGCAGTACTTGGATCAGGGCAAGGTCGAGCTTAATTGGCTCGATTCGGAGGAAGGCCCCGAACCCCATCACGTCTAACCTGGCCTTCTGGAAGTCCGGAAGACCTCGATATGCCGCCACTACTAGCTCCCACGAGATGTGCGATCGCATCATGCCCTGCACATACACAAGCGGTGAGAAAGGGGAGCTTTACTAAGTAAGAAAGGAAAAGAAAACATGAAAGAAGGAACTAGGGGATCCACTTACGAGCTGCGATTGGGTCCTCTCACTCAGTTGTCCTTCGAATTCCGAGAGTCTCCGGAAACTGCTGCCGGACCGGCTCCTCTTTGAGGAGCGGGAAGACTCACCCTCTGCTCTGAAGCTAGATTCACCTTCCATCCTGAAAGATTGAAAAACTCTCACTACCTCCCCTCCTTACAAACTTGCACTCCTCATATTGGCTCTTACGACTTCGGTGTTTCTAAGTCGAGCGAAAGGGGAGGTATTTATAGGATCGGAAAGAAGGTGATCTGGATCTATCACCATCACCCCTAGCAATAGCTCTTACGACAAGTCACCCTCTCTTTAATCTCGCATGCCACTCTACCATGTGGAGTGATCGATTCGGGGGCGTGATTTGTTGACCCGTCCTCCCTATTCGGTGTGAAGATTCCCCGTGTTCATTGTCCCGTTGCGACTATCTCTAAGGAGGAAGTAGGGGACATTTATGTGGGAAAATAGGATCAGCGACCGACATTGTTGAAATTGGTGGTAGATCCTTTGAAATCATGGCCCCGGTACCCTCGTGTGCCACTTTGCCATGTGAAGTAAATGGAGCAGAGCCGTGATTTGTCGACCCGCCACCCTTATGTAGTCTAAAGATTCCCCGTGTCCCCTGTCCTATTGCGACCACTTTTAGCGCGAAGAAGAAAATTGGGAACATTCACGTGGGAAAAGAGGATTAGGCGTCTATGTTGAAGTCGGTGATAGATTCCCTTTGAAAATCATGGCTATTGTGAGTCACTGCCCCGTGTTTTAAGGAGACATCTCGTCGAGCATGTCTCGCAAGAACCCATGTGGTAGAGAAGAGGCGTAGAGGAGAAGGAACGCATCCAGGGCAAGCAAGCCGTGTTCAAGCCGAGCTATTCTACTCACACATCTATATAAGGGTCTGTGACTGCTATCAGGAGAGAGGAAGTATACAAGCCACTCACTAACCCTCATCACCCTCCTGGTCATCTCTCTTCTCCCTCCTAAGGCGGAGGTCCCTATAGGGAGGTCTCCTGAGCTCTGTGACACAGCAATTGCATTGACACGTCACGCATGCCCACCCTCTCTGGCGATGCTCCTCGCCGTCCTCCAGCCTTCTTCGCGACCCCGATGGCCGTGAAAGTCTTGAAGTCGAGGCCGCTGGCTGAGCTGCCCTCTGCTTTACCGCTGGAGACTCTATCAGCTCCAAGACGTCTCGAGGCAATTCCTCAACAACATGTCGTCGTCATTCCTTCTCCAGTTCTGTTATCTGGGCATCATGCTCTGATGGAGCGACACTCTCTTTCTTTGCTCAGACCACAGGAGCTAGCAAGCCTTGAATCTCCACTACCTTCCAGCTCCAATCATCCCACAAGCTCAGAACAAGTGGGCGAAGTGTGTGATTGAATTTTAAATTGAATCACGCCCACCTGACTTGCGAGCTCATGCTCGCTCTCTTCGGCACAAGCCACTGTGCCAGGAACTTGTTTCTGGAAGGACATGATCTCCGAAAGAGGAACTGGAACCAAAAGGCCCTGTCGGCCACCCTTTGCCACATGCTGGGCACCCTGAAAAGAGAAGAACAAATGCCGTGTAATGACTGAACACTAGAAATCCAAAACACAAAAAAAGAGAAAAAGAATAAAACAAACAAAAAAATGATGAGTTGCCACTATGTGCCTTGCCACGTGAACTCTGCTTTTTATGTTTCCCTTGCTTGTGTGAATTGTTGTGATTGATTGATATTCTGTAAACGTGAGTGTTTATTTATTTATTTATTTATTTATTTTGTGAGATATTTCTATTTTTTGTTGCCCACTGATGAATGCAGGTTTCAAAAGAAGAAAAAAAAGAGAGAGAAAAGAAAAAGAAAAAAAAGGATCATCACCATCTCACTGTGAATCACCTCCGCACTGTGTCTTGCATTATATTATATGATATTTACGCTATTAGAATATGCCAAGGACCTTACGGTCCGGACGAATCCGGGATCCGAGTTCCCCTTCAACAAAAACAATGATGATCTCGGAGGAGTTCGAGTCGTACGGATAGGCCGTTAAGTTGTGATAGAATGGGGACGACGGTTCCGTCCGGTGTGTCGGTGCGTGGATAAACGGGCCCCGGCTCAGTATCAGCTCACCAGATCGGTATCCTGACCTAGTCTCCACAACTTAACAATATTATCCTTAGTTATCTTCTATTTTCTTTGGTTTTATATTTTTCTTTTAAACCCAGCATGCATTCATGTAGGACTTTGATATCATTGTGGAAGATCATTCACTTAACTTGATTGCGAGAGTTGTTGTGCTTGAATTCTTGAATAATACGAGATATTCCATTCTGAGTCCAGTACTCAGTTTCCTCGAAACCACCTTGGGTTGGTCCTCCGGAAGAAACGTATGTTTGGATTTATCAACTGCTTTTTTTTTACTCCATGGGGCCCACCTCGGCCGCAGCACTTCCACATGGCTGGTAACCGCTCCCCGAGGTGAAACCCATAGGTCTACGACGAGGGTACTTCCGCGCAGAGAAGTTGGCCCCACCCTTTTATTTATGCTCAAGTGTAATTTTTCTCTTTCCTTATTTCCATCCGAACAAGCGTTGACTTTGGGGGACCCTCTTCAGGGTTGTTTTGTTGAGACTTTGGAACGGCTCCAATCCCAAGATGTTGAAAGCGTGTCACATCATACCTTGGCATCTACTTTTCAGTCCACTCCATTTCATTTCATTACCCTTTATTGCATTCCATTACATGTCGTTCCCCTACAAAGCGGATGCCAAGGCAGGGCAGCTGTAGACACGCCAATTTTGACATTGTGGCGAGTAGATCTCGTATTATATTATGATGCCCCAAAGCGGCCCTCCCGGTTGAATTTTTTAAATGGTCTTCAATTTTCTGACGAAGTTGAATAATGGTGAAACATGCATTCATGGTTCGAGCACATTGTTGGTCTGAGCATATGTATATAACAAGGTTCGTGCATCTTCATAGCAAGTCTATAAATTCTTCAGTTGTATCAACTCAAGCCTGTACATTCTTCTCTTTAAAGTCTATGCATAGCAAGTCTATACGTTGTAGCAAGTATGTACGTTCAAGTCTGTACGTTGCAGCAAGTCTGTACGTTCAAGTCTGTACGTTCAAAGTCTGTACGTTACAGCAAGTCTGTAAGTCCAAAGTCTGTACGTTGCAGCCAGTCTGTACGTTCAAGTCTATACGTTGCAGCAAGTCTGTACGTCCAAAGTCTGTACATTGCAGCCAGTCTGTACGTTCAAGTCTATACGTTGCAGCAAGTCTGTACGTTCAAGTCTATACGTTGCAGCAAGTCTGTACGTTCGAAGTCTATACATTGGCTTCACAAAGTCTGTACATCCTCAAAGTCTATACATTGGCTCCCTCAAAGTCTATACATTCCTATCTTTACCTACGTTACATCCATTTCTAAAGTCTATACATCCATTTCTAAGTCTATACATCCATTTCCAAAGTCTATACATTCATTCCAAGTCTACACATTCCTTCCAAGTCTATACATCCATTCCAAGTCTACACATTCCTTCCAAGTCTATACATCCACTCCAAGTCTATACATTCATCTCCAAAGTCTATACATTGGCTTCCTCAAAGTCTATACATTGGCTTCACCAAGCCTGTACATCCCCTCAAAGTCTATACATTGGCTTCCTCAGAGTCTATACATTGGCTTCATAAAGTCTGTACATCCTCAAAGTCTATACATTGGCTTCCTCAAAGTCTATACATTGGCTTCACCAAGTCTGTACATCCTCTCAAAGTCTATGCATTGGCTTCCTTAAAGTTTATACGTTCGTATCTTTACCTACGTTACAAAGTTCAAAGTCTATACATTGACTTCACACAGTCTGTACATCCTCTCAAAGTCTATACATTAGTTTCCTCCTAATCATCCTCACGTCTCTTTCTCTATTGACTACCTCTCAAAGTCTATACATTGTGTCTATACATTGACTACGTTACATCCTCACGTATCTTTCTCTCTCTCTCTATTTTCTTCCCTCTCTCTCTCTCACGTAACCCCCTTCTCACTGTTCTCACCCTCACTCTCGCTGCACACACCCACACCCCACTCACTGTTCTCACCCTCTCCACCACGGCACATACAGACACACACTGCGCACACTCCTCACTCTCAAGGCACACACACACGCACACTGTTCTCACCCTCACTCACACGGCACACTCACCTTCACTGCCACCCTGTCAGTTCCCACAACCGACGACGAGAACCCAGACCGACCCCTCTTTCATTCTACACAGCCACCGTCCTTCTGTTAGCCAACCCAAAGGCCCTCCTCCATCTCTCTCCCGCGGCCTTCGCCAACCGCACCACCTCCATCCGCCACGGCCATCGCCCGTCTCCTCCCCCTCACTTTCATCTCACCACGCCACCGCCGTGAAGCCTCTCCACGCCACCTGCATATCCCTGGCACCACCCTCCTCCATCCGACCAAGCTCTGCACCGGCCACTCCTCTTGCTCTCCCTATACCAGCACCCCACCACGTCCACGAGCCCCCTCCCCTTTTGCATGCACACCGCTGTCTCCCTCCGTGAACCCACTGCAGATGCCACCTCCACCTCCACCTCCACCTCCGCCTGCTAGCCCGCGCTACTGCCTCCCTCTCTGTCAACACACCCCCACTTTCTCTCCCACACTCAACAACCCACTGCAACCTCCCTCATCACCTCTCCCTCTCCCTCTCTTTCTCTCTGTAAGCCGCTGTCATCGCCCATCTCGTCGTCGTCGTCCACCCCTTCATCGCCGTCGCCATCCCGTCCACGTCGCCGCGAGCAACCCCCGTCTGCACCGAGCACCAGTCGCAGCACCACCTCCGCGAGCATGCCGTGATGCCGCTGCCACCTCACGCCGGCCACCTTCGCTGCCGTCACCCTGCCGGCCGCCGTCGCCGTCCGCCCTGGCCGCCGGACGCTCCCCGCCGAGCACCTCCACCCTCTCCCCCGTCGCGATTTCTCTCTCTCACTCCCTTTCTCTCTCCTCTCGGTTTCTCTTCCCCCTCTCTCATCCTGTTCCTTCTCTCCCTCTCTTTCTCTTTCTCTTTACCCATTTTTTATTTCTTCTCATCTCTCTCTCCTCCTGTCTCACCTGATCTCTCTCTATTTTAATATTTATTCTCTTCTCTTTCCCCCTCTCTCATCCTCTCTCTTCTCTCTTTCTCCCTATCTCTCAAACTTACTGCTCTCTCCTCCTCTCTTTCTCATATTTTTTTATTTTATTTTTTTAATCTTCTTTCTCACTCTCTCTCACACCCCCTCTCCCTTTCCCTCTCTCTTTATCCTCTCTGCTCTCTCTCTCTCCCGATCCCTCTCTCATCTTTCCCTTTTTTTTTGTTTTTTTTATTTCTCCCCCCTTTCCCTGTCCCGATCTCTCTCTCACCCTCTCTCTGCTCTTGTCTCTCCCACACGTTCTCTCCCCCATACCCGATCTCTCTCTCTTATTCTCACTTTCTCTTTTTTTATTTATTGTTTTTCTCCTCCCCCTCTCCCTGTTTCTCTCTCTCTCTCTCGAACTTTCACTTTCTCTCTTTCCCTTTCTCTCCCTCTCACGCTGCCTTTCTTCCACCTTTCACATTCACACAGTTTCATGTTCATACATGTTCACGTTCTGCACACACATCCACATAGTTCACACTCAACACACACACAACACATACAACTTTCTTATTTTGCTTTGTAACCCCTCATCTAATTATATATATATATATATACTTACATATATTGGCTTATACACATAGTGAGAAGAGTGCATATATATTATGTATGGTATATATATTATATACTCACATATATAGATATAAATATATATTATATATATCTTATATTCATTTTGTAGATATATGTGTATATATATGTGTGTGTGTTTATATATGTCATGTACATACCTGAGTGTAATATGTTCTGTAATATTATCATTTTAAAAGTGCAGAAAGAAAGGCGAAGCCTTCGCCCCCCCTTCGTGCTTTTGTGTGTTCCCCTACACGAGGGAACTGTCGTCCCACCATTCCCCCGGATTGTGCCCGCGTTGTTGGAGCGTTCCTCGAAGCCCCTCGGCTTCTCTCACCTTTGTTATCCCATAGTATTTCTAGTCGTTTATTCATGTTATTATTGTCTTATTCCATGTATTGCTATCATATCATATTATCGTTCTGACTTAATTGTTATTTCTGTGTTTGTTCTTTTTGCAGGGTAACCAACTCAAAAGCCCTCTTCTTCGGCCAGCCGAACGAAGAGGAAGAAGGAGCCCATATCATCCCGCGTCAAAGGCAAAAGCGATCAATCTATTCGGGAACCTCGGTCCCTGGCGATCACACCACCAAACGCGTGCTTGTAGTAATTTTTATTTTATGTCTATAATACCCGCGGATAGCTAAATCCCGCACGGGTCTGTTTGTACTATAATCGGTCGCAGTGGATCATTTCACCGTGGTCATTTACTTTCAACACTTCCTTTCTGCACTTTGTTATATTATTGTTAAAACCCCTCAGGATCAATGTCCTGCGGCGGTCTGTTTACTCTGTTATATTTTTGCTATTATAACTGTGTGAGGAGTGATATGCCGTTCCAAATTCTGAGTCTACGTGTGTTTTTGTGTCCGCCAATTTCTACTACGTAGAGTCCCAGGATACGAACTCGGTATATGAAAAACTGCTCTCGGAATGGTAGGTCACGCCTACCAGGAAGGGGTTCAGTTTACGTGAGAGGGTCTTCGGATCCCTATCTCTGCCTTGTACCAGAATTCGGTAAGTCTAGGTTCTCCGCGTTCCCCTACAGAGTGTCCTTTCATGTCGTACTCTCCACTTTTTTCTATTTCACCCCCCTTTACGCACGCGTTTCATCATTTTTTTCCTTTCACTGAGAGGGAGAAACCCCATCTCTCTCTCAGTCCACCACGTGACGCGTTCACAAGCTACCGACGGATGGTCTTTAGAAAAGGTCCATTGCCTTGGTAGCTGTAGTTCAATCTGATCTTGCTGATTTTCACCAGCATCTTGTTGTTCTTCACTTCCTGATGTATTAACTTTCTCTAACAACTTTCCCGTATCATCCTCTTCTGATTCTCCTTCCTACAAGATAGACTTGTCATTAGTGTTCTTGGATGATGATTCATCAACTATGACATGGGGGCTTTCCTCAACTACAAGGGTTCTCAAGTTGTACACTCGATAGACTCTTGAGCTAAGAGAGTATCCAAGAAATATCCCCTTGTCACTCTTGGGGTCAAACTTAGCCAAGTCCACCTTGCCGTTGTTATGGATGTAACAAATGGAGCCAAAAGGTTTGAAGTAAGAAATATTCGGTTTCTTACCTCGATATAGCTCATAAGGTGTTTTCTTTAACAAAGGCCTTACCATGGCTCGGTTTATTATGTAGCACGCAGTGTTCACGGCTTCAGCCCAGAAATACCTTTATAAACTGTTCTCATTTAGCATAGTCCTGACCATTTCAACTAGTGTTTTGTTCTTCCTCTCAACTACCCCATTTTACTCGGGGGTCCTTGGTGTGGAGAAGTTGTGCATATACCCTTGATCCTTGCAGAAATTACTGAGCTCATGATTATCAAATTCCTTACCATGATCACTCCGCACGGTCTTGATGCATCATCCTTTTTCATTTTGAACCATCCTGTAAAATGCTTCAAACTCCATCAAGGTATCACTTTTGTGAGAGAGAAAATACACCCAGCTATATCTTGAAAAGTCATCCACAATTACAAACCCATATAGCTTACCACCCAAGCTATGTGTTCTGCTTGGTCCGAACAGATCGATATGAATCAATTCAAGGGGCTTAGAAGTGGTTAGTACATCACTCTTACATTTGAAGGATGTTCTTGTCTGTTTGCCCCTGCTGCATGCCCCACAGATTCCTTCATCGACAAGCTTCAACTTGGGCAAACCAACAACCGGATTTTTTCTAAACAACTTCAACATCACATTAAAACTGGCATGTCCAAGACGGCGATGCCAAAGCCATGCATCATCAGATCTTTTAGCAACCAAACACAGATTGTTATGTGAAACATCATCTAGATCAATCATATAAACATTGTTGTGTCTGAACCCTATGAATTTAATTTCATTAGAGTTTCTATCTACCATAGTACAGTGTGTAGAATCAAAAGACACATTGCAGCCTTTATCACAGAGTTGACTGATGCTCAGGAGATTATGATGCAAGCCTTTTACAAGTAAAATATTTTCAATGACTTGAGTTTGGTTCTTACCTATCTTACCTTCTCCGACAATTTTTTCTTTGTCTTTTCCCCCAAAAGCTACCACTCCACCATCCTTTTCTTGCAGGTCTGCAAACATTTTCTTATTTCCCGTCATATGCCTTGAACATCCACTATCCAGATACCATTTGTTCTTTTGAGCTCCAAAGCATACCTGTAAATTCAAAGCAAATACTTATGGGGTTTTTGGTACCCAAGCAAGCTTGGGTCCATGATGGTTAGACAAAGGAGGCCTATATGACCTATTCACTATTCTTGCAAAATGTTCATCATCAAATCTCATGGTTCTGCAATCATACATATCATGGCCTAATCTTCCACCATAAAAATATATAGTGACTTTGTTACCACGGCTTCTCCTCCTGTTTGCATTCATAAATGAGTTATGCATGTGTGTGTTAGACAAGGAGGAAAATGAGCCTCTTGAAATCCAAGGAGTCATGTGTGTTTTTTCATGAGGATCCACCCAAGTGTTCATAACTTGTTTCCCTTTTTCCAATGTAGCAAGAACATTTTTCAACTCATTTATCTCTAGCATCAAGGTTTCAATTTTCTGTTCAGCTGTTTCCTTGATTTGATTACATGCAATTCTTTCCGACCTTTCTTGTTCTAATTCCCTCTTCAAGTCTTCATACATTTTGACAAAATTGGTTTGATCTTCACGCATGCATGAACTCTCTTCTTCAAACAATTCAGTTTTAGACATAAGAATTTCATTTTCATGTTTGAGATTCTCAATTTCAGATTTCAAGGCATTGCAACTTTCACAAGAATTTTTAGCATGCATAAATTGCTCCATCTTCTTTTTCAGAAGTTTGTTTTCAGATTTCAACTTTTTGCATTTTCCATATAATGATTCATAAGCAATCTGCCATTGTTCACAAGTAAGATATTCGGATTCAGAATCTACCTCATTTGAGTTGTCCTCGTCTGCCATGAAGCACAGATTCTGAACAAGCTCATCTAAGTCATCTTCATTCCTGGATCCTTCCTCATCCTGTCGTTCCATGTGGCGACCATGGCTTTGGGTTTTTTGAATTTTCCTTTCTTGAATCTCTTCATCAAATCCGGGCACTCACCCTGCATGTGACCAGGTTTCTTGCATTCATAGCAGATTACTTCATCCTTCTTACTACTTTCATTTTTCTTAGGACCTTGTCTTCTTGGTCCTTTTCTAAACTGACCACCGAACTTCCTGGTATTCTTGACAAATTTTCTTGCTCTTCTGGTGATCATAGCAACAAGCTCCTCATCTTCAGTGTTAGCCGTGGAGCCTTCCTCACTTTCATCAGATTCTTGTGGGTTTACCTTCAATGCCAATGTTGTGGCTACCTTCTTCTTTTTGTGATCCTCCTCGCTCCTTTTGAAGTTAATCTCGTATGTCATCAAGGAGCCGACTAATTCATCCAAAGTCAAAGTGCTGAGATGCTTTGAATCTTCAATTACAGTGGCCTTTGTGTGCCACTGTGGTGATAAAGATCTCAGTACCTTCCTTACCAGATCTCAGTTTGAATACTCCTTCCCAAGAGCCTTCAAACTATTTGTAATTTCCATCAGCCTTGCAAACATTTCAGAAATGGATTCTTCTGGCTTCATCATAAACAACTCATAATCTCGGACCAATAGATTTGCCTTGGTCTCCTTGACTTCAGAAGTTCCTTCATAGATCAAGCGTAGCTTGTCCCACATTTCCTGTGCAGAGGAACACATATAGAGATTCGTGAGTATTCATTTGGATGAATAGCACATTGAATTATATTCATGACCTTAAAGTTTGCTACACAATTATTGATATGTTCATCGTCCCAATCATCTTCATTGTCAGGCAACTTGTAAGGACCTTTATTGATCACATTCCACACATCATACTCTTGAGCACTCATGAAAACGTACATTCTGTTTTTCCAATAAGTGTAGTTTGTGCCATCAAAAAATGGAGGCCTATGTACTGAATGCCCTTCGGGCATCATCCCTCTGTTTGCCATGATCTAGGATCTAGCTCTTCGACCGTGAGGTCGAGTCAATCAGAGACCAGAGCTCTGATACCAATTGTTGTGTCTCGGAGGGTGGCAATCAAGAGGGGAGGGGTGAATTGATTGGCCAATAAAAATTAATTACTAACTGAAATGCTAGTAGGAATGAAAACCATAAAATAGAAGGAGATCTAGTTAAGCAAACACTCAACCTTACCGGAACAAGATCTCTCTCGCGAGTACACGGTAACGTAGGATTTCTAATCTCAAACCAACAAAGAATCAATACATTCCAATTTCATAACCCATGAAGTTCAAAGAGACAATCACATGGAAACAATAAGCCATTTAGCAATATCTCATTTGACATCATCAAAACTCTTGAAGCCACACATCATAGACTTGGGAGCAACATAAGCATCCAATATTAAATAAATTTTGAGTTAAAACGAGGGTACCTTCCATCATTCCACCTTCATTAGGTTTGGCTTCTATCAATGCTTGAAGTCTTCCTTAACATCTTGGTCCACCTTGATGCTTGCCTTGTGGGGATTGATCCTTAATGAGAGAGCAATTAGATATCCTGTGGTCCTTACTCCTGCAGTGTAGACATACTCTTAACCTCCTCCATCACTCCTCTAATCGGTGACCACCTTTGTCACAATACTTGCAACATTCCTGAGATGATGCAGCATGGACGATATGTCTACCTCATTCCTTAAATTTCTTGTCTCTTTGGAATCCATTATCTCCATTCGGCCTTTTTTTTTATCAAATGTAGACTTGAAATCCTCGGAACCAGTAGCTTGCTCCCTCTTCACAACCTTCCCCTTGATCTTATCAGTCATTTCCGTAACATCTTCTAACAATTGGGCCTTCTTAACCATATCAGTATAAGTTTGAATATCCATGGGCGTTAATTGGAGAATAAAATAAAGTCTTAACCCATTCACGAACTTCTTTGCCTTCATCCTCTCAGTGCTAACCAAATGTGGAACATAACGAATCATACGGGAAAACTAGGCCTCATACTCAGCTACAGATAGACTCCTTTGCTTAAGAGAGACAAACTCTGTCGCCTTTTTCTCTCAGACTCTTTCCGAAAAATACTTGTTGTTGAAATGCTCCAAAAATTCATTCCAAGTCACTTTGTCATAGGGCAACATTGATTCTATAAACTCCCACCAAGCCCTAACATCTCTCTCCAATTGAAACGTAACTAGCAACACATTCTTTTGACCAGAATATTGCATGATCCTAAATATCCTTTTCAACTCGTTGACCCAATGCTCAGCTTCATCACGGTCAATGGAACTGTTAAATCTTGGGAGATTCATTCCTCTGAAATTTTGATGCAAGTACTCCACTTCATGATGAACTCCACCTTGAGCAACTTGTTATAGAGCTTGAGTCAACTCTTAGACAGTCCTTTTCATCTCTCTCCATTGAGTACGCTTGGCAACCATCTCAACAACAATCTAACTCCTATAAAACAACTTTAAACGTTAATTATTTTATTCCTTCTAGAATTAAGCATATTTTAATATTTAACCCAAGGCTCTACCCAATTTGACCGATTGCCTATCAAGGTACAAACATAGGTTAATGTCCTAATACTCATGACAATCTAAACTTATGGTACCAAAATATAGGGTCTAAAGAAATCTAGGCTTTGATACCACAAAACTGTTGTTGTACATCCTTGGTTTTGATGATGTCTAACTATAATCAATTGTGTGATATGTTATTTCCATCAAAAAGATGTAAACGTTCTGAATTATGCAAGTGAACATGTCAAGGAACTCAAGTCAACTCAAGCACTCAAGCCAAGAAGCAAGCTGACTTGAATCCCAAGTGAAAACAAGCCAAGAGCACAAGAACAGATCCTAAGTCGACTTAAACCAGTGTTAAGTCGAGTTAAATAGGCATCCAGAAGCTGTTGTATGATCAGAACAGATCCTAACTCGAGTTACACCAGTTTTAAGTCGAGTTGTCGAGGCATCCAAAAATTACACTGTGAACAGAATAGATCCTAACTCGAGTTACACCAGTTTCAACTCGAGTTGAGGATTTCCCAGAAGCTCAATTCATTCAAATTCAAGGCTAAGTTGAGTTACATTACAGCCCAACTCGACTTAAATCGGAAGAGGGTCCAGTAAACCCAAATTGGAGCCCATCTTTGACACGTGATCCCAAGTAATAAATGGTGGGATCCATACTATGAGGAAGAAGCCACGTGGAGAACCTTTTTGGAGGGAAAATATGCTAATCCTAACAACTACTAATGCAAGGGCCCCACAAGATTCTTCCAGAAGAAGATATATCGTGGATTCAGTTTTGGCTTTTCAAATGGAGCGTGAAAAAGGGGATTATTGAGAGAAGCTAGCGCGGGAAGAGTTTGCGGGAGAAAGAGGAGCGAACCGAGAAAGCAGAGGTGAAGAGTGCGCATCAAGCAAGAAGAAGAAGAAGAGCAACAAGAAGAAGAGAGAAACAAGAGAGCAATAAGAGGAGAACCAGGTGCAGCCAAGGAGAAGAAAGAACTTCCCACGTGAGTTTGAGCCAGAGAAGAAGACCTTCCTTCCTAGAAGATCATCTGCTACAAGCTGGTCATATTGCTGCAGTTCAGAAGCTCAATTGAATAGGGGATCAGATCCAGGCTTTAGTGAAGACATCTCTTACTCTATCCTTACTAGATCTTGTAGCAACATTCCAACTCTATTGTTTTTCCTTTTGATTCTCTTTTACTTTCATCCAACTATATCTCATCTCCTATTGTGAAGTAGGAGGGTTCAGATCTGGGCGAGTGTGCTCAGACCTGGTGTCCAGGTGGTGTTGCCTGAAGGCTACTTGGCAGCGGGTTGTAGAGAGGTGTTTTCTCTGTGGTTAAGCTATGTATCAGCGTTGGGGTGCGTCCCCGGTCAAGCTGTGTGTCAGCAGTGAAGCCTCACTCGATTGAGTGAGGGGTGGACGTAGGTGCTCATGTGTTGAGGCCGAACCACCTTAAAACTGTTTGTCCCTGTGGTGTGCATTTGTGTGTTTATGGTGCAGGTTGTGTGAATGTCTCACTCAATAGATGAATGCTTAGGGCCGATCTAATGCTGTCTATCTAGTTCGCATTCACTCTATTTGATATAGGTTTGGTTATTATGTGCTTCCCTCATCTTCGACTTGCTCTCTATTGAGAGTAAATTCAACTTGCATTAAAATCTGACAGTCATTGTTTAGATCTGTCTTAATTTGGGGTCAATCTATTCACCCCCCCTCTAGATTTCTATCTCTAAGATCCATTCGACACTCAACAGTTGTCACGTCCCAAGTGGGGAATATCAAAACACGATAGTTGTATCAAGCAATCAGAGCAAGCACTATAAGATATCAACATTCCACAAAAGAGATGATTCCAAGTATGTCAAAATGGACAAAGTCAAGTTCTTGTTCTCCAAAAATACCGAGTCTATTAAAATTTACTTCACGGTGACTCAAATTCCAACTCTAAAGAAAAAGGGAGAATTACATAAGCTATCTCATTCTAGACTAGACAACTAAACATACAACTTTGAAGGATATCGATACACTCGATCACTATTCGCCCTTCCCATTTGAGTGCATTGCATCTTCAAAATTATCTGAAAAATATTAAATAACATTGGGTGAGCGAAAGCTCAGTAGGAATTATATCTCTTGACCAGGTAATTATAAGTGATTAACATCTTGACAATATAAAGATACTAAATGATAAAACAGAGCGAATCCATAAAACAAATCATTAGGATAATAATTAGAGATGTCATGAGGGTTTAATCAATAGGGACAAAGAATCAAGCTAATGAAATATAGAGAACAAGACATAGATTTCAACCAGAATAATCAAAAGAATAACATAGAGTTCAATTTCAAAGAAATATAACTAGGATATTAATTCAAAGGAATTTAGCATGAGAAGATCCTGGAGGTAACCAATACAGGCTCAAGAGGTGGCTCTCACTTTGTAGCACTTTGCTCCATAATGACTGAAGAGGTGGCTCTCATAGCGTAGCACTTTATCTTATATGGCACATAGTTCCTAATAAAGAATCAATAACAGTAGATAAATATATATCAAATGAAGAATATGTAACAAATGAACATAACTATAGGTTAACCATATAACAATTGAATTCTAAAAATATATATCCTCTCGGGCCAAGAATATCAAGTAGCAAGTCAAGAAATCAATCATATATCAAGAGAATCAATCAACCATTCATATAACATGTAGGTGAATTGTCTAGATCAAATCTTGCATATTAGTTTGTGCAACGTCACACCGATCATTCACACTCCCATGGACACAAGTACTTTTGAGCATTCCGTCTAGGACCAGATCAATCCCCTAAATTGGCAGTATTGAATGTTAAGTGGACCCAAACTCTCAAATAAATCACCAAATAATTTCATATAACAATGGCTAAGTAGATTCAAGAAAATCATGTTCAAGTAATGCGAAGTAGAACAAATAGAATGCAAGGATTTCATTTAATGTAAGTTGCAAGAATGCGAGAATTACATTGAGAAGTATGTGTTTTGAAGGAAAACTTAGTGTAGAACTTAGTTTAGAGAATCGAAAGATCAAGTTTACAGGAAGATAAAACTCTAGTTTTCACAAAGATTAAGAGGTTCTAATTTACAGAGACAGTAATAACCAGATTTCACAGAAAATCACGCTAAAACATGGGTCAAATCATATCTCAACAGTTAAACACGGACTAAAGTCATTTGATAAAACGTGGTTGACAGCAGGGTCATGTTTAGAAATAATCAGATAGAATGCGGTTGGTCGCATGGGTGCGTTCAGAAGAAATCAGGTAAAACGCGGTTGGTTGCATGGGTGGATTCTGAAGAAATCAGATAGAACGCGGGCGGTCATGTGGCCGTGTTCAGATGAAGTTGGATAGAACGCGGTCTATCGCCATATCACGTTCAGAAATATAGATTGAACGCGGTCTCTGGTTGTGCCGCATTAGAATAGACAGAACAGAACTGTGTCTCAGATTGGGAACCCATTTTAAAAGGCCGGTTAAATCACATCTTAACAGTAAGATGCGATTCAGAAGTGTCTTTAGGGTTTTTGTGGTACAACCAACACGACATCTATATGAGAATCCATGGCTTGCGGAGACTTACGGAGGCCTTAGTGAAGAAGTTCCAGTCTGACAAGAGGAATATTGTGCGAAGGGTCCTAACTTCACCAAGAAAGTGTTTTTGCGAGAAACCAAATTAGAACGAAGTCGACAGATACGCGTCACCGGGGTGACGTGATCTCAAGATGAAACATTAATCTAAAATCATAATGTATCAAAAACGTCGATCATATCAAGTGAAACAATTTAAAAGCAGAGGCTAAACATGGAGAGTGAAATCTTATAGCACAAGTAACAATGCTAAAATTACAACTTTAAGATATGTTTTTTAAGACATGAGAAGATCAATTTAGAAGAGGAAATCAAGACATGATAGAGATAAGGACATAAAGATAGAATCAATCAAACATAGACTTTAGGAATAATTAGAATGTAGTTGCCAAGTAAATTAACGTACTTTCATGAGTTCATCACCTAGCCAGTTTTATTTCAGACGGCATTGTTTAGGAAAGACATGATTTTGAAAACAAATTTAAAACTCTAAAATACTATTTTAAACACTGGAATATCTCATGAATCGTGTTTGGTCGTGGTCGTCTCAAGCGTCACGTTCAGGACGAAGAGCAGAAGATCGTGGCCTTTACAGAGGACGGGATCTGGGCATAAAACATCGATGCGATCTATCACACTGCCGCGTTCAGAACGCGGTCTTTGCAATGAATGTTTGTCAGTCTAAAATCAGAAACTTGTAGAAGGTCATCGGAACTCGAAAAATTCACGATTTTGAAGGCAAAATTGACAATGAATTCAAGATCTTTCAAAACAAAACTTGTACGAAATTAAATCATGCATCTAACTAAACATGTCTTGGGATTTAGTTAGGTTTAGCCTGAGAGAAAATCTACCAAATCGAAGACCAAAGGAAGAAGAGGAACGGACGATGAACTCGAAGAACTCCCACTAATCTCCCCACGAACACGCCTCGATCGCGCCCAGCATCCTTCCCACGAATGATTAGAGTTGCCTGGAAGGGGATTACGAGATATTTATAGATCTAAACCCCTCTAGAGTCCTAATCCTCTAGATCTAAAAGGGATTATATCAAATACCCAAATTTTAATTTATCTCTAAATAATCCACAAGGACTCTTCTAAAAACATTTATACCTCTCTCAATTGGATGGGGGCAAACCTAACAAAACAAGGTCGATCTTATCTTTAATGGTCTAATCAATTCTAAGGTTTAGCCCACTAACGGCCCATTAACCTAATTCTATTTAGGGTTTCTATAAAACTAGGAGTAACACCCTTTTAAGGCCCATAAATATTTTAACATTAGCCTAAATTAATTTTAATCTCAATTAATTTAAAGGCTTATGTCAATTATTGTAAATATAAATTTTAGTCGACATTATATTATTTGATGTTTCACAAAATGATATTTTAATTTACCATTATATTATTTTATCGCAAGGATTATTATTTTATTAATTATTCTCTCGTTACTCGTTATCATATTCGATCTTTTATTGTATCATTTTCTCTTCTCATATATAATTATTATTATCAAATTTTATTTATTAATTAGACGGGTTGTTACAAAAGGGTCATCCGTTAGAGGGTTTGATGGTGTTTGGGGCGCGCGAACGTGGGGTACAAGAACGTGGGTCGGCTAATCCCGAGTGAGCTCTAATGGTCGATGTTTTTGAACTGAACTGTGAGTCGGACAATGACAATCATGTCTCCCGCAAGTTGCTATCAGGCGATTCACGGTGTCTTAAATGGTTGAGACGAAGGTCATTAAGTTCGGTTCGAAAGGCGGAAAAAATGTGATACCACGACATTTCTCCCCGTGCAAATCCGCCATGGTTGGAATGTGTGTACGAAGAGTTGTGATTTTTATGTTCGCATGAGATTTGCCCGCCCTTCTAGAATGGCTATATATACATCGTCTTCCTCCTTCAGAATGAGGGGCTATACTTGAACACATAGAGGTCCATACTCAGGAAGCAGCAAGGAGCTGCCATCAACCCCATCGCAGGTACAACAAACGAAAGGGTAGCCGTCTTCCTACTGCGCTCTCGCCTGGATAGCAATTATTTCTCGGAAGGGGACAGACTCTCGAGTCTTGGTGTTCGTTTTCCCGCATACCAAACTTGACATGGATTTTCTACATCTGCCAAAAACGTCTCTTTGGATCTATGCTCCCGAACATTCCGACATTGGTGCATGCCTAACTCTACGCAGTGGCTCTGTTATAATTTATGTTTTAAATTTTAAAATATTTGATCGATTAGTCTCATATTAAAAAATAAAAAATATTTTTATCCATTTTTAGTTGAGACTCTTATCTTTATTATGTATTTTTTCAAAGAGATTATGGAGATGAGACTATTTGAGCTAGTAGACTCTTGGACTCTTATCCTCTTTCTCTCTCTCACACACACACACGAATTATTTTACCTTGGCGTCCGTACGTGTGATTCTCGATGATTATTTTTTTTATTTTTAATCATTCGACCGAATATCTCTTCAATTCTTTCCGTATTCTCTTCGAATTTTCCTCTTTGGGCAGATGGATATGACTCGATCAAGAGTCACTTCTCGAGAGGGGATTTGAGGAGAGTCGATTTCCTGTGAGAGACACGGCTTAATTAGGAGTTTTCTTTCACCCTACGGTTATCTCTCTCGAGCTCCTCTCTCCTATCGTATTCTTCCTCTCACGAGAGTCTCCTCTCACAGTGATCTTCGCATCCCACAACGCGAGTTGGAGTACACCTTCGCGTCACCGTCGATCTCGATCATCGTATTTTGAGAGAAATTATATCGCAAAATCTATCTGTATTAGAATAAGAGTGAAATAATTTTTAAAAAAACGGCTACGCATTTAGACTTGAGTTTATTTTTTGATGATTTATTTTTTTTAATTTCTATATTTAAATCTAATAAAATATCTCTACTCCTACGTAATCATTCCAACAGTCCGTTACGTGTTATTATTAACCACATACAAAGACGACCATGAAGGTCATGGGTTTTTCTTTCACACCATCTGGCTGTTCGTTCCACCAGTGACGGAGAACATGCTGCTGTGCCAATTAGCCTATCTGTGATGGTTCACCGACATGGACATCTCTTTCTTTCGAGGGGAATGTCTCGAGGGTTCTATCTCTCTCTCTCTCTCTATATATATATATATAGATATCAGAGTGTTCTTCGTAGGTAGCTGGGGAGTCCTTAAAGAAAAATATTGCTCTTTGCATTGTGATTTTAATTTGGATCTCGATCCTCAAATAATCTGCCTAAAAACAGATAATATTGCGCAACAACATAGAAACTTCTTCTATTGAAGAAGACACGTTTAATGAATCACATGATAAAAAAGGAGAAAAAAAAGAGAGAACGAGGTGCTGCTAACTCCTCTTCGTGCTTCCACCCTTCTCTGACGGTTCCGCTCTAGCACGTGGATCAGTCTGCAGACCCTTTTGGATATATGATCTCGTTTAGGACGCATTTAGTTCGGACATATTAGATGAAGTTATTTAAAAAATCCATGTATGTCATAGATTTTTAAGAACAACAATCTCACGTCTCTCCCTCCCTCCCTCCAACCCCCACTTTGGGCACAGTGAAAGTAATTATAAATGCTTGTGTCGTTAATAAAAGCGTTGGTGAGGTTAAAAGTGTTGATGTGATTTTATACCATGCTTAAATGATAAGTTTGGAGTTTAAATGAGTTAGTTAAATGACTAATGAGTTAAAAATGAATATTTAATGGCTAAATGATCTCAAAATCCACTCATAAACTCTTCTCCGTAAGATTTTTGGAATTTTGAGTTGCCCTCGTTGATGTGTCTATCTCTCTCCTAATAAGAAAATATGTGAAGTACAAAATCCAAAGCCCATATGTAACATTTCGTTGGGAATAAAATTTTATTGGAGATTCCAATCATCCCAACCAAATGGCCCCTTAGGGCACGTTTGGTTCGGTTGATCATGGAATCCCTTATAAAATTTTCATCCCAACCACATGTGACTTTAGGGGCTAATTGATAACTGAGCACGGTTAGCGCAAGCGACTCCGTAATGACCCGCATTTTTAGATCTTTTTTTGCGGATTACGAATTGTGTCCGAGTGAATTTCATACTTTAATTTTGGATCTTCGGACTCCCGGATGGTGTTTAGGTGGGTCATTTCGGGTCCGTGGTGGCGAGTTGAGTGACCTTACTTTTTTCGAGAATTTTTCTGCCTCAGATTATACTTTTTGAGAATTTTGGGATTAATGTGAATTAAAAAAAAAGAGATAACAAAAATAAAAATAAAAATCTAGTAAGTCCCCCCCCCCCCCACCGTTTCTCTCCCTAACCCTCTCATTTCTCTCCCTCTCTCCCTCCACCTCTCCGGTGGCCGAAGGATGGTGGCGGTGGGCAAGATCGGGAGTGGCGTAGGGTGCGAGGGCCGGGACGGACGTGAGCAGCTGACAGTGTGCTCGTGAGCTCGGGGTTCGACTCGTGCGAACGCGGCATTTTCTGGCGGTTTTCTTCGCAAGAGGTAGGGGGACGGACCCTCACTACTTTTCTCGCGTTTTGAGCAAGAGAGAGGGGTTTATCGCCTTTTTGGGAGAAAATGCATGTTTGGACCGTGAGCACGGATCGACTAGCCTAAATCGGGTTTTGAGTATGGCATTGCGATCGGGGATGGTCCCCCATGTGTTTCGGAGGTTTTCAAGCCCAATGTGGGCGCGTCGGGCATGGGAATGTGCCTCCGGGGGTGGTCCCCAGAGGGGACCCTTAACTGCGAACATCCCAGTTGGGCGGCTAGAGTGCTGGCCGCTGATGCGGCGGCATCGTAGAAAGGATCGACGACACTCCGGGGACGCGAATAAGACTGGATAATCACTGCCTTGCGCAGCTCGGCCTCACACCGGACGGTTTCTCACCGGGCGACACTCTATTCTCACAAAGGAGATGGAGGGAATGGGGGTGACAAGAGGAGAAACTCTTATCACATAGGATTCTTTTCATTCAATCTTCATATGAAAACTTTACACATTAGCCCCCTTTATATAGGAAAGACTATGTCCCACTAGGACATTCATACCCTTAGTCATTTCAACAAATGACTTCCATGTCCTAGTCTAATAAAACAAACTACAACAGCCATTATTTGACTTGTGGGGTTTAATAAAATAAAATACGTAACTTTTG
Source organism: Amorphophallus konjac (assembly GCA_022559845.1). Taxonomy (NCBI): domain Eukaryota; kingdom Viridiplantae; phylum Streptophyta; class Magnoliopsida; order Alismatales; family Araceae; genus Amorphophallus; species Amorphophallus konjac. Next base: position 241,325,848 of record CM040128.1, read on the forward strand.
GCTATGACTAGTCTAATAAAACAAAAGTAAATAATACATGTAATAATACATGTATTTTACATAATCAATACACACAAATACGTACTCAGAACGCCGAGTCTTCGAGTGAGTCTTCAAGCCACAAGCTCGGTGATGTCGGGATGGTACGATGTCGGCTCCGAGTAATGGGTCCAGTAGTGGGCCCGGTGTCTCCACCAACCCTCCCGGGTGGCTGGAACTCGACTCCGTCGAGTAAGGGGGGACACTACTATGGTAGTGCTCTAGTAGATCTGGATCGAGGCGCTGGAGATCTTCTCGACTGATTCAGGAATCATCAGAAGGTAGACGGTCCCGCCATCAGATAAGGTAGCGCTGGTACACTCTACTGCGTATAGCTGTCACCTGCTCATCCAGTATCCTCTCAATTTGCTCGCGCAGTGCTCTCGAGGCTGGGGGTCGCACAGAGGTGTGCTCACTCTCAATGGGAGGAGAAGGCTCGAAAGGGTCACTAGGAATCGTTGTGGGTTCCTTGTAGGCCACTAGGTCTGCCACATTAAAAGTAGAACTAATCCCATATTCGGAAGGTAAGTCCACAACATAAGCATTGGAGCCAATCTTTCGCAGTATTTGGAAGGGACCATTACTACGGGCTTGCAACTTTTTAACGGCTCCCGAGGGGAGTCGTTCGGGTTGAACCCGTACCATGACCAAGTCACCTTCTTGAAATTCGTGGCGACGCCTATGTGAATCAGCCAATCGTTTGTAAGTCTCATTACTGAGACTTATTTGCTTGCTAATTGACTCATGTAGACTCTTAACATGTTGTGCAAATTCTTCAGATGCCTTGGACGTTCTAGACTCGAGGGGAAGGGGAATAAGATCAACAGGTTTCCTAGGCTTGTATCTATGCACGACCTCAAATGGACTCATACCGATAGACCTATTGACATAGCTATTGTATGTAAATTCGGCTCTGGGTAAGAGAAGATCCCAAGTGCCAGAATGATCCCCTACGAGACACCTCAATAGATTCTTTAAACTCCTATTGACGACCTCTGTTTGCCCGTTAGTTTGTGGGTGATAGGCAGTGGAGAATTTGAGCTTAGTGCCAACTAGGTGCCAAAGTGTCTTCCAAAAGTAGCTAGTGAACCGAACATCTCGGTCAGACACTATAGTTTGGGGGAGACCATGCAGACGCACGACTTCATCAAAGAACATGTGGGCTACTCTAGATGCATCAGATGTTTTAGAACATACAATGAAGTGGGCCATCTTAGAGAACCGATCAACTACCACGAAGATGGAGTCATGTTTGTGAGCAGTGCGAGGTAATCCAAGGATGAAATCTATGCTCACATCAACCTATGGTCTATCAGGAATGGGGAGAGGAGTGTAGAGACCAGTGTTCTGTTTGACCTGTTTGGCCATTGTGCATGTCCGACACTGGGCTATAATTTTGGCCACATCTTTCTTCAGGTCAGGCCAATAAAAATGCTCCGCCACAGAATGGATGGTCTTGTTTCGTCCAAAATGACCAGCAAGACCTCCAGCATGCATTTCCCATATTAGGAAGTCCCGTACAGAAGTCCTCGGGACACAGAGTTGCTATCCTCGAAAAAGAAAACCAACTTGGAGTAGATAGTCAGAAAATATTGTCGAGGTTCCAGCGGACAAGGCAGAGTAGGCAGGGCCAACGTCGGGACACTCTCTATAGAGTTCCTTCATGCGGTCAAATCCAGTGACCTCTACCCGAACAGTGGAAAGAAGGGAGACCCTTCGACTCAAGGCGTCGGCCACCTTATTCTCTTTTCCAACTTTATGTTTTAGGATAAATGTGAAAGACTGGAGGAATTCAACCCACCGACCATACCTTGGGTTTAAGACCTTCTGAGAGCTAAAGAATTTCAAAGCCTCGTGATCCGAGTATAAGACAAACTATTGTGATAAGAGATAGTGTCTCCAGTGTTTGAGGGATTGAACCACGACATAGAATTCCTTATCGTAGGTGGAGTAACGAAGCTTTGCATCAGAAAGCTTCTCACTGAAGTAAGCCACAAGGTGGCTTTCCTGACTAAGCACTCCTCCGATACCTACGCCAGATGTATCACAAGATATCTCAAAGACTTTAGAAAAGTCTGGCAGGCGGAGGATAGGGGCTTTGGTCATGAGCTCCTTTATGACAAAAAAAAGTCTGGGAGACGGCTTTGGTCCACTCAAAATTTTCTTTACAGATGCAATCCGTAATGGGTGCCATAGTGGTGCTAAAACTCTTTATGAAGCGTCTTTAGAAAGTGGCTAACCCATGGAAACTGTGAACGTCATGGACGTTCTGGGGCTCTGGCCAGTCTACTAAGGCTTGGCCTTTAGATTGGTCCATAGACACTCCTTAACTCGACACCACAAATTCGAGAAAAGTGACACAGTTTGTCATGAATTCACACTTCTTAAGGTTGGCATACATGGTTTCTCTCCTCAAAGTCTCGCAGACTTCTCTTAAATGTTGGATGTGGTCCTGAGGGTTGTAGCTATAGATGAGAATATCGTCAAAGTAGACGACAACAAATCGACCAATGAGAGTGCGAAGGACTTCCGTCATAAGCCTCATGAAAGTGCTGTGAGCATTAGATAGCCTAAACGGCATGACGAGCCATTCATACATTCCTTCTTTTATTTTGAAGGCTGTCTTCCACTCATCCTTTGGTCAGATCCGGACCTAGTGGTAGCCACTTTTCAAGTCAATTTTGGAAAAGATGGTGGCTTCACTCATCATGTCAAGCATATCATCAACACGGGGAATGAGAAATCTATACTTGATAGTGATTTTGTTGATGACGCGACTGTCAACACACATCCGTCAGGTGACATCTTTCTTTGGTGTGAGCAAGGTAGGAACAACATAGGGGCTCTTGCTCACCCTGAGAAAAACCTTTTAAATAAGGTCCTCGATATTCTTTGGAGCTCAACATGCTCCTTGGGGTTCAGTCGATAATAGGGAAGGTTGGGTAGGGTGGACCCGGGGACAAGGTCAATGGCGTGTTGTACATCACGCATGGGAGGGAGTCGTGAGGGCAAGTCTTCAGGGATAATGTCTTGGAAGTCCTGCAAGATTGCCTGGACCTCTGGTGGGAATAAGACTTGGGACTCCTCGGGTGTAATGGTGACGACAACAACCCAAACAGGGGCACCCTCAGCAACCTCTTTATTTAGTTCTCGGACACTGATGAAGTTAAGGTGCCTAACTAGGTCATGACCAACCTTAGGGGCCTTGGAAACGGGTGTGATAGATGCAGGAGAAGAGGGAATGAGAAGTTTCCCTTCATTGGGAGTTCGAGGACTCTCCTGAACCTTGGGGGTTCCAGTGGGGGTGGGGGTGGGACTCTTTCCCGGGGTCACCTTTGGGGGTGTCGGGTACAACTGAATCTTCTTCCCATTGTGGGAGAAGGAACACTGGTTGGATCGACCGAATGTAGTAAGGTCTACATCATAGATCCACGGTGGTCCTAGGATGATGCTACCGACCTTCATATGCACTACATCGCATAAGATCTATCCTTGGTAGGACTGGAATTGGATGGGAATGACATATGTAGTGGTGACTGAGATAGACGTGTCGTCAACCTAAGCCACGTTGTATGGCCTAGGATGAGGGTGGGTAGGTATACCTAAACGGGAGACAAAGTCTGAAGAGACTGCATTGATATAGCTCATGTTGTCAAAGATCACCTTGCAGGGTTGGGATTTCACCATGATGTAGGTTTGGAAGATGGAGGTTCGATGCCAGTCGTCCTCCTGGGGGTGTATTAGGATGCAGCGAATTACACCCAATCGTCCATGGCTAGAACTCTCGGTAATATCGCCAACTTGCATGTACTCGACATGCATGCCATCAAATCTTACGTCTATTTCCTCAAACTGGGCGATGAGGTCAGGATCGGCCTCATACCTCTCAATGGTTTCTTCTTCCTGAGGTGGAGGCTCCATAGGCTGGGGGTCGGTGATGACCAAGGCTCGGGTGGGACAATTGGTGGCAACATGCCCTAGGTTATGGCACCTAAAGCAGCGAATTCCCGAGACAGGGACTGGTTGGGAGGTGCTAGGGATGACTTCCTTTCCCTTGTCATCCCTCCTATCAGTTGGTGAAGTGTACTCTAGCCTGGGCACAACAGCGGGTGCAGGTAGGGGGTTCCTTATGAAAGAAACAGTAGGGGCAACGGCTCGGACTGGGGTAGCAGTAGGGACATACGAAGTGGAGGGGCCAGGCCTCTTAGAGCAGCGGACCATAGGGTTTCGGGATTCAGGCTGGCGGTAGGTGGGAACCCGAAGCGGGACCACCTTTTGAAACCGCTGGACATCTCGAGCAACCTGATAGGCATGCTCGAGAGTGTTGACCTATCGTAGGAATAACTCCCGCTGCATGCTCTCGTGTAGGCCAGCTCTAAACCGTGAGAGGGTGACAGAGGCATCTTCCACGACTCGACTCCGAAGGAAGAATTCATCAAATTTGGCGATGTACTCGTCCACGGACTTTCCATCTTGGGTGAGTTTCTGCCATTGGTCTAAAAGACGCTGATGGTAGGAGGGTAGCAGATACTTCTCCCTTAGTTTCTCATTCATTTCTTCCCACGTGTTTATGGGCTCCTTACATCTCCTGACTAGGAGATTCTCAACATTACACCAGTAGGTTTTGGCTTGACCTAGGAGCTTCATTTTGGTAAACCTCACCCTTGTAGCAGGGGTCATGCAGTGATGTCAATCAAAGTATTGGTCCATCATGGTCTTCCAATCAAGGTATGTGGCGGGATTTAGGGACCCATCAAAACTCGGAGCGTCGATCTTGACGTTCCGTAAGATGATATCCTCATCGTCGTGGTCTCTCCCTCGAGGTGCACGATCCCCTTGCTCTCTACCTTGAGAAGCCTGATTCTGGCGGGCTTGATCTCTCTCTTCCCTAGGGTTGGCTACGGGATCTCCGTGGCCATTCAACCTTCCTTCCTCTCTCTTCATTCGATCCTCTAAGGCCTGGATCCTCTCATCTAGCTCCGCTCGTAATTGGCCTATGGATTCTTCAAATTGGGACATAAGGTTATGCTTGAGTTGGGCTAACATAGCACTCACACTCTTCTGATCAATGGGTGATTGTAGCGTTGAAGGGCTCTCTAGACGGCCTGATGAATTCCTAGACCAACGTGGCATGCACGGGCTTGGACCTAAATGATGCAATCCTGGGACCGAAATTTAGCAAGTTGTAGACCCGAAGTGTTGGCTAATATGCAAAGGTCAATTCCTTTTGCGAAGGGACCGGTCAGGGAGAGTTACTCGCCAGTAGGCGAAGTAGTTGTGGAACTACCTCCTGACAATTATGGTGCCATAATGTGACAGTTCTAAGGCTTAAAGATGGGATCATACAAGCTCTCTCTCTCCGTCCACAGCGATGCACTCAGGAGACAGGTTGTATGGGTCGGGCTCTCTCTCACTTCGTCGCGTGACAATTGAAAAGATACTAAATAAGTAAGAGATTGGAGCACGTACTTAGCTAGATTGAAAAGTCTAGCTCCGACCGGAGATGAAGGTGAGTGGGGACGTGCGTGTCCGCTCGGCGTCGACAAAGTTGGAACGGTTACAACAAATTCACTCAAAGCAGGGAGGGTGCTATTATTACAAAACCGCTTAATTTAAAATTTCCCGGGTAAGGAAATAAATTAATTTTAAATTTTCTTCGCACAGGGAGACTCATGGTCACTCACACTCTGTAAATTATGAACTGTCTGTCGACGACCAGGCGACCCGGGCGCTACTCAGGCCGCCAAAGTGGGCTTGGGTGCCATAACCAATAATCAAATGATATATATATTTAATGTTATATATATATCATTGATATATATATATAATGTTATATATATATCGTTGATATATGATATATATAATATACATATAAATATCTAACACTTACAATTTTTTTTCTTTTTTTTGTTCAAACCTGTTGCGCGTATCTCACGCGGCTGGTGGTCGGTCAACACAAGGCGTGGCCAGTGCGGGCAGGCGAAGGCGGCCACACGGTCAACGCGGCGCTGGACACGTGGGTTGCCACATGTTGGCGGGTGGCCAACTGGTGGGTGGGCAGGCGCACGCGATGGCGCGGGCCGGTGCTGGTGCCGAGGGGCTACGGCCACGCGGCGGGGGGGGGGCGTGGGTGACGAGGCGCAGGCGGGCGCACGGGGCATGGGGGATGAGCGTCCTCGGGCGGGCGCGGGTGAGGGCGCAGGCGTTGGTGCGGCGGCGGCCGCGGGCGTGGTCGCATGCAGCGGTGGGCGCAGGCGGCGGGGAAGGCCGCAACGACCGGAATTCTATTGAATTCCGGCACGGGTGATTATGCTGTGAATTGATTTTTTTTCCCTCTCTCAACCGAGAGAGCTTCTGTTCGGTTGTTCCTTTCTTTTTTCTTCTTTTTTTCTCACTTCTGACAACCGAAAGAAAGGGGGGGAGACGACGGGGACGTCGGAGTTGACAAAGATGTTGTTGTTGCGCTCTGATACCAAATTTGACGCGGTGGTGTCGTAGAAAGGATCGACGGCACTCCGGGGACGCGAACAAGACTGGATAACCACTGCCTCGCGTTGCTCGGCCTCACACCGGACGGTCTCTCACCGGGCGACACTCTATTCTCATAAAGGAGATGGAGGGAAGGGGGGGTGGCAAGAGAAGAAACTCTTATCACGTAGGATTCTTTTCATTCAATCTTCATATGAAAACCTTACACATTAGCCCCCTTTATATAGGAAAGGCTATTTCCCACTAGGACATTCATACCCTTAGTCATTTCAACAAATGACTTTCATGTCCTAACCTAATAAAACAAACTACAACAACCATTATTTGACTTGTGGGGTTTAATAAAATAAAATACGTAACTTTTGGCTATGACTAGTCTAATAAAATAAAAGTAAATAATACATGTATGATACATGTATTTTACATAATCAATACACACAAATACGTACTCAGAACGCCGAGTCTTCGAGTGAGTCTCTAAGCCACAAGCTCGGTGATGTCGGGGCGGTACGGCGTCAGCTCCGAGTAGTGGGTCCAGTAGTGGGCCCAGTGTCCCCACCAGCTGCCCAAGGGTGCTGGGCGGCGAGAGGGGTGCCCAGGCCCAGTGAGCCCGCGACTTGGTTTTTTCCGCATTTATCACGCTTGGTGGTCCCAGTCTGTGCCGTTTGCATTGGCAGTCCATGGAGTAGTCATCTAGCCAGAGGTCCTAGGGTTTTGTGTTATGTACATAGCCATCTTGTGATGCGTTACATGTGTACAATGAGATTAGTATGAACCGGTGGTACTCTTGTAGTTTCCGCTTCTTCTGCGAATTCTCACCTCTAGTGACCTTTCTCACTAGTCGTAGCTTTCCTGTGCATGCGTTTGCGAACCCACTTGGGAGTGGTGGAGAGCTTTCCCGGTGTGACGATTTTTAAGCTGGTTACCGTAGGGCCCCTCTTCTTTGCAGCCTGAGTCTGGGCTGGGGTGAAAACCAGCTAGAGGACCCGACTTATAGCGCATAGTTTATGTGTGCACATGTGGTTGGGGGCGTCGGACACGCGCTGACGAGTGCGACCTTAGCATTTCCTTATTCTGTGGTACGTGGTTAGTGTATCTTAGTTTTCGCCTGGGGCGAGTAGGGAGACACCTGGGGCGCGAACTAAGACGTCAGTGGACATATCCGACCTTACTTCTTGTGGGTAGTGCTCCTGTCACCTGAGAGGCAGCGACTCAGGTTTCCTTCTGACGAGGTTCAGTGTTTTGGTGGCTTGGAGCCTTGTTACCCGTGATCGAGACGTGGTTCCTTGCTGTCTTCAAGAGTTCGGTCTGGCTGCATAGCCGTATTCCTTCATTGACTGTCTGAGGGTCTACTTGGTAGCCTAGATTCTAGCGTTCGTATCTTAGGGGGATATTCCAAGACATGTCATTGTGTTCCAACTTTCTGTGGCCCAGGTTACGAGAACCCGCTTTAGTGTGAGTTGTGTCCGATACTCGAGATATCCCGATGTTGTGCAGGCTTTTGGTAGTTAGTGGGTTATCGCGTTTATTCATGTTGCAGTGCTGTTCTTTCTGTCTTACTGCTTTTCCTGTTTTACTGTTCTTTATATTTTATTACTTGCTACTCCGTTTATTTCGTTTTGTTGTGGTGGGGATCCGTGGGACCCCTACTGAGCTAATGAGATGAGGCTCACCTCTTTTCTTTTTAGGTTAGTGTGCCTCCTCGTCGTCTGGAGGCCTTGAGCTGTGCCCAGGAGTCTTAGCGTCGCCAACTTCTACCAGTCGGGGTATACCCCAAGGTTTTGTACTTTTCTTTTATTGAGTTGTACCTTTGGGACTAATATATTTGGACTGAAAATTATATAAAATTATGTAAATCTGTTTATAAAAGTAAAATTTATTTTCAGCACTTTAATATTTGAATTTATTTTAAATTTCTGTGCACTTCTGTGACATCTATTGAACCCTTCCGAGCTTCTCAGTTCATGCGTGGCGGCATAGGATCCGAATGATATCGGGATTGACCCGGTATCGAGATCTTCAGTCGTTACAGACTCCAGGGGGTCGCTTGCACTAATTGACGCCGGTTAACTCTCTCATTTGCTCTTCCACCCTAATCGATTATCAAAAAGCCCCTTAATGTCTAGACTTATGTGCATAAGGGGATAATACAGACACATGCGGACGAAGGACGGTGAAATCCTCAAAATCCGTCGAGGGCAAGCTTATGCCTTGAGCGGTTCGGATTTTAGGGGCCAAATGACCTTTTACCCCCCACCACCGGCCATTTTCACATCTGAATTGAATGAACATTGGCCACGACGTGAATATGCGAATGCCAAGATTTCAAATATACGAGAGAGAGAGAGAGAGGTCAGGGGAGGGAGGGAGCGAGAGAGAGATTTTTCAAAATATATTTTTATTTTTTTATCAAAATATATATTTTTAATTATAATAATTTATATAAAATTTATTAAAATTATTACTTTTTCAAAGTCTCCCGCGATCTAATGAATCGAAGTAATCACCAACGAACACATATCTAATCTTATTTATTTTTATTTATTAATTATTTTTAATAAATTATATATAATAAATATATAATTAAAATAATAAAATTTTTAATTAAAAATTTATTAATGATGCTATTCAAAATTCAAAAGCGTCACGTGAATGTTCACGTTATGGTTTAGCTAAGAGCAAAGTGGTCATGTTGCCCGAGTTTTTAAACTCTCCCCCTCACTCATGTCAAGTTCGTGCCTTGAGATAAATGAGATTTTTTATTTTATTTATTAATTTTTTATAAAACATGAATTCTTTGACAGATACATACAGAGTAAAGATTTTTGAAAAATTACAAGTATTTCTCTTGAAAGTGACGCGTTGAGCTGTGTAATTTGTGAGAAGATCATGTACCGCTGCATCCCACGGCAGTGGTCAATGTGGCAGAGGCAGGCACTGTTTTCTCCGTGGCTGATGTGGACGGTTCATCGCATCCACTGTACATGTAGTTAACGAAACGCCCCCCATCATCGTCATCCTGCCGTACAAATTTCATTGTCCCACGTGGCCGTGGAAAAGTAGCGAAGATTTTTCTTCATCGTTTAACGGGACGTGTGGATTATTGGGCCATTCCGGCACTGGACACCTGTGGGCGGTTCTTTAACATATATATATATATGTATGTATCCCAGCTGTACAATCACACCCATGCCTTAAAAATCACATTACTTAAAGTTACTTACACCTATGTTGATTTAAATATGCATTGATAAAACCAGGCTTTCTCGTAGGTATTGCTTTGGTGTCTGGTCTGGCTTAATTAGATATTTCAACTCTTGTAAGAACATCTTATCAGTAACATGAATTGATATCCTTACCCGAATGACCTGTATAGAAACGGATAGCTATCGATATATATATGCGTCGGAGCAGGCAGCGAATTAGAAGCAGAGTCAGCAACAGTGGAAGAGAACCCAAAAATCAGAACAGCCGGTGCCACAGGCCGGGCTGACACCCCCGCCCCCTCTCTTCTGCTCTGCTCTGCTGTGCACGGTGGTGAGGTGTGAGTGACGAAACTGGGATCGTGCAGCGACAGGAGCGCGTGGGAAGACACCCGCGAGGGGAGCCGGAGCGTGTTGAGGGAGCCGCAGGTCAAGACGCCCTTGCCCGTCCCTTCTTTCACCCTTCTTTTTTTTTTTACAGTTCGTAGGCGAGGACCGCCCCCACCCGCCCCTGCCTCGATCCTGGGGGCGATGGCAGGCGCCTGCAGACGGACTCGACGCTGGCCCGCTTCGTCTGTGGGCCTTTGCGTTTTATTTGTGTATTTTTTCTGATATTGCCACTGGCCATTGACGGCCTGTCACGGTAATCTGTCTGACGATAAGTATGTTAATTAACACGCGACCCAGAAGAGTGTACATATTTATATATATGTACAGAGTACAGGAGGAGGATGTGGTAATGACATACGTGGACAAGGGTACGTGCGTACGTGCGTGCGTTGATCACTCCCCCACGGCGGAAGGCGAATCCATGCACTGTGACTGTGGGCCGTGATTCGCGATGTGGGCCGCTGGGGTCCGGTCGGGCTGAGGGGGTGGACCCGGCGCATCGCTACGCCGTCCGTATGCACGGTCACCCATTTGACCTGTCGGAAGTGGGGGACAAGACAAGCGAGGAACAAAGGATGATAATAATAAACAATAATACTGCTGGGATGGATGCCGATTAGGGAGGGTATCCACGTCAGGACACTCACACCGCGGAGATTTCCACCACGAAACCTCCATTCCATGAGAGACACTTATGCTTTGACATTGTTACAATGCAGCACAAAAAATTGCTCCAAAAATCTGTGTTGATAACATTTTCCTTACCCCATTAGCCCTGTCTCTCACCCTTTCCTCCTTTTCCGTTAGAGATAATAGCGACACGCTCAATCCCCCACCCAATCTTCTTCCACTTCCACGCCTCCTCACTACACCAAAACCACCAATAAATAGAAGTGTGACGGCAAAGACACGGTTCATCCACTTCTCTCAGTTCTCACCCCCATTTCACCCCCCCCCCCCCCTTTAACTAATAATAAAGCCATGGTCTCTTCCCGCCCCCAATCAACGGGGGGGGGGGGGGGGGGACAGTATCCCGGAACCAAAAAAAAGGCCGTCGACTGGGAGACGAACGTCGAGTTCCTCCTCTCGTCCACATTATTATACGGGGATTCACCGTTGTAATCTTGCTTCCATTGTTGGGGATGTGTACGTACGGATGCGATGGGACGGCTCCATCCCCGTCGCCGGCTCCGAAGGACTGATGTGACCGCGTCCAGCAACCGGGGGAGCGGAATTGGGAGGCTGCTGCGCCCGCTCTCGCCATCCCCTCGGCGATTGCCCACGGGCGGCAACTTTTCCCCTTCTTCGTTGTATTCATGGGACGTATGAGAATATTTTTTTAAATTATTCTTTAAAAATTATTTATTATAAATTTTATAATTTAAAATTTTAACTTTTAATTTATTTAATAAAAATAAATAATAGTTAAGAGAGAAATAATACTACTCATTTAAATGTGATTGAGAGAGAGAAATGATAATGTGTGTGCGAGAGAGACCGAGAGATGTGCCTTCATGTTTGCGTGTGTGTGAGAAGAGTTATTATTTATTTTTAAAAATATTTAACAATTAATTCTCTCTTTAAAAATTATGAGAGATATTCCAAAAAGATTTATAAAGTGGTTGGGAGTATTTTTTTCTTAGAAGTTATTTCTCTCTAAAAAACTATGGTATATTTATTTTTAACCCAACTTTTAAAATCGATGAAAATAACTCTCGATTGTTTGACAAAAATGCCATAATTTTTAAGTTTTAGATAAACATATTTGAAAGACTGAGAGCACATGATGGGAGAAAATAAGTCTCCCCCCACCGGCGAGCACGCCTCCCCCCCTCGAAGGCCCTTGCCTCACCGACTCCTCCCATTGAGATGACCCCCTTGTCGTCGCCGCTATGGACGATAGACACATCCTACTCCGAAGGCCACTGCCACACCAGGCGACTCTCCTCCCCCCAGTAAATCAAAAGGCAAAGCTTTCCCTCTTGCTTCCGATCACCATCGGGTGACTGCAGGACGAAGTAGGACGAGCAGGGGGCGGCGGCAGCACAGGCTCATTGTCCTCCCCCTAGAGGTCCTCCACCTTGTTCCACTACCCCATGGCCCGGTCATAGCACTCGGCGGCACGGTCGAATCAGCCCTAGTTGTCTTAGTCGTAGCCACTGACGACCTAGAAGCGGCTCCCTTATGTCACCCCTTGGCACTTGTCCCGCTCATCCGCATGGGCCATAGGGACCTCTACTTGTCGGCCTTCGGATCGTAGGCCTCAGCCGAGCGGAGTGCATTCTTTTGATTGTCGTGCCCCCCTGGCAACATACACCAGCGGCCCCACGGCAACACAGGTGAAGAATGACCGCGCCGTCGACATGGGCGCTCTGCGACGTTGTCACTCGATGAGGAGGTCAATGACCCAGATGTCGGGGATGGAGTCGAGGGTGGCCGAGTCCTAGCCACCCAGTAAGACTAGTTTCTCGGAGGGTTGCACGGTCGCACATTGCTCGAAGAGTGAGACGACGAACTCGGAGGGGGGCAAGCGGCTCCACTCTCGTAGGGTAGCATTGTAAAGAGAGAGTTGTAGACCAGCGGTGCGTTACAACTGCTCTTCTTCGTCTTGACTTTCTCAACCCCATCACTACCACCATAGAGGCCGTCAACACCATCACGGGGAAGGAAGCAACTAGAGGCAAAGGAAGCAAGAACATGATTTGAGAGAGAGAGAGAGAGATAGAGAGAGGAGTTATCTTTGGAGCTTGGGCAAGAAGAGGAATAGAGGAAGGATTCACTGTTTCTATTACACAATGAGAGGAGGGCTGAGAGGAGGGCGGGCACGTGGGCGATATGGGGGGGTTGCATGACTAGAATTTTCTCTCCAAAAAAAAATGTCAAGGCTTGTTTCTATTTTAAGAGAGATTACAACGGGTGAAATTATATCTTAAAAATTGAGAAGATATTATCAAATGTGTGTTCATAAGATTTCTATTATTAATTTCTAATTTAAGAGAAAAAATAAATAAAAAATTATAACCAAACACCCTTATTTTTTTTGGAAGCAAACAAACGAATTTCATCCATTACACAGGAGATGCACAGTACATGGACAACATAAACACAGGAACCAAACATAGACTGCCAAACTTGGCACATACCGTCGACAACATGAAGAGAACACAGAAAGATAACAGGGAGAAGTAGAGAACATATACTCTCGTTGAGGCAGGGGGCTCCTGAAGGCACTGAGGAGGAGACAACTGCTACTGAAGGCGTCGAGATCCGTCCACGAGGAGCACGAGGTTGACAAACCACATTAACTGATGGCAGTGATAGGAAGATGCTCGGGTGGCCAGCATCGCGAGGGATGCGTGGGGATGAAGCTCAAGATCTCCGAGCACTTTAGGGATCGAGGGTGGGAATCCACGACCTTTGTCGCGGAGCTGGCTCAACCTCCGTCGGGTGCACGCAGGAACTTCCATCGCCGAGAGGAGGTCGTGATCAGCGGAGGATGAAGAAAAGGGAGAGACGGTATGGTTCAAAAGGGGGGTAGGGAGGCAAGGGGGGAGGGAGGAGGGGGGGAGAACGGGAGAGGTGGGATGGGAAAGGGGCCGACGGGGGACCAGGCCGAGAGGGGGGCAGAACAAGGTGTGGGAGAGCGGGGGGGGGGGGTGAGGGGGGTGGATCTGGAGGGGGGGTGGCGGAGAAGGAACCGGATCAGGTGGGGGGGGGGGAGGGGGAGCGCGGAGGGCCAGACGGAGGGGGAAGGGCGGCGCCGGTGGGGAAGGCGGGAGGTGGGGCAGGAAGAGGCGATCTGTGGAGGGGGGGGACTGGACAGCAGAAGGGGAGCGGAGGGGGAGGCAGAAACGGAGGGGGGTGGAGGAGGTGGCGAATCACTACGGAGGTGGGGGGGAGGAGAGGGGGGAAAGGATATGGGAAAGGAGGAGATGGGCGGCGGAAGAGGGGGGGTGGGAGGGCAGGCGGAGATGGAGAGGGGGGGGGGGGTAACCGGAGGAGGGGGGAGGTTCCCGGCGGGATCTCCGCCTGCCCTACAATCCACCAACGAGGACGCCGGTGAGGAATCCGCCGGAGAAGTCCGGCGAGAGAGCCACCACCGAGGCGGTGAAAGATCCTACCCTAGAGGGGGGGGGGGAGATCCCGCCGGGAGCTCCTCCCACCCGACGGCAACCTGCGCGAGAAACCCGAGAGGGGTCGCTGGAGCGGGCGGCGGCTCCTCTAGGGACGTCATTTTCTAAAAATAAATTTTGATATATAAAATGTCAAAAAATATGTTACCAAACACCCTCATTAAATTTCTCGTCCCCACGTGCCGCGGTGCTCCTCCGTCCGCAGCTTCCCGGGTAATCACGACACGTGATTTGAGGACCGCAATTAAAGTCAGAAATGTCAAAACCCCAAAGTCATTGGACAGCGTTCGTGGGGGGTAGAACACAGTACAATAGTTCTCTCTCTCTCTCTCTCTGCCATTAGGGTAAATAAAAAGAGTTCTTTATATTTATACCCCTAGCATATAAGATTTTACACATGTACCCCTAATTATGTATGTACAATAATCTCCCTCTCTCTACAAAAGGCGGGGTGTTAACATGAGAGGAGGAAGTCTCTCCGTCCCATGCCCTCTCCCTCTCTCTCACAAGAGAATAGCTCGTTGCACATTGCGGTGTGCAGCACATTCGGGGCGTGCAATATTTTTAATTTTTTAAAATTTTTTTAGAACGACCTTCGAGATATTTTAAATTAGAGTACAAGTCATGTCATAATTAAATTACTTAAAAAGAAATAAAAAATCAGATTGAATGAATAGTGCTAGATCTATTCTTTTAAATATTTACTTATTTTATTTTTAATTTTTTTGAATAATTAGATATTGACATGACTTATATTCTAAGTCAGAATAATTTGAGAGCCACTCTAAAAAAATTTTAAAATAAAAAATTTAAAGATACGAATCACCCAAAATATGCAGCACACTAAAGTGTGCAACAAACTTTTCTCCTCTCACATATTGGCATAATAGACCTAAAATTTCGAGAGTTTACATAAATTTTAACCTCAAGAGTTGATGGATTGGACCTAGAATTAAACAAAGTCTGGTCAATGGATCTCTTCTTTAAAAATATAGTCTTTGCACTAGAAATCAATTAGGTCCTGCCATTTTAGACTTAAAATTAATTTCCTCTAATCAAGGCTTGCAGAGCTGTTCATATTGGCCATACCGATTTCTTACCGGTACGCTATGGTAGCGTATCGTAATGTACCGTTAGGTGCCAATAAGATTTTATTACTTTATAAATATTATTACAGTAAAAAATGCTAGATGTTTATCCCTGACTTAGTTGGTTAAGATTTTTTTTAATTGAGGTGAAAGTCAGCCGTTCGAATCTCGTATGTTTCATCATTTTGGGCATCAATTTAGAAGAAGAATAAAAAAAAACACAAAAATGAGTTGAGATTCAAACCCAAAACCACCCTCAAACCGACAAAGTCACTCAACCAACTCACCCAATAAAATTTTTTATATTTAAAATAAAATATTAAATATATAAAATGTACCGGCTACGTACCACAGACCGATCTGTGACTGGTACCGTCCAATACGGGTGGTTCGCCCCGTACCGGACCAATTTGTAAAATCCCGCTGCTAATCTCAATAGTTACAGTTATATCCTGGGGAGTGTAGTTTAAATATTGCAATTATGAATTTACCTCTAAATTAAATTTTTTAAAAATTTGATGAGATCACATGGTCATATTTTTGACTTTTTATATTTATCAATAATTTTTATAACATTTATGGATGAAAATTCCTTCAAGTTAACAATATAAGCACAGAAAGTGTGAGTAAGAATCTAACTATTTAGATATATTCAGGATTATTTTGACAATTCATGTAAATAATGATATACATACAGACATATAAGATTATAGGGATATAAAACCCTAAAAAAATCTACTTCCACTTTCTTAACTTTTGTCTGTCCGACCGAAGAACCCTGCTCTTATGAGAGAACGTTTAACTTGAAGTTCATGAAACTAAACTAATAAATGACCTCTGTCGAAAAATATTTTACTAGGCTTTAAACAGTCTTTAAGGAAAGGTGAGCAAGTCTAATAAACCAAGACAATTGCCTTTTTTCTAAGAGAATTAGGGAGAAGTGAAAAACACGTCAGGTCCAGCATGACTCAGAAACGTTAGGTCCAATGCGGTATAAAGTATCCTGACCCATAACGGTCCTCTCCAGTTGATCGGTAGCCCCAAAACGTGACATAGTTGAAGTCCATCGAGAGCCTGACCAACTCACGGGGAGATCTCTGCGTTCATACATTCCGGACGCTATAAGACTCGCCAATGGATGAACGTCCAAGCTATAATGTCCCCGGGTTTCAGAACGTATTTTTGCGAGTTACGGATCGTGTCTGTATTAGTTTCGGACTTTAATATTAGATCTTCAGACCCCTAGATGGTATATATGTGAGTTGTTTTAGATCCGTGACGACGCATTGAGTAGTTTTACTTTTTCTTAAATTTTTTCTGAGTTAAAATATATATTTTAGAAATTTTTAGAGCTTATGTGAATTTTCTAAATGAAAAAAGGGAATATAAATAAAATAATAAAATATTCTTATTTAAACTCCCTCCTCTCATTTCTCTCCCTCTCTCCCGTGACTTAGCTCCCCCCTCTCTCATTCTCTCCCTCTCCCTCTCATGTCTCTCATTCTCTCCCTCTTCTTCTCCAGTGGCCGACGGGGAGGATTTGCGGGCAAGGCAGAGGGCGGCGCGAGCGACGAGCGGCGAGGACTAGAATGTGGAACGGGAAGCGACGTCGTGGCGGGGAGTTCTTGATTTTTCGTGAAGAACTAGTCGTGGAACGAAGCGATTTCGACGTGGATTGGCCCCGAACTCGAGTGGTTTCTTCGAAAAAGGTAGGGGGACGGATCCCTGACCTTTGCACTTTAGTTCCCTACGATTTCGTGCCGATTAAAGCGAGTTCGAGCATGTTTCTATTTTGTTAGGGTTAAAATACATATTTCGGGGTGAGAGGCGATTCCATCGATTTGAGTGGTGTTCTTTGATTTAATCACAAATTCTTGAGCTAATGGAATGTCGGGATGTGATTCCTCTCGATTTTGTTGTATTTTTCTTGCGATTTGAGGCCGAGATGAGGCCGAATGAGTTATGTCGAGTGGTATAGATATGTGTGAGGCAATTGATGGAATCACCCATTTCTATGATCTTTTTTATATTTTTTTGAGTCCTTCTGGTGTGTGGAAGGCAGAGGAGACGTTTTTATGTATTTTCTCCTTCGTATGAGATGAACGGGGCGTGGAATGGATGAATTCTCGCTGGTTCGCAAAGGTCCGGATCGGAAACGAGAACGCGGTCGACTCCCCAACCGCGTTCAGCTTCTGCATAATGAACGCGACGTGAACAGGCACTACGTTCATTTGAGAGGCACTTGAGAGGCGGTTAATTGGCACGGTCGTATGACCCACCGCATCTTTGGGAGATCGTGGTCCTCAGGACGACCATCTCATCGCGGTAGAACCCCAACCGCGTTTAGCCAAGACATTTGCTGAGTGTTATTCAATTTAGATTGCCCGACTACGGGGCCTAGTTAGCCCAGTTTGTTATGGATTCCCTACGGTGGGCTTGGCCATTTACATATGGTATAGTTTCCACGTGACTTGCGTGCCTGTTGTGAGTTATATACCGCGTGAGTCCTGTGACCACGGAGGGTCATATTCGCGAGAGTTCTACGATCGCGATGAGTAGTACTTGTGTGAATTTAGTGGGTTGGTATCCACTAGTTTCCATCATCTGGTCGTGGGTAGTTTTCTTAGCATCCCGTGGTTTACGGTGGTTTGCGTGCGTGTGTACACCATTCTCGAGATTCCCACGAGACCGCGGATGATAGAGTTATATGGTGGGTTTCCACAAGATCGTGAAAGACCGTGTTTTGTGGTTACACTGCCTTGAGGGCATTTCATGTCAGGCCAAGTGAGGACAACCTAGTGGCCTACCGTGGTCAGACCGGGTGAAGCCGCCTAGTGTGTACGACGCTCCTTGTGCAGAGGCAAGACCGCCTGAGCGTATGTACCTTAGTTAGGTCAAGTGTACGATGCTATCGGGTGCAGTGGCGCTTACCCCGTTGTGGGACACAGTGGCACCGATCCTAGCTAGTCCCAGGGTGTGGTGTGTGTGTGTGTGTGTCTCCTCTGCTCCTCCCAAGATCGGGTGTGGGCAGTGTGCACGCATATGAGACCTTGGTGTAGTATAAGATGTCAGTAGATACACCTGGCCTTGTTGTGTATACTTGAGTAGCGGACCCTATGCCAGTAAGATTGAGTTACCGACAACGTTGTCGTTGGCCCTTCTGGCAGACGAGCTGGTGTAGCCATGTGTGTAGGGCATGGTTCTCTCACTTGTCCTAGCTTGAGACTGAGGTTTACTAGTGTCTAGATGTCCTCCCGAGGGTGGAGGTTTCGTGTATTGGCCGCATGGCCTTGTTAAAGGTTCCGTCAGCGAGGATGAGTTGTTCCAACTGCGAGAGTCGGGGTAGCGTAGAGGCTTTGTGTTCTCTCTGTTTACCGTTCTTCTTGTTCTAGCCGCTACTGTTGTTTTATTATTGTTGTTACTATTGTTACTGCTTACCGTTTTCATTGTGGTGGGGATCCGCTGGACCCCTACTGAGCCAATGAGATGAGACTCACTCCCTACTTTTTCGGGTGTAGTGCTTCTCCTTGAGGAGGTGTGTCTCGGTCGGAGGACCTTTAGCTGTCAGCTTGTTAGTGTCGGGGTGTGCCCCGTCGCAGTGTACGTTTCTCTTTTAGTTGACTGTACTTGTGGATTGGACTATGTAGTTATGTTATTTGATATAAAATGAAATTTTATTTCTGCCAGATTAGTTGATTATTCTGTAAATTAATTTCCTGTAATTATTTTGAATTTCAATGCAGAACCACAACACTCCAAATAACCCTTCCTAGCTTTCCAACTCGTGGGTGGCGACATAGGATCCGAATGGTATCAGGTTTGACTCGGTATCCGGATCTTAGGTCGTTACAGATGGTATCAAAGAGTGGTTGTGAAAATGCTTAGGAATTCGAAACGATTGTAGTGTCTAAGAGTCCAGAGAGTCTAGTACAGTCGACAGCTGGCATAGGGTGTTTGTTTTATTCACCACCTTATTTTCTATGTTCGTGTTAAGGGTCAATGGCGTCGAGGAGGCAGACCTGATCATTGCTTGAGGTGCCGGCGGGGGCCCGAGAGGAGCTGAGTAGAGAGGAACCGGTTAGTGAGTCATCTCCCCCACTGGTAGCGGCCCCGGGTGTGCCGGGTCAGGCCGAGTTTTATGTCGGCATGTATCAGTTTTTTGCGTAGCAGATGAGTCAGCAGCGTTATGGTCAGGAGGCTGGCTGTTGTGCTATATGTGTGATTTTGATGACAACAAAACTTCATGTATGCTTAAGAAAGTCAAGATGTGAATGTGAATGGATGTGGAAACATGATTACAAGAATGTATATTTGCATATGTGTGTGATGCATGTGTGAATGGATGTGGAAACTTGTGTGTGTTTGTGTGACAGATGTGAACATTTGTCAATTCTGAGCCCTCTTCTAGTGTGAATGTTTGATTCAATACACTCGTGTCAATCTCATTCTAAACTAAAGATAGATGAGTTTTTACTTCACAATTTCAACTTGATGAGTGAGTTACTGTCTAACCCCTCTCTAAGTTCTAATCAGGTTCAAAGAAGTCCAGAATGTCAAAGATATCAATCTAAGGTCTGTTGGACTTGTTAGATTGAAACACATGCCTAATCGAGTCAAATTTTGTGCTTTACAGGTCAACCAGTCGACCTGGGTGTAGAGCCAGTCGACTTGGATAGAGCAAGGCAATATTAGTCGACTGAGCTCCAACTCAGTCGACAGATGTGAAACTCAGTCGACAGACAAGCACAAGTCGACAAGGGCAACAAAAAGCTACTCCAGCTAGCAGAAGACCTAGCTGCAAACCAAGGTTGACAGACTTAATGTTTAAGTCGACAGACCAGGGGCTTTCGACTTACTAAAATCAAGGTGCAAGGGCTGACCAGTTGATCGACAGACAAAGGTAAAATCAGTCGACCAAGCTCCAACTCAGTCGACATATGTGTAGAAGAGTCGACAGACATCTTTAGGGTTGTTTAGCTCACTGAAAGGATGCTCGTGAACCACTGAGTCGACCTACTAGCCAACTAGGTCGAGTGATATCATCTGAGCTCGCAGCACTAAGTCGACTGACCAAAATTCAAGGAACTGACAAGATCAAGTCGACAAATCTGAAATTCAAGTCGACTGAACTAACTGCTCTGTCGACTGACCAGAGCCCAGTCGTACAAGCACGTGAGCTTTTAAGCAGTCACATGATTCCTCTCTCCAATCATTGGCCCACATCTCCAGGTCACGTGCCTCGATTTCTGGAAAGGTCATAGGTTAGAATATTCTACTTTTGACTTAAACCAATCAAAAAATAGCTTGGAAATGGAGAATTATATATTATTTTCTGCTATAAATATCATCACACGCCCTGGAGAACTTGGGATACGGTTGAGAAATTCTGAGAGACGCCCTGAGCATATCGAAGAGCCTCTGAGCAGAAGAAAAGAGAGGAGTGTAGTCTACCAGTTGGCCTGTGTGATCGTAGTACTGAGAGGGAAAAATCTGAGAGAAGCTTGAGAGAGTCTTCCTCCCCAAGTTATCATCTGGCCACTGAACAGAGAGGCAGGGCAGCTTAAGATCTGAGTCAGATCTGCAACTACAACTTCTAGATTTCCATCTGAAGCTACATTTTGAGTTTTATCGTTTCGATTTGCTGTTTTCTTTTGAAAATCTTCTTCTATTTTCCATGCGTAGCTACTGAGACTTCAACATTTTTTTGGTACCCTGTTTTAAGGATAAGAGGTTGTTTGGCTGCTGAGCAGCTGTGTGTGTGTGGTCGAGGAGCCTATTCCTCGAGTCAAGTTGTGTGTCAGCGTATGTGCTGGTTTTAGGGTTCATTCCCGTGTGGTTGCTACGATTAGCAACGTGTGTGTGGAGATTTATCTCCGTGGTGCTACAATTCAGCGAGTAAAGCCTTACCAGATTTTGGTGAGGGGTGGACGTATGTGGATAGGAAGGTCCGACCGAACCACCTTAAAACTTCTCGTGTTCTGTGGGGTGTTTGCTTGCTTGCTCTTTGCATTGATTCATCATTTTCGTGTGTGAGCGGTGAGTCTGAGAGAACTTTACTCATCCAAGTTCATCTAATTTCATATCAAATTGGTAATTTGTTTGAGTTTCATTTTTTTTGTGCGATTTAGGGGTAAACAATTCAACCCCCCATTCTTGTTTACCTTTGGTCTGGGCCAACAACTGGTATCAAAGCCTTGGTCTCTGGTTATTTAGTTAGACCATGCTTCTTGAGGGACACTCCATTCATAGACTACCATTTTTCGATGGGACCAACTATCTTATTGGAAGAACAGAATGACAGTATTCTTAAGAGACCTAGAGTTTGATGTATGGCAAGTAGTTAGTAAAGGTACTTATCAACTGCCTATTGATGAAGATAAATGGAATGAGGAGCATATTAGAAAATCCTATGCTTATTATAAAGCGATGAATATTATTCAATGTGCAATTCACCTGAATGAGTGCTCACGCATATCTATGTGTTCATCTACGCAGGAGATGTGGGACAAATTGAGGCTCATATATGAAGGGACATCGGAAGTTAAAGAGACTAAGGCCAACCTCCTTATCAGAGACTATGAATTGTTTGCAATGAAGCCGGATGAAAATATATCACAGATGTTCGCCAGGTTAAGTGAGATCACAAATGGATTGAAGGCTTTGGGGAAGGACTACACCAATCAAGAACTGGTCAGAAAGGTGCTGCGATCTCTGTCACTGCAGTGGCACACTAAAGCGACAGTCATTGAAGACTCAAAAGATCTTACCACACTTACTCGTGACAAATTGATCGGGTCACTCATGACTTAAGAGTTCAATATCAAGAGGACAGAGGAGGAAAGCAAGAAGAAGAAGACCATTGCGTTGAAGGCAAATCCACAGTCCTCTGAGGAAAGTGATGGAAGGTCAAGCATTGACACTGATGAAGAAGAACTAATGGCTCTCATCACAAGAAGGGCTAGGAGGTTCTTCAAGAAGGCAAAGAAGGATGGTACTTTCTCAATAAAATTTTAGAGAAAGGCAATCGCTAAGAAAGGTGAAGCAAATAAGAGATAGGGAGTTATATGTTATGAATGCAAGAAGATTGGTCATATGAGGGGTGAGTGCCCCGAGTTGCAAAAGAAGATGAAGAAGATCAAAGGGAAGAAACCAAGAGCAATGAAGGTGACTTGAAGCGACGAGGGTGAGGAAGACTCCAAGACCGAAGAAGAAGAAGATGAGTTGGATGAGCTGGTCATGAACTTGCGTCTAATGGCTCATGTTGCATCCCCTAGTTCGTGTTTGGTTTCAATGATATCAAAACGATTGTGTTTGTGTGTGTATGTGTTTCATTGAGCAACATGTTTTATATCTTGATTTGATGAGTTGAAAGATGGAGTAAATGTTCACTCTTGAAAGTCATGTGAACCCTTGGTGTTTAAGGAACTAATGTCATATTTATGTTGGTTTGTAGGAACACAAATTCATTGCTCATACTTAGAATCTAAAGGAGTCCATCAATGAAGCTCCTCTTCTAAAAGGGAGTTAACTCTTTGCATTTGGCATAATTGTCAACACTTGTGTAATGAAACATTTTGTTGTTGAAGATTTGGTTGCCTTGTGATTGAATGGTTGAGCTCCCATGTCATTATATTTGGTTGATTGAGAGATCCATGTTCATCATAACAAAACCTTGTCATTTGGTGGAATGTATCTTTGTTGTTTGATTTGAGAAGCCAAATACTTGGTTTAGTTAGTTCAATGATGTATTTTTATGTGAACTAGTTCAAAGAGTTAATACTTGGTTCATGAGTTTTGATTATCATCCAACCTCTTGGTTTATCATATTTTTATAGGTTCAAGGATGATTTTTAAACCCTCTCATGTCAAGTGGATGATGGTAACATCTAACCATTTTTATGCTAAGTTTCAGGTTGTTTTCATGAACATCTTTCATGAGGTTGCATTGCATTGGAAGTGTTTTATGCATCCTTAAAATGAGATTTTTGGGTTTTTATAATGTGCTTAATCTATTCTCATAAATCTTGTTGAAATGTGGTTTAAATGGTCTTAACACTTTGTTGAATGCATGGTAATTAGTTCTTGATTTTTGGGAATTTTTTTGATAGCTTAAAGGGGCTAAAAATGCATTTTCCATCATCTTCCTGCATGGGTTGACCCCTAGGGTCGACCCTCAGTGTTTCTGTGAAGACAGAAACCAGTTTTTTGAACCCTACCTGCAGGGGTCGACCCCTGGCTGTTGCCATTTTCTTTTCGGCCCGTCTGCCCTCTGGTTGCACGAGGGTCGACCCCAAGGGTCGCCCCTTTCCGATCAAGGTTTGCGAACTCGTCCGGAACCCACTCTAAACCCTTCCAAACTTTACCATACTACCCTCCAAAGGTTACTAAGCATATGGAGGTGTCTTTAAGGCATTGTGGGAGGGTTTTATGTGTCTTTTGAGCTCTGTACCTTGCATATAAATATGAGTTACGAATTTGTGGAAGATGAACTCTAATGCTCATTTGGTCTTTCTTGTAGGAGAAGAAAAAGGGGAAAAGGAAGAGGAGCTCTTCCAAGGTGATTTTCATCTACATCCATGAAGATTTGGAACTCGTGGTAGAAGAAGAAAAGAAGCGGATTGAGGAGAGGAACAAGAGGACGCCAAAATCGCCATCATCCGACATCGAACCAAGAAGAGCCGGAGATTCAATTGAAGGGGGAGCTTTGTGCTTGTTGAATCTTTCTTGTTTTAGTCTTTAGCACATGTTTTGGGCTTAGAGCATTCATTTGTTAACTTGTTACAAACCTATAAATGATTTCTAGTGTGGGTGTTCGGAGAAAGGGGTTCTCCGAGTGGTTTGTGTTGACGCATGTGCATCATGTGGTGCGGAGCATATCCGCGTGTTTGCTTAGGCATATTGTGGGGTGTGTTCCCCGTGTGTGGTTGGGAGTTTACTCCCGTGTGGTTGCGTAGGCGTCGCCCTACGCGTGTGTGTTGGAGTTTGACTCAGTGTGTGTGTGGAGATTTATCCCCGTGTGTGTTTGGAGTGTAAGACCTTAGAATTTTTATAAATTATTTTTTAAATATTTAATTATTTTTTGGAATTTATAAAAGCCTAAATAAATTAATAAATAGAATATTAGATCAATAAGTCATTATAAGACCCAATTAGGTTAAATAATTAACCTAGCCTATTTAAATAAGATCCAAAAGGTCTAAGGACCAAGCCCATTAAGTTTGGCCCATATTCTAGAAGGTTAATTGACTTTTTCACGTATTTTAAAGATAAATACTATTTTTATAGATAATTATAAGGATAAATGAACAAGAGAGTTTTATTTAATTGAAACTCTATATACGTTTGGTGTAACGATCTATCGGGCGACCGCTACAAGCATGTAACGCACCTAGGCTGATTCGTTACACTCCTACAGTTCCGTGAAAGAAAGAACGAGCAAAAAGATTAGAACTTTGGGATCTTATCTATAAGAGATCGACTTGGGAGAGTTTATAACATTACTAAGGACTCTTAGGGATTATGTTCTGACAAATTAAGGACTCTAGAATTGATCTAATCTTCAAAACCCTATAAATAGGACCTCGTTCTGAACTGAGCGACCATTACTTTTGGCTCGTGAAGAATCAAGGTAAGGAGATATAATTTTAGGTAAGTTCTTTAGAAGATTTTTTTTAGTATACTTTAGATTAATAGTTCTCCAAATTTCGTGCTAGGAGATCAAGCAACCAAGGAGATTGAAGCTTCCAAAGTTGATGGTTCGACCATAGTAACCCAGGAATCAGAGCTAAAGGCCACTGAAGATCAGGGAATTAGGACGTCTAAATAAGGTAATTAGAGTTCGATTATTTAGAACTTTTTATTCACCTTAGTTTCATCATCTTACCCTCAAAATTTCACATCCTTAGGTCAAGAGGCTGAGGAGCTAGGGCAGCGTGAAGTTGCTGAAAAGTCACAAAAAGAGAGGAACTAGGGCGGTCCTTGAAAGATCAAATTAGAAGTTTAAAGCCTAGTTAAGCGGTAGGTTATCTCATGATTGGTAAAAACATCTTGTTAGGGATAAAAGCCCTCTGATTGTGTTTGATTTCATGTATTATAGGCTATGAATTTCATGTTTTAGTGGGTTCATGTATACATACATATCCTTAGCCCTAATCAAAGATCAAAGATGTTATCTTGTTAATTCACTGCAACCTATGCATCTAGATGACATTTACTTCATTTTGTCATGATTGGGGTAGATAAATCTTTTCAAAAATATGACATGGTTTTAAAACATAGCCTTTTTATTTAATTATACTGCTAGCAGAGACTCTGACGCATCAAGGTAAGACCGTCACAGTGATCTAACGGCCTTACGATAAGCCGTCACAACCTCTGTTGTATTTAAAGTTTCTCAGTTATCTCTGACGCAGCATAACAGGAGCGTTACAATACTGTAACGGTCCTACGATAAACCGTCACAGCCCTGTGACGCGCCCATACTAGATCGTCAGAGTTCGGGTTACTGTCAAACCGAGATAGGGCTTAGGACAGCCAAAACTTACTTATGAATAAGCCTAGTTATCTAAGTTTTAACCTTATTTTCATTACTTTGAGTTTATTAATTGATTCATGATAGGAAATTGTATGATTAAAGCATTTTGAGTTATTTTAGGTTATGCTAATTTCATTGGCTAAACTCTATAGTTTTATATTCTAAATCATGATTTTCCAATGTTGAATTGACGGGATTTTATCTTGGTTTCACATTGTTACATATTCTTTTCTATCTATAGAGTCATTTCTCTAAGTACATGGCGTATATTCAGGTATATGTCTATTAGCTTACACTTTACACTATAGGAACACTATTCTTAGACATGAGGACCTCTCTATTGGATATTCCTTCCAATAGACTAGGAAATCTTGTTTCAAGGTCTCCGCAATTCTCCGCGAGCCTGGGATTCCCACTAGGACGCCGAGTTGGTTGTACCATTAACACCCAAGTGATTAGATTACACTATCGATATTTTCTGGTTATCAGTAGTGTAACGGATCTATATTGGACCGTCAGGTACATGTAACGGCCCAATATATGACCGTCACATTCAATTGAGACCGATTTCTTGGTTCTAGATTCAGACCATTGTAACGGCCCAATACTGGAGCGTCACAGCATGTAACGGCCCAGTACACGATCGTCACACTGCTTGAGTATTTTAACCCAAGGTTTAACCAATGGTTGATATTCCAAGGTTTCTAGATAGACTCTTGATGATCTAGAACTTATCATATTGATCAAGAAACCTAATATAATGAATGGAAGATAAAGAATGTACCGTTATGCTGCCGATTTATTTCCATAAGCATAACATAGTATAAGTCATTCTTGATTTCTCATAATTCTCATTAAAGCATTCATTTATTGAATTATTGTTATCAAGAGCTTGTTGGAATTGTACATTCTTGGCCATACCTTATTGTTACATGCGTGGAAAAAGCTTGATTTATACTTGAAGATGCGATCGAGCACTGATTGTGTTCAAGGGCTCTATGCTAGTCCCCTCGGTTGATTGTCGGAAACATACTATTATAAACCATGGGGTATGATGCTACTGGCGTCGCATTGCGCTGGGAGTACTTTCTTTATAAATAAGTGAAAATCCATGGCACGACATGACATTCTTGTACATGACTTTCTTGTTTGATATTCCACAGAAATTCACGAAGTACTTGCTCATAAGTAAAAGATACCGGAGTGATGATTATGTGACTTGCTAGTACATTCTCGTTACATTCTTATTCATGAAAGGCCATATCTTGTTCTTATAACATGTTTGCTAGTTCATACTTGCTCTCATTCTATCTTAAATACTTTGGTTTAATCGCATGATTGATCGCATTCGCATGATTTTATCTTATTTCTCTAGAGTTAAAATGTTAATTACTTTAATGATGCCTTCATGTTGATGCGAAGATACCTACTGGGCAAGTGTGCTCATTACCCATTTTTAATTTTTTTTAGGAAATAAAAGTGATTCGAATTCAGATTCGGGTTATACAAGTAGCGGGTCCGAGAGCGAATAAAAGTATTGTCAAAGATGAGAGTGAAGACTTAGGAAAGTCTATAATGTTTAGATTGAGTCTATGTAATTTTCCTATTTCTTGAGTCTGATAAATTGGAATAAGTTGAATTAGTGGTTGTATTTGAATACTTGATTATTATGAAATAAAGTTGGAGTTGAGTAAATAATGTGCAATTACATTTATGTGTGTGATTGTCTTGCGCTCTGATCATTCTTGTTTGCAAGAGGCTTACCATGTCGGCTGTTCACGTTTCTCGAGCGAGTCTTCCGCTGTCATAAAGGCTCGGGACGTGACCGTTAAGTTAGTATCAAAGCCTAAGCCTCAGGACTTAGGAAGAAGAGTCATGTCATAGGATAAGTCCAAGGTTTAAGGACCCATACCTATGAACTAAGGAAGAAATTTCCACACCCATGTGAGAATTGGGTAGAGCCCGAGATAAGATAGTTAATTAGTTTTAAGATTGATTTTTCCTTCCAATTCCACGAGAAATAACAAGTTGTTATTTTTCTCTCAGGTACCCTATTATTATCATGGCTCATCGCGTAAATTGGGATGGCATGCAACAAACGATTGTTGGCCTCACTCAGGCATTACAAACCATGGCGCAAGCTGGCGCAGGAGCAAGGGCTGGTGATTTGCATCGTAACTTTCGGAGCATAAACCCTCCGCGTTTCTATGGTTCTTCTAATCCTGACGAGGCAGAGAACTGGATAGACGAAATGAACCGTATCTTTGATGTTATCGAATGCACCGATCAGGAGAAGGTGCGCCTCGCAACCTTCCAACTCAACAAAGATGCCCGTATATGGTGGAAGTCGGTTCCGACACCTCCGGCCGATGCACCTCATACATGGGATGGTTTTCTTACCCTATTCCGTGCCAAGTATTTTTCTGAGCACGTAAAAGAGAGAAAGGCTATGGAGTTCGCCGCTCTTCGGCAAGGGATGATGACGGTTGCCGAATATGAACTGTAATTCTCAAGGCTTGCACTTTACCCATCACATCTTATCAGCACTGATTTATTGAAGGCTAATCGGTTCATGGACGAGTTACGACCCAGTTTCATTCAGCAGCTCGGGACCCAAAACATCCGTACTTATGCGAAAATGGTTCAACGAGCGTATTTGTATGAAAGGACCTTGGAGAAGGTCGAGAAATTAAAAGGGAAAGGAGAGGAGTCTAGCCGACGCTTAGATCGGCGTTATAAGAAAGACAAGTTCAGCATCACGGAGCCCTACAAGAGCCGTGATAGTAAGAAGAGATCCAGGAATGGGAATGGTGGAAGTTCCCATAAGCAAAAGAAAGTCAAGGAGGAGAAGGAGCAGGTCACCACGGCTTGCACATTTTGTGAAAAATTCAGCCATTCGGCTGAGGAGTGTTGGAAGCACCTTGGCGCATGTTTACGTTGTGGAAGCAGGGAGCATCGCATGCCAGATTGCCCCCTTATGAAAGACCAATCATCTGATGGAGGACGTAGGAGGCAGGCTCGCCTCAATACCGTTCTAGAAGAAGAGGAAGCGCCCAGGGATGGTGGGCTTATGGAAGGTACTCTTCAAATTTATTCTCGTCCTGCATTTGTGCTATTTGACACTGGTGCCTCTCATTCTTTTATCTCCGCTACTTTTGTAAAAACATTATCAGTTGCATCAGTTCCCCTACCTTCAGACCTCGCTATTACCACACCCTTAGGTTCTGGAACAAAGCTTACCGACTATTATCCTGATAGCGAAGTGATAGTAGAAGGTCATAATCTCCCCGCAAACTTAGTATGCCTTGACATGAAAGGTTATGATGCCATTTTAGGGGTAGATTGGCTTGTAGATCATGATGCTTATATCAATTGCCGAAATAGGATTATATCCTTTCGAAAGCCCGGTCTTCCAAGATTCTCTTTTCTTGGCATCAAGTACAAGAAGCATCCTACTATCATATCTTCTCTTCACGCTTGCAAACATATCTCGCAAGGATGTGAAGCTTTTCTTGCTTCTGTCATTGTTACCGAATCCAAGGAGATTATCTTAGCGGACATTCCTATTGTAAATGAGTTCCCTGATGTGTTCCCGTCCGAATTACCCAGTTTACCGCCCGAGAGGGAAGTGAACTTCACTATTGAACTCAGCCCAGGAGCAGCACCTGTTTCTATAGCCCCTTACAGGATGTCCCCCACAGAATTCAAGGAATTAAAAAGGCAGTTGCAGGAATTACTAGACAAAGGCTTCATCAGACCTAACACATCCCCTTGGGGTGCGCCGGTTCTATTTGTCAAGAAAAGGGATGGTTCTATTAGGCTATGCATCGATTACCGGCGACTGAATCAACTCACAATTAAAAACAAGTATCCGTTGTCACGTATTGATGAGCTCTTCGATCAGCTTTCAGGAGCAGAATATTTCTCTAAGATTGACCTCAGATCATGTTATCATCAGCTTAGAATTAAAGAAGAGGACATTTATAAATCAGCTTTTCGAAGTCGTTATGGCCACTATGAATTCGTGGTAATGTCATTCGGATTAACTAATGCCCCGGCAGCATTCATACAACTTATGAACAGTGTCTTCCAACCAAATCTGGATCAGTTTATCATCGTCTTCATTGATGATATCTTTATATACTCCAAGACAAGGGAGGAACATGAAGAACATTTGAAAATAACTTTGCAAACACTTAGAGAACATAAACTTTATGCCAAGCTTAATAAATGCGAATTTTGGCTCAAGGAAGTTTCATTCCTAGGCCATATTATTTCAAAAGAAGGTATTGCAGTGGATCCTTCTAAGGTAGAAGCTGTCAGAAATTGGAGCCGGCCAACGACTGTATCAGAAGTAAGAAGCTTTCTGGGTCTAACTGGTTATTATAGAAGATTCATTAAGGACTGCTCAAAGATAACAGTTCCTTTAACTAGACTCATGAGAAAAAAAAATCATTTTATCTGGTTAGAGGAATGTGAGAAGAGTTTCCAAACTCTTAAGAATTATCTTACCACAGCTCCTATTCTATCACTACCAATGGAAGGTGGTGGATTTGAAGTATATACGGATGCATCAGGTATTGGCTTAGGGTGTGTCCTCATGTAAAATGGGAAAGTAATCTGTTATTCTTCAAGACAATTGAAACGTCACGAGGAAAATTATCATGTACATGATTTGAAATTAGCAGCTGTCATATTTGCCTTGAAAATTTGGCATCATTATCTCTATGGAGAAAAGTTTACGGTCTACTCAGACCACAAAAGCTTGAAATACTTATTTTCTCAAAAAGAGCTAAATATGAGGCAGAGAAGATGGTTGGAGTATCTCAAGGATTTTGATTTTTCTATTCAATATCATCTTGGCAAGGCTAATGCTATTGCGGATGCACTCAGCAGAAAACCAATGGGTACGCTATAAGTCTTATGATTAGTATGACTAATCTTATTCTTAATTTGCTCAGTTGAACTTAGATATTGACAGGAAGGAAGAAGATTACTTCATGGCTAATATCCGAGCTCAACCTACCTTAATAAAGGATCTAGTCAAGTTGTAAAATGATGATCCTATATTTCCAGAAATTAAGGTTAATATTGAACAACATCCGGATTTCTCTATTACGGAGGATGGAAGATTACTATTCAAGGGCCGAGTGTGTGTACCGGATCATGAGGATACGAAGAAATTGATTCTGGAAGAAGCACATAATTTCAAGTACACCATTCGTCCAGGTGGTACAAAAATGTATCAAGATCTTAAAAGAAATTTCTGATGGCCCAACATGAAGAGAGAAATAGCTGATTTCGTGTCTCGCTGTCTCACTTGTCAACAAGTAAAGGCAGAGCATTTTAGACCCGCAGGTAAACTGCATCCCTTGGATATTTCCGAATGGAAATGGGAGAGTATAGGGATGGATTTCATTATGGGGTTACCTAAGACAAGAGGTGGACACGATGGTATATGGGTAATCATAAACCGATTAACTAAATCTGCACATTTCATACCAATCAAAAGTCGATGGTCTGTGGATATCCTAGCAACATTATACATAAGAGAATTTGTTAAATTACATGGTGTCCCAGTCACTATTATATATGATAGAAATCCTTGATTCACATCACAATTTTGGAAGGGTCTACAACAGTCACTAGGGACTAGATTGAATTTCAGCACAGCCTTTCATCCACAAACTGATGGTCAGGCAGAAAGAACGAATCAGGTGGTAGAAGATATGCTCAGGACTTGTGTTATTGATTTTGGAGGTAGTTGGCATGATCACTTGCCTCTGGTAGAATTTACTTATAACAACAGTTATCAGGCCAGCATACAAATGGCACCTTTTGAAGCTTTATATGGAAAAAGTTATCGATCACCAATATGTTGGAGTGAAATAGGGGAAAGACAATTCATAGGCCCCGATATTATCAGAGATTCTACAGAGAAAATCAAGCTCATTCAAGAGAGAATGAAGATGGCCCAAGATAGGCAAAAATCTTATGCTGATAATCGAAGGCGCGACTTGGAATTTCAAATAGGAGACCATGTGTATCTCAAGGTTTCTCCAGGTCGTGGTATTCGGAGATTTGGCATTAAGGGTAAACTAACTCCAAGATTTATTGGTCCGTTTGAAATTCTCAAAAGGGTCGGTGAAGTGGCTTATAGACTGGCTTTACCTCCACAATTAACAGGAGTTCATGACGTATTTCACGTCTCTATGCTGAAGAAATATGTATATGATCCTGACCATATTATCACTTATGATAATCTGGAGATTCAGAAGGATATGACGTACGAGCAAACGCCAATAAAGATTTTGGAACTGGAAGTGCGTCAACTAAGAAATAAAGTTATTCTTATGGTCAAGATTCAATAGAAGAAAACATGGCCATATAAAGCAACATGGGAAACCGAAGTAGCCATGCGGAAAAGATTTCTAGAATTATTTAACTGTAAGTACACTCTCCATAATCTATGTATTAAATTTGGGGACTAAATTCTCTTAAGTGGGGTAGGGTGTAAGACCCCAGAATTTTTATAAATTATTTTTTGAATATTTAATTATTTTCTAGAATTTATAAAAGCCTAAATAAATTAATAAATAGAATATTAGATCAATAAGTCATTATAAGACCCAATTAGGTTAAATAATTAACCTAGCCTATTTAAATAAGATCCAAAAGGTTTAAGGACCAAGACCATTAAGTTTGGCTTATATTCTAGAAGGTTAGTTGACTTATTCACGTATTTTAAAGATAAATATTATTTTTATAGATAATTATAAGGATAAATGAACAAGAGAGTTTTATTTAATTGAAACTCTGTATACGTTTGGTGTAACGGTCTATCGGGCGACCGCTACAAGCATATAACGCACCTAGGCTGATGCGTTACACTCCTACAGTTCCGTGAAAGAAAGAACGAGCAAAAAGATTAGAACATTGAGATCTTATCTACAAGAGATCGACTTGGGAGAGTTTATAACATTACTAAGGACTCTTAGGGATTAGGTTCTAGCAAATTAAGGACTCTAGAATTGGTCTAATCTTCAAAACCCTCTAAATAGGACCTATTTCTGAATTGAGCGACCCTTCCTTTTAGCTCGTGAAGAATCAAGGTAAGGAGACATAATTTCAGATAAGTTATTTAGAAGATTTTATTTAGTATACTTTAGACTAATAGTTCTCCAAATTTTGTGCTAGGAGATCAAGTAACCAAGGAGATTGAAGCTTCCAAAGTTGCTGGTTTGACCATAGTAACCCAGGAATCAGAGCTAATGGCCACTGAAGATCAGGGAATTAGGACGTGTAAACAAGGTAATTAGAGTTTGGTTATTTAAAACTTTTTATTCACCTTAGTTTCATCTTCTTACGCTCAAAATTTCACGTCCTTAGGTCAAGAGACTGAGGAGCTAGGGCAGCGTGAAGTTGCTGAAAAGTCACAAAAAGAGAGGAACTAGGGCGGTCCTTGAAAGATCAAATTAGAAGTTTAAAGTCTAGTTAAGCGGTAGGTTATCTCATGATTGGTAAAAATATATTGTTAGGGATAAAAGCCCTCTGATTGTGCTTGATTTCATGTATTATAGACTATGAATTTCATGTTTTAGTGGGTTCATGCATACATATATATCCTTATCCCTAATCAAAGATCAAAGATGTTATCTTGTTAATTCACTGCAACCTATGCATCTAGATGACCTTTACTTCATTTTGTCATGATTGGGATAGATAAATCTTTTCAAAAACATGACATGGTTTTAAAACATAGCCTTTTTATTTCATTATACTGTTAGCAGAGACTCTGACGCATCAAGGTAAGACCGTCATAGTGATCTAACGACCTTACGATAAGCCGTCACAACCTCTGTTCTTGTAATACCCCGATTATTTATTAAGTTTTATTGAGCTTTTATTAATTAAAAATTGAATTAAAATGAATTAATGTTTGAATTTTGAAATATTAATATTTAATTCATTAGAAAAGAGAACCTATAAAATTCGACTACCTTCGAAAAATATGTAAAAATAGTAATTGGGTAAAAGATCATTTTTATAGCAATTTTATCTTCTGAACTTGACCCAAATTAATTGCGTAACCTTGTCTAATTGGAGGATTAATCCCGAATTTGACTTTCACCTAACCTTTACCTAATCGTAACTTAAAACGTGAAATTCGACCTTGTTACTCAACCAAATGATCTGAAATCAAGGGCAAATGGAAGGCCACGAGGTAAGGAACATTTACCCTCAATCAATTTGAGGTAAACCTAGCCCTAAAACGTGCTGCCGACATAGTTTTGGTCAAGTCAAGGATTTCGGCGCCGTTTTTAACACGTAACTTGCAGCGTCAAATACTCCCAACTCCGAAGGATCCAGAAGCCCCATGACCTATAGAAATGTAGCTCTTCGACTCTAGTTTCATTGGGTTGCTGTGGGGTACGTTGAAGTTACAGATCCAAGGAGTTCTTGCTCGATTAGTGGAGGTGGGTCGGCAGGCCGTCGGCTTCCTCTCATCCTTCCTTGTTCCCAACGATTGAGGTAGGAATTCTCAACCAAACTTCGCTCATGAGTATAGAAAATTGTTCCTCTCATCGAGCTCTATCCATTGGTGGCAAAAGCCCCAATTTTAATTAGGTATCCGTGGAGATATCGAGCTTTTTGTGAGGTGCTGTCAAGCTTGTTCTTTATTCTAGGGTTTCGAGTTCCCTCTTCAATTTGAGGTAGGATCTAACAACCAAATCCTAATTAACTTACATGAAGTAATCAGCATTTTGTTAGCTTTCATTCAACGTAGAAACCCCCAATTTTTATTGAGCATGCTTGGTGGATTTTGAATTTTTGTAGAAGCATGTCTAGAACATGATTCATATAGTATTCCTTTAAGCCATAGCTTGATTGCGGGCTTATTTTGAGTCATGTAACCTGATATTCATGTAGCATATCATACATGGTTGAATTCATGATCGAGTTAGCTTTCTTTTGATATCAAAATCCCCAAATTTGGTTTTGTATATCGAGAGAATTTGACAATTTAGTGGAAGTATGTCCTGAACTAGGTCTCCTTGTGTTCTTCATAGAATATGTTGTGATTCTGGTGAATTCTGATGAAATTCGTATTTCCAAATTATAGTTTTATGACCCTAATATGTCTAGCAAGATTCTTATAGCATGTGATTTTAATTTCAACTTAATTGGACCTCATTTTGATGAGTTAATGGGTTTTCCGGAGGCAACTTACGTTGCTGTTCTTGCAGGGGTCGACCCCAGGGGTCGACCCATTTTCTGGGTGCCCTGGCAGGCCCGAGGGTCGACCCTTGGGGTCGACCCATTTGGCCCAGGCGCGAGGGTCGACCCCTGGGGTCGACCCATCCACTCCCTGCAAGGGGGTCGACCCCAGGGGTCGACCCATGCGCAGGAATGAAGGGGTCGACCCCAGGGGTCGGGGTCGACCCATCCTTCAGAATTTGCTGGGGTCGACCCCAGGGGTCGACCCATTCAGCTGCCAGACCCCATTTTGGGGTCGACCCATGTACCAGAAGCCCGATTTTCATCGTTTTGCTACCCGTGGATCGATCCGGATCATTAGGGGATCGACCCATTGAACTTAGACCAATTGAAAACTATACTTTTGAAGAACCAGTGACCTAATCATGAGCCTTATGATTTTCAAACTGCATTGGTTCCTATGTTCTATCACGATGTAAAAGCATGTCATTCACCATCTTAATTGTAATGTATACAATGGTTAAATAGAAACCCACATAATTAGTGGTTAATGGTGTAATTAAATCTCTGTTAATGCATTCTTTTTCCTTCATGTACAAGCTTGT
This sequence comes from Amorphophallus konjac, assembly GCA_022559845.1. Lineage (NCBI taxonomy): Eukaryota > Viridiplantae > Streptophyta > Magnoliopsida > Alismatales > Araceae > Amorphophallus > Amorphophallus konjac. The sequence continues at coordinate 241,361,548 of CM040128.1, forward strand.
TCCTTTACCTTATCATCTTGAATCAGCTTTTGGCAATTGTCTTAATGCAAATGATATTGGATAATCTTTGACATATTAACTTGATAATTAGGATTAATATGTTGATTAGCTTGTTGGATAGCTGCTGTACTACAGTAGCACAGCATGATTAACTCTTATTGTGACTTGGTTTTCAATCTTCTTGATGATTGTGCTTACCTTGAAATTCTGAAATGAATCTCCTTCCTACTTGAAATTGTTATTGCTACATGGTTCAAACCTTGGAATTCTGGCCATAAATTGTGGAAGTCTAGATTCGTGGGATCTTTGATCCAAAGAAATCAATGCCTGGCAAACAATTAAGGGCTCGGTCTAGTCCTAGGAGGAGCGCCCGAACACTACGTGTACCCCCGGGGAGGTGATTGACTAGGTGTGGCATTTGGCACCAGTACTATGACATGGGTTAAATCTAGGACTGGCCACTACTCTCTACTACTCTCTACTACGTTTCACTTTCCACTCTTCACTGTTCTATACTCTACTTGTCGTTACTTTACTTGCTGCTACTTGGACGTGGAAATGAAACTACACACGTGCTTGACATGACTCGAATTATCTTGATATGGCCAACTCTTTATCGTTATCTCCTGTAGTAAATTCTTGTCTTTGTTATTCCTCTTAAGTATTACCATTCTGTTCCTTTATATCTCTTGACCTTGTAAGATCTTTAAATTTTGTTTCATTATATCATCATGATTCTTTTATTGCATTATCCTTTGTAGCATGATATTTTGAAAATGTAATTAAACTGCTAATCACTTATACCTATCTGTTATTTCCTACTGAGCGTCAGCTCATAGTTGTTGTTTCCCCCCTTTACAGGCTTTTCAGGTGACGCGCTTACCGATGGGGAAGGGCAGGAGTGATGTTTTGAGTGTATCAGTTAGTCGAGTTTAGAGTGTGTTGTGTTTCAGTTATGTTATTGTGGTTTAGAGTTTGTTATCCCAGTTGTGTTGAGTTGATTTGAGGATTACTGTACCAATTATGTTTTGTTTAATAGTCAATAAGTTATTCCATTTATTAGCACTTGTATATATTTAGATTAGTTCTCTCTCTTGCCAGCTCGTTTCTAACTGTACGTCCCGATATTCCGCGTCGAGGCGTGACAGTTTAGTTGGTATCAGAGCCTAGGTTTCATATTACTAGGTTCCCTAAGTTTAGGTTTTCTTGCATTGCATCCCAATAATCGGTATATCAAAAGGTGTTGTCCGAACGTTAGGCTACGCCTATCGGGAAGGTCGCATACTTGCGCGCGTGGTCTTCGGACCGATTAGCTCCGCCAGGTACCAAGTTTTTGGTCGTGTTTAGGTGCATTAGACCTCTAACCTTGTTAAAGTCTAGAACCTAACCTGGTGAGATTGGGTAGAAACTTGGGTTAAGTTTGTTCCTTAATCGTGTTATTATCTATTTTATTGGACCTAAGTAATCTATTTCTCGTGTAGATGGCAGCCGATCGTGCTGAATGGAGGAACCTGCAGCGCACGGTTCAAGGCCTGACTCAGGCGTTACATCAGGTAGCTCAAGCTGGAGCAACTAGTCATGGCACCGGTGACTTATACCGGAACTTTCGAGGAATGAACCCGCCAAGATTTGCTGGTTCGACTAACCCCGATGAGGCCGAGCATTGGCTCCACGAAATGGGGAGAATTTTTGAAGTCATGCAATGCACCGACCAAGAGCGTGTCCTTCTTTCTACCTTCCAATTGGAGCGGGACGCGCGTACTTGGTGGGATTCCGTCAAGGCAACTCTAGGCGATCAACAAGTCACATGGGAAGAGTTCGAGGAATTCTTCAACGACAAATATTTTTCCGACCGTGTACAAGAGAAGAAGGCGGCGGAGTTCGCGGCTCTAAAGCAGCGAAGCTTATCGGTGGCCGAATATGAAGCACAGTTCTCTCGGCTTTCGCGCTATGCTACTCACCTTATCTCCACAAAAAAGATGAAAGCTAAGCGATTTCTCAACGGGTTGAAGCTTCACTACATCAACCAACTGGCGCCGATGGAGATCTCTACTTATTCTGAGATGGTGAGAAAGGCACAAGTTCTAGAAGATACCTTAGAAATGACGGAGAGGATCCGTGGGCAAGGCATGAAGAAGGAACAACCAACTCCTAAACCCGGATTTGGCACTAGCAAAAAGAGGCCCATGAGTGGGTCTAGTTCGTGGACCGGATCGGGAACGTGGAAAGGCAAGATGCCAAGAAATGAAGAGAAGAAACCCGGCCCTATTGTTCCATTCAAGGGCAAGTGCAAGTATTGTGATCGTCCAGGTCACAAGATGGAGGAATGCTGGCGCAAGCTAGGTGCGTGTTTACGATGTGGGAGTAGGGAACACCGTATCTCTGACTGCCCTCTTCTATCGGAACAAGCTACACCGGCAAAACCTCAAGTTATCAAGAAGCCGCAAGGAAGGCTCCAAGCTTTACATGCGGATGAAACTGGGATTTCTGATGATGGCGGACTCGTCGAAGGTACCCTTACTATAATCGACAAGCCCGCATTTGTTCTGTTTGATACTGGTGCAACACATTCTTTTATTTCTCGAAAATTTGCGAAGTCGTTATCTGTCGAACCTATTATGATGAATTCTCCATTGGTTATATCAACTCCTATTGGTTCTGGAGCGGCTATTCAATATTACTATCCTTCTAGTAAGGTTATTATTGATGAACGGAACTTTCCAGCCGACTTAGTTTGCATGGATATGAAGGATTATGATGTAATCCTTAGAGCAGATTGGTTGGCCAAGTATGAGGTCAGTGTTCACTGCAGTTCTAGCTCAGTGACTTTTACTAGACATTCTGGTTTATCTTTTATGGGGATCAAGCACCATAATTCCGTATCGCTCATCTCTTCTCTTCGAGCCGACAAGCTGATGAGGCGAGGTTGCGAGGCTTTTCTAGCCTTTGTCCATGCTACACCGGAACAGCGAGTTGAGATAAAGGACACTCCTATTGTCCGAGAATTCTCCGAAGTCTTTCCGGAGAAACTACCAGGACTTCCGCCTGAGCGGGAAGTTATCTTCTCCATTGATATTGTTCCTGGCGCGTCTCCTATTTCTAGAGCTCCTTACCGTATGTCCCCTGCGGAGCTAAGGGAATTAAAGCAACAGCTGATGGAATTGCTCGAGAAGGGCTTTATTCGTCCGAGTACTTCACCTTGGGGAGCTCCTGTATTATTCGTCAGGAAAAAGGATGGTTCGATGAGATTATGCATCGATTATCGGCAACTGAACCAGCTAACTATCAAGAATAAATACCCATTGCCGAGGATTGACGAATTATTCGACCAGATAGCGGGAGCACATTATTTCTCTAAGATCAATCTTCGATCTGGATATCATCAGCTGAGGATTAAGGAAGATGATATTTATAAAACGGCTTTTCGCAGCAGGTATGGTCATTTTGAGTTTGTTGTTATGCCTTTTGGTCTAACGAATGCACCAGCAGCTTTCATGCAGTTAATGAATAATGCATTCCGGCCTTATCTTGATCAATGGGTCGTGGTATTCATTGACGACATACTAATTTATTCCAAGACTGAAGAAGAGCATGCCGAACATTTGAGAATGGCATTGCAGATATTGAAAGATCATCAACTATATGCCAAATTCAGTAAATGTGATTTCTGGCTGCAAGAAGTGTCCTTCTTAGGACATATCATCACCAAAGAAGGTATTTCAGTTGATCCTTCGAAAGTGGAGGCAGTAAGGAACTAGGATCAGCCTACTACAGTGACCGAAGTGAGAAGCTTCCTAGGCCTGGCAGGCTATTATCGGAGATTTATTCAAGACTTCTCCAAGATTGCGGTACCTCTCACTCGATTGACCCGCAAAGACAACAAGTTTGAATGGTCCGAGGAATGTCAGCAGAGTTTCCAAACATTGAAGGATTGCCTCATGTTGGCACCTAAAATATGATCGTCGGCAACCAAGCCATAAGGACGAATGACCCGGCCCACCGAAGTACGGGAGCCGATGAAGATCAACATATTGAAGACTTCTCAAAGCTGCCAGAGACTCGAGTCACTCCGTATGGATACGGGGACTTCACCTCAGGAGAGCCGAGACGAATCCAACAACCAACCGGCGGTGCGACCAAGCCTGCCCAATGAATCGGCATCGACTTTGTCGTGCTGCATCCACTACACCCGTTGTCCGACCAAGGTCGACGGTCTACCCGGTGGCTACCCACCTCATGAAAGGCTCTCCCGAGGATAAAGGAGTCCCCCCGGCTTCCCGAAACGGAGAACCGAAAGCTTTGACGGTGGAAGATCCCGATCATCCGGCATGGGCACGGCTTCCCGTCAAGATGGGCCCACTAGTGGTCGAAAGATCGCCCGGCTCAGGCGTAAATATCTCCCAGCTATCTAACCTCCCAGAAAGCTCTGAGTACGAGCCAGGCCTGACTAACAGCATGGAGCATAGAGCCGAGGGCCGTGCCGGTAGAAAGCCCGTACAATCGAGATAAAGTTATCCAGAACCTCGAGAATGGCCGTACGCCAATCTAGGAGCTTCGACAGATCATATCGTCGAAGTCTTAGTGGGCAGTGGCAGAGTACATGTTCACGATGGCCCCGAGTCCATCGACCGGCTTAAAAGCGTACAAGGGACATTAGCCCGGTGCGCCTTAAACCGGCGCGCCCCTTACCCAATACCTTTATCCCGACGCGCCCCTTATCTCCTGTCCTTATCCCCGGCGCGCCCCTGCCTTCAGCCCTTTCCCCGGCGCGCCAGTTACCCTATCGAATGGCACCTTAAACCGGCGCGATAAGTTGATGAAGACTTCCCCGGCACGCCAAAAGCTCACGCCGGATGAAGAGCCTCCAACCTGCTATATATAGGGGCGAGGTTCGAAGAAGAAAAAAGAGGACACGAGGGAGAAGGCCTGTAAGGAAGAAAGAAAAGGGCAGAGAGCACAAAAAAAAGGGAAGAGGGGGAGAGAGCTTTCCGAGGGAAAAGAGTTCTACCCTAGTGTTCTTCGGCGGTCGCCTTCCCCTGTTCTGATTGAAGCCTTCCGGAGCCGGAGAAGAAGCTGGGGGCCGATACTCTGTTTTCTTTTGAAGCAGGTGGGCGCCAGTGCCTGTCTTCCTCTATCTTCCGTAGGTTCTTCTCTCTCGGGGCTTTCCGTCCACCACTTGTAAGCAGAGAGGGGAGGGATGGCAATGATATGAGCCGACCCCTCCCCTCCTCTGTGATTTCTTCTCCGCGACTGCGTATTCCCCCGTGAACGATGAACGGCGACCAAGCAATGATGCTGGCGCGGGGATTCTTAATGTATAAATAAGATGCCATTCCCGTTTCTAGGATGGCAATATGCCTATGAATGTCTGGACCGCGAGGTCGAATGAATGCCCAGAACTTCTATCCTCTTCTCTATCTACGCCGATGTGGTTCTGAGTTCTTTCATGCATGTCTTTTGATTCCGGTTTCCTCGAAGTACCGACCACGCCCCAAAGCACCGAGGGCTACAAAAATGACCCCTCCCCGGGTCCTTCTAATCGACCGTTCTCGGCTTTGATCCATGGACCTCTGTGTCCCCCTTCATGGACAGGGCTGTGCTTATGCGCATGCTTCTTCCTGCCGTGGTATCGAAAGTCTCCCCCCCCCATCAGTTCCTCCCTTTGTGCTATTGACTTTTCGCAAGGTGGGAGTCATCGTCGGGATGGCTGGATGCATCCCCTTGAATGCTGCGTCCTACCTGTTCGAGTCTATGCTTCTACGGCTGACCCGTTTCACCCGGGCCTTTACTCCTCCTAATCACAGTCGTTTGAACTAGTCCGGGATTTTCACATACTGTTTTAACTACCTGGGGAGGGGGACATTCCCCCGTGGCTTCACGGAATTGCTGGGCAACTAAGGACTCTACCTCTCGGTGGTAGATGCTTCCCAAGCCCACAGCAGACAACAACAGGGGGGTCCTAACTCAACGAGCTCAGCCCCGATAATCTAAGACCCAATCGAGGTTAAAGGATGTACGCTCCTCGTAGGCTAGCCCTCGGAGCCCCATTCTCTTAACAGTTGGTCCCTTCAGCGGTTGTGCCATGATCTGTGGGTTATTCCCGTCATCAATGGCCCCGTCCATCTATTCTTACCCACGGAGTATTGGTGCCCCTTGTAGGCTAGTCCTCGGGGTATCCTATCTGATGGGATCTTGCTGGCTGTCACTGTGCAGACCGGCGGTTTAGGGGCTTGCTCCATTAGTGAGCATGACCCCGCTTCTCCCCTGCAACTCTTCAGGTTCAGGGGAGATGCTGTCCAATTTTGGACAGATTAAGGTTGAGTAATCTATAATGAACGCTCGTTCTGGACCTAATTATCCCGGTGCTCGAGTAGGAACCTCACACTGGCTTAATCACACCGTCCTTCGGGGTTCTGGACTTCAATTCAATAAGCAATTGGCCCCAAATAACTTCAGAATCCCCACCCAAAACTTAACAAACTCAATAATTTGCAAAATTCATAGAAAGAGTGGGTTGAACGGCGCGGCCTTAGCCGGCGCGCCCTAATCCGGCGCGGTACCCCCCCCGCGCCGGATTAACATTAGACTCATTTCCATTTTTTTTTCTTTGCGACTTTCCGGCGCGCCCTAAGCCGGCGCGCCCCCAAGCCCTTGCGCGCCGTTTCAACGCGCATGGTCACCGCGCCGTATTAACATTTATACCTACGTTTCACCGCGCCGTATTAACATCTATACCTACGTTTCTTCGCGCCGTATAAGCTACCTATTGCAGGGTTACGCCGGTTTTGAAGCCTCTTGTTGCTTTAATCGCTTATTAGCCCCTCCGAGTGGATCTCGTCCCTCGGGGTTGGCGTTAATAAATCATAATGGATAATAAATTGAATAAGGGAGGGACCAAGCGAGCCCGAATTATATTGTCATCATATCTTCATTACCACGTCTGTTAGCACTTTGCTTTCGCTGTCACACTTATGTTGCCATCCCTCCTCTCGATGAGGAGTAATAAACGTGGCTGACCATCATTCACTTTCACAATTCCATTATCATGCTTAATATAGTCATGAACGTCATATATGCATCCATGCATACATCCTCGGGTATATCAAATGGCGTCGACGGAAAAGTCGGATTATGTCTGGTCGGAAGTCTTCGCTATGCGCGACGGCGGTCTTCGGACCCACGTCCTCCGCCATGTACCGAGGGTCCATAATTCCATAAACATATGCATCCTGCATGTCTTCGTCATGATCATCATGTAGCTCTTTTTAATCCGGCTTCGACAGCCCGCTATCTCGGCAATTAATCAAAGGTGTTCCCTCCTCGTGGGGGATGTAATTAACGCCATAGCCTTTATGGTATGGCGGACTGCTGGTCCCGACCGAACCTCACATTCGCCCGACATGGGTCAGAATGAGCGCACAATAGAATCGTCACGCATGTGACTGGCACGCCCGCGTCGTCAATCAGTCAGTTGACTACAAGTTAGTTAATTGGTTGATCGATACGCGAACGAAAAGGCAAAACGAAAGGAGAAGAAAAAGATGTGCGAAACAAGTCTGGCACGCCCGGTGGGACCAGTGTCACCTTTCATCTCTTTGCCGAGATATTCGGGCTTCGAAGCCCTCTCAAAGACTACTGATTATCGCCTTGTTTGATATTTCAGTGCAAACAATGACGACTCATGGAATAGCTGGCGTCGACTTCGACCAATCGATAGTCGCCGGACACGCGCAAGGGTACCTGGCGGTGCCCATGGAATTTGGTAGCTTTCCTCCTGCTGTGGGCTTCCCCAACTTCTTGGGGTTGGCCTTTGTCGACTTGCTGGAGGTCGAAGCCACGGAACCCGTCAAGGAAACCGTGAAGGAAATGGAACCTCTGAAGGCTCCCTGCTGCAATGGTTCGCTCAAGGATCCGGCCCCGGCCGCTAGCTGCCTGGTGCACCACCTTGTACGTGGGATGCATCCCACTCATATCAACAAGCCCCCTGGAGGACGTTAGCGTCGCCAGGCTCGCAAAAATACTGCCGTGATCACCGGAACTGTCTCTCAGTCCGAAAAATCAATGCTGGTGGGAGGCATGCGTGTCTTCCTCAACGGGCGCACGGCACGGGTGACCCCAGATCGCGTCATCCCAAACGTCCCTGTCTACAACAACTATCAAGCTCTCGCTGGAAGGAGGGCAGAAAGAGAAGAAGCCGGCCACCATGGCCAAGAAAACTCGGCGCTCAGGCCGAGGAAATTCAAACAGGTGTGGGTTCCTAAGCGGACCCAACCTGCCTACCATCCAACGCCCACCCGCCGTCGTCCTATGAACGACGAGGCGGGAGCGAGAAGAGGAAGGGGCTTGCCCCCGATGAATGAAGAAGAGGTGGTTGCGGATCCTCCGCGTCACTGAAGTTTCCGGGCTGTGGCCCGTCAAGCCAACGTCCCTGCCACGGGGCGAAGGTTCCAACAACCAGCCGACAGAGCTCGACTGGCCTACATTCCTCCTGCTGGAGGTCGACCACTTTCCCCCGTGCTACATCAAGAACGGGGTCGAGAAGAAATGGCCTGTCTGGTCAGAAGCTATTTCCGAGGATTGGGTAACACCTCGCTCGGACAGCAGCGGCTGATGCAGACAGTCGCCACTGAAGAAAATTACTGCCCATCAACGGCAGATGAAGAAGAAATGGAGAATATAATGAGGATGTCGTCGGTCGACGATAATGGACACAATGACGGCTTTGAGATCGAAGCCGATGAAACCTCCCCCGAGCGGGAAGAAAGAAGAAGAATTTCTGTGTTCGAGTGGCTGACCTTTCCGCAACAAGCAAGGCGGAGGGTCCATCGACAAAGAAGGAGGATGCAAGTTTTCACTTGCAACATGGTTGGTGTATCCAGCAGATATGGGGAGCTTCCTGAAGACCCCCAAGAACTGGCTCAGTTGGCCGTACGGCCGGGACCAGCTACCCGCAGGACAGAAGCAGCAAGAGGGCTTCTGATAAGGATGAAAGAGAAACAGCCCCAGGTCTACCTCCACTGGGATGACAAAGCCCCCGTCTTGACCGCTAATGTGGTAACGACGGAAGAAGAAGACGACGTACTCCTCGACATCCTACCCGAGGGTACGTCCGGGGAAACAACAGAAGGTGTCCCCACCACTATAGATCCATCAGTCTTGATGTTGCTGCAAAGATATCAACGGGAAATAGATTCCCTGAAGAAACAGCTGATGGAGAAAACTGAACACTCATCGGCCTCTAAACCACCCGAAGTCCAAAGTGAATCATCCCGGGGAGCGGCTCGTGGAGACGACCCTCCACCACTTTATACACTACCCCAGCCGTCAGAGCCAACTGTGACGACAGCACAACAACGGCCACCACAGCCTCAGCCGCTGCTACCTCCGGTGCTTCCTCAGGTGCACCCAACACCCCCGCTGCTGCATCCTCCACAGGCGACCACCCTGGTCACCCCGTACCTGCAGCCAGCACACTTCTATCCGGAGCTAGTCGACCCCACGGTCGTGAACCGGATGATGGTGGAGAGGATGATCGAGCTGAAGCTCGCAGAGAAGAGCGAAGGTGACTACGTCGCATTCGATGCCTATCGGGTGCCCTACCCGCAACACCATGCGGCTAAGCGACTTCCCCCGGGAGTCAACAAGCCGCCCAAATTTGACAAATTCAACGGGAAAGGTTCCCCAAAAGAACATATTGCATATTATATGACCGTTATGGGTGATCTGTCCACCGACGAGTCATATTTGCTTAAATTCTTCGGGTCCTCGCTGATGGGGCTCGCATTTGAATGGTACTCCAGCCTCTCGGCCGGGTCAATCAATGACTGGTCAGATATGCAGAGGAAGTTCAGAGAAAGATTCCATGTCACAGAGAGGGAGGTCACAGTGGCCGAACTCTATTCGACAAAATAAAGGGCAGATGAGACCGCCCTTGACTACATCAAGAGGTGGAGGAACCTCGGAATGAGATGCAAGCGACCCCCGCACCAGGAGGACGCTGTGCAAATATGTAAGCAAAATCTCAGGAGGGAGGTCCTGGAAAAAATGATCGGAATGGAAATACGGTCGTTCGACCGGCTGAATAATGTGGTAGCCGAGGTGGAGGCTTTCCTAGCTAAACCTGTCCCGACGTCAGCTGTCAGCATAGCCCAGAAAGGCAAGGCTGCGGAGCGGCGCCCCACACCCAAAGAAGCAAATGCGCTTGATATCAAGACATTCGAACAACAGAAGGAGAAAGGCAAGAAGGTGGCTCCCCCGCAACCTGCGAAAGCTCCAGATGACAAAGAGGGTCCTTCGTTGAGGGACAAAATGAAGAAGGCTTATTCCTTTCCTAAGGATAAGACCCGGATCCTGTTTGACTGGGTAACAGAATACATTATGGTCACTCTGCCTGAGCCAAGAAGACCAGAGGACCTGAAGAGAAAAGACAGTCCAAGATTCTGCCCCTATCACCAAATGCTGGGACATTCAATCGAAGACTGTTATGTTTTCAAAGACGTCATCGAAGGGATGGTGAAGAAGAATGAGATAGAGCTGGGAGAGTACAAAGTAGACCCTCCTCAGCCACATGAAGCTCCTCCCCGAAGAGCGGCAGTCAACATGGTCTCCCTCTATCAGGCACTACCCGAGGAGATCTCTGAAGCAAGCACACGGAGCACCTACGAAATCCATTTCCTGGAGCCCGTGAAGGAACAGCAGGGGTGGCAGCAAATCCCTGTGAAGCACAAGAAGAAGGGGGCACCCCGCCCAAAAGAGGGGGCACATATCCGTGGCGTTACACCCCGGCCTGCTCCGCCAGTGGTAGCGCCCGTATGGGTCACTTCACCTACAGCTGTCAGAATATATACACCCAACAGGAGGAGACAAACTCCGCTGCCAGTAATCAAGGAAACCAATCCTGGGGTCCTTCGACTGCAACACTTAATTGAAGGGCTAGAGGAATATGTACAGCCCGAACTGAAACCTCTGCTGGTACGGGACCACGTCCCATGGCAAGAGCTGGAGCAACTCTCACTCAAGCAAGGGGAGGAAGCTGAAGCAGCACCACCTCAAGAGAGCAACCTGTTCTGGGGGCAAGCACCTGCAGAAATCAAAAAGAAGAAAAAGCAAAAGAAAAAGAAGAGAAAGGCCGCTGGGGCCCATAAAACACAGGTCGTCTCCTGCAATACCCTGTCAGCACTCTTCAACCTACCCGGAGAAGAGGAAGAAGAAGAAATTTGCTTCACACCCCATACTGGGGGAGGCAAGGCCGAGGCCGCAACTACTGCACATGCCACTCGGTCAGGCCGGAAATGGGGGCGCCAGCCGCCGCCCAATCACAACATTATGTTCAGAGGGGAGCAACCCTACAAGACACCTCCGCCGAAGGTTAAGGGAGTACAAATCCCTCCTCCGACAGGTCTATACAGCAAGACTGGGGGCAAGACAGCCCCTTCATTCCTTGAATTTATGAAGATGTCAAAGGGAAAGCAGCCTTGTCAGGAGGCTAACCCTACACTCGGGGTCAATCACCCTCGGCCAGTGCAATCTACTGAGGATGCAAATGTAGATGGGGCTTGCCCTACAGCAGCTAATAAAGAAGACCCGACAGTCGGTGCCAGCCTGGACGGTGCGGAGTCCGAGGAAGATAAAGCAGGGCCATCTGGACCCACAAATCAAGCCCTCCCTAAGCCCAGGTGGGTTGAGGAGATGAAGCTCTCCAATGTCCAGGCTGGAAGCCGAATAATGAAGTTGCTCAAGAAGCTCCCTGCTCGATTTACGATCTGGGAAATTCTCTCTTTGAGTGAAGAGACTCGACAGGCAATCATCACTACTCTGTAGACGCCTGCTCATTTTGAAACCTGCATAGCTGAGGCTATACCAGAAGCCAGTATGACCTTCTCTCCAGAAGACATGCTACTGCCTACTGCCAGTCACAACAGGCCGCTATATATGAAAGGACATCTGAATGGAAGAGAACTGAACCGGATTCTGGTTGACCCGGGTGCAGCAGTCAACATCTTGCCATATAGAATATACGAGAGGTACCACTTCAATGTACATCTCGAGAAAGTCGGGGATATGTGTATCGCTGGCTTCAACCAAAAATGTTAAGTATCTATGGGAGTGGCAGAGTTCACACTGACCCTGGCAGATTTCACTACAACGGTGCAGTTTCACGTCATTGATTCTCGCACCTCCTACAAAGCACTGCTCGGCCGCCCATGGCTGCACGAAAATATGGTGGTGCCCTCCACGCTCCACCAGTGCATCAAATACAGCCTCCAGGGGAAGGAGGAAAGGATATTTGCTGACATCCACCCATTCGAGGTGTTTGAATGTCACTTGGCGGACGCCAATCTGTATACGGGGTCTCCCCGGAAGGTTTCTGAAGCTGAAGCCCCCGTAGGGGCATCAAAGAATAGATCGGGTGACGGTTGGTATCCACCACCGCCGCACGGATATGTCAAGCCGAAGGTGGTTTCCCACATCACGGCGTCTGGAAATGTCGGCAGGGTGACACCCCCAGCATTATACCCCAAAGCTAAGGAAGTGCATATTGATCGACAGCACGGCCGCATCGGAGTCCCTGCCGGCCTCACCAAGCCAGTCTCCGGCCTCGATGGTCCCACTGTCGAACCTTTCAAAGCCTGGGAGGTGGCACAAGAAGATGGGCCCAACAGCTTGTTCTATACGGCTGAGGAGCATCCCACTCAGGAAGACACAGACTGCAGCCTCCCTGAGGATCTAGCCGACCCGCGGGTTCCTGTTCAGGGCCTGGCATTTACCACTGATCAAACGGCCAGGATGTTTCAAAAGCAACACATCCCTCCCGATCAACCTCAAAAACGCAAGGAAGCTTTCCAGAAGATGTGGTATCCTGTAAATCTGGACAAAGAAATGAGACGTGTCTCTCAACATCCGGGTCTGGGCTTCACCCTGGAAGACTACTATTACAGTGGGCGGTACGAGGTGGACACCATCTACACCTTCTATCCAACTGAAGATAGCCCTCTGGGGGCAACCTTTGATGAATACCCGGCGGAAGCCGAACATGCTGAATTGGCTCTATCCGGGAATCAACAAATGGAGACCTTGATCTCCTGCCGATGCTGGGAGCAGGTCCGTCCTGAAGGAGCGGCCTTTCAAGCCGAATTTGATACGGCTAGCAGCAGCGAAGCCGAAGATGCTCAAGAAGCAGAAGTCTCTCCCTCCGCAGGGGTCATGCTAATGACAACTTCAACACCCTTTCTGCCAGTCAACAGAGCCTCGGTTTACTCCAATCAAGGGGAGCCGGCTACCAGAAAAGACAAAGCCACTTCTGTGGAAGATATAACTGTCCTAGAAGGCGAGACTCCCTCAACTTCTGCTACAAATCCAATATGCTGTCCGAGTCCGGCGGCAAACAACTACCGGCCTGTCATGGCTGCAACCTCATCTACAAGCACTAAAGCTGCTCCCTCACCCTCAGGAGTTGCAACGGCAACGGAAGTATCAATAGATCCATCCACACAGTCGCTAGCACAAGAGATCAAGAGACCCCATGAAGCTCTGGCGGTGTCTGACGAGGAAGTCGAAGTACTCGACCCTCAAGATGGTATTCCAGACTTCGTCGACCTCCAACCGGCACCTCCGGAAATAGAAGACGGAGGCCAGGCCACAGTCGATGAACTAATAGAAGTCAACTTGGGAGATGAGGGGGACCCTAGGCCTACCTTCCTCAGTGCCCAACTATCCCCAGAAGAACGGGAGCTGTACATTCAACTACTACTAGAATACCGGGATTGCTTCGCCTGGACTTATAAAGAGATGCCAGGTCTAAGCCCTGCTGTCTCACAACATGAGCTGGCAATCAACCCTGAAGCCGAGCCGGTGAAGCAACCACCGCGGCGTATGAGGCCAGAGCTCATCACCTGAATCTGTGCTGAAGTTGACAAGCTCATTGATGTGGGATTTGTTGAAGAAAATCAGTACACCACATGGCTGGCGAATATCGTCCCCGCAAAAAAAGAAGAATGGACAGATCCGGATTTGTGTCGACTTCCGAGATCTAAACAAAGCCTGCCCTAAAGATGACTTCCCGGTGCCAATAACCGAGGTCATGATCGATGCTACAACCGGCCATGAAGCCCTGTCATTCATGGATGGGTCGTCCGGCTACAATCAGATTTGGATTGCGGAGCACGACCGGGTCCATACCGCTTTCCGAACTCCCAAAGACATTTATCATTACAAGAGAATGCCATTCGGACTGAAGAATGCTGGCGCAACCTATCAGCGCGCAATGACCAAAATCTTTGATGAATTGCTCTACCACAAGGTCGAGTGCTACATAGATGACATGGTGGTCAAAACCAGAAGAAAAGAAGATCACCTGCAAGACCTCCGGATTGTTTTTCAGAGGCTGAGACAGCATGAGCTAAAAATGAATCCTATGAAATGTGCGTTCGGAGTGTCGAGCGGAAAATTCTTGGGCTTTGTCGTCCGATATCGGGGGATCGAGATAGACCCCGCAAAGATCAAGGCGATTCAGGAGTTACCTCCACCAAGGAACATCTCCGAGCTGAGGTCACTACAAGGCCGCTTGGCTTACATCCGGCGTTTCATTTCCAATTTGTCAGGGCGATGCCAGCGTTTCCACAAGTTGATGATGAAAGATGTTCCCTTTTATTGGGATGAAGATTACCAGACAGCCTTTGACAAGCTAAAAGATTATCTGAAGACTCCTCCAGTATTGGGCGCACCGGTGAAAGGACGGCCATTGATACTGTATATAGCAGCTACACACAATTCTCTGGGGGCAATGCTAGCCCAGAATAATGAAGAAGGAAAAGAGCAGGCCCTCTATTATCTCAGTAGAAGACTGGTCAGAACCGAAGAAAAATATACTTATATTGAGAAGATCTGTCTGGCACTAGTCTTCGCAGTCAAAAAGCTCCGGCATTATATGTTGTCGCATGAAATCAGCTTGGTGTCCAAGGAGGATCCCCTAAAATATATCATGTCCCAGCCAGCACTCAAAGGCCGCCTGGGCAAATGGGCGGTAATCCTTATGGAGTTTGATGTCTCTTACGTACCGCGCAAAGCCATCAAAGGTCAAGCTATTGCAGATTTCTTTGCTGAACATCTGATACCCGGAGAAAGCCCGTGGGAACCGGAACTTCCCGAAGATGAAACCCTAGAAGCCGCCCAAGTACAGCCTTCCTTATGGCAGCTATATTTTGATGGCGCTTCCAGAATTGACACCTCTGCCACCGGATCATCCAGGGTCAGAGCAGGGGCGGGCATAGTCTTGAAGTCCCCAGAAGGAGAAGTGGTGCATACATCCTGCTCCATAAACAAACAATGCACAAACAATGAAGCAGAATATGAAGCCCTGATAATCAGGTTGCAGATCGCTCTGTCCATGGGAATTCAGATGCTGGAAGCGTTTGGAGACTCCATGCTAGTTATAAAATAGCTGGAAGGAGAGTTCGAGGTGCGAAAGCAAGAGCTCCTCCCCTATCACCAGTTGGCAACTCGACTGATGTCAAAATTTTACTTCATCAGCATCAAGCACATCAATCGAGGCCAGAATGCTCAGGCAGACGCCCTCGCTAAGCTGGCCAGTTCATTGGCGGTCCCGCCAGACACAAGCCTGAATATAACAGTAATCAACCGTCGATAGGTCCCCAGCGTAACAGAGGTCCTTGCCGACGAACATGAGATGGAGGTAACAGTCATCGAAGGGGTCCAGCAGCCCGACTGGCGAGAGCATCTCCTACGCTGGTTTCAACACCAGCAACTTCCAAAAGAAAAGGAACAAAGAATGAAGCTCCTGAGGATCAAGGATTCTTATGAAATGAGAAGCGGGACCTTGTTCCGAATTATGGCAGATGCCCGAAGGAAAGTCCTACTCCGTTGCTTGTCTTCAGCAGAAGCGGGACAGGTGATGCAAGAAGTTCATGCGGGATCAGCTGGGGCACACCAGGCCGGTCCGAAAATGAAAATAGAGATAAAGAAATTGGATTATTATTGGCCCACTATATTCAATGATTGCTGCAAGTTTGCCAAGGCTTGTCAGAAATGTCAAGAACATGCTAATGTGGCGAGGAGACCCCCAGTGCCACTACATCCCACCCTACCAAGTTGGCCGTTTGCTCAGTGGGGCACGGACGTGGTAGGGCCACTACCAGCATCTTCATCAGGATGCAGATACATCTTAGCAGCTACAGATTACTTCTCCAGATGGGCGGAGGCAGTAGCACTAAGAGATATGACCGGAGAACTAGTTGCAAGATTCTTCCGGCAGAATGTAATATTTCGGTTCGGGATCCCCAGCCGAATCATCTCTGATAACGGCAGCCATTTCAGGAACCAGAAGGTTTATCGGCTAGCTGACAAATACAAAATTGACTGGAGGACGTCGTCCCCCTACAACCCTCAAGCCAACGGACTAGCAGAGGCTTTTAACAAAACCTTGTGCACACTATTGGCGAAGACTGTCAAGTCTAACAAAAAAGATTGGGAAGAAAGGATGTACGAAGCGCTTTGGGCCTATCGTACTATCTACAAGACCCCAACCGGCTGTTCACCCTTCTCCCTTGTCTATGGGTCGGAAGCTGTAGTGCCGATTGAACTCGAAGTTCCTTCATTGCGAGTTGCCATCCAGCACGGATTAGTCAGTGGTGAGCAGACCAACGTAGAAAGAAGATTGGAAGAGCTCGCTGAGCTCGAAGGAAAATGCCTCCAGGCGCAACAAAACATCCAACTCTACCAAGCTCGCATGGCCCGTGCTTTTGACAAGTTAGTCAAGGGTCGAGAGTTCAAGAAAGGAGACCTGGTGATGGTCAAAAGAAGAGAAGTGATGGTCTCTAACCCCAAAGGGAAGCTGGTCGAAAATTGGGTCGGACCGTATATCGTTCGCCGAGTATATGAAGGGGGTGCCTACGTCCTTGTAGACCACAAAGGAGCCGTCCAGTTCTCTCCCCTCAACGGAAAACACATTAAGCTGTATCATGCGGCGCAGCCAACACACCCCGAGTGATCGGCTGGAACATACCCTTTTCTTGGCTAGTGGCACTCCGCCCTAACCAAGCTACTCTTTCCTTGGCTAGTGGCACTCCGCCCTAACCAAGCTACCCTTTTCTTGGCTAGTGGCACTCCGCCCTAACCAAGCTACTCTTTCCTTGGCTAGTGGCACTCCGCCCTAACCAATCTACCCTTTTCCTTGGCTAGTGGCACTCCGCCCTAACCAAGCTACCCTTTTCTTGACTAGTGGCACTCCGCCCTAACCAAGCTACCCTTTCCTTGGCTAGTGGCACTCCGCCCTAACCGAGCTACCCTTTCCTTGGCTAGTGGCACTCCGCCCTAATCAAGCTACTTTTCCTTGGTTAATGGCACTCCGCCCTAATCAAGCTATTTCCTTGGTTAGTGGCACTCCGCCTTAATCGAGCTACTTTTCCTTGGTTAGTGGCACTCCGCCCTAATCAAGCTACTTTTACTTGGTTAGTGGCATTCCGCCCTGACCGAGCTACCCTTCCCCTTGGTTAGCGACATTCCGCCCTAATCGAGCTACCTTCTCCTTGGTTAGTGGCACTCCGCCTTAATCGAGCTACTTTTCCTTGGTTAGTGGCACTCCGCCCTAATCAAGCTACTTTTCCTTGGTTAGTGGCATTCCGCCCTAATCGAACCACCTTTCCTTGGTTAGCAGCATTCCGCCCTAATCGAGCTACTTTCCCTGGATTAGGCGGTTTTTCCACCCTAATCAAGCTATCTCTCCTTGGTTAGTGGCATTCCGCCCTGATCAAGCTACCCTTTCTCGACTCGCATTCCGAATAAAATAAAAAAAAGAAGTCAAAAAATATATATATAACAAAAATGGGGTTAAAAATAGAGATACCCCGCCAGACTTGCTCCCACATCGGGACAAGTGCAAAAATGGCTATAGCCCGGCTGTGGCGAAAACCCGAAAGGGCGTCGCAGGCAAAATTGAGTACCCCGCCGCGTGAAAACCCGAAAGGGCGCGCGGGCAAAAGCAAGAGGGGGCTGGCTTCGGCGAAAACCCGAAAGGGCACTTGAGTCGGTAAAGTGCTAATTTCCAAATGCCTCTCCTGTTCTCCACCCTATAAACTCCGAAAGGGACAATCATCAAAGTCCCACCGGGAATACTTTAACAAACCCTTTCGACCCTCGTCATCATCGACGAGATCGGTTGATCTCTGTCCATAACTTGGACCTTACGTCCTTGTTAATAACCTCATCTTTGCTTCGGCATGTGACCCATGTCGATGAACAAACCCCCTTTGACCCTCGTCATTCTCGACGAGATCGGTCAATCTCTACCCCCAACTTGGACCTTACGTCCCTGTTGACAACCCCATCCTTGTTTCGGCAGTGACATATGTCGATGAACAAACCCTCCTCGACCCTCGTCATCCTCGACGAGAGCGGCGATCTCTACCCTTCACTTGGACCTTACGTCCCTGTTGATAATTCCATCTTTGCTTCGGCATGTGACCCATGATGATGAATAAACCCATGGTCGACCGTCGTCATCATCGGCGAGATCGATCAATCCTTACCCCTAAGCTTGGACCTTCCGTCCTAGCTAATAAACCCACCTTTGTTTCGACGATAACCTATGCTGGTCAATAAACATGTGTTTGACCCTCGTCATCATCGGCGAGATCGGTCAAGCTTTACCCCTAACTCGAATCTTATATCCTTGCTAATAGACCATATCCTTTGCTTCGACATTTAACCAGTGTCGACGAGATAAACCTAAGACCAACCCTTGTCCTCACCGATAAGGACGGTCAGCGTTCCCGCGGTCCAGTTCTTCTGAATCTCGAATTCAAAAAACAAAAAAAAGAAGAAAAGAAAAAAATGGGGTTAAAAATAGAGATACCCCACCAGACTTGCTCCTA
Source organism: Amorphophallus konjac (assembly GCA_022559845.1). Classification (NCBI taxonomy): domain Eukaryota; kingdom Viridiplantae; phylum Streptophyta; class Magnoliopsida; order Alismatales; family Araceae; genus Amorphophallus; species Amorphophallus konjac. The sequence continues at coordinate 241,380,435 of CM040128.1, forward strand.
TATCAGGTCAAGTGCAAAAATGGCTATAACCCAGCTGTGGCGAAAACCCGAAAGGGCGTCGCAGGCAAAATCGAGTACCCCGCCGCGTGAAAACCCGAAAGGGCGCGCGGGCAAAAGCAAGAGGGGGCTGGCTTCGGCGAAAACCCGAAAGGGCGCTTAGGTCAGTAATGTGAATAAAAATGAATGATGAATAGTGATGAACCGTCCGTCGTCCAAAGGCCATTTCCGAGGTCGGGGCGAGGGTCTTCATCCGATATCCCACTTATACACGTCCAGTGTCTATCCCTTTCGGCCCTTGTCACCATCGGCAAGATCGGTCGCTACCCCATCCGGTTTTTGTCACCATCGGCAATATCGTCTACCCTTTCGACCCTTGTCACCATCGGTAAGATCGGTCATTACCTATCCGGTTTTTGTCACCATCGGCAATACCGTCTACCCTTTCGACCCTTGTCACCATCGGCAAGATCGGTCACCACCTATCCGGTTTTTGTCACCATCGACAAGACCGTCTACCCTTTCGACCCTTGTCACCATCGGCAAGATCGGTCACTACCTATCCGGTTTTTGTCACCATCGGCAAGATCGTCTACCCTTTCGACCCTTGTCACCATCGGCAAGATCGGTCATTACCTATCTGGTTTTTGTCACCATCGGCAAGACCGTCTACCCTTTCGACCCTTGTCACCATCGGCAAGATCGATCATTACCTATCCGGTTTTTGTCACCATCGGCAAGACCGTCTACCCCTTTCGACCCTTGTCACCATCGGCAAGATCGGTCATTACCTATCCGGTTTTTGTCACCATCGGCAAGACCGTCTACCCTTTTGACCCTTGTCACCATCGGCAAGATCGGTCACTACCTATCCGACTTTTGTCACCATCGGCAAGACCGTCTACCCTTTCGACCCTTGTCACCATCGGCAAGATCGGTCACTATACCTATCCGGTTTTTGTCACCATCGGCAGGACCGTCTACCCTTTCGACCCTTGTCACCATCGGCAAGATCGGTCACTACCTACCCGATTTTTGTCACCATCGGCAATACCGTCTACCCTTTCGACCCTTGTCACCATCGGCAAGATTGGTCACCACCTACCCGGTTTTTGTCACAATCGGCAAGACCGTCTACCCTTTCGACCCTTGTCATCATCGGCAAGATCGGTCACTACCTATCCAGTTTTTTATCACCATCGGCAAGACCGTCTACCCTTTCGACCCTTGTCACCATCGGCAAGATCGGTCACTACCTACCCGGTTTTTGTCACCATCGGCAAGACCGTCTACCCTTTCGACCCTTGTCATCATCGGCAAGACCGGTCGCTACCCGTTCTCGGTTCTTGCCGCTCTCGACATGACCGTTTATCCGCCAGTTTCACTATGCCCCCCTGAGTTCCCCGAACTCTCGACCAGCATAAGCCGTTTCTAGTCTTGAGAAAAGTCATGGCGCGGTGGAGTGAACACCTCATCCCTTCCTTGAAGGCGTGAGCGCTCTCCTGCCCTAATGACTCATACACTCGAACTAGAATCGACGGGCAAACAAAAAAAAAGAAACACAATGACAAGATGGAGTCTTCATTCAAAATCAGGATGGAGATTTTTCATTACTATGAAGTGAAGGCGCATGATTACATGGACCATGCCCTGGGATACATAAGGTGCATTAAAAGTGAGCACATAAAGAAAAGAGACTACGGCAAAGGGCGTCGGAAGATGTCCTCCAGCACAGGAATACCCAAGGACGGATGACGGATCAGTTCTTGCAATCTGAACTCGGTGGCCTCCAGCTCGGATAGCTTCGCCTCCAGGGAAGCAGCTTGTCCTTCGGCCATCTCAGCATCCTCAACCTTTTGGACCCCCAGGCGATCTACTTCTTCAAGTTCAGCCTCTATCCTGAAAAGTTCGGCCCGCAATGCCGTCATCCGGGCCGTCAGGAGTTCCGGCGTTGAAGAGAGGCGTTGGCTTCGTCCCTCGCCCTCACCGCGGTCTCTTGCAGGGAAATGAGGGCCGTCTTGTTTTCAGCCCGCTCCATTGATATGGCCACCAACTGGTCAGCTGCCTCCCGGCCCAAGAACTCCCTCCGGTTCACATACTTCAGGAGCAGGATCACCCGTGGAGTCCAGTCGTCCATGGGACAGCCAAGGGCCAGCAGCGAGCGGGACAGATGCTCTATCAACCCCCTCAGCTGAACATAAGTTAAATCCCTACTGGCTGTTACGGCCTGCTGGAGGGTCCCCAGGAACTGCCACACGACATCACTCGAGGATTGAAGACCAAGTGGCGACGTCTCGGGCAGTTCGAACTCTACTCTGCTATCTACGGCAGCCCATATATCATCAGCCGTCCCGGAAGATGACGACGGCATAAGCTGCAGCCCACTACCACCGGGAACAACCGCACCGGCAGATGCGGTGGCTGGAGCCTCAACAACAACAATCTCCTTACCGGTCCCCTGGGATGGAAGTCCAACAAGAACCCCAAGGTTCGGGGACGTCCGTCCCTCAATAATCTCCCCGGCTTCTATCTCAGCAGAGCCACCCTTCTCCAGAGCTGACTGCTGTGCAGCCTCCCTTGGCGGAGAATCTCCGGCTATCGCCGAACTATCAACCTCCACGAGCGCTCCGGGACCAACTGGAACCATTGCTGCTGCATGATCCTTTGGGTACCGCAATGCGATGGGCCGCAGGACGGACGGGAAAGTCGCCTGCCCTGTTCCCAGGGCCGGGAGTGGTATTTGCACCGTCATAGTCGGTAGCGCCACCTCAGTCTGCATCAGAGATATATACACTTAAAAGCCTGGCTAAAAGGAGGAGGAAAGAAGCATGGCAAGTATTGACCCTGGATAGGTCCTTACCTCGGCCGGGACTAAGCTCAACTCTTTAAGAGCTGCTTCCCCAGCGCCAACTCCCTCACTCGTAAGCGATAATGATGGCACAGGACCGCCCCATGATAACCGGGCCGGGCTGAAAGTCAAATAGTCGCTCTCGTAGGCCGAGGACACCCCAGCATCGTCGGTCTCAAAATCAAGCAGCGGTGACTCCTCGTCACTGGAGCCGCCACCATAGTCTACACGCTCAGAGGAAGAGGATCCCTCTGCTCTCTTGGGATGCTCCACCGACGGAGCAGGAGCCTCGCCAGCAGGAGCATCGCCCTCGGCAGGAACTCCCCCAGTGCTCTCCGCACCAGGGGCAGCAATAAATGATACCTCAGGGGCGGGTTCTCCCTGCCCCGAGGGGATCACCTCCTCTACGCTCTCCGAGCCCGGAAGCAATGATGGTTGTATATCGACTACAAATTCACAGCAAAACAGGGTCAGGACGACTGAAGATACAAAGATTTACGTTGCTATCGCAACTAAACTGTGGATTACCTTCCATCTCCCGCTGGGGTGTGGGGGAGGGCAGATCCCTTTCTATGGGAACAACAAGGATTTCCTCTGCCCCGTCCCCAGCCTCTACATCCACCGTCGCCTCGGGACCGACGACCCCAGCAGCTGTATCAGTGACTGTCAGCATGGGCCGCCCCAAGCAGTCAAGACAAGCTAATGCACTTTGAAGAAAAGAAGAGCCTACCTTCGGCCTCTGGCACTTGTGCGCGAGAAGCCTCAAATTCTTCGAAAGATACAACGGGAGGAAGGTCGGTTGTCGATGTCTGCTCCGCAGCTTTCTTCCGGCGTGCCCGTGTCACCCGGGTCACCGCCGCTTTCGCCTTCCCGACGGCCTCTCGCAGTTGGGACCTGGTCCTCTTCCTCGAATCCCCAGGAGGCAATGGCGTCGTGGTCGGCGCCGGCTCAGGAACTTCAAAATATGTCGGCTTTTGGGCCTTTATGATCAATTCCCTGAAGTGCCGAGTCTCCTCCGAAGTCGGTCGGACTGCATACGCACAAGGGTGAGAATGACACAACCACAATAAAAAGAAGAGGCTGGCCGAAGGGCCTGAAGGAAGAGATGGAACGTACTTGCCGGTCCCGTATAAAAGGGGAAGAGAGGCCAATAAAACAGCGAGGGCGTCTTGTCCCTCGAAGCCGCCTCGCGAATAAGCCAGCATAGATCCCCGATCTTCTCGCTCGGCTCAGCCAACAGTGCCAGGTCCTCATGGCCACGGGAGGATAGCAGGTAATACAGACTCAGATGGTCCAGCCCCCACCTGTCTGCGTATTTGAAGGAGATTTGAAGAGGATGGTCCAGTATGGCTTCGCCGGGGCTACCCACCGAGAGGCCGTGAGACCGAAGGAGCGCAAACAGCCAAGGGGTGTTGGCATACAAATCAGCCCGCCTGTCCTCTTTGCGAATGAAAGCCCGGTAGGGATACAACCTGTCTACCTCGGGACGCCAGTCTGCCACGGCCGCGATGGGCTCTTCTACCGGCAAAGGGAGTTGCTGGAGAATCACCCTCTCACTGCTCACCCGGCATAAACCCCGAAGGGTCTTCACATAGTCATCCTTGTTGATCGGGGGCAACTTCAGCTCAACTTTCGTCCTGCGGCTTTTTACGAGCTTGCGGGCCTCTAGATAGGCCTTCACATCCGTATTAGTCCAAGATTTCAACTTCTTCAAATAAGAAGCATCAATATCAAGAACTGGCTCCGGTTGGGAAGCTAAGAACCTGTGCTCCGCCACGGCCCAGCACTCTCTCCGGGAGGTCCTGTAAAATCCCGTCCGCGCGTTCCACCACTTGATGTATTCAGGCGTGACGCGAGGGAACCGTGCGGGGGCGGGCACCCGGAAAGAAACGTCTTCGCGACGATGGAAAAAGTCCCACCATATCCGGGCGTCGTCATTGGACGTTTGCCCGGCCCTGTGCCTGTTGGGCAGTGCAAATTGCGAATAGGAATGTGGAATCTGCTGGTCATAGCCGAAGTTCCGACTGAAACGGAACGGGTAATACGGCTCCAACCACAGAATGCCGCTCTTGCGAAAGACGAGGACACTAGGCCTTATGGCCAGTGCCCAATCAACCAACTCCGGCTCCAGAATAGGCCTGGTACAATTGGCCTGGGAAATCGGATGGATGTACTCCTCAGTTTCAAAGAGTTTGCACTGTCTCGTCCTATTCGTCAATGGGCTCGAGTGAGCAGCTAAGCTCCAGAAATGAAGAACCCCGGGCGAATCCACGGGAAGACGGGTCAATTTACCCCGAATAGCATAAAGTTGCTCCATTAGCAATGATGGCTCGGCACTTGCAAACTCTATCATGCGCGGGACCAGAGGAACCGCTTGTAATGCCCGAGGAGCTGCCTCCGGGAACAGGGTGCAGACCCAAGCATTAAAGAAATGTAACGGACCAACCGTCCGAAGGCTTCTGGGGAGGCGCGTTTTGTGCAAATCTCCCAACATCTTGTAAATGAGGCACAGGGCCACTGGGCAAAGAGACAGCTTGGTACCCCAAGCCATAAGACAGGCCGGATATATGGCTTCCGCCCTGATCACGCTCTCGTCACCCTGAGGGAGAGCAAAGGAACAAAGCCAATAAACCAAATATGCAGCACAATGAGTCACTGCATCAACACCAGTAGGGTTTGGGTTTTCCCCCTGCCCTCCTCTCGAAGAAAATGACGAAGCGGCCTGGCGTCGTATCCTCTTCTTCCGCTTCTGGGCCACCGGTGCTATCGGAGGAAAATCTTCATACTTGGTCTTCCCCTGGAAGAAATACTGAAGCCAAGCGCCCATCCGCACTCTTCGTTTCTCGCCCGGCTTTCGAGCTTCTCTCGTGTCGTGCGACGAATGAAGAGGGTGCGATACGCCTTCATTAGATATCGATAGGCGTAGCCCGCCATATACCGACCGTCACCGTCGGTCTGGTCCTTCAACCAGTCGGGCCAACAAACTTCCTCATACGGCTCTCCATCAATGGGCAGGCCGCTGAGCTGGGATAGACTCCACAAGTCTAAAGAGGTCTCCCCCTCTGAAGTATAGAAGGTGTTGTATTCGGGGCAAAACACCTCGATCATGCCGCAGCACAAGCCTCGGGAAATCGGATACCGATACCTTGAAGCATATACGCTGTGATAAACACCAGCTCTGGTCAAAAGAGGAGCATAGTGATGCAGCACATAGTCTGTGAATTCCACTGCTCCGGGCCTGAATGCGTGGGCATCTGTGACTTTCAACTCAGCAAACCATCCCACGGAGATCTGGTGCTTGAAGCGAATCGCCAAGCAATCCAGCAAAAATGACTCATCTCTATATCCCCACCTCAACGGGGCAAGGAATAAGCCAAAGATCGGCTTCTCCCGATCTACCCTGCCCGCGGAGTCATTCCACCGAGCAGGCACAAATTCAGGAGCTCTGGTCAACAGTCCGTCTGACGGAGCCAGGTCTTGCAGCCCCAGCACAACGCTCCACTTCCTGACCTCCCCAGGGAGATAGATGGGTCTTCCCCGCGTTACGCATTCGGCCAAGCTGTCTCTCTCCACCAGCAGAGCCTGCTCGACCTTCCGCACGGCAAACACGTCCCGCTTCCCCTGAAGGTTGAAACGCCGAAGAAGGGACATCAGGTGTTTGTCCTTGGGATGATCCTTCCTGATCACGTCTTCTCTATTATAATGAAAGGAGTCGCCCCCGAGGATAAGGAGACGACCGGTGTCTACGGTGTCCGTCTCCGAATCCGAGGACTCCGCAACTATGGCCACCTGACCGTGACCCCAGTCGAGAGAATTAACATTCTCCCATGTCACCACGGCACGAGAGGAAGAGCTGGATGCCATAACAGCTGCGAAAAGAGCATATCAAACAAAAACAACGTCAGGAAACGGTTAATCAAAGGCAAACTTCTGACAAAATTTCGGCAGAGTCTCCCCAGCACGGGGAATTGCCGAAGAAAAGCGGGAACGCGTCCACTGAGGAACGGTCCCTAAAAGACAGCCATCGGCATTACACCGAGGCCAGAGGAACACCCGGGGGAATAGCTCCGAGGGCAAGCCCTGCTAGAAGCCTCCCGGGGTCCAAAGAATGGGTTTCGAGACCCAAAGGGACAGCATCTCCACTCACCCGAAGGAAAAATCGCCGCTCTCGGCGCCAGAAGGGGAGAAGAAGGAGAAGAGAGAGAAAGAAAAACGTCAAATGAAGGGCGATGAAGAAAAAAAGCAAGGGAAGGAAGATAAATAGGGGAAGTTCCCCATCGCTAGACCGGCGCGCTATTTAGCGCGCCGGATTAACAACCCGTCAAGCAAAAGGCGCGCCGGTAAAAGGCGCGCCGGATCAAAGCGTCAGCGTCAAGGCCGCGCCGTATTAACACGCCAGCATCGTGAGTGCACCAAGTAGGCGCGCCGGGTTATCCCGCGCCGTACTGACGACTGAACGATACCGGGTCAACGCCCGTGCCGAATCAAGGGCCAGCCCAGGCACTCGCCAACCAAAGGGAAGGTCAGTCCGGGTGAAATACATCCGTCGGCCCTGCTACCCTCGTGCCTTGCTCGCAACACCCACGTCTGGGGGGCATTTGTTGGCACCTAAAATATGATCGTCGGCAACCAAGCCATAAGGACGAATGACCCGGCCCACCGAAGTACGGGAGCCGATGAAGATCAACATATTGAAGACTTCTCAAAGCTGCCAGAGACTCGAGTCACTCCGTATGGATACGGGGACTTCACCTCAGGAGAGCCGAGACGAATCCAACAACCAACCGGCGGTGCGACCAAGCCTGCCCAATGAATCGGCATCGACTTTGTCGTGCTGCATCCACTACACCCGTTGTCCGACCAAGGTCGACGGTCTACCCGGTGGCTACCCACCTCATGAAAGGCTCTCCCGAGGATAAAGGAGTCCCCCCGGCTTCCCGAAACGGAGAACCGAAAGCTCTGACGGCGGAAGATCCCGATCATCCGGCATGGGCACGGCTTCCCGTCAAGATGGGCCCACTAGTGGCCGAATGATCGCCCGGCTCAGGCGTAAATATCTCCCGGCTATCTAACCTCCCAGAAAGCTCTGAGTACGAGCCAGGCCGGACCAACAGCATGGAGCATAGAGCCGAGGGCCGTGCCGGTAGAAAGCCCGTACGATCGAGATAAAGCTATCCAGAACCTCGAGAATGGCCGTACGCCAATCTAGGAGCTTCGACAGATCATATCGTCGAAGTCTTAGTGGGCAGTGGCAGAGTACATGTTCACGATGGCCCCGAGTCCATCGACCGGCTTAAAAGCGTACAAGGGACATTAGCCCGGCGCGCCTTAAACCGGCGCGCCCCTTACCCAATACCTTTATCCCGGCGCGCCCCTTATCTCCTGTCCTTATCCCCGGCGCGCCCCTGCCTTCAGCCCTTTCCCCGGCGCGCCAGTTACCCTATCGAATGGCACCTTAAACCGGCGCGATAAGTTGATGAAGACTTCCCCGGCGCGCCAAAAGCTCACGCCGGATGAAGAGCCTCCAACCTGCTATATATAGGGGCGAGGTTCGAAGAAGAAAAAGAGGACACGAGGGAGAAGGCCTGTAAGGAAGAAAGAAAAGGGCAGAGAGCACAAAAAAAAGGGAAGAGGGGGAGAGAGCTTTCCGAGGGAAAAGAGTTCTATCCTAGTGTTCTTCGGCGGCCGCCTTCCCCTGTTCTGATTGAAGCCTTCCGGAGCCGGAGAAGAAGCTGGGGGCCGATACTCTGTTTTCTTTTGAAGCAGGTGGGCGCCAGTGCCTGTCTTCCTCTATCTTCCGTAGGTTCTTCTCTCTCGGGGCTTTCCGTCCACCACTTGTAAGCAGAGAGGGGAGGGATGGCAATGATATGAGCCGACCCCTCCCCTCCTCTGTGATTTCTTCTCCGCGACTGCGTATTCCCCCGTGAACGATGAACGGCGACCAAGCAATGATGCTGGCGCCGGGATTCTTAATGTATAAATAAGATGCCATTCCCGTTTCTAGGATGGCAATATGCCTATGAATGTCTGGACCGCGAGGTCGAATGAATGCCCAGAACTTCTATCCTCTTCTCTATCTACGCCGATGTGGTTCTGAGTTCTTTCGTGCATGTCTTTTGATTCCGGTTTCCTCGAAGTACCGACCACGCCCCAAAGCACCGAGGGCTACAGAAATGACCCCTCCCCGGGTCCTTCTAATCGACCGTTCTCGGCTTTGATCCATGGACCTCTGTGTCCCCCTTCATGGACAGGGCTGTGCTTATGCGCATGCTTCTTCCTGCCGTGGTATCGAAAGTCTCCCCCCCCCATCAGTTCCTCCCTTTGTGCTATTGACTTTTCGCAAGGTGGGAGTCATCGTCGGGATGGCTGGATGCATCCCCTTGAATGCTGCGTCCTACCTGTTCGAGTCTATGCTTCTACGGCTGACCCGTTTCACCCGGGCCTTTACTCCTCCTAATCACAGTCGTTCGAACTAGTCCGGGATTTTCACATACTGTTTTAACTACCCGGGGAGGGGGACATTCCCCCGTGGCTTCACGGAATTGCTGGGCAACTAAGGACTCTACCTCTCGGTGGTAGATGCTTCCCAAGCCCACAGCAGACAACAACAGGGGGGTCCTAACTCAACGAGCTCAGCCCCGATAATCTAAGACCCAATCGAGGTTAAGGGATGTACGCTCCTCGTAGGCTAGCCCTCGGAGCCCCATTCTCTTAACAGTTGGTCCCTTCAGCGGTTGTGCCATGATCTGTGGGTTATTCCCGTCATCAATGGCCCCGTCCATCTATTCTCACCCACGGAGTATTGGTGCCCCTTGTAGGCTAGTCCTCGGGGTATCCTATCTGATGGGATTTTGCTGGCTGTCACTGTGCAGACCGGCGGTTTAGGGGCTTGCTCCATTAGTGAGCATGACCCCGCTTCTCCCCTGCAATCCTTCAGGTTCAGGGGAGATGCTGTCCAATTTTGGACAGATTAAGGTTGAGTAATCTATAATGAACGCTCGTTCTGGACCTAATTATCCCGGTGCTCGAGTAGGAACCTCGCACTGGCTTAATCACACCGTCCTTCGGGGTTCTGGACTTCAATTCAATAAGCAATTGGCCCCAAATAACTTCAGAATCCTCACCCAAAACTTAACAAACTCAATAATTGCAAAATTCATAGAAAGAGTGGGTTGAACGGCGCGGCCTTAGCCGGCGCGCCCTAATCCGGCGCGGTACCCCCCCGCGCCGGATTAACGTTAGACTCATTTCCATTTTTTTTCCTTTGCGACTTTCCCTTGCGCGCCGTTTCAACGCGCATGGTCACCGCGCCGTATTAACATCTATACCTACGTTTCACCGCGCCGTATTAACATCTATACCTACGTTTCTTCGCGCCGTATAAGCTACCTATTGCAGGGTCACGCCGGTTTTGAAGCCTCTTGTTGCTTTAATCGCTTATTAGCCCCTCCGAGTGGACCTCGTCCCTCGGGGTTGGCGTTAATAAATCATAATGGATAATAAATTGAATAAGGGAGGGACCAAGCGAGCCCGAATTATATTGTCATCATATCTTCATTACCACGTCTGTTAGCACTTTGCTTTCGCTGTCACACTTATGTTGCCTTCCCTCCTCTCGATGAGGAGTAATAAACGTGGCTGACCATCATTCACTTTCACAATTCCATTATCATGCTTAATATAGTCATGAACGTCATATGTGCATCCATGCATACATCCTCGGGTATATCAAATGGCGTCGACGGAAAAGCCGGATTATGTCTGGTCGGAAGTCTTCGCTATGCGCGACAGCGGTCTTCGGACCCACGTCCTCCGCCATGTACCGAGGGTCCATAATTCCATAAACATATGCATCCTGCATGTCTTCGTCATGATCATCATGTAGCTCTTTTTAATCCGGCTTCGACAGCCCGCTATCTCGGTAATTAATCAAAGGTGTTCCCTCCTCGTGGGGGATGTAATTAACGCCATAGCCTTTATGGTATGGCGGACTGCTGGTTCCGACCGAACCTCACATTCGCCCGACATGGGTCAGAATGAGCGCACAATAGAATCGTCACGCATGTGACTGGCACGCCCGCGTCGTCAATCAGTCAGTTGACTACAAGTTAGTTAATTGGTTGATCGATACGCGAACGAAAAGGTAAAACAAAAGGAGAAGAAAAAGATGTGCGAAACACCTCACTACTGCACCCGTATTGGCTTTACCTTCTGGCGACGGTGGTTTCGTGGTCTATACTGATGCTTCTGGTATTGGCTTAGGCTGTGTACTCATGCAACATGGTAAGGTGATTGCTTATTCTTCAAGGCAGCGGAAGAAGCACGAAGAAAACTACCCCGTTCATGACTTGGAACTTGCAGCTGTTATTTTCGCCTTAAAAATTTGGAGGCATTACTTGTATGGAGAAACATTCACAGTATTTTCAGATAATAAGAGTTTGAAGTATTTATTTTCTCAGAAAGAACTTAACATGAGGCAGAGAAGATGGTTGGAGTACTTGAAGGACTTCGACTTCTCGATTGAATATCATCCCGGTAAAGGCAATGTGGTGGTAGATGCATTAAGCCGGAAGTCTGTGGCTAAATTATCAAGTCTCATGTTACAAGAGTGGAGGCTATTGGAACAGTTAGCTAACCTGGATCTAAATGTTGATAATGATCGGGTTATAATTGCACAAATTCGACTTAAGCCCGAATTATTGATGGAGATCAAATCCTTGCAAGATAATGATCCCGAGCTGGTTGAGATGAAGGGAAGTTTGAGCAGCAGACCCGACTTCATGGTGGCTGACGATGGAAGATTGTTATTCCAGGGTAGAACTTGTGTACCTGATGAAGCTGAGTTAAAGAACAAGATTTTGGAGGAAGCACATAGATCCAAATACACTATTCATCCTGGAGGCACTAAAATGTTCAAGGATTTGAAAAGGTCCTTTTGGTGGCCAAATATGAAAAGGGAAATTACAGATTTCGTGAGTAGATGTCTGGTTTGTCAACAAGTTAAGGCTGAACATTTCAGACCGGCAGGAAAGTTGAAACCACTCGACATACCCCAATGGAAGTGGAAAAGCATTGGCATGGATTTCATTATGGGTCTACCTAAGACTCGTGGTGGATTTGATGCGATATGGGTGATCGTCGATCGCTTGACAAAATTGGCTCATTTCTTACCCATTAAGTCCAAGTGGATAGTTGATGTATTGGCTGCTTTATATTTAAAGGAAGTGGTAAGGCTCCATGGTATACCTGTCAGCATTGTGTTTGATAGAGACCCGAGATTTACTTCACATTTCTGGAAGGGACTGCAAGAGTCTCTTGGTACTCGTCTGAATTTCAGTACTGCTTTTCATCCACAGACAGATGGACAGACTGAAAGAACCAACCAGATAGTGGAAGATATGCTGCGAGCTTGCATGATTGATTTCGGAGGTAGTTGGAGTAATCACTTGGCATTGATTGAATTCGCCTACAACAACAGTTACCAATCCAGCATACAAATGGCTCCATTTGAAGCTTTGTATGGAAGAAGCTGTCGTTCCCCGTTGTGTTGGGACGAGGTGGGCGAGAAGCAATGGCTTGGACCGGATCTTGTTTCAGAATCATCACAGAACATCCGTGTTATCCGAGACCGGTTACAAGTGGCTCAGTCAAGACAGAAGAGTTATGCCGACACAAGGAGAAGAGCATTAGAATTTCAAGTTGGCGAGCATGTGTTTCTGAAAGTCTCTCCTTCGAGAGGGATTCGAAGATTTGGCATTCATGGCAAGCTGAGTCCGAGGTATATTGGTCCATTCGAGATCCTAGATAGACTGAGAGAAGTTGCTTACAGACTTGCATTACCGCCTCAGTTATCTGGCGTACATAATATTTTCCATGTGTCTATGTTACGGAAATATGTGTACGATCCCACTCACATCATTCAACATGTGGATTTTGAGTTAAAGGAAGATTTGACTTATGAAGAAAGACCTATCAAAATTCTAGACCGGAAACATCAGCAACTCCGGAATCGGTCTATACCGATGGTCAAGATTCAGTGGAGTCGGCGTGGAACCGAGGAAGCTACTTGGGAATCGGAAGATACTATGCGGAAGCGGTATCCCGACCTATTCTAGGTGATCTATCTTTTCCCTACTTTCCGTATATAGTGCAGTGAATTTGGAGCACCAAATTCTTTAAGTAGGGGAGGGTGTAATATCCCGATTATTTATTAAGTTTTATTGAGCTTTTATTAATTAAAAATTGAATTAAAATGAATTAATGTTTGAATTTTGAAATATTAATATTTAATTCATTAGAAAAGAGAACCTATAAAATTTGACTACCTTGGAAAAATCTGTAAAAATAGTAATTGGGTAAAAGATCATTTTTATAGCAATTTTGTCTTCTGGACTTGACCCAAATTAATTGCGTAACCTTGTCTAATTGGAGGATTAATCTCGAATTTGACTTTCACCTAACCTTTACCTAATCGTAACTTAAAACGTGAAATTCGACATTGTTACTCAACCAAATGATCTGAAATCAAGGGCAAATGGAAGGCCACGAGGTAAGAAACATTTATCCTCAATCAATTTGAGGTAAACCTAGCCCTAAAACGTGCTGCCGACATAGTTTTGGTCAAGTCAAGGATTTCGGCGCCGTTTTTAACACGTAACTTGCAGCGTCGAATACTCCCAACTCCGAAGGATCCAGAAGCCCCATGACCTATAGAAATGTAGCTCTTCAACTCTAGTTTCATTGGGTTGCTGTGGGGTACGTTGAAGTTACAGATCTAAGGAGTTCTTGCTCGATTAGTGGAGGTGGGTCGGCAGGCCGTCGGCTTCCTCTCTTCCTTCCTTGTTCCAACGATTGAGGTAGGAATTCTCAACCAAACTTCGATCATGAGTATAGAAAATTGTTCCTCTCATCGAGCTCTATCCATTGGTGACCAAAGCCCCAATTTTCATTAGGTATCCATGGAGATATCGAGCTTTTTGTGAGGTGATGTCAAGCTTGTTCTTTATTCTAGGGTTTCGAGTTCCCTCTTCAATTTGAGGTAGGATCTAACAACCAAATCCTAATTAACTTACATGAAGTAATCAGCATGTTGTTAGCTTTTATTCAACGTAGAAACCCCCAATTTTTATTGAGCATGCTTGGTGGATTTTGAATTTTTGTAGAAGCATGTCTAGAACATGATTCATATAGTATTCCTTTAAGCCAGAGCTTGATTGCGGGCTTATTTTGAGTCATGTAACCTGATATTCATGTAGCATATCATACATGGTTGGATTCATGATCGAGTTAGCTTTCTTTTGACACCAAAATCCCCAAATTTGGTTTTGTATATCGAGAGAATTTGACAATTTAGTGGAAGTATGTCCTGAACTAGGTCTCCTTGTGTTCTTCATAGAATAGGTTGTGATTCTGGTGAATTCTGATGAAATTCGTATTTCCAAATTGTAGTTTTATGACCCTAATATGTCTAGCAAGATTCCTATAGCATGTGGTTTTAATTTCAACTCAATTGGACCTCATTTGGATGAGTTAATGGGTTTTCCGGAGGCAACTTACGTTGCTGTTCTTGCAGGGGTCGACCCCAGGGGTCGACCCATTTTCTGGGTGCCCTGGCAGGCCCGAGGGTCGACCCTTGGGGTCGACCCATTTGGCCCAGGCGCGAGGGTCGACCCCTGGGGTCGACCCATCCACTCCCTGCAAGGGGGTCGACCCCAGGGGTCGACCCATGCGCAGGAATGAAGGGGTCGACCCCAGGGGTCGACCCATCCTTCAGAATTTGCTGGGGTCGACCCCAGGGGTCGACCCATTCAGCTGCCAGACCCCATTTTTACAGGGGTCGACCCCAGGGGTCGACCCATGTACCAGAAGCCCGGTTTTCATCATTTTGCGACCCGTGGATCGATCCGGATCATTAGGGGATCGACCCATTGAACTTAGACCAATTGAAAACTATACTTTTGAAGAACCAGTGACCTAATCATGAGCCTCATGATTTTCAAACTGCATTGGTTCCTATGTTCTATCACGATGTAAAAGCATGTCATTCACCATCTTAATTGCAATGTATACAATGGTTAAATAGAAACCCACATAATTAGTGGTTAATGGTGTAATTAAATCTCTGTTAATGCATTCTTTTTCCTTCCTGTACAAACTTGTTCCTTTACCTTATCATCTTGAATCAGCTTTTGGCAATTGTCTTAATACAAATGATAATGGATAACCTTTGACATATTAACTTGATAATTAGGATTAATATGTTGATTAGCTTGTTGGATAGCTGCTGTACTACAGTAGCGCAGCATGATTAACTCTTATTGTGACTTGGTTTTCAATCTTCTTGATGATTGTGCTTACCTTGAAATTCTGAAATGAATCTCCTTCCTACTTGAAATTGTTATTGCTACATGGTTCAAACCTTGGAATTCTGGCCATAAATTGTGGAAGTCTAGATTCGTGGGATCTTTGATCCAAAGAAATCAATGCCTGGCAAACAATTAAGGGCTCGGTCTAGTCCTGGGAGGAGCGCCCGAACACTACGTGTACCCCCGGGGAGGTGATTGACTAGGTGTGGCATTTGGCACCAGTACTATGACATGGGTTAAATCTAGGACTGGCCACTACTATCTACTACTCTCTACTACTCTCTACTACTCTCTACTACGTTTCACTTTCCACTCTTCACTGTTCTATACTCTACTTGTCGTTACTTTACTTGCTGCTACTTGGACGTGAAAATGAAACTACACACGTGCTTGACATGACTCGAATTATCTTGATATGGCCAACTCTTTATCGTTATCTCCTATAGTAAATTCTTGTCTTTGTTATTCCTCTTAAGTATTACCATTCTGTTCCTTTATATCTCTTGACCTTGCAAGATCTTTAAATTTTGTTTCATTATATCATCATGATTCTTTTATTGCATTATCCTTTGTAGCATGATATTTTGAAAATGTAATTAAACTGCTAATCACTTATACCTATCTGTTATTTCCTACTGAGCGTCAGCTCATAGTTGTTGTTTCCCCCCTTTCCAGGCTTTTCAGGTGACGCGCTTACCGATGGGGAAGGGCAGGAGTGATGTTTTGAGTGTATCAGTTAGTCGAGTTTAGAGTGTGTTGTGTTTCAGTTATGTTATTGTGGTTTAGAGTTTGTTATCCCAGTTGTGTTGAGTTGATTTGAGGATTACTGTACCAATTATGTTTTGTTTAATGGTCAATAAGTTATTCCATTTCTTAGCACTTGTATATATTTAGATTAGTTCTCTCTCTTGCCAGCTCGTTTCTAACTGTACGTCCCGATATTCCACGTCGGGGCGTGACAGTTGTATTTAAAGTTTCTCAGTTGTCTCTGACGCACCATAACAGGAGCGTTACAATACTGTAACGGTGCAACGATAAACCGTCACAGCCCTGTGACGCGCCCATACTAGACCGTCAGAGTTCGGGTTATTGTCAAACCGAGATAGGGCTTAGGACAGCCAAAACTTACTTATGAATAAGCCTAGTTATCTAAGTTTTAACCTTATTTTCATGACTTTGAGTTTCTTAATTGATTCATGATAGGAAATTGTATGATTAAAGTTTTTTGAGTTATTTTAGGTTATGCTAATTTCATTGCCTAAACTCTATAGTTTTATATTCTAAATCATGATTTTCCAATGTTGAATTGACGGGATTTTATCTTGATTTCACATTGTTACACATTCTTTTCTATCTATAGAGTCATTTCTCTAAGTACATGGCGTATATTCAGGTATATGTCCATTAGCTTACACTTTGCACTATAGGAACACTATTCTTAGATATGAGGAACTCTCTATTGGATATTCCTTCCAATGGATTAGGAAATCTTGTTTCAAGGTCTCCGTAATTCTCCGCGAGCCTGGGATTCCCACTAGGACGCCGAGTTGGTTGTACCATTAACACCCAAGTGATTAGATTACACTATCGATGTTTTCTGGTTATCAGTAGTGTAATGGATCTATATTGGACTGTCAGGTACATGTAACGGCCCAATATATGACCGTCACATTCAATTGAGTCCGATTTCTTGGTTCTGGATTCAGTCCATTGTAACGGCCCAATACTGGAGCGTCACAGCATGTAACGACCCAGTACACGATCGTCACTCTTCTTGAGTATTTTAACCCAAGGTTTGACCAAGGGTTGATATTCCAAGATTTCTAGATAGACTCTTGATGATCTAGAACTTATCATATTGATCAAAAAACCTAATATAACAATGGAAGATAAAGAATGTACCGTTATGCTGCCGATTTATTTCCATAAGCATAACATAGTATAAGTCATTATTGATTTCTCATAATTCTCATTAAAGCGTTCATTTATTGAATTATTGTTATCAAGAGCTTGTTGGAATTATACATTCTTGGCCATACCTTATTGTTACAAGCATGGAAAAGTTTGATTTATACTTGAAGATGCGATCGAGCACTGATTGTGTTCAATGGCTCTATGCTAGTCCACTCGGCTGATTGTCGGAAACATACTATTATAAACTATGGGGTATGATGCTACTGGCGTCGCATTGCGTTGGGAGTACTTTCTTTATAAATAAGTGAAAATCCACGGCACGACATGACATTCTTGTACATGACTTTCTTGCTTGATATTCCACAGAAATTCACGAAGTACTTGCTCATAAGTAAAAGATACTGGAGTGATGATTATGTGGCTTGCTAGTACATTCTCGTTACATTCTTGTTCATGAAAGGCCATATCTTGTTCTTATAACATGTTTGCTAGTTCATACTTGCTCTCATTCTATCTTACATACTTTGGTTTAATCACATGATTGATCGCATTCGCATGATTTTACATTATTTCTCTAGAGCTAAAATGTTAATTACTTTAATGATGCCTTCATGTTGATGCGAAGACACCTACTTGGTAAGTGTGCTCATTACCTATTTTCAATCTTTTCCAGGAAATGAAAGTGATTCGAATTCGGATTCGGGTTATACAAGTAGCGGGTCCGAGAGCGAATAAAAGTATTGTCAAAGATGAGAGTGAAGACTTAGGAAAGTCTATATTGTTTAGATTGAGTCTATGTAATTTTTCTATTTCTTGAGTCTGACAAATTGGAATAAGTTGAATTAGTGGTTGTATTTGAATACTTGATTATTATGAAATAAAGTTGGAGTTGAGTAAATAGTGTGCAATTACATTTATGTGTGTGATTGTCTTACGCTCTGATCATTCTTGTTTGCAAGAGACTTATCATGCCGGCTGGTCGCGTTTCTCGAGCGAGTCTTCCGCTGTCATAAAGGCTCGGGGCGTGACATGGAGCGTCGTCTCCGTGTTGATGATTTTTTTTCTGAGTAAAACCTCACCGGTTTGGTGAGGGTGGATGTAGGGAGCCCGTCGTGGTCCCGAACCACCTTAAAAATCATTTTATCTTGTGGTTTGCTTTGTGGGATTGTGTGGTTTACCTGTTTCATCTGTTCATGTGATCGTGTGAGATCGGCGAGATTGAGAGAATTTAATTATCTTGTTTAGTTAAATCTTCAATTTCGTTAATATTGTTAATTCTATTGTGTTAGCATTTTAAATTTCCCATCGATCGTGGGGGACAATTCAACCCCCCCTTCTTGTCTACTCGCCTACCCGGGGACTAACAATTAGTATCAGTGTCACAGCTCTATTTTCTTGAGGTCTCACGACCTATAGAGAGATCCCTCGACGAGTTTCATTTAGCAACATGTCAAGCTTTATTATTCCTCCATGTTATAATGGTAACAACTACATTTCTTGGAGAAATAGCATGTGTGCTTATCTTGGCTTGAATGAACTTGAAACTTGGGAAGTCATATGTAACGGTCCACATAAACTCCCATCAAATAAAGCTAAGTGGAATGACAAGCATGTGAAGAAAAATGAAATTAATCTTCATGCTTTGAATGTTTTAAGGAATTGTGTAGAATCTAATGTTCTATCTCAAATTTCTTCGTATAGGTCAGCAAGAGATTTGTGGGATCAACTGGCAATGTATGAAGCCATTGAAAAGACTTCGCAAGTCGGCTCAAGCTTCATGGCCAATGATAAAGAAACCAAAGAAAGCTCGGAGGTAGCATCCGAAGGTGAGGAAATTTCCTTTGAAGGGCTAATGGAGATTTATGAGGAATTGTTAGGTAGATATAAAAAGGTCAAATCTGAAAATAAGAAATTGACAAAGAAAATTGAAGATGTTGTGAATTCCTCTACTTCATGTGAAAATGTGCATGCTAATTCTTCATGTGAAAACTGTAAAACCTTGGGGAAAAAAATTGAAAATCTAAAAGATCAAAATGAATCTCTTGAATCTAAAGTTGAATTACTTTCAGACGAGAACTCTTGCTTGAATGAAGATGTCGAAATGGCCAGAAAATGTAATACATCTCTTCAAATTGAACATGAATGTGATGAATTGCGGGAACAAAATAAATTCTTGTTGTCCTAAATTTCTATGCTTGAGAAATCTGAAGAAAGCTTAAGAAATACATTAGCTTCTCTTTCTGATGATGAGAAGATGTTTGTGAAATTGCTTGATTCTGAATTTGATAGTAAGATCATCATGAATGAAAATGAAAAACTTAAAAAGGAAAAAGATGCCATGTTGATTCAGATTTCTCTACTTAAAAGTAGTTTGAAAAGTTTTGATAAACTTGAAAAATAAAATGTTTTGTTGAAATCTGAAAATGAACAAACACTTGTTAGGATTTCAAAACTTGTTGAGACTGAGAAAGTCCTTGAGAAATTGACTGAAAAATTACATTCTATAAATGTTGAAAATAAAGAACTCAAGGAAGAAAATAAAAACTTCAAATCTGTGAATTACTTGTTGAATGATAAAGTTTGTACATGCGAAGAAGAAATCACGAGTGCCGAATTGCATGTTTCTGCTCTTGAAGAAGAAGTGCGAAGTTTAAAAGATGACTTGTCTAGATTTGTCAAAGGGAAGGAAAATTTGGATAAAATGTTGGGTGTTAAGGTGAACTTTCAAAAAGAGGGTCTTGTATACACACCGGTCAACAAAAAGTCTTTTGAATCTAAATTGAAAACATCATTTATTCATGCATCTGATATTCCGAGCACTTCTAAAGCAGCACCTCCAATTGCACAAATGAAGAATTCTAAAAATAGATTTGAGAAAATGAAGAATGTCAAACCAACCATGCCAAATGGATTTCAAAAATCGAAGTCTAATGCTGAATGCTTCTATTGTGGTGTGTTTGGACATGTGATGGGTGATTGTGTTGTCATGAAAAATGACGACAAACTTGCATGCCAAAAGAAAAATATTTTCAAATCACAAAGAAATGTTTCTTACTTTCATTGTGGTAAGCTAGACCACACGATGAAAAATTATTTTTCAAAGCAGAAAGTTGAACAAAATGTTTTCAAGAGAAAAAGGAATGTTTCTTATTTTTATTGTCACAAACTTGGCCATGTCATAGACAATTATTTTGTGAAGCAAAATGATGATTTTCATGTCATGAATGTTAAGTTTAATATTCAAGGGAAATTCAGAAATGAACACGTGTCTCATGCTCAAAGGTTTGTATCCTCTAACAAAAACTTGCTTCCAAAAACTAATGCAAACAATGGAAAGTCATTCCGTAGACCCACAACTCCTTGTTACTTTCATTGTGGGAAATACTGTCATGTTATGAATGAACGTTGGTTTTTGAAAATTGAGAATTTTCATGTTTCTAGAATGAATGCTAGGTTTAATTTTGTTAGATGTAGAAATTTTGGAAATAGAAAAATGAACATTTTTGAAAACTCTCTTGATCATGTTAAAAGAAAATCTTTTGCCAGAGTTCTCACTCCTCAATACTTTTATTGTGGAAACTATGGACATATCATTGAGGATTGCAAGATCATGAAGAATGATGATATTGTGACAACGAAAAAGAAGAAAGTGTTTGGTGGCAATGCTACTAACATCAAGGGACCCAAAAAGGCTTGGGTTCCCAAATCCGTTGAATGAATTGGTTTTTATGCTAGTGTGCCTTGAGGTAAATAAAGAATGAAAGCGGTTCCAATGAAAAGGAATAAGACACACTCATCAGGTAAAATCCCAACTTTGCTTCTTTCACTGTCAAATTGGTATTTTTGATATTTCCCTTCTTGCTACTCTGGTATGTTCTGAATTCTTCACAAGTCATACATGTACTCATCGAATGAATTTTTGGTATATCAAATTGTGATATGTGAAATGACAAGTTAGGCTTGTCAAGAAGCTATCACTATGCGTGAGTTGGGTCTTCGGATGATGAATCATGTGTTTTGAATGAATTGAATTTACCTTTGAACTGTAATATCTTTTAAACTGAATCTGAAAAATTCTCTTGTTTCAAAAAGGCAAAACTTCTGAACTGTGGACTTGCTTGATCAAATGCAACAATTGATAGTGAATGTTGGCCATGGCTCAGTTTGAAGCTCATTGACCATGTGTGATTGCTTTGCTAAATTGATAAGTTATTTTAAACACTTGTCTTGCTCTTTTGCCAAAGTCTGTGTGAAATCTGTTGAACACTTGATTATTTATTTATTCACACATGTTGGGGATATCATGTTCAAACTGAAGCTTATGTCTTATGTAAGGTTGCTTTTGAATGATCATGGTTGAATGTTTGGGTTCCAAAGAAAATGGTTCATCATGAAAAATTCTAAAATAAAATGCTCATGGTTCTGTGCTAAATTCATTGAAAATCCATCTCATGCATTCACTTGCTTCATACTTTTCTTAAATGCTCAAGTCATTACAAAAATTGAAAACTTGCATAAAAAGAATGCATTGACATTTTTACATATCATTCACATACTATGCATATAGAATGACAAAAAAGATGTATATTGCATATTCATGCATATAGAGCATATGCATATATTTCATGATAATTGCATATCTTGACTCATGAATGCTTGCATAAATGTTTGATGAATCCTTGCATGCTTGTAAGTATTTACCCTATGAAATCACTTCTTGATCTTTCTAAGACCTTACCTCCTTCCTAAACAACAATGCAGTGATTTTATTCATATGTGATACATGTCATATATTAAGGGGGAGGATTTGATTCCGACCGTGCATACATTTAGGGAGAGTCATAGCCATGTCTTGTCGAATTCATTTTATATATGTAAAATAAAATTTTACCCTCACACTCTTACACACAATGAATTTAATGACTTTGCTGCATAAGGATTTAAGAAATTCCTTCTAACACTTTAAAGGGAACTTGAATCTCTACATGGACATTAAAGAGTAATCGTGAGGAAAAAACTGTCTGCCCCACAAAAAATTCAATAAGTGATATGTGCATCCGAGTAACCGGGAATCCCCCCTAAAATAAAGGAGGAAACTCGTGTCGAAAGGAGAAACAAATCCATATGTGTGACAAATTCAAGTAGTCGGGAATCCCCATTACGACACATGAGGAAACTCGCGCCGAAAGGTGAAGTCCATTAAAAGAAACAAAATAGGGGTTGTGCGAAGCTACCGATAGTCGAGAATTTAAAGTGAAAGTGTAGAGAGGAGATTACCTTCTAGTGTTCTTTAGAAAATCTAAAAATTCATATGTTTTGAAGCTCATTAGTCATTGTCTCATATTTCACATGGACATTTTTGTGATGTATGTATTTTATGAATTTACCTACATTCATGACTTATATAGTACTCCTAGTTGTGTGTGCACAAATCTCTTAGTTATGCTTCATGCCTTACATTCTTGAATTTGAATCACGCTCTTTTCTTAACCTGTACCTCATTTAGGGGGAGTTACTATATGTACTATTTGTGTGCATGACTGTTGTGCTTGTGTGCTTGCATGTTCATGCATTCTCCTTTGGTCTAATTCTGAACATACACTTTGCATTTGAAGGAAAGAAGTCATCGTGTGCATAGCTTTATATCTTGCATGATTAACATTCACATAGTACATTTTTATTGCATTTGAAAGATGAAACTCATCGTGTGCATATTTACATATATGGTAATTTTCAGCATGCATATAGTTCATTCATGATATCATCTTGAACAAATCCATACTTTCCAACAATTGGCATAGTTCATTTTAAAATGCATATTCTAAACACTTCACGTTGCATAAATGCCAAAATGAGTTCTTCCAATTTTTGGTATCATATCTTTGGGCCAACTCTTCCAGAATTGAATTTACAAATCTTTGGACCTTTAATTTGACCAACATTTGGTATCATATTTTTAGGCCTTTGATCAGCATCACTTGGTATTTGCATTGGTATCATATCTTTGGCCTAACACGTTCATATCATGTCACATAACCCCTGTTTTTTTGCAGATGAGAAAAAGCGGTAGAATATTTGGTGTGTGCTCAATACTTTATGAATGATGTTGTCTTGGGGAGAATGTGAGAATTGGTGTATGCACAATGTTTACAAATGTTTGTAAAATCTGTATTATCACACACATCATTTTGTCATCATCAAAAAGGGGGAGATTGTTATATCCCCTAGTTCGTGTTTGGTTTCAATGATATCAAAACGATTGTGTTTGTGTGTGTATGTGTTTCATTGGGTAACATGTTTTATATCTTGATTTGATGAGTTGAAAGATGGAGTAAATGTTCACTCTTGAAAGTCATGTGAACCCTTAGTGTTTAAGGAACTAATGTCATATTTATGTTGATTTGTAGGAACACAAATTCACGGCTCATACTTAGAATCTAAAGGAGTCCATCAATGAAGCTCCTCTTCTAAAAGGGAGTTAACTCTTTGCATTTGGCATAATTATCAACACTTGTGTGATGAAGTATTTTGTTGTTGAAGATTTGGTTGCCTTGTGATTGAATGGTTGAGCTCCCATGTCATTATATTTGGTTGATTGAGAGATCCATGTTCATCATAACAAAATCTTGTCATTTGGTGGAATGTATCTTTGTTGTTTGATTTGAGAAGCCAAATACTTGATTTAGTTAGTTCAATGATGTATTTTTATGTGAACTAGTTCAAAGAGTTAATACTTGGTTCATGAGTTTTGATTATCATCTAATCTCTTGGTTTATCATGTTTTTACAGGTTCAAGGATGATTTTTAAACCCTCTCATGTCAAGTGGATGATGATAACATCTAACCATTTTTATGCTAAGTTCCGGGTTATTTTCATGAACATCTTTCATGAGGTTGCATTGCATTGGAAGTGTTTTATGCATCCTTAAAATGAGATTTTTGGGTTTTTACAATGTGTTTAATCTATTCTCATAAATCTTGTTGACATGTGGTTTAAATGGTCTTAACACTTTATTGAATGCATGGTAATTAGTTCTTGATTTTTGGAAATTTTTTTGATAGCTTAAAGGGGCTAAAAATACATTTTTCCATCATCTTCCTGCATAGGTCGACCCTTGGGGTCGACCCTCAGTGTTTCTGTGAAGACAGAAACCATTTTTTTGAACCCTGCCTGCAGGGGTCGACCCATGGGTGTTGTCATTTTCTTTTCGGCCCGTATACCCTCTGGTTGCACGAGGGTCGACCCCAAGGGTCGACCCTTTCCTGTCGAGGTTTGCGAACTCGTCCGGAACCCAC
The DNA here is from genome assembly GCA_022559845.1 of Amorphophallus konjac. NCBI lineage: Eukaryota > Viridiplantae > Streptophyta > Magnoliopsida > Alismatales > Araceae > Amorphophallus > Amorphophallus konjac. The sequence goes on from CM040128.1 coordinate 241,404,855, forward strand.
TCTAAACCCTTCCAAACTTTACCATACTACCCCCTAAAGGTTACTAAGCATATGGAGGTGTCTTTAAGGCATTGTGGGAGGATTTTATGTGTCTTTTGGGCTATGTACCTTGCATATAAATATGAGTTACGAATTTGTGGAAGATGAATTCTAATGCTCATTTGGTCTTTCTTGTAGGAGAAGAAAAAGGGGAAAAGGAAGAGGAGCTCTTCCAAGGTGATTTTCATCTACATCCATGAAGATTTGGAGCTCGTGGTAGAAGAAGAAAAGAAGCGGATTGAGGAGAGGAACAAGAGGACGCCGAAATCGCCATCATCTGACATCGAATCAAGAAGAGCCGGAGATTCAATTGAAGGGGGAGCTATGTGCTTGTTGAATATTTCTTGTTTTAGTCTTCAGCACATGTTTGGGGTTTAGAGCATTCATTTGTTAACTTGTTACGAACCTATAAACGATTTCTTGTGTGGGTGTTCGGAGAAAGGGGTTCTCCGAGTGGTTTGTGTTGACGCATGTGCGTCGTGTGGTGCGGAGCATATCCGTGTGTTTGCTTAGGCATATTATGGGGTGTGTTCCCCGTGTGTGGTTGGGAGTTTACTCCCGTGTGGTTACGTAGGCGTCGCCCTACGCGTGTGTGTTGGAGTTTGACTCCGTGTGTGTGTGGGGATTTATCCCCGTGTGTGTTTGGAGCGTCGTCTCCGTGTTGGGGATTTTTTTTCCGAGTGAAGCCTCACCGGTTTAGTGAGGGGTGGACGTAGGGAGCCTGTCGTGGTCCCGAACCACCTTAAAAATCCTTTTGTCTTGTGGTTTGCTTTGTGGGATTGTGTGGTTTGCCTGTTTCATCTGTTCATGCGATCGTGTGAGATCGACGAGATTGAGAGAATTTAATTATCTTGTTTAGTTAAATCTTCAATTTCGTTAATATTGTTAATTCCGTTGTGTTAGCATTTTAAATTTACCATCGATCGTGGGGGACAATTCAACCCCCCCTTCTTGTCTACTCGCCTACCCGGGGACCAACAGCTCATGAGGAGGACACCGAGGTAAACTCTAATTTTGAAAGTCTTTCTAGTGAGGAATGGCAAATTGCTTATGCCGGGTTGTATCAAAAGTACAAGAAATTTAAATCTGAAAATAAAAGTCTAAAAAAGAAATTTCATGACTTTGACCACAACAAAACTGCATGTGGTAAATGTAATTCCTTTGAGCTGAAAATTGAAAATCTTAAGGATGAATATGAAATGTTGCTGTCCAAAGTTACTTTGTTTGAAGATAAAATTTCTTGTTTGGAGGTTGAAAAACAAAATGCAGTCAAAGTTATAGATGGTCTAAATGAAGAGAAAGGAAAATTGATGAGAGAATTTGAAAACACAAATCAGAAATTGATTAATAGTGAGCAAGCTAAAGTAAAAGCAGAAAATAAAATTGAAAACCTGTTTTTAGAATTGAAGGATTCAAAGAAAGTGCAAGAAAAACTTGTCAAAGGGAAGAGCAATTTGGATAACCTTTTAGGAGTGAAAGTAAATTTTGGAAAAAAGGGCTTGGGCTATATGCCCACAAATAAAAAGACATTTGAATATAAGACAAAAATCTCATGTCTGCATGAAAACACACCAACACATCCACACAAAAGGCTCAAAAATCTCATGATCCATGCTCATATTCATACAATGCTTTTAGAATGTAAATAGAAAAAATACTTTTGGAAAAAGGAAAGTTACATATTTTTATTGTGGTAAAATAGGTCATGGCATGTACACATGCAACTTGATGAAATTTGATGACGAGTGGTTTGCAAAGAAGTTCAAGAACTCTTTTATACATACGAAAGCTAACTCTCATGGACCCAAGCTTGCTTGGGTACCAAAAATAGCTTGAGATTTACAGTGTCTTTGCAGGTCTGTTATTTTACGCGCGCGGGGAGTCACTTGTTGTTTTCTCCTTGAGGTGGGGGCGCACACTCGCCTTTTTACGGGAGGTCAAGATAGGTTGACTGGGCACGTGGGGATTCCAGGGGTATTGAGATGAAGGCAGAGAGAACGATATGAACACGCTGGAAGGGATGACATATGATTAATCGTTCTGAGAGACTGGGACAGGGATGGCTGGGTGGAATGCAGGCGTGCCAGTCGATTTCTCGACGATTACCAGTGGAACCAAGTATTTGACTGGGGATGTGTCGCCTGGGCACGGCACGTGAGCACAGAATGTCATGCACCACGTGTAGAGGAGGGGGTTTCGCTGGTACAAGTGTGCAGGCGATTATGGGGATTCATGTACTGGACGTCTTTTTCCACCGGCTACAAGCAACCAGTGTTTATTGTACATCGGATTGAATCCAAACACATTTGTTTCTACTACCGAAGAGAGAGTCAGGGACCCTGGGAGCCGCGACGTAGGGAGGGCTTAGTCCGTGCAACAGCAACACAACGGGGATAACTGGGGGCAGAGAGACTGGTTCCGACGAGGAGGGGGATCTGCTCCCTGACTGGATTACATGACTTCTATGCCATGAAAGGAATTTATATGGGGGCGTGAGAGCCCGATTACAAGTGCTTGCAAGCCACGGGACAATTTCATCATTCATGACAGTCCCCGGGTCATTGCGTTATTGTGTGGGTAGTTCCGTATCTGTACATAGTATCCGTCAGAGGACCTGTGACTCAGCAAGATGGCTCCTGAGAGGCGTCACAATGTATTCCCGACATGAGACAGTGTTGTGGTCGGGGCAGTGTGCTGGGGAAGTTGAGTGGTCGGGTGCCGCGAGCCCCGATGTGACTAGAGTAGCTGGCCGTCGGGTGTCGGGGGTACCGTTGTGACTGGAGTTGTTGAGTGATCGGGTGCCACGGGCCCCGATGCGACTGGAGTAGCTGGCAGTCGAGTGCCGGGGGCACCGTTGTGACTGGAGTTGTTGAGTGATCGGGTGCCGCGGGTCCCGATGTGATTGGAGTAGCTGGCAGTCGGGTGCCAGGCATCGTTGCGACTGAAGGAGGCGGGCACCGGGAGACCTCGATGGTCATGCTCAAGGCCCGGTGTGACTGACAGTCGACATCGAACCAAGAAGAGCCGGAGATTCAATTGAAGGGGGAGCTATGTGCTTGTTAAATCTTTCTTGTTTTAGTCTTTAGCACATGTTTTGGGTTTAGAGCATTCATTTGTTAACTTGTTACAAACCTGTAAACGATTTCTTGTGTGGGTGTTCGGAGAAAGGGGTTCTCCGAGTGGTTCGTGTTGACGCATGTGCGTCGTGTGGTGCGGAGCATATCCGCGTGTTTGCTTAGGCATATTATGGGGTGTGTTCCCCGTGTGTGGTTGGGAGTTTACTCCCGTGTGGTTGCGTAGGCGTCGCCCTACGCGTGTGTGTTGGAGTTTGACTCCGTGTGTGTGTGGGGATTTATCCCCGTGTGTGTTTGGAGCGTCGTCTCCGTGTTGGGATTTTTTTTCCGAGTGAAACCTCACCGGTTTGGTGAGGGGTGGACGTAGGGAGCCCGTCGTGGTCCCGAACCACCTTAAAAATCCTTTTGTCTTGTGGTTTGCTTTGTGGGATTGTGTGGTTTGCCTGTTTCATCTGTTCATGTGATCGTGTGAGATCGGCGAGATTGAGAGAATTTAATTATCTTGTTTAGTTAAATCTTCAATTTCGTTAATATTGTTAATTCCGTTGTGTTAGCATTTTAAATTTACCATCGATCGTGGGGGACAATTCAACCCCCCCTTCTTGTCTACTCACCTACCCGGGGACCAACAGCTCATGAGGAGGACACCGAGGTAAACTCTGATTTTGAAAGTCTTTCTAGTGAGGAATGGCAAATTGCTTATGCCGGGTTGTATCAAAAGTACAAGAAATTTAAATCTGAAAATAAAAGTCTGAAAAAGAAATTTCATGACTTTGTCCACAACAAAACTGCATGTGGTAAATGTAATTCCTTTGAGCTGAAAATTGAAAATCTTAAGGATGAATATGAAATGTTGTTGTCCAAAGTTACTTTGTTTGAAGATAAAATTTCTTGTTTGGAGGTTGAAAAACAAAATGCAGTTAAAGTTATAGATGGTCTAAATGAAGAGAAAGGAAAATTGATGAGAGAATTTGAAAACACAAATCAGAAATTGATTAATAGTGAGCAAGCTAAAGTAGAAGCAGAAAATAAAATTGAAAATCTATTTTTAGAATTGAAGGATTCAAAGAAAGTGCAAGAAAAACTTGTCAAAGGGAAGAGCAATTTGGATAACCTTTTAGGAGTGAAAGTAAATTTTGGAAAAAAGGGCTTAGGCTATATGCCCACAAATAAAAAGACATTTGAATATAAGACAAAAATCTCATGTCTGCATGAAAACACACCAACACATCCACACAAAAGGCTCAAAAATCTCATGATCCATGCTCATATTCATACAATGCTTTTAGAATGTAAATAGAAAAAATACTTTTGGAAAAAGGGAAGTTACATATTTTTATTGTGGTAAAATAGGTCATGCCATGTACACATGCAACTTGATGAAATTTGATGACGAGTGGTTTGCAAAGAAGTTCAAGAACTCTTTTATACATACGAAAGCTAACTCTCATGGACCCAAGCTTGCTTGGGTATCAAAAATAGCTTGAGATTTACAGTGTCTTTGCATGTCTGTTATTTTACGCGCGCGGGGAGTCACTTGTTGTTTTCTCCTTGCGGCGGGGGTGCACACTCGCCTTTTTACGGAAGGTCAAGATAGGTTGACTAGGCACGTGGGGATTCCAGGGGTATTGAGATGAAGGCAGAGAGAACGATATGAACGCGCTGGAAGGGATGGCATATGATTAATCATTCTGGGAGACTGGGACAGGGATGGCTGGGTGGAATGCGGGTGTGCCAGTCGATTTCTAGACGATTACTGGCGGAACCAAGTATTTGACTAGGGATGTGCCGCCAGGGCACGGCACGTGAGCATGGAATGTCATGCGCCACGTGGAGAGGAGTGGGTTTCGCTGGTACAAGTGCGCAGGCGATTATGGGGATTCGTGTACTGGACGTCTTTTTCCACCGGCTGAAAGCAACCAGTGTTTATTTTACATCGGATTGAATCCAAACACATTTGTTTCTACTGCCGAAGAGAGAGTCAGGGATCCTGGGAGCCGCGACGTAGGGAGGGCTTAGTCTGTGCAACAGCAACACAACGGGGATAACTGGGGGCAGAGAGACTGGTTCCGACGAGGAGGGGGATCTGCTCCCTGACTGGATTACATGACTTCTATGCCATGAAAGGAATTTATATGGGGCGTGAGAGCCCGATTACAAGTGCTTGCAAGCCACGGGACAATTTCGTCATTCATGACGGTCCCCGGGTCATTGTGTTATTGTGTGGGTAGTTCTGTATCTGTACATAGTATCCGTCAGAGGACCTGTGACTCAGCAGGATGGCTCCTGAGAGGCGTCACAATGTATTCCCGACATGAGACAGTGTTGTGGTCGGGGCAGTAGGGGTTCCGTAGGCACCATTGTGCTGGGGAAGTTGAGTGGTCGGGTGCCACGAGCCCCGATGTGACTAGAGTAGCTAGCCGTCGGGTGTCGGGGGTACCGTTGTGACTGGAGTTGTTGAGTGATCGGGTGCCACGGGCCCCGATGTGACTGGAGTAGCTGGCAGTCGAGTGCCGGGGGCACCGTTGTGACTGGAGTTGTTGAGTGATCGGGTGCCGCGGGTCCTGATGTGACTAGAGTAGCTGGCAGTCGGGTGCCAGGCATCGTTGCGACTGAAGGAGGCGGGCACCGGGAGACCTCGATGGTCATGCTCAAGGCCCGGTGTGACTGACAGTCGGGTGCCGGAGGCACCGTTGTGATTGAGGGAACTGGGCACCGTTAAGAGGTTGAGACCCGAGTATAGGTACATGTATTCAACTGGTTTCAAGCTGTATGAGAGCCATGTGGGCTTTACAAATGGGCCGATGAGGCCAAAGTACAACTGGCGCAAGCCGCGCGACAATTTCTACATGCGGGTCGGTCCCCAGGTCAATGCTAGATGAGACGGATATCCGCGTGTTTTACAGAGGCTCTCCATGAGGAGACCGAGACAAGCCCGACTGCCTAGGTGGCAGGGGCGGTCGTGGGCTGGCGCCTGACAGAGGTTGGACGCAGCTCAAGGTGAGCGATCAGGTCCGGGCCTCGGAATGCGAATGTCATCATGCTGGGGAGTCGAGGCCAGCCCCGGGAATATTACTCCTGGGCCAGGGTCCGACTAACTCGAGTCATCAGTCAGAGCGGTCGGCGGCCAGCTCGAGGCCAGCATTAGGCACACAGTTCCGTGTCGGGAGCAGGTGCGACATCATGGCGTATGCGTAGCCACCGTGGGTTGTCATATGCGGGCGGACCCGGGATGCGGGTGTGTTCACCGTTGTCATAACGCCTTACACGCGACGGGGATGGACATGTGTGCGATGGCTAGACGCCACGTGAGGGGAGTACGTTTGACATACCCTCGGCGTGTATAAGCCGATCAACAAGCCAACCACGTGCGCACTAAGCTCCTCGCATCCTCGACCCTTGTTGGGTGCCTGCGGAAGAACTCCGAGGGTGCAGCAGTTAGGTCGTAGGTTCTTGCATACATGCCATATGCCCCTTGAGCTTCCAAGGGGTGAAATTTATAGGGAATGTGAAGGGGCAGGGAAGGGTTTAGGCGGACCAAGTTGGGGGCCCAACTTGGTCCGGGTAAACCCTTGAAAAAATATATTTTTTTGTTTACCGAGTGGGGGAGGGAAGGTTTAGGCGGACCTGCCCAAGGGACTGGTCTGGTCTGCCTAAACCCCTCACGGAGGGGTTTTTCTTCATTAAAAATCTTTTTTTTTTGTTTTTGGATGGGTTTAGGTGGACCAGCCTGGGGGGTCAGGCTGGTCCGCGCCTAAACCCTAGGTTTAGGGGGACCATACTGGGCCTCCAGTCTGGTCTACCTAAACCCCTAGGGGTTGGCGCGCGAACCGGGCTGGGGGATGGGTTTTCGTGGAAAAAAATATTTTTTTGGTGTTTGATGGGGGTTTAGGAGGACCAACCCAGGGGCTGGTCTGGTCCGCCTAAACCCCCCCCCCCCAGGGGGGTTTACGCGGGTTTGACTGGGGGTTTGACTATGGGTTTGACCGATGGTTTACTGCAGGTTTGACTGCGGGTTTGACTAGGGTTTGACTGGGGGTTCATATGGAGGCAGGTCACAGCCTGCAGGGCGCCATGAGTCAGGGCAGGTCGATCTGTGTGCGAGGGCACACGATGGTGGTGCATGACGCGATGGGTTGCTGGGAGTCCCGAGTTGGGCTTCGACTTGCTGTAGAGTGGCTGGAGCATACGCACCCACCAGGTGCTGGGAGAAATTCCCGACACGCATGTGTGGGCCGTATAAGGGTGCTGTGAGCTCCTGAAGCTTGTGGTTGGTCCCAGGTGGCTCTTCCATTGACTTCAGAGGGATAGAGGGAGGCGACTCGGGGGTAGACCGCGGCCTCGTTGCTGGGTGCCACATGGCGTGGCTTGTAGTCAGGGCGTCCCCGGGTCGGCTCGAGTAGCTTTGTTGAACGCGGGCAAACCCGTAAACTGAGTGATTGGGGGTGGGCCCGATCGATTGTTGATGTTGCCGTGGGTCACGGCAAGCTAGTTAGGACCCTTGGTTGGGCCCGGTGACTGGGGCGTCGACATGATGATGTCATTTGTCTGGTGGTCGAAGTGACCCTCGCTCCTTGGCGAAGAGTCGTATGATGCGGCAGGCTGTTCTGAGTCCCGAGTTAACCCAGTCGTTGAAGCGTCGGCTAGGGATGTCAATGGATCGGGTTCGGCTCGGGTAGACCAATACCATACCCTATCCATGAAAATTTTACTAATACCATACCCGGATAGTACCCTATTATTTTCGCGGGTATGGATACGGGTATATCCGTCACGGGTATGGATATATCCGCGGATATCCGTATCCGTCCATAAATCATGAGTCCACATTCACATCCAAAGAAATGTGAGATATATGAGAATTAAAAAAAATAAATCCGATCAATTCTTTCATTTCTAAAGTAATTTTTATGTTTTATAAAAAACGTCCTTATAATTTTAGCATGAAGTCTAAACTCACAAACTCAATGATACGGGCAATGGATTGGGTTCACGTCAAAATCATAGGCCTAACATGCACGATGAGTTATTAAGACGGGTTCGGATCGGGTACGGGTTTGAGTGCACTAAATCCATACCCTATCCGAATATGAAACGGGTATTTTAAACGTACCCGAACCCGAATCCATATCCGTTTATTCGGGTATTATCCGACCCATCACGGGTCGGGTAATGCGGGTAATCGGATTTGTGGATATTTTTGACATCCCTAGCGTCGGCGGTGTGATACCGTATGTAGGGTGTCCGGGGGTGATCCCCGAATCTTCATAGAGTGCCGTAAGGTATGGCAAGTTGTCCCGAATCCTGAAATTGACCTGGTTGTTAGGAAACTGGCTGGCATAGTGCCATTTGCTCGGGGCCGATCAACGGTTCTTATGTTGCGCCGCTTGACCCGGTGAAGTGTCTCGATTTTCGAGCTCAACTCGACTGGTAGAGTAACTTTGGCGATGTGCTGTTTTGCTCTATTTAAGGAGTATTTTCCTATGCATAATTCTCAAGTAATTTAGAGAAAATAAGCGGATGCCAACATCTGCTTAAAAGTAAAAGGAAATAAATGGTACCTGGATAGCGGCTGTTCCAGGCACATGGAGGGAAATACAGTTACGTTTGGGGGGCAGGACAAAGGTAAAATCATAGGTAGTGGCAGAATAGGTAGCAATTCAGATAACTCTATTGATAACATTCTTCTTGTTAAAGGACTGCATCACAATTTGCTCAGCATTTGTCAGTTATGTGACAAAGGTCACAAGGTAAATTTTGAAACTTCTCATTGCTCAATCATAGATAAAGATACAAATGAAACAAAATTCATTAGAATTAGAGATAATAACACTTCTACCATTGATTTTGATGACATAGTTAAAGAAAATCTTTGCCTAGTTGCTAATAAATCGGATGATGCTTAGCTATGGTATCGCCGATTAGGCCATGCTAGTTTTAATGTTCTTTTAAAACTGTCTAGAAAAGAATTGATTAGAGGATTGCCCAAATTGAATTTTGAAATCAATAAAATATGTGAAGCATGTAATAAACGGAAACAAACCGGGATTTCTTTTAAGTGCAAAAATATCGTTTCGACTCAAAAGCCTCTAGAACTCCTTCACTTAGATTTGTTTGGACCCACCAGGACATACAATCTTGGAGGGAAACTTTATGGACTTGTTATAGTTGATGATTTTTCTAGATATTCATGGGTCTTATTTCTTTCTCCTAAGAATGAAGCATTGCAGGAGTTCGAAGATTTTTGCAAGAAAGTTCAAAATGAGAAGGGGTATCTCATCAAAACCATTCGAAGTGATCATGGCAAAGAATTTGATAACCATGACTTTGATGAAGTTTGCAGGAAACAGGGGCTCGAACATAGTTTTTCAGCACCTAGAACCCCACAACAAAACAGAGTCGTGGAAAGAAAAAATAGAACACTCGTGGAGATGGCACGGACAATGCTCACTGAGAATGGTCTACCAAGGTATTTCTGGGTCGAGATAGTGAATACGGCATGCTACATCACAAATCGGGCCATGGTAAGACCAATACTTGAACAACTCCATACGAGTTGTATAAAGGTAAGAAACCAAACATTTCTCACTTGAAATCATTTGGTTCAACATGTTATATTTTGAATAATGGTAAAGAGAACCTTAAAAAATTTGATCCAAAAAGTGACAAAGAAATTTTCCTTGGGCATTCTATGAATTCTAGAGATTATCGTGTATATAATTTGAGAACTCTTGTGGTAGAAGAAAATCCCCATGTGATAGTAGATGAGTTCACATCCAGAAATTCTAATGAAAGAGAAAATTTTCTTGTGGCAGGTGAGGAAGAAAAAGGAAGAGGTGAGGCAGATGGACAAGGAGTGGCGCAGGCAAATCAAAATGAAGAAAACCAAGAAGAACAAGCACAAGAGGCACCATAACAGGTGCTACCACGCCAATGGACGTTCCTCAAAGATCATCCTCAAGAAAACATCATTGGAAGCGTGGAAAAAGGAGTAAAAATAAGGGCTGCAATCAGGGAAGTTAAATATTTTGATAATTTAGCATTAATTTCACATTTTGAGCCTAAAACTATAGATGAAGCCTTAATTGACAATTCTTGATTTTTGGCCATGCAAGAAGAATTACACCAATTCCAAAGGAATAGGGTGTGGTTCCTTGTGCCTCGACCTAAGGATCATCCTGTTATTGGAACTAAGTGGGTTTTCTGAAACAAACTTAGTGAAGAAGGGGTAATAATTAGAAATATGGCCAGGTTGGTAGCTAAAGGCTATAGTCAAGAATTTGTTATTGATTTTGATGAATCATTTGCTCCTGTGGCTAGGTTAGAGGTAGTAAGAATTCTTCTTACTTATGCTTGTTCCAAGGATATAAACCTATACCAAATGGATGTCAAGAGTGCATTCCTGAACGGGTTTGTAAAAGAAGATGTATATGTGGAGCAACCGTCGGGGTTTGAAGATCATAAATTTCCGAACCATGTGTACAAGCTGGATAAAGTTGTATATGGTTTGAAACAGGCCCCCAAAGCATGGTATGATAGGTTAATTTCCTTTTAATTGAAAATGGCTTTAAAAGAGGTAATATTGACCAAACTTTATTTACAATGTCTTGCAATGAACATATTCTTGTTGTTCAAGTCTATGTGGATGATATAATTTTTGGAGCCACAAACAATGAACTGAATGAAAAATTTGCTCAATTGATGCAGGGGGAATTCGAGATGAGCTTAATGGAAGAGCTGGATTTTTTCTTGTGTTTGCAGATCAAGCAACAGGAAGATGGAATCTTCATCAACCAAAAGAAATACACCCAAGAACTTCTCAAGAAGTATGAGTTTGATGGTGCCAAGCCACAACCCACACCAATGTCAACATCTCTTAAATTAGACAAGGATGAGAAAGGTAAAATTATTGATCAAAAACTTTTTAGAGGAATGATTGGGTCATTGTTATACTTAACTGCAAGTAGGCCAGATATACAACTCAGTGTTTGTTTATGCGCACGATTTCAAGCTAAGTCGAAAGAGTCACACATGTCTGTCTTAATGAGAATTTTTCGATATTGATTGGTTCTATTGATCTTGGTCTTTGGTTTCCCAAATGTTCTTCATTTGATTTAGTAGCTTATACTGATTCTGATATTGCGAGATGTAAAATGGATTGAAAGAGTACAAGTGGTTATTGCAAGTTTCTAGGGGGCTACATGGTCTCATGGTCTCATGGGCCTCTTGCATACATTGTGAATATGAATAAAATCTCATGCATACTTTGATTCACGAGTGCTTGCATGTCATGATTTTCTGGTATATAAAATGGTGATTTGTGGAAGGTTGGATTAGATCCAGTTGGAAACTTTCACTATGTGTGAGTAAATACTCCGTCTCGTACTAGAAATCACATTGCATGAATATATTACTAATTTTTTGCATGCTTGTATGTACATAGCTTACAAAGCCATTTCTTGAATGTTCTAAGATCATATACACCTTGACAAATAAATGCTACAATGATTCAAATTCGGTGCGTTACATGTCATATACTAAGGGGGAGAAGCCTAGTATGGTGAGTGCATATATTCAGGGGGAGAAATACTCATGTCTCAAGCATAATTCACGGCATACACTTGAAACAAAACTCCCCACACATTGAAAAACTTGTGTTCAATGTCTTTTAACTGTAAGAATATGGAAAATTCTTTCTAACACTTTACTAGATACTTGAATCTCTACATAGGCATTTAGAGTAATCGTGAGGAAAAAATTGCCTGCCCCATCAAATTGTGAATAAGTGGAATGTGAATCCTAGTAACATGGAATACCCATTGAAACAAATGAGGAGACTTGCGTAAAATGGTGAAATAAAATTCCACAAGACAATTGCAATAAGTGACGAATCCTAATAAATGGGAATCTCCATTGAGACATATGAGGAAAGTCACGTCAAATGGTGAAGTCCATTTAATAAGAACAAAAGGGGGGCTGTGCGAAGCTACCAATAGTCGACGATCTAAAATGAAAATATAGAGAGGAAAGAAATCGCTAAGTGTTATTTTAAAATTCAGCATATTCTTATGTTTAAGATTCATTGCACACCTTTGAGCACATGAACTTTACGGAGTTTTTGTTTTGGGTATATATTGTGAATTTGACTATATACATGATTATGCAAACTCTTTGTACATGCACAGCCTTTTTAGTTATGGATCATGCAATACTTCTTATTTTTGAATCTATTGCACTTCTCTTATCCCACTCCCTAAGGGAGATCTACCTAATATATGTTTATATTTGCGTGTATAAAGAATGCTTGCATGCTTGCATTTCATTCCATTGCATGATCATTATTTCATTGCATTCATTCACCTCTACACTAGAATATGTCGACAGTCTTCAAATTCAAAGGGGTCGACACTTGAGAACTAGGTCTCTTAAGACAGAACCTCTAGTACAAAGGGGTCGACACCCTCATCTAAGGTGGTCGACACTTGAGAACTAACTGTCTGAAAATAGAACTTATGTTGACAAAGGGGGAGAGATCTTGTGTGCTTAGGATTGTGAATATGGTTGTAAAATGTGCTTGTTTCTTGGCAATATATTTTCATATCATCACTTGGTATGAAGGGGCGACGGAATGAGATTGCATGTGATAATGCCCTACTTTTTGATTATGCCAAAGGGGGGGGGGGAAGAAATATGTGATTGTCATAAAGTTTTATCATCAACAAAAAGGGGGAGATTGTTGTGCTATGTGTGTGATTTTAATGACAACAAAACTTCATGTATGTTTAAGAAAGTCAAGATGTGAATGGATGTGGAAACATGATTACAAGAATGCATATTTGCTTATGTGTGTGATGCATGTGTGAATGGATGTGGAAACTTGTGTGTGTTTGTGTGTCAGATGTGAAAATTTGTAAATTCTGAGCCCACTTCTAGTGTGAATGCTTGATTCAATACACTCGTGTCAATCTCATTCTAAACTAAGGATAGATGAGTTTTTACTTCACAATTTCAACTTGATGAGTGAGTTACTATCTAACCCCTCTCTAAGTTCTAATCAGGTTCAAAGAATTCCAGAATGTTAAAGATATCAATCTAAGGTATGTTGGACTTATTAGATTGAAACGCATGCCTAATTGAGTCAAATTTTGTGCTTTACAGGTCAACCGGTCGACCTGGGTGTAGAGCCAGTCGACTTGGACAGAGTAAGGCAATATCAGTCGACTGAGCTCCAACTCAGTCGACAGATGTGAAACTCAGTCGACAGACAAGCACAAGTCGACAGGGGCAACAAAAAGCTACTCCAGCCAACAAAAGACCTAGCTGCAAACCAAGGTCGACAGACTTAATGTTTAAGTCGACAGACCAGGGGCTTTCGGCTTACTAAAATCAAGGTGCAAGGGCTGGCCAGTTGATCGACAGATAAAGGTAAAATCAGCTGACCAAGCTCCAACTTAGTCGACGGATGTGCAGAAGAGTCGACAGACATCTTCAGGGTTGTTCAGCTCACTGAAAGGATGCTCGTGAACCACTGAGTCAACCTACTTGCCAACTAGGTCGAGTGATATCATCTGAGCTTGCGGCACTAAGTCGACAGACCAAAGTTCAAGGAATTGACACGCTCAAGTCGACAGATCTGAAATTCAAGTCCACTGAACTAACTGCTCAGTCGACTGACCAGAGCCCAACCGTACAAGCACGTGAGCTTTTAAGTAGTCACGTGGTTCCTCTCTCCAATCATTGGCACACACCTCCAGGTCACGTGCCTTGATTTTTGGAAAGGTCCTAGGTTAGAATATTCTACTTTTGACATGGACCAATAAGGAAATAGCTTAGAAATGGAGAATTATCTTGTATTTTCTACTCTAAATATCATCACTCGCCCTAGAGAACTTGGGAGATGGCTGAGAAATTCTGAGAGACGCCCTGAACATATTGAAGAGCCTCTAAGCAGAAGAAAAGAGAGGAGTGTAGTCTACCAGTTGGCCTGTGCGATCGTAGTATTGAGAGGGAAAAATCTGAGAGAAGCTTGAGAGAGTCTTCCTCCCCAAGTTATCATCTGGCCACTAAACAGAGAGGCAGGGCAGCTTAAGATCTGAGTCCAGATCGGCAACTACAGCTTATAGATTTCCATCTGAAGCTACATTTTCAATTTTATCGTTTCGATTTGCTGTTTTCTTTTGAAAATCTTCTTCTGTTTTCCATGCGTAGCTGCTGAGACTTCAACGTTTTTCGGTACCCTATTTTAGGGATAAGAGGTTGTTTGGATGCTGAGCAGCCATGTGTGTATGGTCGAGGAGCCTAATCCTTGAGTCAAGCTATGTGTCAGCGTCTGTGCGGGTTTTGGGGTTCGTCCCCGTGTGGTTGCTGCGATTAGTAGCATATGTGTGGAGATTTATCTCCGTGGTGCTACAATTCGTAGCGAGTAAAGCCTCACCAGATTTTGGTGAGGGGTGGACATTGGCAGACAGGAAGGTCCGACCGAACCACCTTAAAATTTCTCGTGTTCTGTGGGGTGTTTGCTTGCTTGCTCTTTGCGTTGATTCATCATTTTCGTGTGTGACTGGTGAGTCTGAGAGAGCTTTACTCATCCAAGTTCATCTAATTTCATATCAAATTGATAATTCGTTTGAGTTTCATTTTGTTTGAGCGATTTGGGGGTAAACAATCCTACCCCCCTTCTTGTTTACCATTGGTCTGGGCCAACACTAGCGAGGGTAGCTCGTCGCGTGGTGGCCGTGGACGTGTTTTGCAAGAGTTTCTGCAATTTCACCCACTAACGTTCAATGGCCAGTCGGATCCCGATGCTGTGAGATCGTGGATTAATGCCGTGGAACGCATGTTCCGGTCGATGGAATGTGTGGATGATGAGAAAGTCTTACTGGTGATTTATCAGTTGCAGGGAGCAGCCTTATCGCGGTGGACTACAGAATGGGAATCGACATTCCAATCACGTCCTCTGCGGTAGATTTCATGGCAGGAGTTTCTTGCAGCCTTCGAGCGAGTTTTCAGCCCAGAGCATGTCAGGACAAAGAGGATATATCAGTTTATGGAGCTGACCAGGGGGATATGTCAGTGATACAATATCGATCCAGATTTGTGGAGTTGGGTCGCTATGCTCCCCATATCATGACAGATGAGAGGTTGGGGACTCAGTAGTTTATCAGAGGTCTGAGGCCAGAACTTAGACATCTAGTGATTGTGACCCGTGTGGCAGACATGGAATCAACCTATCAGGCCGTGGCAGATGTAGAGGAGGATTGGCTGAGGACCCAGGAATAGGCCAATGCAGGGTAGTCCCAGTCAAGTCAGGGTCAGTAGAGGACCCTTTAGTAGCAGTGTGTTCCCCAGCAGCTTCGGAGGCAGTTAGAATTGACATCTCTTCCATCTCTTGGCATGAGTTCTTCTCCTCCAGGACCGAGATTCAATCGGATTCGAGGTTATCCAGAAGAATCAGGTCCGACAGGAGACGCCATGAGCAGGAGGAGCAGGTTTTAGTAGGGACTGATCAGTAACCAAAGGTTCGACCACTGGGGCAGGGTATGAATGAGCATCCAGGACAATGTCCAAGATGTGGCGGGTTTCACGAGGGCAGGCCGTGCATAGTGGATGAAGCAGAACTGGAATGTTTCAGGTGTGGTCAGATCAGACACATTGCCCGCGAGTGCCCGTGGCGGTCACCCCAGTCCCAGCCATCTCAGCAATAGTTGATTAGTCTAGCGAGATAGGGATCCCGAAGTACGCGAGGCACCTGACTGGGCAGAGTGGTAGCACCCCACCTCGTGGAAGGTATGTGCAAACTTTGGTTATTATATGATGTGTTTTTGTTGATTCCGCTGTTTTCTTGTTATAATTGTGTTTCCTTGTGTTTGTGCTTTTTCCTAGAGCGTGTTCGGGAGTCCATGTGAGCGTCCTGTGCGTTGGCAGTGGAGCTGCCTGTAAGGGTTATACGCTCATCCCTCTTCGAGTCATTGGTGTGCGGGTGCCGTTGGGGTTGTATAGAGTCGAGTGAGCAGAATCACCAGCCGGGTTAACATTTCATGTTGTAGGGCTAGTGTTGAGCCTCCCGATGTGTCTTGATATTAAGACCCGCGTGTGTAGGTGGATTGTTAGGCGGGGAAGGGCAATTATGTTCCATAATCGAGGAGTGTGAGCTCCTTAACCCCCCATTTCTAGATTCATCCCTTTTCGATTGGAGGTTGTGTTATAACAGATGTCAGTTTTCCCCTCATTTCTATGGTACAATCGGTGCAGAGTTGCGCAGCAGAAGCATGGTGGGCCCATGACCCACAGGCTCTAGGATCGGATTAGTGGGGGCGAATGGCATGTGTTTCAATGGCAAGTGAGTCCTGGAGGTTTCCTAGTTGATTATGGAGAGTTTCCTTTGGATGCAAGGCTGTGTTGGCCATGTGAGTGGCCTCGGTTGCCGCATGTCGGCGGCAGTATCATGCTGAGTGGCGCTAGCAGAAGTGAGAATCAGGGAGCTCAGCGGTGAGAGTTGTCGGATGAGGACAGTTATGGCACCAGTCTTCTCTGCACATTGTGTCACATGGCTCAGAGTGGAGTCACTTAGTGATTGGTACTGGGGGTAGGTCGTGGCCATTTGGACTGGTTATATAGCACAGGTGTGTGTTGCTCAGAGTTGAGACAGTGATTTGACCGACCTTGGTTGGCATGGATGATCCAGGGGTGGACCCGAGGAATAAGAAGTGTTGGTGTTGAGGATAAGACCCGGTATGGATGTCATGAAGAGTAGTCGAGGGAGCTAAGAGTGTTGTTTAAGTGCCCTGATGATATATGATTTAGTGCGTCGGTTGTTTGGCAGACGTGATATTTAGGACCAGTTAAGGGATGTGAGGATTGTGGATGGAGTGGTTAGCTATGACAAAACTTGGGAGAGTTTGGAACTCGGTGCATCTTGTGGTGCCACTGATCGGACTGTGGTGCTAAGGTTAGAGGATCCCCTTGGCTCAGAAGGAGCTACGCAAGGGGACTGTGTATGAAGCAAGAGATTTTTTGATTTGAGTGGCGTTTCGTGCATGTGGGCGTTGGAAGTTGGTCGCTGTCGGTCAGCAGTTAAGGTGGTACTGTGGGGTTGGTAAGCATAGAATAGATAGTTGTAATATGGAACAACCGTCTCCTCGACGAAAGAATCCCCCGAAGTGTGATGTAAGATGAGAGCCTTGCCATTGGAAAGGGAGTTTGAGGCGGTGTGTCCAGGATTGGTGTGATTATGGAGTTTGAGATTCGCGTAAGTGGCCTCGTCGTTCTTTCCCCTCTCAAGAAGATGGAATTGGCCGGATGACCAGGGGGGACCAAGATGGTGGCAAGCAATGTGTGACCAGTGTTCGGAGGAACTAGTTGGTTGCCCTGTAGAAAAGCAGGAGAGGAATTATGGTCAGAGGACTTCTGGTCGATGTGTGACCGATGGCTGGCAGATGTTTATCTGCAGTCGATGTATGCCCAATGAGTTGGCTATTGTGTGATGTGGATTTTGGACTATGAGGTCCAAGGTGATTGATCGTAATGTGTCCCACGGGTGTCGTAGATGACTATTGTGACATTGGTTTTGGGACCGGTGTTGAATGGTGAGCATTTGAGGTATTCGGCTCTAGAATGTGTGTCATTGGCTATGAGGAGCCAAAGGGGAGAGTGGTAGCCAGTTGAGATTGGCAGCGAGGTCGTCATCTAGGGATAAAGTGTGATTGTGCTCCTTGTAAGGAGTACTCGGTGTCCAGTAGCTGGAGAAGCTGTTGACCTAAATAGGTAGCTAAGTGTGGTTTCCCTATTGAGGATCAGGTGTTTTCTCCGTGTGCGGAGTGTATCGGATGTTTTCCGTGCCCTTGAGAGTTTCAAGGAAGTTGAGGTGATGCTAGACTTGTCAGTTTTGTGTACCCCGATTGGTCCAAGGATCGACGTAAATTGTCGTGATAGAGAGTGAAGGTTTTGTTGGTTATATTGGTTTGGCGGTGTTCCTCAGAGAAGGTTGTTTGGTGAGTAGAGTGGTTGTACACCGATTGCGAGGTCTTACCTATTGGGTGAGTTCTTTCCCATGCGTTTTGTGCATTGTCCTAAATTTTGAGGATGAAATTTCTATAAGGGGGAGGACTGTAATGTCCTCGGGTTTCGAATCATGTTTCTGCGGGTTGCGGATTGTGTTTGTATTAGTTTCAGACTTTAATATTAGATCTTCGGACTCCTAGATGGTATGTATGTGAGTTATTTCAGGTATGTGGCAGTGCGTAGAGCAGCTTTGCTTTATCCTTGGATTTTTCTGAGTTAGAATATATTTTTCAGGAATTTTCAGAGCTTATGTGAATTTTCTAAATGAAAAAAGGGAAGAGAACTAAAACAATAAAACTTTCTTATTTTAAACCCCCTCCCCTCATTTCTCTCCTTCTCTCCCGTAACCCATCTCTCCCTCTCTCGTTCTCTCCCTCGCACTCTCACTGTTGACACCCATTTTTAACTTGCAAGTTGAGTTCTTTCTCTTATTCATCTTTTATGATGTCCCGAATTAGTCATTATTTTGGAGTCTTCCTTGAGCATATTTTGAGCCCATTCTTGATCATTCTTCGAGCCCATTAAGCCTTGGAGGCTATTTTCCTCGATTTCCACATTTTCATACTCATTTCCTATTCTGAAGCTCAGTTCGGTGGACCAAATATTCAGCTCGGTTGACCAATTCTTGAAAATCGATCGACCAGTTTAAGCCCTTGCTGGGCCCTGGTTACAGTCTTCCTGTGGACCGCGATCAACAGATCGTGATCTACTATAAGACCGCATTCTTCTATCTTTTTTTCCACCTACGAACCATGGTCGCGGTCTGTATGGAGACCGCGATCAATAGATAGCGGTCTCCTACCAGACCGCATTCTCCCTCTTCTTCCTGGGCACGTCGACTCATCGCCCGTTGTGCATTGACTTAGCCTCTTGAGCCTTTTGTTCCATGTCCAGGTCATGGTCTTCTCACGTCTGCATTCTCCAGGTAGGGGTCTCGCGACTGACCGTGTTCTCGTTGCAGAGTGCTGTTCGCCCCGGACTCCATTTTCTCCTGCCGAGGATGCCTTAGAGTCCTAGTTTGAGTCATCCACACTGAGGATTTCATGCCAGATCGACTTCTATCACTTTTAGGGATATTATCCTGCTATTATCTCATGGATTTGTCAATCAAAATCCCATATTTTAGGTGTTTATCCTCTAAATTCGAGCTAGGGTTTTTAGGGCTTATAAATACCCTCCTAGGGCTGTGGGCACGAGGGAGGGCGTTCTTTCACGTGGGGTGAAGCCATGCCATGCTGCCAAGTCTCTTCTTTGACTCCAAATCACCAGGGAAGTGTTGTGCCTTCGTCCTCCTTCCTCTAGAGTTCATTCTTCTCATTATCTCTCCTATTTTCTGCTACACCTTTCTATTCTATTTTTTTCTGCACGTTGCACACACATATAGCACGCTTGCATCAACTTTTTCATCTCTGTTTGTTGCGTTTTATATCTTCTTTGCACTCTTTTATCATCACTATACACACACCTATTGTTTTGTCCCTTCTACAGGGGTTTAAAACCCTCCCCCGGTGCGTTCTTCCCTCAGTTTTTGATGCTTATATTCTCTTTGGGATTGATGCTACACTTCAAGTTCTAATGGGTTTTTACTCTTGTGGTTGCTTTGTTTCGAAAGATAGGCAAGCGTGGACGTGAGGCCCTTGCTTTCTGGCCGGATGGAAGGCGAGGAGGAGGTGACCCATGAAGTTCCCCCACCCTTTGTTGAGCGCGATCATCTTGAAGCGGTCCTTCTTCGACGGCATCTTTTTTTCTTCATCTTTCCAAGGTACGCAGCAGGTCCCTTAGTTTCTATAATATCTTTTTCTGTTGTCAATCCTTGGTGGCGATCATGGTACGTTCCCTTATCTTTATCGCCCCTTTCCCCTTTTGCCTTATCACGCTTATACTTGCATTGTTCAATTGTTCGGGGGCGGATTAATCATCAACACCTCTATTTTTTGGCGATCACGGTGGGATGACTAGTGCCCATCACGTTGCTCTTGCCTTCCTGCAATCCTGGTGTGGGTGTGTTTCTATTTAGATAGCATCCCCTCGGTTTTTTTTGCTTTCTGTTGTTTGCGGTTCTGGGATCAGGACGCAGTCTACCCAGAGACCACTACCTTCAGGTAGTGGTCCTCCGGAGACCATGTTCTGTGCTCTGGAGTCCCAGAGGTAGATCCCTCAAGTACGTTGTTCTTTGATGGTTTGACCTAGCTTCTGGCTTCTGATTGTGGCTGTTTATGTTCCTGTCCTTCTGTCCATCATATTATCTTGGTTTTCTCATGTTATTTGCATCCATCTTATCATATTTTCATGTGTTTATTGTATCTTGATTTGCTAGTTTTAGGCTAGATTTGCATGCACTCCGGTGCGCATAGGACTATTCATTGCATATTCTTAGTTGCATTCCTACCTTGGTAAGTGATCCTCTCAGCTTCGTATTCCTCAGAGTTGACTAGGTGATCTTATCCGGGACCTCCATAAGTCTCTGCGAGCCATGGATTCTCACACGGATGCCGAGCCGGTTGTACCTTTCCACCCCCTAGGTTTTGCATTTGCATTCGTGTGAGGGAGTCAACCCTAGGTCAACCCAGAATTTGGGGCCCCTTTCCCTTTAGGATACCTATCTCTTGAGGGAATTTGTGCTTAATTAATTTATTAAATGGCCCACTGAAGCTCTTTAAATAAGTTCACGAGCATTCCAACTTGTTTGCCTTTGGTGAGATCCCTCGCATATATTATTTGTGTGTCCATATTAGGTCATGGTGGTTGTGTTTGTTTTGCATTCTTAGGGTAGTTTTTGTATTTTGTGTGTTATTTTGTCATCATTGAGTCCATCCCATCTATTTTCATCTTCCCTTCTTTGTGTCACCTTTGTCACATTGCATCTGGCTGTGTACACGAGTCTGTCTATCAGGCCGGTTCTCAGAGGCCTGGTCGCGGTCATCCCAGAACCGCTACCTTCTAGTAGCGGTCCTCCCAGAACCGCTATCTACCCTGTGGGTCCTGCCCTCTTCAGCCGTCACACCCCCTTCGCTGGTTGTATTGCACCTTGATTTTCCTATATTAAGTCTCCATCTCTCTCATGGAGCATTACTTCAATTCCATGTATCCTTCTCTCTCTCCCCAATCTTCCTACTCCCGTGTGGAATCTTCTTCCCATGCGGGTCCTTCTTCCCATGGTCCCTCTGACCCTTCTAAGGAACAAGCTGTTGACACCTGAAATATAATCAAGGACAAAGATGAGACCGAAATAGAAGATTAAATCAGACATGAAGATCCCAGGAATTCTTGCAAAACCAGAACCACAGAAGAGTCATCACCGAAATTGTCATCCGGCTGAAGCCCTTCCCGTTCAAGCCGATGTCCGGTATTGTCGTCTCTCAGATGGCAGTACTGATGAAGAATTGCAGTCTATTGACTGATGAAAATCTCCAGAAATATTCTGATAAGACTATGTCAACCCATCAACTAAGGGTCCTTCGCCTGTCCTGACAGATTCGAAGGACTGGCAAATGAAAAGGCAGATTAGGCGTCTCTAACAGATGAAGTCTATTGATGATAAGAAATTAAAGCATTAAAGCCCTAAACGGGCTCACCAGTGTGGCGCCGGGAGCCCAAAGCCCATGTGGGGGAGGGGCGCCGGGAAGCTACATCATTTGGTGCCGGGAAGCCTCCTGCTTTCGATTGAGGCGCACCGAGAAGCCCCCTTCTCTTCACAAAAGGCGCGCCGAGGTGATCATGCCGAGAAGGGAGAGGGGGGTTCTGCTATAAAAGCCCCTTTTCTCTAGAAAGAAAGGGGAGACAGATAGACACATAGAGAAAGAGAACAGAAGAGAAGATAGCCACAAACAAAAGAAAGGAAGAGAGAAGTCCACGCCCAAGTCCAGGAAACCGGCGGCTGCTGAGAGGTCGAGAGAAGAAGGGGAAGGTCCGCTAAAGGGGGAGGGAGAGGAGTCAATGCTCCGCCCCCCCCCCCCCCCCCCCATTTTTCTCCTTTCTTCTCTTTTTCTGATGTATATCCATTTTTCTTTCTCTTTGCTTGTATTTCCTTATTGGGGATGTTATCCTTTTTTTTCCTCTCTTCTCGGAACCGTCTTCTCTATATGTAATCTCGATGTATGCCAGTTCTCCGGTTTTCGGCCAGATATATCGGAGGCTGATGGGTTTCTTTGTCTCCCTTTCTAGTTGTTCCCCTTTCTTTCTATGAACGATGTAAGTAGTGGAATGCGATGATATGGCCACCCAATCAAGCGGGTGATGTCTGAATCTTACCCTCTCTGCCTTCGATGTTATCTGTTGAACTCTTAAGCTATTTTTGTGCTCTGAGTTTTGAGTTATCTCCGATGGTTTATTGCTGGGATGGGAATTCTGGCAGAGCCTCAATCCCCACCTTATGGATTATTGGGCTCTGTTTGTTCCCCTGCTGCTACTCGACCTCCCCATCGATCGAGTTTTACCGCTTGGCCGTCAAGACAGTCCCAGAAATCAGAGACAATCATCTCTTGATTCTTTGGTCTGTAGGCTATAATTGTATATATATATACATATACGAAGAATCGGGAGGTTTTAACGGATGATGATTTCAAGCCCCTGTTCCTCAGCAACCCCTTGACATCATAGTATCAAAATCCACTACTCAGACCACTTCATGTCTTAAACATAGTTCTTACCCGAGCCTGGAGTCCAGAACATGATAGAACAGGGTCCCCGGGCTTCCCGGCGCCCTCGACTTCTCGGCGCAAACTCTCCTCGGCGCCATGAATAGCCCCCGGCGCAAGGTTTGGCGTGCCGAGAGCCAGGGGCGCCGAGACCCCTTCTTTGGTCAATAAAACCCACGCCGAGAACCCCCCTTTTTGGCCACTTTGTCTCCACGCCGAGAACCCCCCTTTGGCCACTTTGTCTCCACGCCGAAACCCCTTGTCTTTGGCCACTAAAAATCTAAACTGAGATCCACCTCTATACCATCCTCCAACCCTCGGTCACCCTACTGTGTCGGACAGGGAGCGCCCGTGCTCATCATGCGCACCTCAGGGAGCAAAACAACGGGGATGGCCTCCCCTATATTATGTCATCTCGAGCCGAATTCTTTCACATACTCCGCAGGCCAAAGGAGCTCTGCTTCTGCATGAATTCCAACGGTCCTCGAAGGAACAGCAACCATTGTTACGGGCATAAACATCGGTCGGGAGCCTAGTGCTCTCTACTTTGACCACCATCCCGGCATCCCGTGGGTGGTGGTCTATCTCCTCTTTGGCATGACCCGAGAAAAGGGGAAATGCTGCAAAAATTCACCTATATTACCTTGAGTGACTATGGTATTCTTTCCTAACCCCGCTGGCCCACGGAGTTCTGCCCCTGCATGTTCTCCGGTGGTCCCTCGTAAGGGGAATAGTAATAAAATACCACACCGCCACATGGTGTATCATGGTACACTGGTCCCTCTTCGGATCCCGGGTCTAATATACCCGATCTTTGACGGATCCCATCCTGCCATTGCATGAATGGTTTCCTATTCCCATTTGGCATAGTCCAAGATAATGGGGATATGCTGTCGGATTTGCCCCGTGCTCGATGTACTCTCGCTTTATCCAATCTATTTAATGTTCTGCGAATAAACTAGCACACTCTCGTTCGAGTCTTATTTTGCCGCTATTTTCCTCCTGTCTTTGGCATTTAATCAAGGGTTGTCTTCCTTAGGGAGGACGTAATTAACGTCATAACCTTTATGGTATGACGGACTTTTGGTCCCGACTCGAACTTCACAATCGACTGACCAAGTCAGGTCGAGCGCACAATGAAATCGTCACATATGTGATTGGCACGCCTAATAAACCAATAAACGAATCATATAACCGATCAAAAAAATAAATAATAATAAAAAAACTAAACAAACAAATAAACAGATAAAATAAAATCCGCGTCCACAAGTCTGGCACGCCCGGTGGGACCAAGTCTCCCTTCATCTCTACGCCAAAGTAAGGGGCCCGGCGGCCTCTCTCATAATTCTAACTGTGTGTTAATCTTACTCGCAGAAACTATAGATGGAGGCTGGACTAGTTGCTGTTCACTTCGGCCAACAAGTGGTCGATGGCCACATCCACGGAGGGTACCTGGCGGTGCCGATGGAGTTCGGATCCATGCCTCCAGCGGTGGGTCTGCCCAACTGCTTGGGCCTCGTATTTGTCGACTTGCTACAAGTCAACAATGAAGCTGAAAGCGTCGCTATGATAAAGGCCGCGGTGGCACCAAAAGCTGAGGGAGGGAAGATGGCAGCTACTCCTACTGCTGTTTCTTGCCTGGTCCATCACCTGGAGAAGAAGACTGCTGTCTCTGCCACTGCTGGTAGGAGAAGAAGAAACAACCGGAGAAGCCGGTCTGCTGTAACTGGAGGCCGCCCTTCGGCCTCAGGAAAGACAATGATGGTGGGGAACATGAGGGTGAACCTCAATGGCCACCCCAGGGATGCACGGCCCGACAGGGTCATTCCATCAGTTCATACCAACAATAGATTCCAGCCGCTGGCCACCAGAAGGGCCAACTGGGAGAACAAGGGGAAGCAGCCACTGGCGCCCAGGCCGACCAAGTTCAAACAAGCTTGGGTGCCGAAGAAGATTCAGAGCTGGGCACCAGCTCAGGAGAAAGATGTTGCTATCGCCCGCCCCAGGGCTGGGGGCAGAAGAAATGAGAAAAAAGAAGAATATGTTGCTACCGTCCGCCCCAGGGCCGGGGGCAGGAGATGGGAGAAGAAAGAGAAAGATGTTGCTGTTGCTCACCCCGGAAGGAGGGGCAGAGGTCTTCAAAAGAAGGATGAAAGAAGAGTAGAGGAAGTTGCTGCTGCTGCTCCGCAGAGATCCCAGGCCTGCGTTAGACCGGCCGATGTGCTCAGATACCCCAGGTCGGAGTACCTGGCTGCTCAAGTTTCAAGGCTGGCTTATCAGCCGAAGACCCAAGAGAGGCTGCTGCCCCGTTCAGAGCTACAAGGGCGGAGCCAGGAAGAGATGAACCGGGTGGTTCAAGACTACTTTCATTGCCTAGGGAACTCCTCCCTGGGGCAACAAAGACTATCCCGTGCCTTGGGCACTACGGAGGGAGAAGAAAGAGAAGGAGTGATGCTGGAGGCTTCGTCCTCTGACTCCAATGACTATGAAGATGGCCACAGGGCCAGATAAGATGAAGATATCTACCAAGAAGAGACAGAAGAAAAGAAAATGTCCGTATTTGACCGTCTGACATATCCTGGACAGGTCAAGAGAAGAGTTCGCAGGCAGAGAGGAAGAATGCAGATCCTTGCTTGCAACATGGCCGGCGTCGCCGGAAGATATGGTATGTTACCAAATCAGCCAGAAGAGTTGATTAACCTGGCGCACAGACCGGGTGCAATCACAAGAAGAAGCAAGGCAGCAAAAGATAATATAGTAGCTGCTAATCAAGACGACCTCTCGGTCGTCAATGAAGCCCGAAGAGTCACCACGATGACAGTAAATGTGGTGACTATTGAAGAAGAAGAAGACAATCCTCTCTTGGACCCTGCTGAAGGGACTTCAGGGGAGATGCAAATTCCAGCCGCCATGGATCCCATGATCCAGATGATGTTCATGAGGTACCAACGGGAAATTGAGTCTCTCAGAAGACAGTTGAATGAGAGAAATGAACAGACACATGTTTCTAAGCAGGCCGAGCCGGCAGGACAAAGTTCCAGCTCAACCGAGGTGGCCGTCCCAGCTGTTCCTCATTTGAATAGTGAAGGTAGAGCGCCAAGTCAGCCTCTTCCACAACAGGTGGCAGCCCAGCCCTCTGCCTCTCAAACACATCTGCTGTGCCAGCGTCTCAGCCGATGCTGCATACAACGGTCATGACGACCCCTTTCAATCATCAGCAGGCATATTTCTTTCCAGAACCAGTGGATCCGGTTGTGGCAAATAAACTGATGATAGAAAAGATTGTTGAGATGAAGCTGTCTGAGAAAGTCGGGGACGATTCTGGTACCTATGACATCTACAAAGTACCATACCCTGCACATTATGCTGCTAAGAGATTACCACCAGGCGTCAGCAAGCCGCCGAAGTTTGAAAAATTCAATGGCCAAGGCTCTCCCAGAGAACATATAGCCTATTACACTATAGTTATGGGCGACCTGGCAGCTGATGAAGCATATTTACTGAAATTCTTTGGCTCGTCCCTTACAGGGTTAGCCTTTGAATGGTACTCCAGCTTGCCAGCTGGGTCGGTAGCTGACTGGCCCGATATGCAGCGGAAATTCCGAGACAGGTTTCATGTTACAGAAAGGGAAATCACAATAGCTGAGCTATATGCATCCAAGCAGAAGCAAGATGAGACCGCCCTGGATTATATAAAAAGATGGAGGAATCTAGCTATGAGATCCAGGCGACCTCCCCATCAAGAAGATGCAGTACAGATATGCAAGCAGAATCTCAGAAGAGAAGTGCTGAAAAAGATGATCAGGGCAGATGTCAGGACATTTGACCGTTTGAATAATATAGTGGCAGAGGTCGAGACATTCCTATCTAAGCGTCCGATCGCCAATGTCCCTGCTATACAAAAAGGGAAAGCTGTTGATCGGCGGCCACCGCATTCAGAGGCCAACACTGTTGATTTTGAAACCTTTGAACAGCAGAAAGAAAAAAACAAGGCAACTGATGCTCCTCCCCCGGCAGGCCCAGCAGAAATGAAAGAAAAGGTCTCCCTAAGAAATAAGATGAGGAAGGCATATTCATTCCCCAAAGATAAGACAGGTGCACTGTTCAATTGGGCTTACAAGTTCAACAAAGTGACATTGCCCGAACCGAAGAGACCCGCTGATGCAGCGAAGAAAGATGACCCACTGTTCTGTCCATATCACCGGGGACTGGGGCATACTATAGAAAACTGCTATGTCTTCAAAGTTGTCATGGAAAGCATGTTCAAAAAGGGTGAGATGCAATTGGGAGATTACCTGGTGGGCCCTCCACGCCCTCATGAACCTCCAGCAATGAGGATGGCTGCAAATATGATTTCTGTATATCAGCAATTGCCCGAAGAGGCTGTTGAAGAATGCACCAGGCGCACTTATGAAGCATGCTTCCTTACCCCATTTAGGGATCAGGAGGGGTGGCAGACGAAGCCGGTGAAGACCAGAAAGAGGACACCTGTTGCCGGGACAACTGGACCATCCATTCGGAATGCCACTCCAGAAACAGGTACACCCCCAGCAAAACCGATTTGGCATCTAGCTAAGACACAGCCAGTCATTCGAATCCCCACCTACAAATGGAGGAGACAGACTCCGCTTCCCACACAAAAAGAAATAAGTCCGGAGGCAAAATGTCTCCAACTGTACATCAACGGGCTCGATAAATATGAACAGACTGAGCCAAAGCCCCTACTGGTGAAAGATTGCATACTCTGGGAGCAGCTAGAAGAATTGACCATTGAAGAAAAACCAGAGGAAAAATAGGGGAAAGATGATACTGAACCCTTCTGGGGGCAGGGGCCAGCAAAGCCAAAGCACCAGAAGAAGAAAAGGCAGTCACAGAACAGAAGAAAAAAGAAAGTCATGACAGTACACTGCAATACACTCTCGGTGCTGTTCACCTTGCCTGGGGAGGATGATGATATAGAGGCATCGGCCACGCCATTGGAAGCCAACCATGCTGAAGCTTCAACCTCAGCACATGCTACCCGTTCTGGGAGAAGATGGGGACGTCCCCCGCCCGCCAATCATAATATCATTTTCAGGGGAGAGCAACCCTATCAGATACCGGAGCCTGAAATGCGAGGTGTCCAGATCCCTCCTCCTGCCAGTCTATACCAAGAAGAGAAGAAAGGGGATGGAGCTCCGTCATTCCTTGAATTTTTATCCAGTTTAGAGGGCGAAAAGCCAGTACAAACTGCTCCAGCCAGAAGTAACAAGCACCAGTAGCCAACGGCTCTGAAGCCTAGGCAGGGTGAGAAAGAAGAAAAAGGTTATCCAGCAACATCAAGGGCCGTCTTTCAGAAGAAGTCCCTCAAGAAACCAACCAAGGAACTGAGACAAGAAGCGGGTAGGCAATGCCGCAAGCACCTGGGGAACCTCCAAAGCCCCGCTGGGCAGAAGAAATGCGGCTCTCCAATGTCCGGGTAGGCAGCCGAATTATGAAAATGCTGAAGAAGCTCCCTACCAGATTCTCTATATGGGAAATCCTTTCCTTGAGTGAGGATGCCCGCCAAGCAATTATTGATGCCCTACAGTCACCAGCACAGTATGAAGCACTACTGACAAAGGTTAATTCTGGGCCGACATTCACTTTCACTGAAGATGACATGTTGATTCCAAATCCCAGCCACAACAGGCCACTATACATGAGAGGACATCTCAACTGTCAGCCATTAAGCCGGATACTGGTAGATCTAGGGGCTGCTGTAAATATTCTGCCATACCACATCTATCAGAAATATTATTTTGATATGCACCTCACGAAGGTCAGGGACATGAAGATTGCTGGCTTTAACCAGAAGTGTGAGACACCTTTGGGGGTAGCAGATTTCAACCTCACCCTGGGGGACCTCACTACTGTGGTGCGATTCTATGTGATCGATTCCAACACCACATACAAGGCCTTGTTGGGGCGACCGTGGTTGCATGAGTACCAAATAGTGCCTTCCACACTGCATCAGTGCATTAAGTATTGTCATGATGACAAAGAAGAAAGGGTCTTCGCAGATTTACACCCCTTTGAAGTCTTCGAGTGCCACATGCTCGATGCATCCTATTATGCTGACATGCTGCAAAAAGATAAGAAGAAAGAAACTGTGACTGGTCAAGAGAAGTCGGTAGCGAAGACAGAGGATTGGTCTCCGCCGCCACCACGGGGCTGTGTCAAGAAGCATGAGGTATCCCATATCTCTCATGTTGGGAATTTTGCACGGATCACACCTCCAAGCATTCATCCCGATGATGCTGATGAAAAGATGAAAGAAAAATATGCACAAGTCAGGGTACCGGAAGGGCTGGTTAAGCCAGTCGCCAGTTTGGAATGCCAGATAGTGCTGCCACTCAAGATTATGGAGGTCCCTCATTTCTGCGAGCCTCCCATCATATTCTACACCGGGGAGCCTGTTGAGGAGGACGATCAGGACTGCATGATTCCGGAAGAATCCACAAGCCGAATGGTGCCAATCACAGGCTTGGATTACACCACACAACGGGTATCACAGATGTTCTCCAAACTTCAGATGCCTTCACTGCAGCCCGTTGCCCAGAAGAAAGCATTCCAAGAGCTTTGGGATCCGCCTCAGAATAATAAGGAACTAATGAAGATCACCCAACACCCGGGATTGGGCTACACTCTACAAGAATACTATGAGGCTGAGGTAGATGTCATCTCTGCCTTCTTTTCACATAAAGATCCTCATGGGATGGGCTATGATGATTACCCCTCAGAAGATGAAGAGATTATATATCAGTCTATACCGGATGATGGGCCTTCCAATAACCAGCCTGAGGCAGAAAAGTCTGATGAAGCAAATGTATGCCGGTGCTGGGAGGAACTGTCTTGCAAGGAAGACCTGTTCCAGGCCGAAGCAAAGTTTGACACGGGGACCCCGGATGAAGACCGGATTTCTAATGATACAAGAGAATGCTTAGAGTTTGAACGTATTCTGGAAGAAGTTCGAGCTCTGCAGAATATAAATTCCCCAGAGGAATCTACGCCAGCAAGGCCTCTGGAAGTGGAAGACCTAATCTTTGAGCCTTACACGGAGCCGGTCATGTCCCATGGTCAGGCTGAACAAAGCCACATGGTTTCTGCCCTGTATGATGAGTCATCATTGGCCGAGGTCCGACAAGAAGAATTAGAGAATTCTGAAACTGAAGAAAACTATATCCCGGGGGGCTTCGTCGATTTGCAAGAGGCTCCGCCCGAAGTTGAAGATGGTGGCCAGGCCACCGTTGATGAGCTCGTGGAAGTAAACTTGGGGACAGAGGAGGAACAAAGGCCAACCTTTCTCAGTGTTCTGCTGGAACCAAAGGTCCGAGAACGTTACATACAATTCCTGAGGGAGTTCAAAGACTGCTTCGCTTGGACGTATGATGAAATGCCAGGGTTAAATCCCGATGTAGCACAACACCTGCTGGCGATTAATCCAGAAGCCAACCCCGTAAAACAAACGCCCAGGAGGATGCGACCTGAGCTGATCAACCAAATCAATAAAGAGGTCGACAAGCTTATTGATGTTGGCTTCGTCGAAGAAAATCAGTACACTACATGGCTGGCGAACATAGTCCCCGTAAAGAAGAAGAATGGGCAGATCAGAATATGTGTTGATTTCCGAGACCTTAATAAGGCTTGTCCGAAGGATGATTTCCCAGTACCAATTACTGAAGTAATGATTGATGCAACCACTGGTCATGAAGCCATGTCGTTCATGGACGGTTCATCCGGATACAACCAAATTTGGATTGCTGAAAAAGACAGAGTACACACTGCATTCCGCACTCCAAAAGGGATATTCCACTACAAAAGAATGTCGTTCGGCCTTAAGAATGCCGGCGCTACTTACCAAAGAGCCATGACAAAAAAAATTTGACGATTTCTTCTTCAAGAAAGTGGAGTGCTATCTTGATGACCTGGTGGTGAAGACCAGAAAGAAAGAAGATCATCTGCAGGACCTGAGGGTAGTGTTCCAAAGGTTGCAAAAATATGAGCTGAAGATGAACCCTATGAAGTGCGCCTTTGGCGTGACCAGCGGAAAATTCCTTGGATTTATTGTCCGGCACAGGGGTATTGAGATTGATCCGTCCAAGATCAAGGCTATTCAAGAGCTCCCTCCACCGAAGAATCTATCTGAGCTAAGATCTCTGCAAGGGCGTCTGGCCTACATCCGACGATTTATATCAAACTTGTCGGGTCGGTGCCACCCCTCTCATAAGCTCATGATGAAAGATGTGCCGTTCATGTGGGACGACGGACGCCAAGAGGCTTTTGAAAAGCTGAAGGAATACCTTAAGACCCCTCCAGTATTGGGGGCACCAGTCAAGGGCAGCCCTTTAATCCTCTATATAGCAGCCAGGCATTGTTCGCTGGGGGCAATGTTAGCTCAAATAAATGAAGATGGAAAGGAGCAAGCCTTATATTACCTTAGCAAAAGGTTGATCAGGACTGAAGAAAGCTATACTTACATAGAGAAGACTTGCTTGGCACTGGTTTTCGCTGTTAAGAAGCTCCGACACTATATACTGTCACATGAAATCAGATTGATATCTGCAGCAGATCCGCTCAAATATATATTGACTCAGCCGGCACTCAAGGGTCGACTAGGTAAATGGGCTGTGATTCTGATGGAGTTCGACATCATCTATATACCTCAAAGGGCTATAAAGGGCCAGGCTGTGGCTGATTTCTTTGCAGAGCACCCTGTACCAGAAAGCGCTATACTTGAGACCGAGCTCCCTGATGATGAAGTGCTCGAAGCCTGTCAAACCCAGCCAATCATGTGGCAATTATACTTTGATAGGGCATCAAGAGCAGAAACTGATTCTAGTGGGAAAACAAGAATACGTGCAGGGGCCGGTATTGTGCTGAAATCGCCAGAAGGAGAAGTGTTGCACACCTCCTGTTCTATAAATAAGCCCTGCACCAACAATGAAGCTGAATATGAAGCTCTGATAATTGGTCTCCAGGTCGCCCTCAGTATGAGTATTCGGATGCTTCAGGCATTCAGTGACTCAATATTAGTGATAAAATAAATACAAGGAGAATTCGAAGTGCGAAAGCCAGAATTGAACCCCTATTATCAAAAGGCTATACGCCTCATGACGAATTTCTACCACATTGAGCTCAATCATGTGGGTCGGGGACACAATGCTGAAGCTGATGCACTGGCAAAGCTGACCAGCTCACTATCAGTCCCACCAGATGAGACGCTCAACATTATTGTCATGAACAGGCGGCAAGTCCCCAGCATGCTGGAAGCGTGTCCTGAAGAATATGAGATTGATGCCGTTGACAAAGTCCAGGCGTCTGATTGGAGACAGCACCTACTGCAGTGGTTCCTACACCAACAGCTGCCCAAGAACAAAGAAGAGAGAATGAAACTCCTAAGGATCAAAGATTCTTATGAATGCAGAGATGGAACTCTGTTCCGAATCATGGCGGACGCCCGCAAGAAGATTTTGTTTCGCTGCCTATCTACTGAAGAAGCTTGGCAAGCAATGAAAGAAATACATGCTGGGACAGCAGGGGCACACCAGGCTGGGCCTAAGATGAAGATTGAAATCAAGAAGCGGGGTTATTATTGGCCCACTATGTTTGAAGACTATTGCCAGTTTGTAAAGTCATGCCAGAAATGCCAGGAGCATGCCACTGTACCCAGAAGGCCCCCTGTAGCTCTACACCCTACAATTCCCAGCTGGCCTTTTGCTCAGTGGGGAACTGATGTGGTCGGGCCACTACCGACTTCCTCAGCTGGACATAAGTACATCCTAGCTATAACAGACTACTTCTCCAGGTGGGCAGAAGTAGTAGCACTCAGAGAAGTGACTGGTGAGTTGGTTGCCAGATTCATCAAGCATAATATCATCTTCCGGTTCGGGGTCCCCAGTCGAATAATTTCTGATAATGGAAGCCACTTCAAAAATCAGAAGATATATCGGCTTGCCGAGAAGTACAAAATTGAATGGAGGACCTCCACTCCTTACAATCCACAAGCAAATGGACTGGCTGAAGCCTTCAATAAGACACTATGCACCCTGCTGGCCAAGGTCGTCAGTTCTAACAAAAAGGACTGGGGTGAGAAGATGTATGAAGCACTATGGGCATATCGCACCGTCTATAAAACCCCCACGGGTTGCTCACCCTATTCACTGGTGTACGGCTCCGAGGCAGTAGTCCCTATAGAGCTGGAGGTACCGTCACTCAGGATTGCAGTCCAGCATGGCTTAGTTCGTGACGAACAAACCAATGCTGAAAGGAGACTTGAAGAACTGGCTGAACTGGAGGGGAAGCGTCTGCAAGCCCAGAAGAATATCCAGATGTACCAAGCCCGCATGGCAAATGCCTTCAATAAGCTCGTCAAGGGGCGGGAATTCAAGAAAGGAGACCTGGTCATGGTCAAGAAAAGGGAAGTCATGGCTTCAATCCAAAAGGCAAACTTGCTGCTAACTGGCTGGGTCCATACGTAATCCAGAGGGTCTACGAGGGTGGAGCCTACGTGGTTGTCAACCATCGAGGGGAAATTCAATTCTCGCCACTCAATGGGAAGCATCTGAAACTCTATCATGCTGCACCACTGCCTGCTGGGGAAGTGGCGAATGAACAGATAAATCAAGACTGATGACAATCAGATGATGAAGCCCTATTCGGACCCTTCGTCCGGATTAGATAATAAAACCCTACTCTTCCTGGTGTTAAAAAAAATGGGACTAAAAAATAGAGATGTCCCGCCAGACTTGTTCGGGCATTCTGAACAAGGGCAAAAATGGCCAAAACCCAGCTATGGTGAAAACCCGAAAGGGCACTGTAGGCAAAATCGGGTACCCCGCCACGTGAAAACCCGAAAGGGCGCGTGGGCAAAAGCAAGAGGGGGCTGACTTCGGCGAAAACTCGAAATGGCGCTTAAGCCAGTAATGTGGTAATTTAAAGTTCCCTTTTCACCCTTCCTGATAAACTCCGAGAAGGACGATCATCATAAAGTCCCACCGAAAATCCTGCCCAACAATCTTTCGGCCCTTGTCATCATTAACAAGATCGGTCGGCTTACTCCTTTAACTTGGACCCTTCGTCCCTGTTAAGTGAATCTACCCCTCCGGCAAACGGCTTCGTGCCTAAGCTGCTACCAGTCAGCATCAGTTCAGACCTTCCGTCTGGACTGCATGAAGAAACATCATCCTTCTTTGTGTTGATGTCTACCCCACATCAACGATAGAACTTATGCACACATTTCCCAGTGAACGGCCCCATGCTTGAGCTGCTACACAGCGACGTCACTCAGACCCTTCGTCCGAGTAGACGATGAAACCACTTTCCTTTGCGTTGATGTCTATCCCGCACCAACGATGAGATCCACATTCCCAGCAAACAGCTTCATACCCAAGCCGCCGTCCACCAACTTCAGTTCGGACCTTCTGTCTGAATTGCATGATGAAGCCCTACTCTCCTTTGCGTTGATGTTCACCCCACATCAATGAATGGCACTCCGCCCTCGATGAGCTCTATCCACCTTGGTCTAGCGGCACTCTGCCCTAACCGAGCTACCTCAAACTTGGTCCAATGGCACTCTGCCCTAACCAAGCTATCTTAAACTTGGTCTAGTGGCACTCCGCCCTAACCAAGCTACCTCAAACTTGGTCTAGTGGCACTCCGCCCTGATCGAGCTACCTTTACCTTGGTTTAGTGGCACTCCGCCCGGACCGAGCTACCTTCCCCTTGGTCCAGTGGCACTCCGCCCTGGCCGAGCTACTTATATCTTAGTCTAGAGGCACTCTGCTCTGACCGAGCTACCCTTATCTTGGTCTAGTGGTACTCCACCTTGATCGAGCTACCCACACCTCAGTTTAGCGGTACTCTGCCCTGGCCGAGCTCGCATATAATAAATAACATCGCCAATGCGGGTCCTACGCCCGAATCGGCTCAAATCTGTCCTTTGCGCTAGCATTACCTTCTTGCTAACGAATAAGCCTTTTCTCGGCGCAAGGCCTTGTGCCCTAGTCGACTCTCTCAATATCCTCCTCTTATACGAGTTCAAAAAAAAGAGAAATAAAAAAAATGATGAACGATAAGAAATGGGGCTTAAAATAGAGGTGCCCCGCCGGACTTGTCCAAAACATCTTGGACGAGTGCAAAAATGGCAAACAACCCGGCTGTGGCGAAAACCCGAAAGGGCGCAACGGGCAAAATTGGGTACCCAGCCACGTGAAAACCCGAAAGGGCGCGTGGGCAAAAGCAAGAGGGGGCTGGCTCCGGTGAAAACCCGAAAGGGCACTTGGGTCAGTAATGTGGTAACACAAAAAGTTCACTTCATGAATCTCCTTCGGCAGCACATCCACCGCATGTCCCACCGATAATGAAACCCCATTGGTCATGAGGCATATCATCTCGATCAATGCTAAAGCCCATCTCGGAGTAGACCTTCCGTCTGTTCCGATAAAACCCTTCCACTTTCTGTCTGAGACCCACCACGGTAAAACCTACCCAGTTTAGATCTTACACCTATTCTGACGAAACCTATCATATGTCTCACCGTGATGAAACCTGCTATTGATCGATTGGCACACTGCCCGATCAATGATGAAACCCATCCGGCTTAGACCTTACGTCTATCCCGATAAAACCTATGAAATCCTTGCATCGATATAAACCCAATACCGATGATGAAACCTGCTATTGATCGATTGACACACTGCCTGATCAACGATGAAACCCATCCGGTTTAGACCTTACGTCCATCCCGATGAAACCTATGAAATCCTTGCATTGGTATGAACCCAATACCGATGATGAAACCTGCTATTGGTCGATTGGCACACTGCCCGATCAACGATGAAACCTAGCCGGCTTAGACCTTACGTCCATCCCGATGAAACCTATGAAATCCTTGCATTGGTATGAACCCAATACCGATGATGAAACCTGCTATTGGTCGATTGGCACACTGCCCGATCAACGATGAAACCTAGCCGGCTTAGACCTTACGTCTATCCCGATGAAACTTATGAAATTCTTGCATTGGTATGAACCCAATACCGATGATGAAACCTGCTATTGATCGATTGGCACACTGCCCGATCAACGATGAAACCTAGCCGGCTTTGACCTTACGTCTATCCCGATGAAACCTATGAAATCCATGCATTGGTATGAACCCAATATCGATGATGAAATCAGCTACTGGTGGAGCGGCACATTGCCCGATCGATGCTGAAACCCATCCAGGGTAGACCTTCTGTTTGCTCTGATAAAGACACAACATATTTCCCCAAATCAATCTGGATCTTCCGTCTGGATAGATGATGAAATACTATTCCTTTGCGTTAATGTTAAACCCTACATTAACGATAAAACCTGCATCTCCAGCAAGCGGCTTCGTGCTTAAGCTGCTACACACATCCTCAAGTCAATCTGGACCTTCCGTCTAGATAGATGATGAAATCCGGTTCCTTTGCGTTAATGTTAATCTCCACATTAACGATTACAGTCATGCTCCCGGCGAATGGCTTCGCGCCTAAGCCACGAAACACACTCAAGTCGACCCAGGCCTTCTGCCTGGGTGAACGATGAAACCCTATACCCCTTTGCATTGATGTCAACACCCACATCAATGATGACGCATACACAAGTTGAGCACGTGGTTTGACAACGTGCAAAGCCAAAGTCCTAGTGCAACAAAAAAAGAAGAAAGATAAAATGGGGCTAAAAATAGAGATGCTCCGCCAGACTTGTTCGGGCATTCTGAACAAGGGCAAAAAGGGCCAAAACCCAGCTGTGGTGAAAACCCGAAAGGGCGTTGCAGGTAAAATCGGGTACCCCGCCACGTGAAAACCCGAAAGGGCGCGTGGGCAAAAGCAAGAAGGGGCTGGCTCCGGCGAAAACCCGAAAGGGCGCTTGGGTCAGTAATGTGGTAATTTAAAAAAAAAAATTCCATGC
Organism: Amorphophallus konjac; assembly: GCA_022559845.1. Classification (NCBI taxonomy): domain Eukaryota; kingdom Viridiplantae; phylum Streptophyta; class Magnoliopsida; order Alismatales; family Araceae; genus Amorphophallus; species Amorphophallus konjac. Next base: position 241,441,624 of record CM040128.1, read on the forward strand.
CAATGACATGCTACCTTCATCTCCCACTATTCACAAGAAGCCTTCCGTTTGTCGCTCGGCATTTTGTCCGGTTAGCGATAAAACCCTCGCAAGATAGACCTTACGTCTGCCCTGATAAAGTCTTCAGGCCCCTTTCAAAGTCCCACCGATGATAAAACCCATCACCACTCTTATGAAACCAGCTAGTGATCGACCGGCACACTGCCCGATCAACGATGAAACCTATCCAGTTTAGACCTTACGTCTATTCTGATGAAACTTATGAAATTCCTTTGCATCGATATAAACCCAATATCGATGATAAAACCAGCTATTGATCGATCGGCACCTTGCCCGATCAATGATAAAACCCTATCCAGTTTGGACCTTACGTCTATTCTGATGAAACTTATAAAATTTCTTTGCATCGATATAAACCCAATATCGATGATGAAACCAGCTATTGATTGACCGGCACCTCGTCCGATCAATGATGAAACCTGTCCAGGTTAGACCTTACGTCTTTCCTGATGAAAACCACATATGCTCTCACATCCCACCTGCGATAAAGCTTACCCAGTTTAGACCTCACGTCTATTCTGATGAAACCTATACAACTTCGTTGCATCGATATAAAACCAATACCAATGATAAAATCAGCCACTGGTCGATCGGCACATTGTCCCGATCGGTTTTGAAACCTATCCGGGATGAACCATTCGTTTGTTCCAGATGATACTCTAAACCTTTTTCATTCAACTACCTACAAAATTCGGTTTAAGCACCCTCCGGATACCGTCACGCGGTGGAGCGAGTCCCCCATCCTTTCTCTGAAAGGGTGGACGCTCTCCTGCTAAGTACGGGTTATTCGCTTGGGGATTGCTAAAACCGCTGCCAAATCGCCAGGAAGTAATTGTAATGCGATAAGTGAAGAACAGCCACATATGAGACTAGTGTAAAGATCCCTTTCCACTGAATAAAAAAGAAGAGTACAATAAGAGCCCCTGAGGGGGAATTGTATTACAAAAGGGGAGAACGGATGTTCACTGGCGCCGGAATATGTCCTCGAAGGCCAGAAGACCCACATACGGAGCAGCCCCCAACTCATGGAGACGAGCCTCCTCCTCCTGTAGCCGAGCAGACTCGTCCTGAAAAGATGCTACCTGCCCCTCCAACAGAGCCACTTCTTCCGCGAATTGCGGCCGAGAAGTTGTTATCTGCGGCAGTTCAGCTCGGAGGTCAGCCAGTTCAGCCTCTAGAACGGTTATCCGGCTGCGCACGAATTGCTCCCGCTGTGCCAAAGACTGCAGTTGGCATCGGCGCTCCTGAAGAATAGAGTTCATTTTCTCCAGCTCAGATTTGCACTCTATCTTCTGCAACTTCAAAGCTGCCAGTCTGTCAGACATAATATGCGCCAAGAAATCCCAGCGATGTACAAATTTCAATAACAATAGAACCCGCTGGGCCCATATTTCCAGGGGACAGCCCATCGCCTGCAGACCAGCGGTGAAACGCTCGGCTATCTCTTTCAACTGCAGATAAGTCAGTCCGGGCTGGGACTCCACTAGCTGGCGCAGCATGTCCAGATTTTGACAGACGAAGCTCTCAGATGAAGCAAAGCCGAAGGAGGGAGAGGGGGTTACTGCGAAGGTCACCTCACTATCAATGTCTGCCCATAATGCGACATCCGGCTGGGAGGAGGAAGACGGGAGATCTGCCGAAGATATCGTCTGAACCTTCTCTGTGATATCTTGCGGAGCTAAGGGGCCTTCTACCTTCATCTCCTCAAGGATTGCTGTTTGAATGCTCGGAGAGGAAGAGCTGATGAGTGCTGGAGCGGCTGCTTCGCGGGTCCCTGGTGCCGTTCCCGCATCTTCAACATTCTCCTCTCGGGCCACCTCCTCCTCAAACCCTGAACCCATGGAAATCGATTCTGGGCCAGCTATGGACAATAGTTCCATCTCTGTATCCGTTGCCTCTCCTTCTTCCATCTCTTCCTCAACGGATGTTCCTTTCAGCGTTGAGACCGCAGGGACTACAGCCCGAAGAGGCCGGGGTTCAATCTCCATAATTGCTGTTATAGGAATTGCTGATTCGGGCGCAATGGTCATCACCGCGGCCGCTACAAAGGCGGAACCTCTAGCTGGGTCCGCTTCAGCTCTGAAATCCAAGACCCTGATCAGAGCCGAACTATCCCCCGAGGTTCCCAAGTCCAATAATGCCAGGTCCGTGGAGGACTGTATCCTCACCGCACGGGGCGAATAATCTCAGAAATGCCTGCACAGGTTGCTGATGAAACAGGGATGATGGCCAAGGCATCAGACGGAGTGGCTTCAAAGGCTGCAGTCGTTACTGGGCTAGCAACAGCGGGTTCTTGTGAACAGATCAATACAACATCTAACAGCAAATAAAAGGGAAACCGGGGAGGAGAAGGAGAAGATACTCACTCCTGATGTGACGCTGATATCCTCAAAGGAGTGCAGGGGAGAGGAAAGCTCCGCTGCTGAAGCAACAAAGGGAGGGGTTATATCTGCCTCAGTGTCCAGGCCGGCAAACTCTTCCTGTAGCTCCTCCTCAGAAGACAGCACCAGCAGTTTGGAGGGGGTGAATAGCGGAACAATGTCAGTACATACGGATGGGGCCTCTGGTTTGAAGATACCCTCCGCCTCGCTATCGCTAAAGCCCGCCTCTTCTTCCTCTGCATCAGAGGCAGTCGCGGAACTACTAGAAGATATTTACACACTGTCCACGGGCTGGGCGGTCATCTTTGAAGTATGCCGGGAGGTGGACCGGGTAACTATGCGCCTTGTGGTGACAACCTCCCATTTTGTCTACGCTTTGTAACCCTCCTGTGGCTGAAACACATCTCCTCCCGCTGCTTTGACTCCGGTCTCCTCTCCAGCTGTCATTGTAGCAAAAGGTCCATGAAATAAATGACAGAAAAATAGCTGAAATGCACAAGAAAAGATGAGAAAACACACTTACCCTCTACTTCGCTGGCCGGCGTAGGAGAAGGCAGTCTAGTGTCCGCGTTAGGGAGCGCCGCAACTTGTTCTTGGGCTGTACAAAATAGTGGTCAGATATCCGGAGATCCCTTTCAGATTCAGCAAAGAAGAGAATGAAAGAAGTAGCTCCAAGCTGGTAATGTTACCCTCAGCAGATGCCTGGGCGGCCTCCCTCTCGGATGCAAATTCATCAAACGAAGGGATATCAGGGAGAGGGGTCCCGGTGTCCGTCGCTGTCAAGTCCGGTTGCTGGGCGTAAGCTGTCTTAGCCTTCTTGGCCTTTACGACTGCAACCTTAACCGCCGAAGTCTTTCTCTTTTTGCCCGGAGGCAAGGGAGTGGTAGTCGGCGCTACTGCAGGGACTTCAAAATGAGCAGGCTTCTCAGCTTGTGCAATGATCTTTCTATAAAGTCCCTGTCGCTTTATATCTGGTCTGTCTGTTGAAGACAGAAGAAAAGCAGCGAAATCAATGAATGCAAAGTTCAACACTGAGCGGAAGGCACTACAGTCATAGAAGAAAGATCATACCTGCTGGACCGTCATAAAAGACAGAAAGTGGCCAATACAGATAAGCCACCTCCTTGGAGCGGGAAGCAGCCTCCTTGACGAGCCAGCAGACATCACCAACTGTCTGGCACTTCTCCACTAAGGCGGCCAGGTCGCTATGACCGCGGAAGTCAAGACATCGGAATAAGTCGAGGTGGTCCATGCCCCAACCGTCGACATAATGAAAGGAAATGAACAATGGCTTATTCAAAATGCCGGCTATCGGACTCTCTGCAGATAACCAATGTACATTTAGCAGAATAACCAGCCAGGATGTGTGCTTGTAGTACGTCTGAGTCCTATCTTCCTTGCGTACAAACGTCCTGTAGGGATGAAATCTATCTGTCGGACCCCTCCAAGGGACTACTGCCGGGAGCGGCTCTTCAACAGGGAATGGGTACTGTTGCGCCTCCAGACGAGCGCCCCCCACATGGCACAGATGTTTCAAGTTCTTCATAAAGGTGTCTTCATTAATAGCAGCAAAGACAGGAGAGGGCGGCTCAGAGCCTTCTTCTTTCAAAACCCGACGCTGGGTCAGATAGTTCTCTGCCTCCCTCGGGTGCTGTGAATAAATCCTTTTCAGGTGGGCCTCGGGGATGTCAAATACTGGCCCGGGCTGTTGTTTCAAGAAAGAACGCTCGGCCACGTCCCAGAATGCACCCCTACCATCCCTATAAAAACTGGTCCGAATGTTCCACCATTTGATGTACTCTGATGTAACACGGGGAACACGGTTGGAAACAGTCGGAACTCTGAAAGTTGCGCCATCCTGGCGATGGAAGAAATCCCACCACAACCGTCCGTCACCGACGATGGTGGACCCATGCTTGGCCCGACTGTCCAGGGGAAACTGAGCGACTGATGTAGGGATATGCTGGTCATAACCGAAATTCCTCCCAAAGCGGAATGGGTAGTATGGTTCCAGAAGAAGCAGGCCGCCCTTTCTGAAAACTAAAACACTAGGCCGGATGGCCATGGCCCACCTGACTAGCTCCGGCTCCAGAATAGACCGAACAGCATTAGCCCCTGAGACAGGGTGAACATAGGTCTCTACCTCTTCCATCTTGCATTCTCTTTGAGGGTGAACCAAAGGAGCTGAACCTGCTGCCAAGCTCCAGAAATGGATGCTGCCAGGGGCGTCTACTGGTACCCTTATCAGTCGGCCCCTTATTTTGAACAACTGATCAGAGAAAGAGCCGGGTTCAGCACTGGCAAATTCAATCATTCTGGGTAATACTGTATCTGCCTGCAGAGTTCTAGGAGCCAACTCAGGAAACAGACTGCAGACCCAGGCATTGAAGAAGTGAAAAGGACCCACGGTCCTCAAAGAGCGGGGAGTCCGATGCTTGTACAGATCCCCCAGAGATTTGTAGATTAAACACAAAGCCACTGGGCAGAGTGACAACCTCATCCCCCAGGCCATTTGACAAGCCGGATATATGGCTTCCGGCCGGATGATCGTCTCGTCCCCTTGAGGGAGAGCGAAGGTGCACAGCCAGAATGTGAAATAAGCCGCGCAATGTGTGATAGGGTCCACCCCTGCCGGGTTCGGACCATCTTTGCCTATACGGCGCAAGGAAGACGGCAGCGCTGATTTGTAACGAGGAGCCCTTATCTGCTTGCTGGCAACCGGACCCATAGAAGGGAAGTCTGCATATTTTAAAGGACCGTCGAAGAAATACTGAATCCACTGTCCTACCCGGACCCTTAGCTTGCTACCTTTCTCTCGAGGATGGTAACCCTTGGAGGATCCTCTACTATGAGCCAAACAGATGGAGCGATAGGCTTTCATTAAGTATCGGTACGAGTAGCCAAGTGAGTACCTGCCTTCGCCATCAGAGCTGTCCTTTTCAGAATCTTCCAAACAGACCTCTTCATAAGGCTCGCCGTCAATGGGCAGACCAGAAAGCTGTGATAAACTCCAGAGGTCGAGAGATGTTTCACCCTCTGCTGTATAAAATATGTTGAACAAAGGGCAGAATACTTCGAACATTCCACAGCATAATCCGCGGGATATGGGATAGCGGAATCTAGAAGCAAAGACACTGTGGTATACCCCGGCTCTGATCAGCAGCGGGGCGTATTCCTTCAAAACAAACTCAGTGAATTCCACTGCTCCAACTCGGAATAAGTGGGCGTCGGTTATCTTGGCGTCTCCGAACCAACCAGCAGCTAGCTGATACTTGAACTGGACGGCCGAACAATTCAGCACAAAGGGTTCTTCTCGGTACCCCCACTTTATCGGTGCCAAGAATAGACCGTAGCCGGATTTTTCCTTGTGAACTCGGCCGCTAGCATTGTCCCACCGAGCGGGTGTAAATTCCGGGGCCCGGGTCAGCATTTTCTTCTCCGGCTCCAGCTCTGATATACCGAGGAGGGCGTCCCAGTCACGCTTCTCCCCGGGAAGATAGATGGCCTTGCCGCGATACACTGACTCCTTCAGGCTGTCTCGTTCGGCAAGGATGGCAGCTTCGACTGCACGTGCTATCCGATAGTCTCGCATGCCACCCACTGTGAAAGTTCGGATGAACGGCATCAAGTGGCGGTCCTTCAGAAGATCCGGCCGATAGTTGTTGCCCCGTCTGAAGCATGTCTCCGTCGCAGTGGAATATACCCTGGATGTTGATACTGTATCCGTCTCAGAATCAGAAGATTCGTCAACGGTGGCAATCTTGTCATATCCGAAGTCCAGGTTATGCACGTTCAGCCAGTTTACTACAGCCCGTGATATGTCTGGCTGCGCTGACGAGCTCGCCCCAACAGCTCCAGAAGATGTAGCAGCAGAACTGGAAGCCATTGTAGTGTCTGCAGCCGAAGAAAAGATGTGAATGAAAGTCTCAAAATAAGAAACAGTCCTATAAAGATTGTAATAATGAAACCCTATGAAAATTTCGGCAGCACCTCCCCTTATTCAGGGTCTGCCCAAAGAAGATAGGGAGTCACCCACCAAGAGGGAGTGATCCCGGAAACAAAAGGGATTTAATCCCCAAAACAATGCCCTACCGAGCGAAGTATATGCAGACGGGAAGAAAAACGGAACGGCCGAGAGGGGGAGAGGCTCGCGCCGATGAAAAGAGGTTGAAGAGAGAGAAGAGACGGTGAAGAATGAGGAGATAAAAGGACTCGGCGCCTTAAATAGGAGCCCCGAGCGAAGAGGTTCTCGGCGCGGTCAAATGCGCGCCGAGAACCTCCCCTTCTCTTCACAGAAGGCGCGCCGAGAAGCCGTGCCGAGAGCCCCCCTCCTCTGAACAATGGCGCGCCGAGAAGCCATGAAGCCCGCGCCGAGAACCACCCGCCGAGACGAGCAGGCCGAGAGCTCCCTTCAGCCAAAAGGCGTGCCGAGAGGTTCTTGCGCCGGGAACCTGATGCTTTCACGCCGGGAAGGTTTGCTAGTCAAGAACCAAGCCCCGTGCACCAAGAGACCGCCTGAAACTATTGATAAAAAATGAAGTTGCCAGAAAGTATGAAGAACAAAGAGAAGAATGCAATGGAGCCGTCACTAAAGCTGCGTCAGACAGTGAAGTTGTCAGGATGAAGATTAAAGAAAACTGAATTATACACCTGCAGGCACCGTGTCACTTATCCTGCATTCCCGCCACCTGCAAGTGGGGGGCATTTGTTGACACCTGAAATATAATCAAGGACAAAGATGAGACCGAAATAGAAGATTAAATCAGACATGAAGATCCCAGGAATTCCTGCAAAACCAGAACCACAGAAGAGTCATCACCGAAATTGTCATCCGGCTGAAGCCCTTCCCGTTCAAGCCGATGTCCGGTATTGTCGTCTCTCAGATGGCAGTACTGATGAAGAATTGCAGTCTATTGACTGATGAAAATCTCCAGAAATATTCTGATAAGACTATGTCAACCCATCAACTAAGGGACCTTCGCCTGTCCTGACAGATTCGAAGGACTGGCAAATGAAAAGGCAGATTAGGCGTCTCTAACAGATGAAGTCTATTGATGATAAGAAATTAAAGCATTAAAGCCCTAAACGGGCTCACCAGTGTGGCGCCGGGAGCCCAAAGCCCATGTGGGGGAGGGGCGCCGGAAGCTACATCATTTGGCGCCGGGAAGCCTCCTGCTTTCGATTGAGGCGCGCCGAGAAGCCCCCTTCTCTTCACAAAAGGCGCGCCGAGGTGATCATGCCGAGAAGGGAGAGGGGGGGTTCTGCTATAAAAGCCCCTTTTCTCTCGAAAGAAAGGGAGACAAATAGACACATAGAGAAAGAGAACAGAAGAGAAGATAGCCACAAACAAAAGAAAGGAAGAGAGAAGTCCACACCCAGCTCCAGGAAACCGGCGGCTGCTGAGAGGTCGAGAGAAGAAGGGGAAGGTCTGCTAAAGGGGGAGGGAGAGGAGTCAATGCTCCGCCCCCCCCCCCCCCCATTTTTCTCCTTTCTTCTCTTTTTCTGATGTATATCCGTTTTTCTTTCTCTTTGCTTGTATTTCCTTGTTGGGGATGTTATCCTTTTTTTTCTCTCTTCTCGGAATCGTCTTCTCTATATGTAATCTCGATGTATGCCAGTTCTCCGGTTTCCGGCCAGATATATTGGAGGCTGATGGGTTTCTTTGTCTCCCTTTCTAGTTGTTCCCCTTTCTTTCTATGAACGATGTAAGTAGTGGAATGCGATGATATGGCCACCCAATCAAGCGGGTGATGTCTGAATCTTCCCCTCTCTGCCTTCGATGTTATCTGTTGAACTCTTAAGCTGTTTTCGTGCTCTGAGTTTTGAGTTATCTCCGATGGTTTATTGCTGGGATGGGAATTCTGGCAGAGCCTCAATCCCCACCTTATGGATTATTGGGCTCTGTTTGTTCCCCTGCTGCTACTCGACCTCCCCATCGATCGAGTTTTACCGCTTGGCCGTCAAGACAGTCCCAGAAATCAGAGACAGTCATCTCTTGATTCTCTGGTCTGTAGGCTATAATTGTATATATATACATATACGAAGAATCAGGAGGTTTTAACGGATGATGATCTCAAGCCCCTGTTCCTCAGCAACCCCTTGACATCATAGCATCAAAATCCACTACTCAGACCACTTCATGTCTTAAACACAGTTCTTACCCAAGCCTGGAGTCCAGAACATGATAGAACAGGGTCCCCGGGCTTCCCGGCGCCCTCGGCTTCTCGGCGCAAACTCCCCTCGGTGCCATGAATAGCCCCCGGCGCAAGGTTTGGCACCCCGAGCGCCGAGAGCCAGGGGCGCCGAGACCCCTTCTTTGGTCAATAAAACCCACGCCGGGAACCCCCCTTTTTGGCCACTTTGTCTCCACGCCGAGAACCCCCCTTTGGCCACTTTGTCTCCACGCCGAAACCCCTTGTCTTTGGCCACTAAAAACCTAAACTGAGATCCACCTCTATACCATCCTCCAACCCTCGGTCACCCTACTGCGTCGGACAGGGAGCGCCCGTGGTCATCATGCGCACCTCAGGGAGCAAAACAACGGGGATGGCCTCCCCTATATTATGTCATCTCGAGCCGAATTCTTTCACATACTCCGCAGGCCAAAGGAGCTCTGCTTCTGCATGAATTCCAGCGGTCCTCGAAGGAACAGCAACCATTGCTACGGGCATAAACATCGGTCGGGAGCCTAGTGCTCTCTACTTTGACCACCATCCCGGCATCCCGTGGGTGGTGGTCTATCTCCTCTTTGGCATGACCCGAGAAAAGGGGAAATGCTGCCAAAATTCACCTATATTACCTCGAGTGACTATGGTATTCTTTCCTAACCCCGCTGGCCCACGGAGTTCTGCCCCTGCATGTTCTCCGGTGGTCCCTCGTAAGGGGAATAGTAATAAAATATCACACCGCCACATGGTGTATCATGGTACACCGGTCCCTCTTCGGATCCCGGGTCTAATATACCCGATCTTTGACGGATCCCATCATGCCATTGCATGAATGGTTTCCTATTCCCATTTGGCATAGTCCAAGATAATGGGGATATGCTGCCGGATTTGCCCCGTGCTCGATGTACTCTCGCTTTATCCAGTCTATTTAATGTTCTGCGAATAAACTAGCACACTCTCGTTCGAGTCTTATTTTGCCTCTATTTTCCTTCTATCTTTGGCGTTTAATCAAGGGTTGTCTTCCTTAGGGAGGACGTAATTAACGTCATAACCTTTATGGTATGACGGACTTTTGGTCCCGACTCGGACTTCACAATCGACTGACCAAGTCAAGTCGAGCGCACAATGAAATCGTCACATATGTGACTGGCACGCCTAATAAACCAATAAACGAATCAAATAACCGATCAAAAAAATAAATAATCAAAAAAAACCAAACAAACAAATAAACAGATAAAATAAAATCCGCGTCCACACAAGCAAACCTCATGGCCCACATCTCAGGTCTTGTTCATCAAATGGACCCTATTTGGGCCCATAAATTCCTTGCTAACCATCTTAATGGGCCTTCTCCTTCCCATGTTGTTGGTAGCCCAATTGGTCCACACTCTACTGTTCAATCTAGGTCCATGTATCCTTCTGCTCCCGGAATGGGCCATGCTTCTTCTCAGTCTAGATCCTCTTATCCGGCCCACTATTCTGCTCCTGGTCTGAATTCACAACCCTTTGCTCAAGTTGGCTTGCATTATTCTCGATCTCTCCCTACCGAGGAGATTATTTCTCAAGCCCAACGCCTGCTTGATGAGCTTCAACGGCGGATCGATCCCAAGCCTTCCTTGAGTGTTCCATTTGCATTTCAAAATCTCCGGCTTCCGCCACCTTCACAAATTCTCGCTTATCGCCATTATGGTGGAACCGGTGACCCTTATGTGCACTTGAAGGAGTTTATCTATGAGTCGGCCTAGTTTCACCACGACCGTTGCTTGATGGCTTATTTGTTCAGTCTGTCACTAGAAGGACCCGGCTCGGAATTGATTCTTCTCCTTGCCGCAAGATCAAGTCGTGAATTTTCAAGTTCTTCAAGAGAAATTCATTCAGCAATATCAAGACCAGGTTGGACCCAAGTATTCTATTATGGATCTAACCCCAGAAAATATGAAGTCTGATGAGGAATTTTCCACCTTTGCCGACCGCTGGCGTCATATTGCCGCGTAAGTTCCGGGGCATATTCTGGAGAAGGAGCAAATTAAGATGCTTATTTCTAATGCAATGCCCGAGTATCGTTTCATCCTAGCATTGAATGATATCACCTCATGGCAACAATTATATAGTCGAGCCTACTTCATTCGCAATCAACTCCAAAATTCCCATGACTCTGAGTCCCCTCCACATTTTACTTCCACGTACACCCCACCATCCACATCTACCTCCTACCCTCATTCCACGAGTCAGCCCTTCGCTTCCTACCAATTCCCCATGAGTCAGTCCTCCGTATACCAATCCTCGGCACTTCAACCATACGCCATCCCAGGTCTGCCTTCCGCCACCCATGGTCAGCCTTCCGCCTATCCCTACCCACATCCGTCTCCAACCTCGGTCAAGGGAACGTGAAACCCGAGTACGTGGATGCCATTCACTACATACCTCCCCATCTCGCTCATGCACCTTCGTCTAGTCCCTCCACTAGTCGTTCACCCTTGCCTTCGTAGCGCTTGCTTCCCTCTCCACAACCCTCTCCTTCATCTCATACCCCTCAGCATCCACTTTGCCCAAAGCGGGCTCATTATCCTCCGTTGCCAGAGTCTTTTTCCGATATCTTCCGAGCTTTGATGGCCACTCACGCATTGTAACTTCCTCCGGTCATGTCTTGCCGACCCGCGGTTGGGAATCTGCTCCAATTTTGTGAATATCATCGTCAGTAGGGGCATTTGGTTGAGGACTGCCCCGAGTTTCGGGAGTATGTTTATGATCTGGAAGCTAAGAAGAGGATCGATTGGCCCGCAATTCACAAAGTTGTGTTGTATCTTTGTAGCAAGTAGTAGCAGCAAGCACCATCCAGGTAGCCATCTTCTCTACTACAAGGCCAGGGGCACCCCTATGATTCTTCGTCTAGTGCTGCACCCGCTCCGTCGTCTGTCCCATCACCCATTTCATTGCCTATTCCATCACCTATCCCGTCACCTGCTCCATCACCTACCCCATCGCCATCGCCAATTTCCTCGTCACCTACCTCATCTCCGCTACCTCCACAAACCCATACCTCTGCTCAGGCTAGTGCCTCCCCTTCTTCTTCCTCTCCCATTACCACTACTTTCACTTTCGATGTTGCTCGGCGTGTCGTGTCGATACGTCGATGATGGATGTCGCGGCCCTCCTCCTCATCCTCTTCATCATCAACATCATCCCAGTTACCCATATTGCCCTCATTATTACCTTCACCATCCCTTCCACTTAACTCACTACCATCGCCTTCGCCTCCTACCCTCTCAAAGTCGCCTAGCCCGTCTCTTTCATCATCTTCACCGTTTCCTTCATCACCCTCATCACCCGAACTTAAGCAGATCACACCTTCACCTTCGCCTTTGCCCTCGCCTACGCCCGAGCCTATCATAACCACTCCGCCGCCACTCGACATCGCCATACCCGTTGAAGCCTCCACGCCATCTGAACCTTCCTCGCTATTGTGGGGATGGGAATATTTTTAATATTTTTATTTGTTATTTATTCATTCATTTGTTAGAGGGTTTTATTTAAGCGCGTGGGCGTGCTAGTCACAGAGTGACGAGTTTATTGTGCTCACCGTCTGACTGATCAGATAAAGGCGGGTATCGTGTCGGGACTTGAAACCCACCGTACCATAAAGGCTACATTGTTAATTACACCCTTTCGAAAGAAGGACAACCCTTGATTAATTTCCAAAAATAAAGGGACCATGGGACCGAATAATTTGAAGAAGAACATGATTTGGAAGACATTTTTCTTGAACAAAATAGAATTTAGCATGCGATCAAGCAAACAGTGAGATGATGTTTATTTGGGTGGATCAACTCTCGGTACGAGGCAGAGAACTTAGATCCGAAGACCACCTCACGCTTAGTGATAGCTTTTAACCGGACTTAATCCGACCTTATGCAAATCACCATTTCATACACCGGAGAATCAAGATATGCAGGCATATAGGATATGCACACCTATACATGTATGTGTATACATGTGCAAACATGTGTAGGTAAATTACCATATAAAAATTTATTTCCTCATTCAGGGTTGGGTGCAGAAGTTAGTTTCCGATAGAGCGCGTATGTGGCATGCCACCACGAGCTTATGTGTCATTTGAAAATTTGGTGTTGTTTGATCGAAGGTATACTATCGTTGCATTATTCAACCATTCACTTGTTTGTTCACTCGTCATGCTCTAGGAAGATTTCGGCACCACTTCTCCCGTCCTGAAGTGTGTCGGGGGAAGGTATAAGAGACTCGTCCATGAAGTATTGAGACGGTCCTCTGACTGACGGTCATGCCCAAGTGGCAATCCTGTACCCCATGATAGGTGGGGGAACCCGAGGGGCAGCCCCATAGGAAATCCCAGTCACCCGTGAGGCCGTCGATCAATGCTTTTCTTTTTATTATGGAACTGCCTTTATCATTGCAGTTGGGTTCATGCGGAGAATCGGCATGACCACGCTCAGACGGGTTCGCATATCACCGGGATGATGCATGCGGAGGGACGACATCTGTTATTGATTTATCTCCTTTATCAGGTGCCTTGCTCTCACAATTCGGCATGGATAGCCATGGAGCCGTTACCACCATAAGGGATAGAAACCGAGCGAGAAGCTGGGGGAAAACGTGATGTGGAATAGGATATGAAACTCCAATTTCCATGAAAATTTCGGCAGCATCTTCCCCTACCCCAGAACATGTTGGGGGAGATATAGAGGAGACCCATCCCCAGCAGGCTGAGACGGACTCTGTAATAGATAGGCATGTCAGAACGACAGCCTGAACCCCACAGTGAGTGGCGGATCTCCGAGGACTCACTTGCCAGCAGATCCGTGTCACCCAAGGGTGTCAAATATCCTCTGCTGAGGGTGTTGACCCATTTCGGCACCATGACATACATGAAGGCTCAGGGGAGCGTCAGTATAACTATGGGTCGACGGGTCTAAAGATATCGAGGCACATTTCGCCAATGAGGCGGTTCATGTTCACTCGGAAGGTGATTGGGAAAATCGGAACATATGAAAATAGACGGAATGAAAAACATGCGCATATACTAACGAACTAGTGATATGCTACTAATCCGTCTGTTCCCCTCTGATGATGGCCAACCAAGGATCATGCTGTGAGAGTTCAGCAAACCCTTGGCGAGATCGGGGTTAGTCAAAACGTAGAATAGAAATCAGGAAAAGTGTTGGAATCGAATGGTGATCCAGGGACTTCCTAGCATAGGATGATCTGGCGGCCTAGCAAATGGGGGAATGTCCCCTTGTGATCCGGAGGCTAATGCAATGGGGAAAGTCCCCTTGTGATCCGGCAGTCAAGGCAGTGGGGAATGTCCCCTTGTGATCGGACGGCTAATGGACATGGGGAGAGAGCCTTGATTCGGCGGCAATGGCCATGGGGAGAAGTCCCAAGTGATCTGGCGGCTAAGGCATATGGGGGAGGTCCCATGTCCGATGGCCAATGACGTATAGAGAAGATAGATTCATCTGGCGGGCATGGTTTTCTTCAGCAAAGATAATGATCCGGTGGGCACATGGCGTGCCGGATCAGCTGGAGCTGATCCGACGGCACTCTCTTTCTATAAACCCTCTGGGTACCAGTTGATCCGGCGGCACTCTCTGCCGCCGGGTTGTTTCTATAAACCCTCTGGGTGACTTTTGATAGGGAGAATAAAATTGCATGGGAAGGGGTCATCCCTGATCACTCAGAGTGCCCCATGGAACCCAGACCCTTCTCATAACCCTGAGAGAAAATTTCTGACCCTCATGGGTAATGAAGTGATGCAAGAACTAGTGAAATAGCGGCTAGCGATGACCCTATTTCATAGTTTCCTGCATGCCATGCCAATCACACATATGGGTTGGGGATGGGGATGAGCAGGCAGAAATTAAGGAAGACTGAATCAACACGCATAGGCCTATTTTTACCCCATCGGAATGGACCACTCAAAGATCAAGCCTAGAAGACATAACGAATCTTTGATGTCCAACGAGGCTTTACGCATGAAAAATCACACCGAACGGCATACCTAGATTTTCTATATTCTCTCCATATTGAGGTTAACTGTAGCCCTTCTGGGCATGTCAATATCCACGCCGGGTACCTCTGGAGCCCGGATTGAAAATGGTAAATAACAGAAAGACAACAAAGAAAATGAAACGAACAATGATCCTAGCCGCCATGGGGCTATAGGGGTAGAGAGAGATAGAAAAGCAGGAACAAACATTCAAGGGATATTGAGCATTTCATGCCCTCGATTCACCCAGAATTCTCACTCTATTGAAAAGAATAAACAGACAATCACGATTCAATTGTTTACAGAGAAATGAGGGGAAGGGGGACTATAGCCCAACGAGGGCATTTTGGGTGGAAACCCACCTACAAGATCCACAAACAGGGATAGGCTATAGCCTTCGCTGCTCTCCACGCCCGGGTAGCTCTGGAATCGAGATGTTTCTCACTGGAATCAAGGCTTCTTCCTTTGCTCTGGATGGAGGAGGAGCTTTCGGGGCTGCTCTCTGCAGAGGATTGAGGTCCCTCTCTTCTATATCCTCTCTTTTTTATCTGTTGTCCCCTCTTCTGTTGGCCCTCTCTTCTCTTCTGTTGGCCCTCTCTTCTGTTCGAATGAACAAACGTTGTATTTTATAAGGACATTTGATCTTGATGCGGCGACTGGAGGTGAAGGGACTTCATCCGGCGGCAGCTGGCGGAGGTGGCCTTGGCCTCCGGGTCATTGTATGGCCGCTAGATCATGTGTGGCTACCGGATCATCTGCTGCCTTCCACACATTTGTTGGGTTCGGTGCTAATGATTCAGAGAGGGGGTGAATGAATCTCCCCTTCAAAACTTTTGCCCAATTAAAATTCTAAGGCTCAGAACTGCGGAATAAAAGCACTAAGACGAACTAAGAAGAACTAATCCGGTCATCTATTGAACCTGTAGGCAAATATGTAGAGTGCTCCTAAGCAAACATCTAATGTGCGCAGCAATGAACTGAATATAATCCTCGTGCCTATGCATGCATCTAGCGCCAATCAGATAAGAATTCAAACCACATTGCACAAGGGGTTTTTAGGTGGTTCGGTCCTGCAGACCTACGTCCACCCCACACTCAAACCCGAGTGTGGATTCCGATGACTCACAGCTTGAATAGCTGGGCATCACAGCTTGCCATACAATCCGCTGAGCCTCACAGCTTGCTGTCCGAGGAATCCTCCTCGCCTACTGAGCCTCACAGCTTGCTCTGCTGGGTAATACAGCTTAGCCGTCCTGTGGAATCCTCCACTGCAAATGCTGACAAACAGCTTGAAGAAATGTTTAAAGAGAAAACAGGAAAATGGGAAACAAACAGCAATCGGAAGGCTGTAAACAATGAAGCACAACGTGGCTCAGAATGAGCTGACTGGCCTGGATTTGATCCACGGTCCAGTGAAGGCAGATCTCTCTCGATCTCATTATCTTTCTTTCTCTTTTTCTTCTTCTGCTAATCTCACTCTCTCTTTCTCTGCTCGAGCTCTCTAACTCACTCTTTCTCTTCTTTCTCTTCTGCTTCTTCTGCTTCTCTTTTCTTTCTCACTGGATCGTGCAGGCTCTCCTCTACTTCAGTCGATCACTTCTTCTGATGGATGAGGCTTCATATATATAGAGCAGCAGGAAGCAGATAGGGCGTGTGTCTTCCACATTTCCCGCCCAGAACTTTTGGTCACGTGTCATCTTCCTGTCAGCCCTTCCAGCCTCGGATCACGTGCCAATCATCAGTCTCTGCAAAGTGCCCCTGTCAGACATTCGAACAGAGTTATCAGTATAAGGTTAAAACCTTGTACAGACTTAATGAAGGCACTGCAGAAGCAATGTACAGACTTCATGAATGCGAAGTAATGCAATGTTCAGACTTTATGAATGCGTGGCTATGGCATTGTATAGACTTGGTGAATGCAAAACAATGTCATGTACAGACTACATATATGCAGTGCTTTGTGTTAGATGGACGCAGTCTATCTCCACGAAATGTGGATCTAGAGGGGGGTGAATAGATCTACTGCCTAATTAAAAACCAGTAAGAGGTTCTAATGCGGAATATATGCAGAACTACTGAATCACTAACCCGAATATTAGATTTGAACAAAAGCGAATCAAACTATGAAGCTGAGTAAAAAATTCAATTGCACACAGTTCATAGACAAACACACAAACACAAGGCACCGAAGATTTTTAGGTGGTTCGGTCAAAGACCTACGTCCACCCCACACTCAACCGAGTATGGCTTACTGCTGCGCAGTACAGCTTACGTCTGCTGGGCACTACAACTTGGCCTACAAACAGCTGTGCAACACAGCTTGCTGTCGAGACAAATCTAGTCTGCTGAGGATTACAGCTTCACCTGTCCAGTGGAATCCTCCACTGCAAAATGCTGGGGTTTACAGCTTACCCGTCCAGAGGCAGCACCTCTGCTAACAGCTGACTCACAGCTTGAAGAAACAAGTGTTCAGAAATTTAAAGACAGAAGCAAAACGAAAATGGAAAGCCCAAATGGGAATGTAGCTCGAATGAGCAAAGCTTAGCTCTGGTTTCTGAACCAAGAGATTGAGATACACCCTTTCAAATAAAACTCTCACAATCTCACTCTCTCAATCAACTCTTCTCTCTTTTTCTTCTTCTCTGCTTTTCTTCTCACTGTGGATCGGTGGCTCTCTGCTGCTTCAGGCTTCTACTCTCATTGTATAGACTTGCTACTGGTTGATCGATCAGCCTTCATCTGAAGACGAAGACTCATATATATACAGCAGCAGATTGGATAAGGGCGTGTGGCTTCCACATTTCCCGCCCAATGCTTTTGCCAGGTTCTAGGAGCTTCGACCACCTGGCAGCATCCTGACTGAGCTGCTTCCACGTGTCACCATCACAGCACCTCGTCCTCCTTGGATTGCGAGCCAGGTCATCAATCCCAGCAAAGAATCCCTGTCAGACAGTCGAAATAGAATCATCAGTTTAAGTATTAAACTCTGTACATACTTTGCAGGATTGAATGCATTGTATAGACTTCTCTGTATGGACTTTGAGAACTCGAATGCAATGTACAGGCTCTGCAGAACATTCAGTAGCCAACATATAGACTTAGGCAATGTAACAGCTTGGACAGACAACTGACAATGTATGGACTTCAACTCAAAGATGCACAATGTATAGACTTGAATTCATATGATGCATAATGTGCAGACTTGAATGCTGTGCGATGTACAGAGTTCATGTTATGCATTAGACTCTAAGGAAGACAGACTATGTATAGACTTAGGCATCCTTCAGCTCAAAGTATAGACTTCAAACATGATGCATGCAATGCAACGCAGACACTGGCTGTATAGACTTGGATATGTAGGAATGTAAATGACTCTGTACAGACTTGGATACTTGTGTATGCATGAGGGCAATGTTCAGACTATGCATATGCACACTAGCGAGTGAATAGACTTGGCTGTGCATCAAAGTATGCACAACGTAAAAGACGCCTTCTTCCTAGGCGTTTGATTCAAAAGTGACGCCACTTCTGGTGGTCGTCAAATTCCAAGTTCATCTGAATGTATAGACTTCACGATGTGCAGACTTGCCAAAGACAAGGCTATACAGACTTGATGAACAATGCAAGACAAACGAATG
The DNA here is from genome assembly GCA_022559845.1 of Amorphophallus konjac. Taxonomy (NCBI): domain Eukaryota; kingdom Viridiplantae; phylum Streptophyta; class Magnoliopsida; order Alismatales; family Araceae; genus Amorphophallus; species Amorphophallus konjac. The sequence continues at coordinate 241,459,892 of CM040128.1, forward strand.
TATAGACTTGCATGAAGCACATGATGCAATGTACAGAATTGGGCTGTACAGACTTCCACTCAACTGCTATGTATAGACTTGCCAAGGGAAACGACGGTAAAGCTATCAGTGTATAGACTTCGAGTGCAACGTCGGTAAAGCTACCGATGTATAGACTTGCAAGATCACTGATGGATGTATAGACTTCACCTCGAGCAATCTACAGTGCAGTGTATGGACTTGAAGAACAATGCATGAACAGTCCGTTGTACATACTTCGCCTAACACAGTCCGATGTACAGACTTAGCCTAAACCACTGTATAGACTTTCATGAGACGCTCAATGAGATGCTCAATGTACACACTTCAAGTCCAGTGTATAGACATTACCTTAGACTCTAAATGAGATGGACGTTGTGCAGACTTTAGCCAATGCAATGTATAGACTCTAGGCTTGCCATGCAGTGTATAGACTTAGAGCACAAACGCCACGATTCAATGTATAGACATGCTGCGTTGACGCTGCAGACTTAGCCAATGCAATGTTCATACTTACTGCGTTGACGCTGCATGAGACACTAAGAAGATGGACAGTGTATAGACTTGAATGTTCTGAGGGAGTCGACCCATCTAGGAAGGGGGTCGACCCACTACTGTCCAGACTGTGCATGGATGTATTGACTTACGTTCTCAACAATGCACAAACACAACACGATGTATAGATTATGTTGAGTGTGTAGACTTGTGTGTGTGTGCAATGTGTAGACTTGTGAAAATGCATAGAACACACAGACAATCTGATAAAATAATTTCATCAAAACATAAACAGTTGCCAATCAATCAAAACAAGGTGTTGCCAATGAAATAAATCATATGTCAACATCATCAACACAGAGGAGTCACAACAATCTCCCCCTTTTTGATGATGGCAACCCCCTATCATATAGAATAGCAATTACCTGTCACACAGATGATAAGAGACATGATTTGTTATTCAGATTGTCATGCAGATGCTATGTATGCATACTACGAAATGTAAGCAACTCCCTGCAAACAAAATCTCCCCCTTTGCCATAACATAATGCATACACTTCCCCTGGAATGAATTCAGAGTTCATACAATATTCTCCCCCTTTGCCATCAACAAAGAGGAGGGAAAGTGAGCACAAGGGAAGAAACAAGAGATATCATCTGACTAGCATTCTGAACAAGTAGTTCAGAAATAAGCATTCTAAAGCACAGAGTCTTCAGTCATATGAAGTTATAAACTACTTTCAGATAGAATTCTGGTTTAAAGATTATAAAATTTTGAGTTCATGCACTACAATCAATGGATAAGTTTTCTGTGCATGATAAAATAATAAACCAGAATCACATTTGCATGAGAGATTCAGTTTCAAAATATCTTACTTTCATAGACTCATTAAAAAGATGATTAAGAGATACCAGGTCATGTATTGAAAATAAATAAATTGACATCCAAGAAATTTCTTATGAAGGAACAGCATTTTCAATATGAGTTCATTTAGGGCATTCAGGTACCATTTACCTTTTTACGTAAGGGTATACGTTTATCAGACGCCAATACCCCTAGATACTCAACATCATGGACCATTCTGCCTATGATCAAACACAATAAAAACTGATTTACACATTTTTGTGTGAGGGTACACGTTTATCAGACGCCAGTTACCCCCAGGTACTCAGTGAAACCAACCTACTGTTTTGATCATTTTATACAGAGATAGCTGATACACCTCATGACATGAGTGTTGTCCACTTCTTTGATGGATCACTCAGTTTCTCAGTGATTTACCAGTCATTGCTCTGCCAATGTTATTTTTCAATTGATTTTCAATGTTTTCAACATCTTTCTTAGCTGCCCTTTATTTATTTCAGAATGACTTGTTTAAGAACAATACACATACTTAGCTTCTCTAACATGATTTCAGATGAGTTTTCAGATTTCAGATATGATTAGCTTTGTCTGACATGAAATAAGAAAAGGGTTGAGAGTTTTATCAATTTTCAGCTTTCTTATTTATTGATTGCAATCTTTAAACTCCAAAAATTATAAAATTTAAACTATTAAGTCAGTCTTTAAGCAATTGAAATTCTTATAACTGAAGAAATCTATTTTCTATTGCTTTGAAATCAGAACTGACTAACAGATTGTCATATGTCAGATTCAACTCATTCAGGGCCAAAGAATGAATGAATTCAAGAAAGTTGATGACCACTCTGAATTTCTAATAATACTCCCCCAGTCTATATGCATGCAGTTTTACAAATGAATAGCAAGAATTAGATACCAACTGTTATTCTATGCATTACTCTGCTCTGTTCTATATGCATGTGGTTTTAGATGAGAGAAAGCTTAGACACAATCATAACTAAATGATATGCAATGATGATCATGAGTGTGATGCCAAAAAGAATATGAATGTCATGCATGATCATGAGTCTGTTGCAACATTCAACATTCACAAGGTTTTATTCAAGCTATCAGATGCAAGTCCAAATCAGAAATTTTATTCAAAGCAGCTGAAAAAATTATTCATCATGCTGAAATTTATACAAGCCAAGTTCTCTTCTAAGAAATTTGAACCTTTCATTCCCAAGAGGCTTAGTAAAAATATCAGTAATTTATTTTTCAGTTTCAATGAAGTTCATTTCAATTTCATTTTTATTTACAACATCTCTCAGAAAATGGTGTTTTATCTCTATATGCTTAGTCCTAGAATGATGAACATGATTTTTAGCAAGGCATATAGCACTAGTATTATCACATAACATTGGAATACATCCTAATTTTATCTGATAATCATCCAGTTGGTGCTTGATCCATAGTACTTGGGCAGCACAATTACCTGCAGCAACATATTTAGCTTCAGCTGTAGACAAGGCTACAGTGTGTTGCTTCTTAGATGCCCAAGATACTAGACAGCCACCTAAGAATTGACAGTAGCCACTAGTGCTCTTTCTATCTACTCGACACCCAACATAATCTGCATCAGTGTAGGCTAGAAGTTCTAACTCACACTTAGCAGGATACCATAGACCTAGCTCTTGGGTGCCTAGTAAATACCTAAAAATCCTTTTCACAGCCTTAAGATGTGATTCTTTAGGACTAGCCTGAAATCTAGAGCATAAACACACTGAAAATTGAATGTCAGGCCTAGATGCTGTAAGGTATAAAAGAGATCCGATCATACCTCTATATAGTCTTTGATCCACTGGTTTACCTTTAGGATCTTCATCCAAACTGGTTGAGGTACCCATTGGAGCAGCTATTTCCTTGAGGTTGTCCATTTTGTACTTCTTCAATAAATTCTTTATGTACTTGGACTGAGAGATGAAAGTTCCATCCTTTGTTTGTATAACCTGCAGTCCAAGAAACAATTTGAGCTCGCCCATTGAGCTCATTTCAAACTCATTAGTCATTATCTGAGAGAATTCCTCACATAATTTGGGGTTAGTTGACCCAAACACAATGTCATCCACATAAATTTGAATGATAAGAATATCTGAATGACTCACCTTGGTAAACAATGTTTGATCAACTACACCTCTTGTGAAGTTCTTGTCAGTGAGGAATTTGCTCAACCTGTCATACCAAGCTCTAGGAGTTTGCTTTAAACCATAGAGAGTCTTTTTGAGTTTATAAACATGATTGGGGAAGTCTAAGCATTCAAACCCAAGAGGCTGTCTCACATAGACATCCTCACTGATTTTCCCATTCAGAAATACAGATTTTACATCCATTTGCTGAAGATTTATTCCTAGGGAACATGCATAAGCCAATAATATTCTGATTGCTTCTAACCTGGCTACAGGGGCAAAAGACTCTTCAAAGTCTATACCAAATTCCTGATTATACCCCTGAGCTACAAGTCTAGTTTTATTTTTAATGACATTCCCTGATTCATCAGTTTTATTTCTGAACACCTATTTAGTCCCTATGACTGTTTCATGATCAGGAGGTGGAACCAAATGCCACACCTTATTCCTGTCAAATTGATTAAGCTCTTCATGCATGGCATTAATCCAATGCACATCTTTGAGAGCACAGTCAATGGACTTGGGTTCAACATTTGAAATAAAGGCATAAGCATTCAATTCATTTTGAATTCTCAAGTGGCCTCTAGTCCTAGGGGGATCATGCAGATTTCCAATTACATTATCTACAGGATGATCTTTAAGATATCTAATGTTGACAATTGGATTGTCATGATTTTGATTTACCTCCCCCTGAGCTGTAGGCTCTTCTTCATTAGGCTCTTCATTTCCTTCCTCATTTTCAGATTGGTCTGCAGAATTTTCTTCTTTCAGTATATCACCACTGTCTTCATTCCTGCATTGACCAACATCAGTCTTTAATAAGGATTCATCAAATACTATATGTGGAGATTCTTCAACAGTTTTGGAATTTAGATTATACACTCTATATGCTCGGGTATTTTCAGAATAACCAAGAAAGATTCCTGGTTCACCTTTAGGTTCAAATTTGTCAAGGTCTCTTTTATCATTAATATGAATGAAACATTTACAACCAAAAACCTTGAAATGAGAAATAGAAGGTTTCTTAGCCTTTAAGATCTCATAAGGTGTTTTCTGGGTAGAAGGTCTTACCATGGCTCTGTTAATTACATAACATGCAGTATTTACTGCTTCAGCCCAAAACTTCCATGGTAGACCACCTTCAACCAAGAGTGTACGACCCATCTCCACTAGGGTTCTGTTCCTTCTCTCTACTACTCCATTCTGCTCAGGTGTCTTTGGTGAGGAGTACTTATGGTTAATTCCATTTGACCTGCAGAATTCATCAAACTGTGAGTTTTCAAACTCACCTCCATGATCAGTCAAGATATTTTCAATTTTCTGATTTACTTTAACATAGAACTCCTGAAATTCTGAGAATGCATCACTCTTATGAGATAAAAAATAAACCCAAGTATATCTAGAAAAGTCATCTGCCATGACAAACCCTTACTTCCTCCCTGATAAGCTGATAGATCTGGTTGGCCCAAAAAGGTCCATGTGTATCAGCTCATAGGGTTTAGAAGATAGATTTTCTGTTCTAGACTTAAATGACTTTCTAGTTATCTTTGACTGAGTGCATGCATCACAGATTTTATTTTCTTTCTTAAAGGAAACTTCAGGAAGTCCTCTAACCATGCCATGCTTATTCAATTTATGCCAAACAGTGTAACTAGCATGACCTAACCTACGATGCCATAAAAATACTAAGTCTTCTCTACTAGCAGTAAGGCATAGGTTAGAATGTTTAATATCATCAAGATCTATCATGTAAGTGTTATTTATCCTCTTACCAGAAAATTTAATAGTTTCAGAATCAGGTTCAAAAACTTTGCAACATTGAGAATCAAAAATCACTTTGCATCCTTTATCACATAGTTGGCTGATGCTAAGTAAGTTATAAGCTAAACCCTCAACCAACATAACATCCTCAATGCAGCAAGTAGTACACTTACCTACCTTACCTGTTCCAACAATCTTACCCTTTGTGTTGCTACCAAAGGTGACAAGGCCTCCTTGTTTCTCTGTCAGCATGCAAAACTTGGCCTTATCCCCTGTCATATGCCTGGAGCAGCCGCTATCCAAGTACCACAAGTTGTTCTTGACTGCCAGGCATACCTGCATACACAATTAGGTAGAGAGGTTTGGAACCCAAGACTGATTGGGCTCCAGAACAGATGAAATAGAAGCAAAGCAAGAAAGCAGACTTTTCGAAATCCACATTTGTTTAAAAGAACTTTGTTTAGTGGATTTTGCAGTTTTCCTTCTGTTATTCTTTCTCTTATTTTTGTTATTTTTCTTCTTATTAGCACCAACAGAGTTATTTACAAAATTGTTGTTGTTATGCCACTGCTTCGGCCAGGTTGCATTCATAAGGTTTTGGTCAAAGTGATATTTGGGCTGGCTGAAAGATTGGAAATTCCTAGGTATCCGACTACCATACCCATTATCCCAATTTCTGACATAGGGTCTGTAAAATTGTGTAGGTTGATGAACATACCCTGTATCCATCCCTTGAGTTCTAGTCCACCCAAACCCATTAGGATAGGTTGACTGTGTGGGGTAGTAGTACTGAACTCTAGGTTGATTAAATTTGTTGGGCCGACTCCTGAAAGCATTTTGTCTCCCCTGCACCATTGACCCTGCTGACCTGTTCACAGGTTTTTGTTGGGTCTTTTTCTGTGATGGTGGTGGTGAGGACTTTTTGGCATTGACATGGGGTTTGTTTGTCTGAGCAGGCTGACCCCTAACCTTGGGTTGAGCACTAGAGTTAGATTTGGAAGTGCCAATTCTACTAGGCTCACCAATTACTTGTTTGCCCTTCTCCTCTGCAGTGGGCTGTTTCAGATTCACATTTGTGTTCACAGCATTATTAGAATTCATGTTAATCAGAGGTCCTCTCTCCTTTTGTGCAGCAAAGGAAATAGTTTTCATTCCAAAGCTCTTAGTTGCACTAGAGTTAAATCCTAGGCCCTCTCTCCTGAAATTAACCTTCGACCCCAATAAAGCATTTAAGTTTTCAGATCCTTGGGTCATTTTCTCAATGGTTCTCAACTTATCCTCATTGTCTTTCTGAATTTCATCAATAGACTTTTTCAATTCATTATTTACATTGAGGACAGCTTCATATTTTTCAGAAACAATTTTTATCTCACTTTCATATTTTTGATTTTTCAGTTTCCATGCATCAATTTCATTGTCTAACCTCACATCTTCTTCCTTAGAAATTTTCAGCTCTTGCTTGATTTCTTCAATTTTAGAACATGTGAGTTTCAGCTTACTATTCTTAGATTCTAAGCATGCAATTTTATCAGTTAGAGTTGTATCTTTTTACATGGAGTTAATCTTTCTTCTAAGATGCATGTTTTCCTTTCTAATATCATCAGCTCTATCAGCTATGTCATGGTAGGCATCTACCCAATCAGCAATAGTGAAATTTTCAAATCTAGTGATTACCTCATCTGAGTCCTCCTCTCTATCTTCGGAGCTTGTTGCCATAAGGCAAATGGGCTTCTCAGATTCGGCTTCACTGTCTGAACTGCTACTGAAAGAGCCTTCATCTTCATCACTCCAGGTGCTAACCATAGCTCTCCCTTTCGTGTTCTTCTTCTTTGACTTGTCCTTGTATTTCTGATTCTCTGAACAGTCAGCTTTCATATGGCCTGGTTTCCTGCATTGATAACAAGTATTCGTTTCAGTTATCTTAGCAGGGTTATGTTTGTACCTTTTATCCTTTCGGCCGCCACCATACTTCTTTTGGCTGAATCGTCCTGCTCCTTTCCTGAGGAATCTCCTGAACTCTCTGGTCATCATGGCCATCTCAGAACGAGTTATGTCTTCTTCATTTAGGGTCTCCTCTGCTGATGAACTACTGGAGCTGGATTTGCTGGATTTGCTGGAACCAGCCTTCAGCGCTATCGGCTTCTTCTTCCTTTCAGCTTCTTCTATTCTTGGCATATTAATCTCATATGCCATCAGCGAGCCAACTAGCTCATCAGCTCTTGTATTTCGCAAGTCCCTTGACTCCTCCATCACTGTAGCTTTCGTATGCCAAGCATGAGTCAGGGAGCGCAGTATCTTCCTCACTACATCATATTCTGTCTGAGGTTTCCTGAGACCTCTGAGACCATTGGTAATGATTGTCAATCGAGCATACATTTCACTAATGGTCTCGTTCGGCTTCATCTTGAATGCTTCGTATTCTGACACAAGGAGATTAGCCTTCTGCTCTCTAACCTGAGAGGTCCCTTCATGAATGACTTCCAGTGCATCCCACATCTCCTTAGCTGATTTGCAGGCTGATACGCGGGAGAATTCTGTAGGGTGCAGAGAGTACTGGATGGCGTTTATGGCACTCCAATTCAGTGTAGACCTCCTTATCTCCTCCTTGGTCCAGACTTCCTCATTAGGGGACAGCTCATAAGGTCCTTGCTGAGAACCTTCCAGATCTTGTAATCCTTAGCCCTCAAAAACACTTGCATACGGTTCTTCCAGTATGCGTAGTTAGATCCATCGAAGAATGGGGGCTTTGTGGTTCAGTGACCTTCAGCTATCATCCCTCGAGCATCCATCTTGCCTTTCCTCTTCGGGCGATGAGTCCCTGTAGAAGAGTATGGCTCTGATACCAAGTGTTATGTTAGATGGACGCAGTCTATCTCCACGAAGTGTGGATCTAGACGGGGGTGAATAGATCTACTGCCTAATTAAAAACCAATAAGAGGTTCTAATGTGGAATATAGGCAGAACTACTGAATCACTAACCCGAATATTAGATTTGAACAAAAGTGAATCAAACTATGAAGCTGAGTAAGAAATCCAATTGCACACAGTTCATAGACAAACACACAAACACAAGGCACCCAAGATTTTTAGGTGGTTCGGTCAAAGACCTACGTCCACCCCACACTCAACCGAGTATGGCTTACTGCTGCGCAGTACAACTTGCGTCTGCTGGGCACTATAGCTTGGCCTACAAACCGCTGAGCAACACAGCTTGCTGTCCGAGACAAATCTCGCCTGCTGAGGATTACAGCTTCACCTGTCCAGTGGAATCCTCCACTGCAAAATGCTGGGGTTTACAGCTTACCCGTCCAGAGGCAACACCTCTGCTAACAGCTGACTCACCGCTTGAAGAAACAAGTGTTCGGAAATTTAAAGACAGAAGCAAAACGAAAATGGAAAGCCCAAATGGGAATGTAGCTCGAATGAGAAAAGCTCAGCTCTGGTTTCTGAACCAAGAGACTGAGATACACCCTTTCAAACAAAACTCTCACAATCTCACTCTCTCAATCAACTCTTCTCTCTTTTTCTTCTTCTCTATTTTTCTTCTCACTGTGGATCGGTGGCTCTCTGCTGCTTCAGGCTTCTACTCTCACTGTATAGACTTGCCACTGGTTGATCGATCAGCCTTCATCTGAAGATGAAGACTCATATATATATAGCAGTAGATTGGATAAGGGAGTGTGGCTTCCACATTTCCCGCCCAATGCTTTTGCCAGGTTCTAGGAGCTTCGACCACCTGGCAGCATCCTGACTGAGCTACTTCAACTTGTCACCATCACAGCACCTCGTCCTCCTTGGATCACGAGCCAGGTCATCAATCCCAGTAAAGAATCCCTGTCAGACAGTCGAAATAGAATCATCAGTTTAAGTATTAAACTCTGTACATACTTTGCAGGATTGAATGCATTGTATAGACTTCTCTGTATGGACTTTGAGAACTCGAATGCAATGTACAGGCTCTGCAGAACATTCAGTAGCCAACGTATAGACTTAGGCAATGTAACAGCTTGGACAGACAACTGACGATGTATGGACTTCAACTCAAAGATGCACAATGTATAGACTTGAATTCATATGATGCATAATGTGCAGACTTGAATGCTGTGCGATGTACAGAGTTCATGTTATGCATTAGACTCTAAGGAAGACAGACTATGTATAGACTTAGGCATCCTTCAGCTCAAAGTATAGACTTCAAACATGATGCATGCAATGCAACGCAGACACTGGCTGTATAGACTTGGATATGTAGGAATGCAAATGACTCTGTACAGACTTGGATGCTTGTGTATGCATGAGGGCAATGTTCAGACTATGCATATGCACACTAGCGAGTGAATAGACTTGGCTATGCATCAAAGTATGCACAACGTAAAAGACGCCTTCTCCCTAGGCGTTTGATTCAAAAGTGATGCCACTTCTGGTGGTCGTCAAATTCCAAGCTCATCTGAATGTATAGACTTCACGATGTGCAGACTTGCCAAAGACAAGGCTGTATAGACTTGATGAACAATGCAAGACAAACGAATGTATAGACTTGCATGAAGCACATGATGTAATGTACAGACTTGGGCTGTACAGACTTCCACTCAACTGCTATGTATAGACTTGCCAAGGGAAACGACGGTAAAGCTATCAGTGTATAGACTTCGAGTGCAACGTCGGTAAAGCTACCGATGTATAGACTTGCAAGATCACTGATGGATGTACAGACTTCACCTCGAGCAATCTACAGTGCAGTGTATGGACTTGAAGAACAATGCATGAACAGTCCGTTGTACATACTTCGCCTAACATAGTCTGATGTACAGACTTAGCCTGAACCACTGTATAGACTTTCATGAGACGCTCAATGAGACGCTCAATGTACACACTTCAAGTCTAGTATATAGACGTTGCCTTAGACTCTAAATGAGATGGACGTTGTGCAGACTTTAGCCAATGCAATGTATAGACTCTGGGCTCGCCATGCAGTGTATAGACTTAGAGCACAAACGCCACGATGCAATGTATAGACATGCTGCGTTGACGCTGCAGACTTAGCCAATGCAATGTACCTACTTACTGCGTTGACGCTGCATGAGACACTAAGAAGATGGACAGTGTATAGACTTGAATGTTCTGAGGGAGTCGACCCATCTAGGAAGGGGGTCGACCCACTACTGTCCAGACTGTGCATGGATGTATTGACTTACGTTCTCAACAATGCACAAACACAACACGATGTATAGATTATGCTGAGTGTGTAGACTTGTGTGTGTGTGCAATGTGTAGACTTGTGAAAATGCATAGAACACATAGACAATCTGATAAAATAATTTCATCAAAACATAAACAGTTGCCAATCAATCAAAACAAGGTGTTGCCAATGAAATAAATCATATGTCAACATCATCAACACAGAGGAGTCACAACACTTTGGCCTTGTACATACTTCACGCATGCAGGACTATGGCATTGTAAGGCGTGTACAGACTTCGTGTATGCGAGACTGAAGCGTGTACAGACTTAGTGAATGTGACACTGAAGCATGTACAGACTTCACGTATGCAGACTATGAGCATGTATAGACTCAGTGAATGCTAAGCAGCAGCATGAATAGACTTCATGTATGTGAATGCAAAGCAAAGTATGTACATCAAGAACAAGTGCACAATGGCTGTATGAACGAATGCACAATGGCTGTATGGACTTGCGTTCTGAACAATGTACATACTTACCCCTTGAAGCGTGTACAGACTTCATGTTTAGTGCTATGGCATGTGCAGACTTCGTGAACATGCAAGTGAGCGATGTACAGACTTGCTAAACAATGCATGCACCAGACGCTAAGGAATGTACAGACTTTGCGAGCTCTGTACAGACTTAGTGTCTTGAGTATAGTGATGCACAGATCAATGTATAGACTTGACTGAAGTGCAGGCATGCAGCAAATGTATAGACTTGACTGCTTGCATGCATGTATAGACATTATCGTGCAGACAGGACCTCACACACATTAGTGTATAGACTGTATGCCTGATGGATGCACTGATGCAGTATAAGCACAGAGGAAGCAATGCACCGATGCAATGCATGCACATAGCAGGTATTGAACTGAAGCAATGGATGTAAAGACTTGTGTTGACGCTGCATGACAACTGCCAATGTATAGACTTCACAAGTGCAAGCAATGCAGCAATGTATGGACTATGCACATAGACGCTAAGAGAGACCGTCCAATGTATAGACTTCAAGTCCACTTGAGACGCTGCATGAGACGCAGATAGGCTGTACAGACTTCAACAACAGAGATGCAATGTATACACTTAGCATATGCCTGAGACGCTAAATGAGACGAACGATGTATAGACTTGAAGTTCGTGCATGCTACAGTGCAATGTGTAGACTTAGTGTTCTGCAGCCAGACAAATGAATGCACAGTCAATGTATAGACTTGCTAACATGCATGAACAAGTAGCGATGTATAGACTTGGCCAATGCAGCGATGTATAGACTTTAAGTGATAGCCCAATGTACAGACTTTCTGAACTGAACGTAGGTGAAGATAAGGAGTGTATAGACTTGCTCAGTTCAGAACGTAGGTAAAGATGCAATTCATAGACTTCACATAAGACGCTGCATGAACAGGCCGATGTACAGACTTACCAATGTATAGACTTTAAGTCCAATGTAAAAGGCTGTACAGACTTTGAGACTTAATGCATGGTGGCGAATGTACAGACTTTGTCTGTGATGTGCAGACTTGCTAGTGCATGCTGTGCAAGACAATGCAGTGTACAAACTTGCTAAGAAGCAATGTACAGACTTGCCATGTATGCATGAGCAACGTATGGACTTGCTAGCCAGACACTACAAAGACTCTATAGCGTGCAGACATGCTATTTGAGTGTATAGATGTTTGCGGGCCTTTTCGTTCCCCTCAGGTTATCGGGTATATAGCTCTTATTTCACGCGTCGATCAACCAGTTAACTAACTGGTAGTTAACTGATCGATTAACTGCGCGGGCGTGCCAGTCACATACGTGACAAATTTATCATGCGCTTGTTCTGACTTGGTCAGACGAATGTGAGGTTCGGTCGGGACCGACAGTCCGCCATACCATAAAGGCTATGGCGTTAATTACATCCCCCATGAGGAGGGAACACCTTTAATTAATTACCGAGATAGTGGGCTGTCGAGCCCGGAATAAAGGGTGCAACGCTACGAACATGATGGAATCATGCGAGATGCATCTATCTATCATGCAGGAGAGGCATGATCCATTTAATTGGAGACCCGTGGTACGTGGCGTGGCGGAGGACGTAGGTCCAGAGACCACCATCGCGCATAGCGGAGACCTTTGATCGAGCGTAACCCGACCCTCTGTCAACACCATTTGATATACCCGAGGGTCAATGCAAACACGCATGCATGACGATGATGACCATGCTATTGGGGGAAAAGATAAGCATGATGACATAATTATGAAGATAAGCAGAACTCAGTCACATGTTTATTAAGCCCCGCCATTGGGGGAAAAGATGGAACAAGCATGATAGTAAGAGCAGAGTGATGACAGACATAATGGTGAAAACATGATAACAAAAAGATTTGGACTCAAAAGGCCCTCCTCTTATTCAATTTATTCCTAATTAGGGTTGATTAACTTCGACCGCGGGAAGCGAGGGTCGCTCGGGGGCGAGCCAGGGATTAGAGAGTGTAGCGATCAGAAACGGCACCTGAAAGCGTAGGTATAAGACTTAAGACGGCGCGGGAAACCGTAGGTACAAAAGGAGTTTAAAACGGCGTGGCCTGATTGGGGCGCGTCGGAAAGGGCGCGCCGTTTTAAGGTGCGCCGTTTATAAACGGCGCCGGTTTAGCCCGAACTTGCGAAAACCGAGGTTTTATTCATTTTTCTTGAGTTTATTAAAGCACTTTAAGAAACTTTTGAGGTTTACTTAAGTCATTCATTCAAAGGATCGACCCCGGGGCAACCGGGGGCCGAGTCATAGGCTCGCACGAGGTTCATACTCGAGCGCGGCAATTGTTCCGAGTCACACTCGTTCGAATCGGAATTTTGGCAGCATCTCCCCATCCCGGAGGATTTATCGGGGAGAAGGCGGGAGTACTCACGTAGCGGAGCAACCCCTGAAAGCCGGGTGGCACAACGGCGGCCGGCAAACCCGAACGGAAAGGAAAACCCCGAGGCCTAGCCTGCTAGGGGCACCGAATCCGTGGGCGACAGTGAGCGAATGAGGTGACTCATTATGGGAGCGAAAACCCGAGGGCTAGCCTACGAGGGGCACGTGACCCGAGTCGCCATAGCACTCGAATTGGGACGACCGATGGAGGGAAGGAAACCCTGAGGGCTAGCCTACAAGGGGAACACAACCCACGGTCACCACAAAGTCCATTAAGGACCGTGGATTTGAACTGTAGGGCTTAGCCCCGTTGCTGTGCACTCAATGGTCAGTAGGGACATTCGTCATCAATGGACGAGCCCTCTGTCGGCCGAGTGGCTGATGTAGAAGATTGGGGGAGTATCCCCCTCCCCGGATACTGGAGTGAGGCTACAGAGCATACTCCCATTAAGGTATGAGCGGAGCGAAGAGAGCGACGCAAGACGTTGTTTGACGACGACAAGTGGACAAACGAATTGCTAAAAATATATTAGAACGGCGAAACCCGCGGGCTAAGCAACTTAATACCAGCATGCTATGTGATTAGCACGGAGGCCCGGGGAATGGATATATGTATATATATATATATATATATATCATATTCAGAAACAAACCAACAGGGGGCTCGCCGCTGAATGAAAAAGAACGATTGAAGCGATCTTCCCCACCCATCTGGCCTGTGAAGAAAAGCACAGGGGCGGTGAAGGGTTCGCTCCCTAGGCGGAGATGGACAGAGATACGCACACAAGTGCATCTCCGATCACAGAACCCATGGCATATACGGTGCAGAGCCCGGCCATTACATTAGAATCGAAAGAGAAAATCCCGGGGAGGGGGGAGAATGGTTCATGTAGCCCGAGGGCATATCCAGCGTCGGAGAAACCGATTATACGGGAGTACGTACGCCGGGAAATCATTAGATGCACATTCGAGAAGAGATTAGAGAAGGCATAAAAGAGAGATACGGCATCACCCACAATAGCATTTCATTCATCCCGTGAACGACACAGATATATATGCACAGCATGTATATTCCGGCGCCGGCGTTGTCGCTCGGCCGCCATTTACATTAATAGGGAAAGCTCATTACAAACGAAGAGAAGGGGCAGAGGTAATGGTGAGGGAGGGGAGGTCAGGCTCGTGTCATCGCCCCTCCCCTCTCTCACTTACATTGTATCAGGGGAAGAAAACCAAAGAAGAAGAAAGGGGATCGACCGGGAGAAAACACGGAACCCACTTAAACCCTTTCTTCAGAATAGAGTATCGGATCCCCCGACTTCTCTTCTCCGGCTCCGGAGGTATTCAGAGGAACAGACGAGGAAGACGACGGCGAGAACCCTCGGTGGAAAACCCTACTTCTCCCCCAAGCTCTTCTCTCGGACGAACAGAACTCTCTCCTCGGATTGGCTCTCTTCTATCTTTTTTCTTCTTTTTTTTGCTTCCGATCCCTTGGCTTTTTTCGTGTGTTCTCTTCTTTCTTCCTTTTTTCGAAGGCAGGATATATAACCTTTTGTTAATCCGGCGCCCCGGGAAGGGGCGCGCCGGATTTGATGGTGGCGGGGAACACATCCCCGATCGGAATTGGCGCGCCGATTTTGATGGCGCCATATTAAGAGGCGCCGACATCCCTTCACGCGCCGTTTTAACTTGTTTGCTCGGCGCGGCTCGGCCGATGGGTCCGGAGATGATTTCGGAGGCTCCCGTTGACTGTTCCTCTCGCCTTCGCCCTTGGAAAACCTTGACGGGGTGTCGACAAAGCTCTTGATATGACGAAAGGCCTTAATCAGAACTTCGCGTGTGTCTGGCCCGAGCACACGGGTGTCCTGCTCGTACAGCCTTCGGCACTGTGATTTGTGCTTCTGGTTGAGACGGACTCGTGCTCGCAGCTTCCTTGCGGGATGGTGTTGCATCCTGGATAATTCCGCCTTGCATGGCGATCAATCGGCCACTAACGGGCCCATTATGGCGAGAAGCCGAACCCGTGTCGGGTGATCGGGGCCTTCCGCTGATAGAACCCTCGGCACCTCGTCATGGACGGCCGAGGACATTCTTCCTCTTTAGGAGAGTCATTGGGTATGCCGTCGTCCTTGGTCGGGCGACGGATGCAGGGTAGCGGCACATCGAGGTCGATGCCGGATCATTGGGCAGGCTTGATCGGGTTGCCGGTTGGTTGTGGATTCATCTTGACTCTCCTGAGGTGAAGTCCCCGGTGTTCACTTCAAGGTGGCTCGGGGCTCTGGCAGCTTGAGGAGCCTTCAGTAAGCTGATCTTCATCGGCTGCTGTGCTTCAGTGGGCCGTATCATTCATCTTTGCGGCTTGGCCGCCGAAGGATTATATTTTGAGTGCCAAAAAATGCCCCCCAGACGTAGGCGGTGCAAGTGAGGCAGGAGTGCAGCAAGGCCTACGGATGAGCTTCGTTCGGTGACGGAAGCTCGAACGGCACTTAATTCCGGCTTCGGAGGTTAATCCGGTGTGGTAGGAAGCTTGAACGGCACCATTTAAAATGGCGCGCCCTTTATCCAGAGGTTAAAACGGCGTGGCCAAATCCGGCGCGCCCTGGGCTTTGGATGTTAAAACGGCGCCGCTAAAAGTGGCGCGTAAATTCCTTAAAACGGCGCGCCCCGGGGCGCGCCATTTTAACAAGGGTGGAGCCCCCTATAAATAGCTTCTTTCTTTATTTTTTCTTCACAACTCCTCATTTGTGAAAGATTTTTCTCTCTCCTCCTTCCTCTCCACCGCGACGCCGAGTGGGCTCTGGGTTTTGAGCGAGCCGGTGAGTTGAGTCGTTGGTGTGCTTGGGCTTTAAATCCGCTCTTCGGGCCCCGGGAGGCTCCTCGTAGGACTTGTCCTCGGAGCTAGATCCCTCGGGTGTCGCATTTGGCCTTGGCTTAGTGCCTCTGGCTGCTTTTAGGGGTTGCTCCCTTTGTGTACGGCTTCCACTTTTCTTTTGGCAAACCCCCGAGCTGGGGAGACGTTGCCAAAATTTTGTCAGAAATATTACTTCGATCAACTGATTTCTGACTTTGCTTGTTCTCTTCTGGACGTTGTTTTGCAGATAATATGGCATCCGACCCTTCTTCCTCTGCATCCCGGGTCGCCGTGACATGGGGGAATGTCCATTCCCTTGATCGGGGGCCTCGACGGATAGCTGTGGTAGCTGAGTCCTCAGACTCGGACTCAGAGACCGACACCGTCGACACTGGCCGCTTGTTGATTCTTGACGGCAACCACTTCAAGTATGAGCGAGGGGATGGCGTCAGATTGGACCATCCCAAAGACAAGCACTTGATAGCGTTCCTTGAGCGCTTCAACCTTGGCGGGAAGCGCGATGTAATTCTCGTCCGTCGAGCCGAAGGAGCTCTACTGGTGGAGAGAGACAGTCTGACTGAGTCAGTTACTCACGGTATGCCTATATATATCCCAGGCGAGCCCAAGAAATGGGGGGCCGTGCTTGGAGTGCAGGAGTTATCTCCAGAGGCCGGGTTGCTGACAAGAGCACCGCAGTATACACCAGCCCGCTGGAATGAGACTGCTGGGCGCGTCGACAGGGAGAAGCCCGTGTATGGTTTGTTCCTCGCCCCGCTTCATTGGGGGTACCGAGATGAGCCTTTCCTTCTGGACTGCTTAGCGGTCCGATTCAAACACCAGATTTCAGTGGGGTGGTTTGGATAGCTCAAAGCCACCGACGCTCACGCCTTCAGACCGGGCGCCGTCGAATTTACAGATTTTGTATTGCGGCAATATGCTCCCATCCTGGTTCATGCCGGTGTTTATCAGAGTGTATATGCTTCCCGGTATAGGTATCCAATTTCCCGAGGTCTGTGCTGCGGGATGATCGAGGTCTTCTGCCCGGAATACAACACTTTTTATACTGCAGAGGGTGAGACTTCACTGGACCTCTGGAGCCTTTCCCAGCTGAGCGGCTTGCCGATAGATGGGGAGCCGTATGAAGAAGTTTGTTTTCCAGACTGGCTGAAGGACCAGACGGATGGCAAAGGTAAATATTTCACGGGTTTTGCCTATCGGTATTTGATGAAGGCATATCCCACCCTGCTATGCCTGACACTTGACTCGCGGGAAGCGCGGAAGCCTGGTGAAAAGAGACGCGTGCGGATGGGCACTTGGCTTCAATATTTCTTTGGTGAGGAGCAGCAATATGAGGACTTCCCCACGGTAGTCCCGACAGCGGTGAAGCGGAATAAGAGGGCTCGACGCCAGGCGACATACCCTGCTGTTTCAGGGAGAGGGCGGCAAGGGGGCCCGAATCTCACAGGAGTTGACGCAGTCACACACTGTGCTGCGTATCTGACATATTGGTTCTGTTCGTTCGCCCTCCCTCAAGGGGACGAGATGGTGATCAGGCCGGAGGCCATTTACCCTGCCTGTTTGATGGCTTGGGGGACGAAGTTGTCCCTGTGCCCGGTGGCCTTATGCCTTATATACAAGATGCTGGGGGGTTTGTACAAGTCACGCATCCCCAAAAATTCACAGACAGTTGGTCCCATCCACTTCTTCAATGCCTGGGTCTGCACCTTGTTTCCTGAAGCAGCTCCCCGGTCGATGCAGTCGGATCGTCCTTTGCACGGATGATCGAATTTGCTAGTGCTGAGCCGTCTTCACTGGCGGATCAGCTTTTTGCTATTCGGGGGAAGCTGACTACAGTTCCGACAGATTCCCCAGGAGTCCTGCATTTTTGGAGCTTGGCTACTAGCTCCAGTCCTCTTGTCAACAGGATGCGGCAATGCTGGTTGTTTGAGACAGAGGAATTCATTCATCAGCTCACCGGGGCCAAGAGCACGAGGCCAATCTTGGAACCAGAGCTGATTGATTGGGCACTATCCATTCGCCCCAGTGTCCTTGTATTCAGGAAGAGCGGCTTACTATGGCTGGAGCCGTACTATCCCTTCCGCTTTGGCCGGAATTTTGGATACGACCCGTAGATTCCTTCTTCCTCAGCCCGGTTTAACCTCCCAAATAGACATCGGGCTGGTCAAACATCCACGGATGAAGCCCGCGCATGGTGGGACTACTTCCATCGTCGGGAGGATGTATCATTCAGGGTGCCAACCCCGGCCCGTCTGCCCCGAGTAACTCCGGACTTCATCAAGTGGTGGAATGCATGGACGGGCTTCTATCGGAACTCTCGGAAAGACTGTTGGCATAGTGCCGAACGTCGTTTCTTAGATTCATAGCGGGAGCCTGTTTTGGATGTTGATCCATCCTATTTGAAGAAGTTGAAGTCATGGTCCAACACCGAGGTGATGGCATATCTGGAGGCCAGGAAAGTTGCGAAGGGTAGGTCGTTCCGGGCCGACCCGAAGATGCCAGAGATCCAGAAGGATGATTATATCAAGACTCTCTGGGGGCTGTGCTGGGTTAGCAGTGACCGGATTTCCCTTCAAACGATTCCCCTTCCGATGGAAGAACCTCTTCCTGCAGTGGCGAGTTGGCGCCCAGAAGCTGACCATTTTCATCCCTACCGGACCTTCATCAGGAGGGAAGATAGACGGGCTGACTTGTACTCCAGCACCCCCTGGATATTCGCCCTGCTTCATTCTCACGGGCTTTCAATTTATGGTCCATTAGAAGCCATCCGGGACCATCAGCTCCTCATATCTTTTAAGTATGTCGACGGCTGGGGATTTGACCACTTGGGCCTATATCATCACTTATCCTCCTGTGGCCATGAAGATTTGGCGCAGCTGGCGGAGAAAAGTGAGAAGATTGGTGATGTGTGCTGGCTTATCCGCGAGGCGGCTTCCTGGGACAAGGTGCCCGCACTGCTTTACTGGTCGGTTAGCCCTAGATACACAGGGCCGCCAGGTAATGCTTATTTTTCTTTCAGCCTTGAAGCTGCTTCTTTTATAGTCAGTATGCATCTTTCTCACCTTACGCACTTTTGTAGCTCACCTTTCTATGGAGGCGACCAGACATTATAGGGAGTTGATTTCCAAGGCGCAGAAGCCTTCATATTTTAATATCCCGGAGCCAGCTCCAACCACCACACCGCTGCCCCCTGGGGATTCACGGAAGCGAACCAGGTCCCAGGTCAGGGAGGCTATCAGTAGGGCCAAGAAGGCCAAGAGGGCAGATTCCCGCGCTACCCGGGCGCGCCGGAGGAAGGCCGCTGAAGAGGAGCCCATAGCCACCCCTCCTCGGGTTCCATCATTCTCCGAGTTTGAGGCCGCTTGGACGCAAGGGCCTGAGGGCGAAGGTGACTTCTTGTTCTTGTATGGCTTGTTTATTTATTTCTGCCACCTTGGCTGATCATCTTTCACTTTATTAGCTGCTGGCACTACCTCCGCCGTTGTTGGTTTGGAGGCGGTGATCGGAGCCGCGGCTGAGGAGAGAGAGGAGGAAGCCCCCTCGGCCTCTGTTGAGGGTGACTTGCCTTCACCGACACCCCATCAAGAGATAGAAGGTAACTTGCAGCTTGCCCTGTGGAGCTCGGCGGTCTACTATGCTTTCAGTCGGGTCTTGACTGTTTATTGTCTTTTAACTCCAGTCGATGTTCGGCCAATGGTGCTCCCCGAGGTCGGTGCCATGGCAGGAGCTATTACTGGAGAGCAGGGGCTTCCAAAGGACAAACCCCTGGATATTCAGCCAACGGGTGCTTCCGAGGCAGAGACCGCCCAGGAGGTTCCGGCTAAAGGGCCTTCTCCTAGTAGCATGGTTCCCGCTCAGGTACTGGAGGTTCGAGAACAAGCAGAAGAATCATCCTCCTCTGAGCAAGTTGATTATGGCGGCGGCTCCGGCGACGACGAGGGGTTCCCGCCGGTTGACACCGAGGCCGAAGACGCCGGGGCTTCTTCAGCTTATGAAAGTGACCTTTTAACATTCAGCCCTCCGAGACTACTGGGAGTCGAGCGTGGGCCATCATACCCGACCGCAGCAGAAGGGCCAGAATCTTCAGAGGCCACTTTTTGAGGCCTAAATATAGTGCCGGTTGAGGCAGCAAACGTTCCGATTCTCGCCTGCAGCACTTCTTTTTATTTCCAAACCAACTGGCTGATGTACATGTATGTGATGCAGGCTGAGGTGGTACCGCCAGCTGTGATGGTCCGCATACCCCTTCCTGACGTGGGCACGAGCCACTCAGCCCTTCCACCTGTTGTGCAGCCCATCGCTCTACGGCTTCCACGGACTTATGCAGTTGTAGCGGCATCAGAGGAGCCCGGCGTAACTGCAAAAGCCGGCGGCCTGACCGAGGTTGCAGGCGAAGAGTTATTGCTGAAGCCAAGTGGTCCCCGGGAAATAGAAACGGGAGAAATTATTGCAGAAGAGGCCGATGCTATTAAAGCCTTGTCTGTCGTAGAAAGCTCCCCTCCTTTAACGGTCAGTAAGACTGTTCAGGAGGAGCAAGCGCCCTCAGCTGCTGAGACGGCCGTCATAACCTCACCTCAGAGGGCAGGCAAGGAAATTTCTATCGTGGAGAGCCCTTCGGCTGCTGTAGCTGCAATCGTCGGTCCAGGCGTCGGTGCCGTACAGACCATGCCATCGACATCCCTCGGGGTGGCCGATGACATCTGGGCCGAGATAGATAGTAGGGTGGACTTTCAGCTCCCTGAGACTTCGCCACTAGGCCTACAATTCTCTGGCGACATGGTATGACAGTCTCTGGAGAATCTCCAGCGGGCCATGTCAGCTTCCCCGGGCCTGACCTATGCGCAGCTGAGAAGCTTGGTAGACCACCTCTCCCGGTCGCTATTAGCATTCGGCTGCCCAATGGATGATTGGACTCCGAGGGTTGTAATGCTATTGAAGCACGCCAACAGGCGGGAGTTCCTCAGCCGAGAGGTGTCTGATCAGCTGACGGCTGTGAAGCTGGAGAGGGCAGATTGCCGCACCACCGCTACTTCATTGAGGGTGACCGTGGAACAGCTGAGAAACGTCACCGGCAATATCTCAGAACACCGGCTGCTCCTCACGGCACGGATGGCAGAGTTGCACGCTGAACTTGCTGAGGTTGAAGCCGAACTGCGGGAAGGCGAGCACCTAGAAGCCCAGACAACGGAAGAAGCCGATCTGGACGCAGGACGGCTTGTCTCGCTGGACGAGAGGTTATCGCAGCTGACAGCCACTGAAGCCCGGTTAGAGGAATTGACCCAATACCCCTCACTAGGCCTCTTGGAGTTGGCAGATATCTTTCGGCGTCCTTTGCCGTAGCCTTGCTTCCCTTTTTTTTTGAGTTCTGCTCCTTTTGCCTTCGGAGCTTATGTATCCCCGGGGGATGTCCCGGGCACAAATGTATTCCGCCAATTCTCATTTAATGAAAACATCTCTCTTTGTCGCCTTAATCGTGACTTTTCCTCCTTTCTTCTCTTTATTCTTCTGGCCGATCGTCCGAACTTAGGGATACACACTGATGGCGTAGGAGAGCACTCACGCCTTCAGCGAAGGGGCGAGGTGTTCGCTCCACCGCGGCATAGCCGTTCCCAGAGTAGGACCTTTTGCCAGGGCGGGACATAGATAACATAGGCGGATGTGCCTAGTGAACTTTGCCAATGATGACGAAAAGTGTGTTATAACCATCGACATGGGTTAAATGTCGACATAATGATGCTTTGTTGATCAACGAGGGCGGAAGGCCCAGGTTAGAGGGTAGTCGACCGGGCTTATCGATGATGGCGAGGGTCGAAAGGGTAGCGACCGATCTTGCCGATGATGACAAGGGTCGAAAGGGTAGCGACCGATCTTGCCGATGATGACAAGGGTCGAAAAGGGTAGCGACCAATCTTTCCGATGATGACAAGGGTCGAAAAGGGTAGCGACCGATCTTGCCGATGGTGACAAGGGTCGAAAATGTAGACGGTCTTGCCGATGGTGACAAGAACCGGAAAGGGTAGTGACCGATCTTGCTGATGGTGACAAGGGTCAAAAATGTAGACGGTCTTGCCGATGGTGACAAGAACCGGAAAGGGTAGCGACCGATCTTGCCGATGGTGACAAGGGTCAAAAATGTAGACGGTCTTGCCGATGGTGACAAGAACCGGAAAGGGTAGCGACCGATCTTGCCGATGGTGAAAAGGGTCGAAAATGTAGACGGTCTTGCCGATGGTGACAAGAACCGGAAAGGGTAGCGACCGATCTTGCCGATGGTGACAAGGGTCGAAAATGTAGACGGTCTTGTCGATGGTGACAAGAACCGGAAAGGGTAGAGACCGATCTTGCCGATGGTGACAAGGGTCGAAAGGGTAGACGGTCTTGCCGATGGTGACAAGAACCGGAAAGGGTAGCGACCGATCTTGCCGATGGTGACAAGGGTCGAAAATGTAGACGGTCTTGCCGATGGTGACAAGAACCGGAAAGGGTAGCGACCGATCTTGCCGATGGTGACAAGGGTCGAAAGGGTAGACACTAGATGTGCATAAGTGGGATATCGGATGAAGACTCCGCCTCGACCTTGTGAAGGGTCTTCAGGACGGAGGATGGTTCATCACTATTCATCATTGATTTATAATTTTTTCTTCTCTTTTTTTTATTCATATTACTGACCTAAGCGCCCTTTCGGGTTTTCGCCGAAGCCAGCCCCCTCTTGCTTTTGTCCACGCGCCCTCTCGGGTTTTCACGTGGCGGGGTACCCGATTTTGCCTGCGCCGCCCTTTCGGGTTTTCGCCATAGCTGGGTTATAGCCATTTTTGCACTTGTCCTAATATAGGAGCAAGTCTGGCGGGGTATCTCTATTTTTAACCTCATTTTTCTTTTCTTTCTCTTTTTTTTTTTTGATTTCGAATTCAGAGTACGACAGAACTGGACCGCAAGAATGCCGACCGTCCTTGTCGATGATGACAAGGATTGGGCGTGGGTTTACTTCGTCAACATTGGTTAAATGTCGAAGCAAAGGCGGGATCATCAACAGGGACGGAAGGTCCAAGTTGGGGGTAGAGATCGACCGATCTCGCCGATGATGACGAGGGTCGAACATTGGTTTATTCATCAACATGGGTCACATGCCGAAGCAAGGGTAGGATTATTAACAGGGACGGAAGGTCCAAGTTAAGGGTAGAGATCGACCGACCTCACCGATGATGACGAGGGTCGAGCATGGATCTATTCATCAGCATGGGTGACATGCCGAAGTAAAGATAGGGTAATTAACGAGGACGAAAGGTCCAAGTTAGGGGTAGAGATCGACCGACCTTGCCGATGATGACGAGGGTCGAACATGGATCTATTCACCAGCATGGGTGACATGCCGAAGCAAAGGTAGGGTTATTAACGAGGACGGAAAGTCCAAGTTAAGGGTAGAGATCGACCGACCTCGCCGATGATGACGAGGGTCAGACGTGGGCTTGTTAAAGGATTTTCGGTGGGACTTTTGATGATTGTCCCTTGTGGAGTTTCATCAGGTGGAGGACAAAAGAGGAATTTTTTTTTTTAATTACCACTTTACTGACTTAAGCGCCCTTTCGAGTTTTCGCCGAAGCCAGCCCCCTCTTGCATTTGCCCACGCGCCCTCTCGAATTTTCACGTGGCGGGGTACCCGATTTTACCTGTAGCGCCCTTGCGAGTTTTCGCCACAGCTGGGTTATAGCCATTTTTACACTTGTCCTAATACAGGAACAAGTCCGGCGGGGTATCTCTATTTTTAGCCCCATTTTTGTTTTCTTTTATATATATATTTATTTTTTTGATATAAAAGGTGGTAGGTCGAAGTGTGATGTCCGACCTTTGGCTGATAGTAGACGGCTGTTGGCCAGCTTACCGGGTCCTGCGTCGAGCGGAGCGGTATATTCGTTAGCAAGGGCTGAATGCTAACACAAAGGAATGATCTTTCGCCAATTCAACCATGAAGCCCGTAACGGCAATATGGTGTATCTTTTTGAGAGCTCGACCAGGGCGGAATGCCACTAGGCCAAGGAAAGGTAGCTCGATCAGGGCGGAATGTCACTAGACCAAAGAAAGATAGCTCGGCTAGGGCGGACTGCCACTAAACCAAGATAAGGGTAGCTCGGCTAGGGTGAAGTGCCGCTAGACCGAGGAATGGTAGTTCGATCAGGGCGGAGTGCCACTAGACCAAGATAAGGGTAGCTCGGTTAGGGCGGAGTGCCATCAAACCAAGATAAGGGTAGCTTGGCTAGGGCGGAGTGCCACTAGACCAAGGAATGGTAGCTTGGCTAGGGCGGAGTGCCACTAGACCAAGATAAGGGTAGCTTGGCTAGGGCGGAAAGCCACTAAACCAAGATAAAGGGTAGCTCGGCTAGGGCGAAGTGCCACTGAACCAAGGTGAGGGTAGCCTGATCAGGGCAGAATGTCACTAGACCAAGATAAGGGTAGCTCGGCTAGGGCGGAGTGTCACTAACCAAGCAAAGGTAGCTCGATCAGGGCGGAGTGCCACTAGACCAAGATGAGGGTAGCCTGGCTAGGGCGGAGCACCACTAGACCAAGGAAAGGTAGCTCGATCCGGGCGGAGTTCCACTAGACCAAGATGAGGGTAGCCTGGCTAGGGCAGAGCGCCACTAGACCAAGGAAAGGTAGCTCGATCAGGGCGGAGTGCCACTAGACCAAGATGAGGGTAGCCTGGCTAGGGCGGAGCGCCACTAGACCAAGATAAAGGTAGCTCGGCTAGGGCGGAGTGTCACTAACCAAGGAAAGGTAGCTCGATCAGGGCGGAGTGCCACTAGACCAAGATGAGGGTAGTCTGGCTAGGGCGGAGCGCCACTAGACCAAGGAAAGGTAGCTCGATCCGGGCGGAGTGCCACTAGACCAAGATGAGAGTAGCCTGGCTAGGGCGGAGCGCCACTAGACCAAGGAAAGGTAGCTCGATCCGGGTGGAGTGCCACTAGACCAAGATGAGGGTAGCCTGGCTAGGGCGGAGCGCCACTAGACCAAGGAAAGGTAGCTCGGCTAGGGCGGAGTGTCACTAACCAAGGAAAGGTAGCTCGATCAGGGCGGAGTGCCACTAGACCAAGATGAGGGTAGTCTGGCTAGGGAGGAGCGCCACTAGACCAAGGAAAGGTAGTTCGATCCGGGCGGAGTGCCACTAGACCAAGATAAGGGTAGCTTGGCTAGGGCAGAGTGCCACTAGACCAAGGAATGGTAGCTTGGCTAGGGCGGAGTGCCACTAGACTAAGATAAGGGTAGCTCGGTTAGGGCGGAGTGCCACCGAACCAAGATAAGGGTAGTTTGGCTAGGGCGGAGTGCCACTAGACCAAGATAAGGGTAGCTTGGTTGGGGCGGAGTGCCACTGAACCGAGATAAGGGTATTCCGACCGATCACTCGGGAATGTCGGTTACGCTGCATGATACAGCTTTATATGCTTTCCGTTGAGGGGAGATAACTGGATGACTCCTTTGTGGTCTACCAGGACGTAGGCACCCCCTTCGTATACTCGACGGACGATATACGGTCCGATCCAATTTTCGACCAACTTCCCTTTGGGGTTGGAGGCCATCACTTCTCTTCTTTTGACCATCACCAGGTCTCCTTTCTTGAATTCTCGTCCCTTGACCAGCTTGTCAAAAGCACGGGCCATGCGAGCTTGGTAGAGTTGGATGTTTTGTTGTGCCTGGAGGCGTTTTCCTTCAAGCTCAGCGAGCTCTTCTAATCTTCTTTCTGCATTGGTTTGTTCACCGTCGACTAGTCCATACTGGATGGCAACTCGCAGCGAAGGAACTTTCAGTTCAATTGGCACCACAGCCTCTGACCCATAGACGAGGGAGAAAGGCGAACAGCCGGTTGGGGTCTTGTAGACAGTACGATAAGCCCAGAGTGCTTCGTACATCCTTTCTTCCCAATCTCTTTTATTAGACTTGACAGTCTTTGCCAGCAACGTGCATAGTGTCTTGTTGAAGGCTTCTGCAAGTCCATTGGCTTGAGGGTTGTAGGGGGACGATGTCCTCCAGTGAATCTTGTATTTGTCGGCTAGCCGATAAACCTTCTGTTTTCTGAAATGGCTGCCATTATCAGAGATGATTCGGCTGGGTATCCCATACCGGAATATTATGTTCTGGCGGAGGAATCTTGCAACTAGTTCCCCCGTTACATCTCTTAGTGCTACCGCCTCCGCCCATCTGGAGAAGTAGTCTGTAGCGGCTAAGATATATTTGCACCCTGATAAAGATGCTGGTAGCGGTCCTACCACGTCCGTGCCCCACTGAGCAAACGGCCAGCTTGGTAGGGTCGGATGTAATGGCACTGGAGGTCTCCTTGCCACATTAGCGTGTTCTTGACACTTCTGACAAGCTTTGGCAAACTTGCAGCAATCATCAAACATAGTGGGCCAATAGTAGCCCAATTTCTTTATCTCAATTTTCATCTTTGGGCCAGCCTGGTGTGCTCCAGCTGATCCCGCATGGACTTCTTGCATCACCTGTCCTGCCTCTGTCGAAGACAAGCAACGAAGTAGGACTTTCCTTCGGGCATCTGCCATTATTCGGAACAGGGTTCCGCTCCTCATCTCGTAAGAGTCCTTGACTCTCAAGAGCTTCATTCTCTGTTCTTTTTCTTTTGGAAGTTGCTGGTGTTGAAACCATCGCAAGAGATGTTCTCGCCAATCGGGCTGCTGAACCTTTTCGACGACTGACACCTCGATCTCTTGTTCGTCGGCTAAGACTTCTGTTACGCTGGGGACCTGTCGGCGGTTGATCACTGTTATATTCAGGCTTGTGTCTGGCGGACTGCCAATGAACTGGCCAGCTTAGCGAGGGCGTCTGCCTGAGCATTCCGACCTCGTTGATGTGCTTAATGCTGATGAAGTAAAATCTTGACATTAGGCGGGTTGCCAGCTGGTGATAGGGGATAAGCTCTTGCTTTCGTACATCGAACTCTCCCTTCAGCTATTTTACAACTAGTATGGAATCTCCGAATGCCTCCAGCATCTGAATTCCCATAGACAGAGCGATCTGCAACCCGATTGTCAGGGCTTCATATTCTGCTTCATTATTTGTGCAATGTTTGTTTATGGAGCAGGATGTGTGCACCACTTCTCCTTCTGGGGATTTCAGGACTATGCCTGCTCCTGCCCTGACTCTGGCTGATCCAGTGGCAGAGTGTCAATTCTGGAAGCGCCATCAAAATATAGCTGCCATAGGAGGGCTGCACCTGAACGGCTTCCAGGTTTCATCTTCAGGAAGCTCCGGCTCCAACGGGCAGTCCCCGGGTACTGGGTGCTCAGCGAAGAAGTCTGCAATAGCTTGACCCTTGACGGCCTTGCGCGGTACATAGGAGATGTCAAACTCCATAAGGATTACCGCCCATTTTCCCAGGCGACCTTGAGTGCCGGCTGGGACATGATATACTTCAGGGGATCCTCTTTGGATACCAAGCTGATTTCATGCGACAACATATAGTGTCGGAGCTTCTTAACTGCGAAGACCAGTGCCAGACAGACCTTCTCAATATAGGTATATTTTCTCAGTTCTGACAGTCTCCGACTGAGGTAATAGAGAGCTTGCTCTTTCCTTCTTCATTATTCTGGGCCAGCATTGCCCCCAGGGAGTTATGTGTAGCTGCTATATACAGTATCAATGGCCGTCCTTTCACTGGTGCGCCCAGCACTGGAGGAGTCTTCAGATAGTCTTTCAGCTTGTTGAAGGCTGTCTGGCAATCTTCATCCCAATAAAAGGGGACATCTTTCATCATCAACTTGTGGAAAGGCTGGCATCGCCCTGACAAATTGGAGATGAACCGCCGGATATAAGCCAAGCGGCCCTGTAGTGATCTCAGCTCGGAGATATTCCTTGGTGGAGGTAGCTCCTGAATTGCTTTGATTTTTGCGGGGTCTATCTCGATCCCCCGATATCGGACAATGAAGCCCAAGAACTTTCCGCTCGACACTCCGAACGCACATTTCATGGGGTTCATCTTCAGCTCATGCTGCCTCAGCCTCTGAAAGACAATCCGGAGGTCTTGCAGATGATCTTCCTTTCTTCTGGTTTTGACCACCAGGTCATCTATGTAGCACTCGACCTTGTGGTAGAGCAATTCATCAAAGATTTTGGTCATTGCGCGCTGATAGGTTGCGCCAGCATTCTTTAGTCCGAACGGCATCCTCTTATAATGATAAATGCCTTTAGGGGTTCGGAAAGCAGTATGGACCCGGTCATGCTCCGCAATCCAAATCTGATTGTAACCGGACGACCCGTCCATGAATGACAGGGCCTCATGGCCGGTTGTAGCATCTATCATGACTTCGGTTATTGGCACCGGAAAGTCATATTTAGGACAGGCTTTATTTAGATCTCGGAAGTCGACACATATCCGGATCTGTCCATTCTTCTTCTTTACGAGACGATATTTGCCAGCCATGTAGTGTACTGATTTTCTTCAACAAATCCCACGTCAATGAGCTTGTCGACCTCAGCACAAATTTGGGTGATGAGTTCTGGCCTCATGCGCCGCGGTGGTTGCTTCACCAGCTCGGCCTCAGGGCTGATTGCCAGCTCATGTTGTGAGACAGCGGGGCTTAGACCCGGCATTTCTTTGTAAGTCCAGGCGAAGCAATCTCGGTACTTTAGCTGCAGCTGGATGTACAGCTCCCGTTCTTCTGGAGATAGTTGGGCGCTGAGGAAGGTAGGCCTAGGGTCCTCCTTATTTCCCAAGTTGACTTCTATCAGTTCATCGACTGTGGCTTGGCCTCCGTCTTCTATCTCCGGAGGTGCCGGTTGGAGGTCAACGAAATCTGGAAGACCGTCTTGAGGGTCGAGTACTTCGACTTCCTCGTCAGACACCACCAGAGCTTCTTGAGGTTTCTTTATTTCTTGTGCTAGCGGCAGCGCGGATTGTTCTGCTAGCAAATCCGCTGCCGTCGCAGCTTTCCAGGGCGAGAGAGCAGCTTCAGTGCTTGTAGATAAGGTCGCAACCGTGATAGGCTGGTAGCCGTTTATTGTCGGGCTTGGACAGCACCCTGATTTTGTAGCAGAAGTTGAGGAAATCTCACCTTCTGGGGCAGTTGTATCTTCCGTGGAAGTAACTTTTCCTTTCTTGGTAGCTGGTTCCCCTTGATTGGAGTTGACCAAGACTTCCCTGATTGGTAGAAGGGGTGTTGAATTTATCGTCAGTAGGACTCCGTTGGAGGGAGAAACTCCTGTTTCCTCAATATCTTCGGCTTCACTGCTGCTAGCCATGTCAAATTTGGCTTGAAGGGCCACTTCTTCAGGGAAGACCTGCTCCCAGCATCGACAGGGGGCCGAGGCCTCTATTTCTTGATTTCTGGATTGAGCCAGTTCAATATGTTCAGCTTCTGCAGGGTATTCATCAAAAGCTGCCCCCAGCGGGCTATCTTCAGCAGGATAGAAGGCGGAGATGGTGTCCACCTCGTATCGCCCACTGTAATAATATTCTTCCAGGGTGAAACCCAACCCCGGATGTTGAGAGACACGTCTCATTTCCTTGTCCAGATTTGCGGGATACCACATCTGCTGGAAAGTTTCCTTGCGCTTTTGAGACTGATCGGAGGGAATGTGTTGCTTCTGAAACATCCTGGCCATCCGATCAGTTGTAAATGCCAGACCCTGGATGGGAACCGGCGGGCTGCTTAGATCTTCGGGGAGGCTGCAGTCTGTGTCTTCCCGAGTGGGATGCTCCTCAGCTGTATAGAACAAGCTGTTGGGTCCATCTTCCTGTGTCACCTCCCAAGTCTTGAAAGGCTCGACAGTGGGGTCATCGAGGCCGAGGACTGGCTTGATAAGGCCAGTTGGGACTCCGATGTAATTGTGCTGTCGATTGACCTGCACTTCATTAGCTTCGGGGTAGAATGTTGGAGGTGCTGTTCTGCCCACGTCCCCGGATGCTGTGATATGGGAGACCACCTTGGGCTTGACATACCCGCGCGGTGGTGGTGGATACCAACTGTCACCGGATGTTTTCTTAGATGCCCCCAGAGGGGTCTTAGCTTCAGAAATCTTCCGGGGAGGCCCCGTATATAAGTTAGCGTCCGCCAAGTGACATTCAAACACCTCGAACGGGTGGAGGTCAGCAAATATCCTCTCCTCCTTTCTCTGGAGGCTGTATTTGATACATTGGTGGAGCGTGGAGGGCACCACCATATTTTCATGCAGCCATGGGCGGCCCAGCAGCGCCTTGTAAGAGGTGCGGGAGTCAATGACATGGAACTGCACTGTTGTAGTAAAATCTGCCAGGGTCAGTGTGAACTCTGCCACTCCCATTGACACTTCACATTTTTGATTGAAGCTGATGATACGCATATCCCCGACTTTCTCGAGATGCACATTAAAGTGGTGCCTCTCATATATTCTGTATGGCAGGATGTTGACCGCTGCACCGGGATCAACCAGTATTCTGTTCAGCTCCCTTCCATTCAGGTGCCCCTTCATATATAGCGGCCTGTTGTGGCTGGCGGTAGGTAGCAGCATGTCTTCTGGAGAGAATGTCATGCTGGCTTCTGGTACAGCTTCAGCTATGCAGGTTTCGAAATGAGCAGGCGTCTGCAGTGCAGTGATGATCGCCTGTCGAGTTTCTTCACTCAGAGAGAGGATCTCCCAGATTGTAAATCGGGCAGGGAGCTTCTTGAGTAGCTTCATTATTCGGCTCCCAGCTCAGACATTGGAGAGCTTCATCTCTTCAGCCCACCTGGGCTTGGGGAGGTTTTGATTTGCGGGCCCTGACGGACCTGCTTCATCTTCCTCAGATTCGGCGCCCTTCTGGCTGGTACCGACTTCTGGGTCTTCTTTGTTAGTTGCTGATGGGCAAGCTCCGCCTGTATCTGGCTCTTCAGCAGATTGTGCTGGCTGCGGGTGAATGGCCCCGGGTGTAGGGTTAGCCTCCTGACAAGGCTGCTTCCCCTTGGACATCTTCATGAATTCAAGAAATGAAGGGACCCCTTTGCCCCCACTCTTGTTGTATAAGCCTGACGGAGGAGGGATTTGGGCTCCCCTGACCTCCGGCGGAGGTGTCTTATAGGGCTGCTCGCCCCTGAACATGATGTTGTGATTGGGTGGCGGCTGGCGCCCCCATTTTCGGCCTGACCGGGTGGCATGTGCAGCAGTTGCGGCCTCGGCCTTGCCTCCCCCAGCATGGGGTGTGAAATAGATTTCCTCTTCTTCCTCCTCTCCGGGTAGGTTGAAGAGTGCTGATAGGGTATTGCAGGAGACAACCTGCACTTTATTGGCCCCAGCAGCCTTTCTTTTCTTCTTCTTTTGTTTCTTCTTCTTTGTTTCCGTGGGCGGATGCCCCCAGAATAGACTGCCCTCTCCGTCGAGCGTCTCTTCAGCTTCCTCCTTTTGTTCAAGTGAGAGCTGCTCTAATTCTTGCCACGGGACGTGGTCCCGCACCAGTAGAGGTTTCAGTTCGGGCTGCACATATTCATCTAGCCCTTCAATGAGGTTTTGCAGTCGAAGGACCCCAGGATTGGTTTCCTTAATCACTGGTAGCGGAGTTTGTCCTCTCCGATTATGTGTATGTATCCTGATAGCTGTAGGTGGAGTGACCCATGCGGGTGCTGCCACTGGCAGAGTAGGCCGGGGTGTAACACCGTGGATATGTGCCCCTTCTTTCGGGCGGGGTGCCCTCTTCTTTTTGTGCTTTACAGGGGCCTGCTGCCATCCCTGTTGTTCTTTCGCGGGCTCCAAGAAATCAGCTTCGTAGGTGCTCCGCGTGCTTGCTTCAGAGATCTCCTCGGGCAATGCCTGGTAGAGGGAGATCATGTTGACTGCTGCCCTCCTCCGAGGGGCTTCATGTGGCTGAGGAGGGTCCACTTTGTACTCTCCTAGCTCAATTTTATTCTTCTTCACCATCCCCTCGGTGATGTCTTTGAAAACATAGCAATCTTCGATTGGATGTCCCAACATCTGGTGGTAGGGGCAGAATCTTGGACTGTCTTTTCTTTTCAGGTCCTCCGGTCTTCTCAGCTCAGGCAGGGTGACCATGATGTATTCTGTTACCCAGTCGAACATGACTCGGGTCTTGTCTTTTGGAAAGGAATAGGCCTTCTTCATTTTGTCCCTCAGCGAAGGACCTTCTTTGCCGTCTGGGGCTTCTGCAGGCTGCGGGGTAACTCCCTTCTTGCCTTCTCCTTTTTGTTGTTCAAACGCCTTTATGTCAAGAGCGTTTGCTTCTTTGGGCGAGGAGCGCCGGTCCACTGCCTTGCCCTTCTGGGTTGTGCTGGCAGTAGATGTAGGGGCAGGTCTGGCCAGGAAAGCTTCCACTTCGACCACGGCATTATTTAGTCGGTCGAACGACCGTATTTAGTCGGCAGAGGAACGAACGTTTGCATATTTGTACAGCGTCCTCCTGATGCGGGGGCCGCTTGCACCTCATTCCGAGGTTTCTCCACCTCTTAATATAATCGAGGGTTGTCTCATCGGCCCTCTGCCTTGTTGAATAGAGTTCGGCCACTGTGACCTCCCTCTCTGTGACATGGAACCTTTCTCTGAACTTTCTCTGCATATCCGACCAGTCATTGATCGACCCGGTTGAGAGGCTAGAGTACCATTCAAATGCGAGCCTCGTCAGCGAGGACCCGAAGAACTTCAACAAATATGACTCGTCGGTGGCCAGATCACCCATGACGGTCATGTAATATGCAATGTGCTCCTTCGGGGACCCCTTCCAGTTAAATTTGTCGAACTTAGGCGGCTTGTTGACCCCCGGGGGAAGTCGTTTTGCCGCGTGGTGTTGCGGGTAGGGCACCCGATAGGCATCAAATGCAACATAGTCGCCTTCACTTTTCTCTGCGAGCTTCAGCTCGATCATCCTTTCCACCATCATCCGGTTCATGACCGTGGGGTCAACTAGCTCCGGATAGAAGTGCGCTGGCTACAGGTACGGGGTGACCAGGGTGGTCGCCTATGGAGGACGCAGCAGCGGAGGTGTCTGGTGCGCTTGAGGGAGCACCGGAGGTAGCAGCGGCTGGAGCTGTGGTGGCCGTTGTTGCATCGTCACCATGCTTGGCTCTGACGACTGGGGCAGTGTGTAGAGTGGTGGAGGGCCGTCACGACGGACTACTCCCCGAGATGATTCACCCTGGACTTCGGGTGGCTTGGAAGCTGAGGATTGTTCAGTTTTCTCCATCAG
Source organism: Amorphophallus konjac (assembly GCA_022559845.1). Classification (NCBI taxonomy): domain Eukaryota; kingdom Viridiplantae; phylum Streptophyta; class Magnoliopsida; order Alismatales; family Araceae; genus Amorphophallus; species Amorphophallus konjac. Next base: position 241,493,332 of record CM040128.1, read on the forward strand.
CTGCTTCTTCAGCAAGTCTATCTCTTGCCGATATTGTTGCAGTAGCATCAAGACTGATGGGTCTATAGTGGTTGTAATGGGGGTAACTTCTGCTGTCTCCCCGGACGTACCCTCGGGTAGGATGTCGAGGGGGACGTCGTCTTCTTCCTCTGCCGTCACTACATTAGCTGTCAGGACGGGGGCCTTGTCATCCCACTGGTGGTAGGCCTGGGGCTGTTTCCCTTTAGTCATCATCAGGAGTTCCCTCGCTGCTTCTGTTCTGCGAGTACTCGGCCCCAGCCATGCGGCCAACTAAGCCAATTCTCGAGGGTCTTCGGGAAGCTCCCCATATCGGCCGGATATACCAGCCATGTTGCAAGCGAAGACCTGCATCCTTTTCCTTTGTCGATGACCCTCCTTTTAGCTTGATGCGGGAAGGTCAGCCTTTCAAACACAGAAACTCTTCTTCTTTCTTCCCGCTCGGGGACAGCTTCATCGGCTTCGATCTCGAAGCCGTTATCATATCCATTATCGTCGACTGACGATGCCATCATTCTTTCTCCCATACCTTCTTCATCTGCCATTGATGGGCAGTAATCTTCATCAGCGGCTGCTTGCATCAGTCACAGTTGACCAAGCGAGGGGTTGCTTAACCCTCGAAAATAGTTTCTGACCAAACAGGTCATCTCTTCTTGACCCCGCTCTTGATGTAACACGGGGGATGATTGTCGACCTCCAGCAGGAGGGATATAGGCTACCCGAGCCCTGTCGGCAAGTTGTTGGAATCTTCATCCCGTGGCTGGGACGTTGGCTTGACGGGCAGTAGCCCGGAAACTTCTGCGGCGCGGAGGATCCGTAACCACTTCTTCTTCCTTCTTCGGGGGCAAGCCCCTTTCTCTTCTCTCTTCTGCTTCGTCATTCACAGGACGGCGGTGGATGGGTGTCAGCTGGCGGGCAGGTTGGGTCCGCGTGGGAACGCACACCTGTTTGAACTTCCTCGGCCTGGGGGCCGAGCTTCCTTGGCCATAGTGGCCGGTTTCTTCTCTTTCTACCCTCCCTCCAGCGAGGGCCTGGTATGTATTGTGGACAGGGATGGCGGGGATGACTCGGTCCGGGGCCACCCGTGCAGTGCGTCCGTTAAGGAAGACGCACATGCCGCCGACCATCATGGACTTCCCGGACTGTGATAGAGTCCCGGTGATCACAGCAGCACTTCTGTAGGCCTGGTGACGCTGACGTCCTCCAGGGTGTTTGTTGACGATATTGGGGCGGGTCCCACGTATGACGTGGTGCACCAGACAGCTAGCGGTCGGGGCCGGATTCTTGGGCAAGTCGTTGTAGCAGGGAGCCTTCAGAGGCTCCACTTTCTCCACAGCTTCCTTGATAGGTTCTGGGGCTTCGACCTCCAGCATATCAACAAAGGCCAACCCCAAGAAGTTGGGGAAGCCAACAGCTACAGGGAAGCTGCCGAATTCCATGGGCACCGCCAGGTACCCTTGTGCATGTCCAGCGACGATCAAAGGACCGAAGCCAACGCCAGTTATCCCATTTGTTGCCATCGTTCGCCTGTAAAGACAAACAAGCCAAGGATCAATAGCCTTTGAGAGGGCCTTGAAGCCCAGATATCCCAGCAAAGAGATGAAAGGTGACACCAGTCCCACCGGGCGTGCCAGACATGTTTGCGGGCCTTTTCATTCCCCTCAGGTCATCGGGTATATAGCTCTTATTTCACGCGTCGATCAACCAATTAACTAACTGGTAGTTAACTGACCGATTGACTGCGCGGGCGTGCCAGTCACATACGTGACAAATTTATCGTGCGCTCGTTCTGACTTGGTCAGACGAATGTGAGGTTCGGTCGGGACCGACAGTCCGCCATACCATAAAGGTTATGGCGTTAATTACATCCCCCACGAGGAGGGAACACCTTTGATTAATTGCCGAGATAGTGGGCTGTCGAGGCCGGAATAAAAGATGCGACACTACAAACATGATGGAATCATGCAAGATGCATCTATCTGTTCATGCAGGAGAGGCATGGTTTATTGAATTGGAGACACCTGGTGCGTGGCGGACGATGTAGGTCCGAAGACCACCATCGCGCATAGCGGAGACTTCCGATCGGGCGTAACCCGACCTTCCGTCAGCGCCATTTGATATACCCGAGGGCCGATGCAAACACGCATGCATGACAACGATGACCATGCTAAGCATGATGACAGAATTATGAAGATAAGCAGAACTCAGTCACATGTTTATTAAGCCCCGCCAAAGGGGGAAAAGATGGCACAAGCATGATAGTAAGAGCAGAGTGATGACAGACATAATGGTGAAAACATGATAACAAAAAGATTTGGACTCGAAAGGCCCTCCTCTTATTCAATTTATTCCTAATTAGGGTTGATTAATTTCGACCGCGGGAAGCGAGGGTCGCTCGGGGGCGAGCCAGGGATTAGATAGTGTAGCGATCAGAAACGGCGCCTGAAAGCGTAGGTATAGGACATATGACGGCGCGGGAACCCGTAGGTACAAAAGGAGTTTAAAACGGCGTGGCCTGATTGGGGCGCGCCGGAAAGGGCGCGCCGGAAAGGGCGCGCCATTTTAAGGCGCGTCGTTTTAGGGCGCGCCGTTTATAAACGGCGCCGGTTTAGCCCGAACTTGTGAAAACCGAGGTTTTATTCATTTTTATTGAGTTTATTAAAGCACTTTAAGAAACTTTTGAGGTTTACTTAACCCATTCATTCAAAGGATCGACCCCGGGGCAACCGGGGGCCGAGTCATAGGCTCGCGCGAGGTTCATACTCGAGCGCGGCAATTGTTCCGAGTCACACTCGTTCGAATCGGAATTTCGGTAGCATCTCCCCATCCCGGAGGATTTATCGGGGAGAAGCGGGGAGTACTCACGTAGCGGAGTAACCCCTGAAAGTCGGGTGGCACAACGGCGGCCGGCAAACCCGAACGGAAAGGAAAACCCCGAGGCCTAGCCTGCTAGGGGCACCGAATCCGTGGGCGACAGTGAGCGAAGGAGGTGACTCATTATGGGAGCAAAAACCCCGAGGGCTAGACTACGAGGGGCACGTGACCCGAGTCGCCACAGCACTCGAATCGGGATGACCGATGGAGGGAAGAAAACCCCGAGGGCTAGCCTACAAGGGCAACACAACCCACGGCCACCACAAAGTCCATTAAGGACCGTGGATTTGAACTGTAGGGCTTAGCCCCGTTGCTGTGCACTCAATGGTCAGTAGGGACATTCGTCATCAATGGACGAGCCCTCCGTCGGCCGAGTGGCTGATGTAGAAGACTGGGGGAATGTCCCCCTCCCCGGATACTGGAGTGAGGCTACAGAGCATACTCCCGTTAAGGTATGAGCGGAGCGAAGAGAGCGGCGCAAGACATTGTTTGACGACGACAAGTGGACAAACGAATTACTAGAAACATATTAGAACGGCGAAACCCGCGGGCTAAGCAAGTTAATACCAGCATGCTATGTGATTAGCACGGAGGCCCGGGGAATGGATATATGTATATATATATCATATTCGGAAACAAACCAACAGGGGGCTCGCCGCTGAATGAAAAGAACGATTGAAGCGATCTTCCCCACCCATCTGGCCTGTGAAGAAAAGCACAGGGGCGGTGAAGGGTTCGCTCCCTAGGCGGAGATGGACAGAGATACGCACACAAGTGCGTCTCCGATCACAGAACCCATGGCATATACGGTGCAGAGCCCGGCCATTACATTAGATCAAAAGAGAAAACCCTGGGGAGGGGGGAGAATGATTCATGTAGCCCGAGGGCATATCCAGCGTCGGAGAAATCGATTATACGGGAGTACGTACGCCGGGAAATCATTAGATGCACATTCGAGAAGAGATTAGAGAGGCATAAAAGAGAAATACTGCATCAGCCACAATAGCATTTCATTCATCCCGTGAACGACACAGATATATATGCACAGCATGTATATTCCGGTGCCGGCGTTGTCGCTCGGCCGCCGTTTACATTAATAGGGAAAGCTCATTACAAACGAAGAGAAGGGGTAGAGGTAATGGTGAGGGAGGGGAGGTCAGGCTCGTGTCATCGCCCCTCCCCTCTCTCACTTACATTGTATCAGGGGAAGAAAACCAAAGAAGAAGAAAGGGGATCGACCGGGAGAAAACACGGAACCCACCTAAACCCTTTCTTCAGAATAGAGTATCGGATCCCCTGCTTCTCTTCTCCGGCTCCGGAGGTATTCAGAGGAACAGACGAGGAAGACGACGGCGAGAACCCTCGGTGGAAAACCCTACTTCTCCCCCAAGCTCTTCTCTCGAACGAACAGAACTCTCTCCTCGGATTGGCTCTCTTCTGTCTTTTTTCTTCTCTTTTTCGTTTCTGATCCCCCGGCTTTTTTCATGTGTTCTCTTCTTTCTTCCTTTTTTCGAAAGCAGGCTATATAGCCTTTTGTTAATCCGGCGCCCCGGGAAGGGGCGCGCCGGATTTGATGGCGCCAGGGAACACATCCCCGATCGGAATTGGCGCGCCGGTTTTGATGGCACCGTATTAAGAGGCGCCAACATCCCTTCACGCACCGTTTTAACTTGTTTGCTCGGTGCGGCTCGGCCGATGGGTCCGGAGATGATTCCGGAGGCTCCCGTTGACTGTTCCTCTCGCCTTTGCCCTTGGAAAACCTTGACGGGGTGTCGACAAAGCTCTTGATATGACGAAAGGCCTTAATCAGAACTTCACGTGTGTCTGGCCCGAGCACACAGGTATCTTGCTCGTACAGCCTTCGGCACTATGATTTGTGCTTCTGGTTGAGACGGACTCGTGCTCGCAGCTTCCTTGCGGGATGGTGTTGCATCCTGGATAATTCCGCCTTGAATGGCGATCAATCGGCCACTAACGGGCCCACTATGGCGAGAAGCCGAACCCGTGTCGGGTGATCGGGACCTTCTGCTGACAGAACCTTCGGCCCCTTGTCGTGGACGGCCGAGGACGTTCTTCCTCTTTAGGAGAGTCATTGGGTATGCCGTCGTCCTTGGTCGGGCGACGGATGCAGGGTAGCGGCACGTCGAGGTCGATGCCGGATCATTGGGTAGGCTTGATCGCGCTGCCGGTTGGTTGTGGATTCATCTTGACTCTCCTGAGGTGAAGTCCCCGGTGTTCACTTCAAGGTGGCTCGGGGCTCTGGCAGCTTGAGGAGCCTTCAGTAAGCTGATCTTCATCGGCTTCTGTGCTTCAGTGGGCCGTATCATTCGTCTTTGCGGCTTGGTCGCCGAAGGATTATATTTTGAGTGCCAACAGATAGTCACTCCCTCTGGAGTGAGCAGGACAGCGCCGATCCCTCGGCCTTGAGAATTGAGTACACCATCGAAGTGCAGAGACCAAAAGGGATGATGGGTAAGGACAAAGAGATGCTCATCAGGGAAGTCGTCCTGAATAGAGTCGGTGTGAGGAATGGGAAGATGGGCAAGATGCTCAGCGATGGCGTACCCTTTGAACGCCTTCTGAACGACAAACGTGATGTCGAATTGGGAGAGGAAGCTCTGCCTGCGAGCTAACCTACAAGAAAGGACAGGCTTTTCTAAGAGATAGCGAATCGGGTCCATTCTAGAGATCAACCTAACTGGGTGGGCAAGGAAGTAATGTTTAAGCTTCTGAGCTACCCACACTAAGGTGGCACAAGTCTTCTCCATAGCGGTGTATCTGGACTCAGCTGGGTTAAATAACCGAGAGATGTAATACGCGGCCCGCTCTTTCCCTTCATTATTTACTTGTGCTAAGACCGCCCCTAGGGAGTCCTCAATAACCGAGATGTATAGGATTAGGGGTTTCCCAGGGACAGGAGGTTGCAAAACTGGGGGATTGGATAGATATTCTTTTAAGTCCTCGTAGGCCTTCTGACAGTCTTGATTCCATTCAAACTTGACCCCCGCCTTAAGCAATTCATAAAACGGACGGCACCTTTAAGAATGTTGGGATATGAATCTTCTAATGAATTGCAATCGACCAATCAGTCCTCGAAGTTCCGTAATGTTCTTAGGCAGAGGCATGTCCATGACGGCCTGTGCTTTGTTAGGATCAATCTGGATCCCCCGTTTGCTCACTATGAAACCTAACAGCTTTCCTGAAGAGACTCCAAATACGTACTTCTTTGGATTCATTTTGAGCTTGTACTCCCTGGCTCTTTGCAGCACCTTAGCCAGAATAGAGGGGTGTTCTTCTTTGGTTCTTGACTTCACCAGAGTGTCATCCACGTAAGCTTCCATATAGATATGCATCATATCGTGGAAGATGGCCATCATCGCCCTTTGATAGGTGGCCCCCGCATTCTTCAGACCAAACGGCATGATCACGTAACAGTACGTACCCCTGGGCGTGGTGAAGGAGGTTTTCTCTTGATCTTTCGGAGCGAGACGGATCTGATTATAGCCTGAGTAACCGTCCATAAATGACAACGATTCGTACCTGGCGGTGCTATCGACCAGGACGTCTATGTGAGGCAGCGGGAAATCATCTTGGGGACATGCTTTATTGAGATCCCTGAAATCGATTCATATACGTACCATCCCATGTGGGGGTGAAATCTTCTTGACCGTTGTTTCACAGGTGTTGCCCCTGGTTTAAGCACAAGTCGATGTTCCACTAAAGAGGGGTCAAGACCTGGCATGTCCTCATAAGACCAGGCGAAAGAATCGCTATACTCCCTCAGAACCTTAATTAAATCTTCTTCTACTTGTGGAGGGAGATTAGCGGCAATAATGATGGGCCTTGGGCCTTCTTCAGTTCCCAAGTTTATTTCTTTTGTAGGTTCATCCACTGCCGATGGCGGCTAGTCGAATTTCTTAAGTCCTTGTGCATACAAATCAGCAGTGTCATCTACGTCGTTGTCCTCATTGATCAGATCTTTTTCATCCAAGATTTCATAGACACCAAGTCCGTCATCACTCCACACCCCTTCTATTTCTTCTTCCTCTTCAATCATAATTGCCGTAGCAACAAATTCTGGACACTTCAGAAGGGCATGACAACGCTGAGCTAGATCTTGCAAGAACCTATCAGGGACGGATTTGGGAGGACGCGCAAGCGAGCACGGCTCAGAGGAGGAAGGGTTGGACGACCCAGAGCAAGACCCTACTTCTCTAGACCTACATGACTCTACTTCCCTAGACGCGATAGACCCTAATCCTAACCTAGGAGAAAGAAGACCTAGTGGAAGGGAAGGAGCAGGGGACTCGTGCCCCTGGGAGGAGGACGGAGACAAGGTAGCATAATCTTCCACTGAAATCTCCGTTTCGAATTTGACATTTTTTTTTGGAGATTAGTGGAGACTACACAACAAGATGGAGGAGGCGGGAGTTGCATGGGGAACAGCTCGGGGAAGATGCAATCGAAGAATGGATCAGAGGAAGAGAACCACATCTCGTGGAGTTGGGCGTTGGGGGGAGGAGGAGTGAATAGAGTGGATAGATCAATGGGCGGGCAATGCCCGCAAGCATAGGGAACATAGAGAATTTCAGGTGGATGAATGAATGATGGATTTACCATGATGGGAGGAAGACGGGGTAAGAATTCCCTCTGCTGTAGGAGAGATTGAAAGCGGGAGGGAGACCAAGAAAAGATAATCGGCGAGCTCTCCTCCTTCCACAGATGCTGAGCCGGCTGCTTCTTCGGCCTCCACTGAACAAGCCGAACCTCCTGCTGCTGTTGGCAGTCTTCTTCATGAAATAGCCCCTGAAGGGCTGGACCATAGTCAATCACATCATCAACTGGCCCCCTTAGCACTGGGGGTGGACTGGCAATCGGACAGACTGTATCTTCCCTTGGCGGAGCTGGCCGTGGAGTTAATGTGCCAAGCTGGAGAGGCCCTCGAACAAAGTGTTGACGGTAGTCCCAGGTGAGTGGCCCAGAATCCCCCATCATAGATAATGCAGTCTCTCGGTAGCCGAGACCTCTTCTGGTCATTTTCCTACCCTTAGGAATGGGCTTAGTTCGTCCCTGCAATTGAGCACCGAGGCCTCTCCCCCGTTGGTAGCCTAGCTTCAGTATAATGTCCCAGCCCTTGGAATCTCGGATCTGGGGCTTCACCTTGATGTCAACTGCTGCGGTGACGGGCTTGCGAGGTGCGTAAGCCCAAGGAAAGTCAAGATCTAGCACTAACATAACGGGCCGACCGCTTGGCCACAATGTGGGAAGAACTTTCTCTGAAATAGCCTTCACTGATTGGACCGTGGATAAGCTTTTGACTTTGACGACCCTCCCTTGGAAAGGGAATTTAATGCATTGATGTGCAGTGGAGGGTACGGCGCTGAGGGTATCGATCCACGGATGACCCAAGATAGCCTTCAACATAGGGTCAATGTCCAACACATAGAATTCTACGGGCATAGTAAGGGGCCCAAGCTCAGCTTGAATGGTGACAATCCCGTGACATGCCCGCCGAGAGTTGTCATAAGCAGCTATGGTAGTGGGAGTTGGGCGTAGAAGTTCTTCTGACAGATTACAAGCCCTAGAGTGCTGAGCGGGCACTCGTTGATAGATGCCCCTGTGTCAACTAACGCCGCATCGATGCTGACTTTGTTCAGAATGATAGTAATGAACAGCGGCATTTGCCGAGCTTCTGGTGGTGCTAGCTCGGTTTCAGAGAAAGTAATGGCTGGCCCCTTGGAGATTGTTGCCAGTGCAGTAGGTAAGCTATCAACTGCCATGTCTTCACTAACCATCACCTTTTGAAGAAAGTCTCTTAATGCATCTTGGTGAAGGGTAGATCTCTTAATCAGTTCCAGCACAGATATCTTGGCGGGCACCCTATCCAAATGATGTAACAAATCATATTGGGTCCCGGGTAGTGGCTCGGCCTCTTCTTGCTTGGCCGCCGGTTGGGAAGACTGGGGATTGGAAGTGGAAGGATAGTTTCGGTGGAACATGCGCCCGCTCCGTAGGGCGATCGAAGTTATAAGCTACCGCGGCCTCAGATGGGCTTAGGATTAGTGATTTAGGGGGCCCAGTGGGATGGATGAGCGGTGCGGGAGAGGGTGTGGTGGTAAGGAGGATAGGCGAGGGGTTAGTGGCAGTGGGTGCGAGCGGAAGCGGGGATATAAAAGTGGATGGAGGTGTGATGAGTGGAGGGTTAGACGGAGGTATGGCGATAGTGGATGTAAGCACGAGCGGGGAGGGGGTGACAGTAACGGATGTGAGCAATAGTGAGTGCGACGGAGGCGCGGGTGATGGTGCGTGTGATAGAATAGGGGTAAATGGGAGGACGAGTGGAGGAGGAGTTTGGTGTGTAGGTATAAGGATAGGTGAAGCGGGAGGATTATGGTAGTTGTAGTGAAGGGCCATGACCTGCGGCGTGGAGTTATCGTCGTCGAAGGACCATCCGGGGTTAGGAGCCGGGGGTTGGACGACATTGACCTGAGCTGGTGCCGGCGGCGGAGGCTGCGGAGCAGGAGGATGGTTTGGCATTGGGTTTTGATGAATCCCCAGGTCTTGCACCGGCTGCTGTTGCTGCTGCGGCTGTGGCTGCTGTACCTGTTGCTGCTGTACTTGCTGCCTCGGCGGCTGCCTTCTCTTCTCTTTGATTTCTATGATGGCCCGGTGCATTTCGGCCCAATCTATCCTTTGTCCTTCATGAAGATCATATACTAGGTCCCGGAATTGAAAACACCCTTCAATGGTATGTCCCGGTTGCCTGTGGAACATACAATACTTCGTCTAATCAACGGCCAAATTCCAGTTGGGCCGTTCCGGAGGGAGCTGTATGGCATTCACCGACATGAGGGCTGAAAAGATGTCTGTGAGTGATTCTGGCAAGGGTGGGTACTGAGCTCTTTTAGGAGCCAGGCACTTGTTGTTAGGGCTGTTGTTGTAGCCGTTGGGTGGAGGGATGTTGTGGTATTGCGGAGGTGGTGGTGGTTGTTGCGGTGCGGTGTAGGTGTTTTGTGGAATGGTGAAGGTGGGCGGAGGGTTTTGCGGAGTGGCCTGGTAGTTTTGGGGAGCGGGATTTTGTGGAGTGCGGGGATTTTGAGGGAAGCGGAAGGGTGCGGCTTGAAAAGGGAAAGCAACGGCTTGAACTTGCTCGTTTGTTTGGACCCCCTCGGTGACCGGCCCTTGAGGTTTCTTGTGATACTTGGGCTTTTGGTTTTCAAATAGTGAGTGTATGGGGGAATCCTTGAACTGAGTTTGAATGAAGGCGCTCGGCTATAGAGTTGGTGCATGTTGGCTATGTCGTTCATGGCCAGGATATTTCGGAAGGTCGGAGTAGCATTGGAAATAAGTAACTTGACCTTCTCTTCCTCCGGAATATGGCCGGGCACTCTAGCGGCCATTTGCCTCCACCTATCTGTGTAAGTAGCAAACTCCTCATCCGGTTTCATTTTTTCGGCCACCATATCTGTGAATGAATATTCCGGGCCAACTCTATCTTGGAACCTCTGAATAAACTTATCCTTCACTGTCTTGAAGCTCTCGGCGTCTTCCAGTGGCAGAGAGTAGAACCATTCCAACGCAACGCCGTCCAATGATCGACGGAATAAATACGCCATAAGGCGATCATCATATTGGAACTGAGCCGATTCATACAAGAAATCCCTCACGTGAATAAAGGGATTGCCATTCCCGTCATATTTGCGATAATTGGGGAGCTCGGATTGCGGAGGGAACCGGATGTTCTGAAAGCTAGGAACCGGAACATCTGCCAAGGATTGTGGGCCAACCCACTTCTGGAGGAAATCGAGTTGTTGTTGCATGGTGGCCCATTTATCAAGTAATTCCTACTCTCTAGAGGGAGCAGGGGTAGTGAGCGATGATGGCTGAAGTTGGGGAGCAGAAGGGTGGATTGTGGCAGAAGGTGGGAGCCCATAAGCAGGAGCAGAAGGATAAACGGCCGAAGTAGGGGGCCCATAAGAAGGATATTGGGCCTGAACTTGACCCAGATTGGAGTGGGCTTGGACAACCCCTGATTGAGGGTGCAGGAAGTCGGAGGGGCCCATGAGGACTTGCGGAACCGTCGGGCTAGGCATATGATGATCTGCCTGAATGAAAGAAGGGACATGAGACTTCCCCTTGTCAAAAGATTGCTGGGCCGAAGTAGAAGATTGGCCCGTCTCCATGCCAGTGAATGTGATGGTCCGGGGTTGGACCAGAGTAAGATTAATTGGAGTGAGCTGGATGGAAGGATTGGATTGACCCTGCACAATCATGGGAGGGGAGATATTGGATCCTTGCATGGCCTGATAGACAGTTTGGAGTTGGGCCGGATCCAATTGGGCCATCATCTGGAGAATGGAGCCCGCAGAAGGAGTAGTGAAAGAAGGGGTAGCTTGACCACCTTCCATGGAGGTAAAGGACGGAAGAGGGGCTGTCCCCTCTCCAGAAGAGAACGAGGTAACCCTAGCAGAGTTTTCAAGAAGCCCTTGAGGAAGGGAATCCTCTTGGGAATGGGGAGGATTGAGAGAAGCCATGGTGGGTTCGAAAAGAGGATTTGAGTAGAACCTGGAGAAGGAATTGACCCTAGAAGGTGCTTCTAACTGACGAAAACAACTCCACATGCAACGAACAACCTCAACAAGATGCAAACAACACAACACAAACACGCAATGAGCAGCCAAACTTAGACGATTTATAACAAAGATGTAAGTAACAAGAGATGAAGACACTCAGAGTCAAGCAAGTTGTTTAAGATGATGCTTCAAGACTCTTATGATTTCCCCTTTGGAACTTTAGTGGATTGATTAATGTGAGCTCTCAACAATGGGTCCTTGATAGGAGATGGGTGTAAAGCTTGGTTTGACTCTAAATGTGATCACTCCCTCACTTATGCAATCCTAGACATGGGGTGGGAAAGGTACAACCGGCCCAGCGTCCGTGTGGGAATCCACGGCTCGCGGGGACTTATGGAGGTCCCTGGTGTGATTTCCTAGTCGGCCCCAAGGAATATGGAGACGAGAGGTCCGCACACCAAGGTAGGAAAATGCAATCTAATGTATGAAAGTATGAATGAACCTATGTGCACCGGAGTGCATGCAAATTCTAACCTAGAATCTAGCAAACAATTATGCACACAACGATGTAAGTATGTAAACCAACCAAGGAGGAAGTCAGATAACACCCAAGCAAGAATATCACAGCAAAAACTGCAGAAATAGAATGCACCTCGGGATGCGTACCTGTCTGGAGTGTAACGGTCTAGAAGACCCGCGTCAGAAATATATAACGGTTAGAGGCCAGACCGCCAGAAGCAATATAACGCAGGGACCCAAGACCGTCGTATGAGCCAGAGAGCCAAAAATAAACCAGAAATAGAAGGAAAATTCGTGAAAAGCCCAAACAGCAGGATGAGGAGTGTAACGGTCTAAAGCCCCTGCGTCAAAGTGGAGTGACGCAGGGACAGAGGGCCGTCAGACTACCCAGAGAACCAGAAACAAGAGGAAGTAAGAGGGAAATCCGAGGAAACTAAACAAGAAAATGATGGCAAGTTTAAACAGAGATCGAGACACGATTGGCACAAGTTGTCCCACCGTGATCGCCAAAAAATTATCTGTTGATTTGTTTTGCTTCTCTTCTTCTTTTTGTTTTGATGTGTAATAAAGATGATAAGCAAAAATCAAAGATCTCAATCAACCCAAGGATATGTGAACCATGAACCTAGGCAATCAGAACAAGCTCTAGCATGGGCATTCTATCTCAATCATCAAGCTAAACTAAGGGAATAAAGAAAAACACACGCCAGGGCGTGGAGCAAGAGCAAACAAAAACACACCGCAAGGGTGGAGCAAATAAAGGAAATAAGAGATATGAGATGGAGATAAAGGTAATGCCCAATACTAAGAAAGAACGTGGTCACCACCAAAGTAAACACAAGCCAGAGACTTGAAAATACCTTGGAAATAGGTGGAGGAAGCACTCGCCCACAGGAGAGAGAAAACCAATGAAATCTGCAGATCAACCGAATGTAACGGTCCAGACCCCGTGCGTCACAGGAATGTGACGGTCTCCAGATGAGCCGTTAGAGAAGCCTGACGCGCCTGCACAAGACCGTCAGAAAACCTGTAGTAATAGCTTGTGGACTCTTTTAGCTCCAACTCTTCCAGCCGGCCAGAAGACTTGGGCCTCGCGTAGTGAACCTGTAAACCTGCCAAAGAATGTGAAAACACAAGAAGACAAACCCAGATTACCCCTTTAAACAAGCGTAGTATCAATTCTTAAGGAAATTAAGAGCATGCAAAAGGAAAGGGAAGTACCGGGAAAGTTTTGTTTTTTAACCCCTCTGGACGTTTTTAAAAGATAGGAGGATGTTTAGATGATGAAAACCAGATGCAGAACGTGGAAACAAGGAGAGGGACAATGCTTATGATGAGAGGGAGAAGGAATAACACAATATGCAATGATGGAAACTCAAACACAATGAAACGAATACTCCCTTCACCATGAAGCAGATGGACGTGAGAGACAAGTCTCCTTGGTTGGATGTGGCTCCAGAATGCAGCAGCACTTCGACGCGAACTCCAGATCTTCCTCTCTCAGGCCATGAAGTTAAGGGTGCTATTTATAGGCCCTCAAACTCTCCGGTCGAGCAGAGGATAATCCAGCAAGAAAAGAGGATAACTCTTAGCAAATCCTTGAAGATAATATCACCAAGGGTCCATAGAAACAAACAGAAGGTTCTGAGGATCAGATTTGGAAGATAAATCACCAGATCAAACTCTTATCTCTACCACGGAGTAGCAGAGAAAAGAGGCCTGAACTGCCAGGACTCTCTGTTGAATGTAACGGCTGCACGACAGACCGTCATAGGTAAATAACGCGTCCGGGAGATACCGTCACATTCAACCTTATCTCAAAAGAGATAAGATCAACGGGAAGAAGATCAAAGAAGTTGGGACTCTGCAAGATATGCAACGGCCATGGTTGGACGCATTGGAAGAAAGTGACGGCTGCATGACAGACCGTTAGAATCAATGGGCAAGCCAACATATAAGGATTGAAACAAAGCCTTAAGTTGTAGGACTCTTCAAGATGTAACGGTCCAGGGACAATGCGTTAGAAGAAAGTAACGCCCCATGTGCAGACCGTTAGAAACAACGAGGATCCAAATGATAAGAGGGCTTGCTAAGCTTCATTCAAGGCGAGACATCACAGAACCATACTCAACCAAGGAGCTAAGACCCATGAAATAAGCTTCAAACTGATCAAGGAGACTCAAGGAATGAATGAATAGCTGGGAGCATCACATAGAGTGAACAAGGAGATGACCCGACTTATCGGTCATAAAACGGGTGTCAACACTTGTGACTGGCACACTCACACACTAATAAACCGAAATGAAATAAACAAGAATAAAAAGAACGATAAAACGAATACAAAAGATGAATGCTAAAAAGTGCGTCCACAGTAGGCAGAAGAACGAACGTGATGGGTACAAAATGTCCCACCGTGATCGCCAAAAGATGTAGATTGTAAAATCGACCACCCCAAAAATAATAATAGTATAACGCATCAAACAATGATGATAAGGAAGATAAAGGGGGTGGGTGCGCATACAATAAAGATAGATAAAAAATGATCTGTGATCGCCACCGAAGCCTATAACGTGCCAAATAGTGTAAGACTAAAGAGGAGGGGCACGCTACTTACCTCGGAAATGGAAAGAAGGCCGAAGGAGGGGCTGATCATTAACGCGGTTACCAGTATGGTCACGTTCAAGAAACGCGGTGTAAATGTGTGCCGCGTTCTCAATAAAGAAGCGTGATGTGCAGATCCGTTCCTTCCTTGCTCCAAGGCCAGCCAAGGTGCAAGGGCCTCACGTCTTCTTCTTCCTATGCCTACAAAATAATGAAAACCACCCAGAGAAAGCCCATTAGAGTGCAATTAAGTGCAGAATCTATCCCTATTTTCAATGAAAACATACAAAAAGAGGGCTAAATCACCTGGGGGTTTTGGTGGTTTTAAACCCCTGTGGGAGGGCAAAAATTGAGTTTGGTGTATGTGTGTGTATAAGCGTGTATTTGATAAAAGAAGCTAACTTGGAGGGATTATGCGATGCTATGCAAAGATTGAAATGAACTAAAAGACGTTAAGGGGAAAGAAGAAGAAGAACAAAGAAGAACAAAACAAAAAAATGCCCTATAATATTCCCTGAGTGACAGAAGGACGAGGGATTAAGGATCTCTAATGAAGCATAGCCTCGCCCTCCCCTCGTGGTCGAATCCTCTGAGTTGCATCCTTTGGAATCGACGGCCAAGGGTCGAATTTATAGGAGAAAGAGAACCTAGGAACCCTAGGACGGAGTGCAAAAGATTAAAGGATTTGGAGGTCCAAAATTAGTTAATCCTACCGATTATTGAGGGGGAAAGATTCCTAAAAGGATTGGGAACTTTCCTTGATTGAATCGAGCCCCGAAACTTACCCAGAAAGGGTTCTAGAGAGATCAAAAATCAGAAAGAATGAGTTTCGGTCAGACAGGGTTTCTGACTGAGAATGTGGTCAAGGACAGGGCCGCGACTATTAAAGAAAGCGGTTGCACAACCAACCACAATAGAGGTCAAAGTTAGTTGGTCAAAGAGTCAAAGAGTTATAAGAACACGGCCTGATTTTGACCGTGATAATGAACGCGGTCAACAGAAATACCACGTTAATCCGGAATAATTGGCGTCTTCATCTCTGACGTAAAATTAAAACAATTTATTTTAAAAGAATTGGCGCCTTTGTAAAAAGTCATTAATTTAGTTGGTGTCTGACATTAATTCTTATTAACATGCTTGGTGTTTATTGCACAATCATAACGCGGTGGTGTGTGTGACCGCGTTCCTTCTGGGCCGGTCAAGACATCGGGCTGATATCCAGGGCACAAAGATTGGACTTAAAGGCTAAAGATGGATAGAAAGATCTCACAAATGGTCTAGAAAATCAACCAACTAATGATCAATTGGGGTATTAACAAGGAGAACAAGAAAAATGGCTCAACTCGTGGGTCGAAAATGGGTGTCTACACCTACCATGAAGGTTAGGTCGACACACCCTTACCATTGATAGAGAAAATTGATCTGCAGAACCATTGTAGGGCGACACACTTCCGATGTGTGTCGACACACTCTGACCTCACATGAAAATATTTGTTCTGTAGGTCGACACACTTCCAAGGTGTGTCGACGCACTCTGAACACTAACCAAGCCTGCTTGTTGAAGTTTGTCGACTTACCAAAAGGTCAGTCGACCGGACTTTGTCTGTGAGTCGACTTATCTGTTGAAGCAGGTCGACTCATCTGAGAATCAGGTGTTGACACCCGTTTTATACCCAATAAGTCGGGTCATCTCCTTATTCATTCCTTATGATGCTCCGAGTTATTCATTCTTTGACGAGTCTCTTGATCAGTTGAAGCCTGTTTCTTGGGTCTTAATTCCTGGATTAAGATGTGGCTCCTGGTGGCATTTCGTTGGTAAAGCTTGGTAATCCTCTTCATTATATTTTTTGAACCTCAATGATAATAACGGTCCCAGTCCGGCGCGTTTCTTACTTCTGACGCATGGGTCCTGGACCGTTACTCTTTGAAGAGTCCTAAAGGCTAAGGCCTCGTGGTCAGTGCTTATCCTTTTAATTCTACATTGATAATAACGGTCTGTCGTGCAGTCGTTGTTTCTCTGTGACGCCCTATGCCTTGGCCGTTGCTTCCTTGAAGAGTCCAACTTGTTGGGTCTTCTTCCCGTTGATCTTATCTCTTTGGGATAGGGTTGAAAGTAACGGATGATCCTTGGTGCATTACTTCCAAGTGGCGGTCTATCGTGCAGCCGTTACTTCCTTCCGAGAGTCCTGGCAGTTCAGGCCTTTTCTCTGCTACTCCGTGGTTGAGATAAGAATTTGGATTAACGTTATCTCTTTCAAATCCGATCCTCAGGACCTCCCGTTTGATTCTATGGACTCTTGGTGATATTATCCTCAAGGATTTGCTAAGAGTTATCCCTCTTTCCTGCTGAATTATCCTCTGCTTGACCTACGAGTTTTGAGGGTCTATAAATAGAACCCTTGAATTCATGGCAAAAAAAGGGGGGGGGGGAGATTTGAATTCACGACTAAGTGCTGCCGAACTCAGGAGCCATCTTCATCCAGGAGGAGCTATTTCCCACGTCCATCCATCTTCCAATCAAGGGAGTCCTTTAGTTTTATCTTTCAAGTTTATCATTGCATGCTTGAGTTCTTCCTTGGTTTTTCCTCAAACAAAGCATTGTCCCTCCTCTTCCTCCACATTTTTCACTGTTCTTTAAGCATATAAACATCCTTCCAAGCTTTTAAAACACCCAGAGGGGTTAAAAAACCAAAAAAACTCCCCGGTAATTCCCTCTCCTTTTGATGTTCTTAAGATTTTTAAGAATTGATGCTATGCTTATGAAAATGGCTAATTGAGGTTGTCTTGTCTTGTCTTTCTACATCTTTGGCAGGTTTACAGGTTCATTAGCACGAGGCCCAAGTCTTCTAGCCGGCTGGAAGAGTTGGAGTTAAAAGGATTCAAGCTTTACTACTGCAGGTTACCTGACGGTCTGGTGCAGGCGCGTCACTATCTTCTGGCGGTCTATCGTGCGGTCGTCGCTTCCAAGCGACGCACAGGGTTCTGGCCGTTACTTCCAAGTTGATCTGCAGGCTTTCCTTAGTTTTCTCTCCCGTGGGCGGGTGCTTCATCCACCTATTTCCAAGGTATATTCAGGTCTTTTGACTTGTGTTTACTTTGGTGGCGATCACATCTTTCCTTGGTATTGGGCATTAGCTGTCTTCTTCATCATATCATCTTTACTTTCCTTGCTTGCTCCACCTTCACGGTGTGTTTTTATTTACTCCTTGCTCCACGCCCTGGCGTGTGTTTTCCTTTTTCCTTAGCGTAATTTGACTGAGATAGCATGCCCATGCTAGAGCTAGCTATGATTGCCTAGGTTCATGTTCACATGTTCATAGGTCGTGAGTAGATCTTTGATTGCTTGTTTGTCATCTTGCCATGTTACTTTGCAAACCTCAAAAGTAAGATAAAAGGTAGGCAAATAAATATCAACAGATAATTTTTTTGGCGATCACGGTGGGACAGCTTGTGCCAATCGTGCTCTTGATTCTTGTTCAAAACCTGCCATCATCTGCTTGTTGAGTTGCCCTTTGTTTCCCCTTTGATTAATGCATATTCTGGATTTCTGAGTTCTATGACGGCCAGGTGTCCCCGCGTCACAGTTCTCTGACGCAGGGGCATTAGACCGCCGCTTTGGTTCTGCTGTGTGAGCATCCACGGGCTTTCCGGTTACTTCTGCTTGGTTTTGGTTCTCTGGCTCATCTGACGGTCTCATCCCCCTGCGTTATATATTATCTGGCGGTCTGGCCTTCGACCGTTATTTCTCTCTGACGCAGGGGCCTTCGACCGTTACTCTCCTGGCAGGTACGCATCCGAGGTGCATTTATTTCCGCAATTTTTTGCTGTGATTTATTGCTTGGGTGACACTTGACCTTCCTCTTGCTTTGCTCATATCTGTATATCATGGTGTGCACTATTGATTGCTAGATTGTCAGGCTAGACTTTGCATGCACTCCGGTGCACATAGGGTCATTCATCTCTTCATACATTAGATTGCATTTTTCTACCTTGTTGTGAGGACCTCTCGTCTCCATACTCCTTGGGGCCGACTAGGAAATCATAGCAGGGACCTCCATAAGTCCCCGCGAGCCGTGGATTCCCACACGGACGCCGGGCTGGTTGTACCTTTCCCACCCCGTGTCTAGGATTGCATAAGTGATTGAGTGGTTACACTTAGAGTCAAGCCAAGTCCCATATCCATCTCCTATTAGGAACCCATTGTTGAGAGTACATATCGATCAATTCACTAAAGTTCCAAAGGAGAAAACATAAGAATCTTGTCGCATCATTCTAAACAACTTGCTTGATTTTTGAGTGTCTTCATCTTTTATCACTTACATCTTGTTAAAATCACCCAAGTTTGGTTGCTTATTGTGTGTTTTGTGTTGGTTGTTTTTGCATTTTGTCAAGGTTGTCCGTTGCATGTGGAGTTGTTTTCGTCCGCCTGAATCGTCTTCTCCAGTCGCTTCTTCCTTCACGTTCTATTCCAATCCCCTCTTCGAACCCACCATGGCATCCTTCAATCCTCCGCGCTCCCAAGAGGACTCTCTTCCTCAAGGGCTCCTTGAGAACCCCCCTAGGGTTGCCACCTTTCCCTCCGGAGAAGGGACCGCCCCTCTCCCGTCCTCCACATCTGCGGGAGGTAGTCAAGGTACCCCTTCTCTTTCTACTCCTTCCGCGGGCTCCGTCCTTCACATGATGGCCCAATTGGACCCGACTCAACTTCAAGTCCTATATCAAGCTATGCAAGGGTCCAACGCTTCTCCCCCTGCCGTTGTTCAAGGTCAATCTAATCCTTCCATTATCGGGCCGTCCGTTCAGCCCACTCCGATTGACCTCACTCCGGTCCAACCCCGGACCATCACTTTCGCTGGCATGGAGATGGGCCAATCTTCCAATTCAGCCCATCAGTCTTTTGATAAAGGGAAATCGCCTATCCCTTCTTTTGTCCAGGTGGATCATCACAATTTTGGTTCGGTGCCTTCACAGCTTCTCATGAACCCTTCTGATTTCTTACACCCTCAGCAAGGGGTGGCCCAAACTCACTCCCATCCGGGTATATCTCAGGCTCAATATCCTTCTTACGGGCCCCCTATTTCCACCGTCTATCCTTCTACTCATGCCTATGGGCCTCCCCCATCTGCCACCCTCATTCCATCCGCTCCTCAACAATCGGCGTCCTTCACTACCCCTGCTCCCTCCCAAGAGCAGGACTTGCTTAACAAGTGGGCCGCCATGCAGCAACAACTTGATTTCCTTCAGAAAAGGGTTGGCCCACAATCCTTGGCTGATATTCCTATTCTGAGCTTCCAGAACATTCGGTTCCCTCCGCAATCAGAGCTCCCCAACTACCGCAAGTATGATGGGAACAGCAATCCCTTTATCCATGTGAGGGATTTTCTATATGAATCGGCGCAGTTCCAATATGATGATCGCCTCATGGCATACTTATTCCGCCGATCCTTAGATGGAGTTGCTCTGGATTGGTTCTATTCTCTGCCACTGGAAGAGGCCGAGAGTTTTAAGGTAGTTAAGGACAAATTCATTCAGCGATTTCAAGACAGGGTCGGACCAGAATATTCATTTACAGACCTAGTAGCCGAAAAAATGAAACCAGAGGAAGACTTCGCCACCTATGCAGACAGGTGGAGGCAGATGGCCGCCAGAGTGCCTGGCCACATTCCGGAGGAAGAGAAGGTCAAACTGCTAATTTCCAATGCCACCCCGACCTTCCGCAACATCCTGGCAATGAATGATATAGCTAACATGCATCGACTCTACAGCCGGGCGCGCTTCATACAGACTCAATTCAAGGACTCCCCCATCCATTCTCTCTTCGAAAGCCAAAAGCCCAAGTACCACAAGAAACCACAAGGGCCAGTTACCGAGGGAGTCCAAACAAACGAGCAAGTGCAAGCCGTTGCTTTTCCATTTCAGGCCGCACCCTTCCGCTACAACCAAAACCCCCGCAATCCACAAAACACCGCTCCACAAAACTTCCAGGCCACTCCACAAAACCCTCCCTCCGCCTTCACCATTCCTCAAAACACCTTCACCATTCCACAACAACCACCGCCACCATCACAATACCATAACGTCCCTCCACCCAACGGCTACAACAACAACAACCCTAATAGCAAGCGTCCAGCTCCCCGGAGAGCCCAGTATCCTTCATTGCCAGAGACACTTACAGATATTTTCTCGGCACTCATGTTAGTAAATGCAATCCAACTTCCTCCGGAACGGCCTGTTTGGAACCCGGCAGTTGATCAGACTAAATATTGCATGTTCCATAGGTAGCCAGGCCATACCATAGAAGGATGTTTTCAGTTCCGGGATCTGGTATATGACCTTCATGAAGGGCAGAGAATTGACTGGGCCGAAATGCATAGGGCCATTGTAGAGATTAAAGAGAAGAGAAGGCAGCCGCAGGGGCAGCAAGTGCAGCAGCATCAAGCACCGCAGCCGCAGCAGCCGCCACAACAGCAGCAACCACAACAAGTACAAGACCTAGGCATCCACCAGAACCCGATGCCAAGTCATCCACCTGCTCCTCAGCAGCAGCCGCCGGCACCAGCACAAGTAAACATGGTTCAACCACCGGCCCCCAATGCTGGGTGGTCCTTTGATGAGGATGGCGCCACACCGCAAGTAATGGCCTTCCACCACAACCTCCGCAACCATTCCTTCATCCTCCCCACACAACCGACACCCTCTCCGCTCGTCCTACCATCCACACCCGCTCCAGCAAACCCTCTACCGCTCTCCATCCCATCGTTCCCTCCAACACTTACTCCCCTCACCATCATCACACCACCACCTAATCCTTCGCCCACTCTCAAGCATCCACTAGCCTTCCCTCCACCCGCATCAACATCCATCACCACCGTACCTTCCACCAACCCCTCACCTATCATCCGCTCACCCCCCATTAACCTCACCAACCCTACGCTCCACCAAATCACCTTCCCCGCACCACCTGTCCCACTCGTCCACCCTACAGGGCCCGTCATACTCTCTTCGGATACTGCGGCAAACTGTGCCTTAAGGAGCGGGAAGATGTTCCATCGGAGTTACGTTACTACTTCTAATCCCCAGTCCTCTCAGTCGGTGGCCGAGCAAGAGGAAGCTGAACCACTACCGGGTACTCAATATGACTTGTTACATCATCTGGATCGAGTACCCGCTAAGATATTTGTACTGGAGCTAATCAAAAGGTCTACCCTTCATCAGGATGCACTAAGGGACTTCTTACAGAAGGTAATGGTTAGCGAAGACATGGCAGTCGACAGCTTACCAACGGCATTAGCAACTATCTCCAAAAGGGCCGGCAATTACATTCACAGAAACCGAGCTTGCACCTCCGGGGGCTCGGCAAATGCCGCTCTGCATAACAATTATCCTGAACAAAGTCAACATTGAAGCAGCACTGGTTGACACGGGGGCCTCAATTAATGTTTGCCCACTTAGCACCCTCCGGGTATGCAACATATCTGAAGAGTTACTACGGCCTACTCCCACCACTATAGCAGCATATGACAACTCAAGGCGAGCATGTCACGGCATAATCACCATTCAGGCAGAGCTCGGGCCCCTTACTATGGTCGTGGAATTCTATGTTCTCGATATCGACCCTATGTTCAAGGCTATCTTGGGTCGTCCCTGGATTGACACGCTTGGCGCCGTACCCTCCACCGCACATCAGTGCGTTAAATTCCCCTTCCAAGGGAGGGTCGTCAAGGTCAAGAGCTTGTCCACAGTACAGACAGTCAAGGCCATCTCAGATCAAGTTCTTCCCACACTCTGGCCGAGCAGCCGACCCGTTCTGTCAGTACTTGATTTAAACTTTCCTTGGGCTTACACATCTCCCAAGCCCATCACTACCCCAGTCAATGTCAAAATGAAGCCGCAGATCCGAGATTCAAAGGGGTGGAATATTATATTGAAACTGGGCTATCAATCGGGGAGAGGCCTCGGAGCGCAACTGCAAGGAATGACTAAGCCTATACCCAAGGGAAAGAAAATGGGCAGAAGAGGCCTCGGTTACAAGGAAACGGCATTATCTATGATGGGTGATTCTGGGCCACTCACCTGGGATTATCGCGAGCACTTTGTCAAAGGGCCTCTCCAGCCTGGCACATTAGCTCCAAAGCCGGTTCAGCCAAAAAGGGATGTAGTTTGTCCGATTGCAGGTCCGCCTTCCTTGCCAAGAGGGTCAGATGATGACATGCTCGACTACAACCAGGCCCTGTCGAGGCTCTTTTATGAGGAAGAGCGCCAGAAGCAACAAGAGGTTCGGCTCGTACAGTGGAGGCCGAAGAAACAGCCCGCGGTTAAATTGCAGAAGGTGGAGAGCTCTCCAGTTATCTTCTCTTGGTCTCCCTTACGCTTCCAATCCATCTTACAGCAAAGGGAGTTCATATCCCGCCTTCCTCCTGTCATGATAAATCCATCCGTCATTGATCCACCAGAGATTCTATTCATTCCGTGTGCTTGCGGGAAATGCCCGCGCATTGATCTATCCACTCTATTTACTCCTCCTTCTCTCAATGCTCAACTCCACGAGATGTGGTTCTCTTCTTCTGATCCCTTCTTTGATTGCATCTTCCCCGAGCTGTTCCCTATGCAGCTCCCACCTCCTCCATCTTGCTATGTAGTCTCCGCTGATCTCCAAAAAAAAAAAAAAAACGTCAAATTTGAAACGGAGATTTCAGTGGAAGATTACGCTATTCTGTCTCCATCCTCCTCCTCCCAAGGGCACGAGTCCCCTGCTCCTCCCCTTCCACTAGGCCTTTTCTCCCCTAGGATAGGGTTAGGGTCTAGTGAGTCTAAGGAAGTAGAGTCAGTTAGGTCTAGAGAAGTCGGGTCTTGTTCTAGGTCGTCCAATCCTTCCCATCCTGAGCCGCGCCCGCTCGCGCGTCCTTCCCGATCTATTCCTGATAGGTTCTTGCAAGATCTAGCTCAGCGGTGTCATGCTCTTTTGAAGTGCCCGGAATTCGTCGCCACAGCAATTATGATTAAAGACGAAGAGGAAATAGAAGGGGGATGGAGTGACGACGGATTAGGCGTCTATGAAGTTTTGGATGAGAAGGATCCAATAGATGAAGACAGCGATATAGAGGACACTGCCGACTTATATACACAAGGACTAAAGAGATTCGACCAGCCGTCGACGGCAGTGGATGAACCTACAAAGGAAATCAACTTGGGAACAGAAGAAGACCCAAGGCCCATCATTATTTCAGCTGATCTCCCTTTACAGGTAGAAGAAGATCTAATTAAAGTACTAAGGGAGTATAGCGATTCTTTCACCTGGTCTTATGAGGACATGCCAGGTCTTGACCCCTCCTTAGTGGAACATCGACTCGTGCTTAAACCAGGGGCAACACCTGTTAAACAAAGGTCAAGAAGATTTCACCCCCACATGGCCTTGAGGATCAAAGAAGAGGTCGACAAGCTATATAAGGCCAAGTTCGTCAGAGTAGTCTTATATCCCCAGTGGGTGGCGAACATAGTCCCTGTTCTCAAGAAGGATGGAAAAGTGCGCATATGCATTGATTTCAGGGACCTAAACAAAGCATGTCCCAAAGATGATTTCCCGCTACCTCATATAGACGTCCTAGTGGATAACACTGCCGGGTATGAAGCTCTGTCATTTATGGATGGGTACTCGGGCTACAATTAAATCCGTCTCGCTCCGGAAGATCAAGAGAAAACTTCCTTCACCACGCCCTGGGGCACGTATTGTTATGTGGCTATGCCATTTGGGTTGAAGAACGCAGGCGCCACCTATCAAAGGGCGATGATGGCCATTTTCCACGACATGATGCACATATACATGGAAGCTTACGTGGATGACATCTTGGTGAAATCAAGAACAAAAGAAGAACACCCCTCTATTCTGGCTAAGGTGCTGCAGAGAGCCAGGGAGTATAAGCTTAAGATGAATCCGAAGAAGTGTGTATTCGGAGTCTCTTCAGGGAAGTTGCTAGGGTTCATAGTGAGCAAACGGGGGATCCAGATTGATCCTAATAAAGCACAGGCCGTCATGGACATGCCTCCGCCAAAGAACATTACGGAACTTCGAGGATTGATTGGTAGACTGCAATTCATTAGAAGATTCATATCTCAACATTCTCAAAGGTGCCGCCCGTTCTATGAATTGCTTAAGGCGGGGGTCAAGTTCGAATGGAATCAAGATTGTCAAAAAGCCTATGAGGACCTCAAAGAGTACCTGTCCAATCCCCCGGTTTTGCAACCTCCTGTCCCTGGGAAACCCCTAATCCTATACATCTCGGTTATTGAGGACTCCCTAGGGGCGGTCTTAGCACAAGTGGATGATGAAGGGAAAGAGCGAGCCGCGTACTACCTTTCTCGGCTATTTAATCCAGCTGAATCCAAGTACACCGCTATGGAGAAGACTTGTGCCGCCTTAGTATGGGTAGCTCAGAAGCTTAAACATTACTTTCTCGCCCACCCAGTTAGGTTGATCTCTAGAATGGATCCGATCCGTTATCTCCTAGAAAAGCCCGTCCTTTCTAGTAGGTTAGCTCGCTGGCAGAGCTTCCTCTCTCAATTTGACATCACCTTTGTTGTTCAGAAGGCAGTCAAAGGATATGCCATTGCTGAGCATCTTGCACATCTCCCTATTCCTCATACCGATTCCATTCAGGATGATTTCCCTGATGAGCATCTCTCTGTCCTTTCCCATCATCCCTTCTGGTCTCTGCACTTCGACGGTGCATTCAACTCTCAAGGCCAAGGGATCGGGGCGGTCTTGCTTACTCCAGAGGGAGTAACCATCCCCTTCGCTTATCATCTGCGATTTCCTGCTACCAACAACATCGCTGAGTATGAGGCTCTCCTGGCCGGCTTGAAGCACGCCTATCTCCTAGGCACGCGCTATTTAAACATCATAGGAGACTCTCAGCTCGTTCTACGGCAAGTTCTGTCCACTTACCGTACTCGTGACCCCAAGCTCAAACCTTATCAAGATTTGGTCACGCTCATTGCTAAGCGATTCCGTAAGCTGATCTATATCCATACTCCCCGTTCTCTGAACATTCTAGCTGATGCTTTGGCATCTCTTGCTTCCTCCTTATCTTTTTCTCTCAGTCGTAGTACTGAGACCATCGTCGTCCAGAGATTGGACGCACCTTCTCTTCAAGATCCTTGGTTCATCAGCCTTAGGAAATCTGTAGAGGCGAGAGTTGAGAAGGAAGATCTCAAGGAAGTTTCATTAACCGAACTAGAGGAGATTCTGGACGAAGAAGAATTACCTTGGTATCATGAAATCGAGTTGTTTTGCAAAGAAGGGTCATTTCCAGAAGGGGCAAAGGCTGAGCAGCGTAAAGCGATAAGAAGAGCCACCGCAAGGTACACTATCATTGCAGGAGAACTGTATAGGCGTGCCACTAATGGAATGCTCATGAGATGCTTAGATGATGTAGAAGCTTGGAAAGTGGCTGAAGCAGCCCATTCTAGCGAGTGTAGAGGTCATGTCAATGGCCAGGCTCTAGCAAAGAAGATCCTTAGGCAGGGCTACTACTGGCCCACTCTGGAGGAAGATTGCTCCCTCTATGTCCGGAGGTGTCTCAAATGCCAACTCCATGCTGATAAAATTCACTCTCCAGCTTCGTCCCTCCATCCTATGACTGCTCCTTGGCCTTTCTCTATGTGGGCTTTCGACGTTGTCGGCCCACTCGGTGATCCTAATTCTCAGATCAAGCAGAAATCATTCATCCTCACCGCTACTGAGTACTTCACCAAATGGGCCGAAGCCGAGGCATACGCAGAGATCAAAGCTACAACGGTGTGCCGCTTTATCATGAAGAATATCATCTCGCGGTTCGGAGTGCCAAGCAGCATCATCACCGACAACGGACCCCAGTTCGTCTCCCAAGAGCTTAAGGACCTATGTAAGAAGTTCAATATTACACTGCATCATTCATCTCCATATTACCCTCAAGGCAACGGTCAGGCCGAGGCCACTAATAAAACCCTTCTTAAAATCATTAAGAAAACATGCGAAGCACATAAATTTTCCGATTGGCCTGAAAGATTGGTGGAAGCTCTATGGGCTTACCGCACCTCCGTCCGTACCCCTACAGGACAAACTCCCTACTCTCTGACTTACGGGATGGAGGCGGTGCTCCCATACGAGATCTTAATCCCTTCCCTTAGAGTACAGCTCGATAAGGAACTTAATCTCGATGAACGTCGAGAGGCGTTGCTGGTCCAGTTGGAACTCTTGGATGAGAAGAGGATGAACGCGGCCGATCACGTATCTGTTTATCAAAAGAGGGTTTCGTGTTATTTTCAAAAGAAGGTAATCGAACAAAAATTTTGTAAGGGTGAAATTGTTTTGAAACGCAAATTTATTCGGTCTGCAGGTCCTAGGTCCAAGTTGCAGCCTAACTGGGAAGGGCCGTTTGTAATAAAAGAAGCTTATCCAGGGAATGCTTATCGTTTAGTAAACGCGGAAGGTGAGGAGCTCTCTCACCCGTGGAATGGGTTGTATCTTAAGCGTTTCTTTCCTTAAAAAAAAAAAAAAAATCTAAACCATGTGCTTCTCCGGCAATAAGAACTTCCTCCCTATCTTCAAAAGGAGAGTCTCAAGTAAGGCAATCACACACTACACGACGTCCCTGGTCGGGCTCCTTGTTTAAACGACACCGTTTTTCCTTGGCCGTGCTTTAGGGGAAAGTCAAAGTCCCTGTCCGTTTCATTCTTCGGTTGAATCCAGGGGCAAGGGGTGAATAAGGAGGCGATGACCAATCCAAACTCCCTAACGAGAAGAGGTCTCAAATAGGGGCAAGTCCGTTATGACCTGACGCCACAAGGAACAAAGGAAAAGAAAAGAAAAGGAGTGTTCTTTACAACGAAATCGAAAGCATCATCTTAAAGTCTATGAATGAATTTTCAAAAGCTCCAACAGAAAAAGAAAGCTAGGCATGACAAGAGTGGCAGTACAGTTCCCCGCGGGACGTTATGAGCTCGGTCGCATGCATGCCTAGGTGGACAAAGGTTCGATGGCGGACATAAAAGCCCCGGCACAACAGACCGAATCTCTAATAGGGTTGTACGGTGAGGGAATCAAGTTCTAAAAACTCCCATATCTGGCCTAAAGCTTACCCCCATGATCTTTTTTCCTTTTAGGACTGAGATGAGTACCCTAGGTATGGCATTGGTAAAAACACCGTCACGATGATCGGGTCTCGGCCAGGGGTTGTCACAATATTGCACGCCGATCCCTAGACTCAATCTAAAAGAGGAAGGTCTCGAGTTGCTAGAGAGGCACTGGTTTTTCAAAATCCAAAAAAAAAAACAAAAAAATCCAAAAACAACAAATGTTTCCAAAAAATAAAACAAACATTCTCAAAATCCAAAAACATTAAATACTTTTCAAAACGCCCAAAAATACCATCATATGCATAGCATACATCGCATTTTCATTGTGTTTTCACCTATTTAATAGGGCTCCACCCCCTGACCCAATATCAAGAAACGGTCATTATCTAACTTGCTTCAAGGCAAGGGGTTGAGTCTAAGAACAGATCTAACTTGCTTCATATGTGAGTGTGTGCAGGATACAGGGGCAAGCCCAAAAGCAAAAGCTCACAACTATGCAGGTTCAAGGCATGTAACGCACCAGCATCAGACCGTCACAGTCATGTAACGGGCCCATCGTCGACCGTTACTTTCCTTCAGGCATGGGCCCTCTTCTTTTTTTTTGAACCTTCACTTTAGCGGTCTGAGAACCTACCGTTACTTGAATATAACGACTCGAGACCCATCCGTCACATTCTTCAGAGACCGAGCTCTCGTTACTCTCATTCTGACGGCCTGTCATAGGACCGTTATTTATTTATAGCGGCCCTGCACCCATCCGTCATATCCACCAGAAACCCTGTCTGTTCACATCAGTCTAGCCTTTCAACTATGGAACTCAAGATCATTCAACTATGGCACTCTTATCTCATTCAAGCAAAGATTAATGAAATATAATTCTTGATAAAATTCAACTTCGGTTGTCAATTGCATGATATCTCTCATAAACAAAAAGAAAATCAAGATACATTCAATTTCTTATCCGCAAGAGGGCGGATCTTTCTCAATTCTCTCACATAATCTCGATGTGTTTCGTCGTTCTCTTCAACCTCTGCTTGCCACGGGCGCACCTTGCTGATCTCCCACATGGTCAGCGCGTTTCGGATCGCTCTTTCATCTTCCTCGGTCCCCATCTTCCTAGGTAGAAGGGGAGGGTAGTGTGATAGTGCAGAAGTGCTGATTCGAGGTAATCCGATCTGAAGATGGCATCGGTGCGGGTTGTAGATCGCCATGGTAGTGTTTCCTATTAGCTGGAGGTCCAGGCCTTGGCGCCGTGGTATTTTGAGAAGAGTGCTTCGGAGGACTCTTGGTCGCATGATGAACTTGTCCATTGGAAGAGTGTTGAAGAAGAGGCGCCACTCATCCCGAGTTTTCTTATCCGCTGTCTTGCATTCAACCTGAGGAGAGTATCCAAATGCCCCCCCAATAAAGAAGAGAGGGTGGCTCCCGAAGATTCGGCTTGCAGATGTTATGTCTTCCTTAGGAAGGAATTTGACTCTCACTCCTATCCAACATTCAAGGAGTATCATGGAACCAAACAAAAGTCCTCCTGTACAAGCCGAGCTTAGTCCCTCATAGAGGTATGAGAGGACCGCTTGAGAGATAGACATCCCCTGCCACAGCCCACTAATAATACCAAGATTTTGAATGTCTAAGAGGTGGTCGGTAGTGGTAAAAAGAAAGACTCCACACAAGCAAACCGCCACCGCCTTGGCTATTGCTTCATGTCTCTCCCACTTGTTTTTATAATGAGACACTATCCACTGTGCCAAGGGTATCAAGTGAATGTGGTGTGGGCTGGTCATGGTTCTCACGTCCTTTGGATTGTGAATGAAATCACTCAAGATCAAGGACGGGTCGATAGGCTCGATTGTGTAGCAAACCCGGTCTTCATCCCCCACCTTAGTCTTAGGAAGGGTTAGGTAGGTTTCTACCTCCTCCAATAGGACGGTTGCTTCAAAGGAAGGGAAGATGAAGGTATGAGTTTGTGGATGCCATAATTCCACAAGTGCTGAAAGGCTTGGCCAATCTAAAGATAATTTCTGGAAATTCTTGCCTAAAACCAAGAGAGGTTGGAGGTGCCATGCTTTAAGGATGGATGTGACCTCTATGGGAAGTGCATTTACCATGGGAGCCACCCACTTCAGATTGGAATAGCACCTTGGGCCAGGAAGGGGCTTGAGAAAAGAAAGAGGGAAGTCATGAAAAGAATAAGTGCAGCAAAATTCTAAACTTTGGATGAGTTGTGAGAACTTACCACTCTTTGGACGTTGGAGCTTAAGTGCTTGGGAATTGAGGTTAGCTGTTGAAGCTCTCCATGTTCCCTCCTTGCAGCTTTAGGGCCGGTGTAAGCTTTCTCCTCCATAGCTATTATCTCAAAGCTCCTCTTCATCATGTTTTCTGCTCTTTGAAGGGGACTCCTCAAACCCTAGAACGGAGGTTTCAGCAAAACTGCGATTTTGATTAAGGTTTCAAGTTGCTAAGGCTTATATTTAACTTTGGAAGGATAAGACTCGGACTAGAAGGCTTTATCTTCAATTCGGATAAGTTTTAGTGATGGATCAAGGGGCTAAACCTCAGGTTTTAGTTATCTCGGCTCAATCCGTTTCGGATTACAACCCAGATTCTGACGGTCCATCGCGCGGCCGTTACTTCATTCCGACGCGCCAGCCCTTGGCCGTCGCATTTTCTGAGGGTTTTAATTCCCCGAATCACGTTCTGTGGAGAATGACGGTCCAAGGGTCTACCGTCACTTTATGTAACGCGTAAACCCTGAGCCGTCGCATTCCCAGCCACTCAGTTCCTTCTCTTCTAGGCTAAACACTTCCTGACGGTCTTGCTTATGACCGTCGCTCGATTCTGACGCGTCTCCTTCAGACCGTCGCATTTCCTACTAGTTGCCCTGACTGACTATCGTTCTGCCATGATTAACGGTCTGACCCTTGGCCGTTATTTTTCTCTGACGCACCCTCAGTTGGCCGTCGTTCATCCTGATGCAGTGGGTCTCTGATGATTAACGGTCTCTCGCCAGAGCGCCGTTTGATTATGGCGGTCAGATCTTAGACCGTCACTTTCTCTGCTGCTGAGTTCAGGTTATTCCTTCTGCCCTTGCTTAGACCTGGCGGTCTTTCACATTGTACACCTCATTTTTTGCCTGCATACATCTCATACATTCATCCACATTTCGTCCATCCTGCATTTTTCACATTCATTCATTCACGCTCACATAAAACTAAAAACAAAACAGAAAACTAAAATAAAGGGATCTCATTCCATTTTGCCAAAGGTTCTATACAAATGATAAATAAAAACATAAGAAAGGCATCATTCGGCCGGTCTATCAGCCGGGCCACCATCGTCCTCCCCCTCCTCATGTCTCCTCGTGGGTGGCGGTGCTATGGAAGCACTCTCCTCCTGCTGTCCTCTCTCTGCCCTCTCATTCCTCCGCTGGGTGGAGGAGCTGACGAGGAAGTCCCCTACTGAGCCGCTAGGAGCAGCGCTC
Organism: Amorphophallus konjac; assembly: GCA_022559845.1. Classification (NCBI taxonomy): domain Eukaryota; kingdom Viridiplantae; phylum Streptophyta; class Magnoliopsida; order Alismatales; family Araceae; genus Amorphophallus; species Amorphophallus konjac. The sequence goes on from CM040128.1 coordinate 241,524,511, forward strand.
CTATGTATCCCACTCTGGGAGGTGCACCGCTCTGGTCCCCGGCCGATCATCCGCACCGTCCGCTCCAATGTCTGTAGCTCGATCTTCAGTGTAAAGATCTGACGCCGCGTCTCCCGTGCCTCGGTCCGGTAGCGATCCAAGTCGGCCGTCCCGATCCGGAGCTCCTCCACCTCAGCTCGTGCCTGCGCTAACTCCTTCCGGAGTTGTTCCATCTCTGCATCATCTGGGCGTCGCAGGGTCTCCGCTCTCTGTCGGGCCATCTCTGCCCGTACCAGCTCCGTCTCTGCTCGGGCTCGATCAGTCTCGGCCCGGCTTTTCTCTACCTCGGCTACTGCTGCTGCTAGATCCCTCGCCTGTAGGTTGCATTTCACGTCATTAGTCATAAAGCATTTAATTAGGCATAATCATAAGTTTTTTAGTCTCTTACCCGTTCCGCGAGGGTGGCCTCCGCCTCCTCGGCCAGGGCAACCGCCCGAGCAAAGTCAGCCTCCTGCTCAGCCCTGCCTCCTGCAGGCTGTGAGGAAGACGATGGGGCATCCGGTCCAGCGCGTTGGGCTCCCTCAGCCCGCTGCGTTTGGAAGTCATAAGTTAGTTGACATTTGCATTTGCATCATGAACATCATTCCATCAATCATAGGCATTTAAGTTTTTAGTCTCACCAGGAGCTCCAGGGCAGACCGGTACTCGTCCCGCTGTTGGATGGTGGAGTGGAGTAGCCCTTCCAGCTCCGCTATCCGTCCCTCAGGGTCTAGCTGCAGTTTTAGAAAGCATGAGTCAGCATATATCACATTGCACATTGCATAATAGAAGAGTTTAGAGTTTTTAGTTTGCATACCGGTCGTCAGGTACCTCGGTACACCCGGTCGCCGTAGAGTCGAGCGAAGGCCTTCAGATATGCCTCGTCGCTCTCGTCTCGCTCCTTCACCGCTCGGCCCCGCCTGTTCCAATCGTGGACGTACTTCGCCTTCCGGGCGCACCAATCCACATTGCCGCTGATGCCCCTTGCTGACTTGCCGGGGTGATCGTCGCTATGGCGTGGAAAGGTCACCTCAGGCTGGTGTAATCCCCGGGTCCGCAGGATCAGCCTGTAGTGCAGAGGCTCGATGATATGGAGGCAATGCAACCATATGTCTCGCCCCCGGTACGATAAGGCCGCCTCCACCCATGGCTGTCCCGTATAGCCCTCGTCGCGGTATGGAGTCCATCTCACCTGAGAGCATTTAGTTCATTCAGTAGCATATGAAAGCATTAAAAGGTATTTTGAAAGCATTTTTAGAAAGCATTTAGAAGCATTTTTAAAAAGCATATAGAAATCATTTTGAATTCTGGACTTACCGATGTATGCGGGAAGGAGTCCAGGTCGTCCTGGATCGTCCGGGTCAGTCTGATGATCGACCCTGTGTCCCTCGCCACCGACCAACGCCTCGCGATCGGTATGCGGCCAGGATGGAGTAAAACGCCTCTCCCGATGCCCGGGAGGTACATATAGCTCCAGATCTGCATTTAGAAGTCGAGTCAGTCAAATCATTGCATAAATCATTGCATAAATCATTTTTCATAAATCATAGCATCAATATTCATGGTATAAAAGAAAGCATTTAGAAGTACATTTACCTGTAGGAAAGGCGAGAAGCCGCCCAGCATCGTCTGCCGGTCCGTAGTGCTGAGGGACTCGAACAGGAATGCGAGCACTGCCGCTCCCCAGGCGTATCTCCTGACTCTGCCCAAATCCTCTATCATCGGCAGCAGTCTGCAGCTGATAACATCTGCCCGAGTCGCGAAAAGGAGCTTCCCGAATAGTAGCATCAGGAAGCGTCTGAGCACTCTGTCTCCCTCTGGTCCCGCCTCCGCCGCCACGCGAGGGCGCACCTGGTCTATCACTCTGCTCAGGTGCTCCTCGGGTAGCTCTCCTACGGTGATCGCCGCTCCTCTCAGTCCCAAGCTCTCCTGCAGCACTGATCTCAAAAGCTAGGAGGAGGACTGTCCCGGCCTGATCAAGTCTAGCCCGAGCAGCTGCTGCGCCATCTCTCGGTAGTCGCCGTATGTCCACCCTGTCACCGCGGCTTCGTGGACTCTCAGTCTGGTAATCCTCGCTATGTCTTCTAGCGTGGAGATCATGTGGCCCCATGGGAAGATGAAAGCTCTGCTGATCGGGTCCCATCTCTCGTGCAAGGCGTACAATACCGGAGTGTCCATCCGGATCACCTCGATGCTAAGCACCTCGGCGAATCCCATGCCGGCCAATCTCTCTCTCTGGTAGTCGGGCAATGCCTGGTACACTGCCCGGATCTGAAGCCAGGAGATCCGTGATCGTCTTTTCCCCTGCATTGCATATTAGATCATTAATTAGTCCAATTGGCATCATATAATCATTGCATAAACATTCATAATTAAAAAGAAAACAAAAATTTGAAAATTGAAAACCCTAAAAAATAGTTTAAGTCCCTGGCGTGCGTGACGGCCCTGGGGTAGGGCGTCGTTTGACTCTGACGGACTCATCATGGTGCGTTAGACGAGTGACGGTCGCTGGCAGGACCGTCACATTGTCTGCATTTGGGAATTTTTTCCCTTGCATCCCCGTGGTCTCCCACTATGGCTGAATGGCCTACAATTGTTCCTAGGGGGTCTGTGGACCCATTTCTACCCTCAAAACCCACATGCATTCACATAAAAAATTCAAAAACATTAAAAATTCAAGTTAGGGCGGGAGAACCTACCTCATGGTCCATGCCCCTTCTCCTCTTCTTGGCTGATTCTTTGGGCTCTTCTTCACCCAATGGGGCTTCCCTTTGGTCCCCCACAGCCGTAGGAGCTTCTTCTTCTTCTCTTGGCTCTCTTCCCCTCGGTTCTTCTTCCGTGACCGGTGGGATCGCCTCCCGTTCGAGCCGGCGATGGAACCGCCGTATTGCCTTTCTCTTTCCTCTCTCCCTCTTCTGTGGAGGCGGCTGGGAACCCTCGTCGCCGGCCATGGTGGTGGTGGGAGTTGGTGATCGCTGGAGGGTTTCTCGGTTGGGGTTTTTGGGTGTTGAATGTGGAATGAATGGCCGTAACCGTTCGGTTTTGTTTTTTGAACGCGCAGGAAATGCGATGGTCTATCGACCGACCGTCACATCCTTCTGACGCGTCTGGATCTGACCGTTACATGTGTTGGCCCTGTTTTATTGAAGAATGTGAACCGCCTGGTTTATGACGGACTAGGGGTGGTCCGTTACTTGATGTGACGCACGTACATGAGACCGTTACAAACTTGCAAGTTTCTTGATGAATTAAATGGTCTAATTGATGTCAAAATGGTTCCATTTTCTTCCATATTGTTCCTTATTAATGCCTCTCGCATGTACAAATGGTTATGCCTTGATTCATGATCATATTTATCTTTTTTTGGCTAACCTATCTTTCATAAAGGAATTATAAGTGAAGTCGTGCTTTATCGTTCGTCAGGCAGGTAGGTCAGGTATTGTATCTCGTTCCCTTACTCCCTTAATGCATTACTATATGTTATCTATGATATATTACCTCGAGAACCGGCCGGTCATTCCTGTGTCCTGGGATCTGATGTTCCCCTTAAACAAAAATGATGATGATCTAAGTTCACGTGATTAATCAGTGGATAGGCCGTTAGATTGGAAAGTTTGGGGACGATGGTTCTATCTTGCACGCCGTGGTTGCAGATAGTGTCCTGACTCTGATTACTCCGATCTAGCAATATTATTCTCGAGTATTTGATATTTTTATCTTTCTTTGCATTTTGTTTTGAATATTTCTTTTTCCTTTAGCCCAGCATGCATCATACGCATTCTTTGAGCATTTTATGAGTTTCATCTGCTCAGGATATCTCAGTGATGGTGGATAGCTGTGTTCTTAATCCCGAATAAGGAGAATCATTCCACTCTGAATTAGAAGGTTTCCTTCGATTTGCTCGCTTGATCTGGTTCGCTGAAGATTCCTGTCTGGAGTTTAGTCTCTTTCCTTTCCGTTGCCTCCGGCGGCTAGCCGTGTTTCCTTTCCTTAATTAATTCCTCCAGACTTGCGACCTTTGGTTGGCTATTTCCTTGTGATCAGTTCAAAGTTTTCCAGAAAATTCCTATCGCTTGATTGGTGCAGAACGGGTGTCGTTTACCTTAACGCCCTCTTTTTGATACACTCCGCTTCATTTCTGCTTCATCTCCATGTTCCATTTCGTTTCCACTTCATCTCTGCTCGTTCCCCTGCAAAGAGGACGTTAAGGAGGGGCATCTGTTGACACCCGTTTTATACCCAATAAGTCGGGTCATCTCCTTATTCATTCCTTATGATGCTCCGAGTTGTTCATTCTTTGACGAGTCTCTTGATCAGTTGAAGCCTATTTCTTGGGTCTTAATTCCTGGATTAAGATGTGGCTCCTGGTGGCATTTTGTTGGTAAAGCTTGGTAATCCTCTTCATTATATTTTTTGAACCTCAATGATAATAACGGTCCCAGTCCGGCGCGTTTCTTACTTCTGACGCATGGGTCCTGGACCGTTACTCTTTGAAGAGTCCTAAAGGCTAAGGCCTCGTGGTCAGTGCTTATCCTTTTAATTCTACGTTGATAATAACGGTCTGTCGTGCAGCCGTTGTTTCTCTGTGACGCCCTATGCCTTGGCCGTTGCTTCCTTGAAGAGTCCAACTTGTTGGGTCTTCTTCCCGTTGATCTTATCTCTGTGGGATAGGGTTGAAAGTAACGGATGATCCTTGGTGCGTTACTTCCAAGTGGCGGTCTATCGTGCAGCCGTTACTTCCTTCCGAGAGTCCTGGCAGTTCAGGCCTTTTCTCTGCTACTCCGTGGTTGAGATAAGAATTTGGATTAACATTATCTCTTTCAAATCCGATCCTCAGGACCTCCCGTTTGATTCTATGGACTCTTGGTGATATTATCCTCAAGGATTTGCTAAGAGTTATCCCTCTTTCCTGCTGAATTATCCTCTGCTTGACCTACGAGTTTTGAGGGTCTATAAATAGAACCCTTGAATTCATGGCAAAAAAAGGGGGGAGATTTGAATTCACGACGAAGTGCTGCCGAACTCAGGAGCCATCTTCATCCAGGAGGAGCTGTTTCCCACGTCCATCCATCTTCCAATCAAGGGAGTCCTTTAGTTTTATCTTTCAAGTTTATCATTGCATGCTTGAGTTCTTCCTTGGTTTTTCCTCAAACAAAGCATTGTCCCTCCTCTTCCTCCACATTTTTCCTTGTTCTTTAAGCATATAAACATCCTTCCAAGCTTTTAAAACACCCAGAGGGGTTAAAAAACCAAAAAAACTCCCCGGTAATTCCCTCTCCTTTTGATGTTCTTAAGATTTTTAAGAATTGATGCTATACTTGTGAAAAGGGCTAATTGAGGTTGTCTTGTCTTGTCTTTCTACATCTTTGGCAGGTTTACAGGTTCATTAGCACGAGGCCCAAGTCTTCTAGCCGGTTGGAAGAGTTGGAGTTAAAAGGATTCAAGCTTTACTACTGCACGTTACCTGACGGTCTGGTGCAGGCGCGTCACTATCTTCTGGCGGTCTATCGTGCGGCCGTCGCTTCCAAGCGACGCACAGGGTTCTGGCCGTTACTTCCAAGTTGATCTGCAGGCTTTCCTTGGTTTTCTCTCCCGTGGGCGGGTGCTTCATCCACCTATTTCGAAGGTATATTCAGGTCTTTTGACTTGTGTTTACTTTGGTGGCGATCACATCTTTCCTTGGTATTGGGCATTAGCTGTCTTCTTCATCATATCATCTTTACTTTCCTTGCTTGCTCCACCTTCACGGTGTGTTTTTATTTACTCCTTGCTCCACGCCCTGGCGTGTGTTTTCCTTTTTCCTTAGCGTAATTTGACTGAGATAGCATGCCCATGCTAGAGCTAGCTATGATTGCCTAGGTTCATGTTCACATGTTCATAGGTCGTGAGTAGATCTTTGATTGCTTGTTTGTCATCTTGCCATGTTACTTTGCAAACCTCAAAAGTAAGATAAAAGGTAGGCAAATAAATATCAACATCAGGTTGACCCATCTGTGAAGTTTTCTCTCATCTGTCGACCGGCCAGCCATATCAGTCGATCGAAACCTATACCTTCTCAGCCTTTTCAACTCTGGGAAATTTGGTTGACCGGACCCTGTATGTCGGTCAACCGGCCAGCCATATGAGTCGACTTGAGTTATATCAGTCGACTAAATTTACCTTGATCCTGAGAAGAGTGACTTGATGGCTCCATTCACTTATGACATGTATCAAAAGACTTTGAACACTAAGTCAATTTCTTCACATTTGGGCAATCATAAAAGGAGTTGTTTCAAGTGTTCTCAAATTGGCATGCTAATAACTTATAATTAGACATCATCAAAACACAATGCACACAACATCTCTCCATTCGAATGCTTCTGTATGTTCTGTGTGTGTTCGTTGTATGTGTGTCTCTGTGTCTCCGTGTATTCTCCCTCCTCGACCCTCTAGTACCTTCCACCTTCGTGCCTCCGAGATGTGGGCAGCGAGGCGGGAGTTGAGCTCGAATGGGGTCATTTTTGAAGTGGGAGAGAAATCGTGGGATGTGGGGGTTGACTGGAAGTTGCCAGGAGGCGGCCAGATCTCTGGCCGTCCAGCCAACCTAGGCGGCCATCGACCTGACCGCCCAACCCATGGGCCCTTACCTTCTATTCATTTCAATTTCATGCCCAATAAGTCAACTAGGCTGGACTTTAAGCACAAAAAATCAATCAATCCGGGAAAGCAATAGTGTTACTTATATGACGGTCTAATCGAAGGTCCGCAGGATGTCCAAAATTAGGCGTCTACAATACTGTCAGACCATCACAACCCACAGGATCATCTCTCTCCATATCAGGACTCATGCCAACCCATGGAATGAGCGAGGCACACAGAAACAGATGAGTTTGGAATCACCTCAACTACTCCAAATTCTCAAGGATACGACCAACACTTGGCACAACCTCGCACATCAAGGAGACATGACCCGTGCCACAAACTCCTACCATCACTAGGGTAACCAAACTCAGCAGGCCAATCGGGACATCAGCTTTCACATCTACTGGCTCACCTCACACCCTTCACAAGGGGCATCTTCATGAAACTTCATTTCCCAGCTCAACTTAACTCTCGCAGCCATCTTAGCTAACCATGACTTAGCCGCCGGCTCCACGCCACCAGCAACCTTTACCTTGAGAGCTGATGCACCACTGAACAATGCAGGACCAACTTTGGTCCCAACACCAACTTTTCATCCGTCTCCATATACACACATGGGACACAATGCAATCGACCACCTGAGGCCTCACAATTCCACGGTTCATGCCACTCTCCAACTTATCTCGATTGACAACAACCAAGGTGTAGAAATCCATCCGTTAGCCACCGGCCACACGCCAACTAGAAATCTTTTTATGCTCAACTTTCCTCTCCTGCTTCTTTACAGGAGCCAACAACTAATCATTTCTGAATCTCAGAAACTCATCTATCAGCTCTAACACCCGCTATCTTAGCTCACCGAGCCGAACTCTATCTAGACACCACCTCTGGTTGCAACCGAACTCTTTTACCAACTCCAACCTCTCAAGAGGGGTATGATGAGGTCGCTGAGACAAACCTTGCAATCCTCAAACCACATCAACTCTGAACCTAGAGCTTCAAGAAACTCCTTTCAAGTTGATGTTGAATCTATGAGATGGTGCAGACACAGATTCAGAGGGGGGGTGAATGAATCTCCCCTTTAAAATTTTGCCCAATTAAAATTCTATAAATGAAAGTTGTGCAAAAATCAAATAGGCTCAGTTAAACTGATATTCTATTGAGACCCACACTCGAACACTTGTCCAGATGTTCTAATGTGATTCTCACTAGAATACTTGGGTAGCACACTCAGCAAATTAGCTAGAACACTCAGCAGTTGTTAGACAGAATCAAATTACACACGGTGAATTACAAAGGGCTTAGGCTAAATCTATGCAATAGAACCGCACCTAAGCATACAACTACCATGAGTCAGAAGAGTAATCAAACCAAAGACGCAAGGAGATTTAGATGGTTTGGTCTGCTACCACAGACCTACGTCCATCCCCCTCTCAAACCAGAGTGAGACTTCCCGCTGCCTAACAGCTTGAACCACTGAGCATCACAGCTTGCTTACAGTTGAGCATCACAGCTTGCTTCCGCTGATTCACAGCTTTGATTACTGAGCATCACAGCTTGCTTATAACTGAGCAACACAGCTTGCTGTCCAGAGGAACTAATCCTCTGCAAACGCTGACACATAGCTTGATAAAACCAAAAAATAGAAAAGATAAAAGATGAATCACATCACCAGAAAGCTGGAAATGAAAACTAAAAAAATATAGCTCACACAGGAGCAAAATCGATTCTGGATCTAATCCAAGAACTGATAAGAATGTAGATCTTTGATCACAATCTCTATAATGACCCAAGATCCGGATACCGGGAAGAGCTCGATACCATTCGAACCCTGGCCCGCCTCCCACGAACCGGAAGGGTTCGGAAGGGCTAAAAGGAGTGTGGAGGTATAAAGAAATAGGAAATAAAGCAGGATAATTCAGTAATTAACAGAAATAAACAGTCTAACTACAACATAGTCCAGTCCAACAGAAAGTCAAGTCTAAGGTAGAAGATCGTACCCAACACCGAGTGGATACTCGGCCCGGTGAGCTGGCAACTAAGAACCTCCGAACAGCACCCTCGAATCTCGAGGAAGAACCGTTGCACCTGAAAAGTAGAGATGAGCCTCCAAACAAAGGCTCAGTAGGGGTCCCGCGGAACCCCAACCGGAAACAACAACGATCGTGAAAAGGAAGGCAGCACTAGCTAAGCAATAGCAACAACTACAGCAGGAACAGCGAACCGGTGGCCGGTCAAAACTCAGCACAACAGCTACTCCTACTGACAACAGAAAGAGGAAACCCCGATCTTACAATCCAGAACCAGACCGCTCTAACACCAGGCCTATCGAGGAAACACTTGCGGCAACTCTGCCGCGAAAGCCTGCCCACGCAGGCACGACCAACCGGGACCGCACAGTCCCAAACTGGCACGGCGAGGCCTCAGTAATCCCTACCGAGCACCCCTGGCCACCACCTCGGGAAAGCACGCTGGAACGGTCCAAAAGCTACGTCTCGCAGACGGAAAATAGAACCCAGAAATAGGAGAGTCATGTCTCACGTGACAAGAGTACCTGCCCACTAGAAGCAAGGCCGGATGAGTCCACTGACGTCTTAGACCGCGCCTCAGGTGTCCCCCTCGTCGCCCCTAGCGGAACGGGGACACCGTACAAGTAAACAGTACCATGAACAAGAACTAGCTGGAGTCGCGCTCATCAGCGCGGGTCCAACTGTCCCCAACCACGTGTGCACACACTGACCATGCATCCTAGGTCAGGCCCTCTGACTGATTTTCCCCTCAATCGAACTCTGGATGCAAGACGTGGGGCCCTACGAAAACCAGTCTAGAAGCCGTCTCTCTCGGGTAAGCCTCGCCACCACTCCCTGGTGGGACCACACGCGTGTCGGAAGGCTACGACTAGTGGGGAGTCACTGATGTGACCACTCTCCGAGGAGAAACTCCGAGAACCACGCACGCACCCTACAGGAAAGTCGCGAAGAACCAAGTGGCGCCGAGCCACGGGACTCTGGACAGTCCTCTAGACTCACTAACTCCAATGTTCCTTGAGTCACAAGACTCAGGGTCAAGACCGTTGTACCGGACGGCGCTACGCCGTCAATCTGCCCTAACCCTAGGGTCAGAAACCTCGGCATGATGACTTACGAGACAGTTCACAACCGCCGAGACCATTCCCTTGAAAAGGGAACTAAGAAACCCTCCAGCCCTAGGCTGGGTAATTGGACTCACAGTCTACAGGCCACACACACGGCCCACGCGGAAACTGCTTTCCGAAAAAAGCTCACGGCGTACGAGAACAGCCCTTCGCACCTATGCCGACTCATAACAACTCGATCTAGCGAGAACACGAAAGCCCGGAACACGTGGGTTACCTGGACCCTCAAACCTATGGGCACACTAATCGAGGTAACTCGGTACCTCCAGACATCCCAGAAACACTGTCACGAAACCCAAGGGATGTCCGAGACACTCATGAGACCGAAGGTCGACCACTAGGTCACAACCGGGTCGACCGGGGGTGGTCAACACAACGCAACCAGAACCCGTCTAGCACGAGAAACAGAGTGGCGGTCCTCCCTGGACCATTACATCAAGAAGTGGTCCTCCTCGGACCGTCAAGGCTCCAAATAGCGGTCCACCTCAGACTGTAACTAACCAGAAACAGGCGATCAAAGGGCGGTCACCTCTGGACCGTCACGTTGCTTAGCGATCTGGCTAGGACCGCAAAGCCTGGCCTAGCGGTCCAGCCAGGACCGCAGAGCCTGGCTTAGTGGTCCAGCCAGGATCGCATAGCCCCGGATGCCTCCAGGAACCAGGTGGTCACACCCAGACCGCCAAGAGGATGGCGGTGCATTGCCTGACCGCTGGGTGTCACCTAGCGGTCAGTCGCATGGCCGCTACCACTCCTGACCTCAAATGACCCCAAAATAGAAAACGGTCGTGCCCTGACCGCTTCAAGGTGCCTGGCGGTTCACATCATCTGCTAAGCTTTCAGGCGGTCTATCGTGCTACCGTAAAACCAACTGACATAGGGGGGTAAGTGGCGGCCGGCGTATGGCCGCCCAACCAGAAAACGGTCTGGTTCGGACCGCTACGCCAACATAGCGGTCTATCGTAAAACCGCAACCCAAAACACGGTGAGACGGTAGAATGGCGGTCTCCCTGGGGACCGCTTCACCCAATAGCGGTTCCTGGTATGACCGTTTCTATTCCGAAAACCCGAAAACGGTGAAAACCATGGAAAACTCCATTCCACGCCCCATTCACGCCCACGCGAAGGGGAAAACAAGGGAAAACTAGTCCCCAACCTCTCTAGCACCGAGAGGACCTATTTAAACCCCAAAAACACGGTTAGAACGCTAGATTTGGCTCACTCTCTAAAAATATGCATTTTCCCCAAAATGCTCAAATAAGCCCCCTCGGCTCACCACGGCCTACCAAAATTGCGGGAATGGAAGTACATGAGCTGGGGATCCATCTTCCTACCTCCACCAAAGATTCCGCGCACGGAGGATGCCGATCCGCGAAGAAAACGCCGTTTAACCCTCACCGGGACACGAACTCGGCACCGAGCTTCGTCGCGCCACCGGCCCTCGATCCTCGACTTGTCCCTTGTTCCTCGCCTGCCACCTCGCCATCTCGCCTTCCACTACCACCGTCGGTCGCCCGGGGAGAAGGGGAGAGAAAGGGAAGAGAGAGGGAGAGAATGAGAGAATGGGGAGAGAGAGGGGGTGAGGGATTATATAAAGGAAATTCAGGAAATTTCAAAAAATACTAAAAAATAGGAAAAATACTCCCCGTGATCCTCGAAAAATGCGCAACGCAGTGGTAACATCCCAGAGTCGGAGAACACAATGGTTCACCCTACACGGGGTTCCGAATGTCCGACAGCCAAAAACACGCGTAAAACCCCAAACACGACCCGGGACCCACAAAGAAGCTCTGAAAATCCTAAAAAATTACCGATGTGCTCCTCACAATGCCACGGACCCAAGGAAATTCATGGGCACACTACCAATGGGTCCGACAATCTGATATAAAAAGTCCTAAGCTCCCTCGGACACGATCCGTAACCCGCGAAAAGACGATCCGAAACCCATGGATCCTGATCCGATAAATATCTGAAAAACCCGGGGCATTACAGCCCTCCCCCCTTAAAGAAAGTTTGTCCTCAAAATTCAAGACAAACGCGGGAACACGGGGGAAGAATGCCTTAACCAACTGGCAATGCCGTCAAAAGCCGCAGCACAAAAAACCTCGATTCTCACAGAAGCACCGATCTTAAGGGATACGGCCAGACCTCAATCACGAAGAACGCCTTGCTCAGCACACCGCGCACCGGTCATCAGAGCAGGCATACACCAAAGGACATAGTCCGGCATCACCTCAGTCACTATGAAGACCAATCATGGCACCGCTGCTACCAACTCGGTCGCCGAGGGAACACCGTCCTCGACACGAGAAATAGCTACCGATCCATCCCATGGTCGGCGGACAACACCCACATCAGCTTCACAACCAGCTGACTAGTTCACGCCCTGCTTCAGGGAATACAGAGCCGATTGATTTCAGCAGTTAATCTTGTCGACTTGGAAGGTGTCAGCTGAATCTTTGCCCTTGACAAGTTTAGGGTTGTCCCCGAGAGAAAGATGATCTCGTTGTGAGGTCCCATGGTCGGTGTTGGGGGGCCCCCATGGCCCCCGCCCCCATTGCCCTCTCTCTTCAGGTACCTTCACCTCCTTCCTCTGCTCTTCCGGCTGCTCATCCCCGTTGGTTCGCAGAAGTGCTCACCTCGTCAATGAGGCCGCCGGCTGTCAAGGGCATAGTGCATTCTCCGGCTTCTACCGACGGTGGTGAGCCGGCGGTTTTCTTCAGTGCGGAGGAACTGGCTGCCTCCCTAGAGCCGTTTGCTTTCACCCTGGTAGCACGCACACCTTTTGGCCGCCCGGCCTTCCCAGACATCAGGGCCCACCTCAATCACAGATGCGGATTTAAGGAGGATTTTGTCATTAGTGCTTTGGACTCTCGCCATTTGCTTCTTCATTTTCGCAATCAGGAGGATTATCTGCAGCTTCTGTTGAGTGAGAGTCTGTTCGTTCATGGCCGTTTATTCAAATTCTTTAAATGGTCTATGTATTTTTCGCCAGAGGAGGATTCTCCTATTCTTCCCGTTTGGATCGCCTTTCCTGGTTTGCCAGTCAATTTCTTCGTGGAGCCAATGCTGCGATCTATTGCTGGGAATATTGGAAATGTGCTGAAGATCGACTCAGCCTCTTTGAATCTTACCAATACCCTGGAAGCTCGTGTATGTGTGGAATTGGATATTACCAAATCTCACCCGCATAGATTATGGATTGGTATTCCTGGTGGAGGTATTTGGCAAAACATTGTTTACCCTGATTTTCCAGCTTATTGCTCTCGTTGCTCTAGACTTGGACACAGCTTGGATTCATGCAAAGGCAAAAAAGCTCGCCAGTCTACGGTTCCTATAGTTGAGGGTCCTGGTCCCTCTCTTCCCCAGCCTAGGAAGGCCTGGATTCCCGTGGATTTTAATAAAAAGATTCAAGCTGATGTTAAGGTTCAAGACAGGGATGTGAGTGAAACCAAGGATAATCCTATTGAGATTGATACTGTAAATAGTCCAGTGTCTGATCCAATGTTTCATAAAGCCTCAGAGGAAGATCTTGTTCCCCAGCAATTACTTAATGGACACAAAGCATCTAACTTTCTCGTTGGAAGCTCTTCTCTTGCACAGGACGTGTCTGATGAATTGTGTCACTCAGATGCCAATCATCAGGTGTTCTCGACTAAAGTTGATATGCCAATGGTTACTCTTAATGGTAATATTGCTCCTTCCCCAAATGCGCCCATAATTCAAGTTGTGTCAACTAATTCTCCATTGGAGCTCCCTTCAGACCAAACTTCACATCAGGTTGTTAATGCTGCCTCTGCCTCTGACAATGCTGCTGTCGAATTGCAACCTGATATGCAATTCCAGAACTCTCCGAATAAGGCTGAGGGTCCCCAGAAACTCTCTGTCAATGCTGATTTACTTGCTACAAGAAGAGCTATTGCAAGTTCTGTCACTATAGAAAATATCAGAGTTAACCTGCCTGATCGCCCGAGAGTCATTACAAGAGCTATGACTAAGTCTAGTTCTGCTGGTAACATATCCGAAACCTCTGAGTCATCATGAATTTTCTCATATGGAATATAAGAGGCATTGGGAATAATCTTTCCGTGGGCAGGGTTAAGCTTTTGATCAAAACCCATGGCATTGATTTTATTATTTTGCTGGAACCTAAAATAAATGTTAGCAAGATAGATGGCATTTGTAGAAGGCTGGGTATGAATAAATCTCTTGCTAACACTGATGACCTTGCTCATATTTGGGTTCTTTGGAGGGACCCCTTGGATTTTCTAATTGTCAATAGAGATGATCAGCAAATTACCATCAGTCATATTGGTCCTATTTCTCCTGGTTTCTATATAACATTTGTTTATGCTAAGTGTTCAGTTTCTGAAAGGCAGGCCCTGTGGACTTCCTTAAATTCTATTCACTCTAGTATCTCTAGTCCTTGGCTTGTTGCTGGGGATTTTAACTATATCTTGAACTCTGATGAAAAGCTGGGTGGAAATTCACCTAATTTTGGTGCTATCTCTGATTTTCAACAGTGTGTTTCTAATTGCTCCTTAATTGATGCTGGTTTTATGGGTTCACAATTCACTTGGCATAACAACCAAGCTGGCAGCAAAGGAATCTGGGCAAGATTGGATAGAGTCCTCACCAACTCAGAATGGCTTATGCATTTTCCTGTAACTGTAGAGCATCTATCTAGAGAAGCTTCCGATCATGCACCTTTATTGGTTAAAGCTCTGTCACAGTTCAAAATTAAGAACATATTCTGCTTTCAGAAGATGTGGACACTTCATGATAAATTCCTTGATGGTTTTCAATTGTGCTGGAATAACAGCCCGATTGCTTCTTCAGCCTTGACTACTCTGTACTTAAAACTCAAGCAAGTGAGGTATATGCTCCGGAGGTGGAATAAGAACATATTTGGAAATGTCCATCTCAATCTAATGGCTGCTGAGGATGATGTCCTGAAAGCTGAGCATTTATATGATCTCCAACCCAATGAAAGCAGCCTTACAAATTTGGAGAAGGCAAAGTCCATTCACTCTCATAGAATTCTTCAGCAGGAAACCTTTTGGAGACAAAAATCAGGAATTCGCTGGCTTCTTGAGGGAGATAGAAATACCAAGTTTTTTCGTGCTTCCACTATGGCCAAGAGGCAAAAACATTGTATCTCCAAGCTTCGGGATTCCACTGGTTCACTTACTTCAGACCATGAGGAAATGAAAAATATTGCTACTTCACACTTCGAAAAAGCATTCAAATCAGAGAACCACTATATTGATGAAGACTCTCTACAGCACATACCCAATATTTTAAATCAAGAGGACAACATTTTATTATGTGCTACTCCCAGTAATGAAGAGATTCATGCAGCTGTTTTCTCCCTTTCTCCAGATAGTGCCCCTGGGCCCGATCGTTTCACTGGCTCTTTTTTTCAAACTACATGGCCTATTATTGGTGACTTGGTTGGCAGCGCTGTTAAGGAGGTCTTTACTTCCCAAACACCTCTCCCTAGAAGTGTCACTTCTACACTCATTGCTCTTATCCCCAAGAAGAGCCAGACTGTGGACATTTCGGACTACAGACCCATTAGTCTCTGCAATTTCTTCTACAAAGTTATTTCTACCATTGTTAATAAGAGATTGGCTTCCCTCCTTCAAAAGATAATATCCGTGGAACAATCTGCTTTTGTCAAGGGCAGATATATCATTAAGAACATCGCTCTTGCCCAGGAATTAACCAATGAATTGGGCAGAAAAACTAGAGGCCATAATATTATTTTCAAACTTGACATGGCCAAGGCTTATGATAGATTAGAATGGGACTTTCTCTTTGCTGTTTTACACAAATTGGGCTTTAGCAACTCATTTATCTACCTGATTGAAAAGTTGATTTGCAATTGCTGGTTTTCTGTCCTATTGAATGGTGAGGCTGCGGGTTTTTTCAAGTCAACTAGAGGTGTTAGGCAAGGAGATCCGATTGCCCCCTCTCTTTTCATCATTGCTGAAGAAGCCCTAAGCAGAGCTTTGAAGGAAGCCTTTTCCTCAGGCAGGGTAGAATGGTTCTCAGGGCCAAGCCGATGCCCTCCTGTCTCCCATTTATTGTTTGCTGATGATACGATCATATTCAGTAAAGCTAGCATTGTATCAGTCAGGAATCTGCTTAAAGTGCTTAATTGCTACGAAAAAGCCTCTGGTCAGTTAATTAATGTGTGTAAAAGTGGTTTCTTCCTACACCCCAAAGTTAATCAGCTAGTTGCCAAGCGTATTCAGGACTGCACTGGTTTCTCCAAGCATGGATTCCCTCACTGGTACCTGGGTATACCCTTGATAATAGGCAGAAGGAAAAAGGTGTTCTTTGCTGGTATTGTTCAAGCCATCCAAAACAGAATAGCAGGGTGGAAGTCTGGTCTTCTTTCTCAAGGAGCTAAATTGACTCTCATTAAACATGTTCTGTCTTCCATCCCAATTTACACTTTATCATCCTCTCCGCTGCATTCGAGTACCCATTCTCTTCTGGATAAACTGTTTGCCAATTTTTTCTGGGGTTCCTCCATTCAAGGTCAGAAAAGACACTGGATTTCTTGGCAGAATATTTGCCGCCCTCTATCCCAAGGTGGCCTTGGCATTATGTCTCTCAGACTCATGGACACCACGCTTAGAGTCAAGATGCTGTGGAATGCCCTATCATCTAATTCACTTTGGGCCAATTTTTTCAGAACTAAGTACATTGGGCAGCGTCACCTCAGTGAGGTTCACTTCAAAAACATGAATGGTTTCAACAGGAGGAGCTGGATAAAGGCTAGAGATATCATCTTACATCATAAAAGGGTGGTTGTCGGTGATGGTCACACCACTTACTTCTGGCTAGGTAAATGGATTGGCAATCACATGTTAATTCATTATGTCCCTCCCTCTAGTATCCCTAATACCAGTATTACAGTCCATGACTACTTGATGCAGCATTCAAATAACAACCATGTTATTATGGACGGATCAGTTCCTGAATCTGTTAAATCAGTCATTGACAGTTTTAATCTGTCTCAAAATTCGGATCTTCAGGCCTGGAGTTTATCTTCCACAGGGACTTGCACGGTGGCGTCCACCTACCAGGTGCTAACCAGCATAAACCCCAGTCATCCTGAGTTTCCCTGGACCCGGTTATGGTCCAAATGGCTCCCTGCAAAAATTTCTATTCTACTCTGGAAAATTGTTTTGAATGCTCTTCCTACTAATAACAATGTTCAGCGGGTGGGTATTCATTTATGTTCCAAATGCTGCTGCTGCAGATGGCACTGTGAAGAAACTATCAAGCACATTTTCCTGCAAAGTGACTTAGCTAAACATATCTGGTCTCATTTCAGTTATTTAGGGCTGGAAATGAACTCCAATTCAGTGAGAGCCTTTATATGCCAAAATGTGGTTAATACTCACCAAAAATCTGCTCATGGATTATTTTTTCTGGCAGTTATTGGTTATGGTCATTGGGAGATATGGAAAGCAAGGAACGCTGCAAAATATGATGGCAAATCCATTCCTAACAATGGGCTCCTTCATCACATTATCTTTAAAGTCAAGACTCTGTGTGCTGTTGCAAATTTAAAGGAATCTGACAGTATTAAGAAGAAATGCCTGGAGGAATTCGGAATTTGCACTCGGGTCATGTCCAACCCTCAACTAAAGATCATCAAGTGGATTTGGCCCCCCTGGCCCTCTCTCAAACTCAACACAGATGGTGCATGCAAAAGCAATGGTGAATCTGGGGGAGGGGGTGTTATTAGAGACAGTAATGGCAACATCATCCTTGCCTATTCTCATTCCTATGGCATTGCTAATAGTATAATTGCTGAAGCTCGAGCTTTGCTTGATGGTATGAAGTATCTTCACACTATTGATACCAACCCTGCTCTTATTGAATGTGATTTCAATTCTTTAGTTCACATTATCAAAAAGGAAATTCAATGCCCCTGGTCTATTCTTTCTTACGCTAGAGAGATTTGGACTCTTCTATCTGAGAAGGATTCTATTGCCCATTTCTACAGGGAAGGAAACAAAGTTGCTGATTCTCTAGCTTCCTTAGCTTGCTCATCCAAATGTAATTCATTTTTTTCTTATGATGAGCTCCCTACAGCTATAAAGGGAATTGCTCGTTTGGACAAATTGGGTATGCCCAGTATTCGTATGATGTAATTGTAATCTTTGATCTTCTAATAAAATTCACCTCCTAGGTGATGAATGATAGAGTATGCACTCTCTCATTCATCACTAGGTAAGGCTTTTTGGAGAAAAAAAAATACAGAGCCTTCACCAGCTCACACCACAGAAACGGCCACCCAAGGCCTCGCTTGCACACGGCTCCCGCCATTCTCGATGCATAACCACAAGCATCTTCTGTCTGTGAAAAGACCATACGTTGGTCACCAACTGCTCGTCAACGGGAAACCCTTCTCTTGCTCAGCTTCTTCCTTCTTTCCTGGTCCTACACTAGAACCGACAAACACATTCCAAACCTCGATGGGCCATCCGCTGACTCACACACAGACCGACACCACATCCAGACCTATTATCATGCCAACTCTACCCTCTCAGGGGAGCACGGCGAACCAAATGACAGGATCTGGAGTCTTCAGTCTTAACCTCACTCGACTCGGACTTATAGGGGAATCCCCCCATGTTGGTCACCAGACCAAGAATCACCATTCCTACGACAACGTCCTCTCAAGGACCTCCAACCACAAGCGTCACTCTTCCGGCCTATCTCATCAAAACCTTCGTCTCAATTAATCCAAGTGGACACCTACCAATCCTGATTTTACCCTTACCACAGAGCCACGGGACACCACCGGAACAATTCATGGCACACGTCTCTGGAGGAGGAAAGTGCCATCCAATATTACGGCAACCTAGTCGCCAACACCATGACCAATGCACACGGGTCCCCAAGCAATACACATCTTACCGTGGTTGACCACTTGGTCAACCTCACCAGCCACTCGCAGCCACCAACTGGGACCCATAATCTCTCATATATCACTTCTCCAAAATACGGTCTCACCTGCAACCACAACTTCTAGCACACAAACAAGGTACTCATGCGGCGCACTTGCCAACATATTCCCCGATACTCCATCCTGCCAGTGCCATGACCACAACACCTCGAGCAACGGCATGGCAACAACATGTCTCGCACAGAGGAACCAATCCTTAAATGCTCAATGCAACCTCAGGAATCCACCCGTAGCAACTAACGCTACGATCCTGGGACCTGTCCACCAGGCTTCCGCTACGCACTCCGATCCACGCGCATAGCCAACACGGCAACTCGGGACTCGCCATCCCAACAATCTACAACTTGGCTAGTCAAGCTCAGAAAACAGGGCGAGGAAAACTTCATTACCTCGAACCCCAAGCACATATTCTCTCTCTCTTAATATGGCAACCCTCTGCGACTGTGCAGGCTCTAATCCGTAATGAATCGAAAAATTCCAGCACCAGCTAAGAATTCCTCGATGAACGTGACCCCCCGATACGGTGCCTTCTTGAAGAACGTGACCACCTTGATGGTCACGTTCTCAGTCCACGCCCGAAAATGGCGAAACCGCGGGAAAAACCCATTCCACGCCCTATTCATACCCGTGTGAAGGGAAAAATCGGGGGAAATCATTCTCCAACCTCTCTAGCACCGAGAGGACCCATTTAAACCCCAAAAATGTGATCAAAACACTAAATCCGACTCACACCCCTGAAACATGCATTTTCCCCAAAACGCAAGAATAAGCCCACTCGGCTCGCCACGGCCTACCAAAACCACAGGAATAGAAGTACGCGGGTTAGGGAACTGATAACACGGAAGCGTATGTCGTTACTACACGCGCACTAACAATCTTAAAACCGAACTCGCATAAAATGATCAAAAGAGAACATAGTACTATGGCAAGCAAGGGTCGAATCCACAGGGAAGAAGAGATTTTTAAAGTTAAAAACCTTGAACTCCTTTGAAAAATATTTGTGATTTGATTGCTTGAAGACAAGTGATGAAACAAAGAACGATGCTAACAATTAATTAAAAATGCCTATGACTATGCACCTATGCTATAGAAAATAATTGCATGAAGTGGAAAGAAGAGATATAAGGAGGTAGAGAGAGAAAAAGGGCAAGAACTAGATCAAAAGAACAATTAATTTCATTAACTTAAAAGAAAGAGTACATGAAATGCGAAACAAAATTACACTAATGATGCAATGAGATTACAATAAAGTGAAATGACACAAAAGTAATAAAAATAAGAAAAGCATGGAGTTTGAAGTTTGGAGAAGGTAGCAGCAATGGTGATGACGGCGCCGTTCTCTCTTGGCCTTGGATCATGAACCACCTTGCGGAGGATGTCGTCTACGCCGGGAGGAAGTCACCTTTGTTGTTGAAGCCGCTCTTGGAGGAGAATGTATGGGGTGAGGAGAGAGATCTAAGGAGAGGAAGGGAGAGGTCAAGGTGAAGTTAAGGGAGATGACAATGATTTAGAAGAGAAGGGGATGGTGATGAAGGAGAGAGTAACTAAGGCTACCTAGGTGAGATGGAAGAAGAAGAAGAAGAAGAAGGTTTTTAAATGTGAATAGTAAAAATTAGAGATAGAGCATTGAAAAGTCAAACATAACTTGAAAATCAGAAGGAATTAGAAGATGATGCAGAATCAGAAGGAATTAGAAGATGATGTAGAGAATTTAAAAATAAAGAACTTTGATGAAGAAAGTAAGATGAGAAGAGAGATGGAAGAAGGATAAAAATAGTAAAGAATAGAGAAGAATGTTGTCCACGATTGCACAGGATAGAATAGTGAAAAATATAAAATAACTTGAAAATAGGAAGGAATTAGAAGATGATGCAGAAGACGAAGTTGAAGAGCGTTTAAAAACAAAGAACTTTTGTGAAGAAAGCAAGAGGAGAAGAGGAGTAGAAGGTGGAGAAACCGGTGGCCTAAGGTTAGGAGAGAAAGGGTGAAAATTGCCAAAAGAATAACTCTCCTTCTCCTCCTTGATATGGGCTATTTATAGGAAAAATTGGGTCAATAGAGGGTGAAGATTATATCAAAAGGAGATGGATGGCTGAGATTTAGTTAGAAGATGATGTATGGGGGAAAGGAAAAGGAGGTGGGCACCCCCTCCTTGGGCTTTGGGCAATCCCCCTTCCCAAGACTCATCATTTCTCTCCTTTATTTCAAACTTTGAATTCTCTTTTCCCTCCAACCAAAATATGTGCTGAATTCTCTTTTCCCTTCAACCAAAATATGTGCTTCTTTGTTTGCCTTGGTCAAAGTGGTGATGACAGTTTTACCCCTGGCTTCTCTTACCATTACCTTCAGTGTCCTGCACACACATAATTATAATTTAATCCATCAAAATTATCACAATGTGCACAAATACTCATGATTATGCAATGGAGATTAATCAATTTACGTTACTTTACTAAATGATATTATCGAATTAATCAATTTACGTGAAATGCTCAATTTACATGCAAAGTTAAGATTAACGATGGGACATGTATAATTGCCTAATTATATGCTCATAAAATGGTGTATATGCAATGAATTATCATAGCAAATGGACACTTATCAGAAACCATCCCCCTACCTCCACCAAAGATTATGCGCACTGAGGACGCCGATCCAAGAAGAAAACGCCGCACGAACGCCGCGGCACCCCGAACTCACGGCCGATCTTCACCGCGCCTCCGTCCCTCGATCCTCGACCCATCCTCACCGTCCTCCTCGCCCGCCTCGCCCCTGTCTCGCTCCGTCGGCCGCCGGAGAAGAGAGGGTGAGAAGAGAAAGCGTGAGAGAAGAGAGAGGGAGAGAGTGATAAAATGAGAAGAGAGAGAGTGAGGGGTTAAACATATAGAAAATTTAAAAATTCTGAAAAATACCTAAAAATATGAAAAATTACCTCCAAGATCCTCGGGGAACACACAACGCAGTGGTAACGTCCTGGAGTCAGAGAACGCAGCGGTTCGCCCTACACGGGATTCCGAAGGTCCGACAGATAAAAGTACGCGTAAACCGCTAAACTCAATCCGGGACCCACAAAAGCGATCCGGGACCCACGGATCTTGATCTAATAAATAATCCAAAAAATCCGGGGCGTTACAGCCCTCCCCCTTAAGGAAATTTCATCCATGAAATTTAGGACTAGCACCAAGTCACAAGGGAAGAACACCTTAACCAACTGACAACGCTGTCAGAGCCCCAGCATAGAAAACCACGATTCTCACGAAAACACAGATCCTGAGAGATATGGCCAGACCACAATCACAAACAACACCTCGCTCTGCGAGCAGGCATACAACAAAAGGGCACAAGTTTGGCACCGCCTCAGTCACAACAAAATCCAATCACGGCAGTGCTGCCACAATCTCGCTCACCGAGGAGACACATTCCTCGTTACGAGAAACAGCCACCGATCAAAATCCATGCTCGGCGGACAAACCAAACGTCAGCCTCTCTACCAGCTGACCGCCATAAATCTGTTGGCTCCACGCCAAGGACCATCTCACTCCTGACAAGCCGAACACCAACAACAGCACTGGGCCAGCTCTGTCAGAACTCAAACTTCGACAAAGCCTAGATCCCATCCGAAAAAAGCACATCACGAAAACGGCCACCGAAGGCCCCGCTCGCACACAGCCCTCGCCATTCTCGAACCACAACCACCAGCATCTTCTGTCTGTGATAGACCATCCACCGATCACCAGACACTCACCAACGGGAAACCCTTGACTCACTCAGCTTCTTCCTTCTTTCCTGGTCCTCCACCATATCCGAAGGGCACATTCTAGATCTCGACAGGCCATCCGCTGACTTCCGCACAGACCAACACCACATCCGATCTCGAGCCTCATGCCAACTCTACCCTTTCAGGGGAGCACGGCGAAACCAAATGACAAGATCCTGGAGTCTTCCGTCTTCACCTCACTCGACTCAGACTTACAAGGGAATCCTCCCATGCTGGTCACCAGACCAAGGATCACCATATCCAACGCCAACGTCCCATCAAGGACCTTCACGCACAGGCCTCATCCACCGTCCTGTCTCATCAAATCCTATCTCATCACAATCGATCCAAATGGACGCCTGCCAATCCTGATTTCGCTCTCATCACAGAGCCACGGGACACAACCTAAGCAATTCACGGCACACAACCCCAAGGCAACCAAGTGCCACTTGCTATCACAGCAACCTGGTCGATGATGCCACGACCAAAGCACACGGGTCCCTAGTCAATACACATCTCACCATGGTCGACCACTCGGTCAACTTGACCAGCCGCTCGCAGCCACCAACTGGGACCCATAATCTCTCAGAGATCACTTCTCCAAAAACACAACCTCATCTGCGGACACAGCTTCCAACACAAAACAAGGTACTCATGCAGCATACTTGCCAACATATTTCCCCAACTCTCCATCCAGCCAGTGACACAACCATAATGCCTCAAGCAACGACATGGCAACAACACGTCTTACACAACCCGAGATAATCTCATACCGAGGAACCAATCCTCCGACGCTCAACACATCCTCTGAATCCACCTATAGCAACCAACGCTGTGCTCCTGGACCCGTGGGTCATGGGCCCACTAGGCTTCTGCTGCGCACTCTGATCCACATGCTCAGCCATCACAACGACACGGGATCCACCATCCCGACAATCCTCTGCAACACCGCAGGCTCCGATCTGACACACATCGGGAACCACAACACCAACCACAAATCCTCACAAACACTGCCCAGTCGGCACCCGTACGTCCTTCTGAAATAGTGCCAACACCCTAACACCAGGGAAACGGGCACGACTCCTCACAGGCAACCACCTTGCCAAAATACAGGACGTGTCTCGCACGGACTTCATGGTACACCGAGGGCCAACCAATCCGGACACACGATGCAAGACGACGAACCTTAGCCAAACACGATCTCCTCCAACCAAGGGAAAAAGTCAATACACCTCCGACCAACGGAAGGTCTCCACTGTAATGCCCCGGATTTTTCAGATCATTTGCGTGGGTCTCGGAGTGTATTTTGTGTTTTACACGTGTTTTTCCCTGATGCGCCTTTGGAACTCTGTGCAGGGCGAACCGTGGCGTTCTCCGACCCCGGGACAGTACCGACGTGGTGTGCTCCTCCCGAGAATTACAGAGGAAATTTTTAGTATTTTTCTAAATTTCTGGAATTTTTCAATTTTTCTATATATATTAACCCTTTAACCTCTCTCTCTCTCCCCATTCTCTCTCTCTCACTCTCTCTCATCTCTTTCTCTCCCCCTCTCCTCGGGCGGCCGACCGTGGCGAAGGAGGGCGAGGCGGCGATGGAGGGAGGCGAGGAACTAGGAACGGGTCGAGGATCGAGGGCCGGTGGCGCTTGGAAACTCGGGTGCGAGTTCGTGAACCGGCGAGGGTTTCGTGGCGATCTCCTCGCGGATCGGCGACCTCGGGGTGCGAAATCTTCGGTGGAGGTAGGGAGATGGACCCCCAGCTCGTGCACTTCCTTTCCAGCGATTTTTGTAGGCCGTGGCGAGCCGAGCGTGGGTTTATTACCGTTTTGGGGAAAATCCATGATTTTGGGGAGTGAGCCGGATCTCCCGTTTCTGTGGTGTTTTTGGCCGATCCAGGGGTTTAGATGCATGCTAGGGGCTTGGGGATGGATTCCCCTTTGTTTCCCCATCACCCGGGGGTGATTGGGGCGTGGAACGGGATTTTGGGATTCTTCTCGCCGATTCCGTCCTGGGGAGGGTGTAGCGGTCCTTCCAGAGACCGCCACACCCGTGGCGGCCTAAGGTAGGCGCGCCACGAGTTACTGTTTTCTCGGCAAGGCTGGCATCGGCTAGCGGCCACACGATAAACCACCAACCGGGGTGGCGGCCGAACCTTCAACCGGGTGTGTGTTCTGGGCTTTTGTGTTACGCTGGATCTAGTCACAGTGTATCGGTGTAAGTGTGGTGGGGTTCCCCGCATGTCGTGGGTTTTCCTGGAAGATGATTCCCGAGTGGGCCATGTGTTTGACCTTGGACTGCGAGTCCAGCCATTCAGCCTGGGAGCTGGAGGTTTCTCGCTTTTCCCTGGGATGGGGAATCGATGTGGCAGCTTATGCGCTGCCTTGGGAATCATGCTTCTGTGTTTTCCGCGTCGGCCATATGTGTGGCCTTGGACTGTGAGTCCTATCATCCAGCCTGAGGCTAGTGGTTCCTCGAGTTCCCTTTTTAGGAGATGGTCTCGGCGGCTCGTGAGCTGCCTCGGTATTCATGCTACCGTAGTTTCAGACCTAGGGATTAGGCTAGATTGACGGCCTTGTGCTGTTGCGTGCAATTGTCTTGACCCCGAGTCTCGTGACTCAAGGACCGTTGGATTTAGTAAGTCTAGAGGACTGTCTAGAGTCCAGTGGCTCGGTGCCACTTGGTCCTTCGTGACTTTCACACAGGGTGCGTGCATGTTTCTTAGAGTTCTCCTCGGAGAGTGGTCACATCAGTGACTCCCCACTAGTCGTAGCCTTCCGACACGCGTGTGGTCCCACCAGGGAGTGGTGGTGAGGCTTTACCCGAGAGAGACGGCTTTAGGCTGGTTGCCGTAGGGCCTCCCACTGTGGCGGCTCGAGTCCGGGCCGGGAGGAATACCAGCTAGAGGGCCTGACGTAGCGTAGTCAGTCAGTGTGTGCACATGTGGTTGGGGACTTCGGACGTGTGCTGACGAGCACGACCCCGCCTAGACCCTTGTCCTGTGTTCTGTGGTTACTTGTACTGTGTCTCAATCTCCGCCTGGGGCGCCGTAGCGAGACACTTGAGGCTGTGGACTAAGTCGTCAGTGGACGCATCCAGCCTTGCTTCTGCTGGGTAGGTACTCCTGTCACGTGAGACATGACTCTCCTATTTCCGGGTTCCGTTTCCCGTCTGCGAGACGTTGTTTTCTGGACCGTCCTGTGTTTCCGAGGTAGTGGCCAGGGTGCCAGTGACTTTACCGAGGTTGCGTCTTGTTGTGCGATGCCCGCGACCAGGTGGTCGGGGTTGCGCCTTGGGCAACATGTCCAAGTTGGCCTTGTCTGGGAGGACAGGCCTTCACGGCGGGGCTGCCGTGAGTGTTTCCTCAATAGGCCTGGTGTTAGAGTGGCCTGATTCTCGATTGTGAGATCGGTGTCTTCCTTTCCGATACAGTAGGAGTAGCTGTAGTGCCGAGTTTTGACCGGCCACCGGTTTACTGTTCATGCTGTAGTTGTAGCTTTCCTTTCCGCTACTGCCGTTGTTTCCAGTTGGGGTTCCGCGGGACCCCTGCTGAGTCTTTGTTTGGAGACTCATCCCTGCTTTTCAGGTGCGATGGTTCTTCCTCGAAGTTTGAGGGTGATGTTCGGAGGTTCTCAGTTGCCATGTGGTACGCTTTACTGCTTTAGACTGTACTTTCTGTTGGACTAGACTCTATTATAGTAGTTGTTTATTTATTTCTATTAATTGTTGAATTGTCCTGCTCTATTTCCTATTTCTTTGTACCTCCACACTCCTTTTAGCACTTCCGAGCCCTCCCGACTCGTGGGCGGCGGGCCAGGATTTGAATGGTATCGGGCTCCTCCCGGTATCCGGATCTTGGATCGTCACATCCACGCTCAACCTGACCTCGAACCTTGCACATGCTGGGAACAGCACCTTCCAACATCGGAAAAATCATCACTTCCGTCAGGTCAGCTCCTCTGACAACACTCGCCCAGTGTCTCGTCGGACCACGAGCACAACATCTCTCGATGCTCCATCGCGGTAATTCCTCGAACCGCAACTCACCGCACCAAGAGCCGTAACACGAGTCATAATCAGTAACTGCCAACCCTCATCCTTGAGTCCCGAACTCACCGCATAACCTTCATGTCTCGAACCAACCCAAGGGCGAACACATCACATTCACACGCAGAAGCGCAAGAGCCAGAACTTACTAGCACACCTCCGCCCAATCCTGCCTCGAAATCTACAAAAATAATCGAGACCGACACATCACTTCTAACGCCGCAGAGCACGACGAGGACATCAGGCTCGATAAATTAGTAGCTCCACAGAAGATCCTCTGCTCACCCGAGCACACCTCTCGACCAGCGCACCCGCTCTGACACCTCAAACCACAACCTCGACACCTCAGGGGCTAGATAATCCTCAAGCTGGGGTGGTCGAACTCGAAAACAGCTCCCTTAGAGCACACTCACGACCACTTAACCATGAGCAATCCGCACCAGCCACCTAACCTCGCCGCAGGTCCTCGAATGTAGCACAACAGATCCGCACCTGCCGGCAACCTCTGCCCAACACAGCACAACTGGGGCCACCACCCATCGGGGAGAAATCTCTCTTATCACATCCCTCGGGCCCCACACCGGCACTCCACGAGATAGTAACCACCTTCACAGCACCTACGCCGCGCACTCAAGCTCTTACACGAGAAACCAAGCAAAAAATATGCACAAAACCCTATGCCAACTGTCGATTGTACTGGACCTTACGGACTCTGATCACTACAATATCTCGAATTCTCATGTACGTCCATAACCATAGCTCTGATACCAACTGTAACGACCCAAGATCCGAATATCGGGAAAGGAACCCGATACCATTCGAATCCTAGCCCGCCGCCTACGAGCCGGGGCTCGAAAGGGCTAAAAAGGAGTGTGGAGGTACAAAAAAAATAAGAAATAAGGTAGAACAATTCAAAAATTAACAAAAAATAAATAATCTAACTACAACAGAGTCCAGTCTAACAAAAGTACATTTTAAGGCAGAAGAACGTACCCAACACCGAGTGAACACTCGGCCCAGCGAGCTGGCAACTAAGAACCTCAGCACAGCACCCTCGAACCTCAAGGAAGAACCGCCGCACCTAAAACGCAGGGGTGAGTCTCCTGTCACTGGCTTAGTAGGGGTCCCGCGAAATCCCAACCGTAAACAATGGCGATAACGGAAAGCAGCAACAATAAGAACAACAGTAACAGTAGGAAAAGCACTCGGTGGCCAAAAAAACTTGGCACTACAGCTACACCTACTGTACTAGAAAACACGCCCCGATCTTGAGTCGGGGAAACACCGGTCTAACAGAAAGACCTCTGGCTACGCTGCCAGAAAACACACCCCGACAACCCTGTCGCAGAGGCCCATCTCGAGACGAAGGCCCCAATCCAAGACCACTCGATCTAGGAACACAGTCACGATCTCGCCGTCGTGAAACCAACACCGTCTAGGGAAAACCCTCGGTGACGCTCACCGGAAACCCTAGACCTCTACCTCGGGAACACATCCAGAAACTACACATAAAACCACGTCTCACAGATGGGAAATGGAAACTTGAGTCAACACACGTGCGTGGGGGCCCTACCGTAACTAGCCAAAAAATCGTCTCTCTCGAGTAAGCCGCTCCACCACTCCCGTGTGGGTCAACACACGCGTGCCGTAAGAAGGCTACGAGTAGTGGGAGGTCACCAAACGTGAACACAGAAAGTCACGCACGCACCAATTGTGAGTAACATGGAGTACTGGGTGGCTCGGGGCCACCAGACTCTGGACAATCCACTAGACCTACTAAATCCAACGGTCCTTGAGTCATACGACTCAGGGTCAAGACCGCTACACGTGATGGCACAACGCCGTCAATCTAGCCTAATCCTTAGGTCTGAAACCACGGTAGCATGATTCCCAAGGTAGCTTCACAAGCCGCCGAGACCATTCCCCCAACAAGGGAACTCGGGAAACCTCCAGCCCTAGGCTGGTTGACTGGACTCATAGTCCAGGGCCGCACACATGGCCCACTCTGAAACCATCTTCTGGAGAAACCCACGACGTGCGGGGAAGCCCCACCACACACATACCGATACACGATGACTCAATCTAGTGAGAACATGAAAGTCTGGAACATGTGGGGTCACCCGAACCCTCTAAACCCACGGGCATGCTAATCGACATAACACGAAACCTCCGAACACCCAAAAACACGATTGTTGGGTCCCGTAGTGCAGGAACACGGTTCTAGAGGGGGGTGAATAGAACCCTCTACTAAAATTAAGTCCAATTAAAACTTTAAGCTAGCTCGCAGCGGAATTAGCAAGATTAGCAAGAGTGAGGAATTTAAACTAATTAGAATAGACTTGATTATCTCAATCTCACCGTACTCACTCGAACGGATAATTAGATATGAATAATAAGGTAAACCACCACAACACAAACCACAATACAAGACACAATGCATGGGGAGTTTTAAGGTGGTTCGGGATCGCGACGGGCTCCCTACGTCCACCCCTCACCAAATCGGTGAGGCTTCACTGTTGTAAAAATAGCCCGGGGATAAATCCCCACACACGGAGCCAAGCTCCAACACACACACGTAGGGCGATCCCTACACAACCACACGGAAGTAAACTCCTAACCACACACGGGGAACACACCCCAAAATACGTCCAAGCACACACGCGGATAAACTCCACACAACTCGACGCACACACAACACAAACACTCGGAGAACCCTTTCTCCGAACACCCACACAAAGTATTCTTTCAGATGTATATGAAACGAAGACAAATATATGCTATGACCCCCCAAACAAACTCTATAGACTGAACCAAAGAAGATAAAGCATGTATGAAGCTCCCCCTTCAAGAAAGACTCCGGCACTTCTTGGCTCGTTATCGGATGGCCATGATTTTGGCATCTTCGCGTTCCTCGCTTCGAGACGCTTCCTTTCTTCTTCTACCACGAGCTTCAAATCTCCATGGAAGTAGATGAAAATCACCTTGTAAGAGCACAACCACGTTTTTCCCCTTTTTCTTCACCTACAAGAAAGAACGAATGAGCATTAGGGTCATCCTCTCACAAAATCGTAACTCTTATATATGCAACTCAAGGGGTGGGGAAAAGACTCATAAAACCCTTCTAATACATGTTAAAAATACCCTAATAACAATTGAAAATAATGAGGGGTAGTATGATAATGTTTAGAGAGGTTTTCATAAGGTTTTAAACTCTCCCGGAAATTCCGTTCTGGGCAACCAGAGGGCTGGCAGACCGAAAATAAAAAACCAACTCACAGGGGTCGACCCCACGGGTCGACCCATGTAGCCAGGGTTCACAAACATGCTTCAGTCCGAGGGGAAACTACCGGGGGTCGACCCTATGGGTCGACCCATGCCAAAAAGGGTTAGAAAAACCCATCAAACCTCAATGAATTCAAGAGAAAATAAATGATTAAATATTATCATAATCCCATGAAGACCAACCATGAATTTTCCTCCTGAAAAATATGATAAAGCAAGAGGTTAGTTGAGAATCAAAATCTTTGCATCAAGCATTAACACTATGAACATGTTCACAATAAAATACATCATTAAACATATTCAAACATGCATTTTACTTCTCATATCAATTGACAAAAATATATTTGACCAAATGACAAGGTTTTGAAATGATAAGCATGAATCTATCATTCAATCAAATATGTTGACATGGGAGCTCAAACATTCAACTAGCATTCTTGTATCTACCAAATGCTCAACATCAAATAGCGTCAAATGAGGGATATTCATTTACACATGTAAGAAGTAAATATATGACTCAAGACCAATGACATGATCAGACGATGTGCAACCACACATGTATGAGGAATCATACTATATCACAAATGCATCCACACATTGAAACCACGATGACCTCATGAATGATATCAATCTAATAGAAAGGTGTGTTCAATGAACACAATCTCATTGATTGAGACCTAATTGAAGTCATCTTCATAAGAGCCAAGTTCATGCAATTCTTTTACACATCAGGTCAATAAATCAAGCTTTTAGTGCATAGTTCACAAGACCAAGAATTCATGCAATGCATGAGCAATATAGAACCGAATCTCATGAAGTCTTGTATGAATATTTCAAGCACAATACAATCTTAAAAGCTTCAAATAGAAAATACATGAATCACATTCATGTCATTAACAACTTAGAAGATTATGCATGAAAGCCTAAGGCATCTCAACCAAAAGTCAATAACATAATGCTTCATCACACAAGTGTTAACAATTATGCCAAATGTAAAGCATGCATAATATCATGGAATCACATTCATTCAAATGATATTCTTGTTGATTAAAAGCTAACATCCATGAAGCATTATCTCAAGAGGAGCATTGATATAAACTTTCCAAATTAAATTACCATGAGTCCAAGAAACGAGCAAGCATCATTAAAATCACATCCATCAAATTTCAAGTTACAAGGTTGAGGATATTTCAAGCCCAAAAATCTTATGAGGAAAACGCATGAAAATATCCAACCAAGACTTTGAAAAGTTATTTGATGAAATACATGAAATATAGAAGAGTCAACGCAATGCAATGAGTGAGTCAACTCCCTTTTTCAATAAGATCTTCATTGATGCACTCCTTTGAGTTCCAAACATGAATCATGAATTTTTATCCTGTAAATCAAAATATTCAAAGCATGAGATCCTTAAATACAAATCATTCATATGACTTTCAAATATGAACATAGTTAACTCCCTTTAAGAAGAAGAGCTTCATTAATGGACTCCTTTAGATTTCAAGTATGAGCCATGAATTTGTGTTCCTACAAATCAACATAAATATAACATTAGTTTCTTAAACACCAAGGGTTCACATGACTTTCAAGAGTGAATATTGACTCCATCTTTCAACTCATCAAATCAAGATATAAAACGTGTTGCTCAATGAAACACATACACACACAAACACAATCGTTTTGATATCATTGAAACCAAACATGAATTAGGAGATGCAATAATCTCCCCCTTTTTGATGATGACAAAACGATGTGTATGATAATACAGATTGTGCAAATATTTACAAACATTGAACGTACACCAATTATCTCATTCTCCTCATGAACATACATCAATTCTCTCATCCTCTCCAAGACAACATCATTCATAAAGGATCTCCCCAAGCCAACATTATTCATAAAGCATTGAGCACACACCAAATATTATCCCCATTTTTGTCATCTACAAAATGACAGGGGGTTATGTGACATGAAATGAACATGTTAGGCCAGAAAGATATGCCAATTGATGCTAAGTAGGGGCTCAAAGAGATGATACCAAATGTTGATCAAGATAGAGGCACAAACATATGCAATTTCAATTCTCAAAAAGAGAGCCTTGAAGATATGATATCATTTGTTGGAAGAACTCATGTTGGCATTCATGCAACGTGAAGTGTTCAGAATATGCATTTCAAAATGAACTATGTCAATTATTGGAAAGTACGGATTTGTTCAAGATGATATCATGAATGAAGTATATCCATGCTGAAAATGTCAAATATGCAAATATGCACACGATGAGCGTCATCTTTCAAATGCAATGAATATGCACTATGTGAATGCTAATCATGCAAGATATGAAGCTATGCACATGATGACTTCTATCCTTCAAAAATAAGGTTTATGCTCAGAATTAGACTCAAGGGGAATGCACGAACATGCAAGCACACAAGCATAATCATCATGCACGCATATAGTACATATAGTAACTCTCCCTATAGGAGGCACGGGTTAACAAAAGAACATGTGAATCAAATTCAAGAATGTAAGACATGAAGCATAACTAAGAGATTTGTGCATACACAACTAGGAGTACTACATAAACCAAGAATGTAGGTAAATTCATAAAATACATACATCACAAAAATATCCACGTGAAATGTGAGGCAATGACTAATGAGCTTCAAAACATATGAATTTTCATATTTTTCTGAAGAACATTAGAAGGTAATCTCCTCTTTACACTTTCACTTTAGACTCTCGACTATCGGTAGCTTCGCACAACCCCTATTTTGTTTCTTTTAAAAGACTTCACCTTTCGACGCGAGTTTCCTCATATGTCTCAATGGGGATTCCTGACTACTTGGATTCGTCACATATGGATTTTTATTTCTCCTTTCGACACGAGTTTCCTCCTTTGTTTCAGGGGGGATTTCCGATTACTCGGATGCACATACCACTTATTGAATTTTTGTGGGGTAGGCAGCTTTTTCCTCATGATTACTCTTTAATGTCCATGTAGAGATTCAAGTTCCCTTTAAAGTGTTGGAATGAATTTTTTAAATCTTTATCACGTAAAGTCATTGAATTCATTGTGTGCAAGAGTATGGGGGTAAATTTTTGTTTTGCATGTATAAAATAAATTCGACAAGACACGGCTATGACTCCCCCTAAATGTATGTACGGTCGCAGTCAAATCCTCCCCCTTAATATATGACATGTATCATATATGAATAAAGTCACTGCATTGCTGTTTAACAAGGAGGTAAGGCCTTAGAAAGATCAAGAAATAATTTCATAGTGTAAATACTTACAAGCATGCAAGGATTCATGAAACATTCATGCAAGCATTCATGAGTCAAGATATGTGATTATCATGAAATATATGCATATGCTCTATATGCATGAATATGCAATATGCATCTTTTTGTCATTTTATATGCATAGTATGTGAATGATATGCAAAGATGCCAATGTGATGCAGAATGTCAGATTTTTATTTAAAAGTTCTAAATGCATTGCAAAATTTAACGTGAGTGCAAGATGCAAGTTTTTAATTTTTCATATGAATGATCTAAATGCACCTTATGAAGTTCTTAATGCATGTAACTTATAAAAGCATGAGAATGCAATGTATGATGTAATTTTTTTTTCATTTTTAGAACATCATGACAGGTTACACAAGGAGACATACAAATTCAAATGATGAGCAGTAATCATTTTTCAAGACTTGCCCTTTTTGAACAAAGGTACATAAATGATCAAAATCAAGCAGTGCACCCAAATTATTTTCAGAAATGTTCAAAAACAGATTTTCAATAACATTTCAAAAGCTTAGAGTATCATCCACAAACCAAACAGATTTTACAGGTTCCGATACGAGGTGGAGGTGAAGGTTCGAAAATCCAACTCACACATAGTGAGAGCTTCTAGGTGGACATAATCCACCCTTCCATTACACACCATTTGATATACCAGATACTCAATTATACTCAGATGCTCATGCATTTTATATTGAAAAGTATTCAGTAGGCAAAGACATCATGCTTGTTCCTCAAAATTTTCAAATTCATTCAACCAATGAGACATGTTCATCCTAGCAGAATACAAGAATAACAGATCAAGTTCAGAAACAATATCTGTCAAAGGAATAATTCTGCATTTCAGAAATTTTACCTTCTTGAAGTAAGAATGAATTTCAGAATCAATTTGAACGCACATGATATTTCAGAATTTCGAAGTAAATAGATTTCCTTCAAAAGATATGTTTCAACATTTCAATATCAATTGTTGCATATTATCGAAGAATTTCACAGTTCAAAAATTTTACCTTTTTGAAACAAGAGAATTTTTCAGATTCAGTTTAAAAGATATTACAGTTCAAAGGTAAATTCAATTCATTCAAAGCACATGATTCCTCATGATCCAAATTATTCAATTTCAGAATTTTGGTACAAGGCGGAGAGCATTGATCTTGAGATCACCTCACGCATAGTGATGGCTTCCTAACGGGCTTAACCTATCATTTCACACATCACCATTTGATATATCAAATATTCATTCAATAAAGACATGTATGACTTGTGAAGAATTTAGAGCATAACATGAGAACATACCAAAATCTCATTCTAAAACATCAAAACTATCAAGTTTGACAATGAAGGAGTAAAGTTGGGATTTTACCATATGAGTGTGTCTTGTTCCATTTTACTGGAACCCCTTTTATTCTTTATTTACCTCAAGACACACCTTCATCACAATCGACTCATTTGTCAAATTTTGGCACCCAAGCCTTCTTGGGTCCTTAGATGTTAGAAGCATTTTTTCTAAAAGTTTTCTTTGACATTTTCATTGCCACCTTGTCATCACTTTCTATGATCCTGCAATCCTCAATAACATGTCCACGGTTTCCACAATAAAGACATTGAGGAGAAGTAGTTTTACCAAAAGACTTCCTTTTAGGAGTAAAGGAATTTTCAAATCCATTCCATCTTCTATTTTCAAAAGGTCTAGATTTAACAAAATTAGACCTAGCATGCATTCTAGAAGCATGGAAATTTTTTATTTTTAAAAGCCAACACTCTTTCATAGCATGCCCGTACTTGCCACAATGAAAACAACATGAAGATTCGGTTCTGTGGAATGACCTTCCATTGTTTGCATGAGTGTTCGTGAATGAATTTTTCTTATGGGATGTAAACCTTTAAGCATGGGAAGCATGTTCATTTCTGAATTTTCTTTGAAAGTTAAACTTAGCATTCATTGCACGATAATCATCATTTTGTTTCACAAAGCAATCATCCATGACATGGTCAAGTTTCGGACAATAAAAACATGAGACATTTTTCTTTCTTTTGAAGAAAGATTTATCTTTACATGCATTTTGATCATCTATTTTTAAGACAACACAATCATTCATTTTATGACCAAACATGTCACAATAGAAGCATTCAACATTCAACTTTAATTTTTGAGATCTATTTGACATGGAAGGCTTTTTGTTGAGATTTTTCTGTTTATCAAAATTATTTTCAGAGATTTTCACTTGAGCAATGGGAGGAGGTGTATTGGAGGTACTAGGAATGTCGGAGGCATGAATAAAAGAGATTTTTGTTTTTGATTTAAAAGATTTTTTGTTGACCCGGATGTAACCAAGATCCTCTTTTTGAAAGTTCACTTTAACACCTAGCAATGTGTCTAAGTTCTCATTCCCTTTGATAAATCTAGATAAATCAAGCTTCAAGTTGTTGATCTCTTTTTCACATGCAAGGATTTTATCATCAAGCAAATAATTCTTTGATGTGGGTTTTTCATTTTTTTACATGAGGTTTTTATTTTCCAGATTTGTGCAGTGAAATTTTTCAGCAAGCTTTTCAAGAACCTTTTTAGTTTCAACATACTTTGAGATCTTAGCAAGCAACTGTTCATTCTCATGTTTCAACAATGAGATTTCTTTTTCAAGCTTATCAAAGCATCGCAATCTTCCCTCTAGTAAGGAATTCTGAATTAACATAGCACTATTTTTCTTTTTAAGATCTTCATTTTCATCCATGATGCTCTTGTTATCAATTTCAGAATCAAGCAATTTCTCAAACAACTTATCATCATCAGACAAAGAAGCTAACTTGCTTCTAAGATATTTTTCTGTTTCTTCAACTAATGAAATCTTAGACAACAGGTGTTTATTTTGATCAAGCAAATCATGGGAATCATTATCAATTTCAAGAGCAGTATTAAATTTTCTAAACGTCTCAAGCTCTTCATTCATACAAGACATCTCATCTGAAAATAATTCAACTTTAGATTTTAGAAGTTCTTTTTCATATTCTAGGTTCTCAATTTTTGACTCCAAAGTTTTACAATTTTCACAGGAAGGATTATCATGCACATTCTCATTAATCTTCCTTGTCAATGTTTTATTTTCAAATTTGAGTTTCTTACATTTATCATACAGTTCAGTATATGTCGTTT
The DNA here is from genome assembly GCA_022559845.1 of Amorphophallus konjac. Lineage (NCBI taxonomy): Eukaryota > Viridiplantae > Streptophyta > Magnoliopsida > Alismatales > Araceae > Amorphophallus > Amorphophallus konjac. Next base: position 241,560,831 of record CM040128.1, read on the forward strand.
TCCATTCCTCAATAGAGAGTTCTTTGGATTCAAAATTTACCTCATCATAATTTTCTTCATTGAGTTGATCATCATTGTCGGCCATGAGATAATTTTGTCCTTCCATCTCTTGAGATTTGATCAACTGATCCATAAGCTCCTTTGCCGTTCTACAAGAAGAAACAAATGGAAACATATGAGTATCAATGGCACTTTTCAACAAACTTAAGACAATGACATTTTCATGGTTCTTCAATTTATCTTGACTAGACCACTTGGTCTCATCTAGAGGTAATATGTGAGGACCATCATAAATCAACTTCCAAAGATTAGGATTAACTGAATTGATCAATCCACACATTTTACCTATCCATGAAGTAAAATCAGAACCATTAAGAATAGGAAGGCAATTCATCGACATGTGCTCAACAAAAAAATTCATGATTGTAGAATACACTAGGATCACGCTGTAGATCGTGAGATCTAGGGACAACAGAGCCTCGCACTGATACCAATTATTGGGTCCCGTAGTGCAGGAACACGGTTCTAGAGGAGGGGTGAATAGAACCCTCTACTAAAATTAAGTCCAATTAAAACTTTAAGCTAGCTCGCAGCGGAATTAGCAAGATTAGCAAGAGTGAGGAATTTAAACTAATTAGAATAGACTTGATTCTCTCAATCTCACCGTACTCACTCAAACGGATAACTAGATATGCACAATAAGGTAAACCACCACAACACAAATCACAATGCAAGCTGAAGAGGCGAGATCTCGCGCGGGTCTTGAGCGGGCGATGGATCACCGGATTGTGAACTGCAAGAAAGGGAAACGGATCAAGGGACCCAGGGATGAGTCCCTGGGAAAAACCCTCCGATGCTTAAGTCAGTAGAACTATGGTGGGAGCAATAAAGGGAGGAAGTAACTTCTGCACGAGATCCCACTCCACCAGAAGGGTGAAGTGGTTCCTGCTCAGGAATTTTGAGCGTATGGTTGCCCTCTCCTTTTTACCGGAGGGTATCCTTCATTTAAATAGAGCGCCATCTTCAGGAGTCCCGTAAGTCGAGGGATTTAAGGCGGGAGTTACGTCCTCAGGGTGAGCTCTTAACTGCCTCATCGTGAGATCTTTACGTCCTCATCGTGGGCTCTTCATGACCTTGGGAGATCGTGGTGCCCTTATCCCGCTGAACTCCTGCTCATAAAGGACTGCCAATGGCTATATGGATAGGTATTTGTCAGTTGATCCAAGCATGAGAAGTGTCAGCCCTATCCGGGCGATGGGCATAGCTCGGACGTAGTCAGATCGGAGTGGGCGCGTAGCGCCTGCCTTTATCTCAGTATGGAGATGGCTCGGGCGGGGGTCTCCCTCCGTTCTGTCGTTCGGGCCTTCCGAGTCTCAGGGCCACCGAGGAAGGATGGGTCTCCGAGTGATATTTATTGGGCTTTTCTGCCGAAGTGGGCCCTAGAGGGATGTCACTTGGATGAGCTGAGCCTCGTTCGGTCCGGATGGGCCTGCTTCGGCTGCTCTTAATTGGGCTACAGAAATCCCCCTCTCCACTTGTCCCCCTCCTACTCCCGAGCCTAAATAGGCTCGGTAGAGTAGTTCATTTAGGGTTTAGGACCAGCGTGGCTCGGGTGGGTGGAAATCTGGCGATGCTAGAAAGCCACGTGTCGTGGTCACCTGGGCCCGTAATAATTACAATCCTGACGGATTTGAAATGAAGGGGCCCCTTTTTCTCGGAGGTCGGAACGACACGCCGCCCCCCGCGTGGGTTTATAGGCGTTGGGCGCTGGTTGTCATCCCAGACTCTTTCCGTCGTTAGGGTTTTGGCTCTCCTTCGCTTCTTTCTTTTGGGGGCTCTTCGATGCGCCGCGAGGGCACGGCGGAGGAGCAGAGACTTGCGGCGGCGTTTGAGGAGTTGGCGGAGATAACTGCGGAGGCGGTCCGGCAGCTTCCTCCTCCCCCGGAATCTTCGGGGTCTCGAGAGAGTTCTTCTTCAAGTTCTTCCTCGGAATCCATGGCGGGCCAGCGTTCGGGTGCCGAGGAGTGGGGTGACGAGCCGGTGGCGAGGGCGCCGGTCCCCAACTGCAGCGAGCTGGGGGAGGCGGAGGTGAGGAGGCTGGAGCACCAGTATCGCCTGCCTCACAAGTACAGCTTTGCTGCCGCTACTCCATATGAGACGAGCCTGGACTCTCGTACAAGCCACATCTGTATGTTCCTCCTGGCGTGGAAGGGCGGATTCCGCCTTCCCTTCGAGCCCTTCGTCCTCACGCTCCTCGATTTTTTCCAGTTGGCGCCCATCCAGTTGGTAGCCAACTCCTATCTCCTCCTTTCTGCCTTTCGTATCCTTTGCCGCCAGTGCAGGGTCCCTCCTTCCTTGGACCTCTTCCATTATTTTTCGAATTGAAGATGCATCCGTCAGCCGGGAAGGGTTTTTACTTTATCCAGGCGAGGAGGAACAGGAGTTGCATCTCCTTGGCGGCGAAGGATTCTTCGCACAAGAGGTGGAAGACCCAATTCTTCTGGGTGGGGATCAACTCGGTGGAGGAAACCTGGAGATGCCAACTAATGCCCAATTTCCACCCGAACATCCCCCCAGGCAGGATGAGTTCCCTCCTCATGTGGAGGAGTATGCTGCCACTTTGCTGAAGCACCGCCAGTCCACCGAGGAGCTGGTGACGCCGGAGAATATCGAGCGGTGTCTTCTTACGCGGCTGCATCCGTCGGGCTCAGGTTATAACGACCCGAGAATCCGATTACCGGGAAGGCCCGATAACCCAAGACTCGCACCGCCACCCACGAGTCCGAAGACTCGGAAGGGTTAAAAGGATGGTGTGGAAACTACATAGTTATCACAAGTAATTACAGAAATTAAATAGTTATGATATTAAGCAGGAAATAAGATAACAATTTACATGGTCCACAAAATAAAATAACCACGACAACAGTCCACGACTAGTACAGTGACAAGAAAGAAAAGTACAGCTACACGGGGCATCCCCCGGCTCAGACCTCTGGCACTACCTCTGGGCACCCGCACCACGCTGCGCTCCTGACGCGCTCCCCGAAGGTGGCGTCTCACCTGAAACACGGTGAAAACACGCAGGGAATGAGTCTCGGAACAAGACTCAGTAGGGATCACTCGAACCCTACCTCGCAAAGCGAGAAACCACTACTCTAGCGGTAGGAGAGTACCTCGGAAAGGAAAGCCCTGTACTCTACAAAGCAAGACTCTACGGCACGCAAACCGACACATGTGCTACGAAGAGAAGACCGAAGCTCAACGGTCACCGACAAACCCGAACGTCGGAAACACACGACTGACAGTCTGACACTCCGTACTCGACAGGAGTACCACCCACTAGAAGCACAGCCGGTAGCGTCCCCTGACGTCTTACACCGCACCGCAGGTGAACCGCCTGACGTGGTAGGTCCTACCCGAGGCGCAAACACCGAAAAGTAACTCACAACAAGTGACTAGCTGGGGTCACGCCCGTCGACGTGGGTCCAACCGCCCCCAACCACGTGTGCACACACAGACCACGCGTCCTAGGTCTGGCCCTCTGACCGGTTTTCCCCCGCAGCCGGACTCTGGCTACGACGAGGGGCCTACGGTAACCGGTCCACAAACCGTCTCGAAAGGTGGGTGCCCGTACACCACTCCCAGGTGAGACCAGCACCGCGTACTGGTGGGCTACGACTAGTGGAGGGTCGCTAAAGGAGTAGACTCTCAAGTCACGGAAAACAACGCCCAAGCCCGACAACGTGTGGGGATCACCCCATGCACTAGTCCCGTCACACGGAGACCCCGGTCGGAGAAAAGTAAGGTTGCCACCCTCATGGGGCACCTCAGGAAGTGGCGGTCTACCCTCAGACCATCACTGCCAAATGGCGGTCCACTCTAGGGCCGTCACTTAAAATGGCGGTCTAAGGCGGACCGTCACTCAACACGGGGGAAAGGGAAGTAACGGCCCAGGCCCAGCATGTTACACGGATGTAACGCGCTTAGCCTAGCGCGTTACACGCCCCTCCACGGCACAGATTCAAAAAGGGATGTAACGGCCCTGTCCGGGCGCGTTACTCACATGTAACGCACCTGGACCAGCGCGTTACATGGCCCTCACGCCTGGGGTAAACACAGGAAGTAACGCTCCTGCCCCAGGGCGTTACACGCATATAACGCACCTAGAATGGCGCGTCACATGGCCTGACCCCCAACGGTCAAAACCAACGGTCGAAAAGCATGTGACGGCCCAGCCCAGGGGCGTCACTAGCAAACGGCGGCCAGTCGCAGGACCGTTACAGCCCTCGACCCCAAAGGCCAACACCCAGGGAAGTAACGCACCCCTCTAGGGGCGTTACAAGCATGTGACGGTCACTGGAGTGACCGTCGCTTGCCCCAGAGCACGCTACGGCGGGAAAACCCCAAAAACACCAACCACGCCCCCGTACCTCCACCGGAGAGGGGGGAAAACAAGGGGGAAGACCCCTGGGGACCCCTAGCATGCATCTAAGCCACCAAAACATAGAATCATGGGCTAAAACCATAGATTGGGCGGCTCACCCCCAAAACATGGAAAAACCCCAAAAATGCCCAAACATGCCTCTCTCGGCCTCCCCGCGGCCTACAAACCACGGAAAAGAACGGCGAAGAGCTAGGGAACGTCACCCTACCTCAATGGAGCGAATGCTCCGCCGGATCGTCCACGAATCGCGAAGAACGCTTGAAAACCCTCGTTCTTCCTTAAGCTTCCCACGCTCGCCGCACGCCCCCACGACCGCCTCGCCGCCGCCCACGTCACCGCGCCGTCGCCCCGCCGCCGTCTGCAGCCGGAGGGGAGCTCGCCGTGGCCAACCGGGAGGAAGAGAGGGAGAGGGAGGGAGACACGGTGGAGGAGGAAGGAGGAAGAAGAAGAGAGGAAGAAGAAGATGGTGGGGGAGAGAGAAAAGAAAAAGGGTTTTATAGAAAACCCCAGAAAATGCGGAAAATACCAAAAATTTCTTTTATAGAAAAACACCCCCACGATCCTCAGAACGTACCGATCGCAATGGTACCACTCGTGCCCGTGTGAACAGTCCGGTTCACCCGCAGCGAGCATCCGAAGAGAAAAGCCGAAACCCGCGCCGGAAGTCAGAAATCACGCACGGAAAAAGCCGCGGAATGCCTCCGGGCCTCCGAAACGACTCCGGATCGCGCCGATCCGAACACGAAAGATGTCCGAAACAAAAATTCGGACACAACAGAGCCGAACGCTCCGAAAACCAGATCCGGGACCCACGAAGAAGGATCCGAAAGGTTCGGGATATTACAGCCCTCCCCCCTTAAGGAATTTCGTCCTCGAAATTGAGAACAACCAGAGGGGAAAGAAGAGGAAGACTCACTCAAACAGATACGGGAACTGCTGACGCATCTCGTCCTCACGTTCCCAAGAAGCCTCACCACCAGAGTGTCGCTGCCACACGACCTTTACCAAGGGAATGACCTTGTTCCGCAGGCGCTGCTCTCGCCTATCCTCCACGCGGATCGAAAACTCTGGGAGAGAAAGATCTGGAGTCACCTCAGGCCAAACGGAAAACTCGAGCACATGAGAGTCATCGGGCATATACTTCCGCAACATCGAGACGTGGAACACGTCATGCACCGATGCCAACTCAGGAGGCAACTGCAACCGGTAAGCAACCTCACCGATGCGCTCCACAATCGCGAAAGGACCAATATAGCGGGGACTCAGCTTCCCACGCCGTCCAAAATGCATCACCCCCTTCATCGGAGAAACTCTCAAGAACACATGATCGCCCACGGCGAACTCGAGGGGCTGCCTCCTACGGTCAGCATAGCTCTTCTGCCGACTCTGGGCCGCCAACATGTTCTGACGAACCAGGTGCACAACATCCACACATTGCTGCACCAATTCCGGTCCCGTCAAAACACGCTCACCCACCTCAAACCAATCGAGTGGAGTCCGACAAGGACGCCCGTACAATGCCTCATAAGGACCCATGCCGATGCTCGAATGATAGCTGTTGTTATAGGCAAACTCCACCAACGGTAGGTGATGTATCCAACTCCCCTGCCACTCCAGGCAGCAGGATCTCAGCATGTCCTCCAAAGTCTGAATGGTCCTCTCAGACTGACCATCTGACTGAGGATGATATGCCGAGCTAAATGCCAACTCCGTGCCAAGAGCTCGCTGGAAACTCCTCCAGAATCCAGAAGTGAAGCACAGATCCCGATCCGACACGATCGAAATGGGAACCCCATGCAACGGAACGATCCGCTCCACATAAAGACGAGCCAACTTAGGCACGCTCCAGCTGACCTTGACCGGTAGCAACCGAGTCACCTTCGTCAGCCTATCCACCAGCAACCAAATACTGTCCTGCCCACTCGGGGTTCTTGGCAACCCCACCACAAAATCCGTGGTCACATGGTCCCACTTCCAAGCAGGAACATCCAAGGGCTGGAGAGTACCGCCTGGTCGCTGATGCTCCGCCTTCACCTGCTGACAGATCAGGCACCTGGCCACAAATTCTGCGACATCTCTCTTCATGCCAGGCCACCAGAACTGCCTCCGCAAGTTCCGATACATCTTCGTCGCACCCGGGTGTACAGTGTACCTGCTCCCATGAGCCTCGCGTAACACCGCACGACGAACCTGCTCCTCAGCTGGGACGTACAACCTGCCACGAAACCTCGCAGCACCGTCCTCGCCGAGCTCTACGTCAGCCATAGCCAAAATCCGGGGTAACTCAGGGTCCGCATGTTGAGCCTCTGTCACCTGACGACGGATAGCAGGAGTGACAGTCAGACTCGCAAGCACAGCCAACCCTGGCTCCTGGGGAATCTTGAGCCTGAAAGATACCTCGGGCACTTGTTCCCAGAGCCCCCACCTCCTCAACATCAAGGCACTGACCGCAACCTTTCGACTCAAGGCATCGGCGACGACATTCATCCTGCCTGGCTGATAAGACAGGGTGAAGTCATAGTCCTTCATGAACTCCATCCAACGCCTTTGCCTGAGGTTCAGGTCCTTCTGCGAGAACACGTACCTCAAGCTCTGATGGTCAGTGAACACCTCGAACTTCTCACCGTATAGATAATGCCTCCAGATCTTCAGCGCGAAGATCACAGCCGCCAACTCAAGGTCATGGGTAGGGTAGTTCTCCTCGTGAGGCTTTAGCTGCCGAGATGCATAAGCCACCACTCTACCATGCTGCATCAGAACAGCACCCAGTCCAACGCCGGAAGCATCTGTACACACCACGAAACCTCCCGATCCAGAAGGCAAAACCAACACCGGAGTCGAGGTGAGCAATCTCTTCAGCTCCCTGAAGCTCTGCTCACATTCCTCGGACCAAACGAAAGGTATATCCTTCCGCGTGAGCCTAGTCATCGGGGTCGCAATGCGGGAAAAATCCTGGATAAACCGACGATAATAACCCGCAAGCCCCAAGAAACTCTGGATCTCCGTCACCGACCTCGGCCTCGGCCATTGCATCACAGCCTTGACCTTGACGGGATCCACGGAAATGCCATCACCAGAAATCACGTGCCCCAGAAAGTGCACCTCGCTGAGCCAAAACTCGCACTTGCTGAGCTTCGCATACAACTGGTGATCTCGCAACGTCTGCAGTACCACACTCAAATGGTACGCGTGCTCCTCAGCAGACCGCGAATAAACAAGGATGTCATCCACGAAAATGACCACAAACTGGTCCAAATACGGATGAAACACCCTCTGCATCAAGTCCATAAAGGCAGCTGGGGCATTGGTGAGCCCAAACGGCATCACCAGAAACTCATAATGCCCGTACCTCGAACTGAATGCAGTCTTCTCCACATCGGACTCGCGAATCCTCAGTTGATAGTAACCTGACCGCAAATCAATCCGCGAGAACACTCGCGCAGACTGAAGCTGGTCGAACAAGTCATCGATCCGCGGCAACGGATACTTGTTCTTAACGGTCACTTCATTCAGCTGCCGATAGTCAATGCACAGCCGCAGACTACCGTCCTTCTTCTTCACAAACAACACGGGCGCACCCCAAGGGGAAAAACTCGGACGAATGTACCCCTTGGCCAGCAGCTCCTGCAACTGCGCCCTCAACTCCCTCAGTTCAACGGGGGCCATACGGTAGGGAGCCTTCGCCAAAGGTCCCGCACCAGGTACAACCTCGATCACAAAATCGATCTCCCGCTGGGGAGGTAATCCAGGTAACTCCTCAGGAAAAACATCGGGAAACTCGCACACCACCGCGATGTCCTCGACATCCGGCTCCATCCGGTCAGACACAACCACTGACGCGAGAAAACCCTGACAACCTGAATCAAGCAACCGACGGGCTCGAATAGCAGAGATAAGAAATCGAGAAGAGGCGGAACGGATACCTTGGAAATAGAAGGTCCTCTTGCTCGGATGCTGGAAGTAGACCCTCTTCATCCCACAATCCACCACCGCTCCATGAGTCTCGAGCCAATCCATGCCTAGAATCACATCGTAATCCCGAAGCTGCAACGCATACAATCTGCCTGGTATACTCCGGCCATCGATCCACACCGGAACCTGGTCGAAGCAATACGGAGTGACCATAAAGTCACCCGAAGGTAACTCCACCGCCAAATCACAAGACAACTGGGTCACCGGCTCCTCGACGCTCGACGCGAAATCCTCCGAAATAAACGAATGAGACGCGCCAGAATCAAACAAAACCCGAGCCGCACAACCCAAAATCTGAACGGTACCTTCCACGAGCTGCGACGCCACTGCCTCTGCCCTGGTCAAGTGCGTGATCTGGCCTCGAGCCCTCTGCCTGCCTCCCACGCTGGCTGACCTGGGTAGCGGCGGATACTGTCCCTGCTGCTGCTGCTGCTGCCTCTGCTGCTGGGGAAACTGCTGCTGCGGCGGTCTCTGTGGACAGTCACGCGCCATGTGCCCTGGCTGGTCACACCGAAAACAGATAATCGGCGCCGTGCACTGCCTGCCTGGGTGGGTCCCACCACACCGTGGACAAGGTCCTCGTGATCCACCCCCTGATCCCTGACGCTGCAAAGGAATCGGCTGCTGCACACTGCCCGATGAAGCTTGTCCCTGATCCTTGGGCTTCTTACGGAAACCCTTCTTCAAGAACTTCTTGACCTTCGAGCTAAAAGACGCAGATCCTGTCACTGAAGCTGCCGATGCCGGTACTCCTGAACCACCCGACGCATGCTGGAAGAAACCCTGCTGCTGGGTAGCCGACTGCTGGCTGCGACCTGACACGGACTGCCCCTGGCTGATCGGTCCTCGAGTCCTCTGCATATCCATCTCCAAGGAAATCGCAACACGAGACGCTGTCTCTAGATCAGTGGCCCCATTCGCGATCAAATGGTGCCTCAGCTCCAGCCTCAAGCCCTGTACAAACTGCGTGGTCCTCACCCTCTCATGCTCCATGACATGAGGTGCGTACCGACCCAGCTCGACAAATCGGGCCCTGTACTGCAACACGGACATGTCACCCTGCACCAGCTCCAGAAACTCCCGCATCCGCTGCGTAGCAACGACGTCTGGATAGTACGTACGCTCGAAAGCACTGACAAAGTCACCCCACTCGACCTGCTCAAGTGGACGAAGCTGAAAGGACGTCTTCCACTCGGAAGACCACCACCTCCGAGCCGTACCCTGCAACTGGTTGTAGGCCAACACCACTCTGTCCTCGACAGTACTTTTCGCAGAACTGAACACCCGCTCCATCTCATCGAGCCAATCACGAGCCGCATCAGGGTCTGCCTGGCCGCTAAAGTAAGGTGGATGGAACTGCATGAAGTCCCTCACTGCTCGGCCCGGCCCACCCCTGACTGACGAGCCCTCAGCAGCCTCTCCGCCAAACTGCTGAGACATGAGATGGTACATGCCACGGAAGAAATCCTCGGCCCCCGGAGCTCTCGCAGCATCCGCGGCCTCGGTAGCTCCCGGAACTCTGCTATGCTCCTCCTGCTCCCTCTGGACCCCCTGCTGGATCTCCTGACCTCCAGCCGACTGCCCCTGCTGAGAGCGAGAACTTCTCCTCGGCGCCATCCTCGCTCCTGAAGCACAAGACAGAAAACACGAAAACGGTAATGTCAGAATAAAACACGCGGTGCCCAAGGCCAGCGTCACCTGTACATCATCGCCATGGACTAGTGGACCACTACAATTACCTATGATTCCCATGTAATTCCACAACCGCGCTCTGATACCAGCTGTAACGACCCGAGAATCCGATTACCGGGAAGGTCCGATAACCCGAGACTCGCACCGCCACCCACGAGTCCGAAGACTCGGAAGGGTTAAAAGGATGGTATGGAAACTACATAGTTATCACAAGTAATTACAGAAATTAAACAGTTATGATATTAAGCAGGAAATAAGATAACAATTTACATGGTCCACAAAATAAAATAACCACGACAACAGTCCACGACTAGTACAGTGACAAGAAAGAAAAGTACAGCTACACGGGGCATCCCCCGGCTCAGACCTCTGGCACTACCTCTGGGCACCCGCACCACGCTGCGCTCCTGACGCGCTCCCCGAAGGTGGCGTCTCACCTGAAACACGGTGAAAACACGCAGGGAATGAGTCTCGGAACAAGACTCAGTAGGGATCACTCGAATCCTACCTCGCAAAGCGAGAAACCACTACTCTAGCGGTAGGAGAGTACCTCGGAAAGGAAAGCCCTGTACTCTACAAAGCAAGACTCTACGGCACGCAAACCGACACACGTGCTACGAAGAGAAGACCGAAGCTCAACGGTCACCGACAAACCCGAAGGTCAGAAACACACGACTGACAGTCTGACACTCCGTACTCGACAGGAGTACCACCCACTAGAAGCACAGCCGGTAGCGTCCCCTGACGTCTTACACCGCACCGCAGGTGAACCGCCTGACGTGGTAGGTCCTACCCGAGGCGCAAACACCGAAAAGTAACTCACAACAAGTGACTAGCTGGGGTCACGCCCGTCGACGTGGGTCCAACCGCCCCCAACCACGTGTGCACACACAGACCACGCGTCCTAGGTCTGGCCCTCTGACCGGTTTTCCCCCGCAGCCGGACTCTGGCTACGACGAGGGGCCTACGGTAACCGGTCCACAAACCGTCTCGAAAGGTGGGTGCCTGTACACCACTCCCAGGTGAGACCAGCACCGCGTACTGGTGGGCTACGACTAGTGGAGGGTCGCTAAAGGAGTAGACTCTCAAGTCACGGAAAACAACGCCCAAGCCCGACAACGTGTGGGGATCACCCCATGCACTAGTCCCGTCACACGGAGACCCCGGTCGGAGAAAAGTAAGGTTGCCACCCTCATGGGGCACCTCAGGAAGTGGCGGTCTACCCTCAGACCATCACTGCCAAATGGCGGTCCACTCTAGGGCCGTCACTTAAAATGGCGGTCTAAGGCGGACCGTCACTCAACACGGGGGAAAGGGAAGTAACGGCCCAGGCCCAGCGCGTTACACGGATGTAACGCGCTTAGCCTAGCGCGTTACACGCCCCTCCACGGCACAGATTCAAAAAGGGATGTAACGGCCCTGTCCGGGCGCGTTACTCACATGTAACGCACCTGGACCAGCGCGTTACATGGCCCTCACGCCTGGGGTAAACACAGGAAGTAACGCTCCTGCCCCAGGGCGTTACACGCATATAACGCACCTAGAATGGCGCGTCACATGGCCTGACCCCCAACGGTCAAAACCAACGGTCGAAAAGCATGTGACGGCCCAGCCCAGGGGCGTCACTAGCAAACGGCGGCCAGTCGCAGGACCGTTACAGCCCTCGACCCCAAAGGCCAACACCCAGGGAAGTAACGCACCCCTCTAGGGGCGTTACAAGCATGTGACGATCACTGGAGTGACCGTCGCTTGCCCCAGAGCACGCTACGGCGGGAAAACCCCAAAAACACCAACCACGCCCCCGTACCTCCACCGGAGAGGGGGGAAAACAAGGGGGAAGACCCCTGGGGACCCCTAGCATGCATCTAAGCCACCAAAACATAGAATCATGGGCTAAAACCATAGATCGGGCGGCTCACCCCCAAAACATGGAAAAACCCCAAAAATGCCCAAACATGCCTCTCTCGGCCTCCCCGCGGCCTACAAACCACGGAAAAGAACGGCGAAGAGCTAGGGAACGTCACCCTACCTCAATGGAGCGAATGCTCCGCCGGATCGTCCACGAATCGCGAAGAACGCTTGAAAACCCTCGTTCTTCCTTAAGCTTCCCACGCTCGCCGCACGCCCCCACGACCGCCTCGCCGCCGCCCACGTCACCGCGCCGTCGCCCCGCCGCCGTCTGCAGCCGGAGGGGAGCTCGCTGTGGCCAACCGGGAGGAAGAGAGGGAGAGGGAGGGAGACACGGTGGAGGAGGAAGGAGGAAGAAGAAGAGAGGAAGAAGAAGATGGTGGGGGAGAGAGAAAAGAAAAAGGGTTTTATAGAAAAACCCAGAAAATGCGGAAAATACCAAAAATTAGGAAATACACCCCCACGATCCTCAGAACGTACCGATCGCAATGGTACCACTCGTGCCCGTGTGAACAGTCCGGTTCACCCGCAGCGAGCGTCCGAAGAGAAAAGCCGAAACCCGCGCCGGAAGTCGGAAATCACGCACGGAAAAAGCCGCGGAACGCCTCCGGGCCTCCGAAACGACTCCGGATCGCGCCGATCCGAACACGAAAGATGTCCGAAACAAAATTTCGGACACAACAGAGCCGAACGCTCCGAAAACCAGATCCGGGACCCACGAAGAAGGATCCGAAAGGTCCGGGATATTACAGCCCTCCCCCCTTAAGGAATTTCGTCCTCGAAATTGAGAACAACCAGAGGGGAAAGAAGAGGAAGACTCACTCAAACAGATACGGGAACTGCTGACGCATCTCATCCTCACGTTCCCAAGAAGCCTCACCACCAGAGTGTCGCTGCCACACGACCTTTACCAAGGGAATGACCTTGTTCCGCAGGCGCTGCTCTCGCCTATCCTCCACGCGGATCGGAAACTCTGGGAGAGAAAGATCTGGAGTCACCTCAGGCCAAACGGAAAACTCGAGCACATGAGAGTCATCGGGCATATACTTCCGCAACATCGAGACGTGGAACACGTCATGCACCGACGCCAACTCAGGAGGCAACTGCAACCGGTAAGCAACCTCACCGATGCGCTCCACAATCGCGAAAGGACCAATATAGCGGGGACTCAGCTTCCCACGCCGTCCAAAATGCATCACCCCCTTCATCGGAGAAACTCTCAAGAACACATGATCGCCCACGGCGAACTCGAGGGGCTGCCTCCTACGGTCAGCATAGCTCTTCTGCCGACTCTGGGCCGCCAACATGTTCTGACGAACCAGGTGCACAACATCCACACATTGCTGCACCAATTCCGGTCCCGTCAAAACACGCTCACCCACCTCAAACCAATCGAGTGGAGTCCGACAAGGACGCCCGTACAATGCCTCATAAGGAGCCATGCCGATGCTCGAATGATAGCTGTTGTTATAGGCAAACTCCACCAACGGTAGGTGATGTATCCAACTCCCCTGCCACTCCAGGCAGCAGGATCTCAGCATGTCCTCCAAAGTCTGAATGGTCCTCTCAGACTGACCATCTGACTGAGGATGATATGCCGAGCTAAATGCCAACTCCGTGCCAAGAGCTCGCTGGAAACTCCTCCAGAATCCAGAAGTGAAGCGCGGATCCCGATCCGACACGATCGAAATGGGAACCCCATGCAACGGAACGATCCGCTCCACATAAAGACGAGCCAACTTAGGCACGCTCCAGCTGACCTTGACCGGTAGCAACCGAGTCACCTTCGTCAGCCGATCCACCAGCAACCAAATACTGTCCTGCCCACTCGGGGTTCTTGGCAACCCCACCACAAAATCCGTGGTCACATGGTCCCACTTCCAAGCAGGAACATCCAAGGGCTGGAGAGTACCGCCTGGTCGCTGATGCTCCGCCTTCACCTGCTGACAGATCAGGCACCTGGCCACAAATTCTGCGACATCTCTCTTCATGCCAGGCCACCAGAACTGCCTCCGCAAGTTCCGATACATCTTCGTCGCACCCGGGTGTACAGTGTACCTGCTCCCATGAGCCTCGCGTAACACCGCACGACGAACCTGCTCCTCAGCTGGGACGTACAACCTGCCACGAAACCTCGCAGCACCGTCCTCGCCGAGCTCTACGTCAGCCATAGCCAAAATCCGGGGCAACTCAGGGTCCGCATGTTGAGCCTCTGTCACCTGACGACGGATAGCAGGAGTGACAGTCAGACTCGCAAGCACAGCCAACCCTGGCTCCTGGGGAATCTTGAGCCTGAAAGATACCTCGGGCACTTGTTCCCAGAGCCTCCACCTCCTCAACATCAAGGCACTGACCGCAACCTTTCGACTCAAGGCATCGGCGACGACATTCATCCTGCCTGGCTGATAAGACAGGGTGAAGTCATAGTCCTTCATGAACTCCATCCAACGCCTTTGCCTGAGGTTCAGGTCCTTCTGCGAGAACACGTACCTCAAGCTCTGATGGTCAGTGAACACCTCGAACTTCTCACCGTACAGATAATGCCTCCAGATCTTCAGCGCGAAGATCACAGCCGCCAACTCAAGGTCATGGGTAGGGTAGTTCTCCTCGTGAGGCTTTAGCTGCCGAGATGCATAAGCCACCACTCTACCATGCTGCATCAGAACAGCACCCAGTCCAACGCCGGAAGCATCTGTACACACCACGAAACCTCCCGATCCAGAAGGCAAAACCAACACCGGAGCCGAGGTGAGCAATCTCTTCAGCTCCCTGAAGCTCTGCTCACACTCCTCGGACCAAACGAAAGGTATATCCTTCCGCGTGAGCCTAGTCATCGGGGTCGCAATGCGGGAAAAATCCTGGATAAACCGACGATAATAACCCGCAAGCCCCAAGAAACTCCGGATCTCCGTCACCGACCTCGGCCTCGGCCATTGCATCACAGCCTCGACCTTGGCGGGATCCACGGAAATGCCATCACCAGAAATCACGTGCCCCAGAAAGTGCACCTCGCTGAGCCAAAACTCGCACTTGCTGAGCTTCGCATACAACTGGTGATCTCGCAACGTCTGCAGTACCACACTCAAATGGTACGCGTGCTCCTCAGCAGACCGCGAATAAACAAGGATGTCATCCACGAAAATGACCACAAACTGGTCCAAATACGGATGAAACACCCTCTGCATCAAGTCCATAAAGGCAGCTGGGGCATTGGTGAGCCCAAACGGCATCACCAGAAACTCATAATGCCCGTACCTCGAACTGAATGCAGTCTTCTCCACATCGGACTCGCGAATCCTCAGCTGATAGTAACCTGACCGCAAATCAATCCGCGAGAACACTCGCGCAGACTGAAGCTGGTCGAACAAGTCATCGATCCGCGGCAACGGATACTTGTTCTTAACGGTCACTTCATTCAGCTGCCGATAGTCAATGCACAGCCGCAGACTACCGTCCTTCTTCTTCACAAACAACACGGGCGCACCCCAAGGGGAAAAACTCGGACGAATGTACCCCTTGGCCAGCAGCTCCTGCAACTGCGCCCTCAACTCCCTCAGTTCAGCGGGGGCCATACGGTAGGGAGCCTTCGCCAAAGGTCCCGCACCAGGTACAACCTCGATCACAAAATCGATCTCCCGCTGGGGAGGTAATCCAGGCAACTCCTCAGGAAAAACATCGGGAAACTCGCACACCACCGCGATGTCCTCGACATCCGGCTCCATCCGGTCAGACACAACCACTGACGCGAGAAAACCCTGACAACCTGAATCAAGCAACCGACGGGCTCGAATAGCAGAGATAAGAAATCGAGAAGAGGCGGAACGGATACCTTGGAAATAGAAGGTCCTCTTGCTCGGATGCTGGAAGTAGACCCTCTTCATCCCACAATCCACCACCGCTCCATGAGTCTCGAGCCAATCCATGCCTAGAATCACATCGTAATCCCGAAGCTGCAACGCATACAATCTGCCTGGCATACTCCGGCCATCGATCCACACCGGAACCTGGTCGAAGCAATACGGAGTGACCATAAAGTCACCCGAAGGCAACTCCACCGCCAAATCACAAGACAACTGGGTCACCGGCTCCTCGACGCTCGACGCGAAATCCTCCGAAATAAACGAATGAGACGCGCCAGAATCAAACAAAACCCGAGCCGCACAACCCAAAATCTGAACGGTACCTTCCACGAGCTGCGACGCCACTGCCTCTGCCCTGGTCAAGTGCGTGATCTGGCCTCGAGCCCTCTGCCTGCCTCCCACGCTGGCTGACCTGGGTAGCGGCGGATACTGTCCCTGCTGCTGCTGCTGCTGCCTCTGCTGCTGGGGAAACTGCTGCTGCGGCGGTCTCTGTGGACAGTCACGCGCCATGTGCCCTGGCTGGTCACACCGAAAACAGATAATCGGCGCCGTGCACTGCCTGCCTGGGTGGGTCCCACCACACCGTGGACAAGGTCCTCGTGATCCACCCCCTGATCCCTGACGCTGCAAAGGAATCGGCTGCTGCACACTGCCCGATGAAGCTTGTCCCTGATCCTTGGGCTTCTTACGGAAACCCTTCTTCAAGAACTTCTTGACCTTCGAGCTAAAAGACGCAGATCCTGTCACTGAAGCTGCCGATGCCGGTACTCCTGAACCACCCGACGCATGCTGGAAGAAACCCTGCTGCTGGGTAGCCGACTGCTGGCTGCGACCTGACACGGACTGCCCCTGGCTGATCGGTCCTCGAGTCCTCTGCATATCCATCTCCAAGGAAATCACAACACGAGACGCTGTCTCTAGATCAGTGGCCCCATTCGCGATCAAATGGTGCCTCAGCTCCAGCCTCAAGCCCTGTACAAACTGCGTGGTCCTCACCCTCTCATGCTCCATGACATGAGGTGCGTACCGACCCAGCTCGACAAATCGGGCCCTGTACTGCAACACGGACATGTCACCCTGCACCAGCTCCAGAAACTCCCGCATCCGCTGCGTAGCAACGACGTCTGGACAGTACGTACGCTCGAAAGCACTGACAAAGTCACCCCACTCGACCTGCTCAAGTGGACGAAGCTGAAAGGACGTCTTCCACTCGGAAGACCACCACCTCCGAGC
Source organism: Amorphophallus konjac (assembly GCA_022559845.1). Classification (NCBI taxonomy): domain Eukaryota; kingdom Viridiplantae; phylum Streptophyta; class Magnoliopsida; order Alismatales; family Araceae; genus Amorphophallus; species Amorphophallus konjac. The sequence continues at coordinate 241,577,940 of CM040128.1, forward strand.
CGTACCCTGCAACTGGTTGTAGGCCAACACCACTCTGTCCTCGGCAGTACTTTTCGCAGAACTGAACACCCGCTCCATCTCATCGAGCCAATCACGAGCCGCATCAGGGTCTGCCTGGCCGCTAAAGTAAGGTGGATGGAACTGCATGAAGTCCCTCACTGCTCGGCCCGGCCCACCCCTGACTGACGAGCCCTCAGCAGCCTCTCCGCCAAACTGCTGAGACATGAGATGGTACATGCCACGGAAGAAATCCTCGGCCCCCGGAGCTCTCGCAGCATCCGCGGCCTCGGTAGCTCCCGGAACTCTGCTATGCTCCTCCTGGTCCCTCTGGACCCCCTGCTGGATCTCCTGACCTCCAGCCGACTGCCCCTGCTGAGAGCGAGAACTCCTCCTCGGCGCCATCCTCGCTCCTGAAGCACAAGACAGAAAACACGAAAACGGCAATGTCAGAATAAAACACGCGGTGCCCAAGGCCAGCGTCACCTGTACATCATCGCCATGGACTAGTGGACCACTACAATTACCTATGATTCCCATGTAATTCCACAACCGCGCTCTGATACCAGCTGTAACGACCCGAGAATCCGATTACCGGGAAGGCCCGATAACCCGAGACTCGCACCGCCACCCACGAGTCCGAAGACTCGGAAGGGTTAAAAGGATGGTGTGGAAACTACATAGTTATCACAAGTAATTGCAGAAATTAAACAGTTATGATATTAAGCAGGAAATAAGATAACAATTTACATGGTCCACAAAATAAAATAACCACGACAACAGTCCACGACTAGTACAGTGACAAGAAAGAAAAGTACAGCTACACGGGGCATCCCCCGGCTCAGACCTCTGGCACTACCTCTGGGCACCCGCACCACGCTGCGCTCCTGACGCGCTCCCCGAAGGTGGCGTCTCACCTGAAACACGGTGAAAACACGCAGGGAATGAGTCTCGGAACAAGACTCAGTAGGGATCACTCGAACCCTACCTCGCAAAGCGAGAAACCACTACTCTAGCGGTAGGAGAGTACCTCGGAAAGGAAAGCCCTGTACTCTACAAAGCAAGACTCTACGGCACGCAAACGACACACGTGCTACGAAGAGAAGACCGAAGCTCAACGGTCACCGACAAACCCGAAGGTCGGAAACACACGACTGACAGTCTGACACTCCGTACTCGACAGGAGTACCACCCACTAGAAGCACAGCCGGTAGCGTCCCCTGACGTCTTACACCGCACCGCAGGTGAACCGCCTGACCCGAGGCGCTAACACTGAAAAGTAACTCACAACAAGTGACTAGCTGGGGTCACGCCCGTCGACGTGGGTCCAACCGCCCCCAACCACGTGTGCCCACACAGACCACGCGTCCTAGGTCTAGCCCTCTGACCGGTTTTCCCCCGCAGCCGGACTCTGGCTACGACGAGGGGCCTACGGTAACCGGTCCACAAACCGTCTCGAAAGGTGGGTGCCCGTACACCACTCCCAGGTGAGACCAGCACCGCGTACTGGTGGGCTACGACTAGTGGAGGGTCGCTAAAGGAGTAGACTCTCAAGTCACGGAAAGCACCGCCCAAGCCCGACAACGTGTGGGGATCACCCCACGCACTAGTCCCGTCACACGGAGACCCCGGTCGGAGAAAAGTAAGGTTGCCACCCTCATGGGGCACCTCAGGAAGTGGCGGTCTACCCTCAGACCGTCACTGCCAAATGGCGGTCCACTCTAGGGCCGTCACTTAAAATGGCGGTCTAAGGCGGACCGTCACTCAACACGGGGGAAAGGGAAGTAACGGCCTAGGCCCAACGCGTTACACGGATGTAACGCGCTTAGCCTAGCGCGTTACACGCCCCTCCACGGCACAGATTCAAAAAGGGATGTAACGGCCCTGTCCGGGCGCGTTACTCACATGTAACGCACCTGGACCAGCGCGTTACATGGCCCTCACGCCTGGGGTAAACACAGGAAGTAACGCTCCTGCCCCAGGGCGTTACACGCATATAACGCACCTAGAATGGCGCGTCACATGGCCTGACCCCCAACGGTCAAAACCAACGGTCGAAAAGCATGTGACGGCCCAGCCCAGGGGCGTCACTAGCAAACGGCGGCCAGTCGCAGGACCGTTACAGCCCTCGACCCCAAAGGCCAACACCCAGGGAAGTAACGCACCCCTCTAGGGGCGTTACAAGCATGTGACGGTCACTGGAGTGACCGTCGCTTGCCCCAGAGCACGCTACGGCGGGAAAACCCCAAAAACACCAACCACGCCCCCGTACCTCCACCGGAGAGGGGGGAAAACAAGGGGGAAGACCCCTGGGGACCCCTAGCATGCATCTAAGCCACCAAAACATAGAATCATGGCTAAAACCATAGATCGGGCGGCTCACCCCCAAAACATGGAAAAACCCCAAAAATGCCCAAACATGCCTCTCTCGGCCTCCCCGCGGCCTACAAACCACGGAAAAGAACGGCGAAGAGCTAGGGAACGTCACCCTACCTCAATGGAGCGAATGCTCCGCCGGATCGTCCACGAATCGCGAAGAACGCTTGAAAACCCTCGTTCTTCCTTAAGCTTCCCACGCTCGCCGCACGCCCCCACGACCGCCTCGCCGCCGCCCACGTCACCGCGCCGTCGCCCCGCCGCCGTCTGCAGCCGGAGGGGAGCTCGCCGTGGCCAACCGGGAGGAAGAGAGGGAGAGGGAGGGAGACACGGTGGAGGAGGAAGGAGGAAGAAGAAGAGAGGAAGAAGAAGATGGTGGGGGAGAGAGAAAAGAAAAAGGGTTTTATAGAAAAACCCGGAAAATGCGGAAAATACCAAAAATTAGGAAATTACACCCCCACGATCCTTGGAACGTACCGATCGCAACGGTACCACTCGTGCCCGTGTGAACAGCCCGGTTCACCCGCAGCGAGCGTCCGAAGAGAAAAGCCGAAACCCGCGCCGGAAGTCGGAAATCACGCACGGAAAAAGCTGCGGAACGCCTCCGGGCCTCCGAAACGACTCCGGATCGCGCCGATCCGAACACGAAAGATGTCCGAAACGAAAATTCGGACACAATAGAGCCGAACGCTCTGAAAACCAGATCCGGGACCCACGAAGAAGGATCCGAAAGGTTCGGGATATTACACAGGTGCTACAACTTAGATCCTCCTTCGGATGCGGGGGTCATCTTTCTTTTCTGATCACGCCTCCTTCTTTGTGCAGACACCAGGCGGAAGCCTTTGAGGGAGCCCGCCGAGGTGGTCGACCTTTACGATGACTCGGCTACCGAGGAACCGAGCGCCTCTGAGGGTCGCCCATGAGCCCGAGATAAGGGCAAGGGGGTGGCCCCTGGGGGGTCTTCCCGGCCGCGCGGAGCGAAGCATAAGGATCCTGTCGAGGACATGTTGCGGGACGCCGTGAAGGCCAAGAAGCAGGCCAGGAAGGCTGGGACTGTCCCCGCTGCTGAAGGCGATTCTGGCCCGGCGGCGCTCCCCTCTCCCGAGTAAAATAGGGTCGTCCCTACCGAGTCAGCTCTCCTATCCGTCGAGCAAGAGGGGGGCGAGGGGGCCAGGAGTGCTCCGAGGGATGATGGTGTTGGATCGGCTCTCCCCTCAGTGGGAACAGAGGGGGCCGAAGTTGAAGAAGCCGCGGCTGGAGCTGGGGCGTCGGTCAGTACCTCGGGCGGTGGCCCGCGGGCCGAGTCGGTGGAGGTCGGGGGTTCGCCTGCGGAGGCGTCGCAGCCCCAACCGACCGTGGCGTGCAGAGCGGCCCCGGCCCGGAGTGGTGCCAGGCCGGTCGAGGTCGGGAGTTCGCATGCGGAGGCGTCACAGCCCCAACCAACCGTGGTGTGCGGAGCGGCCGAGTCCGCAGTGCAATCTGGGCCATCCGGTGAGGCGTCAGATGTTGACAGGGTCCCCATGCCGGTGGCTCTAGAAAGGCTCGGCGTCTCGAGCACTTTATACCATATTTGTCGTGGTGTGGCCGCGAGGGTGAAAGGGGGAGACAAGCGTCACTCCCCGCCCGGGGTCCTTGACGTAATCATGGAGGGCGGCCTGATCATGGCCCAGATGGGGGTTACCATGGCGGAGACCTACGCTCGGTCGGAGTCGGAGCGGTCAAAGCTCGCTTGGACCCTCGGAGGGTGTAAAAGGAAGCTGGCCTGACTCACTGAGGAGCATGAGGGGCTCCGGCTGGAGTTCTCCGCCGTCAGGGAGTTGTCGCGAATGAGCTGGCTGGAGGTCCGAGTGCTGACCGAGCAGCTAACCAAGGCCCGGGAGTCTCTCGAGAGGAAGAGTAAACTCCTTGATGAGGAGCGCCTTCTTCGTGTCGAGCTGGATGGCCGTTGGGAAGCCGAGCGTGCCGAGCTGGTGGATCGGGCGGAGGCAGCGGAGCGCCTTCGGTTGGAGGTCGAGGCCGACCGAGCTAAGGCAGAGAAGCGATCGGCTGAGGCCGAGGAGTGGGCGGCCGGAGCCGAGCGGGAGTTGGCCAAGGCGGAGAAGCGATCGGCGGAGGCTGAGGAGCGGGCGGCCGCGGCTGAGCGGAGACTAGCCGAGGCGGAGGGGGAGAAGACCGAGCTAGCTGGTAGGGTGGAACCGGCCGGGGCAGAGGCAATCAAGCAATACAAACTCTCAGATGCCTACCGGGTCGACCTGCAGGAAGCCGCCCTTCACTACTACGAGTCAGCACTTCGCCGAGGCATCCGCAAGGGGTTCAATCAGGGTTACCGCCAGGCGGCAGCCTATGCCGGGGACCAGGATTCTAGGATCGACTTCCCCTCTGGACAACGTTATGACTCGGACTTGTCGTCTTCCAGCTCATCTGCATCTGTTGAGGGAGATCTGGAGGGCTCTTCTTTTGAGGGGTCGCCAACTCCGACTGTCTCGGGAGGGCTCGCGACCGAGGCAGTTCTCGCCCAGGCGGGGTCAGTGCCAAGGTCGGCCGTCACCGAGGGTGCCGGGGGCAGACCTCCTGTGCCTCCCACCTCCGAGCTTCAAGAGGGGCCGGAGGCCTGATGTATCATCCTATTTTACCTCCTTTCTTTGTTTGTCTCTTTCTTCTTTCAAAGAAGGACTTCCTCTTTTTGTAAGGCAATAAATAACATCTTACTCGCTTCTTGCTGTCCTTGCTATGATTTGATCAGCGTATCTGTAGTAGTTGGAAAAGGACCGAGACTTTCTGCGCAGATCTCGCGTGATGGTTGCGTGAGCGTCTGACAGGACATCTTTCCATTTTCCCGCGCTTTAAATGCTTGGCCGCTTCATGTGTCCCGCTGGGGCGGAAGACGAGAAGTTTGAGGTGACCCTTCGTAGGGGGAAATTCCTTTGGCGTGTTTTCGAGGAGGGAATCATTTAAGGCGAGTAGCCTCCCTTTGCCTATAAAAAGGGCTGAAGGGCGTCCCTTCTTCTCCACCGCTTAGGATTTTCCCTGACAGTCTTTCCTCGTTCCTTCTTCACGTTGCGTTGTGCCGTTGCATTCGGAGCATGGAAGAGGCTCCAGATGAGGGAGCTGTCGACGACGAGGGGCAGGGAGTTCCTGTTGCTTCGGACTTGAAAAGGAGTCGACGGCCAGCGGGCAGACTTGAAAAGGGGTCGACGCGCGGAGGCACGCCGTCTTCCCTTTATCAGTTCCGGTGAGGCTTGGAGGGGGGCGAGATGGAGGGCGGATGGGAGCATTAGACATGCCTGCTACACGTCCCTTCCTGCTCGCTTCTCGGATGGGAGGAGGAAGCCAACTAGGCTCCATCCCCTCCGGGCCTTCCCCTGTCTCCTTATCCAGCTCTGCTGGTTTCTTTTTCTTTCTGGCAGCCCCTTTTTCCCTCTTCTGCTCTTCCTTTCTTTCACTCTTCGGAGGGTGCCCGTACTATCTTTCTTCCAAGGAGTTGGCAGTTTGGTGGGGAAAATGCTTTCATATGCATTCCCTCTCCTCCTTCTCTTCCCTTCCCTTTCTCAATCCCTCTGTCACCTTTGTCTCGAGCTGCCCGAGCCAATGGGGTCAACTATCCTTTATCCGAGCCAGTTTCTACACAAGGCAGAGTCAGTGGCTGGATGCAGGAAGGTCATCCGAGTCAGCCGAGCGGTGGGCTCATACGACGGCGCTAGATGGATCTTTTACTTTTCTTGACATGTATTCTCTTGGCTTCGGCCTTCCTGATGTACAAGCGGGTTGTTTGAATAATAAAGAAAAAGGACAATTTTTGTTTATTCTATGCTGCTTACACAATGTTTGGTATTCAGAAATAGAACTTGCATAGCGTAGTTGCGTTCCAGGTCCGAGCGATGGGTTCTCCTTCCATCATAGATAACCGGTAAGCTCCCTTCCCGAGTGTCTCGACCACTCGGTAGGGGCCTTCCCAGTTAGGGGATAGCTTACCCGCCGCCTTAAGTGGTCGAGAGGCTTCGGCTTTTCTGAGGACGAAGTCTCCCGGTTGAAAGTGTCTCTCTCGGACTTTGGCGTTGTAGTATCGAGTGAGGCGGCGTGAGTATTCCATTGCTCGGATGCTGGCAATCTCTCAGATCTCATCTTCTAGGTCGAGGTTTTCGAGTAATTTATGCTTGTTTTCCTCGGGCGAAAAGCAGACGATTCGGAGGGAGGGATTGGCGATCTCCAACGGAATGACGGCCTCGGTGCCGTATACCAACTGGAAATGACTTTCACCGGTTGCCGTTCTAGGAGTCGTTCTGTGCGACCAAAGCACGCTAGGTAATTCCTCAAGCCAGCTGCCCTTGGCCTTGCCAAGCCTGGTCTTGATGCCTTTTAAGATAGTCTTATTGGCATTCTCGACCAGTCCATTAGCCTGAGGGTGGGCGACCGAGGTGAAGTGATTACGAATGCCTAGATCGGCGCATCTATCTTGGAAATAGCGAGAATCAAATTGCTGACCGTTACCACTCACTATCACCCGGGGGATGCCGTAGCGACAGATGATCGACTTCCAGACGAAATTCCAAATGACTGTCTCAGTGATCCTCATCGTGGCTTCGACCTCGATCCACTTTGTGAAGTAGTTGATGGCGACGATGATGAACTTCTTCTGGGTCTGGGCCGTGGGGAATGGCCTGAGGATGTCGATTCCCCACCGAGCGAACGGATAAGGCTCAGCTAGGGTGATGAGCTCCGTTGCCGGCCGATGGACCAAGTGGTCAAATCGCTGGCATCGGTCGCATTGTTGCACATAGGCTGAGCAGTCGCGCTGAAGTGTGGGCCACCAGTAACCCTGTCGCAGCAGGATCCTGGCAAGCGACCTTCCTCCTGAATGCGCTCCGCACAGGCCTTCGTAGGATAGCTCGGTTGGCTTCGTATGTGCTGAGGCACTTCAGTAGGGGACCGGAGAAGGACCTTCGGTAGAGAGTGCCGTCTAGGCACGACAGGTACGGGGTGCGCCAGTCGCTCAAGGTGGCCGGGTCAACAGCGAGGAGCTCCGAGTCAATGCTCGGGCGCTCTAGCTCTTCGAGGAGGACGGATCGGGTACCCTCAGGGTCGAGAGAGGAGGCCATCCGAGAGAGGGCGTCCGCTCGGGAGTTTTCCTCCCGAGCTATTCGGACTACCTCAAATCTCTCGAATTGCTCGGCCAGGGCTCTGACCAATTGGAGGTATTTGATCATTGGTGCCTCTCGAGCTTCGTACTCGCTGTTGACCTGGCTAGCGACCAGCGGGGAGTCGGTGTAGATTTTGACTAGCTCAGCCCCCAACCGTCGGGCCATGCGTGCTCCCGAGATAAGGGTTTCGTACTCGGAAGCGTTGTTGGACGCTTGGAATTTGAACTTCAAGGCGTACTGTAGCTCTGCTCCTTCGGGGGACATCAGGAGGATTCCGGCACCACTCCCGACCGAGTTGGAATACCCATCGACGAATAGTTCCCAGGTTGGCCCGGGTGCGGACGGAGATCTTTCTTCAGTCAGGATGGTGCTCTCGGCGATGAAATCAGTGAGCGCCTGGCCCTTGATAGCCGAGCGAGGCCGATAAGATATGTCGTAGGCCCCAAGCATGATGGCCCACTTGACGAGGCGTCCTGAGGCTTCGGGGTGAGCGAGGATCCTCTTCAATGGTTCGTCGGTCAACACGGTGATGGGATGCCCCTAGACGTAGGGTCGGAGGCGCTTGGCTGAGGTAACCAACGCTAGCACGAGCTTCTCGGTTACGGGGTACCTTCTTTCAGCCTCGTTGAGCACCTTGATTGTGTAGTAGACCGGTCTCTCGATTCCTGAATCATCTCTGATTAGGACCGAGCTGACTGTGGATGGAGTTACCGAGAGATAGAGATGCAGGGCTTCGCCCGAGACAGGCTTGGAAAGAACCGGGGGCGAAGCCAAGAACTCCTTGAGCTCGGCGAACGCTTTCTGACATTCCTCGTCCCATGCGAACATAGCAGATGCCAATTTGGGCCCCCTCAATAGTTTGAAGAAGGGCAGGCATCGTTCGGCCACACGGGACAGGAATCTACTAAGAGCGGTGATACGCCCGGTTAGGCGCTGGACGTCCTTGATGCAGGTGGGCGGGCGCATGTCCAGGATGGCCTGGACTTTTTCGAGGTTGGCCTCGATCCCGCGCTAAGTAACCAGGAAACCTAGGAACTTCTCAGATCTTACTTCGAAGGCGCACTTGGCAGGATTAAGCTTCATGTTGTACCTTAGGAGAGTGCCGAAGGTCTCGGCGAGGTCGGTGAAGTGGTCTTCGGCCTTGGGGGTCTTGACGAGCATGTCGTCAATATAGGCCTCGACGTTCCGATCGAGCTGTCCTTCGAACATATGGTTGACCAGCCTCTGGTACGTGGCTCCCGCGTTCTTCAACCCGAAAGGCATCCGGGTGTAGCAGTACACGCCGAAGTCGGTGATGAAGGCGGTCTTCTCGATATCTTCTGGATCCATTCTGATCTGATGGTAACCTGAATAGGCGTCTAGGAAGCTGAGTATTTCGTTGCCCGAGGTTGAATCAACTAGTTGGTCGATGCTCGGTAACGGGTAACAGTCCTTAGGGGTGGCCTTGTTCAGGTCGGTGAAGTCCACGCACATCCGCCACTTGCCTGAAGCTTTCGGTACTAGGACGACGTTGGCTAGCCACGTCGGGTACAGGACCGGTCTAAAGAGGCCAGTCTCTTGCCCTTTGGTGACCTGCGCCTTGATGATCGCCTGCTTTTCTGGTGCGTGCTTCCTCTTTCGCTGTTGCACGGGCTTCATAGTGGGGTAGAGGTTGAGCTTGTGCCTTACGGTCTCCCCTGGTATCCCAGGGAGCTGATCATCCGACCATGCGAAGACTCGGATGTACGCAGAAAGAAAATCTTTATATTGCTTCTGAACCTCAGACGGTAGGTCGGCTCCGATCTTTACTCCTAGGGTCGGGTCGTCGTTTAAGAAAACCGCTAGCAATTCGCCTCCAGGTTCGACGGTTACGGATTTTTTCTCGACTCCTCGGGAGCCCTTGTTATTCCCGTCCAGTCTTTAGGCTTCCACCGAGATGTTATAGCACTTCCGAGCCATGGCCTGGTTACCTCGGACTTCCCCCACCCCGTTTTTGGTTGGGAACTTCATCTTTTGGTGATAGGTAGAAGGCACCGCTCTCGTTCGGCTGAGGATTCCTCGGCCGAAGATGGCGTTGTATGCTATCATACTCTTGATTACTATGAAGTCCACCATGACCGTAACGGTTTTGGGTGGGGTGCCGAGAGTAACCGGCAGGCTTAGGGCTCCCTCGGGGTATGTGGCCTGGCCATTGAACCGGCAGAGAGGGGTCCGGATCGGGCGGAGCTTAGACGGATCCTCCCCCATCTTAAGGAAACAATCATAGGACAGCACATCAGGGGCACTTCCATTGTCAACTAGAATCCTATCTACGTTACAATGGCTTATTGTGGCCGATATCACGAGGGCGTCGTCATGCGGGTTGTTCAGCCCTTCCAGGTTTCGGTCGGAGAAGACTATAACATGGGCCTCACTCGGCGGGGCCTTGGGAGGCTCTAAGGCTCGGTTCGCCCGTTCAGCATGACGCTTCCTTCCTCGGCCGCTGTCACCTCCTGATGCTGCTCCTCCGGAGATGACGTGGTGGGGACACCGGGCCCAATGCTCGGAGCCGACACCGCACCGCCACTGCACCAAGCTTATGGCTCGGCGACTCGTTTGAAGACTCGGCGTCCTGAGCATAATATTTATTTGTGTGTATTTGTATTGTACGTATTTATGTATTGTGTATAAAATACATATATTAGTACATGTATTTTTACTTTCATCTTATTAGGCTAGTCATAGTCAATAAACATGAGTGTTTTGTGTATTTTATTTGGTTAAAACCCCCAAGTCAAAAGTTAGGTAAGTAAGCTTGTTTTATTAGGCTAAGGACATATGTGCTATTTGTAAAGTTTGAAATGTGTGGTTGCTATAGCCTCCTCCTATATAAAGGAAGGCCAAGAGTGTTACGAGATATGATTTTGAAGAATAGAATTAAAGGTTTGGTTTATGCATGAGAGAGTTTCCCCTCTTTCATTTCCTTCCCTCTTTCTCCTTGTGAGTTTGAGTGTCGCCCGGTGTGAGACCGTCCGGCGTGAGGCCGAGCTGTGTGAGATAGCAGTTATCCGTTCCCGTCCTGTTCGCGTCCCGGAGTGCCGTCGATCCATTCCCACGTCGCCGCCGCGTCAAATTGGTATCAGAGCCCAACAACGGCATCTCCGACGACCCGACGTCCCCGACGTCGTCTCTCTTTCTCTCTCTAGATTGTTAGAAGTGAAAAAAAAAGGAACAAAAAAAGGAGAAGAATAGCAGAAAAGATATTGGTTGAGAGGAGAGAAAAAATAATAGAAAAAAAAAGGATCGGCTGAGAAAAAATAATAGAAAAAAAAAGGATCGGCTGAGAAAAAATAATAGAAAAAAAAAAGGATCGGCTGAGAAAAAAAAATAGAAAAAAAAAATTTTTCAACCCCCCCTCCCGTTCTCTCTCCATCTCTCTGCTTTCTCTCTCCCTCGTTCTCTCTCTCTCTCTCGTTAATCACTCTCCCTCTCTCTTAATCTCTCTTTTGTTAACCCCTCTCTCACTCTGTTAATCTCCCTCTCTCGGTTTTCTCTTTCTCTATCTCTCTGTTTCTATCTCTCCCCCTACCTCTCTCTCTCTCTCTCTCTCTCTATCTCTCGCTCAACAAAGCAGGAAAAAAAAGAAGGAGTTCGCAGGGGGGGCCGACCTCGTCGCCCGTGCCCCCCGCCTTGAATTTTTTGGGCCGCAACGGCCTTGCTCCTGCGGCCACCCGCCGCCGCGTGCGGGACCACCCCCGAGAGCCCGCCGCCGCAGCTCGAGCTCCCGCACCCTGATAAGTGTGTATTTTCCCATCTTAGTTCATGTTATTTAAATTTTTTATGGGCTCTAATAATAATAAATATGCACTTATCACACTTACTTTTAATTTAGAGTCAAATAGTTAATTTTTTAGAATTAAATAATTTTAATAAAGATATTTCCTTATTTAACAAGCACTCAAAAATAATAAAAATAAGAAAAAATGAAAATATAATGTATGTTGAAATGGGCCAAAAGCCCAAAGATTTGTTCAATAAGAATAAAAAAAAATAAAATAATAAAAGAAAAAAATAAATTTATTTGTTATTTTTAAGACCTTAAATAATATATACATATATATAAATCTATATTATGAAAATAAAAAAATAATAAATATAATTTTAGACTTGTTCAAAAATGAAAAGAAAAAAATAATAATAATAAAAAATTGATTTGACGTTTTTTTGAATTTTTCTAAGTTAGATATGATATATATATCAATATGTATATGGTATATATATATATAATCTATATATATATATATATTATTATATTATACTAATAGTTGTTAGGGTGCTATGCCCAGATACAGAGGGGGGTGAATGTATCCTATTACGAATAATGCCCAATTCAAAAACTCAGATGCTAGGCAAGTTCCAGAATTAAGCAAATTCGATTAAACAAAATAACAAGCAGATGGAGCGTGCCTATTCAAGCATCTAGCGGAAGCAACTCAAGCAATCAAACCACTGCTCAATAAATTTTTAGGTGGTTCGGTCCTCCAGACCTACAACCACCCCTCACTCCCAACCGGAGTGAGGATTCCACTAGCTCACGCTAGAAACCGCAGACTCAGTCTGCAACAAATGCTGCCAAACAGCTTGACCAGGGGAACACGCTCCCCTCTTCCTCCCAACCGGAGGGACACCCCAAGTGACTTTCAGCCACTTGGAAACCAGAGACCGAAGTCTCTCTTCCTCCAGACCAGGAGGGAACCAACCAGTGACTTCCAGTCACCAGCAAATCAGAGGTCGAAGACCTCTCTTCCTCCCAACCGGAGGGACACCTGGACTTGCAACCACAAGCCCAGAACCGGAGGGCTAGCCTCCCTTCCTCTAACCAGAGGGAACCCACAAGTGACAACCTATCACTTGCAACCCGGAGATCAGATCTCCCTTCTCCTGAATCAACAGGAGGAACCCGATCCCCAACAGGGCAATCGGAAGACCAAAGATAATCAGAAAAATAAAGGAAAAATAATAAACGAAAATAACACAGCAATCAGAAAGCTGTAAAAGATGAAAACACAAATGTGGCTCTCAATGGAGCTGACTGGCCTGGATCTGATCCACGGTCCAGTAGGAACAAGTCTTCAGATGAAGCTTCCCATCTCTCGTTCTCTCTTCTTCTTTCTCTTCCTTTTCTTCTCTGCTTCCTTCTCTCACTCACGAGCTCTCTCTCTTTCTCTTTTTACTTCTGCAGCTTCTCTCACTCTACCACTCTTCTTTTTCTTCTTCTTCTCTTCTCACTGGCACTATCTCTCTCTCTTTTTCTTCTTCTGCTCTCACTCTCTTCTCTACTCTCTTCTTTTCTTCTGGATCGAAGGGCTTTCTACTCTCAAGGCTTTTTCTTCGATAATTTCTTTAGAGGATGAAGACCCATATATATAGCAGCAGCATCATCATCACCCCCGACGTGTGACCTCCACATTTCCAGCCCTAAGTATTCGGACCACGTGGCAGTCTCTCAGCAGGCTTCATTTCAGCCTCGGATCACGTGCTGCCAGTCACTCGGGAATATTTCCTCGGACCACCTTCTTCTTCTCCTGCAAGAAATTAACACGATTAAAACTCAGGGCACCAGAACCTAAAACTGCACGAGGTGTATAGAAACAACAAGAGGTGCACTGCACTGAGGACGACACGAGATACAGTGGTGACAAAACAAACACTACACATAGAACGACACGAGGTTCAAAGGTGACAAAACAAGTACTACACAGAGAACGACACGAGGTCATAAACACAAGAATAACACGAAGACACGAATACAAAGAAACAACACGACATAATAAACAGCAGAGAGAACGACATGAGGTGAAACGACACGTGATAAAACAAAGAAAGCAGGAATATGACTCGAGTAGCTACAGTAAATGACACGAGAACACAAGATTACTACAGTACGAGACAAGGAGAGCATGACACGAGGTCAGATGAAAACAGCACGAGGTAAAACGAGAACGACACGAAGTGTCACTGTAACAAAACAAACACTACGAAGAGACCGACACGAGATACATACTAATAACGCTTAACACTACAGGGAAAACGACACGAAGTAAAAAGCAACTCGACATAACAAATAGCAAAGAGAACGACACGAGCTGACCACAACACGAAGACGAAAAACAGAAACCAACACGAAGTGTGGTTTCAACACAAGAAAGACACGAGGTCTAGGAAGAACAACACGAAGACGGAAATAACAAAGAACCGACTCGAACTAAGGACGACATGGAGACAGCACAGACACGGGCTTGAACTTAGAGAAGAGTGCACGAAGTAAAATCAACACGAAGACAGAAGACATGAACGGCTACAACGACACGCGATTAAACAGTGAAGGCAGGAAGACGATTCGAGTAACTACGGTAAGTGACACGAAAATACAAGAGCAAACATAAAGAGGATGACACGAGATGAGCAACTAGATACTGAAGAAAATGACACGAGGTTCACATGAAAAACGACTCGAAGTATATTAGAACAATTCGAGCTGCTTCAGTAAACAGCACGAAGACAATCAACAACAGACACTTAAAACAACACGAGGTACGAAGGGACGACACGGCGTGTTGAAAACACAAACAGCATGAAGTATGACAGAAACAGTACGGACATACAATGTACTACCTCATAGCAGATTTCCTGTTAATCAATATGCATCAGACGACTGTGTATGGACTTGAAGACCCTTAGCCAATGTATAGACTTCAAGTAGAGACCAATGTGTAGACTTCACGTGAAAGCCCAATGTGCAGACATGTCGAATGGCTCAGCAATGTATAGACTTAGCCTAAGATGCTTAAGACGCTGAGAGAGACGGTGAAGTCTGTAGAGACTTGCTGTAACAGTCCGATGTACAGACTTTGTCTTAGACTCTAAATGAGACTGACAGTGTATACACTTAGCCAATGCAATGCACTGTATGGACTTCTAAGAGACGCTCAATGTACAGACTTACTGCCAATCAATGTATAGACTCTGTAAATGCATATGAATGCTTTATGCAGCAGATAAGACAATCTGAACTTCAATTGCAATGACTCACAGTGTAAGCAGATAAACTGATTGAACATATGAAAGACTGAATGAACATTTGAAAGACAGACTGAATATAAGAATGACTGAGTGAAACCAAGGTGACTCACAGTGATTAACTCACATTAAAACCAATCATCACAAACCCCTAAAGCCAATCATCAAAACCACAAGCCACAGGGGCCAGGGGCACAACAACCTCCCCCTTTTTGATGATGGCAACAATACACAGTGAGTCATTCTGATGATGCAGTACATTCTTATGAAAGTCATTCTGATGACTCAACCTATTCTCCCCCTTTGACTTCATCAAAAAGAAAATAGTTTGAGAAATTATAGCATGTATAAAAAAAATTAGACAATTTCTCCCCCTTGCAAGAACATGATTCTCCCCCTTTAAGAGTTTCAACAATAGCATGAGGTAGAGATGATCAAAAGGAATCTGCATGCACTGATTGAATGATATTCTCCCTCTTTGGCAAACTATCTCCCCCTTTGGTATAACCAAAATAAACCATGGGAAGGGTTAAATGCAAAAATGCAGATGCAACAAGAAATGCAATACTCCCCCTAAGTATATGAATGCAAGGTCACAAATGATATGACTATGATTTAGTATGACAAGGAGTGCTCCCCCTGAATAGATGCCAATTGATATGAAATTGATGCAAGACATGGAATCTCCCCCTCAATAAGTGGAATCTTATGAGGTGAATGAGAAGGAGACCACAGGGGCAAACAAGGAGAAGTTCAGGTCATTGAGCCAAGGACATGAGCAGAAGAGATTCAGTTAACAGATTTTTCAAGGATGCTCCAAACACAAGAAATTCAGCCAGATTTTCAAAGAGATATCAATTTCATAAATCTAAAGCATAAGTTTTCAAAATCTTCTATCATAAGGGCTTATGAATGACATTTATTGAACAGCATGGTTTAAACATGATGTATGCAGAGTTTATCAATAAAATTCTGTATTGATATCTAAAACCATATTTTAATAAAAATGAACCAAGCCCTCATATTTATCTTGATTATCCTTCCTGTGTCTTACACAATCAAATCTATTGACTTCTTTCAGAATTACATGCACTAGTATTGAAGTCAAGCAATTATGAAGTCATTTAATTTTGTCTAGGGTTGTAGCAATTTGATTTTAACATCAATATGCAGATATGGAGATATGTTCATGCTATAAATTTTACGAGCAGTCTAGTTCAGTGCACACATTGTAACTAGGGGATATACCTTGATTAGAGGCCAATATCCCTAAGCACTTAGTGTGACTAACTGTCATGCTATATATATGAACATAGATAGCATTTACACATCATGACACACTCGAAATCATTTCTGGATGAGTGAGTTGTATTTCTCAGTGTGCATGCCATTGCTCTGCCTAATTTTCAATGAATTTTATTTTACAGAGTTAACTAAGGCACCTCATGACACAGTCCTTTGGACTTGTGTTTCTCAGTGACCAATGTCATTGCTCTGACAGATATAATCCTTTAGACATTTCAGAAAAATTCATTTGCTTCAAATCAATAATAGTTTCATGTATTTAACCAGTTGAAGTCATGTATTCAAAAGTACAGAATTCAGAAGTTTTCAAGATACAGCATGAAACAGATGGTTAATGTTTATTAAACATGCTTCAGATATTTTTAAGAGATTTTAAAGTCAAACTCCATGAACATTAAACTTAAACCACATAAGTTATTTCAGACATTCATAAAACTGTATAATAGAAGATTTCTAGTTCAAAATTTTCAGATTTATGATCGAGATAGCCCATTGAAATCTTCATGAAGGACTGATTGAATTTTGAACCCAAATCATACCAATTGATAGGAGGAATACCAGTTGTTAAGAGAGATTGTGAAGCTCAAAGTTTTTCAGAATATGATTAAGGTTTGGTCAAATAGAATCAATGAAAGGGATATGCACACAAGACAAGATATCAGGAGGTCAGGCAAGTTCCAGGATGTTCGAAGTTAACATGCAATGAACTCTGACATAAATGTATGAACATGACTACCTTTATGCAATGTATTGACTCCCCCTGACAACATGATGCAGGTCACACTTCAGAACTCAAGAAACCTTCCTTCATACTCAAGATTGAATGGATCTTCACTACAAGATGAAATTCTGGAGGTGAAGGCATGAGCTACAAGAGCATTTCAACAAGAGAGAGAGATGAGTGAGGACCAAACTTCAGTGCCGCTGAACCTTCTTAAAACATTCAACCAAGTTCAGCAACAGTATTTCAGACAAATCTGACAGAGCGTTGACTCACTCTAATGACTATGTTAACGCACTCAACCAACCAGTGTAGTATTCTGTCTTTTGATACCAAGTGATGACTTTAAGCTGGGGCTGCGTTAACTCAATCTATCCTCAGTGTCAACCCACTCATGCAGCTAAACTTGCTTCACAAACGATTTTTCAAGAAAAACGGCCTGAAGCGACGACCCCATCTTCATACAGCGTTGACCCATTTATTCAATCAGGAGCTTCATCTCAGTGCATCGAACAACATTTAAGCAGAGATCTCCAACCCAAGCTAACTCCCCCTTAGAATATGCATGAAGTCAAGCTCCCCCTTACAGAGTGCATGATATGCAATTCAACATACAAGAAGTTTGACATATCATTCATCATGGCATTTGTGTGCAATGCATTTGGAAATAAACTCAATCATTTTCATGAGCGTTTCAGATTTTTCAATTAGTTTCAGTTAGACAACGCGCAAGAGAATTATCATGATATGCAGTGCATTCAGATCACACAAATCAGAAAATAAAGTTTTCAGAATTTACCTGAAATGTAGTCATGGGGTTTTCATTCTTGAGTGCCTTGGTTGATTAACCCCCTTTATTCATTTCCAAGACACATCTGTAAAGATTAATCATTTTGATCCTGCAGGAACCCAAGCAGTCTTGGGTCCTGAAATGATAGTGGCACCTTTGAAGGGTGCTTTCCACCATTTTCCAGCATTATAATTATCAGAGTTCATTAACCAACAGTTAGACATGACATGACCAGACTGTCCACAGTAATGACAAGAGTCACCAAATTTCATGTTCTTTTTATATGAGTAATCATGAGCATGAACTGGATAAATCTGAACATGATTGGCATTTCTGTTATCATGAAAATTTTTATTTCTATTTACTTCAGAAACATTCCTTTTCTTGACATGCCAACATTCTTTGACTAAATGACCAGCTTTTCCACAATGGGAGCATTCAATATACTTGCTTTTAGAACCAGGGTAGGCTCTGTCAGAGGCATAGTTCTCATGAAACTTAGTGTAACTAGAAACATTTCTTTTTGCATGGAATGTAACAAATTTAGACTTGAACTTCTTCCCTTGACTGTGCCAACAGAGAGCAGCAATGTGGCCGAATTTGCCACAATAATAACATTGAATTTTCTTTTTCTGATCAGTAGAAGGTTTCCTAAGATGATTTCTAGGATACATTCTAACAACATTTCTTTCATCATTTCTCAATGTTACACACTTATGCATAATATGTCCAACCTTCCCACAATAGTGACATGTTACTACCCTTTTATTCACATTCACTTGATTGACAGAACTAACATTCTCATGAGAGTGTGAATGTGTGTGTGAGCAGTGAGCAGCATGCACATGTAAATCAGAGACATATTTGGACTTATTCAATTCAGCACTTTTCTTTTGTTTTTGAATCTTTTTCTGTTTCTTATCTGAATTTTCAGCCTTCTCAGCAGTGAATTGAAAAATAGAAGAACTAAATTGATTAGCTTGTTCAGAGCTTTTCACGAATACAGTTGACTTCTTCTTTTCATTCACTTTCTTATTAACATGCACATACCCAAGTCCTTCTTTCTGAAAATTCACTTTAGAACCAAGCAGCTTATTCAAATTGTCTTTTCCTTTAACGAATTTTGACAAAGAATTTTTCAGATCTTCAATCTCAGAATTTAATGAAGCAATACTCACTTCATACTTGGATAACTTAGATTCACAAACAATCAGCTGTTGTTGCAAAGCATCATTCAGGTTCTTCAGAGTTTCATTTTCTTGTTGAACCATTATTTCAATATTGTTCTCATTTTCCTTCACAACAGTTTTTCCTTTCTCAATTGACAACCATCTTTCAGAGAAGACAGTATTAAGAACCATTAGCTTCTTATTTTGATCTTTCAAGTAGACATTTTCTTCTTTTAAAGATTTGATTTGTTCTTTTTAAAAACTGTCATCAGAATCAAAATCTTTAATCATGTCTTCGAGAATGGCACATGTTTTGCAAGAATTATTTTCACCGATGAGTTTGTTTCTAATATTCTCATTTTCAGATTTCAACCTGTTTAACTCATCTTTTTCTTTAATCATGTCAGATTTCAAGTTTTCATTTTCAGTTTTCAGACTTCTGACTTCAGAATTTTTTTCTTTTCTTAATTTTCTCTTTTCTGATTTAACTCTTTCATATTTTTCCAGTAGATGCTCATGCATGGCAACTAAATCATCATGACTAATATCCTCGGTCTCAGAGTTTACCTGGGATGAGGACTCATCTGATTGATCACTCCTTCTTGCCATGAGACATTCTTCTTCCTGTTCCACGTGTGTTGTAGTCACTCTATCAAACATTTCCTTTGCAGTGCTACAATCTGAGAAAGAGGAAGAATCATCAGAACCGATTGCAGCCTTCATTAAATTTAGAGCTCTCACATTATCATCATTTTTCAACTTGTGAACATGAGTCCACTTGGACTTATCCTTAGGAAGTTCATGTGGACTGTGAGAGATAACCTTCCACAATTGTGGATTAATAGAGTTAACATGCTTGTGCATACGATATAGCCAGAATTTAATATTTGAACCACTGAATAGTGGAGGATGACCCATGACAGCACAACAGATTAATGCAACAGGAATATTGATGCACTAAAAACAAATTAGCACCGAAAACCAGAGATCGAATCTGCAGGTCGTTGGACCTTGTATGTAGACACATGCTCTGATACCAATTGTTAGGGTGCTATGCCCGGATACAGAGGGGGGTGAATGTATCCTACTACGAATAATGCCCAATTCAAAAACTCAGATGCTAGGCAAGTTCCGGAATTAAGCAAATTCGATTAAAC
This sequence comes from Amorphophallus konjac, assembly GCA_022559845.1. Classification (NCBI taxonomy): domain Eukaryota; kingdom Viridiplantae; phylum Streptophyta; class Magnoliopsida; order Alismatales; family Araceae; genus Amorphophallus; species Amorphophallus konjac. Next base: position 241,597,631 of record CM040128.1, read on the forward strand.
AAAATAACAAGCAGATGGAGCGTGCCTATTCAAGCATCTAGCGAAAGCAACTCAAGCAATCAAACCACTGCTCAATAGATTTTTAGGTGGTTCGGTCCTCCAGACCTACATCCACCCCTCACTCCCAACCGGAGTGAGGATTCCACTAGCTCACGCTAGAAACCGCAGACTCAGTCTGCAACAAATGCTGCCAAACAGCTTGACCAGGGGAACACGCTCCCCTCTTCCTCCCAACCGGAGGGACACCCCAAGTGACTTCCAGCCACTTGGAAACCAGAGACCGAAGTCTCTCTTCCTCCAGACCAGGAGGGAACCAACCGGTGACTTCCAGTCACCAGCAAACCAGAGGTCGAAGACCTCTCTTTCTCCCAACCGGAGGGACACCTGGACTTGCAACCACAAGCCCAGAACCGGAGGGCTAGCCTCCCTTCCTCTAACCAGAGGGAACCCACAAGTGACAACATATCACTTGCAACCCGGAGATCAGATCTCCCTTCTCCTGAATCAACAGGAGGAACCCGATCCCCAACAGGGCAATCGGAAGACCAAAGATAATCAGAAAAACAAAGGAAAAACAATAAACGAAAATAACACAGTAATCAGAAAGCTGTAAAAGATGAAACACAAATGTGGCTCTCAATGGAGCTGACTGGCCTGGATCTGATCCACGGTCCAATAGGAACAAGTCTTCAGATGAAGCTTCCCATCTCTCGTTCTCTCTTCTTCTTTCTCTTCCTTTTCTTCTCTGCTTCCTTCTCTCACTCGCGAGCTCTCTCTCTTTCTCTTTTTACTTCTGTAGCTTCTCTCACTCTACCACTCTTCTTTTTCTTCTTCTTCTCTTCTCACTGGCACTATCTCTCTCTCTTTTTCTTCTTCTGCTCTCACTCTCACTCTCTTCTCTACTCTCTTCTTTTCTTCTGGATCGAAGGGCTTTCTACTCTCAAGGCTTTTTCTTCGATAATTTCTTCAGAGGATGAAGACCCATATATATAGCAGCAGCATCATCATCACCCCCGACGTGTGACCTCCACATTTCCAGCCCTAAGTATTCGGACCACGTGGCAGTCTCTCAGTAGGCTTCATTTCAACCTCGGATCACGTGCTGCCAGTCACTCGGGAATATTTCCTCGGACCACCTTCTTCTTCTCCTGCAAGAATTAACACGATTAAAACTCAGGGCACCAGAACCTAAAACTGCACGAGGTGTATAGAAACAACAAGAGGTGCACTGCACTGAGGACGACACGAGATACAGTGGTGACAAAACAAACACTACACATAGAACGACACGAGGTTCAAAGGTGACAAAACAAGTACTACACAGAGAACGACACGAGGTCATAAACACAAGAATAACACGAAGACACGAATACAAAGAAACAACACGACATAATAAACAGCAGAGAGAACGACATGAGGTGAAACGACACGTGATAAAACAAAGAAAGCAGGAATATGACTCGAGTAGCTACAGTAAATGACACGAGAACACAAGATTACTACAGTACGAGACAAGGAGAGCATGACACGAGGTCAGATGAAAACAGCACGAGGTAAAACGAGAACGACACGAAGTGTCACTGTAACAAAACAAACACTACGAAGAGACCGACACGAGATACATACTAATAACGCTTAACACTACAGAGAAAACGACACGAAGTAAAAAGCAACTCGACATAACAAATAGCAAAGAGAACGACACGAGCTGACCACAACACGAAGACAAAAAATAGAAACCAACACGAAGTGTGGTTTCAACACAAGAAAGACACGAGGTCTAGGAAGAACAACACGAAGACGGAAATAACAAAGAACCGACTCGAACTAAGGACGACATGGAGACAGCACAGACACGGGCTTGAACTTAGAGAAGAGTGCACGAAATAAAATCAACACGAAGACAGAAGACATGAACGGCTACAACGACACGCGATTAAACAGTGAAGGCAGGAAGACGATTCGAGTAACTACAGTAAGTGACATGAAAATACAAGAGCAAACATAAAGAGGATGACACGAGATGAGCAACTAGATACTGAAGAAAACGACACGAGGTTCACAGGAAAAACGACTCGAAGTATATTAGAACAATTCGAGCTGCTTCAGTAAACAGCACGAAGACAATCAACAACAGACACTTAAAACAACACGAGGTACGAAGGGACGACATGGCGTGTTGAAAACACAAACAGCATGAAGTATGACAGAAACAGTACGGACATACAATGTACTACCTCATAGCAGATTTTCTGTTAATCAATATGCATCAGACGACTGTGTATGGACTTGAAGACCCTTAGCCAATGTATAGACTTCAAGTAGAGACCAATGTGTAGACTTCACGTGAAAGCCCAATGTGCAGACATGTCGAATGGCTCAGCAATGCATAGACTTAGCCTAAGATGCTTAAGACGCTGAGAGAGACGGTGAAGTCTGTAGAGACTTGTTGTAACAGTCCGATGTACAGACTTTGTCTTAGACTCTAAATGAGACTGACAGTGTATACACTTAGCCAATGCAATACACTGTATGGACTTCCAAGAGACGCTCAATGTACAGACTTACTGCCAATCAATGTATAGACTCTGTAAATGCATATGAATGTTTTATGCAGCAGATAAGACAATCTGAACTTCAATTGCAATGACTCACAGTGTAAGCAGATAAACTGACTGAACATATGAAAGATTGAATGAACATTTGAAAGACAGACTGAATATAAGAATGACTGAGTGAAACCAAGGTGACTCACAGTGATTAACTCACATTAAAACCAATCATCACAAACCCCTAAAGCCAATCATCAAAACCACAAGCCACAGGGGCCAGGGGCACAACAATAGTGAGTGTGTGCGTGTGTTTTTTCAAATGCAGGACGCCGCTCCCGCCCACGCGAAGGGGGCACGGGCGACGATGGAGGACGCACACGCGAAGGCGGGGCCGACACGCGGCGCAGCCGCGTCAACCGGGCACGCGGGCACACCGCGCCCGCGTCAACACGCCACGAGGCGGGCGACCGGCGTACACGCGGCGCAGCTGCGTTCACACGGCGGGCGGCGCACACGGAAGCGCGTGCACCGGCGCGAGAAGCCGGCACGCGGCGGTCCACGCGGCCAGGAGAGAGAGAAAAGAGAGTGAAAGAAGAGAGAAAGGGCTAGAAAAATGCAAGAAAAATCATAAAAAATCAGAAAAATTAGAAAAGTGTGCAACACATGCTAGCACACAATTCTAAGTCAACAAGAGCCGTAATTGTCAACAAAAGAAGAAAGAAGTGTTCATATTAGCTAAAGGGTTATTGTGTTACCCTATATAAAGGGGTTCAATTGTAATGAAAGAGGGGTGGTGAAGAGGAGAGATAGCAAAGAGTTGTAAGCTATGGGTTGCTAAGATTTGTAAGTGTTCTTGAAGTTCTTGCTTTGTGGCTTTAGTAGGAGAGATTTTGAGAGCTTTGTGTTTAAGTTTTGAAGTTTGTTATTAGTTTGTATTGAATATTTTCATTATACTCTTAGCCATTTTTAACTTTTCATAATCAATTTACAAGCTTGTGTGATCCTTATTTCAATTTCTTGTCTTCATGAAAGTTGTTCATCTTTGAGTATTCTTCAACTTCTCTTTATATCATTTCTTCCAATTCCTTCTACGTTGAAAGTTATTTCTAATTTTCTTAAGTGCTATTCTAAGTGATTACTGTTTATCCGAGTTGATACCTTCTGCCATGTCTTCCTTTTGAAGTCTTTTCAATCATATTTTTACTCTGAGGTCTTCATGAAAGTTGTTCCTTACTTGTAGATATAAGTTTTCTTCTTCTACTACATCTCCAAATTCTGCTTAATTTTTGTGTTAGAATTAATTTTTCACTGTTCTGATTTTTACCATTTTGATGTTCATCCGAACTAATAGGTCTTGCATTTTTAAGTTTTGCACTATCTTCCTTTTGTTTTCTGTTTCTGTGTTCTTCATCAAAGTTCTTCATCTTTTCATTCTCTACAACTTTCATTTCTTACACTTCTTCTAATTGTGTCTGCTTTAAAAGTTATTTCTCTTCCTAGTTCACCTTAGTTTCAAAATAATTGTCTATTTGTTCTTCTATCGATTCCACCCTTCTAAATTGCATCCCAATCTTTCTAAGGCAGTTTTAAATTCAATTCTCTTGATTTTTAAATCTTAAAAAATGCAAGGTTTTCAACTTTTAACTCTACTTCTCTCGGTGGATTCGACTCGGTCTCATCACTTAACTATTCCAGTTATTTAATTTGTGGCCCGGATACTTAAATTTGATAGCGGGGCGTATTAACGACGTGCGTTTTCCGCGTATCACACCCCCGCGCCCCGCCGTCTCTGCGCAGCCACCACCCCGCCGGCGCCCGAAGGCCGCCGCCCGCTGTGTCGCCACCCCTCCCTGCTGCGCCCGTCGCCACCCCCCGGCGCGCCCGCAGGCGCACCGGCCCGACCCGCCGTGCGCGCCACCTGCCCCCCCACCCCCCGCCTCCGTGCGACCGGCACCGCGCCAGCCAGCCCGGGCCTGGCCGCGCCCTGCCACCGCCTGCGAGCTCCCCGAGCCCGCGCCCCTGCCGCCCACACCCCCGGCCCTCGCCGGCGCCCGGCCCTGCGCGCCCCTGCGCGTCCAGTGCCCGACCAGCGACCAGCCAGGCGCCGCCCCGCCCGCGTTGGCTGACCCAGGCGCACCCTGCGTGAAGCACGCACAGGCCCGAAGAAGAAAAGAAAAAAAGTGTACAAAAAAAGGGGTAGGTGAAACCGTAAAAATTGAAAAAAAAATAAAAGTGTTGAAAAAAACAAAGGAGTAGGTGAAGATTTGAAAAAGAAAAAAAAAAGAGGAAAAGTTTGACAAGAAAGAAGATTTGAAAGAAAAGTCAAAAAAAAGAGGTTGAAAAAAATGTGTTAATTATATATAATATATATATGATATATATAATGTTATATATATCTATATATTTATATATATTATTTGATTAAAAAAAGAGATTTTTTGAAAATGAGTTAAATATATATAATATATATATTTGAGATATATATAATCTTATATATATCTATATATATATATTATTATTATATATCTGTTTAACTTATTATTTTTTGTGGCACCCGAGTCCACTATTACGGCTCGGCCCGTGTCTGAGTCGCCTGGATGTCGACAGAAGATCCGTAGATTACGGAACGTGCGTACACGAGAGTCTCCCTGAGCGGAGAATATTTGAGATTGATTTGTTCCCCTGCGCGGAAAATTTTGAGTGGTTTGTAATAATTAAATCCTCCCTGCGTAGAGTGAATTCTTTGTAACCGGTCAAGCTTCTTCGACGCCGTGCGGGCACGCACGTCCCCGCTCGCCTTCGTCTCCGGTCGAAGCTAGACTTTTCAGTCTAGCTAGGTACGTGCTCCCCTCACTTACTCATTTAGTATCTTTTCAATTGCCGCGCGAAGTGAGAGAGAGCCCGATCCATGCAGCCAGTCTCCTAAGTGCATCACTGTGGACGGAAAGCGAGAGCTTGTATGTACCCATCCTTAGGCCCTAGACTGTCGCATTAGGGCACCCTAATTGTCAGGAGGTAGTTCCACAACTACTTCGCCTACGGGCGAGCAACTCTCCCTGACCGGTCCCTTCAAATTGACCCTTTGCATATCAGCCGGGTCCACACCTTGCTAATTATCGGTCCCAGGACTGCATCATTTAGGTCCGAGGTCGTGCATGCCACGTTGGTCTAGGAATTCATCCGGCCGTCTAGAACGCATGGAACAGGAAAGATATATGGCCGATCCTGACCTCATCACCCAGTTTGAGGAAATGGATGCACTATTTGATGACACGCATGTCGAGTACATGCAAGTTGGAGACATTACCGAGAGTTCTAGCCAGAAAAGATTGGGTGTCGTTCGCTGTATCTCAACACCCCAGGAGGACGATTGGCGTCGAACCTCTATCTTTCAAACCTACATCATGGTGAACTCTCATCCCTGCAAGATAATCCTTGACAACGGGAGCTGTATCAATGTAGTCTCTTCAGATTTTATCTCCCGTTTAGGTCTACCTACGCACCCTCATCCAAGGCCATACAACGTGGCTTAGGTCGATGACACTTCTATCCCAGTCACCACCACATGTGTCATTCCCATCCAATTCCAGTCCTACCAAGGACAAATCTTATGTGACGTAATGCCTATGAAGGCCGGGAGCGTCATCTTAGAACGACCATGGATCTATGATGTAGACCTCGCTACCTTTGGTTGATCCAATCAGTGTTCCTTCTCCTATAACGGGAAGAAGATTCAGTTGTACCCAGTACCCCCAAAGGTGACCCCAGGAAAGAGTTCCACCTCCACCCCCACTGGAACTCCCAAAGTTCAGAAGAGTCCCCAAACTCCCACTGAAGGGAAACCTCCCCTTCCATCTTCTCCTGCATCTATCACACCCGTTTCTGAGGCTCCTAAGGTTAGTCATGACCTAGTTAGGTGCCTTGACTCCATGAATGTCGGTGAGCTAGACATAGAGGTTGTTGAGGGTGCCCATGTTTTGACTGTTGACGTCACCATCACACCCAGGGAGTCCCGAGTCTTAGTCCCAACTGAAGACCCGGCCATACTACCGGACTTTCAAGGCATCGTTCCCGAGGACTTGCCTTCTCAACTCCCTCCTATGCGTGATGTACAACACGCTATTGAGCTTGCCCCTGGGTCCACCCTACCCAACCTTCCCCTCGAGTCTAGACTGTCCAAGTCAGCCGAAGAGTTTGCACCACCCGTCATTAGGCTGCATGAGTCAGCTGATTCGCATAGACATCACCATGAATCTCAAGAAGGTGACTTGGTTATGGTACGGGCCCGGCCCGAACGACTCCCCTCGGGAGCCATTACAAAGTTACAAGCCTATAGTGATGGTCCCTTCCCAGTCCTGCGGAAGATTGGCGCCAATGCCTATGTTGTGGATTTACCTCCCGAATATGGGATTAGCTCAACCTTTAATGTGACGGACCTAGTGGCCTACAAGGAACCCACAGCGATTCCTAGTGACTTTTTCGAGCCTTCTCCTCCCCTTGAGAGTGAGCCCACCCCTGTGCGTCCCACATCCTTGAGAGCACCGTGCGAGCATATTGAGAGGATACTGGATGAGCAGGTGACCACTACACGGAGCAGGGAGTACCAGCGCTACCTTGTCCGCTGGCGGGACCGTCCACCATCAGATGATTCCTGGATCAGCCAGGAAGATCTCCAGAGCCTCGATCCAGACTTGTTGGAGCACTACCACAGCAGTGTTCCCCCTTACTCGACGGAGTCGAGTTCCAGCCGCCCCGGGATGATAAGTACAATATGAAGTGATCTAGAAGGGGAGGGGATGAATAGATCACTGTTTTTTCTTAGAATTAAAAAATACTGCAGAGTATATTGCTAAACGCAAATAACCTCAAGCTCTGACTATCGAAAATGATGCAGTGCAGTTAATAGCTCAAGCAAATAGAAGGCATACCACAATAATACCACAATCGATCACACAAGGACTCAGAGGATTTTAAGGTGGTTCGGTCCTTCAGACCTACATCCACCCCACACTCAAACCGAGTGTGGCTTCACTAAAGGCTGGGCAACACAGCTTGCCAGACAACTGCTGATACACAGCTTCCCAGGAGAACAACCTCTCCTCTTCCTCCTACCCGGAGGGAACCTCTAGCGACCAGCAGTCACTAGAACCCAGAGACTCTCGTCTCTCTTCCTCTTTACCAAGAGGGAATCCCACTAGTAGCAGCCCTGCTACTAGTGAACCAGAGGTCGAAGACCCCTCTTCCTCCCAACCCGGAGGGAACCTACAAGCAGCTCACCTGCTGCTTGCAAATCGGAGAATGAATCTCCCTTCTCCTGATCTCACAGGAGGACCCCGACCTCAATCCAGAGGATCGGAAACACAAACAAGGACAGTAGAAGAAAGATAAGAACAATAAACGAAAAATACGAACGAAGGAAATCAAGTGCCAAAAAATGGAAACAATGTAGCTCAACACAGAGCAATAGACTTCGGATTTGATCCGCAAGTCAGAACAACTCTTCTGATCACTCTTCTGCTCTCTCTTTCTTTTTCCCTCTGCTATTCTTTCTTCTTTCTTTTCTTTTCCTGGATCGAAGGGCTCTCAATTTTCCTGTTTTTTTTTTATGCCTCTCTTCTTCGATCACGTTCATCTGAGGACGAAGGATTCTATTTATAGCAGAACAGCAGGTGGATAGGGCACAAAACGCGTGTGCCTCCCACGCTCGATCCAGAATCTTCCTGCCACGTGCCTTTATCATATTGGTTCCTCTTGTCTCGGATCACGTGCAGCCCTGGAGTGTGGAATGTTCTTCCTCGGACCTGTAATGAGATTAAGTCCATTAATACGCTACATGGCCATTAAAACCAAAACTGCATGAGGTATAGTAACAACACGACGTGACTATTACTCGAGATGACACAAGAACGACACGAGATACTCTGTAACAGGTCAGATACACAGAAGAAAATGACACGGGGTGAGGTTATAAGCAAAAGAGACACGAGGTCACGAATGCAAAAAATAACACGAGGACAACACGGGCTAACGACAGAAACCGACATGAAGACTAAAGCGAGAAACCAACACGAGGACAGAATATAACGAAACAACTCGAGGTGAAAACAACACGAAGTGAAGTTTGACACGAAGTAAAAAGCAACGACACGAAGTATAGTGGTGACAAACACACACTATATAGAAAACGACACGAAGCCAGTAAGAACAGCACGAGATGAAAACAGCACGGGCTGATAACGACACAAAGTCGAAACAGTAAATAACACGGGATCACACTGCACGAGGTAAAACTACACGAAGACTTAATAAGAAAGACGACACGAGGTGGCAATAAGGAGAACGACATGAAAACAACATGGACTAGCAACCGAAACTGACACGAAGTCAAACAGTACAACACGAGGTGTTGTAACCAAGAAGAAGTGCCAATCAACACGAAGAGAGTATGCAAAGAAACGACTCGAAGTGAGATGAGAACAGAATGAAACAAAGAAGACGACACGGAGTGCATAAAACCAACACGAAGACGTGGACTATAGTAACCGTCACGAAGTGTGGTTACTAAGTAGGAACGACACGAGGTCTACAGGAAAACTACTCGAAGTTCATCAGAACTTTTAGAGCAGCTTCAGGAACACGACACGAAGTCATGAGAAGAGAAAACAATCACAAAGTGAAACGAACACTTGAACTTAGACTGACTTAGAGACTCAGCGAAAGGACTCGAAGACAGGAATACAAAGGATGACATGGAAACAACACAGCAAATAAATACTGCACGAGGTGAAAGACAACACTCAATCAGACGACAACATGGCTAGCTCGACACGAGGTGAAAACGCGAAGCAAGAACTACATGAGGTTTGAGGAAAACAGCACGAAGACAGAACATGAACGAACACACGAAGTGTTACCTCTTAGCAGCTATTTCATATAAGACCATGGATAACTCAAGTGCAAGATATCTGATTAAAAATAACAAGAACAATTAACATAGTGTTGCTCATCATCAAAACACTTAGGGAAGACACACAAACCAACAATCTCCCCCTTTTTGATGATGGCAACACTATATTAAGTATGAGAGATAAGTTCAAAAGAGATCAATTCAGGATATTTGATGCAGACAACTTAAAGCATACTTGCTTCCTTACTACCCCTGAGAAACCTGAACACTCCCCCTGAACACAGCAACAGTTTACCTCAAACTTGATAACTAACTCCCCCTCAACAAACTAACTCCCCCTCAACACTACTCTAACCCCCAACACAATTCTCTCCCCCTTTGACATCATCAAAACTAGGGGCAAATCTGAAGATACAGAGAAAGGAAAATTGCTGACTATAGAGAGAAAACAGGACAGAGTAAGGCAGATAAATGGAGACTATTGAGATGTTTAGTCAATTAAGAAAGCCATTAATTTTATGTGAGGATTTTTGAGGATCAGTTAGTCAGACTGTGCAAAAACTGTGAATAAGGATTCGCTCCATACACAGAACCAGATTCTAAGCAAGTGAGGTACAAGATACCAGTTTGATCAAAATAAGTCTTTACTGAGAGAGTATTATGTAAGACAGTCAGAAGACAAAGACCTGTGGTATTGAGAACAAACAAATCAAAAGCTATACTTCAAGTGAGCAGGATCTTTAAAGATGGTCAAGATCAAAGGTAAGTCTGTCAAGTACACCTTTGACATTAGGGAGACACCTTGTTTAGAGGCAAGAATCCCCAGTTACTCGGTGGCAGGACCACATTACCCCTTCTGATAAGAGGACAGAGATAGTATTCTAGCTGGTGTTGACATTAAGGTGACACCTTTATCTGAGGCCAGACACCCCAGTTACTAACCAGATATGTACCATAGCTCTGTATGATCAAGACAACTACTAAGACCAGATAATTACTGCCATCTCATGACATGGGAAACTTTCACTTCATTGATGAAAATCCCAGTTTCTCAATGAGCAGTTAACAAAGTTGATAACAATTTTATGAAATTTGTTTTTATTAACCAGCTCTTAAAACCTTGTTAATGAAGCTTGAGTCCGTTTGAGAACAATACACCAGATCCAAGGTGATACAGACTAAAGCACAAAATACCTCATTTCGACTCAACATTGACTAAGTAGGTATGCAGTACTGGCTAGATCAGAAGACAGTTACCGTGTAGGAAGATAATCTTTGAATTCAGATTTTGATCTCAGTGGGACTAACAGCTGAAATTCCAACAAGAAATTAGATGAACAGTCTTAAAGGATAAAGCATCCAACTCTTTCTTTTATACACCTCATCAACCTGATTCTCTTTTGATGTCAGCAAAATGTCGTTCGGAGTATGTTCAAATTAGGTCAAAGATCAAAACACCTATTATAAATCAGCTCCCCCTGAGACCTTGACCCCAACACAAACTTAACCAAGACAACCCTCAAAACACTTCAAAGAGAACACCATGAAGTTTGGACAGACTATTCAATCAAAACGGAGTGAGTCACCAAACACTCATAATGAAGTTATTTCTTCAGCAACAGATGATGAATATGATAAGCATAATAACACATGACATGGTATTCAGAAATCAATTTTTCAATCATGAAATTCTGTAAATACCTAGTTCTCTGCGCAAAGTGCTAAATTTTTCAGTATCCAGTGGCTTAGTAAAGATATCTGCAATTTGTGAGTTAGTGCCAACATGGATCAACTCAAAAGTCCTCCTAGCTACTTCATCTCGAATAAAATGATGCCTGATTTCAATATGTTTGGTTCGGGAATGAAGTACAGGATTCTTTGCAATATTTATTGCACTAGTATTGTCACAAAAGATAGAAGTACAACCTAGCTCAACCGAGTAGTCCAGAAGCTGGTGTTTTATCCATATAACCTGTGTGCCACAGCTCCCTGCTGCCACATACTCAGCTTCAGTAGTAGAGAGAGCCACAGAGTGTTGCTTCTTGGATCCCCAAGAGACTAAGCACCCTCCTAGAAATTCGCAGTGACCACTAGTGCTCTTCCTGTCCAATTTACATCCTGCATAATCTGCATCAGTGTATGCAATGAGATCTAAACTACATGATGCAGGATACCAGAGACCTAGATCATGGGTGGCAGATAAGTATCTAAAAATTCTCTTTACAGCTGCCAGATGCAATTCAGTAGGCCTAGCCTGGTATCTGGCACACATCCCTACACTAAATTGAATGTCGGGCCTGGATGCAGTTAAGTAGAGGAGTGAACCGATCATACCTCTATATAGTTTAGCATCCACCTCTTTACCTTTTTCGTCTGAATCCAGTGAGGAGCTGGTACCCATGGGTGTTGAGATTGTCTTGAGGTTGGTCATTCCAAACCTTTTCAGCATCTCCAGAGTATACTTGGTTTGATTTATGAAACAACCATCCTCCATTTGTTTGACCTGCAGCCCAAGAAAGTATTTTAGTTCGCCAACTAGACTCATTTCAAATTCTTGGGACATAGACTCAGAAAAATCTTTACATAATTTTGAATTGTTAGATCTGAAAATGATATCATCAACATATACCTGGACCATAATTAACTCCTTTCCGAGACTTTTAGTGAAGAGGGTTTGGTCAACCTTACCTCGAATGTAGCCCTTGCTCACAAGGAACTCAGAAAGTCTCTCATACCAGGCTCGGGGAGCCTGCTTCAATCCATAGAGGGCTTTATTCAACCTAAAAACCATGTTAGGCTGAACAGAGAAATTAAACCCAGGAGGTTGTTCAACATATACCTCTTCCTTCAATAACCCATTTAAGAATGCGCTTTTGACATCCATTTGCTGTAGCCGAATGTTTCTAGAGCATGCAAATGCAAACAGAATTCTTATAGCTTCCATCCTAGCTACTGGTGCATAGGATTCATCAAAATCCACACCAAATTCCTGACTGTAGCCTTGAGCTACAAGTCTTGCTTTGTTTCTAGAGATAGCTCCATTTTCATCAATCTTATTTTTGAAAACCCATTTAGTGCCAATGACATGAGTGTTTTCAGGTCTAGGAACTAGTTTCCATACATTATTTTTCTCAAATTGATTTAATTCCTCACCCATGGAGGATACCCAAGAATCATGCTTTAAAGCCTCTTCCACAGTCTTGGGTTCTACCTGAGATGTCAAAGCAGCTAAGTCCTGTTCTTGGACAGTTCTAAAGTGAGACCTTGTCCTAGTGGGATCATGCAAATTACCTATGACATTTTCACTAGGATGATCTTTGTGAAATATTACCTCACTTGAGGGTTCACCTACCTCAGTTGCTCCTTCTTGTTGTAAGTTTTCTGGTTGAGCAGTTTGCTGCATCTCTTCTTCTTCAATTTTCTCCAAGAAATCTCCCTCATCAGGTGACTCCCTGTCATCATTTATCTTTTTGTCAGATAGAACATTCTCATCAAACACCACATGAGGTGTTTCTTCAACAGTTTGCTCATCTTTATTGAAGACTCTGTAAGCCCTAGAGGTTTCTGAATATCCGAGAAAAATTCCAGGAGAGCTTCTTGCTTCAAACTTATCCAAACCATTCTTACCATTATTGTGGATGAAACATTTGGAACCAAAGATTTTAAAGTAAGAAATGTTTGGCAGCTTACCCTTGAGGAGTTCATAAGGAGTTTTCTTATGAGTAGGTCTTACCAAGGCTCGATTTAAAATGTAGCATGCTGTATTTGCAGCTTCTGCCCAAAATCTCCTTGGAAGTCCACTCTCAATCAGCATAGTCCTGGCCATTTCAATTATTGACCTGTTTCTTCTCTCAACAATTCCATTCTGCTCCGGTGTCCTGGGAGAAGAAAATCTGTGAGTCACTCCCTCTCTTGAGCAAAATTCAGAGAATGAAGAGTTTTCAAACTCTCCTCCATGGTCAGACTGAATTGTAATGATATTATGTTCACCTTGCAGTTTGATTTTATTAAAAAGTTCTTCAAAGTGAACAAAAGCATCATTTTTATTTGCTAAACAGAACAACCAAGAAAATCTAGTGAAGTCATCAACTATGACTAGACCATATCTCTTACCTGACAGGCTTTGTATTCGAGTAGGACCAAAGAGATCCATGTGCAAGTGCTGTAGTGGTTTAGATGAGAGACCCTCAGTTCTCAACTTAAAAACTGCACGAGTCTGTTTACCTTGAGCACAAGCATCACAGAGCTTGGACCCTAACAGGAATTTTATTTTGGGCAAACCTCTGACTAGGTTATAATTAGACAGTTTATTCAAAGTAGACACACTAGCGTGGCCTAGACGCCTATGCCAGTCAAAAGCAACCTGTTCAGAATTAGCAGACAGACACAAGTTTGTTTCAGAATTATCATCTAGATCAACGATGTACACATTATTTACTCTATGACCTTTGAACATGATGTTATCAGAATTCAGCTCAAAAACAGTGCACGAGTTGTGGTCAAAGAGTACCTTGTGTCCTTTGTCACAAAGTTGACTTATACTTACCAGGTTGTGCTGAAGTCCTTCTACAAGATACACATCTTCAATGGAGTTAGTGGAGGACTTACCAACCGTACCAATTCCAATTATTCTTCCTCTGTTATTTCCTCCAAATTTGACCAAGCCCCCAGACTTCATTTTTAGTTTGCTGAATTTGGACCGGTCTCCTGTCATGTGCCTGCTACAGCCGCTGTCAAGATACCACTTGTTATGCTCAGCTGCCAGGCTGACCTGCAAAAATTCAGACAGAGTAATGTGGGACCCAATTCAAATTGGGTCCAAAACCAGTTTCCAGATTATGCAAAAAGCACTTAGGAACCCACATTTGTTTTACTGTTCTCTTCAGTGGTTTCATGTGGGTTGATTCTTCCCTTTTGGCATTTCTTGGTGGGTGTTGAATGAACCTATTCTTATTAGAGCTATGCTGTTTCTGAGCAAAAACATTGTTGGTTGGCCTCTTAGAGGATGTGCGTGTGTGTTGAGCATAATTCATGTAAGCATTTTTACTCCAATAAAATTTGTGCTGAAACTGGTGAACGTTGCCATGCTCTACTTGATAATTAGCATGATGAGCTTTCTTAACAAAACTTTTCACTCTTTTTGTGACATCAATAGGACTGGTTCTGTGAGAACCTTTGTTCCCCACCTGTTGCACATGAGCAGTTCTTGTTTCAGGATTTCCCGACTTAGGTTGCTGACCAGTGGATTGAATGAATTTGCCGGTCGAAAACTTCATTGTAGAGACAGATTTGGAACTGGATGGTGTTTCCAGTTTCTCTTTGCCTTTGGCGGGGCAGAACGTGGTAGTCTTAAATTCAAAGGGTTTTTTACTAGTAGGATTGTATCCTAATCCCTCCCTATTGAAGTTTACCCTCGACCCCAGAAGGACATTCAGGTTGTTTCTCCCCTCTGTAAACTTCTCAAGCACTTTTTCTTTGTCCTCAATCTCCTTCTGAAATTCATTGCATTGGTCCTGGAGTTCCTGATTAACTTTTCTAACTGCCTCATATTTTTCAGCCATCAGTCTAATCTCTCCTTTACACTCTTCAGCTTTACACTTCAGCTCATCCATTCTAGCTAGACTCTCCTCTCTTTCCATTCTCAATCTCTCAATCTCACCTTTAACCTGGTCTAGCTCAATGGCCATCTCCTTGGTTTTCATGCTATCAGTGACAATAGAAGAGTGTTCTTCAGACAGAGAATGAAACTTACGTCTAAGCATTCTGTGCTCCTTGTTTAAACAATTGTATTTACTTAACAGGTCGCCATAGGCGTCCTCCCAATCATCTAAAGTAAAATTCTCAAATAGGTTTGTTACCTCTTTCTCATGATCGGCCATGAGGCAGGTCTTCTCTTCATTTTCACTGGACGAAGTGGCTTCTGGGTCCTCCTCCTCATCGCTCCATGTGCACAGCATGGCCTTCTTCTTCTTGTGCACCATCTTCTTCTGGTGTCCTGGAGCCTTAGCTTGTAGCTCTGGACATTCACTTTTCATGTGACCGGGTTTCTGACAATGATAGCAAGTGATCTTCTTAGCAGACCAGGTTCTTCTCAAATCCTCGCTCAGGAGACTTCATTGCAGCATTAAATTTCTTCCTCCTGTAGAATTTTCCTTTAGTTCTCAGGAACTTTCTGAATTGCCTGGTGAGCATAGCTCGCTCGTCCTTGTCCAGGTCTGAGAATCCATCAGAGCCTTCGCTGCTATCATCACTGCTGCTGCTGCTGCTGTTGTTCTTCTTAGCATGTCGTGAGACCTTCAGAGCAACATTCTTTCCCTTTCTGTCATGCCCATCGTTTCCATGTTTGAAATTCATTTCATGGGTCATGAGGGATCCAATCAGCTGGGTCACTGTCATGATGGATAAATTTCTTGATTCCTCTATTACAGTCACCTTGGTTTCCCAGACGGGAGTTAGAGACCTAAGGATCTTCCTGACTATGTCTTCTTGTTGAATATCCTTTCCAAGGCCCTTCAGACTGTTGATGATCACAGATAATCTGGCATACATTTCTGTGATCGGCTCCTCTGGCTTCATCTTAAATAACTCATATTGAGTTGTAAGTATGTTGATCTTGGTAGCCTTCACCTGAGATGTCCCCTCATGAATTAACTGCAAATCATCCCACATGTTCTTTGCAGTCTTGCACGCTGAGATCCTCGAATACTCTTCCGGGTGGACGGCGCACTGTATGATGTTAAGAGCTGTCCAATTCAGTGCGGAGAGTTTGACCTGATCTTCTGTCCACATATCTTCATTCGGTGGAAGGGTGTATGGACCATCTGTAATCACTTTCCATAGCTTGTGGCTTTGGGCCCTGATAAAGACTTCCATCATGTTCTTCCAGAAGAAGTAATTATTACCATCAAAGAAGGGGGGACGGGTGATAGACTGCCCATCAGCTATGAAACTGCGAGGACCAGTGGATCCGTTTCCCTGGCCGTTGGACCACATTCTGGGAAAAACCTGCTCTGATACCAACTGATAAGTACAATATGAAGTGATCTAGAAGGGGAGGGGATGAATAGATCACTGTTTTTTCTTAGAATTAAAAAATACTGCAGAGTATATTGCTAAACGCAAATAACCTCAAGCTCTGACTATCGAAAATGATGCAGTGCAGTTAATAGCTCAAGCAAATAGAAGGCATACCACAATAATACCACAATCGATCACACAAGGACTCAGAGGATTTTAAGGTGGTTCGGTCCTTCAGACCTACATCCACCCCACACTCAAACCGAGTGTGGCTTCACTAAAGGCTGGGCAACACAGCTTGCCAGACAACTGCTGATACACAGCTTCCCAGGAGAACAACCTCTCCTCTTCCTCCTACCCGGAGGGAACCTCTAGCGACCAGCAGTCACTAGAACCCAGAGACTCTCGTCTCTCTTCCTCTTTACCAAGAGGGAATCCCACTAGTAGCAGCCCTGCTACTAGTGAACCAGAGGTCGAAGACCCCTCTTCCTCCCAACCCGGAGGGAACCTACAAGCAGCTCACCTGCTGCTTGCAAACCGGAGAATGAATCTCCCTTCTCCTGATCTCACAGGAGGACCCCGACCTCAATCCAGAGGATCGAAACACAAACAAGGACAGTAGAAGAAAGATAAGAACAATAAACGAAAAATACGAACGAAGGAAATCAAGTGCCAGAAAATGGAAACAATGTAGCTCAACACAGAGCAATAGACTTCGGATTTGATCCGCAAGTCAGAACAACTCTTCTGATCACTCTTCTGCTCTCTCTCTCTTTTTCCCTCTGCTATTCTTTCTTCTTTCTTTTCTTTTCCTGGATCGAAGGGCTCTCAATTTTCCTATTTTTTTCTTCTATGCCTCTCTTCTTCGATCACCTTCATCTGAGGACGAAGGATTCTATTTATAGCAGAACAGCAGGTGGATAGGGCACAAAACGCGTGTGCCTCCCACGCTCGATCCAGAATCTTCCTGCCACGTGCCTTTATCAGATTGGTTCCTCTTGTCTCGGATCACGTGCAGCCCTGGAGTGTGGAATGTTCTTCCTCGGACCTGTAATGAGATTAAGTCCATTAATACGCTGCATGGCCATTAAAACCAAAACTGCATGAGGTATAGTAACAACACGACGTGACTATTACTCGAGATGACACAAGAACGACACGAGATACTCTGTAACAGGTCAGATACACAGAAGAAAATGACACGAGGTGAGGTTATAAGCAAAAGAGACACGAGGTCACGAATGCAAAAACAACACGAGGACAACACGGGCTAACGACAGAAACCGACATGAAGACTAAAGCGAGAAACCAACACGAGGACAGAATATAACGAAACGACTCGAGGTGAAAACAACACGAAGTGAAGTTTGACACGAAGTAAAAAGCAACGACACGAAGTATAGTGGTGACAAACACACACTATATAGAAAACGACACGAAGCCAGTAAGAACAGCACGAGATGAAAACAGCACGGGCTGATAACGACACGAAGTCGAAACAGTAAATAACACGGGATCACACTGCACGAGGTAAAACTACACGAAGACTTAATAAGAAAGACGACACGAGGTGGCAATAAGGAGAACGACATGAAAACAACATGGACTAGCAACCGAAACCGACACGAAGTCAAACAGTACAACACGAGGTGTTGTAACCAAGAAGAAGTGCCAATCAACACGAAGACAGTATGCAAAGAAACGACTCGAAGTGAGATGAGAACAGAATGAAACAAAGAAGACGACACGGAGTGCATAAAACCAACACGAAGACGTGGACTATAGTAACCGTCACGAAGTGTGGTTACTAAGTAGGAACGACACGAGGTCTACAGGAAAACTACTCGAAGTTCATCAGAACTTTTAGAGCAGCTTCAGGAACACGACACGAAGTCATGAGAAGAGAAAACAATCACAAAGTGAAACGAACACTTGAACTTAGACTGACTTAGAGACTCAGCGAAAGGACTCGAAGACAGGAATACAAAGGATGACATGGAAACAACACAGTAAACAAATACTGCACGAGGTGAAAGACAACACTCAATCAGACGACAACATGGCTAGCTCGACACGAGGTGAAAACGCGAAGCAAGAACTACATGAGGTTTGAGGAAAACAGCACGAAGACAGAACATGAACGAACACACGAAGTGTTACCTCTTAGCAGCTATTTCATATAAGACCATGGATAACTCAAGTGCAAGATATCTGATTAAAAATAACAAGAACAATTAACATAGTGTTGCTCATCATCAAAACACTTAGGGAAGACACACAAACCAACACGGGAGGGTTGGTGGGAACACCGGGCCCACTGTCGGGCCCAATGCTCGGAGCCGACACCGCACCGCCACTGCACCGAGTTTATGGCTCGGTGACTCGTTTGAAGACTCGGCGTCCTGAGCATAATATTTATTTGTGTGTATTTGTATTGTATGTATTTGTGTATTGTGTGTAAAATACATGTATTAGTACATGTATTTTTACTTTCGTCTTATTAGGCTAGTCATAGTCAATAAACATGTGTTTTGTGTATTTTATTTGGTTAAAACCCCCAAGTCAAAAGTTAGGTAAGTAAGCTTATTTTATTAGGCTAAGGACATATGTGCTATTTGTAAAGTTTGAAAGGTGTGGTTGCTATAGCCTCCTCTTATATAAAGGAAGGCCAAGAGTGTTACGAGATATGATTTTGATGAATAGAATGAAAGGTTTGGTTTATGCATGAGAGAGTTTCCCCTCTTTCATTTCCTTCCCTCTTTCTCCTTGTGAGTTTGAGTGTCGCCCGGTGTGAGACCGTCCGGTATGAGGACGAGCTGTGTGAGATAGCAGTTATCCATTCCCGTCATGTTCGCGTCCCAGAGTGCCGTCGATCTATTCCCACGTCGCCGCCACGTCACGACGTTGATGTGGACCCCTCGGGAGGCGTTGTTGATCTCCTCTGGGGCGCCTCAGTCTTCCTTGCGCTCGGCTACGAACCGAGCTAGGTGCCCCTGACGGATGAGGCGCTCGATCTCATCCTGGAGCTGGTGGCAGTCGCCGGTGTGGTGCCCGTGATCGCTGTGGAACAAGTAGTGTTTGTCACGATTACGGTTTTTCGACCTCATTGGCTCGGGTTGGCGGAGGAGTCCCGAGTCTTTGATGTCTTCATAGATCTCGTAGACCGGCGCGGTGAGTGGGGTGTACCGCTCATACTTCCGTGACGGTTCCTTGCGTTCCCCGTCCCGGTTCCGCCTTTTTCCCGAACCTGAACTTGGCTCGGATGCCCGCTTCTTGTCCCCCTCCCGACCCGAGCCGGTTGCATCTCGGCATGTGCTGAGTACTTCTTCGCACTCGGCATGGCGCAAGGCCAGAGTTACTAGCTCGGCTAGGGTCGAGGGAGGGTGGAGGACAAGCTCGCGGAGGAGATTCTCGTCCCGGGTGCCCCCGGTCAGTGCGGTTACGGCTGAGGCCACGTCTAGGCGGGGGATTCTCAGGGCTTCCGACTTGAATCGGTGAATATAAGCCCGGAGTCTCTCTCCTTGCGCCTGTTTAAGGGCCAGGAGCCCCGCTACCGACCTTGGGGGGACACTTCCGGTGAAACTCTCATTGAAGATTCGCCCAAACTGTTTGAAATCTCGGATAGATCTGGGGGCGAGGGCCCGGAACCAATCTTGAGCGCCTTGGATCAGGGTGGTCACGAAGGCTCGGCATTTGATGGCGTCAGACGCTCCGTGCAGGGTCATCAGAGCGTCAAAGCTGTCGTAGTGATCGGCCGGGTCGCCCTGGCCGTCGTAGAGCTTGAAGGTCGGGATGGAGGTTCTGGGAGACACCTCTGCCTTCAAGATGTACTCGGAGAAAGGGGATTTCTCCTCCTCCTCCGGGGGAGAGGCCTTCTGCAGGGCGCGCTCTTGTTCCGCGAAGCATGGAACATCGATCTCCTGGTTCGGGGGGCGCGTCCCAGGTTTTCCCTGTCTTGGTGTGGAGGAAGCATCTTGCTCCGGGGGCGGAGCTTGCGAGGGTCCTCCCGTCCTGTTACGGATAATCTGCTGGCCGCGGATCGTGAAGCGGCCTCCGACAGTGTGTTGGGATGCATTCTCGCGGGGAGGGCTTCCTGACGGGGTGCGCGACCTTCCATCCCTAGTCACCAGGGTCCTCATGAGTTCCACGAGGACATCCAGTTTTACGTTGAGGGCTTGGAAGGCGTCTGCACCACCGTTAAGCGGTAGCCCTACTGCTGCAAGGGGGGTGGTGGTCCGTCGGGAGGGGCCATCCCCAGCCACTACCACGGCCCTTCCCTTCTCGCCGGCGGACCTCCTCCCTGAGCTCCTTCGCACCATACTGGCTTTTCGTACGTTTCCCACAGACGGCGCCAGATGAAGAGGCGAGATCTCGCGCGGGTCCTGAGCGGGCGATGGATCACCGGATTGTGAACTGCAAGAAAGGGAAACGGATCAGGGGGCCCAGGGATGAGTCTCTGGGAAAAACCCTCCGATGCTTAAGTAAGTAAAGCTATGGTGGGAGCAATAAATGGAGGAAGTAGCTTCTGCGCGAGATCTCTCTCCACCAGAAGGGTGAAGTGGTTCCTGCTCAGGAGTTTTGAGCGTGTGGTTGCCCTCTCCTTTTTACCGGAGGGTATCCTTCATTTAAATAGAGCGCCGTCTTCAGGAGTCCCGTAAGTCGAGGGGTTTCAGGCGGGAGTTACGTCCTCAGCGTGAGCTCTTAACTGCCTCATCGTGAGATCTTTACGTCCTCATCGTGGGCTCTTCATGACCTTGGGAGATCGTGGCGCCCTTATCCCGTTGAACTCCTGCTCATAAAGGACTGCCAACAGCTGTATGGATAGGCATTTGTCAGTTGATCCAAGCATGAGAAGTGCCAGCCCTATCCGGGCGATGGGCATAGCTCGGACGTAGTTAGATCGGAGTGGGCACGTAGCGCCTACCTTTATCTCAGTGTGGAGATGGCTCGGGCGGGGGTCTCCCTCCGTTCTGTCGTTCGGGCCTTCCGAGCCTCAGGGCCGCCGAGGAAGGATGGGTCTCCGAGTGATATTTATTGGGCTTTTCTACCGAAGTGGGCCCTAGAGGGCTGTCACTTAGATGAGCTGAGCCTCGTTCGGTCCGGATGGGCCTGGTTCGGCTGCTCTTAATTGGGCTACAGAAATCTCCCTCTCCACAAGCCACAATGCACGGGGATTTTTAAGGTGGTTCGGGACCGCGACGGGCTCCCTACATCCACCCCTCACCAAATCGGTGAGGCTTCATTACTGTAAAAATAGCCCGGGGATAAATCCCCATACACACATGGAGCCAAGCTCCAACACACACACGTAGGGCGATGCCTACACAACCACACGGGAGTAAACTCCAAACCACACACGGGGAACACACCCTAAAATACGTCCAAGCACACACGCGGATAAACTCCGTACAACTCGACGCACACACGTCAACACAAACACTCGGAGAACCCTTTCTCCGAACACCCACACAAAGTATTCTTTCTTATGTATATGAAACGAAGACAAATATATGCTATGACCCCCCAAACAAACTCTATAGACTAAATCAAAGAAGATAAAGCATGTATGAAACTCCCCCTTCAAGAAAGACTCTGGCTCTTCTTGGCTCGTTGTCAGATGGCCGTGATTTCGACGTCTTCGCGTTTCTCTCTTTGAGATGCTTATTTTCTTCTTGTACCACGAGCTTCAAATCTCCATGGAAGTAGATGAAAATCACCTTGTAAGAGCACCACCATATTTTTCCCCTTTTTCTTCACCTACAAGAAAGAACGAATGAGCATTAAGGTACATCCTCTCACAAAATCGTAACTCTTATATATGCAACTCAAGGGGTAGGGAAAAGACTCATAAAACCCTCCTAATACATGTTTAAAACACCCAAATAACAATAGGAAATAATGGGGGGTAGTATGGTAATGTTTAGAGAGGTTTTCATAAGGTTTTAAACTCTCCCGGAAATCCCGTTCTGGAAGGGTCGACCCTTGGGGTCAACCCTTGGGTAACCAGAGGGCTGGCAGACCGAAAATAAAAAACCAACTCACAGGGGTCGACCCCAGGGGTCGACCCATGCAGGCAGGGTTCACAGACATGCTTCAGTCCGAGGGGAAACCACCGGGGGTCGACCCTATGGGTCGACCCATGCCAGAAAGGGTTAGAAAAACCCATCAAACCTCAATGAATTCAAGGGAAAATAAATGATTAAATGTTACAATAATCCCATGAAGATCAACCATGAATTTTCCTCCTGAAAAACATGATAAAGCAAGAGGTTAGTTGAGAATCAAAATCCTTGCATCAAGCATTAACACTATGAACATGTTCACAATAAAATACATCATTAAACCTATTCAAACATGCATTTTGCTTCCCATATCAATTGACAAAAATACATTTGACCAAATGACAAGGTTTTGAAATGATAAGCATGAATCTATCATTCAATCAAATATATTGACATGGGAGCTCAAACATTCAACTAGCATTCTTGTATCTACCAAATGCTCAACATCAAATAGCGTCAAATGAGGGATATTCATTTACATATGTAAGAAGCAAATATATGGCTCAAGACCAATGACATGATCAGACGATGTGTAACCACACAGGTATGAGGAATCATACTATATCACAAATGCATCCACACATTGAAACCACGATGACCTCATGAATGATATCAATCTAATAGAAAGGTGTGTTCAATGAACACAATCTCATTGATTGAGACCTAATTGAAGTCATCTTCATAAGAGCCAAGTTCATGCAATTCTTTCACACATCAGGTCAATAAATCATGCTTTTAGTGCATAGTTCACAAGATCAAATTCATGCAATGCATGAGCAATATAGAACCAAATCTCATGAAGTCTTGTATGAATATTTCAAGCACAATACAAGCTTAAAAGCTTCAAATAGAAAATACATGAACCACATTCATGTCATTAGCAACTTAGAAGATTATGCATGAAAGCCTAAGGCATCTCAACCAAAAGTCAACAACATAATGCTTCATCACACAAGTGTTAACAATTATGCCAAATGCAAAGCATGCATAATATCATAGAACCACATTCATTCAAATGGTATTCTTGTTGATTAAAAGTTAACATCCATGAAGCATTATCTCAAGAGGACATTGATATAAACTTCCCAAATTAAATTACCATGAGTCCAAGAAACGAGCAAACATCATTAAAATCACATCCATCAAATTTCAAGTTACAAAGTTGAGGATATTTCAAGGCCAAAAATTTTATGAGGAAAACGCATGAAAATACCCAACCAAGACTTTAAAAAGCTATTTGATGAAATGCATGAAATATAGAAGAGTCAACGCAATACAATGAGGAAGTCAACTCTATTTTTCAATAAGATCTTCATTGATGCACTCCTTTGAGTTCCAAACATGAATCATAGATTTTTATCCTATAAATCAAAATATTCAAAGCATGAGATCCTTAAATACAAATCATTCATATGACTTTCAAATATGAACATAGTTAACTCCCTTTAAGAAGAAGAGCTTCATTGATGGACTCTTTTAGATTCCAAATATGAGCCATGAATTTATGTTCCTACAAATCAACATAAATATAATATTAGTTCTTTAAACACCAAGGGTTCACATGACTTTTAAGAGTGAACATTGACTCCATCTTTCAACTCATCAAATCAAGATATAAAACATGTTACTCAATGAAACACATACACAGACAAACACAATCGTTTTGTTATCATTGAAACCAAATACGAACTAGGGGATGCAACAACGATCATAGAACCCAAGGGTGTCTGGGACTCACATGGGCCAAGGGAAGCACGCCCGGCGGCTCTCCCCCGCTCTGGCCCACAAAACATGTCGCCTTCATTAACGCGCACACCACTCAGGGCGCATTAATGAACGCCGCGCAAGACTTGAGCGTGTTCTCAACGAACGTGGCGAGAACAATTACCACGATCCACGGTTAACGCGGTGGAAACCCCATGTGCGACACGGTGTTAATCGTTGACGCGCCTGGTCAACGGAGCGCGTTAACCCTTAGACACGGCAGATACACCGGGCGCGTTACCCGATGAACGTGACCTTCATGGAGAGCGTGACCTAGTCAAGCCTGGTCAACAGGACGCAACCCTAACCGCCATACTGTTCATCTTCCTCGATGAACGAGACCCCCTGATACGATGCCTTCTTGAAGAACGCGACCACCATGATGGTCGCGTTCTCAGTCCGCGCCCGAAAATGGTAAAATCGCAGGAAAAACCCATTCCACGCCCCATTCACACCTGTGTGAAGGGAAAAATAAGGGGAAATCATTCCCCAACCTCTCTAGCACCGAGAGGACCCATTTAAACGCCAAAAATGTGATCAAAACACTAAATCTGACTCACATCCCTAAAACATGCATTTTTCCCAAAACACAAGAATAAGCTCACTCGGCTCGCCACGGCCTACCAAAACCACGGGAATAGAAGTACGTGGGTTAGGGAACCATCCCCCTAACTCCACCAAAGATTCTGCGCACCGAGGATGCCGATCCACGAACAAAACGCCGCACGAACGCCGCGGCACCCCGAACTCGCGGCCGAGCTTCACCGTGCCTCCATCCCACGATCCTCGACCCATCCTAGCCGTCCTCCTCGCCCACGTCGCCCCTCCTTGCCCCTGCCTCGCTCCGTCGGTCATCGGAGAAGAGAGGGTGAGAAGAGAGAGCGTGAGAGAAGAAAGAGGGAGAGAGTGAGAAAATGAGAGGAGAGAGAGAGAGGGGGGTTAAACATATAGAAAAGCCAGAAATTCTGAAAAATATCAAAAAATATGAAAAATTACTTCCGCGATTATCGGGGAAAACACAATGCAGTGGTAACATCCCGGAGTCGGAGAACGTAGCGGTTCGCCCTGCACGGAGTTCCGAAGGTCTGACAAACAAAAGCAAGCGTAAACCGTTAAACTTAATCTAGGACCCACAAAAGCGATCCGAAACCCACGGATCCTGATCCGATAAATAATCCAAAAAATCCGGGACATTACAGTACTACTCCGAAAGAACTCTAGCCAATGCGGTCACATGGAAGCCATCGATTACTGATGTGGCACGGGCCAAGGATGCCACAGGTTGACTCAATGATCCTAAGACATATACTTACAAGCAAGCAAAGAACGAGGACCGGACTCACTCGGGCGAGCTCAATCGCGTAGCGCTCACTATTGCCCATAGGCAAGTCGGCGATAGTGGAGAGGGTCTGAGGTGGGACCTCGACATTCCGGGCTTGGCTTCACTATGGCTGACCCCTAAGGGCCGGGGATACCCAACTCCGAGGGCGGCCAGCACGCCGAAGGCGTGGGTTAAGGGGTTTCTCTCACAACTCTCACCGCGGTGGGCCCTCAATTTGATGGAAATGGACCGAGCGCTCACCTCACCATCCGACGGCACTAAAGCGATACTAAACCAGCAAAGTAAAACCAGCAAGGAGGGAAACCGGATGCTCAGCTGATCGGTGTGAAGACACCGACCCCGGCCGGAGACGAGGGCGAGTGGGGTAGCGTGGGATCGCACCCACACGCTGCGTCGGGGGCGCTTGACCTGAAAACAATTTTATTACAGTACTACACCTCACGCAGGAGGGGGGTTCTCGGGGTGGGGGGTTAAGTAGTTACAGCTAAAACTACCTCCACGTAGGGAGGGGCCTTCAGCCGGCCGAGCGAGGGGAGGGGAAAAGCTGATGAACCCGATTATGTCTGAGTGTGACCAGCAGGGGCAGAGAGTGGAAGTCGGGCTACTGCGAGCGACTCTCGGTGCTGTCGGAAGGCAAGGCCGTTGCTGAGTCGACCAGGGATCTTGTGTTAGTGGGCCGCAAGCTCTGGTGGTCGTTCGGAGGTCGGCCCGGGGTGCAGTACCTTCGTATCTACAGTGGATGCTGCTTCGGTTCTGTCAGGAATAGCAGGACAGTGGGTCGGAGTCGGGGCCGCCACGAGCTCGAACGGAGGTTGTCGGAGGTGGGACCAATTCTGGGACGACCGGGACTAACTAGAGAACAGACCATTGAAGCCTGGTGCCGCTCGGTGGTCGGCGGTGGTCGCTACAGCTCGGAGTCCAAACCGGGTCCGAACTGCCCCTATCTGGAATAGAGTCGAGGATGGCTGTTGCAGAAGCTACTCTGGGCGCTCCTAGACTCCGATCGAGGTGAAGTTGGCCTTGACGCGACCGTGGTCAAAGCAGCTTCGAGGCAGAACAAACGGTACCACGAATAGAGGTCGTAGGAGAAAGTTCTTATCAGAAGAGTGAGAGTCTATCCAACCTGGGCCTGGCCGGGCTAGTCTGCGCACTCCGACAAAATCTGCTGGAACCGGGTGCTCCGGAGGGCGAATGAACTCCTTCTTCCTGGAGGAAGTGGAAGACTCGCTGGCGTTCGTCTCGGCCAAGTTTCGCTCCAGGATACGCACGGGGGTAGCTGGGGAAGCTTCTGCACTGAGGCTCTGGTCAGTAGTCTGGGAGGAACTGCACAGGTCGCCGAGAATGGCTCCTCCGGACAGCTCCGAGATCGGAAGATGGTGGGGCTGCCCTTGTTACGAAGCCGACTGGACGATGATTCCAACGATATATGGTATGTCTTCTGAAGCCTCACGATGACGCCGTGGCACTCTCTTCAATCTGCTGGTACTCTGCTGCCTGCAACCCAGAGCTGGGGTAGATTGTGGAGGGGATATGGAAGGTGGATATGGGTGAGGGTTTGGCAATGGGATGAAGGCTGGTGGCTGTAGGAGGTGGGGGGGGCATGGCTGGATGCTCCTGGGGGCTGAGAGGGTAGGGATGGGGGCTGAGCTTGCAGGAAAAGCAGGAATGGTGAAGGGGGAAGGCTGGGTACGCCCAAGGGGGGGTGGAATGGGGAAGGAAGGGGGGGCGGCCTAGGGCTATGGAGGAGAGGGGGAGATCTCCAGATTTGGGGGGGGGGAGATTGGGGAGGTGAGAGAGGGTGTCCAACAGGGAGGGAGATTTGAATTTGGCCTAGGGAGGAGGCTCTTCAGTCTTGGGAAGGTAGTGGGGTGCTTAGGGAAGGGAAATGGATAGTTGGGGGTTGGAGGGTGGGGTGTGGATTGGGTGGAGATCTCTTGGGGTTGGGGTGGAGTAAAGAGGGGCTGTTGGGAACTTGGAGTGAGTTATTGGAGGGGGAAAGAGAGAGAAAGTAGGTGAGAGGGAGAGGAGAGAGAGAGGGGGCGGCCCCCTTAGAGAGAGAGAGAGAGATAATAAGAGAGATGAGAAAAGAGAGGAATTTTTATAGAGAAGAAAAGGGATTGGATTTCTTGCTTTCAATAATGCATCAAAGGTTGTCAAATGAGAGAGGGGATGGGGCTATTTATAGACTCACATAATTCCTATGACCAAACTGACCCTAACAAACAAGCAAATGACCAGCAAATCTAAGGGTGGGGCACCCCTGGGCCTAGCCCACTAGTTGGGCCTAATTGACTAACAAACTGACCCATTAACCTATTAACTGACTCAAATAAAGAAAGATTACACATACATGACTCAAATAAAATGAAAATTACATGACTAGACTCAAAATTAACTGACGAAAATGATGACGGACCGTTGGCGAGCAATAAGAGTCCCAAAAAAAGATGGAGTGGCTGGGGATGTCCCCATCATACCCCCGGGGTGGTCAGAACTCGACCCCGTCGAGTGTGGATCCACCGGGATAGCAGTACACCAAAGCGGATACGGGCAAAGTACGTCTTCCCAGCTTAACCCTGCGTCCGTTGCCGGGGGATGGCTCTTCCACTTCTCAGGATAGCGTAGGCACACCCTCTTCCTGGCGATGGTACCTTGCTTGTCCAGTATCGCCTCCATGTGCTCACGTCGGTCACTTAGGCTGATATGTGGAGGATCTCCGATGGTGTCGCTCACAAAGGTAGTTGTCGGCTCGAGGTGCTCACGAGGTTCCACCGCGGGGCCCTCATTGGGTGCTAGATCCGCCATACAAAAAGTCGGGTGTATCCCAGAATACTTTGGTAAATTCAGCCCATAAGCATGTTTGCCAATGTTACTCAGAACTCGGGAAGGTCCAAGTCCCCGTGCCCTCGGTTTGGAGATAGCCCTAGGGTAGAGCCACTCCGATATCACCATCACCACATTGTCTACTTGGCACTCTAAGTGATGCCCGTGAGTTTTTGCTTGCCCTTTGTGAACCTTGCCACTCATTGCTAATTGCTTGCTTAAGTGCTCATGCCATGCATTATTATGCGGTGTAGGTGTGAAGACTATGGTGTGCAAGGGTGGACCAGGACAACCAAATGTGGACCTATCATGTGTTGGTTTCGCAATGACTTTGACAGACTTAGGTGGGCCGGGGCATCCATAGGTGAAACTATCATGCGTGAATGTGGCAAATGCTGGGGGACCAGGACACCCATAAGTGTACCCTTCATGCACAAGACTAATTGGGTGGGTGACGACGGATGGGGGAGGGCCAGCACATCCAAATGTGGATCAGTCATGCACCTGTCCTAATGTGTGTGTGACACAAATGGGATGACCTGACCTACTAACCATGCCGGATGATGCGATATGCCATGACACATGCATTCCTATCCCAGAGATGACTTCCATGTGTAGGGGTATGGGATGGCCTTTGAGCTTCCACTCGTAGGGGTCAAAAGGGTCTATGAAGGTGTATATCTTGGGGTGGGGCACTTCCTCATTCCCAAGGTGTGTGTTGCCCAAAGTCGGGGCTCCCAATGTGTAACCCGAGTCTAGTAAGGGAGGGGCTTGGCTCAACATGGGTGGTAGGGGTAGGGTAAGGTGGGTGGTGAATAAGGTGAGTGGGTCACATGGAGATCTAGGCTCCCATAGGAAGGGGTCGAAGGGATCATAGTAAGGGTCACCTAGAGAGGGGAGCTCTATGTCCTCAAGGTCCTCAAAAGGGGGTGAGTCATCCTCATCCATTGGAATAGTTGTACCAGTGTCTTGGGTGGGCTGGTCGACCACGAGGGAAAGGTTAGGCTTTCTACCCGAGATAAGAAACTCCGATTTGAAGATAAGGTCGGGCTCATCGGGTGTGGGGAGGAATAGTAAGAGGTCGCTAGTGTAGCAACCAATGGTGTAAACCGAGGTGATAGACCCAACACATAGGTGGAGTAGGTCAAGGTCCTGAGGTTGGTCGGACCCTGGGGTCAACATACCAGTCAACTTAATTTGCAAGGCTAGGCCCTTAAGAAGATCCTTCAAAGTCTCCACTTGGTAGTATGATTGGATGGTGGTGCAATAGGTGATGAAGGGAACTATGGGGAGGTGTCGCTCCATGGGAGGGTAGACATGGGATGTGAGAGGGTGAACTGATCTCTCCTTTAGCCATCCAACCAAGGACCCACTTATGATGATCTCGCTCCCAATTAGAGGGGATAGCGTAGAGTGAAGTTCAAAGTGTGAGGCTTCTTCTTCAACTTGGGCATGAGTTCCTTCCAAGGTGGGGAGTGGTTCCGGGTTGGCATCTATCCCCATGGGATCGGGCATATGGGTCATGGTCTTCTCTACCAAGGGGGTGGGAAGGTCTTTTGGTGGTGGAGGGGTGATAGCTGACACATGGTGCACCCATGGTGGTGGGCTAGGGTAGGATTGGATTAGGGTAGGGAGTGGAAGTAGTGGGGGTCTATGTTGGGGTCGAGTTGGGGTAGGAAGTGGGAGGTGGGTTGGGTGAGGGGGTTTAGGTTGGGGTGGTGTGTTCTTCATGGGGGTAGATGGAGGGGTGGAGGGTGGGACCATTTGGGCTTGAGTGTTGAGGGTTAGGTGGTGGGGTGTGGGGGAGGTGGCCGGGGTAGGATTGGTAGGGAGCGTTGGGGTTTGGGCCATTGGGGTGACCTTAGGCGGGCCGGGTGGAAGTAGAGGAGTGGTAGTGCTCCTCGGGCTATGACTACCCGGGTAGGAGGGGGAGGGTCGGGGTCCGTAGACCTTTCTAAGCTCGGCCTTCATTTCTTCCTAAGTGTTAATCAGGGCTTGCCCGCGGATCCTCCTTAAACCCTCAACCATTAGCCAATGAGTTTTAGCTTGCTTGGAGAGGTGCATTTTGGCTAGTCTCACTTTCCTCCCTTCGTTCAAGGGATACCATTTAAAGTATTGGTCCATAGAAACCTCCCAATCTAGATAAAGGCTTGGGCTGTATGATCCTTCAAATGCGGGGGTTTTGGCTTTCAAGAGTTCCAAAAAGTGGTTATATAGATTTTCCGAGGGGTCACTCTCATTCATTCTTGGTGCAGGCCCATTTCCCTCAAGTCGGTCGAGTCGGAACTTGATGTCTTTCAGCCGATCAAAGACATTAGGTAGGGCTTCTATGACGAGTTGATGCCGCCCACTTTGTTGGTAGCGGAGCTTCCATGAGGATTTGGGCCTCTTGGGAAAGGTGATGGGGATGGGTATGACGGGTGTGAAATGGCCATTCCAGTGGACAAGGGGGAGGTATCGGGTGACTCGAAATGCATATGCGCCCTAGGACCAACTTGTGGAGAGACAAGTTGTGAACTTGCTCTGATACCACTTGATGTGGCACGGGCCAAGGATGCCACGGGTTGACTCAATGATTCTAAGACCTATACTTACAAGCAAGCAAAGAACGAGGACCGGACTCACTCGGGCGAGCTCAATCGCGTAGCGCTCACTATTGCCCGTAGGCAAGTCGGCGATAGTGGAGAGGGTCTGAGGTGGGACCTCAACGTTCCAGGCTTGGCTTCGCTATGGCTGACCTTAAGGGCCGCAGATACCTAACTCTGAGGGTGGCCAGCACACCGAAGGTGTGGGTTAAGGGGTTTCTCTCACAACTCTCACCGCGGTGGGCCCTCAATTTGATGGAATTGGACCGAGCGCTCACCTCATCGTCCGATGGCACTAAAGCGATACTAAACCAGCAAAGTAAAACCAACAAAGAGGGAAATCAGATGCTCACCTGATCGATGTGAAGACACCGACCCCGACCGGAGACGAGGGTGAGCGAGGTAGTGTGGGCTCGCACCCGCACGCTGCGTCGGGGGCGCTTGACCTGAAAATAATTTTATTACAGTACTACACCTCACGCAGGAGGGGGGTTCTCAGGGTGGGAGGTTAAGTAGTTACAGCCAAAACTACCTCCACGTAGGGAGGGGCCTTCAGCCGGCCGAGCGAGGGGAGGGGAAAAGCCGATGAACCCGATTCTGTCTGAGTGTGACCAGTAGGGGCAGAGAGTGGAAGTCGGACTATTACGGGCGACTCCCGATGCTACCGGAAGGCGAGGCCGTTGCTGAGTCGACCAGGGATCTGGTGTCAGTGGGCCGCAAGCGCTGGTGGTCGTCCGGAGGTCAGCCCGGGGTGCAGTACCTTCGTCTCTACAGTGGACACTGCTTTACTTCTGTCAGGAACAACAGGACATCGGGTCGGAGTCGGGGCCGCCACGAGCTCGAACGGAGGTTGCCGGAGGTGGGACCAGTTCTGGGATGACCTGGACTGACCAGAGAATAGACCGTAGAAGCCCGGTGCCGCTCGGTGGTCGGCGGTGGTCGCTACAGCTCGGAGTCCAGGCCGGGTCCGAACTGCCCCTGTCTGGAACAGAGTTGAGGATGCCTGTTGCAGAAGCTACTCTGGGTGCTCCCAGACTCCGATCGAGATGAGGTTGGCGTCGACGCGACCGTGGTTGAGGCAGATTCGAGGCAGAATAAACGGTACCATGAACAGCGGTCGGAGGAGAAAGCTCTGATCAGAAGAGCGAGGGTCTATCCAACCTGGGCCTGGCCGGGCCAGTCTGCGCACTCCGACGAAGTCAGCTAGAACCGGGTGCTCCGGAGGGCGAACGACCTCCTTCTACCTTGAGGAGGTGGGGGACTTGCTGGAGTTAGTCTCGGCCAAGTTTCGCTCCAGGATACGTACGGGGGTAGCAGGGGAAGCTTCTGCACTGAGGCTCTGGTCAGCAGTCTGGGAGGAACTACGCAGGTCGCCCAGAATGGCTCCTCCGGACAGCTCCGAGATCGAAAGATGGCGGGGCTACCCTCGTTGCGAAGTCGACTGGATGATGATTCCAACGATATATGGTATGCCTCCTGAAGCTTCATGATGACGTCGTGGCACTCTCTTCAATCTGCTGGTACTCTGCTGCCTGCAACCCAGAGCTGGGGCTGATTGTGGAGGGGATATGGAAGGTGGAGATGGGTGAGGGTTTGGCAATGGGATGAAGGCTGGTGGCTGTGGGAAGTGGAGGGGGCGTGGCTAGATGCTCCTGAGGGCTAAGAGGGTAGGGATGGGGGTTGAGCTTGAAGGAAAGGCAGGAATGGTGAAGGGGGAAGGCTGGGTGCGCCCATGGGAGGGGGTGGAATGGGGAAGGAAGGGGGGGCGGCCTAGGGCTATGGAGGAGAGGGGGAGATCTCCAGATTTGGGGGGGTGATTGGGGAGGTGAGAGAGGGTGTCCAACAGGGAGGGAGATTTGAATTTGGCCTAGAGAGGAGGCTCTTTAGTCTTGGGAAGGTAGTGGGGTGCTTGGGGAAGGGAAATGGGTAGTTGGGGGTTGGAGGGTGGGGTGTGGATTGGGTGGAGATCTCTTGGGGCTGGGGTGGAGTAAAGAGGGGTTGTTGGGAACTTGGAGTGAGTTATTAGAGGGGGAAAGAGAGAGAAAGTAGGTGAGAGGAGGAGGAGAGAGAGAGGGGGCGGCCCCCTTAGAGAGAGAGAGAGAGATAATAAGAGAGATGAGAAAAGAGAGGAATTTTTGTAGAGAAGAAAAGGGATTGGATTTCTTGCTTTCAATAATGCATCAAAGGTTGTCAAATGAGAGAGGGGAGGGGGCTATTTATAGACTCACATAATTCCTATGACCAAACTGACCCTAACAAACAAGCAAATGACCAACAAATCTAAGGGTGGGGCACCCCTGGGCCTAGCCCACTAGTTGGGCCTAATTGACTAACAAACTGACCCATTAACCTATTAACTGACTCAAATAAAGAAAGATTACACATACATGACTCAAATAAAATGAAAATTACATGACTAGACTCAAAATTAACTGACCAAAATGATGACGGACCGCTGGCGAGCAACAAGAGTCTCAAAAAAAGATGGAGTGGCTGGGGATGTCCCCATCAATTACTCATACACACTAAGACTATGGTATGATACGGCCCTATGCCATTAAGCCACCCTAGCCCGGACAATAGAAACTAGCGATTGTCGGCTCACTAAACCCACGCAAGTGCACTATCTGCGAAACCACATAGGCTATAGACACTGAAAAACACAGAACCAGATCAGCGGTGGTATCCAAGACTCACTAGACTGGGAGAACACCAAGTTGGTCATCCACTAGGACTGGGCGGTGTGCACTTTCACTGTGCCCAGGTGGGCGGCCAGATGAGTGGCCACCCTCCAAGGCTCTCCTGGCTGGGCAGCCTCCCATGCGGCCATATGGCCGCCCACTAGAGCTGGGCGGCCAAAAACTTGGCCGCCCAACAGAATGCTTGGCAGCCATCGATGTGGCCGCCTTCTGCTGGGTTATTTCGAATAGAACACCCCATGAGAGTGTCGTTCAACACTCCATTTGCCTCCAAAAGAAGGGGAAACAATAGGGGATCTCTCCCCAAACATTCATACCATCGGAAGACTACTCCAGTCACAACTGTGCTCACAGCATCCAGCTACTCCAGTCACAACGGTGCCCATGGCACCTGACTGCTCCAATTTTAACGGCGTCCAACTACCCCAATCACAACGGTGCCCACAGCACCTGACTACCCCAGTCACAATGGTGCCCAGGGTACCTGACTACCCTAGTCATAGCGGTGCCCACGGCACCTGACTACTCCAATCACAATAGTGCTCGACTACTCTCCATGAGCCGTGCCCAACAACTCATCCAGAGCCGAGCCTGACAGCTCACTTTGAGCCGCGCTCTGCTACCTTGTAGGAGCCACGCCCGACTGCTCACTTTGAGCTGTGCCCGACTACTCCTCACAAGCCACGCCTAGCTGCTCCACAGGAGCCGTGCCCAACTACTCACTCCGAGCCTTGCCCGACTACTCCGCATGAGCTATGCCCGTCAGGTCCTTACTTGAGTAAGGCACGCGACAACAGACGATGACACCCGAGAGGCGAATGTCCAGGAACTTGCAAGCTATGTCTAGGTGACCCGTCATTCCATATTGGGAATACATTGTGACACCCCTCAAGCGGCATCTTGCCATATCACGAGTCCTTTGACGGACACTATGTACAAAGGCAGAAATACCCGCGTAACAACGCAATGACTCGAGGATCGTCATAAATGACGAAATTATCCCATGGCTTGCGCATAACTTGTAATCGGACTTTCAACGCCCCATATAATGTCTTTTACTACTTATAGTGATGTAATCTAGTTAGGAATTTGACACCCATTCTCACCGGTTGCCAGTCTTAGCACCGTGCAGTAGGCTGTCGTTCATCTCCCAGTTCAATCCCTCCCTACCAACAGAACGGATCCTACACCAGAGCTAGCATTTGTCTACTCCTTGCCGAGTCAGTGTCTGTTGCTCTACCTTTCAAGGCAATGTCTCGCTTCCCTAAACTCGGAGTTCGTGCCTTCTCTAGTGCCCACACTGAGACCGGTCTCCCTACTTCCACTCATCCATGTTGTTGTTGTTGATGTTGCTTGGTCGTGGTATCACGAGTTAAGACCTCCTGACGTCGCAGCCCTAATATCCCTGACTCTCTTCCTTCGGCAGTAGAAACAAGGGTGTTCGGATTATGTCTGATATAAATTAACATCGACTGTAGTCACTAGGCTCGATCGATGGGGAAATGTCCTACACTCAAATCCCACATCGTCTGATACACCTTCACTCGCAAAATCAAACTTGTGCCAGCTACCTAAACAGCTATCATGTGCACACAGACCCTCATCCATGTGTCACATGTATGTACATCTACACGTGTCGTGCCATGAAGGCATATCCGAGTTGAACTTCAATTCCGCAGCAATTGTCGAAACTCAAGTGGCACGTCCACAAAACACATACACCCAGTAAAAACCACCATCACCCAACAAATCACAAATCAATCTCATTTTCACATCATCATTCATTTTCATTATTTTATTCTCCTGCCATTCCATGTGTGCGTAAACACGGTCTTAAGTATCTTGGCCTGTAGCGGTCCTCTCCAGTTGACTGGTAGCCCCAAAACGTGACCCAGTTGAAGCCCATCGAGGGTTTGGTCAGCTCACGGGTGAAAACTCCGCGTTCGTACATTCCCGACTCCATATGACTCGCCAAAGGGGCGAGTGTTGAAGCCGCAATTACAGGATTTACCTCAACGAGCACTGGGTCGCACCCACGCCGTAGAGACATCCGTCATAATATCTCCCCTCAGAGAGCGGACAAGTGAGCAACGGGTGATCCTCACGTTTGAACAAGATATCACTTCACTAACCACGTCATCGTTATGTCTGAGAGGGAACGATATCTCTGACAACATGTATAAGCCCTTACACAGATTTTGTGACCCCTAGAACTACCTATCAAAGTGTGAAATTATTAAACAAAACATCTCAATTTTTCTAACCAGTAACTTTGTCAAGTCTATGGGGTACTTAGTGCCACTTTGGTAACGGGTTAAGGTGGGTTAACCGAGGTCGGGTGATTTATTCTCTGTTTGATATTCTTTTTCTTAACTCGGGTCGGATAGAGTTAAATTAGATTAACTCATTCCACTTAAATAGGTGGAATGAGTTACTCCACCCGAGTTAGGACCACTTTAGTAACGGGTTGGATTAAGAACGGGTGAACTATCTACTCATGTTTATTCTAACCCGTTATCAAAATAACCCGCGACGATCAAGACCGGATAACTATTTATATGCGGCCGAGGAAGCAACTTATCGAGTCCATCAAAATGCACGCGATCAACGGAATAATGTCTCATGTCTTATTACAGTGATTAATATGTCATTCCCCCGGGGGTAGGCGTCAACAGTTGAACTGACACCGAATCAATGTCCATATCAAAATATGAAGAAAAGGTTCGCAACAGAGTTCACTCCCACTTTTATTACGCGTGTCAGATCACCCATTCATTACTCCAACCCACGAAGTTTTGAATTTTGAAAAGAAATAAAAAAAAAGAAAAAGAGGGAGAGGGAGAGAGAGAGAAAGAAGGGGGCGGGGAGACAGAGAGAGAGAGAGTCCTCTCAGTCGCTGTCTCACACCCCCAAAGAGTAAAACAGTGCTGACTCATCACTACCCCACCCAGAAAAAGACGTCCTCTTTCCCAAAAGTAAGTAATAATAATATGCCCACCTTTGTTTATCTACCAAACCGCATGTGTGTAAAAAACTTTGCCTTATATTATTATGGATGACACGTACCCCATCCTTCTGTCAAAGCATTAACTGTTAAACGCCCCCCCGTTGCTGTCGCCTCGGCTCACCGCCTCGACCTCGAGTATAAACATATGCCCCCCCCCCTTAATTAATTTGCAGTTTAAACC
This sequence comes from Amorphophallus konjac, assembly GCA_022559845.1. NCBI lineage: Eukaryota > Viridiplantae > Streptophyta > Magnoliopsida > Alismatales > Araceae > Amorphophallus > Amorphophallus konjac. Next base: position 241,634,570 of record CM040128.1, read on the forward strand.
AACAGCCAACCCCTACGCTCACAGTCGACAGTGGCTCGCCCGCTGCATCCATGGCCGCCGCCGTCGCCGCCGCCCTCCTCGCTCTTGTCCTTCTCTCCGCCTCGATCCCCTGTCCAGCGGCCGCTGCAGAGGGTCCATCCGCAGCGCGGCAGAAGACCTACATCGTGCGGGTGGACCGCCGCTTGAAGCCCTCCATCTTCCCCACGCACTCCCACTGGTACGCCGCCTCCTTCCTCGCCGACCCCCTCCACCTCTTCCACGTCTACGACACCGTCTTCCACGGCTTCTCCGCCGTGCTGTCCCCCGACCGCGCCGCCGACGTCGCCCGCCACCCGTCCGTCCTCGCCGTCTTCGAGGACCGCCGACGGTTCCTGCACACCACCCGCTCACCGCAGTTCATCGGGCTGCGCAACCAGCAGGGGCTGTGGTCCGACTCCGACTACGGTTCCGATGTGATAGTGGGCGTCCTCGACACCGGCATCTGGCCGGAGCGCCGCTCGTTCTCCGACCTGAACCTTGGCCCGGTTCCCGCGCGGTGGAAGGGCGGCTGCGAGACGGGGGCGAGCTTCGGCCCCTCCAACTGCAACAAGAAGCTGATCGGGGCGAGGTCCTTCTCCCAGGGCCACGACGCGTCGGCCACCGTCGGCGGGCCGGGGATCAACGAGACTGTTGAATTCCGGTCGCCGCGGGATGCCGATGGGCACGGCACCCACACCGCCTCCACCGCCGCCGGGCGCCATGCCTTCGAGGCCAGTATGGCGGGCTACGCCGCCGGAATCGCCAAGGGGGTCGCTCCCAAGGCGAGGCTCGCCGTCTACAAGGTGTGCTGGAAGGGATCTGGGTGCCTGGACTCGGACATCCTCGCCGGGTTCGACCGCGCGGTGGCGGACGGCGTGGATGTGATCTCCGTGTCCATCGGTGGTGGGGACGGCGTGGCCTCTCCCTACTACCTCGACCCCATCGCCGTCGGATCCTACGGCGCCGTCACCAGGGGCGTGTTCGTCTCGTCCTCCGCCGGGAATGACGGGCCCACGGGCATGTCCGTGACCAATCTCGCTCCCTGGCAGACGACGGTGGGGGCCGGCACCATCGATCGGACCTTCCCGGCCGACGTGGTGCTCGGCGACGGGCGCAAGCTGGGGGGCGTGTCCCTCTACTCCGGCAAGCCCCTGACAGGCAAGATGTACCCCCTTGTGTATCCGGGCAAGGCGGGCGGCCTGTCGGCCTCCCTCTGCATGGAGAACGCCCTTGATCCGAAGATTGCGAAGGGGGCGATCGTGATCTGCGACCGCGGGAGCAGCCCGCGCGTGGCCAAGGGGCAGGTGGTGAAGGACTCCGGTGGCGTCGGCATGATCCTCGCCAACGGGATCTCCAACGGCGAGGGCCTCGTCGGCGACGCGCATGTCCTCCCGGCGTGCGCCGTCGGCGCCGACGAGGGCGACGCCGTCAAGGCCTACGTGTCCTCGTCGCCGTCGCCGACGGCCACCATCGCCTTCCGCGGGACGGTGGTCGGCGTCAAGCCCGCCCCCGTGGTGGCCTCCTTCTCCGGCCGCGGGCCCAACGGCCTTAGCCCCTCCGTCCTGAAGCCCGACCTGATCGCCCCCGGCGTCAACATCCTCGCCGCCTGGACCGACGCCGTGGGCCCCACGGGCCTGGACTCCGACTCCCGGAAGACCGAGTTCAACATCCTGTCGGGGACGTCCATGGCGTGCCCCCACGCCAGCGGCGCGGCGGCGCTGCTCAAGTCGGCGCACCCGGCGTGGAGCCCCGCCGCCATCCGGTCGGCGATGATGACGACCGCGAGCGTGGACGACAACCGCTTCCAGCCGGTGACCGACGAGTCGACGGGGAAGCCGTCGACGCCGTACGACTTCGGGGCGGGCCACCTCAGCCTGGACCGCGCCATGGACCCTGGCCTCGTCTACGACCTCGGCAAGCAGGACTACGTCAACTACCTCTGCGCCATCGGCTACGGCCCCAAGACCATCCAGGTGATCACCCACGAGCCCGTCGCCTGCCCGGCCAAGAGGCCCGCGCCGGAGAACCTGAACTACCCGTCATTATCCGTCGTCTTCGACGCCACCATGTCCGGCAACCTCAGCAAGACCTTGATCCGGACGGCGACGAACGTGGGGCCGCCCTCCTCGGTGTACCGTGTTCGAGTCCAGATCGCCGGGAAGGGGCTGTCGGTGAGCGTGAAGCCCCGGAAGCTGGTGTTCACGCCGGGGGTGGCGACGCAGAGCTACGCCGTCGCGGTGACCGCCGACGCGGGGGCCCTGGCGCTGGACGAGTCCGGCGCGACGTCGGGGTCCCTCTCCTGGTCCGACGGCAAGCACGTCGTGCGGAGCCCCATCGTGGTCTCGCGGATCCAGCCCTTGTGATGCGGTTCGCGGTTCTGGATCGGGTAATCGGACCAAATCTCGCGGCTGCCCTCTTTCGGTAGGATCGCGCTCCGTCGCCCCGGGAGGTGGTGGTGGGGCTTTCTAGCTGTGTCAGTACTTGCGAGCTTGGGGTGTTTTTATCTGCTTTTTGATAAATGGGGAAACTTTGTGGAATTGGGGAGGGGGTGGAACTTGGAGGAAGAAAACTAGGAAGAAGGAGGTGAAATTAGGAAGGGGACTCTTCTTCTTCTTCTTCTTGTAGTGGGGGGTGATCCGGGGGTGGGGGGGTATAGCTGAGGAAGGGATTGTAGGACTGAAAGGTTTAGTTTGTTTTGTTCCTTCGTGTTTTTTTTTTTTTTTTTTGGTTTTGTTCATGGGTGCAACTGCAACCTGTGAGCTGTTGGCGGGTAGCGAGCTCTGCTGTCTCGAGTTGGACGCATCTCACTCTAGGGTACTACCCGCTGCTAGGGATGTGTGTGCTGCAACCAAAATAGAAGTACTACTAATGCGCTTAGGTGGTGTTCTTTCTTTTTTTTGCAACGACAACGTGATGTACTGATGTATAGTGGTGACTCCAATGCAAGAGCCGTGCGTTTATCTATGGAGAGAGACCCAAGTGCCTAATAAAAAAACCTTGTCGACATTTTGGGGTGGAGGATTTCGCTTTCCAAAGCCCATCGCTGTTGGGTGTTGTGATCATATTCGCCGGAGGTCCACCGGGAGAAGGTCGTGGGGTTGGGTCAATTTAATTAATTGGGGGGGGGGGGGCACGCGAGCGCGCAAATCGCGCCGCGATGGAAAAAGGGTAAAATGGTGGCGGTGCTCGATTTAAGTGCGATGGATTGGTGTCGTCTTTGACGCGAGTTGCCACTGACGACGATGGCCCGCCGCCACTACCGCAAATCTTGCAACTAAATTCTTTCTTTCGTTGTTGGGGTGAGAGCTTTTTACTCGACTATAAAGCTACCGGGGCATCACCGGCCCATTGCCAAGTTGTGTACAGCCGGCGCTTCCACTGCAGAGTGGCCACCTTTGCTGCGACACCGGGGGAATCACCCCGTTTGAGAACTCTTTACGATGGATCTTTCTTTTTCGTTCGGAGGCACGACGTGTTGCTTCACTTGAAGGCTTCCACAAACTACAGTTCGCCGGTCCGATTGGGTGAAAGTGAGATAAAGTAGCCTCGGAGATCTTGACCTTGGATCTTCGATTTATGACTTGAATTAAACTTGCCAGTGCTACGGCCGTTTGGTTGGTTGACGTACTTGCAATCTTACCCAACGTTTCGATGACTAAATGAGAGAGTAAAATCCTCGTCTGAACTAATGAGTAATTGAGTTAAATATATATGGATCCTGATTGGACAAGACTGGACTAGCTAACGCCGTGTGGCACACTGGCACTAGGTAGCTGGCAAGGGAGGGGTGAGGAGAAGGGGCCGGCCGGACGACACGGCGGTTGAACGACGATGGTCAACCAGATGGTTGGCAGGGGTCAGCCACGCTGACGGGCAGTGTGGAGACCGCAACGGTTGGCAATGAATGGATGGGCTGCGACAGCGAGTGTAGCAGGTAACAATGGCCGATCCCCACTTCTGTCCCACCCTCCGCCCCCTCTCCTGCACCACCCTGTGCCACATAGCTCAGGTTTAATTGCGCGGAGTGTGAGAGTTCATTATTCAAGCTCAGCAGATGTCCGTTCATTTTTTTTCTAAAGTAATAAACTCTGGGCTTATATCTCTGGAGAATTAAGTATATGAACCAGAAAAAATCTCAATTTCACAAGAGTTGAACATGAGAACTACCCGCCACCATCAGATGAGATTTTTATGATTCTACCCACTCGAGGTCCTATGAGTAATGACGCACTTTTGAGTCACTTGAATGCAATGTCTGAGCATTTCTTGTTTATCTGATACTATCATCAAGGTTTGACAAATCGAGACAGGACGAGTCGATCAGTCACAGATCGAGATGATCGATCCGTGAAATGTAATCATGATGTTTTATATATTATTTTAATTTTTTTATAACAGTTCAATTCTATGGCACGGTTGGTTAAGTGTCCCGTGGTTAATTGTGAGTTCTTCGGCTCGAATCTCACTTATGACGTATTTTTATTCCAATTTTTGAAACGTTACATTAAAAAAAAAACGTCTCAAACGACGGGAAAGTTAGGATTCAAACCTGTACGCATCGATACCGACCTCTACTGTCTCTCGGTATGCATCGGTCTGTACTGTCTCTCGGCCGTGACCGAGAGGGTCGAGATAGTCAAGACGGCAAACCCTGACTATCAGTGGCTCTTTCCCTATATAATCTTTATATTATAGGCCTTACAATATTATTATTTGCATCGACTCTTTCTTTTGTCCAAGATTTTTTTTATTTTTTTACTTTAGAGTCCTTTATTCTTCTTCAAATTAACATTGAAGGGTGGAAGAGGGGTATCCTCCTTAACTTCCTCCCAGCTCCATTTTCATTTCACAGGTACGTAGTTTTTCCACTCCTGGCTTCACCAATATTTTAAAGCTTCTCATTTAAAAGTGTCAATGAACAAAATCCATAAAAAATGGTCCTTGTGGAGCTTATATTATTAATTTTACCATCAGTGTTGGGAATATGCAGTTGTCCATGACATAATTGAAATCTGTAATTCTATTGCTTCTCTAATAGCATTTACCTCCACCGTCAATCGAAGATGACAAATTTTAATACTCTGTGGAGAGGGTTAGATTTGCGGCTCAAAAGATACGTGGCCCAATATGATCTAACAAGACCCGCATAGTTCAACGAGTGACAGTCTTCCCGTTGAGTCTATTCATCCGGAGGTCCAATTCATTTGGATTAACATAGCTCGTATAATTTTTTGGCTCGAAAGTTCAAACAACAGTATCTCTTACTGCTCAGGAAATATTCAAAAGACGACTGAACGTAACTGACCGAGAGAAATCAAGGGGATAAGAGATCTCGCCCCTTCACTCGGCGTCTCACGATTGGAACTCTAGTGTCTAAAAATATCCAAATCACATGCACGTGTGGCACTGTTACGAATCCTCTGTAATAATTTATATACAGAGAAATGTTACTGTATCACTCCACTTTAGGAGTGTGACATATATTCACTCTTCATCTCAACCGTCGTTCTTTAGATCGAGGTGAGGCATACTTTTGTGAGAAGTTAAATTTAAGTACAATATTCTCATCACGAGGAGTTTTTTTTTTAAAGTGTGCTTTATCTCGACCGTCTGATCTAAAAATCAAACGGCTAAGATGGAGAGTAACATGCCACTCCTAACCACGAACGCATGCGTTAACTGTAGTACAGTGGCCTCAGCGGACAGGTTGCCCGAAGGCCCCCCCGCTAACCCACAATTGATTGGTATGTCCATCCTATCTCTATCCCGTGGGCATGCAACCCCACTCCGTCGATCGCCACTCGAGCCAAGGATCGACGATGCTGAGAACAGAGAGGCAGTGATCACCTGTGGACGGACGAAGAAAAACCCGAAGTAAGCGCATGCATGCACGCAGATGAGAAAACTTTATACAAGCGCCTTGTGGGCGCACAGCAAGAGAACTTTGGACTGTGGACGACACGCACAGGGGCGGCCTCCGGCCACCACATGTACGTATAGGTCATTCTCTTATGACAGGCCGAGCTCTCTCCTCCGGGCCACCCAAATAAGCTTATGCCACCTCAGGTACACGCCCAGTCCCCACCCACAGTACCGTAGGCCAGCTTAACCAGAGGGTTTCCCCCACACAAGCACCAGAGGCTGCCTTCTGATCCAAGTGTTGCTTCACTGGTACGTGGTGGTGCTTCTCGATCTCTCGCTCGGAGAACCCGGCCCCTTCATGCACGGGATCTTCCAGTGCGGGCGAATCTTCACACCGTACAGCTAACTCGATCGGCTGTGGGAGATGAGTGGGTGCAGCGAAGTCCTTTTGGAGCCATGCATGTGGGTGTTGCGTTGATGTAAACGGACAAGAGAGGACAGAGGGAGCTCTCTCAGCTTTTTAGGATGCAAAGTAGAGGGCTCTGAAAATAAGTGAGAGAGGATCTTCTAAGTGCACTTATTGAGTCACATAGAAGGGCATTTGTAAAAAAAATAACAAAACTTTCATACTGAACTTTTTTTTAATTTTACGTGGACGGTTTTCTTACAAATATATGTAGTCCGGCCCCCTCTTTAATTACATTTATTGACTCCAAATAATAAGTAGTAAGGTTTGTTAAATCGATCCCGTACAGGATGTACCGCTCATATCGAACGGTATCAGTCACAGATCGGTACGACCGATCTCATATCGGACCTTATCAACCACAGATCGATACGATTGATCTGTGATACGCTATCGATATGTAATATATATTTTTTAAATATTAAATATTTTCTTTTATAATAAATTTATTTTGTAGGTCGATTGATTGACGACCTTAAGTTTGAACATGAGATTCCGTGTTAGAGACCTGGGATTCAAACCGAGGAGGCTCGGTTTAAACCACGTACTAACTAACCAACTGAGATAAACGATCATTTGAGTATTTTTATTTTATAACATATATATATATATATATATATATTTTTATCTCGGTACTCAATGATATTTATCCATATCGTACTATATCAATAAAATATCGATACAACCTGTACGAATGGGACTACAAATCTTGATAAATAGGTTGAGAGGATCCACACTTAAAAATAGGTTGTCCAACAGCAGTCAAAGCCACGGGACAAGCTCGCTCGGTAGTGGGCTGAATGCAGCAGGTATTTCAAACCCATCGCGTCTTCGTTCGCATGGATTTTTCCATCTCACATCATTTCCATGTGAACCAACGAAAAGAGTACACGTGCAATAAATTTGTAAAGCTAATTTTTAACAAGTTAATTAACATTACTCACGTGTCAGTCAAGACCGCTGCTAAATAAAGTGCTAAGCCCAATAAAGAAACCGAAGAAGGGTGACGGCCGTTGAGTAAATTATGATCGAGATATTCGTTTATCCATCCGTTTTATTTTAAATTTAAAGGAATGGTCGAGATATATTCATAAGGATGTGAGCTGTGTTTGAATTATTTCAAGTGAGTATAAAAAATAAGTCTATTTTTTTAATCTACTTATACAATTCTATTTTTTAATTCGTCATATTTTTATATTCGAATCTCATTTCTCACACATTTATATATAAATGAGTTGCTAGTTATTATAAATATCAGCAGCCCCCTCTCATATCCGACATCTCCCTAACAAGAATTTTTTTTGCTTAATTATAAATATTCAAATTAAAAAAATCTAGTCCTTTTATAAATTCACTCACCTATGGTTGGTTCACATGGGATGGTTGAAATGTTGATGACAAGAAAATCTCCATTAAAAAGACACCAGGTTCATGACTTTCTTTTAATTGTAGATTTTCTTATTCCACAAGTCTCATAATTTCACGTGATCGAATGAATTATAGTAGAATTTGCTAAATGACTAAGCATAAACTGCACACCTTGATGTACGGGTAATTATTAGTCGTAATAAAAAAATCAGGCCAGTCCAAGTTCAACTCGATGCATCCAACCCAAATTTGACCTATTATTACTCAACTTAATGTTTTTTTTTTGTTTTATAAAGATTTAAGGTTTAGGGTTCAGAGTTTCACTTACTATACCTCCGGCGGCGTAGCCGAGTCTTTTTTTTTTTTTTTTTTTTTTTTGACCTTATTAAGTCCCATACAAGCTACATGTTGCTACAATTTCATTGTCAATCTGACAACTAACAAAAACTAAAGATCATACACCCTTAGTTTACCCTAAATAATGGGTTTATCACCTTAATTTGACTCGTTAAGAATTTACGATTTTTTTGATGACTAAAAGATTAAAGATAGTACACCTTTGGTATACGCTAAATAATGGGCCTATCACCTTCAACCCATTAAGAATTTATGATTTTTTTAAAAAAATGTGGACGCATAAAATTGCACGTCCATATGTCCCGCTAAGCTCCGCGTTAATGTCAAAGTCAAAAGAAGAAGACCCGGAGAGACTGGCCATCCAGGGCTCCGGGAAGATACTACCGCCTGACAAATCTCCGCATTCGCACGGGCGCATTAAGAGACCAAGAGGTCACAGGATGTCCTCCTGAATTAACACACTACTAGGGACCCTCCCTCGGGCCCTTGACGGTGAAGAAATATCCCAAAGAATGCACGACTTCAAGTTACTTAAGCAAAAGCAAAGGCCCTCCAGCGGCACGGGCCTGAGGCCCTTCAGCGACACGGCCATAAGCCCCAGCGGCATGGCCCTTCAGCCTTTCAGCGACACGGCCATATGGCCCTCCAGCGGCACGGCCATCTAGCCCTCCAACGGCACACTCCATATCATGTCTGAAGTCTGTACAGGCTCATGCATGCTCACAGTGTGAAGTCTGTACAGAGTTCTGGCAAACGCGAAGTCTATACATCCGAGCTCCAAGTCTGTACACTGGTTCGCTGCATCAAACGAAGTCTGTACAGCCATCAGCCAAAGTCTATACGTTGGTGAAGTCTGTACATCCACCAGTTCAACTGCCAAAGTCTATACACTGGTGAAGTCTGTACATCCACCAGTTCAACTGCCAAAGTCTATACACTTGTGAAGTATGTACATCCACCAGTTCAACCGCCAAAGTCCGCACGTTGGCGAAGTCTGTACATCCGCCGGTTGAGCTTCCAAGTCTATACACCGGCCTTTGCAAGTCTATACATTGCAGCATGATTGAAGTCTGTACAGCCTTTGCTTTGTCAAAGTCTATACATTGATGAAGTCTGTACACCGCTTTTGACGCAAGCCCCTGCAAGTCTATACATTGCGGCATAATTGAAGTCTGTACAGCCTTTGCTTTGCCAAAGTCTATACATTGATGAAGTCTGTACACCGCTTTTGACGCAAGCCCCTGCAAGTCTATACATTGCAGCTGAGCTGAAGTCTGTACAGCCTTTGCTCTGCCAAAGTATGGACATTGTGAACTCTCAAGTCTGTACATCGTCCGGTTGCCTTGCCCACGAAGTCTATACACTCCTTCACCAAGTCCTGGCCCTTCCAGCGGCACAGGGCTTCTTGGCCCCTTCAGTGGCAAGGCCTTTGGCCCTTTAGCGGCACAGCCTTTCTGCCCTCAACGCCATGCGCCCTTTCCCCAGCGGCACAGCGTTGAAAGCCTCCCGACGGCATGCACCGGCAGAAGACACAACGGTCAATAGGCAGACCCATTGGCGCGCAGTCCAGCCACTTCAAAGCCAGCTAGCGCCTGTCTCCGTGTCACCTTCTGGCTGGAGGAGGGGAGATCTTCGCCTGACGAGGAAGATACCGAAGTCAACCTCGGATGGCAGTGCCATCATGAGGCGACCTCGTCAACCGTCCGCATATAGAAGGCCCCCCACAGACAGAAAGAGGAAGGAGAGAAGATGGATTTCTGCTAGAGAGAGGAAAGAAACACAGAGAAAGAAGAGAGCATCTTCGTGCGAAGAGGCCCGTTCGAGGTAAGAAGAAGAGAAGAAGAAGGTAGAGGAAATGTAGGAAGAAGAGAGGAGTGTTGCATGTAGCAGAGGGGGGAGGAATGGAGGACAGGGAATGGTTACCCTTCCTCGTTCCAGCCCTCTCTCCAACTCTTTTTTTTCTATTCTTTGTTTTCTTCCCTCCGTTTGTTCAGGGATGCATTGTATGATGTGTGGTCTTCGGGCCATGATTCCCTTTTTTATCATCCTGAATCTTCCATGAATGAAATAGTGTTTGGTTCTGCTTCTTACTGCATTTGTCATCTTCTTCTCACTGGTCTCTTGTGGTTTTGCTTTCTCTTCCCTCAACCTCCCAACTCCCTCTTCTACTTGATTTCCCGTAGCGCTGGTTTATACAGTCAATAGAGTATGGCCAGCTTCGTCCCTCTTCAATGGCTCTCCGTTGCACAACAACCCTTGATATCCCCTTCTATCTCGGGTCTGTGGGAGCCCATTCTCTTTGACACATTGGAGTCACTCGATGCCCAGAGCATTCTCCTCTGCCCTCCTTCGGGACCAGTGGCATGCCCACACACCCTCAAGCTCCCAGCCTTTCTACCACTCAAGGCCCCCAGCGGTATGCCTCTCCCAAGCGGCCGTTTGGCGGTACAGCCTTCCTTGAGTCTGCTTGGCGGCACACTCTCCTCAGGGCCATTCTGCGGTGCACCCTCTCTCTGCTTGTCAGCGGTACACCCCCCTTTTCCTTGGCCGCTCAGCGGCACACCCTTGGACTATCAGCCTGGCACTCCTTGATTGTCACTTCCCGGTGTACTCACAGTTTGCGTCAGTCTATTGGTTCCTCGCTCGATATTTTCTCCGAGTTTCCCGAAGTTTCCCTAAAGGCGGCTGCTCCGGCACCCCCCTCAGCTGTTGGTTCATGCCACCCCCATGGGCATGTTCCTTGTTATTCCTTTACCTCCCGGGTCAAGGGGAGGTGCTACCGAATTTTCACCAGGAATAACAACAAATTTAAGAGATGAAAAGAAGCAGCAAACAGATGGACTGAGCAATGATAAAAACACCCTAGCCAACTAAAAGGACTATGCAAGATTCAAGAAACTGGACTGAACAAGACTTCAAGCACTGTATTACTAAAATATGACTTGGGACTCAATCTCATGACAGGAGAATGAAAGCTTAACCATCTAAGATGCCTCATCTTGAACTGAACAAGGAATCCTCTCTTGAGTCCTGGCCCACCCCTTCAGCAGCACAATCCGCTTGGTTTCGTTTGCTACTTTTCCCAACGGTACACCCTGGCCTACCTCTTCCAGTGGTGCGCCCTAACCTTCTGTCCTCCAGCGGTACGCTCCCCCTTGCTGTCTGAGCGGCACGCATCCTCCCAGTGTTCCATCAAGTCTATACATCGCTGCATCATTCACGTTCAAAGTCTGTACATCGTCTTCTTGTTCATGCATTGCATCATTTGAATTGAAGTCTGTACAGCCTGTGCATGAAGTCTGCACACTGTCTGGTCGCACACACTTATAAGTCTATACATTGGCAGCTCTACCTACGTTGCACTCATAAGTCTATACATTCCTCATTGGCTTGCTTCATGCACCAAGTCTGCACATTCCACGCTAGCGAAGTCTGTCTAAGTCTGTACATTGCTTCTTCATGCATTGCACGAAGTCTGCACATTGTGTGCTGCATGCTCATCAAGTCCATACACTGGCTAGTCTGCACAAGTGTGTAAGTCTATACATTGGCTGCCGAACGCTCTTCAAGTCTACACATCGCAGCATGCCTTCGTCTAAGTCTATACAGTGCATCATGGGCTTCAAAGCATTTCCAAGTATATACGCTGCACCGCCTCATTCATCGTCTTGCAAAGTCCATACATCGCCGCTATGTGTGTGCATCGTTGAACAACTCCATACATTCATTGTACCGCTGGCTAAGTCTATACATTGTCCGTTGCATAACACGCAAGTCTACACATCGTGAGCATCTCGCTGCCAAGTCTATACACTGCATCGCTGGGCAAGTCTATACATTGTCTGTTGCATACAGCAAGTCTGTACAGCCCTCGTGGCTCGTTCACGCATCAGCTCCTCCAGCCCTTCCAGCGGTACGCTTCCAGTCCCCAAGCGGTATGCTCCACATTCTCCCAGCGGTGTGCTCCCCTGGTGCCTCAGCGGTACGCTACGCCCTCTACCCTTCGGCGGTACGCCCATCTCCATTCTTCCAGCGGTACGCTCCCCAGCGGTACACCCTTCTTTACACTTTGAACCGCACACACCATTCATCTCTCAGCGGTACACCCTAGTCTCCATCATCTCCCCAACGAATACACACATGCATGCAATAAAAAGGGAGGGGGGCTATATGATAAAAGGAACGATGAATAGTAATAACAATAATGAGATAAAAGGGGTGGTCCCAACCAAGATAACAACAAGGGAAGATAATATCAAAGAAATGGTAATGTCAATAAACAAACGATAATAACAAGCGTCGACGACCATCGTGAATACGACAATATGGCAGCAATATCTCCTTCCTGGATTCCGAACCCAAGGATATTAATGATGCCCCTGTAAGCCGGAAGTCACTCTCGGGAGTTCTCTCTCTTGTCATGGTGACCGCCCGGTCTTACTTCGGGCCGATAATTCATCAGGGTCCCCTCCCTCGTCGGGATCTGATTTGCCTCCCTGCATTAAAATTGCCATCCCTCGGCAAACATTTGTATGGATTCGTCTCCCAGGTTATCATCTCGTTTTCCGTGTGAACTTGTGTCTAAACATGAAATGGTCCATCAGTGACCGACATGACCCGAGTACTCAGGCCCCCACCTCGGGCTCACCGCATGACCCGACGGGTGTTTCCTTCCTGCATTAATCAGTATTTCTTTCGACCGTGGAGCCCTTATTTCTGGTAATTAATCAAGGGTATTCCCTCTCCGAGGGGATGTAAATAACGTTGTGACCTTTATGGCACAACGGGTCTCAGTGCCGACCCGAACAAATCGTCACTTTGTGATTGACACGCCCACGCACTTAATAAAACCAACAAACGGATAAACGAATAGAACGAAGATCTCTCGAAATTAAGTGCGTCCACAAAAAATTAACTATTCGATCACCAATATGTAAGCCTGATGAAGACCACTATGATAATATTTCATAAATTAACTACCACCAGCATGTGAGAACTCCGAAATTTATATAAGTTGGGTCAGATCGGAGGCCCATCAAGTTGCAGGGAGTGTGATATCTGTCTCCTGCCCGCGAAACATACAGTCCTCCGTGGTCGGGCTGACATGCATGGAGTGTGATATCTGTCTCCTGCCCGCGGGTGAATATGATTTAGCTTGGTTCGATTTGAAAATATTGTTTTTAAATTGAATTGAATCAAATTTGTTCATCAAATAGAATCAAATCAAATCGAAAAAATTCTATTTGATTCGATTTCAAATCAAATGTTATTACATATAAATTTAATGACTTGTACGTATATAAAATAAAAATATTTATATTCTATATATTTTTATCTGTAAGAGGTTGGGTCCGCGTTGCACAGATTGATCAGGTGGAGCGACAGATCAAGTCAGGCCGGCTGGCGGGCACGTGGGATCCGATATCCTATTGGACCTTGGATCTGCCACGGAACCTTTTTTAAGAAAAAGCTGCACTGCACTGTCTTCTTCTGCCCCTGGTACGATTGAAACAAACTTTTTACCTTTGAACTCACAGTTTCACACCTCAGGCATCCCCAATCTACCGACTTAATACTAATAATAATAATAATAATAATAATACCAGAACCATACTCCTACGGTCTACGGATCATGAATGCCTCTTAAGCTCCCTTCGGAGATCGGGAATGTCATCCTGGGTTTGCAGAGCCCCACTCCAAAAGAGACCTCGTGCTAGTCTCCACTCACCTTACTGGTTTTTGCCGGGTCTCCACGGCGTGCCTTCCGCTTCGGTCTATGTTTCGGATCCCAACACCCCGCTTTGTTCCCACCTTGGCCATGCCACCCGCGTCTCCACATGTATTGCCGCATATGTTAAGTACTGCATTTTATAATTTCTTCTACCATTTTTTTCTGTTGAAAAAATGAATTTAAATTTGATGTTTTTAAATTTAAGAGCATCGAATTTAAACTATTTAGTTGTTCACTAAACTGTGGCGATGACATTTCTCCACGTCTGAAGGCTATATTTGACATAATCGTACAACAACAGTTACGAATCAAAGGCTGTAAGTTTAAGCCTACCCTTTTGACAAAACTAAAGTTTATTACCCTACCCCCCCCCCCTCTCTTTCCTCACTTGGGGTTCACGTGAAAAACGATTGATTCTTTCCTTTTTCTACGTCAAATATACTCTTCCCTATACAAATTGACTTATATTAGATGTTTTTTTAAATCAAATGATTGATATTTAGTTAATCTTTCTTTGTTTTGAACATTTGTTATCGATACTGAAGAGGGAGAAAATTCCCAGGCCCAGAAAGATCTTATGTCGTCAAGTCCATAGCGGCCAGTCGACCCGCAATCCAAGAACGCAACCCAATCGAGGCCTCTTCAAGACTGGCCAGCGTCCCGAACACCGTGAGATTTGCCAACGGGTGAGCATGGAGACCACAGTTGCGGAGCTTACCTCGACAAGTGCCGAATCATGGCCAGCCACCGAGATGCCCGCCACAATACCCTTCCTCAGAGAACGGGTGAGTGGACAACTGACGATCCCCACTATTGAACCGAGCATCACTCCACTAACCACACCTTCGCTAAGTAAGGAAAGGGACGACACCTCTATGACCGGTATAAATAGGTCCCAGACGGATCTAGACACAGGGGGCGATACATGCACAGAGGAAGATACGCAGAAATGCACACACGTAGACTCCCCAACACACTCGCCTTCTTGCTCCCAGAGAGAGACAGAGAGATCTATAGTGCCTCCAAGCCTCAGCCACACCTCCGAGCACTCGACGCCCTGTCGAGCACTCGCTTTACCTCCACAACTCTCATCTCCCTCTCTCTCCCTGCTCTCTCATTTTACTGTCACACACATCTCTGACTCAAGTATCGGAGGGTTATCCCTCGATATCACACCAAAACTCCTTTTGATGAGTGTTTGCCCTTTTTTGGAAAAGCTAAACATTTTTTCTCTCCAAAAAAATCTCAAAGGTGTAATACGAGACTAAGATAACACTTTTTAACCTCTACATATACAAAAGTCCTATCGTAGCAATAATATTCTCTCCACGGATCTCAGCACCTGTCAAAAACACTGAGATGTAGACCTCTATGTACTTGCCATCATCAGAGCCTTATCCCAATTATTTGGGATCAGCTACATGAATCCTGTTCCGTCAAAGATTTCTATCAAGTGCAATATTCATATTTAAACCTAAGAAACTAATGTTCTTCCTAATAACATCACACCATCTCATTTTAGGCCTTCCTCGAGCTCTTTTACTAACATTCACTAAGATTCGGTCACATCTTTTAACCGGCGCTTAGTTAGGGCGACGAAACACATGTCCAAATCACATGACTCTATTTTCTCTCATTTTACTATCAATTGGGGCTATCCCTAAGTCCTTACGAATGCGCTCATTCCTAATCTTGTCTTTCTTAGTCTTGCCACACATCCATCTCAACATCCTCATCTCTGCTACACACATTTTGTGGATGTGTTCCTTTCGTACTGCCCAACACTCGGTACCATATAATAAAGCAGGTCTCACAGCCGTTCTATAAAACCTCCCTTTGAGTTTCACAGGCATATGACGATCACAAAGGACTCCTGATGCACTTCGCCATCTTAACCAGCCTGTCTTAATCCTATGTGTAACGTCATCATAAATCTCTACATTCTCTTGTATGATAGACCCTAAGTATCAAAAACTACTACTCTTCGGAATGTTATGTCCATCAATTAGAACCATGTCTTCCTGAACCACTCTCCCATTACTAAAATTACAATGCATAAACTCTGACTTACTCTTACTAATTTTAAAACCTTTAGACTCCAATACAAGTCTCCAACGCTCTAACTTAGCATTTAGAGCATTGATACTCTCATCAATTAAAATAATATCATCTGCAAATAGCATACACCAAGGGATATCCTCATGCAATTGTTTAGTTAGTTCATCCATAACTAAGGCAAAGAGATACGGACTTAGTGCAGAACCTTGATGCAAACCTATAGAAACGGAAAATTCACCAGTCTCCCCAGCAATAGTTCGAACACTAGTAATAGCACCGTCATACATATCCTTAATCAAATCAACATATCCTTGAGAGCTTCCTTTCTTTCTTAATGTCCACCAAATCAATTCTCTCGGTACTCGATCATACGCCTTCTCTAAATCAAGAAAAACTATATACAAATCTTTTCTCATCTCTCTATACTTCTCCATTAGCTGCCGTAGTAAGAAAATAGCTTCTGTAGTAGATCTATTCGGCAGAAAACCAAACTGATTTTTTGATACAGTAGTCATACATCGGAGGCATTTTTCAATTACTCTTTTCCAAAGTTTCATAGTATGACTCATAAGCTTAATTCCACGATAATTATTATAACTTTGAATATCTCTTTATTTTTATAGAAAGGAACTACAACACTTTTTCTCCAAACTTCTGGCATTCTCTGTTCCTTTAAAATTTTATTAAAAAAATTAGTTAGCCACTGAATACCAATATCTCCTAGGCCTTTCCATACTTCAATAGATAAGTCATCTAGTCCTAAGGCCTTGCCCACTTTCATTTTTCTTAAAGCATCCTCCACTTCTGACATCTTAATACGCCTGAAATATTGATATTTATCAAATATTGTGGACTCTTAGGTACCTTCTAAAGATAAATCCTTGACGCAATCTCCGTTAAGTAACTTCTGAAAATAGCTATGCTACCTCCCTTTAATCTCAAGATCCTTAGTTAAAACCTTTGATCTTCACCTTTAATACACCGAACATGATCTAAATCTCTAATTTTCCTTTCTCTTAATTTAACAAGTTTAAATATGTCCTTTTCACCCTCTCGGATTCCCAATTTATTATATAAATCTTCAAATACCTTTGATTTAGCTTCGCTAACTATTTTCTTAGCTCTCTTTTTAGCGAGATCTATGTACTTGTATAGATCAATAATTTCTCGTACAATTATAGGAACTAAAATTTGAACTCAAGACTTCTCTTAAAGAAAGAAAAAATATCTTATATTGTTCTGTCATGAGCTTTTAGCCTAACTTATCTGCATACCCAGATGTAACTTAAGATCGTCACCTGTTCATCCGGCGTCTGCGATTGATTCGCATCACTCGATGAAATCTGAATCCCCAACAAAAGATTTTCAGATTCTTAAGATCGGCTCAGCTCTGTAATGATGCGACGGAAGAGAGAAAACATAGTCTACAATTGAGAAGAAACTACGAAGCTGCGTGCTTCTATTTGGATATATCATATAAGACACTCGCACGGCCTATCTCCTTCTTCAGTATTTGCTTGAACTAGTAGGAAGCGAGGTCATTCTTACTTCTTTTTGTTGGACAAGTGTATAACATGAGTAACTCCATTGTTTTGATAATGGCTGACTATGTATGTTGGGCTTATGTATAATATTCTTTTGTCTCAATGATGTCTGACTATGATTCATTAATATAGTTTGACCTGCATTTGATAGAGACAAACACTCATGCATTTCAGGTCAATCCCACACCGGCAACAAAGTGTGTCTGCAAAGATAGAAAGAAATCAAGTAAGTCACACAGATGAGGTATTAGGTTGCACAAGAAAGAAGGACCAAGGTCAATGCAAGAAGGCCAAGGAAAATGACTAAGGTCCGTGCATGTCTTTATTGCGATACAGCAAAGGAAGATCAGTGCACATCCAAGGCTAATCAGTATCAGGTCGGTGCAAGTTTCTATTACAATGAGCTAAGGTCTGAGCACATAAGAAGATCAAGGTTCGTGCAACCCCTGGCCAACACATATCAGGTTTACCTTATGGCAAGACAAAGTCTGTGCATGTTGCTCAAGGTCCAAACATCAAGGTCTGAGCATACTCCAATCAAGGGCTGAATTAGAAAGAAAATATCTCGACACCTTCGGATGATAACTCTGCACATAAAGTATGTGTCGACACATCTGATAAATATCTCGACACCTCAAGAAGAAATCAACTGAAGCAGAAGTAGTCCTCAAGACCGTTCAAAGGAATGTCTCGACACATTGACAGGAATGTGTCGATACATCTAGGTTCAACCAGAACATGTATGAAATCAAGCCAAAGTTGTTCTGTCTAAGACTTTGGACTCACTAATGTCTCGACAGACTGAGTGAAAAGTGTCGACACACTCGTGTGAAAATCTCTGCACATTGGCACTTCTGTCTCGACACCCTCATGCGAGAACTCTGCTCATGGCTCACATGTTCTGACACCTTTTGGTGTTGTCTCGACACATCAGCCATGGATCTTCAAGACACTCACTAAATGTCCCGACACACTGAGTGTAAAACGTCGACGCATCAACGTTCAACCAGAACGTGTTTTGAAATCGGCAGAAGCTATCTTCAAGGCTTTCAAAGGGATGTCTCGACACACTGACAGGGAAGTGTCGACACATCCACGATCAACCAGAATGATTCCTCAAGGCCTTCAATGGGATGTCTCGACACACTGCTAGGAAAGTGTCGGCACACCCTTGTTCTTTCATAAATCCTCAAGACAATAAACTGTCAAATCAGTGGACCATCCAGAGATAGAAAAAGAATTGCAAATCATCAAAATCAAGGATTTTGGGTTTTGGACCATGTCCCAAGGCTTGACTTTTGTTCAACCATCTTATCTTTCATTTATCTACCTTTTAGAGATGGTTATGTCAGAAATCCAACTGGAAGAGCCACTTCAGTCTGTCGCGATGTCAGTCTTATCTGTCTGCCTATCCAGACTGTCTGCTGCTGGGAATAGGACACTCCGCAGTCTGCCTCTATCTCGTTGTCGATCAATGGGCTGTCCGACCAGCCAAGTTCGCAGAAGAGTACACTTGAGCAGAATAAGAAGACTGTATTTTTGAGGGAGAGTCATAGTAAGTATCTGATGCTGTCTAAAGGGAGATCTGGTCTGATTCTTCCCATTGTCTGCCAATGTACCTTCCTTGTACTAAAAGCTGGGATCAGCCAATGTAAGACAGCAGGCATGTAGGAGCATTTAATGAAAAGATATCCTAGCATCCGAATGAGAAGACTCAGTCACTTCTTCCAGGTGCTGCCGCCGTCGAACATGGAACTTGCATGGAAGACTCCAAGCTCTCACTTCACCTTGGTGCATGCCTCAAGGGAAATTATGGAAGAAAAAATACAGCCGGTACAATGGTCCATCTGTGACTTCTGGGCGCCATTTTTTTCCTGACTTTACAACTAGTTTTTACCTATTTATACCAAGCTTCCTCAACTGAAGAAGTTGTTGCTGCTGTCGTCCACACAGTGCCACGCTCTAGACCAACCTCCAAAAACATTCCTAAGAAAGCGTGAGAGCAGCCCCAGCACTTGGTTGACATAGTCCAGTGCTGTGAGTAGTAGAAGAAGAAGAAGAGAGCAGCCTTGAGAGAGAAGACAAACCCTGCAGTCTAGCGGTGTTTGAAGAAAAGGATCTTTGGATCCAATCTTGTAGCTGCAGCCACCAGCTCTGTTGTCTTGATCCATTCTCTTAGCTGGTATCTACAAAATCTCTATTCCTTCTCCACTGCACTTGCAGTATTCAATTTCTATTTGTTACGGTTCGTCTATCACCAATACATCTAGCTTTTCGATTCCCTGTTTTAGGGACCGGGTTCCCTCTGTGGTTTCAGAGGAAGAGAGGATCAGATCCTCTTGGTGATTCAAGCTGTTAGTCAGCAGTAAGCAAGCTGTGTTGCTCAGCTGTGTAAGCAAGCTGTGTTGCTCAGCTATGTAAGTAAGCTGTGCTGCTCAGCGGATCAAGCTGTGTCCCAGTCGAAAAGCCACACCGAGTTTGGTGTGGGGTGGACGTAGGTTGTTGGCTAACAACCGAACCACCTGAAAATCCCTGTGTTGTGGGTTGTATACATTGTGAGCTTGTTCTATAACTTCTATCCCCATTTCGCATGCTCGTGTGCTACTTACGCTATTTATTTTCTCTACACACTCAAGCGTTCTGCTTGCACAACAGTCTCATCTTGATCCTCCTGCTATCGTTGCTAACGTGCAACTTCTCAGGTGTCTGCAGCACTCTTGCTTACAGACACTTGAAGCATCTCCCTAGCAGAGGAAGGTATCACAATGAGTGAGCTGCCTGATGTCCCCTATGTCTTTAAACGCATTAGCTCCTTGGGTTGCCTACTGCACCATTACACACAGGTATCAAGGTGAAAGTCTTGCAAGGGAATTCACCTCGTTTAACACTCATGCACCTTAGTGATCACCTCAGTTCTCACACACTAAGTAAGTCATTTCACACTCAGCTACTCTGATCTAAGATCTCTGTGGTTCAGATCGGTAGAAGGTGTGTCGACCTGCCCGCTGGGAGTGTCGACCTGTGGTGTTCACATAGCCAGGATCCGTAGAAGGTGTGTCGACCTACCCGCTAGGGGTGTCGACCTGTTTGAACTGAGCATTCTGCTTTAACATTATTACTTGCTCCATTCCTATCTATTCTGCTGCGCTATGTGTCTAAGTGTTTTATTGGTTTATAAGAGTAATTCATGTGTTTAGGGTTCAAGTTTTAAATAGGTCATAGCTATCAATAGGATCTATTCAACCCGCCTTCTAGATCCGATTGCACTCCGTAGGACCCAACAATTGGTATCAGAGCCTAGCTCTGCTATTCCTAGATCCTACGATCTGCAGGGAAGGATCCCAGTGCATTTTGAGAAAATGGCTTCATCTGCTAAAGATGCTTCGAAGGTTTCTCCGCCTATGTTTGATGGTTTAGATTTTTCGATATGGCTGAGAGAAATGTACGTCTATGTCAAATTCACAGATCCACAATTGTGGAACCTTATATACATTGGTCCAAATGAGCTGCCATCAGATTCAAATGTATGGTCAGTTGAACATAAGACCAAACATGACAATAACCTTGCTGCACTCAACTTAATCAAAGCTGCGGTTGATGACAGATTACTTGATCTTGTGTCTACCTATAGCACGGCTAAGCAAGTTCTGGAAGTGTTCATGAACATCCATGAGAAAGAAGATCAAGAGCGTCAATGCCTTATGGCTGACCGATCAGAGCAGTCAAGCAATCCATCCTCATCTCAGGTAAGCTCTGATTCTGAAGACTTTACATTTGAAGAGCTTATGGGTGCATATGATCAGTTGATCGAGCAGTACAAAAAGATGAAATCTGAAAATAAAATTGAAAAAGGATTTGAAGAAAAGTGGTCAAGGTAAGAGTCATGCTTGTGAAAATTGTTCAAACCTTGAAGAGCTCAACAATACTCTTGCTTTTGATTTGGATCTAAACAAACAAACCATCGTATGTCTAAGCGATGAAATCAAAATCCTTCAAGAAGAAATCATAAAGTTGGAAGAGACTGTTCGAAAATTTAAAATCCAACCAATACGTCAGAATGAAAGTCCTTTCTGTAACAACTGTTCAGCTTTTGAAGAGCTAAATGACACTCTTGCCTCTGACTTGGATGTGAGTAAGCAAACCATTACATGTTTAACAGATGAAAATGGAATCCTTCAAGCTAAAATCACTAGGTTGGAAGAAATCATAAGACAACTTCAAAACCAACCTAAATCAATCTCTAATGAACAAACCATGACGGACAAGCAAATCCCTAATACAAGGCTGATTGAAGAAATAAACATGATAAAAGAACAAAACGTCATGTTGCTTGAAACACTGTCCATTTATGAGAAGGGTAAGGGTATTGCCCATGACAATTCTAAAAAATTGAATGAACTTCAAATGGAGATTGAAAATTACAAGGGGGTTAATGCTATGCCCAATGAGCAATTGACTGTATGTGAGGAGGACCTCGCTGAAACCAAACTGCACGTCTCTTCATTGGAGAATGAAATCAAAGATATAAATGACTCTCTGTCTAAGTGTATGCAGGATAAGGAAAGTATGAACAGACTCTTATAAACAAGAGTAAGTCATCATGAAGGAGATTTGGGTAAGAATAAAGCCAGCACTTCTCACTGCCTCCCAATACCTCATGCTGATCAGAAAAACCAAAAACGTATTGGTAAGCAGAAAGGGAAGGCTCTCATGCATCAACAAATCCCTAAGTCTGCTAGTCTTGACATGCACAATAGGAAAAGCCATGATGACTACCATGCCTCTCATAAAATGAATGTTTATTGCTTTCATTGTGGCATGTTTGGTCACACTGTACATGACTGTCTCACCTTGAATAATGATGAAGTAAGAGCAGGAAAGAATTCAAGAATTGCTGCTAAAATCAAGGGCAAAAGACAGGTCAACCCTGGTAGTGGTCGTATGCAGCAGAACTCTGCAAAGAACCGCATGGGGAACAAGAAGAGTCGACACTTCCATTCGGACAGGTCGACACTCCCCGTGGCATTCAACAGAAATCACCCTCCTTGTTGCTACCACTGTGGAAAGATTGGCCACACAGTCCATGACTGTTGGCGACTGAGAGGTAGGAGCTACTCTCATAATCAACATGACATTACCTATGCTCACTCGCAATGGAACAATGAACATGTGCACACAAAAAATGATAAATACCATGTGCGTTGCTTCTATTGTGGTAAATATGGAAATACATCCATTAATTGTCCCTGGACGAGAGTGGGTGACCAGAAGGTAGCAAAGAAAAGAAGATCAATTGCTAGAACTGCTGCTAACCAACAAGGACCCAAGTAAGCTTGGGTACCAAAAAATTTCAAATGAGAATTTCTGGTGTAGGTTGCCTTGGGGCTAAACACAGGATGCTCACGGAAATAAAGGCTCAAGACACAGGTATGTAGAGAATGTCATTTGTTTAATATTGCTACATGATAGGCTTGCATTGTAAGTCACTGCATATTAGGGGTGTTATGTGTCAATAAATCATGCAAGAAGCTGTCTCCTTGAACTGCTAAAATATCCTCTTGGTGTAAGATGAGTTTCTAGATTAAATTAATTGCTTGCACCTTACATGACCTTTGGTAATTCAAAGGGTCTAGAGCAGAAAGGCAAGTCAAGCTTGCCCGGAGCTCTCACTATGCGTGAGCAGGATCTCAGATCCACACCTCAGCCTTGTGCCAAAGATAAATTGGTTCAGTTTCATAATTCATGAAAAATTTATCTTGCTGATGAGATTGTTATGATAATTGAGCTGCTGTTTAAATCATGTCTACCATTTAACAACCATGTGAGCTTCTTCCTTAGCATTAATGATCATTGTTTTGATGATGTCTCGCATGGATGCACATATCCCAACTCATCATCCTTGTGGACAAATAAGATGTTGATTGTCTGTCCTAACTTCCATGAGCACTGGACAGAGGGGGAGTTTAAGAGTTTGGTCCTTAGGGAAGAAATGCATTGCATCTGGGTGTGGTGTAGTCCATGAGCATCTACTTAAAATTTCATGCCACATCATGCATTTCATGATCAAGGAACCCAACTCTGCATGACCTCTTGGTATATAAAATGGTAAGCTGGAAGAAGGACAGATCACTTCTGTCTGGAAACCCACATCATGCGTGAGGTGGTCTTAAGACTTCAGTTCTCCGCCAGGTACCAAAGGTCAACCCATCATGAGAACAATCTAGATGTTCATATGAATAGCTCATCAAATTCCATACCTTGATTTCACTGCATGTGAGGCACTCAAAATTCAGACACTCAAAGCACATAGTCAGGGGGAGTTCTTGCATTTCATGGTTTACCAACTTGCATGTCTACTCAGAATGCATTTCAGAAAATCCATGATTGCATGATATTGTAGTCTCATACACTCCATTGCATATCATGTTCGAGAAAACACAAAAATACATAATCATCTTGTAGCATGTTTATTACATTGTGCATTCATTCAAGTCATATGCTGCACCTTACTTTGCAACCCTTGCATGGAACCAGGGGGAGTCAACATCAAAATTCTGCATGCTTCATTCTACATATTGTTGACGTCCTTGCATAGATTGCATCCTCTCAGGGGAAGTTTATCTTTCATGACAAATCAGTCAAAATTCTGCCCTACTGTCAGAAAGGTTGACCTCACAACCTGACAGGTCAAACCCTCAGTTCAGCTTGGCTGAAAACTACAGTCTGTCTGAGCTCAAGTGTCGACATATGACTATGCAAGTGTCGACACCTCCTTGCATATGTTGAACATATCATTATCCTTCAAGTCTGAGCTCAGTGCATCATCCTCAGGGGAAGTGTTCATCACCAATTCTGACTTTCAATGCATGATACACTCTCTTCTTGAACCAATCCACTGCATCATAATGCCTATCTCTGATTGTGGTTCAACTTGGATTCACAATATCTTGAACTTCTTGGAGGCTTCTCTATCTGCTATCAAGGTTGTTTATCAGAGCAAATCTTTTGGAGGAATCTTCTTTTATAGAGATTTGTGACTGCCTCGAACATGAATGAATCTAGTTTAACATTAATGATTTCATGTGTCTTGAAGTCTAACTGTCTTGAAAATATTTGTGATCGGGCTTAATAGAGTTAAACCAATTTCTCATGTTGGTTGTCCAGTTATGCCCTCTGAAATCTGAAAGTTTACTTTAAGTACAAAGGCAATTGTGTTTGAGAAACTTCTGTCCAAGTATTATTTTTAAACAATCTGTTTTTGTGGAATTTCTAATGGCAAAAATAGTCAGAGCAATGGCATTGGCTCACTGAGAAATATGTCTCCTCATAAATAAATTGAGATAAGGCATGTCATGAAGTGCCCTCGTTAACTCTGCTATGTGTTAAGGTATATCATGAGGCAGAGCAATGGCTAATTGCTGAGAAACATGTCCCCTCATCAAGAATATGTGGAACGATATGTCATGAGGTGACAATGCTATCTCTGTTTTATTTGAAGCATGACAGTGAGTCTGACCAATTACCTAGGGATACTTGCATCTAAACAATGTGTGTCCTTACGGATATGAGACATGCACTAGACTTAATTGCTCGTAAAATCTTCTCCTGTACTCTTGAATATTATGGTTGAGATTACAAAAGCTAAATGCACATCTTTCGAAATTCTAAAATTCCATTTTATCTTCATGCTTGTTTAATTTCAATATTTTTTAAGAGTTTCTCTCAAAGGAGTCAATGGAATTGAATGAGTAAGATAAGAAGAGGCTAATCTAACGATTGATATGAATTTTTGGTTCATCTTTATTAAAGTTGAATACAAATGTTTTAATGTGATTCTACTGAGTAGGCCAGAATTCATTAACATTAAACCAATCTAAGTGTAAGGGCTAGTTCATTCGGGTTCTATAACTGAAAATTCTGAAAAATCCATAACTCTGATTTATGAACCTGGTCTCAAGTTAAAGAACCTTCATCTTCTATAAAGACAAGTTGTCCTTCTATATCCCCTGATCCTTGCCATCTCTTCTTGAAATATCATATCTTGATGCTCCTTGGTGTTTACCTTGCATGAAACATATTTGCATCAGTCATTGCTAGCATTGTTGCATGTGTATATCATTGCAATCATCCATTGGACATAACAATTGGTATCATCATCCATGCACATCTGCCATAAATCCTAACATCATTGGCATTATGGTTACAACTCAACTGGTTTCAATTTTTCATGCAATTGGGTGGTCTGCATTCTTCAACTGTGTACACACATATCTTGCATTGAAAACCCAAAAAGTCCCATGCATTGCATAGAAAATCCAAAAAGTCTGAAAAATAGAAAACCACTAAAAATCTTGAAAATCTGAAAATCAAAAATGTGCTCTTTGGCTGCTATATTGCATCATGCTGCTGCAACCATGCCTTCAAATTTCAACTATCTTTGGCAAGCCAACGGACAATACCATTGATTCTAACAATTGGCCATGTTCGATAAATCCATATCACTCTTTGGTGTTTGTCCTAAAATTATTTTTTCAAGTTTGATTGTTCACAATGGTTATCTTGTCAACTTTAATAAGTGTACAATCATTGGCATGTATTTTCACATCATTTTCTGGAATTCTAGAAAAATGACTGCACTGCTTGTGATCATACCTGCCCACAATTTGCCCACGAAAGGAGGGGAGATTCATGCACTTTCAGAAAGGTATCTCAGGTTGCTATACTTTAAGTTGCTCCCTCCAGGTATCTAATCTCTTTTACACTGTACATCATGTGCTAATAATTTCCAATAATTGATGTGCTGTAATTTCCTTCATTCCTACCTTTCTAATTATTCCATATATTCTCTCTAACATGATATTTTGATGATGTCAAAGGGGGAGAGAATTGTATGTGTCATTAACTAAGGAATGCATAGGGGAGAGAGTCTTGAACACTTTGCATAAGATTATGTGTGGAGGCAATTGTATGGAGAGATAATCATTGAAGGTCTTTGTGCTTTTATTCACGATTACACTCTTTTAATCTCTGACTTTCAATATACTCATAATGACTCAAAGCTGGACATCATAATGACTCATATCTCATAGTTGCCATCATCAAAAGGGGGGAGAATGTTGGACAAGTGTATAACATGAGTAACTCCATTGTTTTGATAATGGCTGACTATGTATGTTGGACTTATGTATAATATTCTTTTGTCTCAATGATGTCTGACTATGATTCATTAATATAGTTTGACCTGCATTTGATAGAGACAAACACTCATGCATTTCAGGTCAAGCCCACACCGGCAACAAAGTGTGTCTGCAAAGATAGAAAGAAATCAAGTAAGTCACACATATGAGGCATTAGGCTGCACAAGAAAGAAAGACCAAGGTCGATGCAAGAAGGTCAAGGAAAATGACTAAGGTCCGTGCATGTCTTTATTGCGATACAGCAAAGGAAGATCAGTGCACATCCAAGGCTAATCAGTATCAGGTCGGTGCAAGTTTCTGTTACAATGAGCTAAGGTTTGAGCACATAAGAAGATCAAGGTTCGTGCAACCCCTGGCTAACACATATCAGGTTTACCTTATGGCAAGACAAAGTCTGTGCATGTTGCTCAAGGTCCAAACATCAAGGTCTGAGCATACTCTAATCAAGGGCTGAATTAGAAAGAAAATATCTCGACACCTTCGGATGACAACTCTGCACAAAAGCATGTGTCGATACATCTGATAAATGTCTCGACACCTCAAGAATAAATCAGCTGAAGGAGAAGCAGTCCTCAAGACCATTCAAAGGAATGTCTCGACACATTGACAGGAATGTGTCGACACATCTAGGTTCAACCAGAACATGTATGAAATCAAGCCGAAGCTGTTCTGTCTAAGACTTTGGACTCACTAATGTCTTGACAGACTGAGTGAAAAGTGTCGACACACTCGTGTGAAAATCTCTGCACATTGGCACTTCTGTCTCGACACCCTCATGCGAGAACTCTGCTCATGGCTCACATGTTTCGACACCTTTTGGTGTTGTCTCGACACATCAGCCATGGATCTTCAAGACACTCACTAAATGTCCCGACACACTTAGTGCAAAATGTCGACGCATCAACGTTCAACTAGAACGTGTTTTGAAATAGGCAGAAGCTATATTCAAGGCTTTCAAAGGGATGTCTCGACACACTGATAGGGAAGTGTTGACACATCCACGATCAACCAGAATGATTCCTCAAGGCCTTCAATGGGATGTCTCGACACACTGCTAGGAAAGTGTCGACACACCCTTGTTCTTTCAGAAATCCTCAAGCCAATAAACTGTCAGATCAGTGGACCATCCAGAGAGAGAAAAAAGAACTGTAAATCATCAAA
Source organism: Amorphophallus konjac (assembly GCA_022559845.1). NCBI lineage: Eukaryota > Viridiplantae > Streptophyta > Magnoliopsida > Alismatales > Araceae > Amorphophallus > Amorphophallus konjac. The sequence goes on from CM040128.1 coordinate 241,662,332, forward strand.
ATCAAGGATTTTGGGGTCTGGACCATGTCCCAAGGCTTGACTTTTGTTCAACCATCTTATCTTTCATTTATCTACCTTTTAGAGATGGTTATGTCTGAAATCCAGCTGGAAGAGCCACTTCAGTCTGTCGCGATATCAGTCTTATCTGTCTGCCTGTCCAGACTGTCTGCTGCTGGGAATAGGACACTCCGCAGTCTGCCTCTATCTCGCTATCGATCAATGGGCTGTCCGACCAGCCAAGTTCGTAGAAGAGTACACTTGAGTAGAATAAGAAGACTGCATTTCTGAGGAAGAGTCATAGTAAGTATCTGATGCTGTCTAAAGGGAGATCTGGTCTGATTCTTCCCACTGTCTGCCAACGTACCTTCCTTGTACTAAAAGCTGGGCTCAGCCAATGTAAGATAGCAGGCCTGTAGGAGCATTTAATGAAAATATCTCCTAGCATCCGAATGAGAAGACTCAGTCACTTCTTCCAGGTGCTGCCGTCGTCGAACATGGAACTTGCCTGGAAGACTCCAAGCTCTCACTTCACCCTGGCGCATGTCTCAAGGGAAATTATGGAAGAAAAAATACAGCCGGTACAATGGTCCATCTGTGACTTCTGGGCGCCATTTTTTTCCTGACTTTACAACTAGTTTTTACCTATTTATACCAAGCTTTTTCAACTGAAGAAGCTGTTGTTGCTGCCATCCACACAGTGCCACACTCTAGACCAACCTCCAAAAACATTCCTAAGAAAGCGTGAGAGCAGCCCTAGCACTTGGTTGACATAGTCCAGTGCTGTGAGTAGTAGAAGAAGAAGAAGAGAGCAGCCTTGAGAGAGAAGACAAACCCTGCAGTCTACCGGTGTTTGAAGAAAAGGATCCTTGGATCCAATCTTGTAGCTGCAGCCACCAGCTCCATTGTCTTGATCCATTCTCTTAGCTGGTGTCTACAAAATCTCTATTCCTTCTCCACTACACTTGCAATATTCAATTTCTATTTGTTACGGTTCGCCTATCACCAATACATCTAGCTTTTTCAATCCCCTGTTTTAGGGACCGGGTTCCCTCTGTGGTTTCAGAGGAAGAGAGGATCAGATCCTCTGGGTGAGTCAAGCTGTTAGTCAGCAGTAAGCAAGCTATGTTGCTCAGCTGTGTAAGCAAGCTGTGCTGCTCAGCAGATCAAGATGTGTGTCAGTCGAAAAGTCACACCGAGTTTGGTGTGGGGTGGACGTAGGTTATGGGCTAACAACCGAACCACCTGAAAATCCTTGTGTTGTGGGTTGTATACATTGTGAGCTTGTTCTATAACTTCTATCCCCATTTCACAGGTTCGTGTGCTACTTACGCTATTTATTTTCTCTGCACACTCAAGCGTTCTGCTTGCACAACAGTCTCATCTTGATCCTCCTGCTATCGTTGCTAACGTGCAACTTCTCAGGTGTCTGCAGCACTCTTGCTTACAGACACTTGAAGCATCTCCCTAGCAGAGGAAGGTATCACGATGAGTGAGCTGCATGTTGTCCCCTATGTCTTTAAACGCATTAGCTCCTTGGGTTGCCTGCTACACCATTGCACACAGGTATCAAGGTGAAAGCCTTGCCAAGGGAATTCACCTCGTTTAACACTCATGCACCTTAGTGATCACCTCAGTTCTCACACACTAAGAAAGTCATTTCACACTCAGCTACTCTGATCTAAGATCTTTGTGGTTCAGATTCGTAGAAGGTGTGTCGACCTGCCCGCTGGGAGTGTCGACCTGTGGTGTTCACATAGCCAGGATCCGTAGAAGGTGTGTCGACCTACCCACTAGGGGTGTCGACCTGTTTGAACTGAGCATCGTGCTTTAACATTATTACTTGCTCCATTCCTATCTATTCCGCTGCGCTATGTGTCTAAGTGTTTTATTGGTTTATAGGAGTAATTCATGTGTTTAGGGTTCAAGTTTTAAATAGGTCATAGCTATCAATAGGTTCTATTCAACCCCCCTTCTAGATCTGATTGCACTCCGTAGGACCCAACACTTTTTTCTATGGTAACCATGTTGTCCTCTTGGAAAAGTGATTGTCAAAACTCCCTATTTGTTCATGCCAAGCTGGGGCTGCGAGTCCCACCATCCACCTTTAGTGCTGTAATACACCGACTACACTTTTAAGGAAATGTGGCATGGCAGAGACGTCTCAACTAGGGAAGCAACTGGTCAGGAACAATGTTTGCTATACCGATCTTACACATTGCGTGTCACACGTGACAGATCGTATTAGTTAAGAATCGGTACTATAACGTCCCAAATTTTTCAGATTATTTATCGGATCATGATCCGTGAGTTTCAGATCGCTTTTAAGGGTCCCGGATTGAGTTTTGCGGTTCACGCGTATTTTTGTCTGTCGGGCCTTCGGAATCCCGTGTAGGGCGAACCGTTACGTTCTCCGACTCCGAGACGTTACCGCTGCGTTGTGCGTTTTTCGATGATCATGGAGGTGATTTTTTTCTTATTTTTGGTATTTTTTGAAAATTTTGGAGTTTCTATATATCAAAACCCATTTTTCTCTCTCCTCTCATTTCTCACTCTCTCCCTCTCTCTTCTCTCACACTCTCTCTTTTCACCCTCTCTTCTCTGGCGGCCGACAGAGTGAGGCGGGGGCGACGCGGGGTGATGCGGGCGAGAATGACGGCGAGGATGGGTCGAGGATCGAGGGACGGAGGCGCGGCGAAGCTCGGCCACGAGTTCGGGGTGCCGCGGAGTTCGTGCGACGTTTTCTTCACGAATCGGCGTCCAAGGCGCGTCAAATCTTCGGTGGATGTAAGGGGATGGATCCTTAACCCCGGTACTTCCTTTTCCCCGAGTTTTGTAGGCCGTGGTGAGCCGAGCGGGCTTATTTTTATATTTTGGGGATACTGTGTGATTTTGGGGTGTGAGCCAGATTTCGCGTTTCGATTACATTTTTGGGTTTAAATGGGTCCTCTCGTTGCTAGAGAAGTTGGGGAATAAATTCCCCTTGTCTTCCCCTTCACACAGGTGTGAACGGGGCGTGGAATGAATTTTCCTGCCGTTTCCTTCATTTTTGGGTTCAGTTTCAGATCGCGTTGCTAACAGGGCGCACGTTCTTGGAGAAAGTGACGCCCCGATAGGGCGCGTTCATCGGGGAAGATGAATAGTAAGGCGGTTATAGTCGCGCAGGTTTGACCGAGCGTGACTATTATCGCGCCCGCCCAACATGCCGCGTCAACGGTTTGACGCGCTTGGGGTTCTGACCACGTCAACGGTCAACGTCTGGTCGCGCCTAGGGTACCTAGCGCGTCAACGTTGATCGCGCTGGTCATCTATGCAGCGTTTATCAGGGTCACGCCTGGTGTGTGCAGCGTGTTCAAAGATGAACGCGCTCGGTCTATATGGCGTGTTCAAGAACGCGCCCTGCTCGATGAGCGCGTTCCTGGGAGTAGCCTGCCGGGCGAGTCAGGGTTCGTGGGAGACTGCCGGGCCTGCTTCCCTTGGCCCGTGTGTGTCTCGGACACCCCGTTAGTTTCGTGACCGTGTTTTTGGGGGTCCGAAGTTACAATTTCACCCCGGTTAACATGCCCATAGATTTGGTGGGTCTGGGTGACCCCACGTGTTCCGGGCTTCTGTGTTCTCGCCAGTTCTAGTCACTATGCATCGGTATGAGTGCGGTGGGGTTTCCACGCACGTCATGGGTTTTTACGGAAGGTGGTTTCCGAGTGGACCATGTGTGTGGCCTTGGACTGTGAGTCTAGTCAATCGGCCAGAGGCTAGAGGGTTTCTTCGCCTCCCTTTGGAAGGGATTGAGCTCAGCGGTCACGAGCCGCCTTGAGCATCATGTTACCGTGGTTTTTGACCTAGGATAGGCCAGATTGACGGCCTAGAGTTGTCCTGTACAACGGTGTTGACCCTGAGTTCTGTGACTCAAGGACCGTTGGTTTAATAGGTTTAGTAGACTGCCTGGAGTCCGGTGGCATGGCACCACCTGTTTCCTGAGCTGGATGTGACAGGGCTGGTGAGTAGCCTGTCCGTGTTCCGGTGGTTTCCACCGAGAGTCATTTCTGTAGTGACCCCCGTTGGTCGTAGCTTCCTGGGCACGCCTGTGCCGACCCACTTGGAGTTAGGTGGAGAGCTACAGTAGCTGCTTGGGCACGCGTGTGCTGACCCACCTAGGGGGTAGGTGGAGAGCTACACCCGAGAGAGACGGTTTTTAGGCTGGTTACCGTAGGGCCCCTCGTCTTTGCAGCCTGCGTCTGGGCTGGGGGGAAGAACTAGCTAGAGGGTCAGACCTAGAGCGCATGGTCTGTGTATGCACACGTGGTTGGGGGCTGTCGTGGTACTGGTTACTGCTGAGTCGCTATCTCCGCCTGGGGCATTGTAGAGAGACACCTGAGGTGTGGTGTAAGACGTCAGTGGACGTATCTGACCTTGCTTCTGGTGGGCAGGTGCTCCGTCACGGGACGTGAGTTTCCATGACCCTAGAGTCTGTTTTCTGGCCACGAGGCATGGTTTCCCGGACCGTTTCTATGTGTTTTCCGAGGTTGACGCCAGGCATGCTCGGTTGGATTACCGAGGCTTCACCCCTTTGGTTGGGTCGGGTTCACGATAGCGAGGTCGTGATGGTACCCGTGGACCAGGTGGTCCAGATTTGGCCCCGTCCTTGTGACAGGCCTTTACGACAGAGTTGTCGTGTGCCTTCCCTCAGTAGCTGTGGTGTTAGATAGTTCGGTGGTCCCCTGACTGTGAGATCGGGAAGTGTTTCTGTGTACGGTAGGAGTAACTGTAATGCCGAGTTTTGACCGGTCACCGGTTTGTTGTTCCTGCTATAGTTATTACTTTCCGTTATTGCCGCTGTTTACGGTTGGGGTTCCGCGGGATCCCTACTGAGCCAGTGACAGGAGGCCCACCCCTGCTTTTCAGGTGCGGCGGTTCTTCCTCGAGGTTCGAGGCTACTGTACGGAGGTTCTTAGTTGCCAGATCACTGGGCCGAGTGTTCACTCGGCGTTGGGTACGTTCTTCTGCCTCAGACTATACTTTTTGTTGGACTAGATTCTGTTGTAGTTGTTTATTTATTTTGTTAATTGTTGAATTGTCCTACTCTATTTCCTATTTCTTTGTACCTCCACACTCCTTTTAGCCCTTCCGAGTTCTCCCGGCTCATGGGCGGCGGGCCAGGATTCGAATGGTATCGGATTCTTCTTGGTATCCGGATCTTGGGTCGTTACAGATACAATATACGCAGTATGTAGGTGGTCAGGTCAGATGACTTTCATGGCGATAGTTAAGCTTCTTAGCAACACAGTAGCAGTACGATTACCATACGTCACAATATAGATCATACCATATCATACCACCATAAAATCGATATGACATGTACGCACAGTATTGTAGGCGCTGGGAAGCGGGCGTGGGGGGTCGTTCGGGCGGACATGGATCTGTGTGCTTGGCTTCCCTCTGGGCGCTGGCTGCCCGTTGCTACTACTAGTACCCTACATTGTAAAACATGGGGAGTTAAAACACAATAGAGTGATCGTTAGGGAATTTTACCTGATTCCCACAGGGTGGATGATCGCACGAAGGTGCCTCAAAGAGGGAGTTTGTGGGGTTCCGACTTCTCCATTCTCGGTCGGCCAAGGACAGAGAGCCCTGCGTTGTCCAAAGTGCTGAAAGTCATGCAAACAGTGTCAAACTCGAGGAAGCAAAGAAAACACTGGTTAGGACTAAGAAGTGTAGTAAATGCTCTAAACGATCTACAAAACAAAGGATTTTGGTGGTGGTGTTACCTGGAGGGTAGTTGGGAAGGGGGGATGGCCGAGACTTTAGACCGTCCGCCTTCCCTTTTTTTTAGTTTTAAAACCTCTGTAGCAGGGATTCTAAAGAAATTTCTAATATGCAATAATCGAGATAGATGCAATACAGCTATACGAAGCGAAGAGCAAAAGCGAGGCAGAAAATCAAACCAGGAGACGGCCAAGAGGTTAGCCGCCCAGTGGCGTGGATGGCCCAATCGATGGTCGTCCATCCCTCTGGGAAACATGAACTCTGGGAAACATGGACGAACGGAAACCAGCACAGGGCGACCGAGAAGTCCCTCTCTCACACCGAGGGAACTCTCCTTAGCTCTGGGCCCTCACTAAAGCAATCACCCTCAATGTTCCTCCTTCCTTCGATCCTTCTCCTCTTTCTCTCGGCCTTCTCCCAATACCCCCTCTCGATGTCTCTCCTTCCATCCGTTTCTCCTTCTTCCCCCCCTCCCGTTGGCCACCACATCGAGAGTTTTGTCTCTCGTTCCGACTTCTAGGAGCTTCCAGCTACATGCCCAGAATGTGGGCAACGAGGCCGGAAGTGGGGGTCGAACAGGGGGGTGTTCGAAGCGTGGGATGTGAGCGTGAGACGTGGGTGTTGACCAGTAGTTGCAGGTAGGCGGCCAGGGTACTGGCCGCTCTGCCAAACCTGGGCGACCAAGGCCTTGGCCGCCCAGCCCATGGGCCTTCAACCCTTGTTTACTTCGATTAAGGCCCAATATGGTCAGGTGGGCTGGACTTTAAACACAGAACATCAATCAATTCGGGAAAATGATAGCATCACTTATATGACGGTCTAACTGGAGGTCCGCAGGATGTCCAAAATTAGGCGTCTACAAATGACCCTCCGAAGCACCCATTTTGCAAGGGAGTCCGACGAACTGATAAATGGGTGTTTCGGCAAAGACACAAGCCTAATTAGGACATCCCGCTCAAGGAGATTCTCGAGCGAAAATTGAGCTCTGCATAAGAACAAGCAAGCATAATGCGATAAGATAAGTCATTCAAAAGAGGAGGAAGGAAAATTAATCTAAGAGGGCTTGCATCAACAATCCAAGGGACCCCAGGCAATCGCACGTGAGACTTGGTCAGGAACAGTGTTTGTTGTGCCTATCTTACACGTTGCGTGTCGCGCGTGACAGATGGTACTAGTTAAGAATCGGTGTGATCAATACGTAGTATGTAGGTGGTCAGGTCATATGACTTTCAAGGCAATAGTTGAGCTTCTTAGCAACACAGTAGTTGTACGATTACGATACGTCACAATATAGATCATACCATATCATACCACCATAAAATCGATATGACATGTATGCACGATATGTCAAACCCTTTTCAAGAACCTTATTTTTGTGCAGAGACACGGCCCTCTTGGATATGCTATTGACATGATGGATCCTGGTCCATGAGAAATTTGGCAGGATGGAGCCCATATGCATCTGGCAGCGCAGGAGGATGTGACAATGATGCTCTGGTGACAATTACAGATCCAGTGACTAATAAGATCGTTTTCCAAAAGGTTTGAGAAATTTGATTGGCAGTCGACGGATGCGTTTGGTATTACTTATTGGGGGGGATTTCCAAAGATGCCTTTGTCACCTTAACGTTTCTCGAAAGTATATAATTATGGAAGGAGGAGAGGGATGGAGAGAGAAAAAAGGAGAAGTTTAAAAATATTCAAAAATTGTCTTAGATCAATTTTCTAGGGAAAAGTGGAGTATGAAAAGAATCCATAATCCCTAAACTTATAAAACCCTATTCATGATGTCAAGGGCATCAAGTCTATAGCTCCCATGTCCGGTTGTCATTGGGAGAGGTTTTTCCGAGATTATGAGAATATCTAATTAAACCATAGAATACAGGAGCCTGCTTCTCTAAGCTGCAGCATCATCCTCGCCCTCAGCCACGTTCATATCAATTACGACTGAGTTGGATGTGAACCAGTCAACTTCTTCTCGCCATATGATGTTCTCTACTTGTCCAAGGAAACGCCGACTGGATGGCACTTATGGGTGCGGCCGTGCAGAGCCGCTCCAACCCAATTCCACCGTAAAAGGCTAGCGGTGTGACTAGTAATGACGACATAGATAATCATGTTGAAGTTGATGACGCCCATCATTGAAGTGTGAATTGAAGATCATCGTCGACTATCCCCTTCGGGGGCAGGGAAGACACTTGGGCCCTGTTTGAAATCAGAATAAGATGGGAGGAATGCTTATTTGATGAGAGAGAAAAGTGGAACTCGCATCTTTTATCCTCACACACATCTTGCGCTAATCGGGGTGACACGAATAAACTGCCCCACTCCATTTTCAAAGAGGGCCTTATGGATCAAACTTCCTTGAGACAATCACTGATATCATCACATTGGTTTGGAGGTTCCTCGAGGTAAGTGGTGCAACAAATAAGAGCCCATTCACCTCTATGCAGCTCTAAGCAATGCGCTAGTAGGTTCGTCTGCAAGGCAACCACTTGTTATCATCACATTGGTTTGGAGCTTCGTCGAGGCAAATGGTCCGGAAAGAATTACAGATTGGTTTAAAAGCTTGGAGCCATCCATCATGGTCATAAGCTGCAATGTATAATATTGTTGCTCACAATTGAGATACACATACTTGTACTCGGACCATAGGCTTAGGGCGCGTTTGATAATTCACGTGAATTTTGATTATTTTTTTTTGAAAAAAAATCTTTAGAGGGAGAAGAAACATTTTTTATAAAATTTTTTTAACTTTTCAAAAGGTGACTTTTTTGTTCCTATATCTTTCTAAAACTAAAAGTAGTTTTGAGAAAAACTTAATGTGTTAATGACTCATTTATTTTGACTTTTAGATGTGTGAGTTACGAGGTCATGGGTCAACCCCTAAAAATCATTCCAAATGCGCCCTTATAATTCTCAATCTTAACCTATGTTATGATACAACGAACAGTTGGATTACAGCTGAAACTTTATAGCCATTGTGCATTCTTCTGTTGGGTTGAAGTAGATTGGGAGTGTTCTTAAGAAAGGGAAACTCAAAGGTTTATCCAAAGAGTGCTACCTCAAGTGTTGTGTTTTGTATGGGGACTTTAGTCCCACATTGGAAAACACAAAGAGGTGAGGGGACCTTATTGTTCCTAGGGCCCCCTGGACTATGTCTTATAGACAATAGTGGAGGTAAGATAGGACCTATCACACGCACATACGTGCCGGGCCGGGCAGGGCTGGGCGGGCGCGCGTGTGTGAGATGCGGGTCCAGCCGGCTTGCCCTGGCACCTTTTTGGATTTCTTTTTACTGTTTTACCCTTTCTTGGAGAGAAAGAGGGGTCTCCGAACGGTTTTTATTTTGGAGGCGAACCGTCGCGGGCGTGGGTATTACAGGAGTGATTAGTATTACCCTAATCACGGTTATCCTGTTTTGCTGTGCTACTCCCCCGAGGAATCGCGCGCGATCTGCTCTCTCTCTCTCGTCTCCGTCGATCACAGACGCTGCTCTTCCTCCCTTGCACATCACCAACACCAATCGGTCGTCGACGTTCGCGCACAGACGACGCTCTACTGCTGTCTTTCATCGGTGATCGGTGCATGTTCTTCAACTTATACATATATATATATATTTCCTTTTAAGAAGAGATCTAGGTTTCTCGCATAGCATTTTCTTTAGATTCTTAAGGGTGCGCTTAAGGGTCTTGTGTTAGTAGTCGTATCCTGGGGGAAGACCACCATACTCATCGCACCGTTCTTGTGAGGGGTGATATCTTTTCTAAGGGGAGTCTCTTTGAGACGCTTCTACTCCATATTATTTACTTGTTCTGCAACCATGTTGTATTCTATAATCATGCTTATTAATTTTGTTTCTTGGCCGTTCTTTGTTGAATCAACCCCATATGCATGTTTACTCTGATTTGCCGTGTATGTATTATGGTCCGGTTGTTGTCATGATGTTGTCCCATTACACTGTTTATTCCCAACATCTTCCTCGTGCTATATTGGAAAGAGAAATGAGCTGGTTCATTCTATGGATATTCTTCGCAACAGAAGAATAGTGCGAAAGACGATCTGAGAATATATATGATTAATGTACATGCAGAGGACTTTGGAGTATGCACTTATACCGCTTGATTTTCCAAGTTTGCCATGCCAAACAAATTGGCAGGGACCAGAATTGAAAGGTCTGATAAAAAGAGTGTGCATGAACTATAAAAGTAGTGATGATGATTTATTTATTTATTTTTAAGATGAGCAACTGCTTTAAACTCATGAACTTAACAAAAAATATTGAACGACTTGATCATAAGCCACAACAAAACAAGGGTTTTTACTCACCGCTGTCATAAACAAGGCACCCCAATTTCCTCTAACCATGAGGTAATTTGAACATTACAGCATATGAATGATCTCTATGTAAAGGCGATTAGGCTTTTATTATAGTCTAGGGATTTTTGCATCTAAGTTCTTGTTGGAATGTAGACTGCAGACCAGTTATTCTTGTATTCGAATTTGCAAATGTATCATTAAAATAGTCTATAAAAATACCACAAAATGGGTTTTTTCTCCGATCATTCAAGTTGTCTTTTTACGTAGGAAATAGTTGAAAAAAAGACTATTTTGTGATCTTGTTGCACGTTATTGACATGTTTTGGACCATTTCTCGACTTGTGCGTGTCATCCTTACGCAAGGGCCGCGCTAATCTTCTTTGTATCGTTCCGAATTTATTTCGTATCCGATTAATAATTAGATATCTGATATCCGATTAAATTATCCGTCGAATATTTTATTCAGATAATTATTTGATTAAACGAATACGAATCGAATTCGGTTCGAATTTTAAACGAATAATTACCCGGCCTATTATTGACATGTTTTGGACCATTTCTCGATTTGCGCAAGGGCCGGCTAATCTTCTTTGTATCGTTCCAATTTTATCGAAAATAAATCTATCATTAATTACATTAACAATGATTTATATGCAAAATTCTTATGGTTTATTTGGGTAACCACTCCACTATTCAGGGCTTCTAAAATATTTCTTTACCGTTTTGAATTATAATGAGCCCTCATTATAATTCAAAACGGGCCTCATTAATCACTCCATATCATCTTTCAAATGCAAATTGTTTAGCACTAACTTTTACATCCTTTGAACTTTTTAATTAAAATGCCCCGAGCCCCCGTGAAGGTGATATGATAACACATAAAAGTTGCCTCCCACTCTTATTCCTTCGTTATCTTTACAATCCAAGTTCTTCGGCGGGGGAAACAACATGTACCACTTCTTAAACTCCGTGTTTCCCAACACGGTCGATCGTCATATACTTTGATTTGCCCCATTCTCCCATCTATGACTGTAATCAATGGATCTTGTTCCGTGTTGTTTGTTCGAAATAGACCATATACTTTTGTGAGTCGTATACGAGTTTATATATATCGACGTGACACGATCTAGTAGTAGTAGTAGTATTTCGTTCAAAACATTGCTCCACGTTCTATAAAGGGCTGTTTGACGCGCGGGTAAGGGCGAGTAGGATAGGACAGCGGATGAGAGAGAGAGAACAGTGGGTCCCGCTCTCTCATCACACACATAACACTAGTTTTCTCGAAGTCTATTGCTCTCATCTCTCATCAAAGGGATCCATTCTATAGTGTCTATTTAAAAGATCTCCCGTTAACCCGAGCGAACATTCAAATGTCTATCTCACGTTCATCTGCGAGAGTACTCTTAAGGGGTTAAAATCATATCAACTGGCGTTCCATCTTATAAATAGGGCATACCTTGTCTAGGCAAAACTTTTGAAATAATACACTTATTCCCATGTCTTCGGTCACTTTATACACCCACTTTGATATCACGTCTGTGTGAAATATATACACGAAATCATTTCTGGGTTATAATTGGAACTCCCCCCCTTTTTTTTGGATCCATCTCACATCAATAACTCGACCCCTTCCACCTATAGGTAATTTTAGAGAAGTTTTCTTTGCAATGGTTACGTAAATGTCAAGTATAACTCGTAATGATCTATCCCATGAGACATACGATGACTCATTCGCTGTCTGAGACGTCAATTTACTTACTAAGATATCATGTGTCTCCACCTAAGATCTCAGCATCACGATTCCACTTCTGTCTAAATTGTGGAGTAAACGAGTCTCTAAATGCGATATTTCGTTAGTAATTCTTTCTGGGTCTCTCACTAATGACGTGAGTTTTGTATTTCGTATCTTTAAATGTGAAAAGAAGCATAAACATTAAATCCTTTGAGCCGTGGTGCCTCACTAGATGGCGCCTTATGTTGTCGTCCAGCAGTGGCACACCGGACGGCGCCTGTTGGTGTAGCCTAGCGGAGGCATCTGGCTACCGGACAGCACCAAGTAGTGCACCATCCCATCGCGGGCTCCCCCAACGTTTGGAGGCCTCTCTTCCATTGGAGACGGGCATGCCAATCATCTTGTCTCCCACATTAAATTTGGATGGATCATAGTATTCAATATTACAGATAGAGATGAAGATGTTGAAGAGGGTTAAATCTTGCCGAGCCTACCAAGCCATGGAAATTAAGATCCAACAGGCCCAGTGACAGATCATAACATCAACATGGTCGCTGGCACGAAAACGTAGCAATGTGTCCATGAGCCTAGTTGAGTGTCCATATGGCAAAAGCTCGTAGTCTCTGTTTGTTTATTTGTTTGCATAATAGGTCGAGTTAACTCGAATATCTCGTCATTATCCATCTTAATCGGTTTGATCGTGTGAATTTTATATTTTATATAAAAAATATTTGTATATCTCTATTCTTATCATATTTATCGTAATATTCTTACAATAATCATTGTGTTTTTTCGTAAAGGTATAAAGATATTTTTCTATTTTAATAAAATTCAAAAGTAAAAGAATAATGCCTCTTTTTTAAAAAAAATAATCCCATAAATACCATAAAATATATGTACAGGAGTAATTTAATAGGATTTCAAGATTATGGAGATAATTTTCCCAACTTCGAACAATGTTTCCCAAACTCTGTCAGAGTGCACCATCGATACAGACATTGTGGCGGCGAGGTGTACATTATGTTGAGTTTTTTTTGTAAAAAATTTATTTTTAAAAATATATTAGTCGATATATCACCGTGTAAATTTAAATTATATAAAAATATCATATTTATTTATAAGCACATCATTTTTTACTAAAATTTTAAAAAATCACATTTAAATGATATTTATGTACTATTTAAATAAATTTAATAATATGTCTGCTAATATATTTTTAAAAATATTTTTTTTTTACAAATTCATCTCCACAATTTGTAACTAATAGATCTAGTGTGCTAACTCTTCGATTAACATATTTACGTGTGAGAGAGTCGTGGGACTCGTATCGCTCTCTCTCATCGATCAACCTATCTTAATCTCGAAACAAATCAGCCCTACTTGCCAAACTCTTCACTAACTTCATAGGCCGTGTGGATTGTTGCGGGACCACCTACTATGGTTGTAAAAGTAGCATCCTCTTCGCGGGTCGTCTAATAGTAGTACTATGTGTGGTTCAAGAGCGGTATGGCTGTCAAGCGCGCCCCGAGGAAGTCTCCCGTCATCTTCAGCACCGGCTGGCTCTATCTCGGATTCCCCGGAGTTCTCAATCTTGGGTGGTTATCTCTGGTCTACTATGTTCCTCTCTGTCTCCGTCTTTTGTATGTCGCCCTGGTGGCTTTCGTCTAGTTTGGCTCGTCTGTACGCTTTGGTCTTTTATCTATCTGTGCACTGTGTACGTTTGGTTTGAATGAATACATCGGCTGATATAGTTTCCAAAAAAAAAATGTGTGCTGTATTATAACATGGGAATTTTGAAAATAATTTTATTTATTTGAATAAAATAGTCTCAAATTTATACTTTTTTCACGCTAGAATACATGGTTTTGATCCCGCTAGACAGAATACATGGTTTCTGATCTATAGTAGTATACACTTTCTTGTCAAAATATACGAGCTCGAACCAGAACAACAACTTGATTTCCAGAGTATACATAATCTAGAAATACATAGTTTTACGTCGGAATGCACACAACAACACACATTTTTAAACCAGAATACATAGTGTTCTACGCTGTTGATCCACAACGCACACTTCACGTTGAAAAGCATGGTGTCGTGAGATCCCTCTGCTTAGTTGTGATGATTACAAAACCTTCGGCCCATATTTTTTTGAGGGGTTGGTCGAGTGTGTTCAGATAAACAACTCACGAAAATATTGCCTGATTCTAATGGAAGTTAGTGTGATTGTCACGATGCTTTCTTCAGAGAAGTGACAGTGCAGAGTAATTAAGTTCTTTCACGTGAGTCCAAGATCAATCTCGTCGAATATCCCTATAAAAAATTATGAGATCTCCAAAATGGCAGATGGTGGCAGTGTCCGGGTTGGTGTCTGGAACGCTGTAAAGAACTTCTATCTGGTAGTCTTTTTTCTTTTTTTTTTTCAGAGGCTAGTGTCCCACTTTGGTGTCGACGCCACCATTTGACACCACGCAGTCAGGACAGTAGAACTTGCTATTTTCTACGTGGGTCCTTTCCAAATCAGGTCGAGACGTTCTTGGAAGATTCCTCTCTATACGTGGAGAGGTTTTACAGTGTTTAGGGCTATTGGAACTGCCCTAGAATGGCTCTAAACCGAAAGAAAAAAATTGCATCCTTGGAGACGGATCCTCACGCTTTAGAATTCCCGTGGATTTCATTGGGTTGCTTTTACTGCATTTGGGTTGGTTTCTTATGAGATTCATTGGGATCTTCCTCCGAGAGGAAGAAGTTCATACACAATGCATGCCCTTGTTTTCAAAGATGAACTAGCATATTTATGTCTAGTGTTTAGTGATAAGTTAGCACCCACGTATCTAGCGTTTGATAGATGAGCTAATATGTTGATGGAGGGTACAGAGAGGTGAGGTTGCACCTTGATGTTAAATGCGAGGTGAGGTGAGCTATCACCTTCATGTCTAGTCGATTATAATGAACGCCCGAGACATTATTGGGAAGTGGGCGTCAGTCAAAAAAAGGGGCTGCACCGAACTAGTAGTGTGTCTCCTCGTGTGATCACCTCTTTGTCTACCTCCTCTATCCTTTATATGCAAATGTGTGTTTAATGTGTACGATTGCTTAAATAGTTTGTAATTGACGCAATTTGTTTTGGACTCAATTCACCTCTCGGGTTGGCCTAGCTTGGGATTTCAAGCACATATATACTTTTGAAAATATTTTCAGTAAAATATATTTTAATAATTATTTAATAAAATTTTATTGTAAAAAATATTGAATATTCTATAAAGATGTTTTTATTTTTTAATCTCTACAAATAAATGTATTTATGTTTTAGTCCCTCGAATATACTTGTTCGTCGTAGAGCCCCTACAATCTTTGTTATTATACGAAAAAGTCATTGTTATTCGTCCGT
This sequence comes from Amorphophallus konjac, assembly GCA_022559845.1. Taxonomy (NCBI): domain Eukaryota; kingdom Viridiplantae; phylum Streptophyta; class Magnoliopsida; order Alismatales; family Araceae; genus Amorphophallus; species Amorphophallus konjac. The sequence continues at coordinate 241,677,535 of CM040128.1, forward strand.
TAACGAGATTGAAACCAAACCCGGTTAACTTTATCCAAACATGGTAAAAGACTAAAATACCCTTGTTTAAAATGTCGACGCTCTTCTCGCCCACCACCCTATAATAAGAGATCCCATCGTGAGCCCCCTCCCCCACCCATCACCATTACGTCATGAATCTTGCCATTTGCACCTCACCATTTCTCACCTCCGTTGCGTGCTCTAGGCCGGCCTCCCTCACCCACAACATAACTTCTATCCGTTGGCTGAACAGGATGAAGTTGGTGGCACTAAACAGGATGAAGTCGCCACCGTGATGGAAGATGACCAAGGGCAAAGAGGTCATCCCTCCCACAGCTCATGTTGGTTCAAATAGGGCCAGTAGATGTAGAGTGAGGTGCCGACGACAGGGTCGAGGGGGACATCCTTGGCCGATACTGAGGGAAGAGGGCCGCCTCCTCCTCCCTTTCGAGATCTCTTTGGATTTGGAACTAGAAAAAAATGCAGGTTAGAACCTTCGGGGGAGAGGGAATTGGGGAGTGACGTCGGAGAAGACAACGAACCATCACTGCCCACCTCTCCACCCTCGAAGCCAATGGAGGATCTCGGTGATCGAGCTTGCTTGCAGAGGAGCAATGCCAAGCAGGGGGCTCTACAGCAGTAGATGTTGATGCTAGTGGGCCGTCAACCCCAAGCCGAAGAACTGTCCACACTGTTCAACGTTGACGAGCCGTACCTGAAGTGTAGCTCGGGTGATGGCAGAGCTCCGTAGAGCACGACATCAAGGTGGAGGCCTAGAGCATGCTTCAATGACTGACCTACATGGCCATCTCCAAGTGATACCTACTGGAGCACATGCACCGGGGCCTCGATTCCCTTCTCAAGCTCAATATGATTAAGGGTTTTGTGGTTAGCAACTCTCGAAGCATAGATCCCTGCCGACTCGACGAGCTAGAGTGAGGATGAAGAGACTGAGGAAGTTGAGCATCTACACCGGCAGGGAGGCGGTGGTCGTCGAGGGAGACATTGTAGCAACCCGGTTTAAGAATATATATATATATAATTAAATGAATATAATATTTTTGAATAAAATAAAGATACTTTTAATATAATTATTATGAATAAAATTTGTAATTATTGTAATAGTGAATTGGGCTAATAATTAAAAGCTTATTGGGCTTAAAAGAAAGAATTAATCTCTAAAATTCGAAATTCCCAAAATCCCTAATTCTAATAGGGCTAAATAGACTAAAACTTAAATAATTGGGCCTAAAATCGCAAATAAACCCTAATCTATCTAGATAGGCTCATTCTCTAGAGAAACTCTAGCCTAATTAGGGTTAATCTTGTGCTAGGTGACCCTAGATATAGATAGAACTCGAGACTTCCGGAGTATAAATTATCTCTACATTAATAAGTTGAATTATGACTCTTCATGTCCCTAAATCCTATAAATAGAACCCTAGATCGTTCTAGCCAACCCTAATAGTTCGTAACAGAAGCTGGAGGTCGTGCTAGGGTCTGGATCGAGGAGGAGGATCAAGGATTAAACGTTCGCGTTCTTCTTCCCTCTTCTTCCCTAATTCGATTCTAAGGTAAGTGTTCTCTCATGCTAAACTCTAATTGATCAAGCAAATAGATTTAGATGCATGTCCATTTCATTTCTATATTATTTTCCATAATTTTTATTGAGCAATAAGCATGTATTTTGAGTTTTATTGATGAGATATCGTCGCTTTCTGCATTTTTTCGTCGGAACGAGTTTCTGTTGGAGATCGCGTATGTCACAAGGAGCGCGTTCTGAACGCGACCCTGCAATAGACTATGTTCTCATGATCGCAACTAGCAGACTGACCGCGTTCTGATCTGAACGCGACATCTGTCTCGACCGCGTTCTTTCTCGGGTTTGCCTAAGACCCTAAACTTTCCCAGTATATTAAATTATTATTTTGGTGTTAAAATCATATTTTTTACTAAGTATGACATTTGAACAAATAATTAGATAAGTAAATTATAGTGAACATGATTAAAAGGTCATTTCTTTTGATCTTATGAAATCTCTCTTATGATTAGTTATATCCTCTTGTCATCTCTCCTCTTCATGTTCATTCTCTCTTGAAATTTGATTTCCTTCGTGTGTAAAATACTTAGAAGTTGATGCATGATTAAGATATTCCTTGTTTAGCCTCCGATTTAATTGTTTACACAATCGATGTTTTACTAGGTTACTTGATTATATTATTGCTTTATCTTGAAGGTCATTTCACCCCGTTGACATGTATCTACAGTTACTATCGTTTTTGGTTCTCGCATAGTCCCTTTTCTTGGTGAAGTTAGAACCCTCCACTGGATATTCTTTCCGTCGGACTGGAACTTCTTCACTAAGATCTTTGTAAGTCTCCGTGAGTCATGGATTTCTACATGAACGCCAAGCAGGTTGTATCCTAAAAATCTGAAAATCTTCTGAATCTCGTCCTATTGATATAAGATGAGGTTCGATCGACCTTTGAAACCACATAACGAGATTTTGTTTGGTTCTGTCCATCCTGTTCTGAACGCAGCGTACCCAGAGACCACGTTCATGCCTGAACGTGCCCTGTCTTTAGACTGCGTTCTCTTGTCGCGGTGCTAACCCTGACCATGTTCAACCTTGAATTTCTACTATTCCGTGATCTACTATTTTAGTGTGTTTTGACCGTGTGTTAACGTGATTATAGTCCCTATAAGTCTGTACCTTCTCGGAAATTGAGATTTTTTTTTATATGTGTTTTCCGTTGAAGTCTTTTATGAAATTCTCTTAAAATTTATTCCCCAATTCGATGTGATTCATGGCAAACTTGCAATGGGTAATATCCTTGTATTCTATTTAATCTATTTCATGCTATTGGAACATGACTTTCCTTAGATCCGTTTGACCATTATTTATTATATGAAAATTGTCTAGAAATTTATATGGGACTTCAGTTTAACGACCCCAATGCCTGTGCATATAGGGCCCTATCTGGTACTGAGAGGAGCACCCGAATTACTCATAACCACATGAGTCAAATGACTTGTGGTGTGACATTACACCGATACGATACGCAAGATTTGGCCTAGACATTTCATCTACATGTGCTTGATTAGTTGATATGATTGAATTGATTGATATGATGTGAATATCCTTGGCCCGGAAGGGTAAATATATTTTTTGAACTCAAATGTTAAGCGGCCAATTTCATGGTTATGTTCACTTGTACCAATCATTCATCGATATACAATGTTATCTTGTTATTGGTTCATTATTAGAATCTACTCCATTCATTTTAATCTTCATGCCTTTTCTTGATATTTAAATTCCATAATTGTTTTATATTTATCCACTTGATTATTTATTCTCATTAAGCATGCCTTTGATCTAGACTATAGTATCTCAGATTGTTTTGTGGAATTACATCGTTTCATCATATAGTACTTCTGCTCATTGTAAAAATGTTAATTACTTATATTTTACCTAGTCAAAGAGATGTAATTTATATTGAGCTTTTCGCTCACCTATTGTTCTTTAATATTTTTCAAGTAATATTGAAGAAGGAATTCGTTCTGGTGGAGAAGGACAGGAGTGACCAAGTGCTCCTAGAATTTATTAGAAGACCTGAGTCATTTCTTTTTCTTGAGTTTAGACTAGAAGTTGAGAGTCTTGTAATTGTGTTTTCTTTCTTTTGAGTTTAGAATTGTAAATTTGAGTTAAAAAAATACAATAAAGACTTTTGTTATTACTAAAATTATATTTTTATCTAATTTTAGTCTAAATTATCTCTTAAAGTTGTCTGTTGTGTTGTTGATCTCTTAGCATTCTGATTGACATGACTGTTTGCTATCACGTTTCGAGTAGTTTCCATTGCTACTAGTTCGAGACATGAGAGACATGCCCACATTATAGGGGCTTCGATCCCTCTGCTCGCTGATGATAACTTGGGGGTGGTCTTGTTGCCATCCAGGAAAGGTGTCGCAAAAGTTGACATGGCCAACCACCATGGCCATGATCTCCCTCCGCCTCCCCCCGAGTCTCGAGAAGCTAGACCTCCATTGCTTCCTTAAGGCAAAGCCGCTCGAATGGTTGAACCCGAAAGTGTTGAGGAGCTTTAAGAAGTTGTACATCCGGGGAGGGAGGCTACGAAGCCTTGGCATGAGCACAAACAAGCGATGGAGGAATGCCGTCGCCACCATGCTAAGCCCCCAATCTGCCACCTCCTCTAAGCACCACTGCCAGTTGCAGGAGGAGATGGGAGGATGGCAAAGGGATCAAAAGCACGAGACAATGGTGCCCTAGATGATGAGACGAGGAGGTCGGGCACCACCGTGAGCCTATCTAGCATGAAGTGATGTAGCACCTCGTCGATGGCCTTGAGCGCCCAGAAGTACGACTCATGGCAGGAGAGTGCAAATTGGTGTTCTGCGGCATCCTCAATTAGATCTCTTCGCTCCTTGTAGAGTGCCATCAGGGGGAGAGAGAGCGAGCAAGGCGGTCGGTCGAATAGCCTAGGGGGAGAGAGGGAGAGAAAGCGTGCACGGGAGAGACACAATAGAGACAGAGGGAGCATAGAGACAAAGAGAGAGTGAGAGGAGGGGGGCCAGCTTGGCTTATTGGGAGAGAGACAGAGCACGTATGGGGAGAGAGAGAGAAGAGAGATAGAGAGTGAGAGTAAGGGGGCCGGGCTTAGCTGGGTTGGGGAGAGAAAGAGAGAGAGCACGTACGAGGAGAGAGAGAGAGAAAGAGAAGAGAGATAAGGAGGGATGATAGAGAGAGAGAGAGAGTGAAGGTAGGGGGGCGACTGAAGAAGGTAATTCTAACTTTTTAAGTGTCCCGTGACCCAGCATATGAAAGATTCGTTAATATGTTCTATCTTTCTAACATTAGTGAATTACATGAGTTTTTTTAATAAGAGTTAGAAGATTTTAAAGATTTTAGAATAAATAATTATGTTTGAGAGACTAAATATAAATACACTTATTTTTTAGGATAAAAAAATAAATCCCTCTTATATATGATACTATCGTAATTTATTTGAGATGTGACGAACAGTGAGACCTCAAAATTTTATCAACTCATTGAACACTTTCTTACCTTAAAATTCAAATCAGGTGATTTAAAAGTCAAAATATTATTTTATTTAATATTTTACATCAACCCAGACGGCCTTAAGTTATCCATATCATATAGGTGATAGGGAGGGGTAGAATCAGCGGCCCAAAAATATATGGCTCGTAATGGCCCAATAAGGTCCATCTTGACCTGAACAGGTCGGACTCCCCAAGTGATAGCCCCATTTAACGGGCCCACTGAATTTGAAGCCCAAACTTGCTCGACCCAATACTTCATAGGCGGCCTTCAGGCTCGGAAGACCGAGTAATGGTCCCTCGAGAGGATCCCAAGCGAGATCCGAGCGTAACCGACCGATGACGCCTCCGTCACCCGGGAAGAGTCCTAACGGGTGTCCCACGCTCGACTCGGCCACCAGACGCCTATCCAAGAGGATGTTACGCTGTCAGCCGGAGTAAGAAACTCAAAGGGATAAGGGAGAGCAAGAGTCCTCCAGTTATGAAGAGCCCACAATAAGGACGTAATTCCCCCTAGTCCCTCAAGCTTCCTTGACTCTGGTACGAGATATGGCTGTCAATGGGCCGGGCTTAGGTCGGCCCGGCTCGGGCCCGACTTATCAAGATTAAGGCTCGAGTCCGGCCCGGGCCCGACCTATATATGTCGGGCCGGGCCGGGGGCCCGACATTATTTAAAAAATACAAAGCCCGACTAAGACCCGACCCGGCCCGACAACTTAAATAAAAAATCAAAAAATAAAAAATAATAGATTTAATAATATAAAACTTATAACCTCACTAAATTAATTAAAATTTTGACATTAATTAAATAATTTGTGTAAAAAAGAATTTTAAAAGTTGTAATTAAGTAAAATAACATAATTTTAACTAAGTAGTTTTAAAATTTTAAAGTGAGAATAAAAAAATAGAACAGAGCGGGTTGGCCCGCAGGCCGAACTCAAAGCCCGGCCCGCGGGTCTATTCAGGGCGGGCTTTTAGGCCCGACTAAAAACCTGCGGGCCAAAAAAGACTTTGCGGCCCGGCCCGAAATCAGGCTAGGCCCGCTGACTTGTCGGGCCGGCCCGACACATTGACAGCCTTAGTACGGAGTGAGCGACTATATAAATCCCAAGGAAACTCTCCAGAAAGGTAAGCAAGTCTGAGTACTCAAAGTCACATTTGTTGGTGGAGAGCAATCTCGTGCCAATCTCTTTCCTCCTATCATACTTCTTCCATCTATGCTCTATCAATTTGCTGACTTAGACATTGGAGGGTTTTCCTCGAGGTCACAACTCTGGACTCCTCTGATCCGTTTCTTTCCCTGCAATATCCTCACCGATGGCAGGTGATCGAAGCTCATGAAGAATCGTACGGCTCAAACTTCAGCACGAGATCACGCCTCTTCAGGTGATAAATGGTCAACGCGATTAATGCGCTTAATGCGCCCCCCGGGGGGCCTCAAACATGATTCGTTTTTGGTTGATTGGTGCTAGGTCGAATATTTAGAGATAATTATAAATATTTCTATAAAATCTTGCATATTTTATTCTATTGCCAAGTATTCCCCCGTACTAACTATATTTCATATATACCATGTTGTCAGTTACCATTTGTTTAATTTGATCTTCAACCGATTAAGATGAAAAAAAGATTAATTCATTTTTATTTAATTTTATCATGTAATTAAGATAATAATATATATATCTATAATTTTTTATATTTTCTTGCATATTATTTGAAACTCGTATATTTTACAATAATCTTTCATATTTTCTCGTATATTCTTTGAAAATATTATATTTTACATACTTAATAAAATATTTCGTTAACTTTGTTCGTAGAATAGGAGGGATATAATTGGATAGTATTATTTAATTTATATAAATAACAATATCAAAAATATATGAATATAAAGTAAAATATTTAAGATTTAAGAGTATATATATAATTTCCTAAATATTTCACTGTTTGTATTCCCTGAGGCCGTATTTGACAAACGAGTGGTCGGCCGGTTAGTCGACACCGACTAACCGGTGAGCCCCGTCTCCCCTCGCCCTCCCTCTCACACAAATCCCCTAACTGACCCCGGGTACCGTAATCGACACTTCGTAATCGATCCTTCGGAATCGATTACGGCACCCCCTTATCCCGTTATCAAATCTCCCCTAAGATTTTATTTATTTGTATAATAAATTAAGAGAGATATCACAGCCGGGGTCAACGTAACTTAAAAAATATGTCATTTTGGGATACCATAACTTGAGATATCTCCTCGAGAGGCGTGAATATCTCTAATCCCTTTGGTCTGATTTTTTTGTCGGACAACTTATCCCATTCTTAACCTGAATATAGGTCTGTATATTTTAACTCAGTTAAAATAAAATATTTAGGTTCTCTTTGTTAATTGGTTAGGATAGGAGGAATATGCTATCTGGTGAGAGAAAAGAATGAGGGGTCCATACACTCCTCTCACACACGTGCTTCTTAACCGATCTCGAGTACCGCATTCGACTTCCTGAGGTCGAATATGGTACCCCTACTCGTTTAACAAAGAAGGCCTTAGATATGTATGTTTCCAATTGAACGGCAGAGTTTTTTTTTTATACTATCCGAGTTGTCAGAGATTTTAACGAGAAAAAAAATCTCATTTGACTCCTTCTTTTTCTCATTTGCTAATTTGCTCATTTTTCATTGTTAATCGTGTCCACGTTTTGAATTCTCTATTTATCCTCTCATTTCGTCATTCATCCCGTCACAGCCATAAAAAATGATAAGAAATAAAAATAAAACAATCTTTTTCGTCTCAAAATCTACGCAGTCAAGATAAAAGCTCCTTTTCATCGGCTTTTAAAAGATTTTGGGGGAGAGAGTTGTCGAGTGTATCTCTCCCCTCTATTCCTATATTCAGAATTTTTACTTGTCTATAAAATTAGGTGAATTTAGTTCATTCATTTGAGATTACAAAGATGTCAGTAATTTTAATAATTAATAATTTAAAATTTAAATTAATGATTCCAACCAAACGTGCTCATATATAATAAAACGGGTTAAGATAGAATAAAAGTGGAGTATCCACCCACCCCTATTTTACAAACAAACATGCCCCGGGATAAGGATAATGCGTTGTCTGGTGCGCGGACTATTCTACTTCGGAACAGCGACAAAGGTGGGCTCTTTCTCCCCCATCGCAACTCACGGGAATCCGCGTCGTCGCATGGCACGGAAGGGAAGGGCCCACGGGCGCATGGTCATGTTTCTGGAATCGTATCCTTTAATAATCTCGAGTGCGTGGAAAACTACGGAAGACCACGCCAAGAGGGCCGGCAGATGACGTTGCGATCGATTTGGATTTGATTTTCTTTACATTTCTTTTTCTTATAATAATCTAGGAATCTACTCTGAAATCTAACAAATGGCACGACTTTGTCCCATTTGGTTGGAGTCTCAGTGGTTTTATTATAATTAGAAAAAGAGATTTTTACAAAAAAATATCCTCATTTATTTATAAAATAATATATATTATTTTTAATAGTATTTTTATATCAATGCAGTACCTTTTAACAATTAACGCCATCCTTTTAAAATAAATAAAAATATTCTATTTCTATTATTCATGAAATTAAAGTTAGATACGTCTAATTTTTGCAAATAAACATACGTGGCTCCGTCCGCTGGACCGTGCGAACCTCGCGGCCCACGTGCGCCCGCACCCCTTTTATTCCTCCCGCTTGGCGACAAACCCCGTGACAGAGCACGCACGCAGTCGGCGGTTCCCTCTCTCCCTCGCAGTGTGTGTGAAGGGGGAGGTAAATTAACCGATGGAGAGGCTGACGGGGAGAGAGAGAGACAGAGAGAGAGAGAGGTTACTCCCCACGGTCCCACCCCACAATCCATGGCGGCCACGGTGGCGACCACACCCTCTTCCAAGTTCCCACCCCCGAGAGCAACCCCTGCTTGCGCAATGGCCCCAGCACGGGCGGACCCCGTCTCCTCTCTGTCGACACCTGCCTCGCGCCATCGCGCGCGTCGTCACATGTCGCTACTGCGTATTTACTCGCTCCTCCTCCGTGGTTCCCCCCTCCCCCTCCCTATACCCCCCACCAAAAACTTCTTGACTGGATCGGTTTCCTGATCTCTTCCGGATAGGGGACTGGGGGGGGGGGAGCTGACGGCGATGGCGAGGACTGCCGCGGCGGCGACGTTGTTCGTCTGCGTTCTGGTTTTGGCTGCTGCTTCGTGGCCCGTCGATGGCGGTTACATCAAGTACAACACCGGCGCACGACCTGTTGCGGGGAAGCTGAATGTCCATCTGGTGGCGCACACCCACGACGACGTTGGTTGGCTCAAGACGGTGGATCAGTACTATGTCGGGTCGAACAACAGTATACAGGTTGGTGGTCGGAGGAGTTCCGGCGGGTTTGCTTGTGTTTGGTTTGTGACTTCTGGTTTGGGTAATGCCTGCAGGGTGCCTGTGTAAGGAATGTGCTTGACTCGGTGGTCGACGCGTTGCTGAAGGATCCAAACCGCAAATTTGTTTATGTCGAACAGGTAAAATGAATGCTGCTTTTCCGTCTTTTTTTCGTTCTTTTGCTGAGAAATTGTGAGGTTTCTGACTTTGGAACAAGCAATGTGGGAGGATGAAGTTCTGAAAATTTTCTCACCTTCTCGACAAGTGGCCCATAGTCAGATTGGGCAAACTGAACTGATCGGTCGGTATAGGTTGTTGGACGGACTATCCCACAGATAGGATCCTTTTTGGTACCAATTTTTGTTAATTGGGGTGAACTGGATGCGACGCTCTCCTGGTTATGTTTACGATGCATAGATGTGAGCTTGTATGTCCCCTGTAGAGGTCACATATAGAATGAGCTTGCCTGTGTATCGTCTATTATGCCAAGGGAGTATCTTCTTACGAGAAATGGCCAGGACTTCTCTGCCATTATGTATTTAATAGTCAAAATTGTCCATAAAATTGGCCATGCTTGGTTAGCTGGTTTAGCAACAGGCTCTGGTGACCTGTTTCACAGTACGGGTGCATTTGTTGTCTGTTGTTTTGACAATGACCATGAGTTTTGATACATGGTTCCTCATGCCACCGCCCCCCTGTGTACACGAATTCTGCATGCTCAATGTTTGACTGATTGTATGGACACTTTAGTAATGGTCTGACTTATCCTAACCAAACTTGCCATAACTTACATTCAGAATGCCTCTTGATACTGACAAGGTGAAAGGAAAAACATATTGTTCTGGACATTTGGGATGCCCCTTCAAGTACTGATGAGTTGAAAGAAAAACCATATTGCCTTGTGTGAAGAGAATTTGAAAGATAGGTCCTCAACCTCGTTACCTCGGCAAGTCTTGTCAGTCTGCAGGAGTAAAGAAGAAGGGGGAGTAGGTCTGGTTAGCATGTCAGTCTTCAATAGAGCACTCCTAGCCAAGTGGCTGTGGAAATTAGGTGATGACAGTAAAGCCTTATGGCAGTCTGTAGTGAGGTCTAAATACTATAAGAGAGGTAGTTCGTGGGATCTGATTCGGCACTTTTCCTCCAATATCTCCCAAGCTTGGAGGAACATGGGTAAGACTGCAGACTTTATGGCCACATCCATGGCTTTCACACTCGGAGATGGTAGGAGGATCAGATTTTGGGAAGACTCATGGGCTTCTGTTAATTCCTTCCCCACCCTCTTTCCCTTGCTTTGTGATCTTGGGACTCCCAACTGCGGACAGGATAAGAAAGTTTTTTCCAAACATTAAGCATAGATGCCCATTCTATCCTATGTTTTCTGATTCTATTGAACACTTATTTCTTCGATGTGGTATTAGCAGATTCATTTGGGTTCTTCTTACAAAGGCTTTTGGCATCTATTGGTAAGAACCTTCTGACATGCTCCAACTTCTGCAAGGATGGAGGGCGATGCCTTGGAATTTTTTTTAAAGAAACTATGGTTAACTATTCCTTATGCTGTTCTTTGGCCTGAATGGGGAGAGGGAAACAGCAGAATCTTCAGGCAGAAATGGAATAGTCCCCGTGATTTCTTGAGGAGAGCAGAGAGGCTTATTTAGGATTGGTCCTCTGTTAAGGACAGCCAACCAGTACAGAACTCTATTTTGCTGCAAAAAAATGGCACAGGGGAAGGACTTTGTCACTTAGTGCTCTCCTTGTTTTTTTGGCTCCTTTGTGGGACTCTAATGTCCGTTTTTTCACTTTAGTTTTGCATTTATCATCTCGATAGTATGCTTGGGTCTTGTTTTCTTTTGCTTTGTGCACTGTCTTCTGTGCCTCTAGTGGAATCCCTCTCCTTGTATTCTGTTCATTTTGTTTCCTTTGTTCAATGAAGTGTGGCTTTGCCACCTTAAAAAAAAAAAAAGAAAAAGGAAAACTCGGCAAGTCTTGTCTGTGGAGTTGACTTGCAGACAGAGGTGTATATAAATGCATCAGCTTCCATACCTGAGACCTTAATGATGAATAATGTTTTGACTTCCTCATGTTATGTCTGACAGAAAGTAGAATATGAAGGTGAATGCCACTTGAATGGAAGTTGAACACATGAAGAATTTATTATAGATCATGTTACAGCCTAAATGTTCAGAAAGTTGAACTTAGCAACGACAAATATAATCATTATACAAGCTATTGGTTTTGTATGTCCCTGCCACTTGAATGGAAGCATCTCTTTTCCATTTTTATGATAAATTGATTAAAAAATAACTAAATTTTATATATCATTTTTCAAGGTGGGGATCATAGATCAGATCTTTAAACAAGTAAAACTATCTGGAGATGGATGATGTTTGTCCAAATTATTACCTTTTATGTTTTTCTTTGTTGAAATTTAACATATTAATGCTTCAGTTTTGTTCTAAAAACTAGGCACTTTGTGGTAGTATAATGGTAGAAAACATATTATATCTTATGTATAAGATGACATTGTTGGGTTTGATCACAACAAATTTGAGGGTAGATATTACTATGAATGCTGGAGATTGCAAAATGAAGAAACATTAATTACTTAAATTGTCCAAAGAGAATTGTTACTGATTATGGTTATCAGTTACTGCTACACATGGTAAGCCTCCCCCTGACACCCTGAAAATGGAAAATTTAGTAAAGTGGCTATTTTTTTCTTTAATGTTGATGCGTCTGCAGGCTTTTTTCCAACGTTGGTGGACAGAGCAGAGTGAGGTAACCCAGGGGAAAGTGAAGAAACTGGTAGATGCTGGCCAGCTTGAGTTCATGTATGCATTTTCTTTTTCATGGTTCACTTTATGTAAAAGACATGACCTATCCAGCATAAGGGCACTGACTTCCATAGTTCTTTGTAGAAACGGTGGCTGGTGTATGCACGATGAAGCTACAACGCATTACATAGATATGATTGATCAAACAACTCTCGGTCATCATATGATCAAGAAGCAATTTAGCAAGGTTCCCCGTGTTGGATGGCAGATTGATCCTTTTGGACATTCTGCTGTGCAGTCTTATTTGCTTGGAGTGGAGGTAAGCACTGTATGAATGATGCTGCATGTTTTTTTTTTCTTTTTTGGAAGCTGACTGAAGGCCACCATTCATTAGATAAAAAAAGGGAGTACAAGAAAACAGAGAGACAAGAAGTGGGAGACAGGAGAGTCTTTACCAAGACGATAGAGAGTCCTGAGAAAAACCCAAGAACACTACAGACTCTAAATTACGTGATAAAATTCCTCCATTTGTACAATGTCCTTGGGAGGGTGGCACTTCTAACTCTACTGCCAACTCTGCTCAAGTGGCATTCATGGATAAAGTTGATGCAACTTTTACTCACCTCAGTCAGTGGATGAAAATCACTTCTGAAAATCCTGTTGTTTCTCTCTTTACAAAAGGCCCATAGCATTGCATGTAGGCTCATATTCCATCTTTCCATATCTTTTTTCAGTGGATTAAGCTCTTACCAATCTGTAATGAGGGCCAGAGTATCTGCTTTGCCAGTTCAAATGCCACCTACAGCCTTGAAGAAAATCTTCCAAACAGAATCAATCATCCCACAATCATCCCACACTTGAATGATGCAGCACGGTTCAAACACATAATGAGTTAACTGCTTTCTCTCTCATCCACACACCCGCACACATTCTTTTGTTACATGTGCTTCTAGTGGAGATGGAGAGTTTTTACGAATTTCTGTGTATGTCCACATAAAATTGCTTTAACATTTAAAGTAATAAGCCACCACACTTTAAGTCAAATTTAAACTTTTAGATAAACTAAATATTCCTTAATGCAGACTTAAATCTAAACTTGTTTCATCATGTGGAAACATAAAATAAAAATAGCAGTCCATCTAAATCACACTTTTTTTTTTCATTTAGCATTCTCCATTTTCTTCAAAGGCAAAATAAAACAAGATAATTCTTCAAAGGCAATATGCACACACATAGGTATATAACCTAATCGATCCATTAATAGGTTTTCTCTAAATTTTTTCATAAAGTAGCATATATTTAATGTTTTACGGATAGTTGTCAAGGCGACAAGGCAACCCAAGACATTCATGAGGAGCTTAAGTGCTTAGGCAATAAGGCGTCTGCCTAGGCGACACTTATGGAACCTCTTTAACCCCCCCAAAATATATATATATATATATCCCCAAAATGTGAATTAAGAATAAGATAGATGAAAGCGTTATAGATTTTAATATTAAAAATTGAGAGAGAGAGAGAGAGAGAGAGGAGTATGAAGAGCCTGATTACCTATGACTTTATCCGGTTGCTTGGGTGGGCGCCTTGCTCATCATTCTAGGGGACAAAAAGGTGTGCTGGCGCCTTGCCCCCATAAGGGCGGCTGGTCGTCTAGGTGACCTCCTTGACAACTATGGTTTTACATCATGTGATCTGTAGTTAAATAATATCTAGAGGGGCTCCTACAGCTTGTTTGCTGTTTTCTCTTGTAGCTTGGTTTCGATTCTCTACATTTTGCAAGAATAGATTACCAAGACCGAGAAAAACGCAAGAATGACAAATCCCTTGAAGTCATTTGGCGTGGCTCAAGAACTTTTGGCTCCTCATATCAGGTATAAAAGATCCAAAACTTGTTCCTATCTTGTTGGGTTTTCTGGGAATTATCATTTTATTGACATGTGGTACTCATACTTCAGATTTTCACGAGTGCCTTTCCAAGTCATTATGGTCCTCCAACTGGATTTCACTATGAAGTCAATGATGACTCTTCACCTGTCCAGGTGCAAGTTCATGAGAATGTTCTTAAGCAACTTATGCCTGGTTTGGCCAACAATTCCTCATTGAAACTTATAAAGAATGCAGGATGATCCCCTTCTGTATGACTATAATGTGCAACAGCGAGTAAATGATTTTATTGATGCTGCTCTTGAGCAAGTAAATCTGAGAAATCTTTATCTTTTTTGTTTATTTCTTATCATTTTCACTTTTGGGTCATTTCTCAGTCAATATTGTGCTCCATAACAGGCTAAAGTAACACGTGGAAATCATGTCATGTGGACAATGGGTGATGATTTCCAGTACCAATATGCTGAATCTTGGTTTAGAGAAATGGACAAATTTATCCATTACGTCAACAAGGTGTTGTTTGATTGGAGGATATTGTTCTTGACCAATTAAATGTTATTGTTTACAGTTAATCTTTGCACAATTCATATTATCTGATTGTTCAATGATGCTTTTGGTTCAATATCATGGGTGTCTTTAACTGCAAAACCATACTTAAATAACATGTTTGGAGTGAGATATAATTTTTGAACTTGTCATTGAAGCATGCTTCTGTCATAAATTGATAAGTTTTCTTTCCTTTCTCACTTTCTTCTTCTAACCTTTTTTGTTTCTTAAAATTCTCCTATATGGTTAAGCCCCCTTCTTCTGCTAGTAAGCTGAAGAGAACTCCATGTATTCATTTTGCAATGTTGTTACGTTGGTAAATATCTCCTACATGATTAACAGCTCCAAGAGCTTAGAAATGTCAAAAAAGGAATTCCCAATTAGCTGTGGACTCTTAGCTTTGGTCAAAATTTATGTGCTTCTAGCATGAATGTTGGCCGACCTTTCTTCAGGTTAAAAAAGTAAATACATGGGACATCTCTTTTTGTTTTTAATGAGACTTCAGGGTATGAACAATCCATTCCTAATCCTTGTGAAATTGAACAATAGGAAATCTGATTGTTTCTTATAATACTCATATTCAATTATTCAAACTTTAGTTTACTTCATATGGAAACTTGAAACATGAATTTGATGTTTACTTTTATATGCCAGCAGTCTCCGAGAAAAGTGGGGAAAGTAAAGAAGAAAGGAGGTTATTTTGCCATTCTTCTCTCATTTTCTAGTTTTTTTAGCCAAAAGATGAAAACAGATGGAATCACTGTGCCATGAGGATCATGTCAGCCTATGTACCATTAGTTTTGGTTTCCCAAAAAAATATTAGAACCCTGCTGTTGAACCAATTTATTTTTCCCTCAAAGCAATGAAGGGAAAATGAAATTTAAATCCAGTGGTAGACATGAGAAGACACAAGAGTCTGTGCTGTCCCAATGTCGGGGGACACGTACGTTCCCCGGGGAAATTCCGTCGGGTACGCGGAATGACCAAAGTACCCACGAAACAAATAAATTCCGCAAGGGATTAAGATTTTGTAACTCACATAGTGAGTATAATGAGTGAGGAGGGCAAAGACTTAAGAGAATGAAGCCATTCCGTGCAAAAAGAACGGCGCAGGGAGCCACAAGCAAGACACAAAAGCACCAAACATACGTGGGAAACGTCGTTTTCCCCTCTTCCACGTGGATTAAATGAACAATGGGGGCTATTTATAGGGGCCGCTCCCCCATTCTCTCCATAGGGGGGTTTGGATTGGATCAAATCTCTACTTGGGGGGGTGGGGTTGGACTGGATCCAACCCCCAAGTAGTAGGAGTGAACATGGTTCGGTTTGGGATCATTTTTTTCCAAACCGAACCAAACCTAATTTGCTTATCAAACCGAACTAAACCAAACCGAAAAAATTCGGTTTGGTTCGGTTTCAAACCGAATTTTCATATTTTATTATAATATATATAAATTTAATGACTTACATGTATATAAAATAAAAATAAAAATACTTATATTTTGTATGTTTTTATGTGTATATAATTAAAATTTTAAATATTTTTTTATATATTTATAATATATAATCGGTTTGGTTCGATTTCACACATTATGAAACCAAACCGAACTGAATTCGGCTTCAAACCGAACCAAACTAAACCGAACCGAACAGTTCAGTTTGGTTTTTCGGTTTGAACCGAATTATGAACAGCCCTACCAAGTAGGGGGTTTGGACCGACGGATCAAACCCCTACTTGGTGTTTGGTCCGAATCCAACCCCTACTTAGAGATTTGGACCGGATCCAACCTCCCCTAGGGGCTTTTGGGCCATATCCCTCTTTGGGCAGTTTTGACCAGTCAATACCCTGGGTTGGGTCCATTGGACTGGATGGAGCACTGGGTTATGGGGTTTTGCCCTGATTAAATTCCCACAAGAGGTCTCCTACCCCAATTAAAACTCTTAAAATGGGCATGTTACCCCCAATTAAATCCCACTCGAGGGATGAAGGTCGGATGGTTGTATCATGGATTGGTTGTCCGATGAGAGCGCCAAGATAAAATTCTTGACGAATACGACCCAGATGGGTCAACAGAAAGCTTATGACGGTGCGAAGACGTGGAAACATAATATCTTCTTCAAGGTCGTGAAAGTAACATCTGGGCCGGTTGTCCGGCAAATGGGTTCATTCTGAGCGGGAGATATCCCATCAACGATGCGGCCGACTTTAATGGAGCTCAGCCTAAAGGTCCAGTTGTGCCAAAGGAAGATGAAGATGTGACAATCGTCACTGCCGTAACGACAACCATTACTGCAACAATGACAACAACTACAATGAAAGTCGCTTAGCAGTGGACTTCCACATCCAAGAATTCCCTTGTGGCAAGTGCATCAAATTTGAAGAAATCTCCTTCTCACTTATACTAAGTATCCAAATGATGGGTTGGGTGAGCAGTGAGAAGGTCATCTACAAGGGTTGACTTCCCTTCTTTCCTTCATCGAGGGGTTTCTGGACTAGATACACCCCCAATTGGGGGGTTTAGATTGGATCCAACCCCCAATGGCGGGGGGGTTGGACAAGATCCACCCTCAATTGGGGGGTTTCAGGGTTGGCAGTATCGGCCTGTGTAGTTGAAAACGCGCCTAGGTGAGCCCCTAGGCGGTGAGGCGGGGCGAGGCGCCCGTCGCCCCCCTTGCGTCGTCCGCGCGCGTCGGCCGCCTCCGCGCGCCTCGCCCGCTCGCCGCTGCCGCTCGCGCCTACGGATCCGCGTATCGGGTCTCAAGACCCGTTAAAATACCCCGTCCGGGTATGTTAACCTCCCCCCCCACCCCCCCCCGAGGGTTTCGAGAGTCGTAACTGTGTCTTTTTTTTTTTGCCTTCGCTGCTTCCACCTCCAAGCGCGGCAGCGGCGACCCGACCCTGTCCTCCCTCCGGCGAGCGGCAGCGGCGACGGCTGCCTCCGGTGTGGTTGTAGCTTCTTCTGGCTTCATCCGGCGTGCGGCAGCAGCTTCCTCCGGCGTGCGGCAGCGGCTCCAGCTTCCTCCGGCCACTCTCACTCTTTGTATGTCCACTCTCTCACTCTCTCCGATCTCTCACTGTCTCTCCACTCTCTCCGATCTCTCTCTCTCACTCTCTCTGATCTCTCTCTCACTCTCACTCTCTCCACTCTCTCCACTCTCTCACTCTCACTCTGTTCACTCTCTCCGATCTCTCTCTCTCACTCTCTCCACTCTCTCACTCTCCGATCTCTCACTCTCACTCTCTCACTGTCTCTCTGATCTCTCTCTCTCTCTCTCACTCTCTCCGATCTCTCACTCTGTCTCTCCACTCTCTCTCTCACTCTCACTCTCTCCACTCTCTCACTGTCTCTCTGATTTTAATTTTATTTTTTTATTAATTTATCGCCTCAAACGCCTCGGCCATCGCCTAGGCCTTTGAGGCGTGAGGCGCCCCCCTGGTCGCCTCGCTCGCCTCACGCCTCAGACTACATAGGTATCGGCCAAAACGTATTGGTTTCGGCTTGGATCGAAACCATTTCGGACCTACTCATTGTAGCAGGTCCGAAACTAAAAAAAAGGTTTTTAATGGTTTCAGGCAAAATTGATACCGGTTTCGCCCGAAACTTACAGGTGTCGACTTGAAATCGGATTGTTTCGGCCCGAAACCGTCCGGTTTAGGGGAGTTCACGTCCTGTTCTCCCTCAGAATCTTAGATCTGAGAGAGAAAGGTCCAGGGAGGCTGGGAGGGCTGCTGGCTGCTGCTGCAGGGTGAGGGAGAAGAGAGGGTTTGCTGCCGCCGCCGCCGCCGTCGCCGCCGCCGTTTCTTCAAGTTTGAAGGGTGTAGCTGCATTTTCTTGAGAGAGAGGTTGAGGTTTGTTTGTTTTTTATTTTTTTGGTTGCTTTGATAGTTTTTTTTTGTTGTAGGTTAGGTGCTCTTAAATATATTAATTTTAAACCATGAAATATGTTAAGACTCCAAATTAAGCCCTAATTAGTTCCTTAAATTTGGGACTTTTGTCTAATTAGGTTTAGTTAGAGTCAATTGAAGTTAAATTAAGCTTCATGAAGAATTTAGTGTGGGAGCATACTGCTAATTAAATTTTATGAAGGGTGATTAGGGTAAAATCGATAATTAAGTCATAATTAGTTACTTAAATTTGGGACTTTTGTCTAATTAGGTTTAGTTAGGGTCAATTGAAGTTCAATGAAGCTTCATTGAATAATTTAGGGTGGGAGCATGCTGCTAATTAAATTTTATGAGGAGTGATTAGGGTAAAATTGATAATTAAGCCCTAATTAGCTATTTAAATTTGGGGCTTTTGTCTAATTAGGTTTAGTTAGGGTCAATTGAAGCTCAATTAAGCTTCATTGAATAATTTAGGGTGACAGTGGTGAGGACACCCGAGCGCGGACCCGATTCGACTCGACCCGCGTTTATCGCCGTCGGAGACGACCAGCAGCGACATCGGCATCCTTATGGCTTGATGATGACACATAGCACATTGATGTATTTTTCTTTTGATTATTTGATATTTATTTGAGAGAGAGGCTCATTTGGGGCCCATTTGATGTATTTTCTATTTATTGTGTATTTTTGGGTGCGATTTTAGCACTATTTTAGGTCTAAGGGACATTTTGGTATTTAGCCTTGTGAGGAGACCACTACGGTTTTCCTCCAATATAAATACTCTTGTAACTCCACCTTTTTGAGGGATGATGAAAGATAAAAAAATTTTGAGATTGTGAGCCGCCGTTGCCTTGTCTTCCTCCTGCGATGGGAGTTTGAGGGGGGGCGCGAAGCCCTAGGGCGTGAAGCCCCACCCCATCGCGCGCCTGTGGAAACTTCCCCCCCTCCACGTATCTCTCTCCCCGTTCGAACCCACCCATCCAACATTTATTTCCTTCCCCTCTCCTCCACGTGCTCCGCAACCCCGCGAACCCTTCACGTAAGTTCCCGTCCCCACGCCCACCTCCTTCACACCATTTCTTCCCCCCTCCTGCTTCTTCTGCCCCTTCACTGTGAACCTGAACCGCGGCGAGCGTTCCCCACCCCTCCACCGGTCCGTGCTACTCCTCCCGCCAGCCTCACCCCACCCCCGGCACCGGCGGCCACCATCGCCCTCCCCACCACCGGTCGACGACGGTGGTTCCCGTCAGCCCCCGCCGCGACGCCGAAGCCCTCCCTCGCCGCGGGCCTCGCCTGCAGCCCGTCTGTGAGCCTGGCCCCCGCCGCGGTCGCCGCCGCCCGTTTCGCCCTGCTCCGCCTGGGCCCTGCGAACGGCCCGCCGCCCTGCTGGCCAAGCAGCCCGCCACAACCGCCGCCTACTGCCCCCCCTTCCTGTCGTTCGCGGCAGCACCGGAGGGAGCCCGCCACCGCCGCCGTCCATCCCACAACGCTGCAGAGAACCCTGCCGCGGCCGCCCTCCATCGCGGGCCACACCTGTGGCCAAGTCAGCCACAGCAACACCGCCACGGCCGTCCGCCTCCGCTCGCGAGGCCACCGGCACCTCCACGGCGCTTTTGCCCGTTTCTGCACCTCGAGGCCTGCTACCCATCCGTGACAGGCTCACCTTCGGGCGCTGCCCAGCAACTCTAAAGGCGCCACCAACCCGTCGGCCAACTGCTCGTGGCCTCACCACCCAGTCGCAGCGCCCCCGGCTCGGCCCGTTAACATCCCTGCTCTGCCCTGACCCCGCCAGAAGCTCCCTCCCGGCCCGCCAGCCACCTCCAGTGCAGCCAGCAGTTCGTGGTCCGTCGTCCGCATCCGCCGGCCCACCGGTTTCAGCCGCCACAGCGACAGCTCAACCCCGCAGTCGTCTGCCCCTCTTCTCGATCTACGCAGTCTCAGTTGGTGCTCGCTCTTCTGCGAGTAGGTCAGTACGCGGAGCCCGTTCCAATTTACTTATTTAGTATCCATGTTATTTCTGCCGCCGTATGTGAGTTAGAACGCCTAGCTCGTACATTATTATCTTGCCGGTTGTGAGCTTGTGAGTGTTATCCTATCCTGAAGCATACCGATTTGATTATGTTAATTGTGTGTGATTGATACCCTAGGCCCTGGTAGTTCTATCTACCGTTCGGTTCGACGTTTCCCCGCTGCGAGGGACGGTTTCTTAGTGTGTAGCTACTGTTATTTAGCGTAATTCATCTCTTGGCGCTCGAGTACACATCGGGTTATTTGTCGAACAATTGTAACGCATTTGCTGATCTCGTTAGTCACCTAGTCGGACTCGTTCGAGTACACCGTCCCGCGTCAGTCTTGGTATCAGAGCCTAGGTCGGCAGTCTAGGTTGTCACCACTTTGTCACTTCATGTCTTGCATTTATTGTTAGTTCATTTGCATCGTTTAAAAAAAAATTGCATAAATTTCGCATCATAGTGTGTCAGTGCATCGTAGTTTAGCCACATTTGTGTTTTATGCCCACTCGTAGCGGCGCTGAGTATCACTTGTCAGCGCCGATGTCAGGTTCACACCAGAGTGTGTCAGGAGCTCATGCGGATCCTCCAGGAGGTCCTAGCTTGACCGAGTTAGTGTCCCAGCTCAGGGCTGAGATACAGATGATAGATCCTCGCCTCGTTGAGGGGCTGGCAGGCATTGAGGATAGGGTCACGGAGTCTGACCATACCGTCCAGGGGATGGTTGGTCGCATCACCGCTCTAGAGGGAGCCATCTGAGATCAGAGGCGCGACTGGCCAATAGATCGCCCTCAGCCGCAGCGCCCACATCCCCAGGTAGTGCCTCGACACCCGCCCCTTAGGGTTGCCCCCGCTGATGACCGACATGGTCGAGTTGAGGATTTTGATGGAGAGTCCGTTGAGGAGGAGGTGGGTGAGACTCCTAGGGCCCCCGCTGCCCGGGGGTACATGAGGTTTGATAGGAGGCGTGATTTGGACTTTGATGATGAGCGGAGGGCACCCCGAGACCGGGACCAGGATATTCGGAACGCCCGCATCGAGGCTCCCAGCTTTAATGGTTCCTTGGAGCCACAGGTTTATCTTGACTGGGAAGCCAAGATGAACCCCTATTTTGATTGGATGGGGATGTCCGACCCTAGGCGAGCCTTCTTCGCCAAGACGATGTTGAGAGGTCGTGCTTTGACTTATTGGACGAACCTTGAGGATCGTCTTGCGCAGCGATTTGAGGAGCCTATCGACTCATGGGAGGAGATGAAGGCGAGACTCCGGGAGAAGTACGTCCCCGTGACGTACCGACACCGGTTAATTGACAGATGGCAGAGCATCACTCAGGGTACCCGATCTGTGTCGGAGTATATCGATGAGTTTGACGAGCTTCTATTGAGGTGTGGAGCTCGTGAGGAGGGCGCGTTGACCCTTTCCCGATTTCGGAGGGGACTTCGTCAGATTTATTAGCAAGAGCTATTCCGTCAGCGTGTGACTACCGTTGATCATGCCTACCAGGTAGTACGTGAGATGGAGCAGTTCGAGTTAGAGAGTGAGCCTCCACCTCGGGTGAGGCCCCCGTATCAATGCACCTTCGAGCAGCGTGCTGTGCCCATGCCATCCCAGAGGGGCCCACCTTTCAGACTCCTTGAGGCCCCACGCCAGGATCTTCCCCCTCGCCCACGTCCTTTTCCCGTGAGAGAGCCTGTGCCAGCCTTACCTGCCCCTCCCACTCGCCCTCATACTATTGCACCACCTGTCAGGCGAGATGACAAGGGGAAGGCCCCTATCGTGGGAGGTTTGCCCCAGGACGGCGGTTCCCGTAGCCGCTGTTATCGTTGTCAGGGGTTTGGTCACTATGCCTCTTCTTGTCCTACGAGGACCCTAGCCATTGAGAGTGTTGATCATGAGGAGCCTCCACCGGCCCTAGTAGGGGTGAGTTATGAGGCTGGAGTTGACATGGCTGATGAATTTTAGCTAGATGAGGGAGCAGTCGGCTGCATCTAAGAGGTGGGCACCGAGGATGTGCCGAGTGATGATAGGCTTGGGGTCGTTCGTTGTATTCTGGCCCAGCCGAGGGAGAGCGATGACTGGCGTCGTATCACGATCTTCCACACCTACAGCCGCCTAGGTGGTAAGGTGTGCAAGGTCATCATTGATAGTGGGAGTTGCATTAATGCAATCTCCACCGGGACCGTTACACGCCTTGGGTTGACACCTATGGATCATCCTCACCCTTACCAGGTGTCTTGGGTGGATGCGACTTCTATTCCAGTTCGGTCGAGATGTCTCGTACCGATACTCTTCCACCCATATGAGGACCAGATTTGGTGCGATGTCTTGCCCATGGAGGTCGGGAGTATTATCTTGGGCAGGCCATGGATATTTGATGTGGATGCGACCCTCTATGGTCGGTCCAACGTTTGTGTCTTCGAGCATGGCGGCCAGCGTATCACCTTACACCCCTCCCGACCACGAGCTCCTACTACCCCTCAGGGGAGCACAACGCCCAGTGCCGTGGCTGCTGTTGGCGCACCTCAGTCCCGCACCGTTGTTGTAGCTGATACTACGCAGCAGGGTCCGACTGTCGTTCCTAGAGTTTCCCCGCCTAGCGGCACCCCTACACCTCGTGTCTCTATCCTAGGTACCCCATCTTCCAAGACCCTTCAGTTGATCACCGCTCGGGAGTTTGAGCAGGAGCTCCCCGAGTGTGACACCATCTATATCTTGGTGGGGAGAGAGGTTACCGATGTGATCGTTGAGGAGACTTCGAGCGAGCATCCTGTTGAGATTGCCTCACTCCTCCACGAGTTTGTAGATATCTTCCCCGAGGACCTTCCGGATGGATTACCTCCGATGCGTGATATCCAGCACGCTATTGATTTGGTTTCGGGGTCTACGTTACCCAACCTGCCGCACTATCGCATGAACCCGGTTGAGCATGCCGAGTTACAGAGGCAGGTGGAGGAGTATCTGAGGAGGGGCTCCATGAGGGAGAGCTTGAGCCCCTGCGCCGTTCCCGCACTGTTAGCTCCAAAGAAAGATGGCACTTGGAGGATGTGCGTGGATAGCCATGTGATTAATCGCATTACGATGAAATATCGTTTTCCCATTCCCCGCTTGGATGACATGTTGGATATGATGGCGGGAGCCACAGTGTTCTCAAAGATTGATCCGAGGAGTGGCTATCATCAGGTCAGGATCCGACCTGGAGATGAATGGAAGACGGCCTTCAAGACGAAGGACGCGCTTTATGAGTGGTTGGTCATGCCCTTCGGGCTGTCCAACGCCCCTAGCACTTCTATGCGGCTGATGACCCAGGTGGTGCGACCATTCATTGGTGTGTTCCTGGTCGTATATTTTGATGACATTCTTATATAGAGCCGCACTAGAGAGGATCATGTGGGTCACCTACGCCAGGTGTGCCTCACCCTTCGTCAGGAGAGTTTATATGGCAACCTTAAGAAATGTGCCTTCTTGACCGATCATGTTACTTTCTTGGGGTTTATCGTTTCACATGAGGGTGTCTCCGCTGACCCGGAGAAGATCGGGGCGATTGTAGAGTGGCCTGAGCCGCAGACCATCCATGATGTGCGCAGCTTTCATGGCTTAGCCACTTTCTACCGTCGATTCATACGCGGGTTCAACACCATTACGGCTCCTATTACAGACTGCATTCGGAAGGGAGCTTTTATTTGGACGAAGGCCGCTGCTTCGACCTTTCGTGACATCAAGGAGCGGATGACTCATGCACCTGTACTTCGACTGTCGAATTTTTCGAGGGTGTTTGAGGTTTCTTGTGATGCTTCTGGTGTCGGCATAGGTGGAGTGTTGAGCCAGGAGGGCCACCCTATTGCTTACTTCAGCGAGAAACTGAATGATGCAAAGCTGAAGTACTCCACTTATGACAAGGAGTTTTATGCGGTAGTGCAGGCTTTGAGGTATTGGAGACATTATCTACTGCCGCATGAGTTTGTGTTGTACTCGGACCATGAGGCCCTCAGATTTTTCCATGCGCAGAAGAAGCTCAACCCCCGACACAGTCGATGGGTAGAGTACCTTCAGGCCTATACATTTGTCCTCAGGCATCGGGCGGGCGTGGAGAATCGTGTGGCCGACGCCTTGAGTCGTCGATCCTTGTTCTTATCCATGGTCCACACGGAGGTTACGGGGTTTGAGAGGCTCCGAGAGGAGTATCCCGATTGCCCGGATTTTGGTCCGATTCACGTTGCGCTCCAGCTAGGACCCTCTAGAGTGTATAGCGATTACATCCTTCAGGAGAGTTATCTTTTTTTCGGGGGTAGGTTGTGTGTCCCGCGGACCTCTGTCCGCAAGTTCTTGATTTGGGAGGTTCATGCGGGAGGTCTCGTCGGCCACTTTGGCCGGAACAAGACCATTGAGTTGGTGGAGTACCGATTCTTCTTGCCCAGCCTGAAGCGTGATGTGGCCCAGTGCCGCATTTGCGCCATGGCTAAGCAGTGGAGGCAAAATACCGGTTTGTACACTCCTCTCCCTGTGTCAGATCGTCCGTGGCAGGACGTTAGCATGGATTTTGTCTTAGGGTTGCCACGTACGGTCCGTCGGCACGATTTCATCATGGTGGTGGTTGATAGGTTCTCCAAGATGGCTCACTTTATCCCCTGTGCCCGGACCTCCGATGCGTCGAAGGTAGCCCGTCTCTTTCTAGCTGAGATTGTCCGTCTGCATGGGCTACCCAAGACTATTGTGTCGGACAGGGATGTGTGATTTGCGAGCTATTTTTGGAAGACCCTATGGCATCTTATGGGCACCAAGCTCAAGTTCTCCACCGCTTATCATCCCCAGACCGATAGGCAGACTGAGGTAGTTAATAAGAGTCTGGGTGACTTTTTGCGATGTCTAGTTGGAGAGCACGAGCGAGGTTGGGATCTGATCTTACCATTAACAGAATTTGCGTACAACAACTCGGTTAATAGGTCTACTGGCATGAGTCCCTTTGAGATAGTCACTGGCTATAGACCTAGGAGACCCATAGATCTTGTCCCCATGCCCCGTCAGGCCCGTGTGTCAGAGTCAGCCGAGTCGCTAGCTGAGCATATTAGGAGTCTACATGATAGCATTCGTCGTCACATTGAGGTCAGCAATGCAAACTACAAGAAGTCGGCAGATGCACACCGTCGGTCACAGGAGTTCCAAGAGGGTGATTACGTGATGATCAGGGTCAGACTTGAGCGGTTTCCCTCGGGATCCGTAAAGAAGCTACAAGCTCGGGGAGCTGGTCCATTCAAAGTGTTGAAACGTGTCGGGCCCAATACGTATGTTATAGATCTACCACCAGATTATGGTATCAGTCACACATTTAATATCTCAGATCTGGTGCCTTATCAGGACCCGACAGTGATTCCCAGTGATCCGTTCGAGCCTTCTCCTCCCCTTTTGAGTGACCCCACCCTTGAGTGCCCACCTGCGGCCCCAGTTACAGCACGGCGTGAGCAGATTGACCAGATACTGGATGAGCAGATTGTTACCTCACGGAGCGGAGCTTTCCAGCGCTACCTGGTTCGTTGGAGAGATCGGCCACCTACTGAGGACACGTGGATCACGCGCGAGGAGCTACAGCAGATCGACCCCGACCTCTTGGAGCGGTACCAGAGCGACCAGGACCCTTACTCGATAGGGTCGAGTTCTTCCCAGGCGGGGAGGATTGGTGAGGACACCCGAGCACGGACCCGATTCGACTCGACCCGCGTTTACCGCCGTCGGAGACGACCAGCAGCGACATCGGCATCCTTATGGCTTGATGATGACACATAGCACATTGATGTATTTTTCTTTTGATTATTTGACATTTATTTGAGAGAGGCCCATTTGAGGCCCATTTGATGTATTTTCTATTTATTGTGTATTTTTGGGTGCGATTTTAGCACTATTTTAGGTCTAAGAGACATTTTGGTATTCAGCCTTGTGAGGAGACCACTAGGGTTTTCCTCCAATATAAATACTCTTGTAACTCCACCTTTTTGAGGGATGATGAAAGATAAAAAAATTTTGAGATTGTGAGCCGCCGTTGCCTTGTCTTCCTCCTGCGATGGGAGTTTGAGGGGGGGCGCGAAGCCCTAGGGCGTGAAGCCCCACCCCATCGCGCGCCCGTGGAAACTTCTCCCCCCTCCACATATCTCTCTCTCCGTTCGACCACCCATCCAACATTTATTTCCTTCCCCTCTCCTCCACGTGCTCCGCAACCCCGCGAACCCTTCACGTAAGTTTCCGTCCCCACGCCCACCTCCTTCACATCATTTCTTCCCCCCCTCCTGCTTCTTCTGCCCCTTCACTGTGAACTTGAACCGCGGCGAGCGTTCCCCCCCCCTCCACCGGTCCGTGCTACTCCTCCCGCCAGCCTCACCCCACCCCCGGCACCGGCGGCCACCATCGCCCTCCCCACCACTGGTCGACGATAGTGGTTCCCGTCAGCCCCCGCCGCGACGCCGGAGCCCTCCCTCGCCGCGGGCCTCGCCTGCAACCCGTCCGGGAGCTTGGCCCCCGCCGCGGTCACCGCCTCCCGTTTCGCCCTGCTCCGCCTGGGCCCTACGAATGGCCCGCCGCCCTGCTGGCCAAGTAGCCCGCCACAATCGTGGCCTATTGCCCCCCCTTCCCGTCGTTCGCGGCAGCACCGGAGGGAGCCCGCCACCGCCGCCGTCCATCCCACAATGCTGCAGAGAACCCTGCCGCGGCCGCCCTCCATCGCGGGCCACACCTGTGGCCAAGTCAGCCACAGCAACACCGCCACGGCCGTCCGCCTCCGCTCGCGAGGCCACCGGCACCTCCACGGCAGTTTCGCCTGCTTATGCACCTCGAGGCCTGCCGCCCGTCCGTGACGGGCTCACCTTCGGGCGCTGCCCAGCAACTCTAAGGCGCCACCAACCCGTCGGCCGACTGCTCGTGGCCTCACCACCCAGTCGCAGCGCCCCCGGGTCGGCCCGTTAACATCCCTGCTCTGCCCCGACCCCGCCAGAAGCTCCTTCCCGACCCGCCAGCCACCTCCAGTGCCGCCAGCAGTTCGTGGTCCGTCGTACGCATCCGCCGGCCCACCGGTTTCAGCCGCCACAGCGACAGCTCAACCCCGCAGCCGTCTGCCCGTCTTCTCGGTCTACGCAGTCTCAGTTGGTGCTCGTTCTTCTGCGAGTAGGTCAGTACGCGGAGCCCGTTCCAATTTACTTATTTAGTATCTATGTCATTTCTGCCGCCGTATGTGAGTTAGAACGCCTAGCTCGTACATTATTATCTTGCCGGTTGTGAGCTTGTGAGTGTTATCCTATCCTGAAGTATACCGATTTGATTATGTTAATTGTGTGTGATTGATACCCTATGCCTTGGTAGTTCTATCTACTGTTCAGTTCGACATTTCCCCGCTGCGAGGGACGGTTTCTTAGTGCGTAGCTACTGTTATTTAGCGTAATTCATCTCTTGGCGCTCGAGTACACATCGGGTTATTTGTCGAACAATTGTAACGCATTTGCCGATCTCGTTAGTCGCCTAGTCGGACTCGTTCGAGTACACTGTCCCGCGTCATGGAGCATGTTGCTAATTAAATCTTATGAAGGGTGATTAGGGTAAAATTGATAATTAAGTCCTAATTAGTTACTTAAATTTGGGACTTTTGTCTAATTAGGTTTAGTTAGGATCAATTGAAATTCAATTAAGCTTCATTGAATAATTTAGGGTGGGTGCATGCTGCTAATCAAATTTTATGAAGGGTGATTAGGGTAAAATTGATAATTAAGCCTTAATTAGTTATTTAAATTTGGGGCTTTTGTCTAATTATCTCAATTCAGCATAATTTGAAGCTCAATTATGTTGAATTGCATTTTTTTTCATTGTATTTACAACTATGTATCTTTGACTGTCTTAATGCAGCATCATGCCTAGACGTGACCAAAGTCAGGAGTAGCAAGGGCAAGAGGATCCGGGGTGGGCCCACCTCTCCTTAGTTGATGCTAAGAGAAGAAAGTTAAATTCAATTATTGTGGTAAGGAGTTACATGGCGGAATTACTAGAGGAAAGTAACATTTGGCATGGGTAAGAGGAGAGGTGAAACAATGTGACAGATGTCCCCGAGAGGTCCGAGTGCCAGTGCCTTCTGGGCGAAAAGGAGAGGATGCAACAAAGGGCTGAAGATATGGCTGAAATTGATGAGGAGATTTCAGGCAGAAGGGTTAGGAGGGATGATGATGAGGAAGGCATTGAGGATTCTGATCCAGAGCTGACTGAAGCAAGAGAGCGTGAACAAGCCGCTCGAAGGAAAGGAAAGGCACCCATGGGTTCAGGGACCTACTCCAGTATAGCTGCACGACGTCCTGACACCAGAGCTGCCCCGCAGACAACAGGCCCCATGGACAGTTATCTGCACAGAAGGCCCCATGCTACACAACCTAAAATCAAGCAAGCATTGAGAGGGGTAAAAAAATCAGCAGAAGTTGTAGGGCATGTATTTAAAAGTATCTGCAAATGGTTTTTTCATGCAGGTGTCCCTGCACATGTAGCTTCAAGTTAATATTTCCAACCTATGCTAGATGCCATAGCAGATGCTGGCCTTGGCTTGAAGGCCCCATTACGTCGAGACATATACGGGCGTGGCCTTGAGGGAGAGGTTAAGTAGCTCCATGATTGGGTTGAAAGCTTCAAGCATATATGGATGGAGAGAGGATACACCATCATGTGTGATGGCTGGACTGGTACCACGAAGAAGTCCATGATTAACTTTTTGGTCTATTGCATCGAAGGTACAATATTTGTTAAATCTGTAGATGCATCAAATTATGAAAAAAATGTCAATTATTTGTTTCATTTGATGGATAAGATGGTAGACCAAATTGGAGAGGACAATGTTGTCCAAGTAGTGACTGATAATGAAGCTAGTTATAAGGCTGCGGGGAAGAAATTGATGCAGAAGCGCAGTCACTTATATTGGCTCCCATGTGCTGCACATTGTTTGGATCTGATGCTTGAAGACATAAGGGGGAAGGAAAAGCATGTGAAGAAGACAATTGACAAGGCACAAAAAATCACACAGTATATCTATGGCCATCGTAGGATATTGAATATGTTTAGGGAGCATGCAAGTGGGGGGGCGAGATATCATCTGTGCAGGGCCAACCAGATTTGTTTCGAATTTCATTTCTTTGGAGTCTTTGCACAGGTATAAGATTGAGCTCAATTCTTTCTACTTTATCCTTATAGATATGATCCATATTTGATTCAAATTTCATTTCTTTGGAGTCTCTGCACATGTATAAGAATGGGCTGAAAACTTTCATGTACCACAATGCCCTGCGAGAATACATAGACAAGTCTAATGTTGATGCTCAGATGGATTATTTTGATGTCTGTCATATCGTGGAAGACAACAAATTCTGGGACTGGGTCTCACGGTACATGAAAGTAGTCACACCCCTCGTGAAGGTCCTAAGAATGGTGGATGGCGATGAGAAGAATGATATGAGATATCTGTACGAGGCCATAGACCGTGCCAAATTAGAGTTGCAGGATTCGCTTCCCAGAGAATATGCAAAGTGGTGGAAAATTATTGACCATAGATGGGACAACACATTACACCACGACTTGCATGCAGTTGGTGAGTGATTAATTGTATTGATACATTGTTCTTTAGGTTATTTTATATCTAACATTTAGTTAACTATACACAAATGCATGTTATTTTCTCAACCCTCGATTTATGTACAATGTCAATGCACATGTTGATGGCGAGGTGCTGCAAGGCACTTTAAAAGTCATTGGTCGTTTATCGAGGACACTATAAAACAGACTTCAGGCCGAAGTAGAGGTTGGCCTGTATTGATTTTATCAATAAGACGTATAGAATTTACTTAAGTAGTTATGTTAATCTATTACTTTTATCTTTGTAGATGAACTACTATAGAATGAGGACTGTGACGTATTCTGACTCCCAATTACAATACGCTGTGGGAAGAGTGAGCCTAGGTATACTTTATCTTTGTGCTTTCTTAACCTCATTATGTATTAGTACATCGTGGAGAATTGATCTTTATTTACATCTTACATTTATTTGTTTATGGTTGGTGGAACAGCTGACTGGTGGATAATGGTGAACAACTGAGATGTGGGCAATAATGCATTGGCTTTCATTGCAATTAGGGTGCTCAGTCAAACAACATCAGCAAGCCAATGTGAAAGAAATTGGAGCACGTTCAGCCTTATACATTCAAAGGTTCGCAATCGGCTAAAGGTTGAACAGTTAGAAAAATTAGTTTACTGTCACTACAATATGAGGTAATAAGGAACATGAAGTTAAGACAACAGTTGAGGGACAAACGCGTCGCAGAGGATGCAACTCCAGAAATTGATGTGGACGCTTTATTTGATGATGACAATCCCTTGCAGTTTTGGGTGGAGATACGAGAGCAGGTTGATGAGTCCGTTTTTGATGTTGATGATAGAACATGGGCAGAGGGCATACTAGATGAAGATGAACTAAAAGATCCAGAATTCAAAAGAGCAACAAAGAGGGCCAGAGATACTCATGCGCACCAGAGAAGGGATCCAACTTTATTTGTTCATGACACTGAGGAGCAGCCTGAGTTTGAGCCAGTTAGACACTCAGAATCAGATAGGCCAGTCACTCCTAGAATGGTCAAGGCACCTCCATCCTTAAGAAGAAGTACATCAGTGCATGAGTTAACTGAGAGGACTAGTTGATGTGACACAACCTAGGACTTACCAAGCAAGCACAATTGGCATTCAAAACGGACCGATAACGGCGACCGCTCACCCGATGCTCACCAAGACCCGGGGTAACTTGACAATGCCAAGTGGAGGATGTGTGGGCTGGGCCCTTGCTGGTAGAGGGCCAGCAAGGCCAAGGATGTTCCCCCAAGGGTAGGGCTGCCCAATTCAAGGGAGCCAACGTTGTGCCAAGGGCACGGGTACACGCCTCTCCCCACGGTGATCGCTTGAAGCAATGGAGCTTAAGGATCGAGCCCTCACTCTCATGGCCAGCGGAACTATGAACTAATATTGAAAGAACAAGCACAAAATTAGAGCTAGGTTGGAGCACTTACTCGACCGATTTGAAGAAACCGGTCCCGCTCGGAGACGTGGGCGAGCTGGGAGGCGTGGGTTCCCCACACGCCGCGCCGGAGAAGCTTGACCTGTTTAAAGTGTTACAGCACTACACCTCTCGCAGGATGGGGATCTTGGGGTGGGGACAAATTGTTATTACATCCAAAACTACCTCCACACAGGGAGGGGCCTTCAGCCGGCCAAGCGGGGAGGGGCGAAACCGAGCTAGAAGCTAACAAGGAAACCGATGCCGATTCTGTCCGCTTCCTGTGCTTCAGGACAGACAGTTGGATATCTTGACGCTGCGACCACTCCAGATTTTTGTTGATGACGAAACCAGTTGGAAATTCTTTGTAGCTGGGTCGGGATGATGCCTGAATTTTGTTGATTTCTTTGGTCACCGGTGCTGGTCGGGGTAGAGGCTCGAACAGGGTGGCAGGTCTTTAGTTCGGACTGCTTCGGGTTCACAACAGCAGGAAGCAGAGGTTGATACAAGCGCTCCAGAGCTCAGAATCAGGCACCGCCGGAGTCGTTGGAATCGTCGATGAGTCCTCTTCGAAGCGAGACCAACGGGGATGCCAAACGTTGTCGGAGTAGACCGGTAGAACTCGAACAATGAGGGGGGGTCGGAGCAGACTGATAGGAAGCAGAACCGCGCACCAGGAGGAAGAAAATGAGAACTTTTGATTCCGGGCGCCAAACAGAGCTCCGCTTCTTGATTCTGGAAGTAGACTTGTCGAAGAAGCTCCCGGCCAAGCCTCACCTCCAGATCTTCAAGAGAGTGGTCGTGGTAGCTTCAGGAGTCAGCTTCAGGTTGCTCTTCAGGGAGGAGATGCGCAGTCGGGGAAGAACGACTGCTCAGGATGGCCCCGAACTCAGAACATGATGAGACCACCGCCGTTGCGAAGTAGACTGGACGACGATTCCACTGGTATATGGTATGCCCTCTAAAGCTTCCAGGTGAATATGTGGCAGCCTCTGCAACTCGGCACTCTTTTGCTGCCTGCGAACTGAGAACTATAGGTTGAAGATGATGGAGGGGAAATGGGGTATATGGGAGGGGAAATGGGGGTGGTTGAGTGTGGGGAGAACCCTGGCTGTGAGGGGGTCTAGGAGGGGGTGTTCCAAGGTGTGGGAGGGGAGGAATGAGGTCTGGAAGGTGGTCTAACAGGTGGTGGGAGGAGGAGCTGCGAATTTGGTGTTGGGAGGTAGAGGGAAAGGGTATTTGAAAATGGGTTTAAAGGTGGGATTAATTTTTGGTCTTGGGGATGGGAAGAGGTGTGTGGGGAAGGTAAATGGGGCTTTGGAGATGGGGAATTCTCCCTTGGGAGATGAGAGGGAGGCTTGGGGAAGGGGAGTGGGTGGTTGGTGGTTGGAGGGTGGAGTGGGGAGTGATGGAATCTTCCTTGGGGCTGGGGTGGAGTTAAGGTGGGGTGATGGGGAGTTGGGGATGAGTTATTGGAGGGGGGGGAAGAGAGAGAAAGGTGGTTGGGAGGGGAGGAGAGAGAAAGGGGCGCAGGTTTTAGAGAGAGAAAGTGGAGGAGAGAGAAAATAGCTTTCTAGAGAGAGAGGTAGAGAGAGAGAGGGGGGGATAGGGGCTTCTCACCCACTCAATTGGCTTCTCACCAAAAGAAGAAGATTTAAGTTGGACACTAGAAAATTCAAATATTCTTTCATTGATTTCAAATGGGGGGAATGGGGTCCTATATATAGGCAACCCACATTTTACAAAAAGTCCCTGACTCTTGCAACAATGACAAATAACCAAGGGAAGGGGGGGGGGCGCCCTTGGGCCTAGCCCAATGAATTGGGCCCATAAACTAATCTATCAACCTAATGACACTTAATCCTAGGTAAATGACTCATTAACCTAGGTACAAGACTCAAATAAAAGGAAAATTATATAATTATGACTCAAAGAAAATATGAAAATTACATGAATTGACTAAGGAAAATGTGATGGACACATTGGAACCATGCTAGCGAGCAACCGGGGTTTTGAAAATATGAAGGGCGAGAGATGCCCCCATCACTAGTGCTGCTGCTTGAGAGGACCCGGCAATTGAGCAGTTGAAGCAGATTTATGTGAGGCACACGCCAAGGGGAAAATGACTCATGTCAAAGATGGAAGAAATGATCACATCAAAAAAGGAAAAAACATCCCCAAAGATTAAAAGGCGACTGGTTTCTTATGGTTCTGATGATGATGATGATCCCAATGCAACTGCAAGTGCTACTACTGGCGGTGGCACATATGGTGCTACTTCCTCCTTCCACGCAGACACAGGCAGAGGATACAGTCATAGTGAAGGAGGATATGATTCACAGAGTCAATATGGGCATCCATCAGGTTATGGAGGTGGCCAACAAGAAGCAGCCATTTATGGGTGGGGTCATCAACCAGAATTCTAGTTTCATCCAGTTCCTCTTTTCATCCTCAAGATTCTTATGCTGATTCTGGATTCCAATCAAGCCAATAACCTTACACTCCAAGAGGGATCCAAAGAGGAATGCAGGACTTGGCTACCTCATTATTTGGTTATAGTGAATATACATAATACATGTAACCTTTTTATGGGTATCAACATCAGAAGTCAGACGATGAGGGAGAATGTTCTTCTAGTTATTATCCATATTAGTGCATCATCATTTAGATAAGGATCATTTAATTTATATTAGTTTAACATGTTCAATGTCTACTTCATGTTTATTGCACTTAATCCAACTTTTTTACAGTCAAATGCATGTCTAATGAATTTTTTGATTTTTATGTGATTATTTATATTTTTTCGATTTGTTTCTGATTTTTTTGATTTATTTTAATTTATTTTGAACCTTTTCACTGGGTTTCGCTCAGTTTCGGCCGAAACCGAAATCGAGTCTGAAACTGACACTGCCATCCCTGGGGGTTTGGACCGGATCCAACCCTCAACTAGGGGGGGGGGGGGGTTGGACCGGATCCACCCCCAACTGGAGGGTTTGGAACGGATCCAACCCCCAACAGGGGGGTTTGGACCGGATCCAACCTCGCACGGGGGTTTTGACCGGGCCCAACCCCACATGGAGTTTTGGACCAGATCCAATCCCTACATGGGGGGTTTGGACTGGGTCTAACCCCTACATGGAGGTTTTGGACCGGATCCAATCCCCACATGGGGAATTTGGACCGCATCATCCCCATATGAATGGTTTGGACCGGATCACTTTCCCCAGGTGAATGGTTTGGATCGGATCCACTTTCAACTGTCCGAGGACTCTATAAATGCCCCCTAGTGGGACCCAGGGGGACACAAAGACTGAACGTAGGAGAGCGCAGGAGAGAGAAAAATTACTTGGGTTTGTGCTAGTGCTTCTGAAGGCCCATCCTTGGGTTTTGCTTGTGCTTGTGTTTGTACTATGTTGTGCTCGTGCCACGAGGGTATGACATAAAAAGATCCCTCTCTTGGCCCGTGTACATCATAAATTCCTATGTGATTTATGTAATTCATGTATTTATTTGGAGAAATGATGTCATGTCCCTCAAACTTCTAATTTTGTACAAAGGCCCTTGCAAGCCTTGTGATTGTGTAAACGCCCGAGATATGTCTGGGAAATATGTACAAGTTCTGATTGTCCACGTAAAAAAGGGTCTTGTACAGCCTAAAACTTGTCGAGAAAACTCTGCGATTATAGATATTATTGCAATGTCATGTACTTTCTCCAATGATTTATAAACATATGTTTGTGACCGTGTGAGCCCGCGGTTCTTCGAGATTGCATGAATGCTCCTGTTATGGGACACTATCTCTCGCATCATGATTAAATGGCGATGGATGTTCTAGACCGAGTTGACCTTGCGGGGTCAAATGGCAAACAAATTATAGGCTTTAACCTGTAGATTACATGCTGGGTACAAAGGTCACCAAGCACCTCAATCTACATAGCCACATCGGATGGGCTTGCAAAACTTTTCTAAAAATCCCAAACACTTCCAACAGTCGGCATAGCGCCGTATGGCATGACGCCTGCTGTTATGCCTTCAGCATTATGATTGATGTTGTGTAGGTTAACGATTTTTTTCGGCAGTTAATCAAGGGTATTCGGACTAGTACTGATGTAAATAAGCACCGACTGCGGTTAGTGGGGAATTGTCTAATACTCGAATCTTAATCGTCTGATAAACCCAATCCATGGAATAAATAACGCACATGCCATGGCTGGCTCCTACGCACATATGTTCAATAAACGAACGTTTCCGTTCTTTTATTTTGAACCCCAATTTTATTCTTTATTTATTTTCTGTGAGTTTAACACCTACACACACACATGGTGACTCTCTGTTTCTGTCTCTTGTGCTATTTGAGGAACCAGATGAGAAAGGTTCTCTTGGAATAATCCTAAGATTTGATTTTATTTTTCAGCTTAAAGAAATTGAAATTGAATAGTCTTCATAATTAATGTCTTAAATCCATTGAAGTGAATTGTTGTTTCTATTGTTCACATACTGAAATGCATAGCTTAAAAAATTATTTATTTTCATCTGATAAACACCCTCATACTTGAAGAAACAATTGCAAACATTTTATTTCTCAAGAAGGTAGTTAATGACCTTTGTATATAAATTCAGTTTGAGACATGGGCAGCTTTTAGTTGGTTAGAACTTTCAACATAGTTATCACAAGTTCACTGATAATGGCAGGATGGTCGGATCAATGCACTATATTCAACACCGTCCATTTATGCTGATGCAAAATATGCAGAAAATGTATCATGGCCATTGAAAATTGATGACTATTTTCCGTAAGGAAGCCTTACTATTCTTCTGAAATAATTACTGACTTGGAAGTCCTTCTACAGTTATTTTATTCATTGTCACTTTATTGACATTTTGCAGATATGCTGACCAACCAAATGCTTACTGGACTGGCTATTTTAGTAGTCGACCAGCATTTAAACGATATGTCCGCATGTTAAGTGGATATTATTTGGTATAATGCTTACAGAGCTTGTCTCACATTTGAATTTTTTTGTTTTGATGACATATGCTTATCTAGTAGTAACTGAAGTGTAATATTAATTATATCTTATTTAGGCAGCAAGGCAGCTAGAATTCCTGGTGGGGAGTCAGTCAGCTGGCCCATCTACATTCAGACTTGGAGATGCCTTGGGAATTGCTCAGCATCATGATGCTGTAAGTGGTACAGCAAAACAGCATACGACAAATGACTATGCAAAACGCCTTGCAGTGGGAGCATCTGAGGTTCGTTTTGAATTGCAAGTTCTTTGGATTACAAGTTGGATGCCTGTTTTCTTGAATAACTAGTTGATGCTTTCTA
Source organism: Amorphophallus konjac (assembly GCA_022559845.1). Taxonomy (NCBI): domain Eukaryota; kingdom Viridiplantae; phylum Streptophyta; class Magnoliopsida; order Alismatales; family Araceae; genus Amorphophallus; species Amorphophallus konjac. The sequence continues at coordinate 241,714,473 of CM040128.1, forward strand.
ACTGTACTCTGTCAAATGTTGAATGATGTTACGTAGGCAGAAACAGTTGTAAACCTAGCCCTATCATGCTTAACTAATTCAGCTTCAAGCAAACAATGTACACCTGGAGCAGTAAAACTTAGCCAGGTAACACCAGCCTCATTCATAACTTTTTTGTATTTTTGGATATCTATGTCATTTTTAGACTGATAATGCTGCCCTGGATAACACTTCAAGCTAGGAGAGGTATATTTTGGATTTTTTTTTTGAAAGTGGGTGGTACCACTGATGTATAAATGAAGAGAAATTTACAAGTATAGGCTGTCTCAAACCAAAACAACCCCAAAACCTATTCAAAAGAGCTCCACACGGAGATCGTGGATCCACCTAACCCCTTAAACAGCCAAAAAGAGAAGTAAGTGAATCTACATTACAAAGAGTGATCGCCCATTCCTTTACTCTATTACAAATATACATTATCTTAAATAAAATATAGATGGTGCCCTGTGCATCTCATTAATGAAGCAATCACATGCAGGTGTATATAGCTATCCCATATGCCACCATACAATTGGTGTTTGAACTGTCCAAAATGGATAAAAGTTTTAAGAAATGAACCCAATGCTGGGATAGGTTGGGATACTTATGATATTTGTCAGTAGATGTATGCATTGGTTCAAATTTCATGTTCCCCCGACTTGTGGACTCTCTTAAAGTGTCCAGCAGAAAATAGACACTAAATTGCAATTTGGATACTATTTCATGACCTTTGTCAATTATTTTGGGAGGAAGAAAAGATAGTTTTGGGAAGGTTCAGTGTTGAGTCTTGTGCATCTGGGGTGGGATAGCATTGAGGAAGGTGTTCTTAGTATTTGGATTGTATGTAAGTGAGTTTTTTTTCTTTTTTATGGAGTAACTTGTTGGTTTACACCTGTATTCTTGTATCTCCAATCTGATATTGTCCACTTCCAGAAAAATCATGAATCTCCAAGGCCCTTTACATCTGTTTAGTTTGTAGGCTTTCTGAAAATTAAAAAACAGGGATTTCATCATTGAGTAATACCCTAAAACTGAGTTCCAGGATAATTAAATTTTATTTGTTAATTTGATTTCCTTAGATAAGTGATTACCTCTGCCTTCCTGCAAACAAGAAATGGTTCATTTTAACGGCTATGGATACGCCTATTTTCTCGTTCAGAATATTGATTGCTTGATTACTACAACTAATGCCTCATTTTGCAACAGAATATGGTTAAACTTCAGATGGTTGCAAATGAGTTTTAGTCAACATCTTCATTTGTTTATTCAGATAATTATGGTCTCAGGTGAAAGACTGTTTGGACGCACACGGAATTTTTTGAAAGATAAATAAATAAATGATTTTTATTTATTTTGGTGTTCATTTGTCGAACACATGCACATTTATGAGCCATTTACATAGTATGTGCACCATAAGATTCTGTGGGCTTAATTTGTCAGATAATTTTGGGTTCGGGTGTTGGACAATTCTCCACTGACCGCAGTCAGTGTTTATTTATATTGGCTTAACGTCTGAACACCTTTGATTAATTGTCAGAGAGAACCAAACACCTTTATGACTTTGGTCATGATGTTAGGGAGATGCACTTGCATTAACAACTTTTCGACCCTTGGATAGAACGATGACCACTGTTGGCAGTATCGGCCGAAACCGATCCGAAACCGGACCCTAACACTGTAGCAGGTACGAAACCTATTAAATAATAGTTTTTTAATGGTTTCGGACGAAATCATTAAAGGTTTCGGCCGAAACTGACCTGTTTCGGTCCGAAACCGTCTAGTTTTGGCCGAAACCAGAGAGAATTACTATTTTTTTTAATTTTTTGAATGGTTTCAACCGGTTTCGGCCGAAACCGAAACCGGTACGTATCGGTTTCAGTACCGGCCGAAACCGGTACGTATCGGTTTCGGTACCGGCCGAAACCGGTACCGAAACCGATTCTGCCATCCTTAGATGATACATCTCAGAATGACTCTAATCCCTGAATGGACATTTATACAATTTCAAGGGTATGTTTGTAACTCCTGAATATGTAAATAGAAAAGGATATTTTTACAGTTACAAGACTTTTACAAGACAACTGCAAATCACATGCCTTTTCAGCGAATTGTAGATTTACAAGACTTCTGCAAAAGTGCAAGACATATCCACAATTCCTAGAGATTACAAGACCTTTTTGTAATCGCATACCATTACAAGGGGTTTCTCGTAAACTTAGTGGGTCTTTTCGTAATTCCCGATTAATTCAATAAATTACATGACTTGTTCCCCGAGATTTACGGAAATAAATTACATACACTGACCCGGGGATACATGTGTAAAAGTAGGGGCATATATTCAACATACCCTCGCTCCAGGCTAGAAACAAAAGGCACAAGTGGAGAAATCTCCAAGTCTACCGCAAGTTGCTTTGTGTGTGTTGTCCGTAGGTCAGCCAAATCTTGAGAAATGGGGCCCACGGGGCCTATTTATAGAAGTCCAGGGACGGTTTGGCCAATTTGGACCTATCTGGACCGGATAGGTTCCCTCAGGAGGGTAATCGGGACCAGATAGGTCCCCAAAGACAAGGTTTGGGGCCGGATAGGTTCAGGGGGGGGGGGGTTAGGGACCGGATAGGCCCTCTGGTGGCTTACCTGGACCAGAAGGGACCTAACCCCCAAGAGGGAGAGGAAGGGGGCCGGTCCTATAAAAACCCCGGTCTTGGGATTTTTGGTTTGGATTTTCCTGCCTTGCGTCACGTGTAGAGGAGAAAGAGCCTCCTCCTTGTGCCTCGTGCTTTGGTATGGTATAGTCAGCCGCTTGCCGCGTGGGGTGGTTCCGAACTTGTAGGATTTCTTTCTAGTCGGTCTCGTACACCTTGTAGGTTGCAAAGATTTCTTGCTCGCAAGATCCGCTTGTTGCGTGGGCATTTTGGTTGTTTCGAATACCCGTCGGAAAGTTTTCGGGACTCGTAGTTGGCCCGGCGTGGGTATTTTGGTTGTTTTGAATATCCATCGGAAAGTTTCCGGGACTCGTAGTTGGCCCGGCGTGGGTATTTTGGTTGTTCCGAATATCCGTCAGAAAGTTTCTGGGACTCGTAGTCAACCCGGTGTGGATATTTTGGTTGTTTTGAATACCCGTCGAAAAGTTTCCCGGGACTTATATTTGACCTGATGGGATGACGACACGGACTAGGTGTCTTCTGTCACTTTCACGGGATTAATCTGAATTTCATCTTTCCCCGATTAATTCGAGAGAAACAAACGGCTTCAACAAAGACATATTGAACAATAGGAAACATATAAACTAATCCAAATAGATCTAGTAATTAGATTCCTCCCCATTGCCAATGATAATGGGAAACATGTACACTAATCCAAGTAGAATTAGTACCTATAATTCTAATTTAAGTAGGACAGATATAAATAGTACGAGAATAGGAGTCTACCATTTGTACTCTAAGTAGGACTAGGATATTGTCTAGAACCAGAGGTAAGACTGCCCGTAGATGACAGAATTGAACTTTTTTCTTTCTCAAATAATGCATTGCTGTCTTCCTATGTGTTATTTACAGAAAGCATTGCTGTCTTCCTCTGTGTTATTTACAGAAATGACCTAATATTTATCGGATATGGAATTGTTCATAGAAACTGCGCACTAAGAAACGATAAATGACATGCATGGACCATGAGATGCTTGGGGAAGGATGCTTGAACTTCTCCTTTGGTCATAATAGAAAGTTTAATATCTGAGCTTAGTCAATTATTGGTCCACACAACAGGGTTGGAAAAGTCGAGATTATCATTGTTATGAGGCCAAAGTTATGGAGAAGTTTCTTAAATCTTATTCTATGCCTAATTGTGATTTCAGCCAACCTTTAGAAAGAATGCTGGAAAACTTGCTTATCATGTATGTTTCATTAGGGTTTCTTTATAGGTGCAGTTAAGTGGATAGATGGGTAAACGAGTCACAAGAGATAGACTGGTAACTGATTTTTATTTCTGTGGGCACATAGGATACAGGTGTGCGTCAGCTGAACATCCAGTTTGACTGGACCAGTCAGTCAATTCATTTACCTGGTGCTTCAAAAGAAATTATACAGAATAGCAAAGTAAAATAAACACATTGCCACAACATTGATGTTGTAATTTAGTTGAATTTTAAGCAAAAAGCTTGCAACTTCGTCCTTTGTCAAAACCATGGAAGGCAGAATCGCCCGGGATCGGATCGGATCGCCCGATCCGATCGGATTTTGGGGGAAACGATCCGATCCCGATCCCATGTGAACCGATCCAACCCGGGATCGGTGGGATCGGCCTAGGATCGCCCGGATCGGCCCGGATCGGCCGATCCCAGGCGATCCTGGGCGATCCTAGGCCGAGTCTGCATTCACTCAGAAGACTTCACTACCAGCAAATCAATAGCCATTATGTTGTCTCTTTGAGCTGTTGTGGGATGTTTTAATGGCTGTCTGGAATCTTTATGATTTTCTTACCAAAAGTGTGGAATGCTTGCTTCATCTTTGTTCCAACATGGATACCATTCTCCTTCAGAGTGTAAGCAACAATCTCCTTGGTGAATGTCACCGGAAATTATGAAAGGACCTTAATGGATATACTGAATGCTAGTTTTCCTTCTCGATGTCTCTTGTTAAACACATGGTATAACAAGAATGACATCCTGTATTTTTTCTTTTCTTTTCCTCAATCATCCTTTGGGCATGATCTCATGTTTTTTCACCATGACCCATTTTCTAGTTTCCTGAAGTCTTATTCATCAAGCAAGACAAATTTAATGTGTCTGTTACTTTTTTGTGTCCTCATTGATTGATGCTGACTTTTTACAAGCTTAGAAGTGCATCATATGCTCATAAATTGTTCCTTGTTCTTTTGAATGTGGCAAAAGCCACTCATTGATAGGGATGCACAGTAGAAACAAAAAGGAAATAAAAGGGAAAACAATACAAAAGAGGCCCAGCAACCACAGTACTAGAAAGACACCAGAAGGCACAAATAGCCGAGTCAGCTGGTCTGACTCGGCCGGGATCGGCTGATCCCACCGACCCGTATCGGTTTGGGACCGGGCGATCCGATCCCGATCCCCGATTCCGCCTTCCTCGGTCAAAACACAAAGATCTATGGAAGAGATCAGATGCTTTCATAAGTTTGAAAAAAGGTGGCAGATATTGGCATTGAATTTCCTTGTTCAGTTGGGTAATGCTTCATGATGATATTGAACACTGTTACTCTCTTACAGCATTCTGCTCATTGGTCTTTATCATTTGCAGTGTCCATTGCTTAATATAAGCTACTGCCCTGTCACTGAAGAAGAAATTCCAGCTGGAAAGAGCTTAGTGAGTTTTTTTAATTGTTTTGAGATGGTTTTGGTCTGATATAATTAATGTAAACTTCTTAGTCTTAGTCTCACTCACTGATGTTGTTCTCTTTCCCAATTTTATAGGTTGTGGTAGTGTACAATTCTCTTGGATGGATGCAGAACGACATAATAAGAATTCCAGTAAATTTTATTTATTTATTTTATTTCTGGCTCCATGGTCTTTGCTTATGAAGTTCTAATTTAAACTCAGCATTCTGCCTCCGTACAATGTGGGAATAATTATTGAAAATGATGCTTGGTCGTGAATTTTTTTTATTGGATGTTGGTCATCAAGGAACTTTTCCTCTAATGTTTATGGATTTGGACAATGTGTGTCATGAAAATGGATGTTTCTGCCTTGATAATGAGTACATTTACATTGACATTCAGTTCATAAGTTGTATTTCCGCTATGACATATTGGAGAAACCTCTAAATTATATTGTAGTTCCTTCTTTTTGTAAGGTTGTTGTTCAATCTCAACTCATTGATTTGACATGGTATATGACACTGTATAAGGTTTAAATAATTCAATAGTTCTAAAGTATTACATCAGCCACTTATACATTATGATTAAGCGCTGCAACGCAAAATCCACTAATGGTGCATTGCAAGAATATTTGTCTCCTCCCATCAGTCATTTCTGTCCTTTCAATTTCCATAAGATCGTGGACACTTGTCTGTTTGTGCTGTCTTTTTATGAAGTGGATTAAAAAGAAAAGGATGTACTACCATGTTGTGCATAAACCCTCAGAAATCTCTCTATGCATTGTGCCACTTGTTGTGGCATATTGATTTTTATAGACAACCTCATTATGTCTGGGAGTGACTTGAATTGACTTCTGAATTTTCTGTCTTCCCTTCCATATAGTCTGCATTGTGGTTTATCTGGATGCCAAAATTTGATAAACTTTGGCCTACCTTTTTCTGATAAATTCATACAAAATGACTTCACTTTTTGATTAGTTGATTTGGGGCCTGCTACACTTCCAGGATTTTGAGGAAAAATTGCACTTTTTTCATCTACAAATTTCTGATTGATGATCTCAAAATAATCCTGACCCACTTTGAAACCTTCTATGAGTCACACGTGCACATGTGTCTCTTTATGTGGCTGTCCTTGCCTTATTAATCTTTTGAGGTAACCAAATTTTTCTTTGTTAATAAGATGAAAATTTTTCTGTAGTAATGTAGCCTTTGAACTAATTTATTTATTCTTCTCCAGAGCCCATCCGTTATTCTAAGTACATTCCTATGTTGCTTTCTAACTATGCTGTCTTTATTGAACAAGTAATGGTGCTAGAGATTAGAAGAGCATTAATATTCTCAAGAATGTGACAGTGCTTCTTCTCAATGATACCACTCTGATTACGTATGTCGGAACAATTTTTTTTGTGTGTAGGAAAGTGCCACAGGAGGAAAGGAGATCAATCTCTCAACCTGTTCTTGAGCATAGTCAATTTGAAGGACTTTAATTCGGCTATGAAATTGGATGAGAACCATAGAGCCATAGAAGCAACTTGGTGATAAGTGTGAGCAACCTCAGAACAGTAAGGCATAGATGGTGCAATCTAGAAGAAGGGCCGAGGTTTTAAAACGTGTACGGCGATTCAGCTCTGATATGGTGCTGCGTGAGAACAGAAGGAATGCTTTATGTTATAGATTAGGGCAATAGCTCATTATATATACAACAGTCAATAAGGCATCCTCTAGTGTGGTGTCATTACCACACCTAAACATAGTATATGTGCAAGTCTATACACCCAGTAGAGCATGCATACCATAGTCTAACAATGGTCATTTTCTCAACCACCTTCAGAACAGTGTTTACAATTGGTAGAAAGGTGTAAACTGAAATAGATTATTAACTGCAATTTGGGTGGCCTAAACTTTGTTCACCGGATGGGTGATATTTAAGTTCATTTTTGACTGTTTGGATATCACTATCACAGTAATGGAGAATGCAAGTGAAAGTAGTGTAAGTAGCAAAGTTCCCATATAAGTAAGGAGGCACACGCACCCACACAGAGAAAGTGAGGATGGATTTCCTATTATTAAGTAACAGGGAACTTTCCTCTTACTATATTTTTGTCCACCCGATTTCAAAAATCAAGATCAAATGGTTAAAAAGAGTTGAGGTTAAGAGGTACTTTGGTTATTGTGCGCCTATGGCTCACTGAATTCATGGTCAGGTAAGGTGTGCTGCGAGAGCGGCAAAAAACATTAAAAAATTGTTGAAAAATGTGGGCCATTCAAATGGCCCAGCCAGGGACTGGGCAGGATGCCAGGTGCACTCCCGGGACGAGCAGCATGGGCTGGCCGTGGAACTCACGCCTGCACATGTGAATTCTGCACAGCCAGTACCGTGCTGGGCAGTTTCCTTACATTTTATTTATTTATTTTTTAAATCTTGGTTAGACCCTAATCTAAGGGCTCATCAGAAAATATTAACAGGAAAGATTCCTGTTATCTAATAACAGGAATGCTTTTTCCATGTATACACATTCATGCAAGTCTGTGTGACATAGTTGTCAAGGCGACAAGGCGACCAAGGCGAGCTTGGGGTCCTCGAGTGCCTAAGCGCTTAGGCGCCTGCCTAAGCGGCGCTTAGGCGTCAAGTTCATAAATAAATGTGATCATTAATTTATATGTAATTTTCTATATAAAACTTAATCATGATCATTAAAAATATAGATATCAACAATAGTATGGATAAAAATAAAAACTAATAGAAATGACATTGCAATAACATATAAAAATGAATTTTGAGATAAAATTAACAACAAAAATTAGACTTTTAGAATGAAGAATCAAATACTAACCTGGTATTTGTCAATTTCTTCCAAACATCTGCAAATCATATTTAAAACAACCTACAAGTAATATAATTCTTATACCAAAAGAAACAAACATCACCAATTATCACCACATGGACAAGCTATATTTGGACAAACAAACGAGGAATTAAGGAAGTAGCATAGACAATAGTAGACATAAAAGTCATACAATATCCAGCAAAAAAATAACAGGTTACAGGTCTAAATTTTAAAACCAAACATTGCATTCTCAAGTGCTCTCTCATTTGAAGTTTCAAGATCCTCATCTCCATCTTCATCACCACCTTCATCATTTGACTCCCATGCTGCATCATCATCATCTGTCTCTTCTTCCTCATTCTCCAATTCATCTTGTTCATCATCACCCTCTTCCATAGAATGTGAAGTGCTTCCTCTTGAGAGTGTGTCTCTTCTAGCCCTTTGTTCTGATGTGCCCATTGCTATATCCACCATTTCCCAGGTAAGGTCATCTCCTTCATGAACTACATCATCGCCATCTTTAGTCATCCACTCACTTCCCCAATTTAAATCTCTTAAACATATTGGATCATATCTCTCTGGATGTTTCTTCCTTTCTAAGAATCTTTCACGAAGGCGCCGATTGTATTGAACAAAGACTAAATCATTAAGGCTTTTGTGCTCTAATCTATTCCTCTTTTTTGTATGAATCTGTAAAAACACAAAGACAAGATTAATGACTTTAACACAAATAGAATTCTTACAAATTTATTTTAAATGACTACTTACAAATTCAAATATGCTCCAATTACGTTCACAACCAGAAGAACTGCAAGTCAAACCTAAAATCCTCAAAGCAATGTTCATGAGTTCTGGTGAATCTCCATATTGCATCCACCAATCAGCTAGAGTAACATTTAACAAGGAGAATTTAATTAAAATCACGCATCCTCATGAAATCAGAAATAATACACAAAATAATAATTTAATCAAATTACTCACTTGGCAATCTCCTATCACGAGCTCTGATTGACATTGAAGTTCCAAAAGCGCCTCTTGCATTCATATATAATACCATCTGATCATTGATCTTGTCTTGTATATCAGTATTTGGCTCCATCCTTTCAACACATGCTAAGAAAGAATTTGAGAATTTTGCAACTGCAGCCGGACCATCTCTCGTACGGGCTTCATAATATAATTTCGGGTTCAAGAAAAAGCCTGCTTCATGTAGAGGACGATTCATTTGATCCTTCCAACGTCGCTCTACAATTTTCAACACAGGTTGATACTTAGTTTCCTTAGAACCAAAATTCTCAATTATTTGCTTCTTTGCATGTTCCATTGCAGCATAAATGTATCCCATTGCAGGTTTCTCATCTGCATCAACTAACCTCAAAACCTGCAAAATGGGTTGAGATGCTCTCAATATCTCTTCAATGGTATGCCAAAACTTCACTTGAAAAACAATTGAAGAAACATTTTTTCCCTTATTTGTCTTTGCCCATACACTGTTATGCCATGCATCTGAAGTGAACAATCTTCGTAAACCTTTCTTTACAACATCGTCATGCAACCTTTCCAACGTGAGAAAGGCTGTGGCAAATCTTGTCACTCCAAACCTTTCAAGCTCTCTTCCTTTTGTCTCCTTCCTCATGTGGTCAAGCAAACGAGTGTGGGTGTATATATATGTTGTCAACTTTTTAGCTTTTGAGATGGTACCTGCATAAGCTTTCAATTTGCCAATGTCTTCTAGCATGAGATCAAGACAATGGGCAGCACAAGGCGTCCAAAATAATTGTTTCCTTTTCTCCATCAACATTCTACCTGCTGCAATGTTATAAGATGCATTATCTGTCACAATTTGAACAACGTTCCTCTCTCCAACGCTTTCAACCATCCTATCCAATAATTCATACAACAATCCTGCATCTTCTCTCTGATGAGAAACATTAAATGATTCCATAAAGTAAGTGCCTTCAGGACAATTTATCAAGAAATTAATTAACTTTCTTTGCCTTTTGTCTGTCCACCCATCACACATGATAGTGCACCCATAAGTCTTCCAATGTTGCATATATTCAACATGCAAACTTTTTGTTTCCTCTACCATTTCTTTGAGGAGAGGCACTCTCAACTTATGGTAACTAGGTGGCTTAAATCCTGGTCCAAATCGCCCTACAAGTTCAAACATTATCTCAAAACTTCTTAATTTGGCCGAATTAAAAGGCACTCCACCTTCATAAAACCATGTTGCTATAGCTTTCTCAACTATCTTTTTTTCTTCTTTTTTCATTCTAGACTCCAACGTACTTTGCACTCTTTTCCCACTCCTCCTTGCATCTACAAAATCTTCAGCACTCATTCTTGCAAAAACATCCATTGAACCTTTGACAATCTTTTTACTTGATCTTGACAATGGCACTGACACATTGGAGCCCTTCTTTGATCTTTCAACTGTCTCATCCTCAGAAGAATCATCATCTACAGTTGTACTCTCACAACATGGCATCTTTCTTTTCTTATTTTTGTTTAGCCAACTAAGCATCTCATCAGCAATCTCCTTTGTAGTTTTTGGGCATTTCTTCACATCACTAAACCCTCCTATTAAATGCTCCTTCTGTCTTTTGATTCCTCCATTTGTTATCAAACCACATAACTCACATTTTATTTTATTTTTATCATGCTCATCTGGCCAATATGCATACTTCCACCCAGGATCATTAGATTTGGCCTTCTTCTTCACTTCTGTACCTCCTGTTGAACCAGACTCTTCCATGATGACCACTGCAAAAAAAATAATAATAATCAGAATATTAATAATAATATGAAAGTCTCTGTCAGAGACTGAGAGAGAGGCGGGAGACAGAGAGGGGGCGGGGGGGAGAGCCGAGAGAGAGAGAGAGAGAGAGAGAGAGAGAGAGAGAGAGAGAGAGAGAGAGAGAGAGAGAGGTCAGAGGTGGGAGACAGAGAGGGAGAGAGACTGAGAGAGAGGAGGGAGACAGAGAGAGGGGGCGGGGGGAGAGCCGAGACAGAGAGAGGGGGCGGGGGGGGGGAGAGCCGAGAGAGAGAGATTGAGAGTAGGGAGACAGAGAGGGAGAGAGACTGAGAGAGGATCAGAGGAGGGAGACAGAGAGAGGGGGAGGGGGGGGAGAGCCGAGAGAGAGATAGAGAGTAGGGAGACAGAGAGGGAGAGAGACTGAGAGAGAGGAGGGAGACAGAGAGACTGAGAGAGACTGACAGAGAGGGGGAGTCGGGCTCGGGTGAGGAGGAGAGACTGACTGACTGAGAGAGAGGAGGGAGACAGAGAGACTGAGAGAGACTGAGAGAGAGGGGGAGTCGGGCTCGGGTGAGGAGGAGGGGGCCGGAGGGGGAGACAGAGAGACTGAGAGAGAGGGGGAGTCGGGCTCGGGTGAGGAGGAGGGGGCCGGAGGGGGAGACAGAGAGACTGAGAGAGGGGGGGAGTCGGGCTCCGGTGAGGAGGAGAGACTGAGAGAGAGGAGGGAGACAGAGAGACTGAGAGAGAGGGGGAGTCGGGCTCGGGTGAGGAGGAGGGGGCCGGAGGGGGAGACAGAGAGATTGAGAGAGAGGGGGAGTCGGGCTCGGGTGAGGAGGAGGGGGTCGGAGGGGGAGACAGAGAGACTGAGAGAGAGGGGGAGTCGGGCTCGGGTGAGGAGGAGGGGGCCGGAGGGGGAGACAGAGAGACTGAGAGAGAGAGAGAGAGGTCGGAGGTCGGGCTCGGGTGAGGAGGAGGGGGCCGGAGGGGGAGACAGAGACTGAGAGAGAGGGGGAGTCGGGCTCGGGTGAGGAGGAGGGGGCCGGAGGGGGAGACAGAGAGACTGAGAGAGAGGGGGAGTCGGGCTCGGGTGAGGAGGAAGGGGCCGGAGGGGGAGACAGAGACTGAGAGAGAGGGGGAGTCGGGCTCGGGTGAGGAGGAGGGGGCCGGAGGGGGAGACAGACAGAGTGAGGAGGAGCAGAGGGGCGAAGGGCTGGAGGCGGAGGACCGGAGGGGCCGGAGGCGGAGGGCCGGAGTGAGGAGGAGGGGGGCCGGAGGCTGAGGGCCGGAGGGCTGTGGGACTTACCGGAGGCCGGCGGAGGATTGTGCTGCTGCCGACGACGCACCGGCCGCACCAGCCGCACCGGAGCTCTGAGCGGGGATCTAGGGCTGGGAGGGGAGGGAGAGGAGGAGCGAGAGCTGCGGGGCGAGCCGAGGGGGATCGAGAGAGAGATTGGAGAGGGGTCGGGACTCGGGGGGGGTTAGTGGCGGGTCTCGCGGATCCCGCGGTAGCGGGTTAGCGGTTGGCGGGGCGGGGTTAGCGGGTTAGCAGGGCTGCGGGTGAGGCGACCGGGCGGTCGCCTAGGCGCCCAGCCCGCCTAGGCGACCGCTCAGGCCGCCTTTTCACCGTGTAATAAGGCGGGCCGGCGCCTTACCCAGTGAAGACCGCCCGGATGCCTAGGCGGCGCTTAGGCGTCCGCCTTGACAACTATACTGTGTGAATATGTCTGTTTATTCATTGAGATGAGAAAAACTGTAACGAATTACCAGGGCCACAATTGGGCCATGGTCAGATGTCTCCCTGAATTGAATGCAGACAAAGATTATCTGGTTATTCAAAGACCTACTTGTGGATACATCACAGCCAATCTATAGACCAGATTCCTTCTCCATTTTTGCCCTTGGTTGATTATCCAAAACAGTTAGATGGGTTTAATGTTACTCTTTGCTCTTTATTCTCCCATGTACAATGAAGGTATGATTGGGAACAGTCTTCTCAATGTTTAATCTTATTGGAATGCTAAATGAGCAGAAAAGAAATGTGTTGCACTGTCTCTGCCTTATCATAATACATTGGCATTCCCTTTTGACATAACATATTTAGAAGTCTATTATGTTTTCACAACATAGACCTAATTGTTTCACATATGTTTTATTATTTGTGTTAGGTTAATGATTACCAGCTTATTGTCCATGATTCTAATGGTAGTAGAATTGAGACGCAATTTGTGCCTATGGACAATTCCACGAGTAACTTGAGAAGCTTGTATACTAAGGCTTACTTGGGAGTTTCATCAGAAGAACCAGCAAAGTTCTGGCTTTTGTTTCCTGCGTCTGTTCCACCATTAGGATGGAACACCTACTTCATTTCTAAAACTGTTAAGAAAGGTGTATTCTTGTTTCCCTATTTTTCTTTCTTTGTTTTATTTTCTTGATATTCATGTGTGCTTGCAGTAATGAGTCTTTTGTTTGGACCACATTCATGGAGTATATGGTATATCACGTAGTTCAGGAATGAGGATTAAATGGTCACACTTCTAACTAATGGATACTTCACAAAATGAGTTATTTATCTGATTCTCATTTGTTCTTGCATGCCTTTTACCAAGAGATCTCATGTCAACCACTTAAGATTTAGATTCTCCTTATGTCCATGAGAGAATTCAGGTATGAGGAAAAATGATTACTTCTCGATATTGGATGATCCTCAAAATGGGACGCTTAAGGTTGGGCTGGGACCTTTGAAGATGCACTTTTCACCTGCATCTGGTCAACTCAACCGGATGATCAATGATAGGACCGGGGTGAGTCATTTCACTTTTTACCTGTTAGTGACAGTTCTGTCCTTGAAACGTTCATATGAGAATGTGTAAAATCTACTTATCATTGTATTGTGTCTATTTTGTCATCTCTGGTGTTGTAATGGATGCAAAATTGAGCTTCCCATCATATATCTAGATGTGAAGTGTATTTCAATTGAAGAATTCATGCAGGAACAATCGAGATGCATATAAGAAAGAAGGAAGATTTGTGAACCTACATTCATGACTGCTATTTCTAAATAGTTTCAGTAACTGTTCATCTTTTGGAAACTATTGCATGTGTTGACCATAATTTCACACACTATGACTCCCATGCATTGCCAAAAGATCATTCTTCTAAATTCTGTGACATATCTAGGGTTTTTTGATTTCAGCCCCTGGAAACTTACTATATTTGAAATAAGTCCTTGTATCCTGTGCCATTTATGAGATAAGAATATTCATGGAATATTCTTAAAACGGACGTCGAATAAACAGACATGAAAAATGAAGAGAGAGAGAGAGGAGCTGGATCTCCACTTCCAACATTCCAGCACGGCACCAGCGAAGGAGGGGACAGAGCCCCATTCATTGTCCAGATCCCCTCATGCTGGTCCCGTCACGGCAGCGCTGTGCAATAATGATCTCATTTGGACTTTATGGACCATGGCCTTTCCACGGCCGCATTCCTCATCTTCTTCATCATCCTTTTTATAGCCTCTATCTGACCAACCACCACCAAGATCTGGTTCTCAGAGTTCCACTGGGACATGCCGTCCATCATCCCCTTCGACGAGTTCGGTTCACCCACACTGGGGTGCTAGTGCTCAATGTCTCTTGGATCACCTTCTCCAAAGCCAGCTCCGACCTCAATCTGTCCAGCTTGGCTTCTTCCTGAGCACCTGAGACACTGGGATATATGTCTTCCAGCAGATCCAGGACATGGACATCACCAGCGCCCATGGACCATAATCTGTCCTAGCTGCTGCTATGCTATGCTCTTCCTGTTAATTTGGTCCATCAAGAACCTGAGGGAACCAGCATGAACTGATGGCAAAGTGGCCTTTAACCTCATGAAACTCTGATTCTGGCATGGTAGTGGGCATGGTTTGCCATCTCTAATGAGATGTTTGAGATCTATGTCGCTCCAAAGGTCACGAGAAACGGAGCCCCCGAGACCGAGATCTTCTCACCGCCCTGGTTTCCTCCTTCCTCTCTCCCTGCCTCTCTCTACCTCGGCCCCCTTGAGCTCTCTCTCTCTCTCTCTCTCTTTCTCCCGTCTCCCCCTTTCTCTGTCTGAGAGAGAGGGAGACAGAGAGGGGGGGTGACGACAGAGGTACATATACCATTTTTTATGATTTTTGATGTATTCTTCAGTGTGTGATTCATGTACCATTTTATGTATCTCTTTTTGGTGTAACTTTTGATGTATATTGACATTAGAGCATGTGAATGGATTTGTTATTGTTATCATTATTCTTTATTTTGTAAAATTGAGTTGTCAATTAGAAAAATATGTTTGTGAAATTAGGTGGTTTAGGGTGTACTTAGAAATAGGCTATATATATATGAAATTTTTTTTCCGAAATCACCAAACCCGATCTCCCGAGATTTTTTCGAGATCTCTCTGAGATCTCTTCTCTTCCACCTTTATGGAACCGATATTCGAGATAGAAAACCTTGTTAGTGGGGGGAGAGAGAGAGAGAGAGAGAGAGAGAGATGGATTGATCACCCACCTGGTCATCCAAATGGAAGGGAAGGGGCCCCGGAAGCCCGACAAGTGAAAGATGATGTACCCATCTGCAAGTGCCAATGGAGTGGACAAGCCCAGGACCAGCCCCGCACAAAGGAGCAGCGAAGAGGAAAAAGTCATTGATGAGGCACCCTCCAGGTCACTGACCAGAACCCTTCCTCCGGCACCTCAACCTTGTAGCAGACAATGAGAGTGTTCATGGGGTGGGCCTCTGATCATCCCCTTCAGAGACACCATATGGAGGAAGTGGACCTCCACGTCGACTGCCTTCTATTGGCGTGGTGGTGAAGGTAGCTCCTCCTGGCAGGGGGGCCACCATCAAAGAGGAAGGAGACAATAATGAAAGCCCATTCGGGGGTATTAGTCATTTTCAAGACTGTTTATCTTTAACCAATATTTAGCTATATTTAAGCTTTTAAACATTAACAAAAGTGAACAGGAGGGATTGAAAAAATAAGAAGTTAAAATTTACAGGGATTCATATACAATAAGCCAAGATATAAGTCTTATTCTATGTAGTTTGAGGCGAGCGAGGCGAGCGAGGCGACCAGGGGGTCGCCTCACGCCTCAAAGGCCTAGGCGATGGCCGAGGCGTTTGAGACGTTTGAGGCGAGATATTATTAAAAAATTAAAATTAAAATTATATGTCAAAATATTATAAATATATATATTTTTGAATAGTAAATATCATAAAACTGCATATACGCTAAACAAGAAAAATAACTAACAAGTGCAATATTATAACAAAAGAAAAAATAGTTAAACAACCAGAGAGAGAGAGAGAACATGACTAGTGAGAGAGGGGATTAGCCCCTCTAACTGTGCATGCATGTGTGTCTGTGTGAGAGAGAGAGCAGGAGACAGAGAGAAAATAGAGAGAGGGCGGGAGACAGAGTTGAGAGAGAGAACAGAGAGAGTGGGTGGGAGACAGAGAGTTGAGAGAACAGAGAGAGTGAGCGGGAGACAGAGAGTGAGAGAATGAAGAGAGTGATAGAGTGAAGGCGAGGGAGAGAGGGAGTAAGAGAGTGGAGAGAGGGGCTCGGCCCTTCCCTCTCACTGTGAGGGAGAGGGGCAGGGGGAGAGGGGCTGAGCCCCCCTCCGTGTGAGGGAGATAAAGAGGGGAGAGAGCGAGAGTGGCATGGGGAGAGAGAGTGAGCGGGTGGACTGTGAGAGAGGGGCTGAGCCCCCCTCCGTGTGTGCCTTCGTGAGAGAGAAAGAGGGAGTGGAGTGGAAGACAGAGAGAGAGGGAGATGGAGACGGCGAGAGGGAGTTACAGGATGCTCGCCGGACGCCGCTCGCCGCTCGTCGGACGCCGCTCGCCGCTCGCCGCTCGCCGCTCAGCTACTGCCGCTTGCCGCTCAGCTGTTGCCGCCGTTGGAGGGGGAAACGATAGGTTGGAGACGGGATGCGAGAGAAACCCTCGCGGGTATAAACGATCCGGTTCGTCGTAGTTAACGGGTATTCTTACCCGATACGCGGATACGGCGGGCGGGCGAGCGGGCGAAGCGCGCCGCGGCGGGCGAGGTGCGCGAGGCGCGCGCGAGGCGTTTGCTTCGGCGAACCGCGACGGCGCGAGGCGGCCTGCCGTCGCCTCGCCCCGCCTCACCGCCTAGGCGAGCGCCTAGGCACGATTTTGACTACACGGGTCTTATTTGATTATTTCAATTATATAACTTTTCAGAGATTAACCCAAGGCGTTCATGGGGAGCCTTAAGTGCTTAGGTGATAAGGTGTTCGCCTAGGCGTCACCTTGGCGCTTCTTTAAAAACCCCAAAAATATGTATCTCCATTATACATATTAAGAATAAGATACATGAAAAAATTATAGTTTTTAATATTAAAAATTGAGAGACATGGAGGGAAGAGAGAGGGGGTCGAGGGAGAGAGAGATAGAGGGAGACAGAGAGAAGGGTGTTGAAGGAGTGTGTGGAGCTTGATCTACTTATGACCCGGCCTGGACGCCTAGGCGGGCCGCGGGCTTCTTGGTTGCCTTTCTAGGGGGGTAGAAAGGCAAGTTGGCACCTTGGCCCATAAGGGCGCCTGATCACCTGAGCATTGCCTAGGCGACTGCCTCGACAACTATAATATACACATATATATATACTAGTTAAAGTGCATGTGCCGCGGGCATCTTGGTTGCCTTTCTAGGGGGCATAAAGGCAGGTTGGTGCCTTGGCCCCATAAGGGCGCCTGGTCGCTTGAGTGCTGCCTAGGCGACTGCCTTGACAACTATGATATACACATATATATTAGTTGAAGTGTATGTGCAGAATGTTATTAAGAATGGTATGATAAGTAACTTTTCAAGGAATTGAAAAGACAACCACAAAGTGGTCACTTCCTGTCTATAAATTAGATTAAATTATCATGATGGGAGATGAGAAAAGGAGTATTTCTGGTAGCAGTCATGTCAGAATAACAGAGAGGGGGAAAGGACAGGGAATGAAATCATGGAGAGCCATAGAGATATCTTTGCATGCATTTTGCTTGCATTAGTTAGGATTGCTTGCATGTGTATATCCCATGACATAGAAATATTGTCAAACAATAAACTGTGGGGACTTGGCCAATAAAATCCTACTTTTGCCCCAGTGACAATCCATCCTAATCCAACTGAGGTCCATTAGCTTGTGAAAAATTTACAGATAAACTCTTATCAAATTCACATGAAGCAATTAACCCCCAACCTTTGACTATTTTTTTTTTGATTCTTATCCTTTTAGTCTCTAGTTTCCTCCATCATAGATTGCAAGATTTATGGATAGATACACTAAAACTTGCAAAAGCTTGGTTATCCATAATGGTGACTGTGAAAAGATTTTTTTTGTTGAACCCATCAGGTGGATTTACCCATTCAGCAAAGTTACCTGTGGTATAGCTCAAGTCCTGGGGATTCAGACCCACAAGTAAATAACTACCCCATCTTTGATGATCGAGTTTGGCTGTGTGAGATAACTTTCCATTGATGTGCCATGCGTTCTATGTTTTTTCCAAGGCTTCTGGTGCATATATATTCCGTCCAGATGGTGCTGCTCCAACACCTGCTACAAGATTGGTAAATTCATTTTTGTATTCTTGATGTCACTATGCAAGAGTAGGACCATTGAAACAGATAAAGCATATTTCTTATGTAGCATTTTCTCATACTATCTATCCTTACAGGCATCCTTGAAGGTTACCCGAGGACCGTTGGTTGATGAAGTCCACCAACAATTTAACTCATGGATCTCTCAGGTTTGTACATCTCTGAGCCCCTTGCCAGAACAAGTTTACATCTCTGAGCCCCTTGTCAGAACAAATTGTTGACATTGATGAATAGTTGACCATGAGTTAACTAATTGTTCTGGGGATAAACATAGGAAGGAAAAGAAAAAAAATCACTTTCGGTCTCTGCATTGAAAATATATGTTATTCTTCATTCAAATTGTATGATTGTATGATCTAAGACAGATGTTGCTTAAGTCAGTCTGCTACCTCCTGGACTGTTATTGTGCAGCGGACAGGGGATGCCTGTAGTTTGATGTAAGGTTTTACAGCTGACCATTGTTTTCATCAAATCGTGGGGCATCTGTATCCCTAGCCAACACAACGTTGATGACCGAGGCTTATGAGACTGACGGATAAAGTTGAAATGAACAGGCAGAAAATAGTTTTAGAAATTAATTGCTTTTTGATGTGTTTGGGACTGTAATCTGCATGATGTAGTACTAAGTACTAACCTACATGGTGACTTTATGCATGATATCTTTGTGCAAGTTATGGTCTTTTTTAATTTAAATACTATCTAATGTGCACAGTGAAAATTCAAGTTGTTGCACTGGTGTCTGGTGGATGATACCCTCTCTTTTTTAAGTTCCTCATCTCACTCTCTTTCCTCAGCTGATTAGTGGTTCCATGAACTGCATTCCCATTCTAGGAAAAGTTTCCACAGATATTAGCTGATAGTGGCTTGAGTAATTGTTCATGCAGATGAAGAAACTTTAGCTTATGTACCATGCAGTCTATGCTGTCCGCCAACTTCATTGTCCTTGTTGGCAAGAGCTATTTAATCACATAGTACTTCACATAGAAGTCATCTCCTTGTACACCATGATACCTTGTAATTTACTACTTCCATTCACTCCCCCTACTTTAGCCTTTAACGTTTTATTTGTTCACTATATCACCTTCAGCCTTGGAGGAGGGGAGGGACTTGTTGTCGGGGGAATTGGTGAAAGGCATCGAGTCCATCTTGGAAGTTCATGCTCCTTGTATCCCAGGGTCTTTACCTCTCAATATGATGTGCTTTTGGGATGACATACATAGTCTTGTAAAAATTTGTACTTGTCTTCTGGTCAGTAGAAACTCTGAAGTCATTTTAAGCTTTAATTCTTTAAAATCCTTTTGAACCCAATGGCTTATCTAAATCCTGGCAATGTGTAGTCTAAAGCTTTTATGTCCATGTGCGACAAACATGATAACTTGAATGGAAGCCCATTAACCAGTAAAAAATGTGCTTAGTTTTTTTATTCAATGAACGCCATACTTAAATCTGCAGTTTGTGAAAATATTTTTGAATTCTTTGGGCTATCAAAGATCTGTTTGACTTGTTTAGAGGCTTAAAATCCTTTCTTGTCAACTAATGTAAACATTTATAGCCATCTCAAATTTCTTGAGAATTCTATGTAAACAATTAATGGAAGAAGATGGAGGCTCATGATCAACGGTAGCAGTTGTAGCCTTGTAGGATATGCAATGCATGTGCTTCGATCATGCTTCTTCATATGGCCATCAGCAAGAGGTCTTTGCTGTCAACAATATCTGTAATAAGTCTGAACAGTGAGACCAGAAGAACTATACATACCAGCTGATTGAACTGTTCTGTAAGGAGGATTAGCATAAGGGAGGCAGAAAGAGCAACCTCGTGAGTATGTGAAGGATGCATAAGCACACACAAGCAAGTCTCCTCAGAAATGAAAGCCATAAGAGCCACATCCAAGGTAAAAGGCCTCAATGGTGCAGCTGAGCTCTTAATAGCTTGAACTTTGAAGAGAGGTGTATCATGAAGAGAAGATGATGGAAAGCTTGATTCTTCCAGAACTGGACTGCATAAGAGTCTGGTGGTGGCTCATCGATTGCATAGAACTTAGCTGAGGCAGCCACGTACAGTTAATAGGACTTGTGCACTGAACCCTCCCCAGATATGAATCTCTTGATATGATATTCCAGGACAGCTCTAGTCTGAGCATGGGAGCAGGCGAGGTAAAACTAACAAGCATGAGGGTAAGAGAGGCAGAAGCATAAGAGAATGTAAGGGTCAGCTGAATGATGAATGACATGACCTCCTTGACAAGTCCATGCTACACCTCAAGAATCATTCTCAGGGGGTGGCATCAAGGGGCAAATGGTGCCAATAATAGAGCTGATCAGGGAAGGGATAGTGGCAACTTGTGGGATAAGACCATCAACATAACCCTGAAACCTGCTAGCCTGTGTGTTTGACTGAAGCATAAGTGCCCAAACTGCATAATTGCTGGTGCCAACAGCATGAACATCCATTTTAGTGAGGTGCAGTCATCGTCCTAGGTGCTACCAATGAAAGTGACCAATGGAAAAGAGGGTCAGAGCAATGAAACTGAAGATTAGTGTTTTAACGCGCGAGTTTTAAATCTTATTGTATCGATTTTGTTGGATAAATATGCATATATTTCGTCTAATTGATTAGCATGCATATTAATAATTTCTGTGTGCGTGATTTATCAGACGATTTAGGGTTCGTGTACTAGACTTTTCCCTACCGACCGGAGTCTGTGTTAATTTATATCGGAACGAGTCCGAACACTTTTGATTAATCACCAAAGATTTCCGTTACCCCTACAACATCGGCTGTGATATTGAGGGTTTATCTCAGGAGAGGCTCCCATACCAAGGCAAAGGGGGATATTTACAATTTTCCTTTGAGCATGGCTTTTTTTTGCAATTTTCCCTTGTGCAGGGGTTAGTTTGCAATTTTTCCTTGAGCAGGGGTTAGTTTGCAATTTTCTGCAAAATGGAGGCCTTATTGAGGGAAATAAGCCTTTTCATGGAACTCATGAAGCTTTGTATGATTTCCAGGGCATTTACGCAATTTTATAGACTTCGAGGGTATGATTGTAAAATTTGAGTTTTGTAAACTCAGGCATGATTTTCACCAACTTTAAACATATCTGAAGAGACTCAAACATTCCGAAGGAATTTCTGAATTTTGGAATTTTTGCATAATTTCTTGAGGACTTCTTGCAATTCAGCAAAGTGTGAGGGTAAAACCATAATTGTACAAATATTGGGGTTTTCCCCACGATTTTGAGAACAATTTCCCAGAACTTTGGCATCCATTGGATCAATATAATTTTTCCATGACTTTGATCCATTTGGAATCAAGATACAACTTCATTTTCTCACATGAGGGTATTTTGGTAAAGCATCCTTTTAACTTTTTAAGTGAGATTTTTTTTTTGTACAAATGAGGGTTTTAAACGTAAAGAGATGCTTCAAGGGAGATGCCACCTACTGCTCTTCTGCTTCAAGGCCGCTCTCTTGAGGGAAGTTGTGCCAAGTCTTCAAGTGCTTGAAGTCTGAGCTCTTCTGAAGTTCTTTTCTCCTTGGTCTTGGCTTCCTATTTATAGGAGTGGAGGAGGAAACGTGGGAGTAGCACCTCCAGTATGCTCTTGTCTCTTTGTCTTTCCTTTTATCTTTTTTTTTTGTTTTGTGGAGGGAGAAGACAGCAAGAGGGGGCGGAGGAGGGCTCCACCGAGTTTTACAGACCCGAGAGGCCTCCTTCCTGGTCACTGCCTTTTTTTCTTTTCTTTTTTGCTTTCCCGCACAACAAAGAGAGAGGAGGGAGGCCAAGGGTGACCCTCCCTGGGCTGCGCAGGCCGGAGGTGGGCACCTCCAAGTCTGCACTCTGCAGGCATGGTTGGCAGTATCGGCCGAAACCGATACGTTTCGGCCGAAACGTATCGATTTCGGCCGGTACCGATCCGAAACCGGACCCTAATACTGTAGCAGGTCCGAAACCTATTAAATAATAGTTTTTTAATGGTTTCGGACGAAACCATTAAAGGTTTCGGCCGAAACCGTCCAGTTTCGGTCCGAAACCGTCCAGCTTCGGCCGAAACCAGAGAGAATTACAATTTTTTTAAAATTTTTGAATGGTTTCAACCGGTTTCGGCCGAAACCGAAACCGGTACGTATCGGTTTCGGTACCGGCCGAAACCGGTACCGAAACCGATACTGCCATCCTTGTCTGCAGGACCTGGGGTGCCACCTCCGGGTCTGCAGATCCGGCAGTGCCACCTCCGCAGAACCCCGAGGGGGCCTCCCCGGGTCCTTTTCACGCCGCCCAAGAGAGGAAAAAGGGGGGAAAGAGGGCGGTCCCCTCTGGTCTTTGAGTGCTAAAAGGTATAAAACTCCCTTTGACTGTCCTTTTCCAGAAAATTTTTAAGGTTTCTGCTCCTCTCTTCAAGGCCCAGGTGGGTACAAGGGTTGTTGGCGAGTTGTCGACTGTACATCACGGATATCTGCACTAACGTGGGAAGTAGGGGCGTTGCCCTAATTACAAGAGATTGTTGGGTAAAATTGCAAACGACATGACTTTTTGTTTCTCGCAATCTCGGGGAGGACATTGCCGTAATTCCCTCATCATAGAGGCAGAACTACATAACTTAGCCGTCCGGGGCGTAGAAACTTACGGCACAACCCGCAGAGGGGCCCAATTATAAAATTACAAAAATACCCCTTAGGGGCATGAATACAAGACCCGGGGATCACCTACCCCCTCAAGGGTCAACACAAGGAACAAGTGTCTTCTCACGTGCGTAGGAGTCCTTCTCGTAGATCCTGGATGTTGTTGTCCTCCCTTCTTTGGCCCAGGGGGCTATTTATAGAAGTAGGAAAACCCAGATTGTCAAAAATCTGAGGATTCGTCTCAACTTTGACGAAAAAATGGGTTTTAACCCCAATTCTGACAAGGTGGGGTGGCCCATCCTTTTTTTTCTTTCTCTTTTCTTTTTCTTTTTATGGGAACATGACCCCTGGGGGGGGGGGTCGTTCACTCGTTTGACCCGCGGGTGGGACCCAACGGGGTCAAGTGGCCCCGCGGGGGTCCAGCGGGGTGACACGACCCCCGCCGGGGCCGGTCGACCTCGCTAGGTCCCCCAGCGGGGTGACACGACCCCGGGCGGGGTCGGTCGACCCCGCTGGGACCCAGCGGGGTGGACGCGACCCCGCTCGGGGTAGGCCGCGTCCGCGGGTAGGCCAGTGGGGTCATTTGACCCCGGGGCGACCCTTTTGGCCCCTCTTCGCGTCTTTTTGGGTTTTTTTTGTCTCCTGGGTGGGAGAGAAGTTGTCGCCCTGCATTTATTGTTCCCCGAGGCCCACTCTTCGCCGCGTGACAGCAACACAGTGGAGAATCGTGCAGGAGCGAAGACTTGTTCGTCCGTTGTTTGCTTGCGCGTTGCCCGCCTGGAGGGAAGTCTTTGCACCCGTCCGTGCCGTGTGATACACAGTTGTTCACTTTGACAAGTGTGCATGCATAGCCTCGCTTGATTTCCCTTGCTGCAACGTCGCTTGCACTTATAAGGTCGGGTCAATAGACCCTAAATCGCGGAGGTACTCCACGGACCGACGATATCGGCACTACGCCATATTTTTCGTCGGTCGCTATGAAATAAAATCCTTGAACTATTTCGAGAGAAATACGGGTGCAACAATATACATATATTTTGGCTAATTGATTAGCATGTATATTATTAATTTCCGCGCACGTGATGTATCAGACGATTTAGGGTTCGTGTACTGGACTTTTTCTCACTGACTGGAATCGGTGCTAATTTACATCGGAACGAGTCCAAATACTTTTGATTAACTGCCAAAGATTTCCATTACCCTGACAACATCGGCTATGATATCGAGGGTTTATCCCAGGAGAGACTCCCATACCCCAAGGCAGGGAGGGATATTTGCAATTTTCCTTTGAGCATGGTTTTCTTTCGCAATTTTCCCTTGAGCAGGGGTTAGTTTGCAATTTTCCGTAAACTAGAGGCCTTATTGAGGGAAATAAGCCTTTTCATGGAATTCTTGAGCTTTGTCTGATTTTTCAGGATAGTTACGCAATTTCATAGACTTCGAGGGTATAATTGCAAAATTTGAGTTTTGTGAACTCAAACATGATTTTCCCCCAACTTTAGATATTTCTGAAGAGACTCGAACATTTCCGAAGGAATTTCTTAATTTTGGAACTTTTGCATAATTTCTTGAGGACATTCTTGCAATTCCGCAAAGTGAGTGTAAAACCGTAATTTTACAAATATGGGGGTTTTCGCCATGATTTTGAGAACAATTTCCCAGAACTTTGGCATCCATGGGATCAATATAATTTTTCCATGACTTTGATCCATTTGGAATCAAGATACAATTTCATTTTCTCACGTGAGGGTATTTTGGTAAAGTGCCCTTTTAAGTGAGGGTTTCTTTGTACAAATGAGGGTTTTAAACATAAAGAGATGCTTCATGGGAGGCACAACCTGCTGCTCTTCTGCTCCAAGGCCGCTCCAAGCTTGAGGGAAGTCTTGCCAAGTCTTCAAGTGCTTGAAGTCTGAGCTCTTCCGAAGTCCTTTTCTCCTTGGTCTTGGCCTACTATTTATAGGAGGTGGAGGAGAAAACGCGGGAGTAGCACCTCCAGATATGCTCGTCTCAGTCTTCCCATGTTTTGGGTTTTATGGAGGGAGAAGACAGCAAGAGGGGGCGGAGTAGGGCTCCACCAAGTTTTGCAGACCCAGGGGGCCTCCTCCCTGGTTGCTGCCTTTTTTTTTTTCGCTTTCCCGCACAGCAGAGAGAGAGGTGGGAGGCCGAGTGGGCCCCTCCCTGGGCTGCGCAGGCCGGAGGTGCCACCTCCGGGTGGGTCTGCAAGACCCCGTGGTGCCACCTCCGGGTTTGTAGAACCCGGAGGTGGCCTCCCCGGGTCCTTTTCGCGCCGCCTAATAGAGGAAAAAGGGGAGAGAGGGCGGTCCCCCCCGGTCTTTGAATTCAAAAAGGTCAAAACCCCTTTGTCTGTCCGTTTCCAGAATTTTTTTAAGCTTTCTGCTCCTCTCTTCAAGGCGGCGGCACGTGGTGGCTTCCTTCGATTTTTCTTGATTTCTTTGGACGCCGTATTGCTGTCCTTGGTGCCGGAGTGGAGAAATAACTCAGTGACACATTGGAAACGCTCCTCGGACGCCGGGGACCGCCGTTGTTTGACTTCTTGCTGCATGGTTACATGATTGTAACACGTCCACCAGGTGTTTGATGAAAATTACTGTGTTAAAACACATGATTTCTTGTGTAAAAATCCCGTCCGACAGGATGCCGAGGGCATTTAAACATAATCCACCTACCATGGCTATGGTTTATGCCGTTTTGCGCCGTCATGTAGTAGGCTTAATTTGTCTAATTTTCTTGTTCTACAATTAATCAAAAAATTATGTGATGAACATTGTGGGGTTCAACAACTAGGAAGTAAGACAGCAAGGGTTCAGCTAGCTAAACAAACAGTAATTGGCTTACTTGATACTCCTGTTACATAGGGATGACATGAGCAGATAGTCAAAGACGACTGGGCGACGGGTCTGTGTTGGTTGGATGCTGGCTATGCTATAGAAGGCTTCTTTGACCCTTTGGAGAAGAGGCTGAACATGTTTGAGGAGCCTCATACCCTCCTACAGGCAACATTTCCTGTGAACAAGCCTGTCTGAAGTGATAGATCCGATCGTTATCAAGTATCAGGTTTTTTTATTAAGATATATCTTATTTGACTGAACCTTCCAATTTGGGTAAGAGAAAAATCTAATCCTCTGGTTCCCCATCCAATTACAAGGCAATCTTCATCTGGCTGCTGGTAATAGCAGCAGGAGAGAGTGGTGGTGGTGAACAGCAGCAATGACAACTACTATGGAAGGAAGAAGCAGCTGCTGCAATGACATCAGCAGACTGTTGAAGCTGCAGGAATGATTGCCATTGACAGCAGTGGCAAAGGCAGCAGCGACTCTGGCAGATGGCAGTAGGAGGAAGCAATAGCATCAACAATTACTATGACAACCAATGGCTTGGATGGCAACTATAGGAGGAGGAAGCATCAGTGATTCAGTGGCACAGTAGCAGCTACTGCAGGAGAAGACAGCACAGTAGTGGCAGTTGTGACTGGCAATGATAATGGGAATTTGGCCTGAATGATGGCAGCAGAGGCTCTACAGCAGTGGCAGCCATGGAGGAATACAATAATGGCTGCTGACAGTGATGCACTTGCCCCTGTCTCCGGTAACTGCTTCCAGAGGATCTCTGGAAGCATCTGCGTGGCACTGAGAAAAGAAGGGTGGGTGTCAATAGTAGCAGCTGGAGGACATCATTGAATTGCTTTCAGCTGTGATGAAAAAAGAAGGCCGGCTCTGATTACATGGAGCCAAGGGAGAGGGATGAAATAGAATGAAATAGGGATTTTTGCACAAATAACCTTGTTACATGAATAATTATAAAAATGCCACTATTGAGTGCACAAATATCACTTGCAGTTAACTGCCATCAAAAAATATTTGACTCTGCATAAACAGTGGGGTATGTTTGCGGTTATGTTTATGTAGCAGGGTTATTTTTGCATATATGCTTACATACTAGGATTATTTTTGCATTAATAAGTCATGACTTTGGGACCATTTATTTTAACTCTAATTAGATTTTAACTTGAGTTAGTTATGTCTATCTGATAGCAGGTTACCGTGCATAACAGCAAGGGCATGTTTGTGCATATGTTTATGAGGTTGTATTAATCAATATGTGTCTAAGAGTGGCATGTCTGCAATTATGCATGTAAGAAAGTTATTTTTGCAAAAATTGCAGTGAAATATAACACATTTGATTTGGGCCATTGTGCAATATACATAAAGTACAACCAGTCCAGCCCCTAACATGGTGTGAATTGCCATACCACACTCCACTATGTGATGCAATAAACACCCTACATATAATATGCTTAGAACACAATTTTCCTAGCATGGTGAAAATATGGAGAAATTAATGGGAAACACCTCAAAGTGCATCTACAGAATATTTAGACATTTCACAGCTCAATTCTGGTTAATGTTCTAATCTAGTCTCTCATTCCTTGCGTTATATACCTTTTTACATGGAGAGGGGACATGTTTGCATCAGTCCTCTCTTTTGTCTAGATTGGAAAGGTGGAAAAACCTCATTTTGTAATTGTCTGTGTCTCTTCTTTGTTGTATTGCCTGTTAGGGTTGGGAGAGGCTCTACCTCCTTGGTGGATGTCTATTTTTTACTCTGTTCTGTAAGGGGTCGTAACCTTCTGTTTAGTTTTTTTCAATGAATCACCACTTTTATGCCACCTTCCAAAAAAACACAAAAAATTACAAGATCATGTACCGCTTGATATTCCTTATCATTCCAGGTGTCAGCTTCTTGGTAAAGATGCAGAAAGAGTACGTGAACGATTTTCTATCATATTGAGTATTTGATACGATGTCCTTGTAAGTTTAAGATGATGCAATCCATTTTAGGAATTCAATAGTCTTGAACTATGGACCTTCCACCTATATCAATAACTATATAGCTTATTCAAGCAGTTTATTTATTAGTCATCTCCTGCTGTGAGGAATCTCTTCCTTTTTCATATATGTTCCTTCTGAACTATACTAGAAATCCCAGTCAAGAGAATCTTTAGCCTTTCCTCAGCTTCTTGGTAAAGATGCAGAAAGAGTACGCGAACGATTTTCTATCATATTTAATTGAGTATTTGATATGATGTCCTTGTAAGTTTAAGATGATGCAATCCATTTTGGGAATTCAATAGTCTTGAACTACGGACCTTCCACCTATATCAATAACTATATAGCTTATTCAAGCAGTTTATTTATTAGTCATCTCTTGCTGTGAGGAATCTCTTCCTTTTTCATATATGTTCCTTCTGAACTATACTAGAAAGTCCCAGTCAAGAGAATCTTTAGCCTTTCTTGCATCATTGGATCACCTGCCTAATTTTATATTTTGAGGCTCCTTATTTTACTTCAAGTTTCTTGTTTTGCATTCTATCGTGTGTATACTATCCTCGTGTCTATTTACTCACTAGCATTTCCATAATCATAGTATCTCTAAAATGTGGATGAACATTGACTCTTTTACATCTATAAGAAGCAAACTTTAAAATGCATGTGCACTTGTTTTTTTTGGAAGGTAAAAAAAGAAATGCATGCACAATTTTGCTTATTGTACATTAAAATCATAGAATAAAGATAAAATAAAATTTCCATGATAATTGACAAGAGAAGATGTCATTTGGACATGTGTTTCGTCGCCCTAACTCAGCGCCGGTTAAAAGATGTGACCAAATCTTAGTGGATGCTAGTAAAAGAGCTCGAGGAAGGCCTAAAATGAGATGGTGCGATGTTGTTAGGAAGGACATTAGTTCCTTGAGTTTAAATATGAATATTGCACTTGATAGAAATCTTTGGCGGAACAGGATTCATGTAGCCGACCCCAATTAATTGGGATAAGGCTCTGATGATGATGATGATGATGATCATGTTAATGATAATTATGATGAAGCATAAGGTTATGATGGTGTTCATTCATTAATGTCTTTTATTGTGGGGATGCAAATATAAAAAAATGATGATGGGTGAGTTCTCACTTTTCAGTCATATTTTGGATTTCTCTTTTAATTGGAAACTCACTGAATTAACATTTTTCAGGTTACCAGACTCTACAAAGATAAGGAGCATGCTGAGGTAGAATTCACTGTAAGTCCCTGAGCTTTGGAGGTAATATGCTGAAGTCCATGCATCTCCTGGGAATCATGGAATGCAGGATCAATTGATGCTGATTGGGATGGGTAGAAAGGCTGATCCACTTTTGGCCCTTCAGACTGATCACAATTGAAAAAAGACTTGACCAAAATCAATTTGCCCAGGCAAAATTGGTCCAAGTTAAAAGAATTGACCGACCTTGGCTGAATAGGATTTGATTAAAAGAGAGATGAAATTTTATGAAAATGCTTTTTATGAAAATGCTCTTACGTAATTTTTATTTTGTATAAATATTTTTTATTTATAGAAACTTTTTTGTTTATGAAAATGCTTTTCTTTTTTACTTTTTAAACTAGATCAACTCACTTCCATTGGGTCGGTCAATCCGATCAGATCCATATTGGGATCTGCATCGGACATGCCCACTTCAGGTGCCCTGTCTGATTAGGAATTGCTTGCTGGGAATAGATAAGTGTTGTGATGTCTGTTAATAGAATCTTGACATTTTTTTTAATATTTCCAACTCTTTTCTATGTTTGTGAATGAAGATTGGTCCAATTCCCGTGGATGACAGCATTGGGAAGGAGATTATTACACGGATCACGGCTAATATGGTCACAAATGGAATATTTTATACCGATTCAAATGGCAGGGATTTTTTGAAACGGGTACTGTTAACTGATAATACCTTTTCTGTTTTTTTATTTTGGATTATTAAATCAGCAGTCCTGCCAAATCTGCACCCAGTGCAGGAAGGCTGTTACTAACTGCACCAGAATATTTATTATGTACATGCAGCTTCTACATTAGTGCTTCTTTCGCTGCTGGGGCTGGTGCTTCTTTGCTGAAGCTGCCTTGAACTTTCTTTCTGCTTGGGTTGTCTTAAGATACTATCTGTTTTTTATATTTTTTTTCAAAATATGTGGATTATACCACCGATTTTATTCAAGATAAATAGAGGTCATACAATCGGAGGTAGAGGAGAGGTTCCTCACCAATTACGAGGCAAACTGCAGAAACAACCTTTGGAGAACATCAGAAACAACTACCACCAAAAGGTGGCAAGAAGAAAGAAAATTATAAAGATGCTGTTTCCCTCCTACTTGAAGAACAACTTGCCATTTGCCTTGTCACGATCCCTGCACTCTGACCATCCGTCAACAAGGATAACCTCTCCTGCCATCCCCTACTTGGTTTGTGAAGAGGAGCAGAGCAGTCAGTCAGGGTGGTGGTCCAAAGTTCGCCAAACTGCCCAGTTAACCTTCAATATTAATCCCTAAAACCTTTGTTCCTTGTATTAATTTTTCATCACTCCAGGATGTGAGAAATCCATGCCAAATTTTTCTGGATGGCATGCCTCAATGCTGGACCTGTTCCCCATCTTCCTTCGAGTCAGTTGGAAGCCTGGAACCTGTTTCTCATCAATATAAAATGTTTTCTTTTTTATTTTTGGTATAATGGTAATTTGATCCATTTATTGTCTTCTTTTATATGTCCTTTCTTTTTCCAACAAATGTAAAATCACCCAGTAGAGCTCAAGGTATAGACTTTTAAATATCTTAGTGCTTGGAAAACTTGTTGCCTATGCCATGCAGGCACCTAGGGGTCATTTCATAGATGACCATGCATTTTTCTACTTTTTTGTGCATGTGGTGTTTGCACATTCACATTTACGAGTGTTGAGGATTAAAATTTAAATTTCAACCCAGTATTTGAGGTTCATTCTTCCAATCAAGTATACTATATCAAAAATTCCTCTTTTTATCTACACTGTTTCCATAAAGTCCATGGGAGCCTTCAAGGTTTGATCCCTAGATATACTTGAAACTGTTCTACGTTTGCCAAAATTGGTCCTTGGACTTCTGACAGAAATTCTTCTGTCCAGCATCTATTAAATAACACTTTATCGATCCCAGATGGAAACAAGTCAAACACTTGGCAAAATCCTTGGATCCTTCATATAAATAGAAAAATACCAATGCACACCACTCTTAAATGGCCATGGTAGGAATGTTAATATACAAACGAAATTCTGGATGTCTCCTTGTCACATATCAAAAGAATTTATATTGATTGGTCTTCAAGAGCAAAATCTCCTGAACCAAACAATGACTACATCTGAAAATGGGAAGAGTTGGAGAGGATGGGGAGGCCTAATCTGGCCTGTGTAGTGGTGGGAGGGCTAAAAATGCTACAAAATGTCAGTGAGACATATTGACTGATGGGGGAGTAGGATTAGTAGCATCCATCCGAAATGAAATCCTAGAAGGGGGAAACCATGTTTATGGCAGTTGCTCTTGGTATTAGATAATTAGATGCGTTCTCCTCCCCTTTTGCTAGCCAATGTCCAGTTCATAGTTTTTGCTAAAAAAGAATACATTTTTTCGCTCAATTTTCCAAAATCCATTATGTTATTCTTTGTAGGTTCGTGATCGTAGAGAAGACTGGCCTCTCCAAGTGACTCAGCCTGTTGCAGGAAACTATTATCCAGTAAGTATTTCTTGTTGGAATATCCTCGAACTTCTATGAACATCCATGCAAGAGTACATGCTATGTAAGAATTTTTAAATCTCAGGGTGCATCTTTCTTTCCATCATTCAATAGATGCAGTGAATATATATATATATATACATATATATATATATATATATATATGTAGAGAGAGAGAGAGTATGCAAAGATCAATTTGCTTTGTCCCCCCCGCCAGTGGCGGGGTGGACACCCCCCCTCCCCCCTCCTGCGCAGGTGGCAGGAGGGCACGGCTTCGAGCCGCTTTCCCCTCCCCTTAAAAAAAAAAAAAAAAGATCAATTTGCTTTAGGTATTGTTGACCAACAGCAGATCTGTTTCTTAGGAGAGAGAGAGCTTGTAGATGGTATGCAAAGATTAATTTGCTTTAGGTATTGTTGACCAACAGCAGATCTGTTTTTTAGGAGAGGGAGCTTGTAGATGGTATGCAAAGATCAATTTGCTTTAGGTATTGTTGACCAACAGCAGATCTGTTTCTTAGGAGAATGCGGAGAATAGTAACCTGCTATTGCTGTATTATCCCCTATCTCATCCCTGCATATTTCTATATACATGTTTTTTCTATGTGCATGCTTTTATTACCCTTATACAATTCGTTTTGCATTTATATACATTTGGCAGCATTGAGAAGCATGTTTCTTGGCTTATACATTCTTTCTCCCAGTTAACGTATTTGACAAATTTTCCAGCTTAACCTTGGTTTATACATAGAGGATGGAAAGTCCGAGCTCTCAATCTTGGTCGATCGTGCCACCGGAGGTGCAAGCATTCAGGATGGTGAACTAGAGCTCATGCTACATAGGTTCTACTCTTTCGTAGATAATTATCTTAGGGTCTACAATTTTCCCTTTTTATTTCTTTAATATAAATTACACTGATACCATGTGGTTAACCTGCTATTGTATACAAGGCGGATGCTTAACGATGATGGTAGAGGGGTGGGAGAAGCACTTGATGAGAATGTATACGTAGACGACAGATCTGAGGGACTTACGGTATGCAATACATTTGTTTTCTTCTTGTGGTTTATGAGCTTTTCTGTTTTCAGCCATCATGTATAACGGTGTGACCTACTAGTATTCTCTAAATCATGGAAGCTTACAGATGCTCCATGTTTTTCAGTGAACAAATATTTAAATTTGGGTTCTTTTGCATATATATAGCCCATTGCCAAAGAAATTGCAGAATTCCCATTTTTACTAGTACATATGCTTAGATATACCCCCGTTATGCGTAGTGTTATCAGGGAGAAAATTCTCACCTCTCGGGGCTCGCCTGGAACCACACGGCCCTCACAATCGTTGTGGATTTAGTCCGGTTCTCAACCACCTCGTTTGCTGTGAGAGGTTTATAATTGAAATAATACACGGGCCACGGAGTTCCGTCGTGTGAAAATATTCCACGAAGTGGCGGTACGCCGAATGTTGAACCTCGACCAACTCTAGGGAAGTGTCTCAATTTATCTGAGACAAATAGTGGGTGCAACACACATCCTGATGTCTGCTTTAGTAAACCCTGCATGGGTTAACCCTTTGCCACATTTTCTATTAGGAGGGACAGCTCGGTGATTTTAAAAATTTGATGAATTGCATAATTGACACTTCTGCAAAGGCATTTGCTTATATAACCCCTTTAGATGTACCATTCCACCAAACAGAAGTATACATGCCAAAATTTTCAAGCCCCCCCCCCCCCCCCCCGAAATATGTGGATTATACCACCAATTTTATTAAAAGTAAATAGAGGTAATGCAAGCAAAGGTAGAGGAGATATTCCTTACCCAAACACTACATGAAATCAACGATTAAAACAATTCTCTGAAATGTTAAAGCCAGTCCACTACATGAAGAATGGCATAATCTGATTACAAATTCACTAAGTTCAAACTCAATAAAATTTGATGGAGAATGTTCTATTTTTTAGAACCATGCACTTCCTACGGCTAAGAGTTGGGATTGAAGAATGCTTGACATCAGTTGTAAGGTTTAGAACAAGAATGACTATTTTGGTAGAGGATATACTCCTGCATTTCTCTTCAACGGTATGTCCATAATTTGCAAAAGATGTGTATCATAACAGCAGTTCTTTTTCTTTAGGGTTTTCATTGTCTCGTTATAGATTCTGTTGTAGTTAGTTGTACTTTCAGTTCTCACAAACATTCCTCAATGATTGCTTTGCAGCAGTAGTCACTGAAAGGGATACCTGGGAGATAAGGAATCTCTAGTCAAGTGATGTCGCTTATTCACCTTATTAGGAGGGCCCTTTTCTTTATTGACAAGACAATTCCAAGGATGGTACCCCACCTCCCACCAGTTACCAAATTCATTCATAGGTTATATCAGTCAGCCTGCATGAGTTTCACATTTTTTTTTCCGTTTTCCTTTTTTTTTCCCCATTCTTTCATTCAGTTAGAACCTGAACCATCACGATGATTCAACTTATGTTGTTTGAGCTTCTTGCATGCACATGCAAACATGACAATAACAAGAACAAACATCCGCCAACAAGTAAAGATGACTTGTAATTATTTTCCTAAGAAAATCCCAGGTGAACCTCCCCAAAAGTTGTGGCGTGTACAAGGAATGAGAGGGGAAGACAGGGCCTGTAAGCACGATGACAAAGATGGGGAGGTGCATTCAAAGATGTTTTCTGTCCAAGTCTATAGCATTCAGCTATATCTTGTATCCAAAGTCCATGCCACAGGTTCATACCGGTTTAAATCCTAATGTATCTGCCTTACGAATAAGGATTTTCCTAATCCTGCTGGCCATGAAGCCAGGAAACAGCCACATCTCTCTCTTTACTGACGTCAACTGATTGTCATTCTTGGATTCTCGACTAAATTAAGCTTTTCCTCATCTTTTTTTTTTGGAAAATGAATAGATCTACTTAATATGTGTGGTCAAGATCTTTGCATCTTTGTTGCTTAGGTACGTGGGAATTATCATATGAGCATTAACCAACTAGGGGCTGGTGCCAAATGGCGCCGAACAAGTGGTCAACAAATTTATTCACCACTCCTTTTAGCCTTTGCCCATGAGGTATGGTACATTTTTAGTGAATTTGCAACGTGTTCCGGTCTCAATCTTAAATTCTCTTTGCCTGCAGAATGAGGAAGGTTGGAAAGCCTCTCATGTAACTAAAGGCACATCCGTGGATCCTGCTTATAGTTTACCCCCGAATGTCGCAATTATAACTCTTCAGGTATCTGGCAGAGAGATATTATGAAAAATCATTATCTAGATATATTCACTTTTTCACAGTTGAGTGTGATTTGCAGGAACTAGATGAAGCAATTCTACTTAGGTTAGCACATCTATATGAGGTAGGTAAATGGAACTTTTGTCATTGTTGGCTGTTCTCTGCCTTTTGACCAAATGATAAACTGGCACTTTGCTTAGGCCGGTGAGGATCTTGAGTATTCGACTCTAGCCAAAGTGGAACTAAAGAAGATTTTTGCAAGAAAAACGGTAAGAACACCTCTGATGCTGCATATCCTATTGACCTGTCAGAGAAATCTTTGGTTTTTTGAATTACCTTGGGTTAACAGCACTTTTTCCTTTAGACGTTATTTGCAAACTAATAATAATAATAATCATCATCAAAGTCTTATCCCATTATTTGAGGTCAGTTATATGAATCCTATTTCGCCAAAGAATTCTATCAAGTGTTATATTCGTATTTAAACCCAAGAAGTTGATGTCCCTCCCTTCTAATAACATCGCACCATCTCATTTTAGGCCTTCCACGGGCTTTTTTATTAGCATCCACTAAGATTTGGTCATATCTTTAGATTGATGCTGAGTTAGGGTGACGGTGTACATGTCCAAACCATCTGAGTCTATTTTCCCTTATTTTACCATCAATCGGAGCTACACCCAAGTTCTTTGCAAACTAACACGACACAAAA
Source organism: Amorphophallus konjac (assembly GCA_022559845.1). NCBI lineage: Eukaryota > Viridiplantae > Streptophyta > Magnoliopsida > Alismatales > Araceae > Amorphophallus > Amorphophallus konjac. The sequence goes on from CM040128.1 coordinate 241,750,217, forward strand.
TGACGTGTGAATGTATAACTCTCATGATGAAATTGCTATTGCGCATGGTTTAATGACACTATCGTTTGGTTTGCTCTAGAGGCAGCTCAGTCATCTGATCTTTCAAAATTTATCCTTTCTCCAATTTTTTTTACTGATTTGAAATCTCTACATGCTCAATTCACTGCATTGACCTAGACATGATTCACTAGAGAAGGCCATTGAGAAAATCAATTTACACTCTTTCAAGTCGTATCTCCAACACTCGGTCATCCTCTAACAACTCTTGAATGGTACAATAACATCTTTTGGATTATGTTCCCCCCCCCCTGCTCTTCACCTCGTTTCTGCTGGGCACTTCAATATTCATTGCTTAGACGGCTATTACACTTTCAATGGAATTCAGTTAAATCTCTCTCTCTCGCTCTCTCTCTATAACTTTCTCTCCTTTCATTTTGTGTTTCTATGTTGTTGATTATCCAATATCACTCAAGCTAGATTTTAGTGATTGCGGGGCCTTTAATCATAAATAAGCATTATTTGCTGGTTGTGGTTGTTGCAGATAATGGAGGTGAAAGAAATGAACTTATCTGCTAACCAGGAAAAGTCAGCGATGAGGAGGATGAAGTGGAACGTTGAAGGAGGCGATAGCAGCAGTCACGCTCCTTTGAGAGGTGGTCCCGTCGACAACACTACCCTGGTTGTTGAGCTGGGTCCAATGGAGATCCGTACTTTCTTATTGAAATTTTAAGAAAAGGATTCAGTGTTTCATTCTGAGTCCACTGTCAAAATAAACATCAAATCCACTTCAACCCTTGATGAAGCTGCTTCATTTCATTTTCTTTCTGGCTTGCTTTACTAGGCCGCGTCGGGTGAGGTAAGCTTTTTTGGATTGTTGTTTGAGCTTCTCGAGTGGGTCTGGGTCTGATATTCCAAGTGGAACAGGAAAGTAACATAACATCTTGTAAATTTGTTTAACAAAGTAGGGGTACATAAAAAAATAGGGTAGTTGCAAAAGTAGCCCTGTTATAATTGTAGAAATATCCAGTATATGCACATCAATAAGAACAATCTTATAATACAAACAAAATATTCTTGCAATCAACCGTCGTTTTAAAAAGAAAACACGATGACCTACGGTAGTATTTATTTTTGCATTTATGTTTGTGCAATATTTTGCACTTATAATACCATAGCAGGGGTATTCTTGCACTGATAAGTAAAGACATCATTTTAACTCTTGAGTTAGTTATGTTTATCTGATCACAGATTACAGCACTGAAATGGTAGGGATATTTTGTAAGTAATTCATATACCTAGATGTAGTAATCATTGTATATCCAAGAATAGAGTATGGCAGCAATTATGAATATGAGAGAGTTATTGTGGCAATTATTTCGGCATATATGCGAGACAATTTTAAAAATGAACTATGGCGGTACTGGTGACCACGTGAATTACCTACCGTGAGCTCCAATGGGCGAGACCATTTCTCTTCCCACTTGACGGACAAGTATATGCCACATCCAGCAAACTTCCCGGCAAATCAATTGCTGCATCCATTTCTCATGAGAGAGAGAGAGTTGCTGAATCGCCGCACGCCGAGGTGTGCCAACAGCTCGGGATTGTTTCACTTCACACGGGTTGACAAGACCCGGAAAGGGATCAAAATTGTGAGTGGTGAGAGCATGCACGCTGGTGCAGGGTTGTTCCACGTGGATGGACGAGGCTTATGATAGATCCAAAATTGCATGTCATGCGGATTTGAATCTCATCGCAGGTCTTGTCAACTTGTTGACCGATCCCCATGCCGGTGCTGTGAAGCAAATATTTTTACCATTTGATATGCCAACTCATCGTGGCAACCTCAAGATAGAGATTTTAGGGTTTAGGGTTTTCCTTGGCTCGATTCTGATGTAAAAACAGCTCAATTCTTCTCCTACGTATCCAAATAGATAAACGACACCATCTTGTCACAGAATGCTGCTGCTACAGTAACGTTGGTATATCATCAATGACATTTTTTTATTTTTTCAAATGGGTACACAATCCTGTAAAACAAAAGTACCGCGAAGTTCCTCAATTAACAAAGAGGCGAGAATTAGCACAAATTTCGAGGGTGGCTGTTACGTCACTCTTCTAGGTCTACCCAATGGGTAACGTTTAGTGCAACATCCATACATGGGGGTTGCACTAATTTTTTTTAATTTTTTTTAGTGTAGAGCTCACACTAAGTTATACTTACGTGGGTCTCACGTCAATCATCTCACGTCAATCATCTCCCTTTCTAAGAAATTCAGAAAAAAAGATCCATGTGAATAATACAAAATTCAAAATTTACACTATCCACAAGTGGGATTTTTTTTTTTTGCATGCAATACATGCTGGACAGGTGGGGCGGGGGTCCACGTCTTGGCGTGGGTCCCATGCCAAAAACAATCAAAAAAAATTGATCAGCATCCCCACATGTAATTAGCAGGTTGTTGCACCAAGCAATACTAGTTTTAGGTTGCCTTTCGATTGATCGATTAGCTAAAAGCTCCAAGAGTATAAAACATTTTGCACGTCTAACTATGTTCGTGGTTGTCCTCTGATTCCTAGTTTATTATATATGACACGGTACCAACGCAAGTTTGACCACGTACAGAAAGTAAAGAAATACCAATGAAATCACACCAAAATTTTAGCGCTGTAGGGGGGTACCTTTTTCTTCTTCTTTTTTTTACCGAAGAATTGCTTCTTAATAGATGGAAGTGCTCCGGTACCTTGGGATCTTCCTTTTTTGTCTGTAACCTCCGGCCCTTCGTAACACCAAAAATTAGAGGCCACATAGGAGCAAATATGGTGTACAGGCTACAATACACCTGCGTTTATTTGTAAAATGGCTCAACCCACTCTCGGGAGTCCTAAACTTGGACACGTCAGCAGTTCCAATAAGGGCTCGTTTGTTTCGACTTTTAGGGGGTGACCTTTAATCTAGAAAGCCACGTCTTTTAAAAATTAAAATAAATGAGTCATTATCGCATTATTTTTAATTTGAGAGAGATATAAAAATAAAAAAAATCATCTTTTAAAAAACCCAAGAAATTACTATAAAGGAAATTTCTTCTCTGTCATAGAGACCCTTTTCAAAAAGCCCAAAACCCACGATCCTTCCCAAACACGTCCTTAGAATCATCATAACATACATAGCATTGTCTATCAAACTGGGGACCTCTTTTGAAGATAGGAGTTGCAGCTTCAGTACTAAGAAAGTACTTAAAAGCTTGGTGTGTTCCACTTTTGCCAAATGAATGACACTCACCGTGCATGTTCTGGAACATTTCAAAGAACACAGGTAGCTACTCCCGATGACTCGTGTCATGCTCATCAATGACGTCTCAGGCCACTCAGATGAGTTTACTTCATAAATTTTGGACCTGTAGGGAGACGCACACTTCTCAAATATCTCATTAATCTCTTAAGTTTCCGGTTTGAGGTGTACCCAGCAAGGACCCATTGATAACACTTCAGGGGCTCTTTGCATATAAACAATTGTTAAATAAATATTATAGATTTATCATTCATGCGTTTACATTTGCACACATGTCAATGCAAGTGGTCGATGGTGTGCAAAAGACCACATAATGGTGTTTTTGCACCATTTTTTTTGTTTGCGGCAACTTGAAATGTCTGACCACTTGGTGGTCTTTTTTGCACACCATTGACACTTTTTATGACGTGTGAGAAAATGCAAATAAAAGATGTGGCATCCCACGGCAAGGAAAGGCCACAGCTGGACCAATGGGATGGGGAGCTTGTAACCGCCGGACACCCAGAGGAATGAACATTCGCCACCCACCTTGTTTATCATCATCCGACTTCCAAAATCCTCGATCCAAACAGCATAGGTATGTATACCCAATCACCTGTGAACCTCCAATTATTGAAAAAAAATTAAATCCCATCTTCTGTCTGGAGAGTTTTTTTTTTTCCTACACTGGAAGTCTGGAACATATTTGCTTTCCAAACTCTAGGCCATTATACACTCACAATTACTAACAAAATATCAATCATTGCACATAAAAAAAAGCGAAATAATGATGCTCGTGAAATTTTAGCCTAATACAAAGGAAGCTTAAGGTATAAAACAGGCAAAATAGCCCATCTACCCAGTGATATCACTGACAGATTCTCAAACCTGGCACTTGAATCCATAATAACCTATAAGCAAAGACCATTGAGACAATCGTTATTAGGTTTGATTGTTAGATTGAATTTTCATTTACCGCTGTACTTGCAGTTCTCTCCAAAACCTTGGTGAACATTGCCTGCTCAGCACTGATAATCTGAGCCAAGTCGTACAGTAAATGAAGCAGAATGTCTCCGAGTAAAAAACTTTGCAAGAACTTATTGAAGATTGCTTCTTAATAGGCGGAGAAGTTTACTAGGACCTTGGGATCTTCCTCTTTGTTCTGTAACCTCTGGCCCTTCGGAACACTTGGTCGCCTGTCAAAAGATGATTGCCACAGTTAGGAATATACAGTCACAAGAAATGACCAGAAAAGGTCACGCCGCCAAAATATAGATGGTGAAAGTATTTTTAAAAACCCATCCAAAAAGACTTAAAAGAAGAAAGAAATTTAACAAAGTGATATTGGAAAACAAGAACTCTGAAAAGATAGATAACCTTGGGATTCTCAATCTCCATGTCAAAACCATTTAGTTCCTTCAATAACATGACAGATGCTGGAAGTAGCCTCCTGGTGACAAAAATGTGAGATAATAAAACATCTGAAGGTCTTTCCATACAACTTTTTGAAGTCTGAGGATTGAAATGTACTTCTGTTACATAATTTCATGTAAGTCACAGCAAGCAGCATCATTGTGCCTCTAAAACTCTGCATTCAGTGAAATGGAAAATGGGTCTGCATCATACCTTCTGGGCTTCTGCAAATTCGAATTTTTAGGAGAAGATACACAATTTTCTTTCTTTGGAATGGCTTCACATCTGCCAGGGCATCCTACATCTTCAACAATGGATATGGTAGCCTCTGAAAATGGCTGCATGAGGTTGTTCGGAGCTAGATAAGATACTTCAGGTAAGCAGATAGAGGAATTAAAAATGCTTGTTCATGTAGCATTCTCAGAGGAAAACTATACCCTCAACATTACCTCTAATTGGGTCAGAGACTACATGAGACCAATAAAATACAGAAAAACCAAATTTTACATTCAGAATGAATCTCATAATGTTATATTTTCCATGTATCAGGCATTTTTTTGCCTACGTGAGGAGAAGCTTTAACAATCAATATTTCTACTTTCCGTGCTGCAAGGCATGATTCTGGAAGGCAACCAGGAAGATAAACAGATTTGCAGCAGGATGGGGATATCAGACTTGAACTTTTTCTGAATAGAGAATAGTGAACCACTTTTTCCACTGTGCAAAAGTGTTGTGGAACAAGCTTGTGCCTCTCAAGCGTCTGTTCCTTGTGTGAAGGGTGTCAAACATGACTACATGAAACCTGTCAGATGTGAAGGGTGTCAAGCATTGTTGTCAAGACAGTCACCTAAGGCATTTTCATGAGTCTAATTAGGTATTTTCATGTGTCTAATGCACCAGTCCTTTGCACACCCTAGAAATTCAAGCAAAGGGCCCGCCTAGACGAGTAAGGCGGGACCTAGGCAAGTAAGTTGCCCACCTAATTTTAAATATGTTATTGGTTGTTTGTTTTTGAATAGTAAAATGTTCATTGCCTTTTATTGCTTGCTGTTGGCTTTCTTTGTCATTATTGTTTTTTCCTTTATATATTCAAGTTTATTATCTCATTGCAATTCAATTTTCTGCCATTTACATATTCAATTCACTAGTTTTCAATTTTTAATGTTGAAATCTACAAAAAAATTTCATGTATTTTTATTCTTAATTTGTATATTGAGGATATACATTTTTTGGGTTTTAAAGAGGCACCAAGGTGTCCCCTAGGCAGATGCTTTATTGCCTAAATGCCTTGGCTCCCCATGAATACCTTGGGTAGCCTTGATGCCTTGACAACCATGGCTGTAAACATAGTTGCCAAGGCACCCACCTAGGCTGCCTAGGCAGGAAGACATCTTTCTGGGACCAAGATGCAGGTGTGCTAGTTGGGGCTGCAAAAGGCGGCCCAAAGCACCACCTAGGCATGCTAGGTGGTCCAACGTGCCCGCCTTTGTGCCTTGGGCCCCTGAACAAGTCGATCCACAATGCGAAGACGGGCCAAAGGTAGATCTAGCTCTACACAATCTTTCAACATGGATGTCCTGTCGTCTCCCACCATCAAAAACCATGTACTCCCTCTCTCCCTCCCCCCCCCCCCCCCAAAGAACTCTGCTGCACAACCTGCAAAGAAGGGGGCTAAACCTTTGTATAGAAAATTTTATATACACTTCTTGCTGGCTGATCCTTATGGACTTGGCACCTAGGCACCGCTTAGGGACTCAAAGACCCAAGTACACCTTGGGTCGTCTTACTGCCTTCACAACTATGGCTGTGAATTTAAGGGCTAGATGGCATGCAAAGTAGGAGATTTAAGGACTAGATGCCACGGAAGAGAAGATGAGGAAACCTCTTTTCCATGGGTGCCCTGTAACAAGGACCGAGGGGTGACTATTTGACTCGCTAGCAATTGGCTGGGCGTAACAGAAAATTAATATTTGCCTTTCAAGAGTGGAAAATGGTCAGCATCGAGGTGACACCAAAAGTGCAAAAACATCCCTCCATGCTCTGAATCTATGGAAGGAAGAGAGGAACTTCAAACTCAAGGGTTCTCCATTTCTACTGCAAGAACTCCTTTGTAACATTTAAAAGGTGGTTCAGCAAAGTTAGTGGCTTCAAAGTTATTGGGTGAATCCACTTTGTGGCAATCATGAAACATCATGTTTGTTCTAAGGGTGAAGCGGCGGACATCTTTACAGCAACTGACCTTGTTCCTTGTAATAAGGTCCATGGGAGATAGTTACTACATATGCTGGGGTCTGAACCCAGGAGGAAGCAAGCAGCAAGAGAGACATATTATACAATACTCCCGACCAGTCTCACTAGCACAGCTGATTGCTAGCATACATTTCCAATGTTTGACAAATGAATAACTATCTGACTAAAAAACAAAAGAATTGCGTCCCCAAATTTTTTAGGGCAGAAGTACTTCAGTGTGCAGGTAGTATATACCACCATTCTTTTTGAAAAGGTAAGAGAAAGTGCAATAGTATATAGCTCAAAAATGTAACATCCTGAATTTTAAAAGCTTAAATATATTAAAAATATCATAATAAAAGCCCAAGATAAATTTATTTATATTTATACGTATCAGTTTTCCCTTCATGAGCCCGTTAGATAAATCCGCTTAGTTAGATTGAGTTTTTAGGGGATGCTCAGAAGAGTTACACGATGTTTAGAAATGATGGACGATGAAAAGTAGATGATAGCCATGAAAAAAACAAAAGACGAAAGATTTAAACAATGCACTGAAGTTAGGCAATGAACTTAGATGATAAGAAAGTAGACGAAGAAATAATGCGACAAAAGATAGACGATGCGGAAAAGTTAGATGATGGGAGTTAAACGGAAGAGATGAAAAAGTAGATGATAGAATCAGAAGTTGGACGATGGGTGGTGATGTTAGGTGATGTAAAGCGAGACTCGTGATGTCAGACGACAGACTCGATTGGCATTTCGCACGGTGACATTATTTACACGGACGACGATTGGAGTTGTAGTAGCGTCATTTTTATTTTATTATGTAATTTTTATTTGAGTCTAACATCATAGTCGTCGATTTCCAAAGTCAACTGTCAATTTTACAGTTGCATGGACTCATTGGGAGTCAACTTAGTGTCTTTTCTATTTTTCTATAATTTTTGGTGCGATTTTCGCACTATTTTCTTGAGACTAGGGGCATTTTGATCTAAGGAGGTCATATTAGGGTAAGGGTTAATCTAACTCCTATAAGTAGTCTTGTAATCCCACTTTTCTAATTAACGATGAATTTTGAGTTACGATTTTGTACTATTTTTTTTCTCTGAGAGAGAGACGTGAGGGTCTTGAGAGGAGGCACCCCAGGAGCGTGGTCCCTATGACAGGGAGGGCGAGAGGCCTACAACCCCACCTCCATTATCCAACACCCTAGCACCCCATCCCCCTGCATAAGTCCCTTTTCTCTCCCAAACCATAGCAGCTGCCACCCCCTCCCTCCATCTTCTTGTAAACCCTAAACCTAAGCCCCGCGCATTCACCTCCTTCCTCCCCCATTGTTGTCCCCTCCCAACCAAATCCCTACCCTGCAGCCCCCCTTCTTTTCCTCTACAGCCAAAGGAGAGTCCGCGGCCATAGCGGCCTGACCCTATTGCCGCTCTACATAGCCCCGCCGCAACTCCAACAGAGTCGCCTCCGCCTCCCCCCTTCGCCCAGCATTGCCACCCGCCGCCTTCGTCCTCTACTAGGGTTTGGGATGGGAAGGGGACTTGCACAAGGGGATGAGGTGCTAGGGTTTGGGATCATGGAGGTGAGAGTGTAGGCCTCTCGCCCTCCCTCTCACAGGGACCGCACTCTTGGGGGCACTCTCAAGGCCCTCACATCTCTCTCAGAGATAGAAAAATACTACAAAATCACAACTCAAAATTCATCATTAATTAGAAAAGTGGGATTACAAGACTACTTTGACCTCCTTGGACCAAAATTAATTCACCAAAAATTCATTAAACTTTATTGACCTCCTTGGACCAAAATTTCCCCAAACTCAAGAAAATAGTGCGAAAATCACATCGATAATTACAGAAAATAGGAAAAACACTAAGTTGCCTCCCAATGAGCCCACTGTAACTATAAAATTTATAATTAACTTTGGGAATCGACAACTATAATATTAGACTCAAATAAGGATAAAAATTTCATAATAAAATAAAAATGATGTTACTACGACTGCGATCGCCGTCTGTGTAAATAATATCACTGTGCGAAACACCAATCAAGTACACCTACTGACATTACGAGTCTCACTTGGCATCATTAGAGGAAAGAAATTGGACGATGCGAGTTAGACGGAAAAGATAGACAATGACGCAGACAATAAAGCTTGACGATAGATGATAAAGTAAATGATAGGCACTGGAAGTTAAATGATAGAAAGTAGACGGAAGAGTTGGGCGAAGTTAGACGATGCGGAGTTGGGTGGAGAACTTTTTTTTGGTAGGTACCTTTCTTTTTTAAAATGGGGAGGGGATAATCGGGTTCGAACCCTGGACCTCCCCAAAATGGGGGAAGGTGGCGAACCAACTATATTAGGCAATTGGTTCTAGATGGAGCAAAAGTAGACGAAGGGTCAGACAAAGAACATAGATGATAAACTTAGACGAAAGGTTTGTCCGGTGTGGAAATTGGACAATGATCAATAGGTGATATGGGAATTGGACGACGAGCAATAGACGATGCAGGAATTGGACGATAGAAGTGGACGATGCTGAAGTCAACGGTAAAAATGGACGGTAAATAAATAGACAACGAACTGAAGGTTTACAGACTTAGACGATGGTGGATTAAACAATGGACTTAAGGCTTGGAAATTTGGACGATGGACATAAATAATACAAAAATTTGATCAAGCAAGATCTTCAGAGGATTTATGCGATGTGATTGAGCTCAGGTGTCGTGGCAAGGCATGGGCGACTTGTCAGAGAAAATTGTCAGTGTTAAGGGAAAATATACCATTTGAAGGGGTTGTTTAGTGGGATTCCCGACATGCATAAGGTAGGAAGGTCGTCTGACATGTGCATGAAAATGCTCTGCAGGTGGAGGAAAATGGGTGACAAGTGTCCGACATGCGGAGATCAAGACATCATCATGGGAGTGAGGATCCTATTTAAATATCTCTTTCCCTCTCTTCTCCCTTCTACCTCTCATTTTCCTCTCATTCCCTTAGCTTTCTCAAATCCCCTTCGGAATGTCTGCGCTCCGATCATCCTTGGCTTCCTCCTCTTCTCTTGAGTGCACCTAAGGGTTCCTCATCCTAGTGAAAGTTATTCTGCACCCTGAAACGACCTATAGGTACCAATGCCACACTCTGGATCTCTGTCTTCATCGGTTTTCACAGTCATCTAATACTTTCTGTGTCCTTACATGATCTTGTCTTGCTTACCCTATGTTATCAAAAGCGCGCCTAGGCACTGGCCTAGGCGGTGTTTAAGGCAAGGCGGCTCCAAACCGCCTCGCTTTTGCCTCAAACGCCTCACCCCAGGAGGGTTGGTCTCAGAAGATCTCGATTGACTTACCCTATGTATTTTCGCCTCAAATCTTAATTGTTGTTAATTTTATTGAAATCTTCATTGTATGTATATATATTTTGTAATATTTAGATAAATATTTAAATTTTTTGAATTGTATATATATATATTTTTATAAAATGCCTCAAATACCTCAAATGCCTAGGCCATCGCCTAAGCATTTGAGACATGAGGCGACCCCTTGGTCGCCTCACGCCTCTGATTACATAGTGCTTACCTCAAGGGATGGAACTCAGACTTAGGAGGCTTGAAGGAAGAGGTGAAGGTAGGTGATAATAGACTTCTTACTGAGGTAAGATTTCTAAGCACGAGCCACACATGCAACCATTAAGCATATCTTTGAACGATTTACATACTATACTACCTAATGTAATAAAGAGATCATGTGTATAAGCCATGATTTAAAGACCATGTTCTGATTCTTCTTCTAAATCCTTCTAAGATGTTTTGTGAAGGTTCTATGTAAGACAAGTATGAACATGAACATGAAAAGTTATGTATGTGAGTGATTAATGCAAGTGACGCATGTAATGAACAAGGCAAGTATGCATGAATGTGTTTTCTAAAGTAAATGAGCAATGCATGTAGGACATGTTATTACTCGGCAATATGCTTAACTGTGATTTCATGATTTATCTAGACAAGATGCCCATAGCCATGTCATGATAAACCATCACTCTGAATCAAAATACCCCATTAGATCCATTTCTTTCTTGGAACCTCAAACTCTGGGACCTTGCTTGAGCAAGTAGGACGGACGGTGTAGCACCCACACTGGCTCGGGACCTTGGGACAGCGGGGCACAAAATCGCTATACTCCTCTGTCAGGGGTTATAGCATATGCCTTGGTGGCGAGCTGAGAAAATCCCCACAAAGGTTTGGGGTGAGGCGAAGGCCTCCGGTTTGCGTACACGGCCAGGACTCACTCGAGATACGCCGGTGTCGAGTGAGGGTAATGCAAATATAAGAGCCTACTTCTTGCGGTGGTGATAGCCCTTCAACTTAGCTTATGATTTCTGCATTATGTTCTAATTATTCTAGTTAACATGATGATGATGTGGGTACAAACTTTATGTTACAACGTGTCATGATAAGAACGCAATCATGTGCAAGCTATGTGCAAGTATGCTGACCCACTAAGTCTACATACCAACTATTTCCTACTAAGTAAATAGGCTACGTAGTATCTTCAATCCATGCATGTAAATTAGAAGATTATGCTATGAAAATGATGGAAATGTTACGTAAACCATGCTATCCAAGTTTTTACATGTTGCGATCTCACGTTACCAGTTCATGATGTATGTTCACGTTGTAAGTCCACGTTACAAGTTTATGTTCGAACATGACATCCTTAGATATCATGTTTAGGGTTCATGTTTTCTTCCTTGGCCCCAACAACCTTAGTCGGTGGTATGAGACGCCCCCATTGATGTTCCACCTAAGCTTAAATTGATTAATTAGCCTTTGAGATCATTTTGCTTATGGTTCCTAAATCACATGTTAGTTGCACTTATTTATAGCAGTATACAATGAAAAGTTAGTTTTATATGCAAGTTGTTACAATTTTATAAAACACATAATGTATAAATATTGTATCGGCAGAAGGTAGTGTCGTGATGGTGTTAAGAGTCCTACTAAGTCATTGTACTCGGGTGGCTCTTTACCCTCTTTTTAGGTGATGATCAGTGAAGACGGGCAAGTTGGCCGGACTTTTGGTGGAGACGACCAGAACGGAACGCGGCAGGAAGCTTGGTGTTTGAAGGTATGGAACTTTGTTTTGGTCGTCTGCTATGTCAGTGGATGTTGTCATCTAGGCTATATTTTGAGTTGTGGTTGTTTGGTTGCCCAATGGAGCTATTGTACTGTGATACTTCTGTAATATGTACAGATTATAAATGGGGAATGATTTTGTTGGTTTCTCTTTATAATGTGTAGAGATGTATGGTTGGTATTACGTCGTGGAATGTGTATGAATACATTTCCAGCTGCTAATACTCTCGCCCATGTTCATGTATGTGCAGCACACCGTGTGTCTGCTTCAGTGGGTGTGACAAAACTACACAAGGAAATTAAATATTCTAGATTCTCCAATCTACATCAATAAAGGTCACAGATGAGCTAACCATTTCCAATGTTGACATTCTTTTTCTTTCTGTTGAATGGCATGTACAGCTGTCGACTTCTGCAATATTAAAGGATTGAGCAGGTATAATCAATGGATCCAAATCATTTCTTCAAAATAACAAATATTAAAACTTATCCAGAAACGGCCTCAAAATGAGAAATAAAGTATATAGAAGATGAAAAACCTGCAATGGTTGACATTTCCATGACTGTCATATTATTTTTCCCTTTTAGATCTTGACATTCAATATTACTTTGTGATCCATGATTGATTTTCCAATCTGGTGCCTGTGTCATGGTGCATGATGTTAGAAAATCGATCAGACTTCTCAAAAGAATTATAACATGGTTCCTTTAAAATTGGGAATATAGCCCTACACCGACAGTTGTTCCTTTCAGTGTTCTTTGCAAACATAGGCTTAGTAAATTTTAAGAATTTTCTCATCACTACCATCAAAAAGAGATACCTCACAAAAAATAAAAGTGCCACTCATGAACTTATTTTAGCGAAAAGAAAAAAAGAAAAAGGTGGATGTCATTTAGCTGGAGAAGATGATCATCCCCAATTTTAGATGCATGTTCCTAACTTCCTACTCCCTACAAGCTAAAGAAGCAGATGATCAGAGAGACTTGGGCCGTTGTCATTTGATCAACGGATGAAAGATATCAGGCATTTTGACTTCTCTGAGAGTCCCATTTAACTGAAAACAACTGTCATCTAGGCAAGAATAGCCTATGGAGAGATCCACAGTTGATGAGATAACAAATCCTTTAACCTTGTTTCAGAGATCAATGACTAAATGTAGGAAATCAACTTTTAACATCGGACATCCTGTCAACCCGATGAAAGATATCAGGCATTTTGACTTCTCTGAGAGTCCCATTTAACTGAAAACAACTGTCATCTAGGCAAGAATAGCCTATGGAGAGATCCACAGTTGATGAGATAACGAATCCTTTAACCTTGTTTCAGAGATCAATGACTAAATGTAGGAAATCAACTTTTAACATCGGACATCCTGTCAACCCGAAGTCTATCTTTCCAAGATTTTACATTCACACATCGTCTACACTATCGAATGCCTAAGCCATGGACTGTGGTTGTGCCATAACCAAGTAAAATGAAATTTGACCTAACCCCAGCCTGACCTGCATTTTTTGACCATGACCTGGGTCAGGTATGGGTCACAATGCTCTGACCCAAAGCCGGGTCGGATTGGGCTAGGATCAAACAAAATTCATTAGACTCACTTATGACTCGACCCAGCTCGACTCAAAGCCACCACAAGTTTCAATGATAACATTTAATAATTTGATTAATGCTCTATCAATATTGTATCTTACTGTAATATATTGTGTGGCAAGACTAAGAAAGACAAGATTAGGAATGAGCGCATCCGTAAGGACTTAGGGATAGCTCCAATTGATAGTAAAATGAGAGAAAATAGACTCAGGTGGTTTGGACATGTGTTTCGTCGCCCTAACTCAGCGCCGGTTAAAAGATGTGACCAAATCTTAGTGGATGCTAGTAAAATAGCTCGAGGAAGGCCTAAAATGAGATGGTGCGATGTTATTAGGAAGGACATTAGTTCCTTGAGTTTAAATATGAATATTACACTTGATAGAAATCTTTGGCGGAACAGAATTCATGTAGCCGACCCCAATTAATTGGGATAAGGCTCTGATGATGATGATGATGATGATGACTGTAATATATTGTGTAATTGCATATAAACATACATATATCTATATAATTCCCATGTCCTCGTAACTTATTTTTAAAGTTTACTGATATCCTATGCACATGTTCATATATACTTGGCACTTGTGTCTGTGCCCTGCAAATCACAGATGAAAACAGTTGCTTTGGGCATCCACAAGGACACATCAGTCAAAAATGCAACTAGCATGCATTATACTTGGAGCATAGAGGGTCATCAGCTAAGGGACCACCCCAGCCACTTCATAAAATTCCACAAAGTGTTCAAGGGGGTTAGGGGGACTAAGAAAAGACTAACTTAACCTTTTCACCTACTCTCGACAATGTCAACCCCACTGGTGAAGCCAGTATGTGATCATCATCTCTCATTGATGCATGAGATGGGGGAGAGCTGGTGATGGGATCTAAAAGTAGATCACCTGTTCCTGCAAAGCACTACATTTGTGGTTAAATGGTCTATAAGAAACCTGTAATTATTGATGGAAGTCCAACATAGTAGTTCACAGTGAAGAATACCTGGGAAATCATCATCAGTTAAAATCACCTTGGGACTTGAATTTGTCATACCTTTCTCTTTATATACCTGTTGTTTCCATATGTTAGGCTGCAGATGAAAAAATAGATTCTTACAGAAATATAAAACAAAAGAAACTCAAAATTCCCATATTTGATGGTTTCATCTTTTGAAACGACTCAAACCAGAACGCCAAGATTTTGCAATGACAAACCTATATTGAATAGAGAGAATCCAGGTAGATGGAGTAGAAAATGAAACAGAGAGGACCAGATAGCCTTTTTTTTCTGAGGAAAAGTGTGGATTGTGCCACCATTTTATTGCTAAACAGATGTAGTACAAAGGAAGAAGGTGATGAGAGGTTCCTCAACCACAGAAAAATAAAATAGAAAAATGATGGCCTAGGAGGAGACTACACTAGGCAGAAGGAACTTAGACCCTCCTCCAATCATCTAGACACACGTAAATGTAACGAACCACAGGAAAATAAGAGAGTGGTCGAAGCGAAATATTCTCAACAAAAAATAGTAGTTTCCCAGAAGATGATCAGAGGACCCGATAGCCTTGGTAATATAAAACCAAAACACATGAACATGGGGAGGACAATGTCTCATATTATTGCACAGAATGAAACTTACCACTTCAGAAAGTTCATTAACATGACTCGATGCAAAAATTTCTGGTTCATTTTCAGCTCCAAGTTTAGATGGCGAAGAAGAAATGCAAAGTTCAGACTCAACTTCCAATTTGGAGTGAGAAGTGACTTGATGAAGGATGTGGCTGCAACATGAATAATGATGAGACTTCAAATCTTCTAGTTGTTTCGTCATTTCGATGGATCGAGCCTCCTCCTCTCTAAGTTTTCTCCTGAGAGTTTCTGCATCATTATCTGATACCTGATGCACCACAAAAGCTGAAGTAGTTGCAGATGGATGTGACTTACAAAATGAAGCTCTTAATGTTGATGAGAATTATAAGTAGGAAAGCAGCAAATGTAAAGATATGTATAAATAGAACGTTTATTTTCTTCTTGTTTTCCCAGAAGAAAATTTGCACCTCACATGATTTATGATAGCCCTATTAATCATATTAAAACCCATAGATTCTAAGGCAGCCTTCCATATTCCCAACTAATACTCTATCCCATCCTTAGTTGTATCCACTAAAATCACACCATCTACAAATAAGATAGATCATGGCACTTCCTTTGGATGTGTCTCATCTATAAAAAGGGAAAAAGAAATAACCAAAGATATTAGGAGCATGTTTCCTTTCAACATGTGTGGGGAAAAGCCACCGGACCAAGTGCTGTTGGCTGATGCAAGATTATCTTCTGGAGGGGTCACATGCCTTTGTCTCCTAACAACCTCCTCCTCCTCTCCTCTTCAACTCCCCCCCCCCCCCCACACACACACACACACTCCTTTCACGCCCTTTTTATTTGTACAAGTCTCCAACTAATGGACGGCCCCTCCTAACCTCTTGAAAAATTGAAGAGAAGGACAAGATGGGGATGAGACAGATTTCTCTTGCAGAAGAAATGAAGAGAAAGGGCATGATGGGTGTGGTGGACTGAGAGTAATGAGCATTCATCCAGGAAGGTTCATATTGGAAAATTTTTGGCAGCCTATGAATCTCTTCATTATCTGAAATCAAGGAAGAAAGAATGCTTGCTTTTAAAATCATATTTGAAAAGCCCTATGATGGAATTACTTGATGTTTGCACGGGGTCATGTCCTTGATGATGAGAAATCACATTACAAATTTATGGTTACTTTGGTAGCTAGAGGATTAGACAAGGAAATCCATCTACTCTTCTCTTATTTCCCTCGGTGAGGCAGATCCTTGAAACGGTAATAGGTCTGAAGATTAATTTTGAATAAAGTGATCTCGTGGGTTGGAATGTGGTAGAAGAAAATAAACATAGGATTGCTCAATTGATGGGTGTCAAGTGGCAGTATTATCTAGCTTGGTGTTTGTTACAACCAGGATGCAGGAGAACAGGGGGAAGAAGAAGAGAAGGCACCGAGAGAACCAAACCAGAGGTGCGGTGGTTTTAGAGAGAATTATCTCTTCTCCAGCCGCCACCCACCTATATATATATATATATATATATATATATATATATATATATACACACACATATTAAGTTTAGGACAATCACCACCTTACAAAACATGACAGAAATGCCCCTGGCTAATGACTACCCACGGCGCACACCTAATAGACCAGAAATAACAAACAATAAGAGGATGACCAAACTATCATTCACCTTCTTTACACTCCCCCTCAAGTTGAGAATAGCCATCTAACATGCTTGGCTTGCTTAGCATTTTTCTGAAATCATCTCTTGACAAACTCTTAGGGCCAGTTTGATATTGGGTTGGGATATCCCAACCGATGAGTGAGAATGGTGGGCCCCACCCCGCCCTTCTCACACCCATTCCCAGCTAACCGGGGTGGGGTGAGTTATTCACGCTCAGGGGCACGAACAACTCACCCCACCCCGTTAACAAATGGGCCCTTAGTAATTACATCAGCAACTTGATCAGTAGACCGGACATAGGGCAGGCACAACGCTCCGGAGTCTAACTTCTCCCAGATGAAGTGCCTATCCAACTCTATGCGTTTTGTACGATCATGTTGAACAAGATTGTTAGCAATGCTCATTGTTGTCTTGCTGTCACAGTAGAGCTTCATGGGAAGCACTGCCTTTACTCCAATGTCTGCTAGAAGAATCTTCAACCACAACAACTCTGCTACGGCTTGTGCCGTGGCTCTGTATTCAGCCTCTGCACTTGACCTTGCACAAACAGATTATTTTTTGCTCCTCCAGGTAACAAGGTTTTCACCCAAGTAAATACAATACCCAGATGTTGACCTCCGATCATCTTGTGATCCAACCCAATCAGCATCAGAGAACCCTTCCAAACACAGCTGACCTTTCTTGCTAAATAACAGACCTTTTCCTGGATAGGTTTTGATATATCTCAAGATCCGGTCAACGGCTTGCATGTGCTTAGTTCTGGGAGCATGCATGAATTAGCTGGCCACATTGGTTGCACATGTAATATCCGGCCTGATCAAGAACAGGTATATAAGTTTTCCAACCATTTTCTGATACCTGCCTTTTTCAACCTCTGAGAGAGCTTCTCCATCAAGAATACTTAGCTTGTGGTTCATTTCAATTAGAGTATCAGTGGGTCTACTTCCCATTTTCCCGGCCTCTTTCAGCAAATCAAGGGCATACTTCCTTTGAGAAATAAGAATGCTACTGTGAGATCTTGCAACTTCAATCCCAAGAAAATATTTCAAGGGACCAAGATCTTTAATCTCAAATTCCTTCGCTAGATTATCTTTCAGCTGCTGGATTGCAACAAGATCATCACCCGTAACCACCATATCGTCCACATATACAAGAAAGACAACAACTTGTCCACCCTTCCACTTCACAAAGAGAGTATGGTCAGCATTTCTTTGTTTAAAACCCATCTTTAACATAGTTGTTCTTAGCCTTTCAAACCAAGCTCTAGGGGACTATTTCAAGCCATACAGTAACCTCTTAAGCTTACAAACTTTCCCATCTGTAGTCAAACCTGGGGGAGGCTGCATGTACACCTCTTCTGTTAATTCCCCATTAAGGAACGCATTGTTTACATCTAACTGGTGCAACTCTCAGTGATGGTGGACAGCAAGTGACATCAGAACCCGAACAGAGGATAACTTGGCAACTGGAGCAAATGTTTCTTGGTAATCAATGCCATAAGTCTATGTAAACCCTTTGGCAACTAACCTTGCCTTGTATCTTTGCACGGTTCCATCAGACTTGAACTTTATGGTATATACCCATTTAGAGCCCACTGGCTTCTTCCCTGAAGGTAGATCAACCAAATTCCATGTACCATTCTTCCCTAATGGGGTGTTTGGGAACGTTTTTTCCTCGTTTCTCTCTCTTAAATTTAAAAAAAGTAGAGAATCCACTAACAACGTTTGGTGGTAACTTCCCTAATTTTTAGGGAAGTGTCCTACTCCATTAAAATCTCTTTCTAAAAAAAACAAGCCTGTACTATTTTTTTTTTGAGGAAGCCGCGTCTTGCATTCACGCACCCCGCGGGCCGCGACCGTCCGTCTCCCCTCCTTGTGTCGGGCGGTCTCTCTCTGGGCGGCGACGTCTTCGTCACCCGGCGGTGACGTCTTCCTCACCCAGCGCAAGGTATGCAAACCCGACGCACCGCCCTGTCCTCTCTTTTTGGCGGCCCTGCACCCATGGCGGCTCCCCTGCACCGCCCTCAGCCCCCCCACTCCTCTACCTTCATCCCTGCACTGCCCTCCGCCCGTCCTGCACTGCTCTCCGCCGGATCCAAAATTGTCTCTTTTGGCCCATTAGCAGGGAATGATTCCTAAGAGACGTCTGCAGATAATGAAGTTTTCTAAAAACATCTCCGTCAGTCAGCTTGCACTTTTACCTCAGTATCAAAAAATGGTTATTATGTGGAAACAGTGGACGCCTTATCCTCTATTAATCAATGTCGGCAAGTGAAAGAAACACTTCACAACGAAACGACATGAAACGCTCACAACTTCGGAATCAGATTCTCCTCGCTTTATATGTGATCGAGCGTCCTCCTCCCAACGTTTTTATTTGTAATGCCTTTTACCATCGGAAGTTCTCCTACATAGCTTGTAGTTTCCCCATGCCATGTTGATGTGGGGATATTGATGTGCATTGACACGAACAAGTGACATCTTCCCCTAAGGTGAGTGGCAAGTCAAAACTCAAACAAGAATTAACAGGAAACCCACGGTTAGGGGTAGTGCATACTAAATTCTAGGTGTTTTTCACCCTATTTTATGATTATTCAAGCCAGGCATCTACATGTCTCCTTGGTAGTAAATCCGTCATATAAATGGAAGATGGAACATGGATGTTTCCATCCTTTATATTTAGGAAATTCGAATCCACCTTGCTTTGTCTCATCTGTTATTTGGTGTTGTCATCTAGTTTTGGATGTTTGATTCAAGGCCTTTGATGAATTCCCAATAATATTTTGTCTGTTTTAGCTGGTTGGTTTTTGAACATCCTGTCTCTTTGTCCTGTAAATGCTTCCCTCCAGAATTTTGTGAATGTGGTTTAGAAGGAAAACTATGCAAGACGTGAGCAGCTTTCATTTTTTCTATCAATCCTCTTTCACTTCGAATCTCTGATAGAACGTGGAATTTATTCATAACCATCCACATGTCTTTGTCTATTTCTCTGTTAGAGTAGAGTGTGATTAAATGTAAGAGCCCTTATCTTACTTGATGTGCACCTTGGGGTGTTAGTGGAGCTTTCACCTTGTATAGATAGAATTACCTTTTATTTTTATCTGATGTATGGGTAGAATTACTAGGTACATACTTGTATATTTTGTCCTCTGTTCAACCGCAGTTGCTTAATTAAGCTAGGCATCTGATGAATACTTCACTTGGTCTGACCAAACTGGAAGTTTGGAAGCAACTCACATATTTATCTCTCTCTCGCAGATATTGACATGTCACCAGAGTAATCTGCATGATAATTTAGTCTACTAGATAATTGATTTCCTTTGCTATCATTCCTGATAATTATAGATAGGCTACAATTCTTCACAAGATCCTATATTTTAACAAACGACAGATATGATGTCTAGAACACAAGTATCTTCGGCAAATGCTCCTAATGAAAGGTTGAGGTGGGATGAAACTCGTTCAACTTATCTAACTAAAATGTTAGTAGAATATCATCGAGCTGGGAAAAGGGCATCAACGAGTTGGAAGCCCGAAGCATGGGAAGCAATGCGATCAGAATTTAACAATAGGTTTGGACTGAATGCTACTACAAAATAATTAAAAGCTCGAGTCCAGGTGATGAAGAATGATTATGTTGTAATAAAGAATATACTCAATGCAAGTGGCTTTGGTTTCAACCCGGTATTGAATACATTTGTGGCTACTGATGAAGTCTGGGATGCTTATATTCAGGTAAAAAATAATTCTATGATAAAATATTTTATTTTATGTATTAATTGAGACAGATTTAAAAATTATTTTGGTATATTTCAGAAACATCCTGAAGCAAGGGTTTGGAGACGAGTCACTATACCACTATATAATGAGTGGTATAAAATATTTGATGGTATTATTTCTCTCCCTTTTATTTATTAAATATACATATTTAAATTTTATTATATATATAAATATTTATTTTTTAAAATTATAGGTACTAAAACAGATGGAAGAATGCAGCAAAATACACTTCCACGTATAGAAACATCTGAAGCTGCCGATCCATACATGACACCTCCTCATGAAACACGTGTTTATTTGACAAAAGATGAAACTAGTTCAGGATCAAGTCCTGATTTTAAGCTTGTGCGGAGTATTAAAAAACACAGTCTGGGTAAAGAATCTATTGTTTCAAATGAAAAGTCAAAAAGAAGGAAGTCGAAAGACACAACATCTTTAGCTGCAGCAATGATGAAGGCAACTCAAGAGTTCAAAAAAGTCATCAATACCTTCTTCCTATGAAATGATTCAGCAATGTGTGGAATTAATCATGACAATGAATCTCACTATTTCCGAGAAAGCTAGAGCAGCTGATTTGATTAGGAGAGACAATGCTTATCTTGTGTTCTTAAAGTTTGATAATGCAACTCGTTTAGAATGGTTGAAGTTGCAACTTGGAGATAACTAATGGGATTTGTGTAGCAAGTATAGAACAATTAATTATTTTTTTAGTGTTTTTATGCACTATCGCATGTTTGGTTTATTATAGATTATTGTCTTTGAATACAAGATGTTCTCGTTTTGTAAGAGTTGGTTGATTATATGCGTTATTATTATGAGATGTGATGAATGTGATATTAGCATTCTATAAATCTGGTTCTCTAATTACAGGTACATGGTTGATTGATTGTATGTGTTATTATTCTGAGATGTGATGTATGTGATATTAGAAATCTATAAATTTGGTTCTCTAATTACAGGTACATGGACATAGTCGAAAAATATGATGATGTTAGTGAGGAAGAGGAAAGATTTATAACATGTCGTCGTCATTTCTTTCTCACTATGTTGACATTAGTGAAGATTACTCATGATCAACAAAAGGATAATTCGACGAAGCGCATAAGAACATCAATTCTTACTGGCAGAACATACATGCAAGAGTTATTGAAGGGGCTGAAATTCAATTGCGTGAGATATGCCGTATGAATAAATATATCTTTTCTTTATTGTGCAACGAGATAAAAGATTTACATCAGTTAAAAGAGAGTACTAGAGTTGACACAGAGGAGATGGTAATGATGTGTATTTATATTTTGGTAAAAGGTGCAAGTAACCGATCTGCCCAAGATAGATTTCAACATTCTGGTGAAACAATAAGTCGTCGATTTAATGAAGTAATTGATGCTCTTGTCAGTTTAGCACCGAAGTACATTTCTCTTCCTCCAACAGAGACTCCGCAATACATCCTTGATAGACAACATTTTTGATTTTTTAAGGTAATGCTTCTAGTGTTTAATGTTAATTTAAGCATTCTTTATATTAATTTTATATTTATATTACTGTAGGATTGTATTGGAGCTATAGATGGAACACATATATTAGCTGAGATTCCAGCCGATGATAGAATACGCTATCGCAACCGAAAGGGACAAACATCTCAAAATGTTATGCCCGTATGCTCATTTGATATGCGTTTTCTTTTTGTTAATGCTGGGTACGAAGGTTCTGCTGCTGATGCTACTGTTTTAGAAAGTGCTATAACATCAGGATTTTATGTCCCAGAAGGTAAATATTTTCATTTAAATTATATTTGTTTATATATGTAGTGACATTTATTTTCGTGAATAGATAAATATTATCTCGTTGATGCGGGTTATGCAAATACACCACAATTTATAGCGCCATATCGAGAAGTAAGATATCATTTGAAGGAATTTGGTCCATATCACTCCGCTCCACAGAACCCAAAAGAGTTATTCAATTTGCGACATGCTTCATTACGAAATGTTATTGAACGTATGTTCGGGGTGTTAAAAGAAAGATTTCGCATTTTTCGCCAACAATTGAAATATCCTCTCGATGTACAAACGAAGATAGTTATTGCTACATGTACCTTGCATAATTTCATTCGTGACCATAAAGAAGGAAAAGATGAAACATGGATGCAAATTGAAAGAGAACATGGTGCAGATATTGATAGAGAAGTAGAACGAAGACGTCAAGAAAGAATCAGATTTGAAGAACAACAGAGTTTGACAACACAAAATACACAACGTCATCTTGGTAAACAACTTCGGAATAGAATAGCATTGGAAATGTGGGAGGATTATATGAACAGAAGGCACTGATATTGATGATTATAATTTTGTAAACATCATGTTCGAAATCTCATGTTATAGTTTTTTTTATTTTTTAATGATAACAATCTTTATTGAAATGTTACTTTAATAATTTTTAATTTATGAAGAGTTGTCTGCCAAACAGGTCTACACAAATTTTAAAATTTATGACGCTGCTGCCAAACAGGAAGTGTCAGCTTTCATCAATTTTAAATTTTAAGTCAAAAACTGTGTTGACACAATTTTTTAGATAGAAATAGCTTTTAAAAAAAATGTTTCCAAACACCCTATAAGGCCTTCATCTCTTCTTCCATTGTCTTAACCCACCTTAGATTCTTCACGGCTTCTGAAAAAGAGGAAGGCACGGTGGTGCTGGAGATAGATGAAAGGTAGGCCCAATACGATGACGAAATTTGATAATAGCACAAGTATTTGGAGATTGGGTGCTTGATGCACTCTCTCACACCTTTCTTACATGCAATAGGTTGATCAAGGTCAGTGAGAGTTACTTGATTTTCAGTTTCAAAAATAGCTTCAGGAATAACAGGAGATCAGGACCCAGCATCCTATGAGAGTGGTCATCAGCAAGGGTCTTTTCCCTAGGTTGTTCAGTCTCCTTTTTTGTCTTCTAGAGTAGACCTTTCTAAACCTAGTCTTTTCTTTAGAGTTTGTTCCTTCAGTAGTCTTCTTGGCATTGGTATCTTGAACATCTCGAACCGAAGAGGACGGGGAACCCAAAGTGTTAACAGACATATGCCAAGGAATAAAGTAGGGGTCCACTGTAATCTCCCCCTCAGACAGATCCGAGGAGAAATATGACTGACTCAAAAAAGGTAACATCTCTTTGGTAGTAGACCTTCCCTATCTTGGGGTCAGCACACTTATACCCTTTCTGAGTGGGAGAATAACCAAGAAAGACTCCCCTAACAGCTTTGGGGTCAAGTTTAGAATGACCTGGACCCAAGACGTGGATAAAACACAAGCACCTAAATACCTGAGAAGTCAAAGGAAAAATTGGGTGATCTAGGCGTAAGATAGTCACAGGAATACGAAACCCTAGGGCTCTAGATGGCATCCGATTAATGACATACGCGGCTGTGAGGATAGCATCTGCCCAATACTGTTTGGGAATCTTGTGCTGAAACAAGAATGCCCAAGTAGTTTCCATTAGGTGCCAATTCTTTCTTTTCGTCACTCCATTTTGTTGTGGAGTATACCGGCAAGAGGATTCATGTACCATCCCTTCATCTTACATGAACACATTCATATTTTTCGTGAAGCATTCTTTTGGATTATTAGATCTAAACGTCTTGATTTTTTTCTCAAATTGCGTCAGCACCATATTGGAAAAAATCTGAACTGCTCTAGGCACTTCCTCTCTCGACCTCAAGAGATACACCCGTGTAGCGATAGCCACCCACAAGACACGGGTGAGGGACCCCAAACATCAGAATGGACCAAATCAAAAGGAGCATTGCTCTTTTTTATTGAAGTAGAAAATTGGAATCTACAATGTTTTGCCAATTGGCAGACATAACACTGAAATGACTCTAGTTTAATAGACATAAACAATGTGAAATAAAAGTTTCGATGACTTGAAAGAAAGATGTCCTAGACGACAATGCCATAACTTGAGCTACTAAATTTGACTGGAATTATTGATGGTTTTCTTAAACTGAAGAGCTGTCCTCCCTTTGATGTTCAGCTGGTAAAAGACCCATGTCCTCAAGACCAATGAGGAGTATGTATATATCTGAAGCCATGGGTAGAGGGCCGGGAATGTTCTGCGGCTATGGGTGCACGCTTGACTGGGAGGTTTAGTTTAGCTGGAGTCAGGGATGCTACACGCACACTGGGTGATGCGGCAGAGGGCTGGGACCCGGATACGGGCAGAGACACGCATTCAGGTTGTGATGTATTTCATAGGAGCCACACGGGCTTTACAGGTGGGCCGAGGGGGCCAAATTACAACTGGTGTAAGCCACGGGACAATTCCGACACGTGAGTCGGTCCCCGGGTCAATGCATGATGAGGCGCATGTCCGCATGCTTTATAGAGGCTCTCCTCGAGGCAAGGGACGTGCCCAATTTGCCGAGGGAGGACTGGACTGGACGACCGGGGGAGATGCGGGCCGATGACTGGGCAGGAACCGGACGCGGCTCGGGAAGGGAAGTCGGGCGCGGATCCCAAAGGGGTGAGCATCTCCACACTAGAAAATCAAGACCGGTCCCGGGAATGTAGCTTCCGGGCTAAGGTCCGGGTCATTCGAATCAGAGGTCAAAGCAATCGGTGGCCGGCTCGGGGCGAGCGATGGGCACACGGTTCCGTGACCGAGGTAGGTGCGGCATCATGGCGTATGTGTGGCCCTTATCGGTCGTCGTACGGGGGAAAACCTGGGGTGCAGGTGTATTTGCCGTTATCATAACGTCTTACGTGTGACGGGGATGGACTTGTGTATCATGGCTAAACGCCGAATGAGGGGAGTACGAGCGACATACCCTCGGCGTGTTTAAGCCGTTTTACAAGCCAACCACGCACACTAAGCCGTTTTACACTAGCCAACCATGCACGACCAGGGCTTGGTCCGCCTAAACCCTTGAGGGTTGGCACGACCAGGGCTAGGGTTTTTTGTAAAAAAACCTTTTTTTTTTGTTTTACCAGGGGTTTAGGCGGACCAACCTGGGCGGTCAGGTTGGTCCGCCTAAACCCCCCCTCCCAGGGGGTTTAGGCAGATCAAAGGGAGAGAGGGGGGCGGTCCCCACTCTATAAAACCCTATTTTCTTCTATTTTTGTCCTACTTTGACCAAGAGCAAGAGGACAAAAATGATACTGGATACCGGAGGATACTGGAGTTGGTATTGCCTACGCGTGTGGACCCGACGTGTGACTCTTGTGCTTCCTGTCGTCGTCGCTGAATCTATCCGTGCATGGTATGCCGGTCACCCTTGCACGAACTGCGAATGACTGGGGACTGGGAGACGGCCGTGGGGCAATTGAGCTGAAAGGAGGCCGTTGAATGTGTGGGTCCGCCACTTCTACAACGGGCCCTTATGCTTTTATCAGGAGTTTGCGAGAGACCAAACTCCTTGGGAGGAGTACACTGACGTAGAGCTGCGATTCCGGACGTACTCGAGGTACATATATGCGCCACGGGAGGGGTGAAACCCCCACGGGTTACCAGATGTGACGCACCTAGCAGCTTACTTAAGTGCACTAGTTGACGACATTTGTAGTCCCGCACGGGGAAGACGATTTGCTGAGCATTGAGTTGTTGTGGCCTGCATGTCTGCTGGCAGAGGGACGGAGGCGGGCTTTAGCCCCTGCATCACTAGCCAATATTTATCAGGGGCTGGGAGTGTTGGCGGCGCATCCGGCGCCACGTGAGAGGAACTTTCTTCTGCCAACCCAATACCTCAGCGTGTGGGCCGGTCGGTTGTTCCCTGGGCTGGTGACTCGAGGGACAGTGGCGAACCAGGCGGCACCTTTACTGTTCAGCTTCACTGGGCAGCCGGACGGGGATGCTGTTGCGCAGTTGGAGGGGGCTAGGAGGGCCCTGTCTTACCTACCCAGCAGGGGTGAGGACGGGCTACCCTTTGACAGTGCCACATGAGACTCCCGTCTGATCCTGGTGCCTTCGAGTGGCGGGCGACCTGCGCCCTCCCTTACCAGCGGGAGCTAGATGCAGCTTTGTATACAGAGTGGGTGATGAGCACCCGACCGGCGGTATTGGCGCTGCACCGATCAGTGACGAGTTTTCTGGAGCCGAACTATCCGCACAGGTTCGCCCGGAACTTTGGGTATGACCAGGGGATCCTGCCGAACCAGTAGTTCCCTTTGGCGAGTCGGTTGTATAAAGGTCGGGATACTCACTTGCTAGCCGCAGCGTGGTGGGACTTCTACTGCCGCAGGGAGCCAGAGCGACTGCCGACGTCAGGGCTAGACCGTCGAGGGAGATTCGACGTTCATTATGCCAAGTGGTGGTTCGAGCAAAGTCACTTGTACCGCCAGAAGGCCTCGGTGATCAGGAAGGCAGAGGAGAGCCGGCTCCTGAGGGAGGATCTGCGTCCTATTGCGCCGGGCGAGGATTATCTGAGGACCCGTTTCTCCCAGATCCGCCGAGAGATAGAGCGGCTGGCAAAGCAGCGGCCCCGGAGCAGCCGAGCTTCTGCGTCTGCGGGTCGAGGTTACAACGGGGCCCTCAAGCCCCTGAGGCAGGTGCAGGTGGTGCCTGCGGAAGCTGGAGCTAGGGCATCCCGGTCAAAGGTGCCGAAGACTTAGTGGGTCCAGTTCTTAGCCGACTGCAACTTCGGGAAAAAGGGCTCGCTAGACCGGGTGCTCCCTGAAGAGAGTTTTGCTGACACAACGGTCGATGATTGGAGGCGCTACATCGGCCAGGCGATAGGGTCAGCCGGACCCGGGGGGTTTGTCTCCGATATTGAGTGTGCCTCCCATATTGAGTGTGCCTACACTCTGAGGGATATCCGGGAGGCAGTTACGAAGGCTGCCCAATTGCTGGGGTTGAAGCTGGAGCAGCTGGTTCCCCTACTGTTGACTCCTTTCGCGGCTTCAGGTGAGACGCTTTCCTTAGCATGTTGTCTCAGTCTTGTCATCTTTTGATGTGTATGACTGAAATGTTGTGTGTTGCTGTGCTTTTTAATAGGCTCTGCGGCGGAGGGAGACCATCCTTCCACGGAAACATCGTCTGGGAGCGGAGACGGGGGCCTTCAGCCTAGGCGGAAGCGCCCTCGAGTAGACGCTGGGGTAGCGGGGGTTGGCGAGTCCTCTCAGGGACCCGAAGTTGGCGAACATATCGAGGCGGAGCCAGCTCTGAGTAAGGACCGTTTTTGCCTCTTTGCTCCTTGTCGGCCTAGCCATTATGATCGACTGATCATGTGCTACTGGACTTGTTTCTTGTAGCTCCGCTGGAGACTGGGGCAGAGGTGGCCTTCTCGCCCCCCCAGGAGGTCGACCCTTTGCCCGATGACGAGGTCGAGTGCGAGATCGACGTGGAGGAGTTCCTTCGTGCGATGGATGAGGTTGCCCCCAATATCGGGAGTTTTCCTGACTTCGAGTCGTGGAAGGCCTCCGAGAGCGCCCGGCTAGGTAAGGACCTCTCGGACCGGGCATGTTCTGCTTGTAGCTGTGTTTGCTTCTAGAGATTGACACAGTCACATGTATCATGCAGAGGTGGCTGGGATGTCAGTGACCGCGGCCCCTTTTGAGGCACAGGGTGAAGTGCCCCTGTCGATCGAAGAGCAAGAGTCGGCAACGACCCGAGATGGCTCGGGTAAGTATTGAATTACTATAGGGGGAGTTGCCCTTCCTTTGTTGTATGCTTGACTGGCCGGAGATGTTGGCTGTGTTTGTGCTGTTGTTCACCAGGTGAGGATCCGGCTGCCACCCTGGAAATGATCCAGGAGCTGGTTAGTACCGGCCCGTCGGTGGCCCTCCCTTCTTTCGAGGGGGAGCCAGGAGCGGCGGGTAGCCTGGTTACATCCGTTGCTAGGGATGTATCTAGCTTACTACCACAGCTGTTGGTGGGCACGCCTCTTCCTCCTTTGCTAGTTGTGGTGTCCACTTGCACAGTGCGGTTGGTCGGGTCTTCTAGCATGGGACCCTCAGGTATGTGACTGGGAACTTAATCACTTGTGGTGGGCTTTGTGCTACCCTTTAGTGTTAAGCTTCTTTTGGTGTCGGTCGCAGGTGCTTCTTCCCCTTTAGAGGAGGGCGAGCTCCCTCGTGACATGACCGGAGCCGCGGAAGGAGAGCTTTCCGCGGCGACTTTGGCTGGGGGCGATGAGGAGATTGTCGACATCGAGAGGGTCTCCGAGGGGAGTGCCCCCACTGGTGAGTTCCTCGCCGGAAACCCTTGACTGGAGGGTTGTCTTGGTATGAGGTCGGGCTATGTACTGACCCCATTGCTTTGTGAATCGGCAGGGGCCTCTAGTTCGACCACCTCGGGAGCTCGTCGGAAGCTTCGTCAGGCTCCCCGGGTAGCGACAGCATAGCGATGGAGACAGAGGAGAGTTCGAGCTCTTCCTCTTCTGGGGCCTCTTCTACCGAGGAGGCTGAGATGGAGGCTACTTCCGGAGGTATATGGGGGTTCTCCCCCTCCCCATTTGGTATTTGTTTGCGCTTTATGGAGGGGTGCTAACGCATTTGTGTTGTATGCAGCGCTGGAGTCAGGAGAGGAGCACACACCGACCCCAGATGAGAGCGGCTGAGAGGAGCCTCCCGTCCCACCCGTGGTTGCTGGAGATAACCGGGTCGCGAAGGAATCATTGCCCTCTCCGACTCCGGCGAGTGATGCCGCCGGTGTGGAGGAACCGTTGCCTTCCCCGACCCCGACAGGTGGCACCGCAGGCGCGGACGGACTTGCACTAGGTAAGAGCGGGACCTTTATCAGGTTTTCCACCTTGTTTATTGTTGCGCGGGTTTTTTTTATGCCGATGACCGGGGTGAAGGAAAGGATACAGCAGGGAAGGAAGACACGAGAGTTTGATATATCTCGGGTATCCTCCTTACGGTTGCATGTCTCTCACGGCGGTATCGGGCACTCTCCTTTCACGGAAAGTCGAAAAAGGGTCGAATGGTACGGCAGTGTCAGGATAGGGGTTAACCGGACAGGGTGCAGGCGTGCCAGTCGATTTCTCGACAATCACCCATTGAACCAAGGGTTGACCGGGGAAGCGTCACCAGGACGCGGCACGTAGGCTCTGGCGATCGGGCGACACGTGTAGAGAAGGGGTTCTAAGGGTGCGAGTGCGTAGGCGATTGCGGGAATCGTGCACTGGACGTCTTTCCCCACCGGCCGCAAGCAACCGATGTTTATTTACATCGGATTGAATCCGAATACCTTCGTTCTAAGTTGAAGAAAAGTCTGTATATATGTCTAAAGTCGTGGGTAGAGGGTCGAGAGCATTCAGCAGCTGTGGTGCGCTTTCGACTGAGGGGTGTTTACAGGAGTTAGGGTATCAGGCACGGATGTCGAGTGGTGTAGATAGAAATCTGGGGGGCCTGAACGTGGATGCGAGGGCATTCGTCCAATTGGCGGTGTAATCTTTGAGATATACATGTCTTTACAGGTGGGCCGTAGTGGCCAGGGTACAACTGGTGCACGCCACGGGACAATTCTGATGTGATGATCGGTCCCCGGGTCAGTGCGTGATAGACGAACACATGTGTTTTACAGAGAGCCCCTCCGGCCCTCCCGTGGCGTGGGTCATGGTGGCGGTGCCGAACGAGGGGGCTTATGACTGGACGACTAGAGGGATGCATCGATTCGGTGTCTGGGCGAGGGTCGATCACGGCTTGAGTAGAGCGGTCGAACGTGGCCTCGTGACTGCGGGAGAGCGTGACATCATGGTACGTGCGTGGTCGGAACCGAGGGGCACGCGAGGGGGAATCCCGGCATGAGGGGACGCTCGCCCTTGTCATAACGTCTCGCGCATGGTGGGTGTCGACTTGCGTGTCACGGCTAAATACGGCGTGAGGGAAGTGCAAACGACATACCCCCGACGTACTAAGCCGACGAACAAGTCACCCACACACAATTCTCCTTAGCTCGTTGCCTGGAGACGCTTGAAGCTTGAAGGCCGGATGTCTTGGAGCTTCTATCTGCTTGTCTTCTGTGCCCCTTGAGATTCTAAGGGGGTTTTATAGAGAAGTTGAAGGGTTAGGAGTAAACCCCTCACAGAGGGTGTTTTTTGTAAAAAGGATGGGCTGGGAAGGGTTTAGACAGACCAGCCTCAGGGGGCTGGGCTGGTCCGCCTAAACCCCCTCCCCCAGGGGGTTTAGGCGGACCAACCTGGGGGATCCAGGATGGTCCGCCTAAACCCCACCTCAGGGGTTTAGGCGGGCTGGGTTTGAGCTTTTTTAATTAAAAAAGCAATTTTTTTTATGGAAGGGAAGGGGTTTACGCGGACCAGCCCAGGGGGCTGGGCTGGCCTAAACCCCCCCAGGGGGGTTTAGGCGGGCTGGGTCGCTAGGGAGAGAGAGGGGTCGGTCCCCACTATAAAATCCGGTTTTTTTGGGTCTATTTCTTCCTAAATTAACTAAGAAGAAAAGGACAACTTGGTTGGGAGGATACGTGGAGGCTTGCGGAGGCTTGTGTGCGCGTCGACTTGCGTAATTCCCGCGTGCTGTCGCTTTGCGCTCCCGCGTCCACTTCTCGAACTGGTACGACACACGAACCGAGTCGTAGGACCGCAAACTGGACGAACTGAGGCTGAGTGGGGTCGTGAGACCACCGGGCTGGAGGGAGGGCGCGACCCCCGGGGGGGTTCGCCCTCCCTGGGGGGGCCGCGGCCGCGCCCCGGGGTGAACTGACCCCGGGGCCGGTTGTGACCCCGAGGGATGGCCCCCGGGTCTCCTTGTGTCTTCTGCAAGCGTCCTTTGAAGGACGTTAAACTCCGGGAAACTGGGATGGGCCCGTGGGGACCGTCGTTCTTCGAGTTGTCGTAGTCGCTCGCAAGGTGTTTGGGAAAATGCCCGACACACCCTGGATTGCCGAACGACTTAGGTAGATGACCGAGGGGCCCCGAGGTGGGCCTTGGGTTGAAGAAGGGAGCTCGTGGGAGCTTAGTAGAGGCATCTTTGGGACGTGGGTCGTGCCTCGAGCTGCGTGCCGCATTGTACGGCGGGTTGGCAGGGTAGCCACGGGTTGGCCCGAGTGCTAGAGTTAAGTGGCTCGTCGCCATGTATCGGAGGGTCGGGGGTGGCCCTGACTTGCTGGGGGGTCGTTGTAGGACCCAATTAGTGTGCTGGAACCACGGGGTGGCCCGTGGTTTTGTGTAGAAGGGCTGGAACATATGTGCCCACAAGGTGTTCGGAAAAATGCTGAACACACGTGTGTGAGCCGTATGCACGTGCTGGGGGCCTCCAGAGCCTGTGGTTGACTTACTTGGGTCTCCCTTTGACCTTGGAGGGTTGAAAGAAGTGTCCTGGGGTGGGCCCACGGCCCTGTCACTGGATGCCACATGGCGTGGCTTAACGTCGGGGCGCCCCCGGGTGGTATCGGACGGCCATGTAGAATACGGGCAAAGCTCGTATGTGAGTGGCCGGAGTTGCCCCCGGACAGTTGCTCATGTCGCCGCGTGTCACGGCGAGCTGGTCAGGGCCTTTGCAGGGACCTGCAGGGTTGTAGAAAGGGCTGGATAGCCCGTGCCTTGAAGGTGTTCGGAGAAATGCCCAAACCCTTATTCCTTGTTATTTTGCCGAGAAATAGTCCGGGTACAACAAATGCCCCCCACGGGACGTGCGTCGGAGGCGGAGACGAGGGCGTATGGCCCGTGAGACCCATGTTATGGGCTGTTGTAGTTGTATTTTAACACTTCATGTGCCTTTATTTTGCTATGCTGTATATGTTGATTCTCTGGTATTCTGACTATTTTTTGGGTGCCCTGTCTTGCAGCTATGGCACGATTCGGTCGAGATGGGCGAGTCCCGAGGTGGGTGGCTCGGGAGGAGGATCACTGGGTGCGGCGGACTGAGCGGCCGATGCCTCCTCTGGGTCCACCGGTGGTTACTGCGGCTAGTGTGGAGCGGTTGGATTCGGGGCATAAAGCAGTGGCTGAGGGTCCCGTCGGTGAGAGGGCAGTTGGAGTCGGGACCGTAGACGTGGCCCGGATTTCGGGAGCAGGCGGTCTATATACCTATGATCGGAGCGGGAGTTATCCTTTGGAGTTCCCCTTGGATCGCCATCTGTTTGAGTTTATCAGGAGCTATGTCCCTCCTGGCATGGAGGAGGGTGACACCCAGATTCCGAGAGCCCGTCGCCGGCTTGAGCGGGCTATCTTGATTGGCAGGGACAGCCTGCATGCTGTAGCATTTTACAGTTACCCGAGCTTTTCCGAGGACTATTGGAGGCAGCGTCGGTTCCCCAGTGTTGAGTGCCTGGGGTTCTTTGGCAGAGCAGAGCAGTCTAGTGTCAGAGTTGGGCCGCTGGGCCCTGCTTCCTGGGACTTGCACTGTCGCCACCGCACAGAGACAGAGGGGACCGCTGGGTTGGTGTTGGAGCCGGCGGGCTCGCTGTATGCTGGGGAAGGCTATGACGACCACAGCATCCTGGATGGAGTTATGTGGCAGACCGCCATCAGCTGGTACGGTCGCTGGGCAGTGATCTCGTCACACTACTACCGTCAGGGTGCCACTGAGTGGCTGATAGGGATTGTTCACCATTACTGAGTGTTGCTGGACCGGGCTGGGATCTGGTACGCGGGGACTGCCGCTTTGTACGCGTACCCATGTTACACCGGACTGCTACAGGGATTGCTGGAGCGCTTCAACTGCAGATGGAACACGGTGGCGACGGCAGAGGGAGAGACCAGCCTTGACTTGTGGTCTCTGTTCCGGATTTATAGGTTGCCGATCATTGGCGAAGGGTATGAAGAGGTGGTACTGGATGACTTCCACCGTAGCCATACCGACGGACAGGGGCGATACCGGGTGCCTTACAGTTACCGGTATCTTCTGAAGACCTGGAGGGACCTGGCCCTAGCCGGGAGAGACAGAACTGCACAGACTCCGAGGCTGCCGCTAAATGTGTGGGTCCGCCACTTCTACAACGGACCCTTCTATCAGGAATTTGCCAGGGATCAGACTCTGTGGGAGGAATATACTAAGGTGGAGCTACGGTTTCGGACGTACTCCCGATACATATATGCTCCGCAGGAGGGGTGGAATCCCCACGGCTTACCGGACGTGACACATCTTGCTGCCTACTTGGCATACTGGTTGGCGACGTTTGTGGTCCCGCACGAAGAGGATGGTCTGTTGAGGGCCGAGTTGCTGTGGCCAGCCTGTTTGTTGGCGGAGGGGAGACAGTTGGCCCTAGCTCCCGCTACACTTGCCAACATATATCAGGGACTGGGAGTTCTGGCGGTGCACCCGGCGCCGAGAGAGAGGAGCATACTTCTGCCGACCCACTATCTTAGTGTGTGGGCCGGGCTGCTGTTCCCGGGACTGGTGACGCGAGGGACCGTGGCGAACCCGACGGCACCACTTTTGTTCAGCTTCACTGGGAAGCCTGACGGGGATGCAGGGGCACAGCTGGATGGGGCCCGGAGAGCTCTTTGCTACCTGCCCACCCGGGGCGAAAAGGGACTGCCTTTTGACAGTGCTGCGAGGGACTCCAGCCTTTTCTTGGGGGCTTCAGGCGGAGGGGCGATCAGCGCCCACCCCGATCAGGAGGCGACAGATGCAGGGCCGCGGACTGAGTGGGTACTGAGTACCCGGTCGGCAGTGTTGACGTTGCATCGGTCGACGACGAGTTCCTTGGAGCCGTACTACCCGCATCGGTTTACAAGGAACTTCGGGTACGACCAGGGGATCCCGCCGAACCGAGAGTTTCCTCTGACAGGCAGGCAGTACAGGGGCAGGGATACCCACCTACTTACAGCAGCATGGTGGGACTTTTACTGTCGCCGGGAGCCCGAGCGACTCCCGATGCTGGGACAGGGACGTTGAGGGCGATTCGACGTACATTACGCCATATGGTGGTTCGAGCACAGCCACCTCTACCGGCAGAAGGCCTCCGCGATCAGGAAGGCGGAGGAGAGTTGTTTGCTGAGGGAGGATCTGCCTCCGATTGCACTGGATGAGGGGTACCTGAGGACCTGCGTTGCTCGGATCCGTCGAGAGATCGAGCGAATTGCGGAGCAGTGGCCCCGGAAGGGGTGCCTCGACCGAAGGCACCTAGGAGCTGGTGGACCCAGTTCCTAGCCAACTGCGGCTTCCAGAGCAGAGGTTGGAAACCCGAGAAAGATGATGGGGAGCCGTGGACCCGGGGCTGGGAGCCCGTGTTGGGTGCCGGCTTGGCTGCGGCTCGGGGTTGGAAACCCGAGGAAGATGCTGGGGAGCCATGGGCCCGGGGCTGGGAGCCCGTGTTGGGTGCCAGCTTGGCTGCGGCTCGGGGTTGGAAACCCGAGGAAGATGGTGGGATAGTGACCGAAGTCCGGGGCACGGGGCCCGTGCCGGAGATCGACCGAGGCTGGCCTCGGGAGCTAGCGCTTACCCGGGCCGGTGTTGATCTGGGGACCCTGCAGGGGCCAGTGGTGGTGGTCCGCTGCCTGGCGCTCAGGCGGGACACCGGTGCTGGAAGTGCGCGTGGCGCATTGGCCACAGGAGCCAACGGAGAAACGGGGGTTGGCTGAAGAGCAGCCACAGGGATCACACCCAAAAAGTAGGGCGATCCGATAACAGGGGCGAAGCTGCCGAAAGCGATCGGCGTCGCAAAGTAGTCCACCCGGGCGTGGGTGGCAATGACGTTGGGACCGTAGGTGACGGCCGCCATGGTTGTTGGAGAGTTGGGTGTTGCGGAGGCGACGGTTGCTGACAGTCGCCGACAAGGATGGCAGTGTCGGTTTCGGACTCGGTTTCGGCCGGGTCCGAAACCGATACGACTCGGTATCGGTTTCGGTTTCGGTTTCGGTCGAAACCTGTTCAAAACAGTTAGAAAAGGGGGCAATCTATGAAAATGTTAGGTTTCGGCCCGAAAACAAGTTAGGTTTCGGCGAAAACAGGTTAGGTTTCGGTCGGTTTCGGACCGAAACCGGACGGTTTCGGTCGATTTCGGTCCGAAACCGGACGGTTTCGGTCCGAAATCATTAAAAAATATATTATTTTTGGTATCGGCCCTGCTACAGTGCAAATGCCCGTTTCGGTGTCGGTATAGGCCGAAACCGATACGTTTCGGCCGAAACGTATCGGTTTCGGCCGATACTGCCAACAATGGTCGCCGAGCGCAGTCCGGCGGTCAGAACGCGAACCGGAAGCTGCTAGAGAATGCGCGTGAGTACCCTCCTCTGCCTCTCCTGCAAGGACAGGGAAAGGGCACCAGGGCTGGCACAGACTTTTCTTCAGCAAAAAGAAGGAAAGCGGGAGACGTCCCACCGGGCGTGCCATCCTCTCTGTTGCGCGGGTTTTTTTATGCCGATGATCGGGGTGAAGGAAGGGATACAACGGGGAAGGAAGACACGGGAGTTTGATATATCTCGGGTATCCTCCTTACGGTTGCATGCCCCCCACGGCGGTATCGGGCACTCTCCTTTCACGGAAAGTCGAAAAAGGGTCGAACGGCACGGCAGTGTCAGGATAGGGGTTAACCGCACAGGGTGCGGGCGTGCCAGTCGATTTCTCGACAATCACCCATGGAACCAAGGGTTGACCGAGGAAGCGTCACCAGGACGCGGCACGTGGGCTCTGGCGATCGGGCGACACGTGTAGAGAAGGGGTTCTAAGGATGCGAGTGCGTAGGCGATTGCGGGAATCGTGTACTGGACGTCTCTCTCCACCGGCCGCAAGCAACCGATGTTTATTTACATCGGATTGAATCCGAATACCTTTATTCTAAGCTGAAGAAAAGTCTGTATATATGTCTAAAGTCGTGGGTAGAGGGCCGAGAGCATTCAACAGCTGTGGGTGCGCTTTCGACTGAGGGGTGTTTACAGGAGTTAGGGTATCAGGCACGGATGCCGAGTGGTGTAGATAGAAATCTGGGGGGCCTGAACGTGGATGCGAGGGCATTCGTCCAATTGGCGGTGTAATCTTTGAGATATATATGTCTTTACAGGTGGGCCGTAGTGGCCAGGGTACAACTGATGCACGCCACGGGACAATTCCGATGTGATGATCGGTCCCCGGGTCAATGCGTGATAGACGAACACATATGTGTTTTACAGAGAGCCCCTCCCGTGGCGTGGGCCATGGTGGCGGTGCCGAATGAGGGGGCTTATGACTGGACGACTGGAAGGATGCATAGATCCAGTGTCTGGGCGAGGGCCGGTCACGGCTCGAGTAGAGCGATCGAACGTGGCCTCGTGACTGCGGGAGAGCGTGACGTCATGGTACGTGCGTGGTCGGAACCAACGGGCACTCGAGGGGGAATCCCGGCATGAGGGGACGTTCGCCCTTGTCATAACGTCTCGCGCATGGTGGGTGTCGACTTGTGTGTCACGGCTAAATACGGCGTGAGGGAAGTGCAAACGACATACCCCCGTCGTACTAAGCCGACGAACAAGTCACCCGCACACAATTCTCCTTAGCTCGTTACCCGGAGCCGCTTGAAGCTTGAAGGCCGGATGTCTTGGAGCTTCTATCTGCTTGTCTTCTATGCCCCTTGAGATTCTAAGGGGGTTTTATAGAGAAGTTGAAAGGTTAGGAAGGGTTTAGGAGGGCTAGGTTGATAGGGTCAAGCCAGCCCGCATAAACCCCATGAATAGTATGGGTTTAGGAGGGCTAGGTTGATAGGGTCAAGCTAGCCAACGTAAACCCCTCACGGAGGGTGTTTTTTTGTAAAAAGGATGGGCTGGGAAGGGTTTAGGCGGACCAGCCTCAGGGGGCTGGGCTGGTCCGTCTAAACCCCACCCCAGGGGGGTTTAGGCGGGCTGGGTTTGGGCTTTTTTAATTAAAAAAGCAAATTTTTTTAATGGAAGGGAAGGGGTTTACGCGGACCAGCCCAGGGGGCTAGGCTGGTCCACCTAAACCCCTCCCAGGGGGTTTAAGTGGGCTGGGTCGCTAGGGAAGAGAGGGGGCGGTCCCCACTATAAAATCCGGTTTTTTGGTCTATTTCTTCCTAAATTAACTAAGAAGAAAAGGACAACTTGGCTGGGAGGATACGTGGAGACTTGCGGAGGCTTGTGTGCGCGTCGACTTGCATAATTCCCGCGTGCTGTCGCTTTGCGCTCCCGCGTCCACGTGTCGAATTCTCTAACTGGTACGGCACACGAACCGAGTCGTAGGACCGCAAACTGGACGAACTGAGGCTGAGTAGGGTCGTGCGACCATCGGGCTGGAGGGAGGGCGCGACCCCCGGGGGGGTTCGCCCTCCCTGGGGGCGCGCGGCCGCGCCCCGGGGTGAACTAGCCCCGGGGCCGGTTGTGACCCCGAGGGATGGCCCCCGGGTCTCCTTGTGTCTTCTGCAAGCGTCCTTTGAAGGACGTTAAACTCCAGGAAATTGGGATGGGCCCGTGGGGGCCGTCATTCTTCGAGTTGTCGTTGTGGCTCGCAAGGTGTTCGGGTAAATGCCCGACACACCCTGGATTGCCGAACGACTTGGGTAGATGACCGAGGGGCCCTGAGGTGGGCCTTGGGTTGAAAAAGGGAGCTCGTGGGAGCTTAGTAGAGGCATCTTTGGGACGTGGGTCGTGCCTCGAGCTGCGTGCCGCGTTGTACGGCGGGTTGGCAGGGTAGCCACGGGTTGGCCCGAGTGCTAGAGTTAAGTGGCTCGTCGCCATGTATCGGAGGGTCGGGGGTGGCCCTGACTTGCTGGGGGGTCGTTGTAGGACCCAATTAGTGTGCTGGAAGCACGGGGTGGCCCGTGGTTTTGTGTAGAAGGGCTGGAACATATGCGCCCACAAGGTGTTCGAAAAAATGCCGAAGACACGTGTGTGAGCCGTATGCACGTGCTGGGGGCCTCCAGAGCCTGTGGTTGACTTACTTGGGTCTCCCTTTGACCTTGGAGGGTTGAAAGAAGTGTTCCGGGGTAGGCCCGCGGCCCTTTCACTGGATGCCACATGGCGTGGCTTAACGTCGGGGCACCCCCGGGCGGCCATGTAGAATACGGGCAAAGCCTGTATGTGAGTGGTCGGGGTTGCCCCCGGACAGTTGCTCATGTCGCCGCGTGTCGCGGCGAGTTGGTCAGAGCCTTTGTAGGGACCAGCAGGGTTGTAGAAAGGGCTGGATAGCCCGTGCCTTGAAGGTGTTCGGGGAAATGCCCAAACCCTTATTCCTTGTTATTTTGCCGGGAAATAGTCCGGGTACAACATTTATCATGGGAAGTTTTGCATGTATTGCTTAGTTCCCTTTGTGTTTGCTGGGACTGTGTGCTAGCCGCGTCAGGCGACTTCTCCCTGAGCTTGGGGATCGAGTGGCCTACGTCTGCCTCACCGCCAGAGCCGTTGTTGGACGTGAGCGCGGGTGTCTCCTTGCTCTAGCGAGCCCGGGGCTACCTACCGGGCGACCCTCTTCCTTCTCGAAGAGTCTGAGGCAGCGGCTGAGAGAGTGCACCCAGGGCTACCACACGCTCGGCTTCCCACGCGAGCTCTGGATGTCCGGGCTAGCCGGGATCTGGGCAGAGTATTTGCGACTCCGCGAAGCTCAGGAGCAGAGGGCTCGGAGGCTGACAGCGATCCGAGAGGTGCAGGAGCAGCGGGCTCGACTCGCATTGGCCGTCGCTGAGCAAAGGGACCACGCCGAGGAGGCCGCGTCGTTTTCCTGAGACCGAGCCTTGCAGCTGGGGGAGGCCGAGAGCCGGGTCGAGGTCTTGAGAAAGGCCTTGGAGGGGCAGTTGCTGGCCGCGGAACGGGCCAGAGCTGAGTGGCAGGTGGTCGAGACTACGGTCGAGGCCAATGCTCAGCTCTTGTCAACCCTGGAGGCGGAGCTTGCAACTGCTGACTCTCGTCTGGCGGCGCTGGAGGGGAGCGAGCCTGGGATTTGATTGTATCATTTTTCCCCTTTTTGTTTATGTTCCCCTGATTGTATGGATTTTGTCACCCCAAGGGCATGTCTTGGGCTCCTTTTACAGAGTATTAATGACAAACTCCCTAGTTTCTTCTGTTATTTCTTTAGTCGTCCCACTTCTTTTCTTATGGAACAGTGATGCGTGTAGGGACTGGCGACCACTTGCCCTTTGTCGTGCTTGATTCTTCTACTATGCACTGGCATGGGTGATAGAGGATTGGATGTACCCGATTTCGAGTGCAGGAGCAGGGGATCGAGTGTGGAAAACGGTGCAACTGGGTGCTGGGTACTGGGAACTGAACGCTTGGTACTGGAAATAGGGTACTGGGTGTTGGGGCTGAGTATTGGGAACTAGGGACAGGGTACTGAGTGCTGGGGCTAACCCTCTGAAGAGTAAAAGCCCATGTTGCTGGGGAGGGCAGGCATGGACCCATAGGGATGTGATGACCTATGCGGTTAAGGCTCCTGGGGTGATTCTGGAGTGTGTTGGTTATGGGCTAAGTGGCAGTGTACTGACTATTGACATGTTGTTAGCCAGAAATGTAGTTCACATCGACCTGGGGAACTGGAGTTGGAAGGCATCGCGGCCAAAAGCTGGGACTAGGACAGGGACTAGAGGTTGGAGCTGGATCTGGGACTGGAACTGGCACATGAACTGGAATTGCTACTGGAGCTGGGGACTGGAACTGGAGCTGACCGGCTGGCCTACGAAGGCGTTGTAGCCGGAATACTGGGACTGGTCCTGGAACTGAAATTGGAACTAGACTGGGCGGCTGGCCTTTGAAGGCGTTGAGTCGAAATACTGGGACTGGTGCTAGGACTAGAATTGGAACTGGACTGGAGTTGGAACTGGTCGGCTGGCCTGTGAGCGCGTTATAGTCGGAAACTGAGGCCGGTGCTTAGACTGGCACTGGAGCTGTAACTGGAGCTGGGGCCGGGACTGGAGCTGGCCGGCTAATTGCTGGTGCGTAGTAACCTGGGTGCTGGGACTGGGAACTGGAACCGAGAGCTGGAACTGACCGGCTGGCCTATAAAGGCATTGTAGCCGGAATACTGGGGTTGGTCGGCTAACCATGGTGGTGTGTAGCCGAAGTGCGGGAACTGGGAACTGGCGATGGCCGACCCTGGGGGGGTGTGTTGGCCACCGTTGTTCTGAAGTGATGTTGAGCCAGCCATCGGCGCAGTGTTGCGGTCGACGACTTTCATTAGTGAGGAATAGAGAGGGAGAGAGTTTTTTTTATGTATCCTCTTTACCAGCTCCACTGCCCTTGCGGGTTTTCGCCGGAGCTAGTCCCCTCTTGCTTTTTTCCGACGCGCCCTTACGGGATTTCACGTCGAGGGGTTACTCGATTTTACCTGAAGCACCCTTTGGGGTTTTCACCTCAGCTGGGTTGGTGACAATTTGTGCCCCCAGTCGCCCCCTTGTGATGAAGATGACTGGGTCCGCATGGGTATCTCTATTTTTAACCCCATTTTTTATTTTATTTTTTTCGGGAGATTGTCGTCCGTAGCATGCTGCTGTCAGGGGACGTAACCTGGAGCTGGAGAATGTAGATGATCGGATATTGTTCCACCCTTAATACGGGCTTTTAGAATTCATCGAGTTATGGGACTGGGGGCCACTTTATTGTGACAGGATGGGATTAGGGTGATAATTGGTGGGTCAGGGATTTCAAGAGAAATTGGAGTCACAATGGGACTGGGAAGTTCCGGATTAAAGGGGTGTAGGATGTGGGAGTGTAGGGTGACGAAAACCCGGGAATAAGCAGAGACTGGAGCTTGCTGGGATGGTGACTAGGATGTCGTGTAGACACTGGGACTTGTCGGCCCGCCGTGACGGAGCGAAGGCCGAGTAGGGTGATATGCGACTAACTGGAGAGTGCAGGGTTGATGATTTGGCAACATGGATCGATCAAAGGCCGGTAACTGGAGAGGCCTACGACCTGTTGAGGGGTGGGTGAAAGGCCACCCTGACTGGTGGGAAGAGATATATTTTCTCGTTATCGGCTCTACCGACCTTTTGGGTTTTCGCCAGAGCCGACCCCCTTTAGCTTTTTCCGACGCGCCCTTGCGGATTTTCACGTCGAGAGGTTTCCCAATTTTGCCTGAGGCGCCCTTTCGGGTTTTCACCTCAGCCGGGTTGTTGGCCTTTTTGCCCCCGTCGCCTCCTTGCGATGAGGACGACCGAGTCCGCCGGGGTATCTCTATTTTTAACCCTATTTTTTGTTTGTTTTGTTTTGTTTTTTGTTTACCTGGGAGTCTGACGGCTGGACTGTTGCTGGTGTTGGAGCGTCCTCACTCTTGTTGTTGCAAGGAGGAAGGCGGGAGGGTAACTCCCTATAGTTGCCTGGGGAACTACTCTGAGAGGGTTCGACCAACCCTGTTACTTGACTGGGAAGGGAGGCCGGAAGCAGCGACTGATTTGGCCTTCCGACAGAAAGGGCTGGTTTTGCTGGTGATGGCTAAGTGGCGCGTGCATTAGTCGGGGTGGCGCGCGAACTCATGTTCTGGTGTGTAGTATAGCTTCATGTGTTTGCCATTGAGAGGCGGGAACGGCTTGTGACCTTGTGGTTGACGACCGTGTAGGCCCCACCCTCATAGACGTTGTGGATGATGTATGGACCCCGCCAATTTGGCTGTAGCTTTCCATTGGAGCGCCCTGCCATGACTTCCTTTTTCTTGATCATGACAAGGTCGCCTCACTTGAAGGCTCGCTGCTTAACAAGCTTGTCGTAGGCTCGCGCCATACGGGCCTGATATACTTGCAGGTGTTTGTAGGCTTCGAGCCGTTTGCCTTCCAGATCGGCGAGCTCTTCTAGCTTTCTCTGGTATTCATCTTCATCAGGGCCGGCAAGGCCGGTGTGGACCACCATGCGGTAAGAGGCTAACTAGATTTCAATGGGGATGACGGCTTCCGCTCCGTAGACAAGGGAGAACGGCGAGCATCCCATAGGGGTTTTGTAGATCGTCCGATAGGCTCATAATGCCTCAAAGACCTTTTCACCCTAGTCACGTTTCCGGTGGCTAACAATTTTAGCCAGAAGCTTGCAGAGGGTCTTGTTGGAAGCTTCGGCCAAGCCATTGGCCTGGGGATTGTAGACCGAAGAGGTTCTCCAGTCGATGTGAAATTTGGTCGCCAGTTGAGATACGGCCCTATTCTTGAATGGTGTTCCGTTGTTGGACATTATGCGACTGGGAGTACCGAATCAGTATATGATATTATGCCAGACAAATCTAGCGACTACTTCGCCGGTGACCTCTCGCAAGGGAAGGGCTTCCGCCCAGCGAGAGAAGTAGTCGGTGGCGACCAAGATGTATTTATGGCCCTTGGAAGATGGCGGGAAAGGCCCCACGATGTCCATGCCCCACTCGACGAATGGCCAAGTGGGGGCTGTGGGACGTAGTGGATTAGGAGGTCTTCTGGGTACCGGGCCAAAGGCTTGGCATTGATGGCATGTACGAGCGTACTGGGCGCAATCCGCGTACATGGTTGGCCAATAGAAGCCTTTGATCTTGATGTTGTGCTTCATTCGATCTCCGGCCTAGTGCGCACCACACAATCCGGAGTGAACTTCCCGCATAATGGCTCGAGCCTCGACTGAGGAGACGCATCTTAAGAGAATCGACTTGTCCTTCTAGTGGACAAGTCGGTACAGAGAGTCGCCAATCAACTCATAGGACGTTCCTCGGCGGAGTAGCTGGACTCTTTGAGCTCGGTCAGAAGGGAGCCACCCTTTCTTGAACTTGATGATGGGCTCCCGCCAATCTTCGTCTTGTGCAGGAGTGTTCTAGTCGGGGTCATGGACCTCGTAGATGGTGAGACCGGGGTCGCCATCGAGTGAGCCCGGCATCAGTCTCCTGTGCTTGACTATGATGTCGACCTCGCCCTCGGGTGGGAGCCTGATGGCCGCAGCCAATTTTGCCAGGGCATCTGCTGGGCGTTGCTGCTTCTGGGAACATGATCTATTTCGAAGAAATAGAACTTTTGGGTTAGTCTGATGACGGCGGTGTGGTACGGGAACAACTCCGGCTTCCGCACGTCATAGACGCCAAGGACTTGTCGGACTGTCAGCTGAGAGTCGCCATAGACTTTGAGGCATTTGATGCCCATGTCGAGAG
Source organism: Amorphophallus konjac (assembly GCA_022559845.1). Taxonomy (NCBI): domain Eukaryota; kingdom Viridiplantae; phylum Streptophyta; class Magnoliopsida; order Alismatales; family Araceae; genus Amorphophallus; species Amorphophallus konjac. Next base: position 241,793,796 of record CM040128.1, read on the forward strand.
CCATCTGAAGCCCAATGATCAGAGCTTCGTACTCGGCTTCATTGTTGGTCAGGGACTTCATAAGAGCACACGAGTTGTACAAAACTCCATCCTGAGGAGTCAGAAAACAATGCCAGCACCTGCCATGACGGCTGGATTTTGATTACTCCGAGTGATCCCTTGGGAAGCGCAATCGACGTAGAGCTCCCAACAAGGTACATTGACTGTGAGAGCGCCTTGCTGCCAGTAATGCAAGACATCTCCGCTCTGTTCAACCGGTTGTTGTGATTGGACAGCAAAGGACTCCTCGTCAAAGAGCTCCGTGTTGAGAGGTGAGTCGTTCGGTACTGGATGGGCTGCCAAGAATTCAACCGTACCCTGTCCCTTGATCGCTTTTCTAGGGACATAAGTAACGTCGTACTCCATTAGCAGGAGAGCCCACTTTCCCAGTCGGCCTGAGAGGATGGGCTGTCTAAAGAGGTACTTAAGGGGTCGTGCTTGAATATGAGCTCGACCCGATGGGACAGGAGATAATGCCGTAACTTTTTGACGACGAATACTAATGCCAAGCAGACTTTCTCCATGGGGGAGTAGTGGTACTCGACACTGATCAGTTTCCGACTGAGGTAGTAGAGCGGCTGCTCTTTGCCCTCCTCAGTGATTTGTGCCAACAGAGCCCCCAACGAAGCATCCATGAAGGCGATGTAAAGTATGAGGGGTTTACCCTTGACTGGGGCCCCCAAGACCGGGGGAGTAAGGAGGTACTCCTTGATTTGCTCGAAAGCCGCGTGACATTCCGAGTCCCATATGAATGGGGCATCTTTCTTCATCAGCTTGCTGAAAAACGCGCATCGACCGGAGAGGTTGGAGATGAATCTCCGAATGTAGGTCAATCTCCCTTGGAAGGACCTGAGTTCGGTGAGGTTGCTGGGTGGTGGAAGCTCCAAGATCGCTTTGATCTTGCTGGGATCCACCTCGATTCCTCGGTATCTGACGACGAAGCTGAGAAACTTGCCGCTGGACAAGCCGAAGGCGCACTTCATAGGGTTCATCTTGAGCCCGTATTGCCGGAGATGATCGAAGACTTGGCGTAGATCGGGCAGATGGTCTTCCCGTCTTTTAGCCTTGACGACGAGGTCGTCGACATAGCATTCGATGATATTGTGCAACATCTCGTCGAATATTTTGGTCATAGCCCTCTGGTAAGTAGCGCCGACATTTTTCAAACTAAAGGGCATGCACTTGTAATTGAAGATCCCTTAAGGGGATCTGAAGGCTGTGTGGCGCTTGTCATTGAGGGACATCCGGACCTGGTTATAACCGGAGGACCCATCCATGAAAGACAAGGCTGCATGTCCAGTGGTCATGTCGACCATTGTTTCTGTGATCGGAACCGGGAAGTCGTCCTTCGGACGGGCTTTGTTGAGGTCCCGAAAGTCGACGCAGACGCGGACTTGACCACTTTTCTTCTTGACTGGGACTATGTTTGCGAGCCAGATCGGGTAGATGCACCGCTCGATGAAGTCGACCTCCGCCATCTTGCTGACCTCGGCCAAAACCTGGAGTTCCAGCTCATGGCGCATGCGCCGCTGTGGCTGTTTGACTGGGGTGGCTGAGGGAGAAATAGCTAGCTCGTGTTCCGCTACGGCGGGGTCTAGCCCTGGCATCTCCTTGTATGTCCAGGAGAATCAGTCTTTATATTCAAGCAGAAGTTGCTTGTAATCCTGCCTTTCTGCCTCGGTGAGGAGAGCGCTGACGAACGTAGGCTAGTGGGCTTCATCTTCACCCAAGGTGACTTCCACGAGTTCGTCAACGGTCGCCTGGCCACCGTCCTCCTGCTCGGGAGGAGCGGGTTGGAAGTCGATAAAATCCTCATCATCGGTGTCGGCCTCGTGTATTTCTTGATCTTCGAAGCCGCTAGTCGACGCCGATGGGACTGGAGAGTTGTCGTGACTGGAATACACCATGGATTGGTCTGGGCCGCTAGCTTCTTGCCAACAGTTGTCGACTAGTGCCGCTGAAGCTTCTCTGGGGTTGCCTTCTAAAGCTGACAACCCTTCACAACCAGCTTCCTGGATACTCCCCTCATCAGGAGAGTTTGTCAAACTGAGTCCTTTGACAAGTTGGGTGGTAGGAGGAGCTTCTTCAGCCCTGGTATTTTCATAGGGAGGCGAGGAGGATTCCTCGACTACTTGAACTTGAGTGCTGGCTTTGACAGGGATCGAGATCAAGATTTGCTCTTCCTCGTCCCCAGAACTGTCAAACTTTGCCTCGACTTTAGCCTGGTCGTCGACCGGCTGTGTCAAGCCTATGACATTGCCCGCGTAGTAGACGCGAAAGTCCGAGTCTCGGTCGTAGCCAAGTCCCTTGGTATCCTTATGAAAGGATGGGGGTTGCCCCCGGACCAGAGAAGGGGTCCACAGTTGGCGAAAATATCTCCGTTGTACGTCAGCTTGCCATTGAGGGATGTGTTGCTTCAGACACATCTACCGAATGTGCGGCGGCAGGTCGTCTGGTACTTGGACGGCTTCAGGGGTGTCATCGGCTCGTTTAGACCAACCGAAGCTGTCGTCTGGTGCGGCTTGAGGGACCATGTCTCCGTTATAGAAGACAATGGACTTATCCCTGTTGGCCTTTTTCTTGTTTCTGCGTTGTCGCTTAAAGGTAACGATAAATGTCGTTAGCGACTCAACCCTGTGCTCTTCTGATGCACATGGGAACTGGATGCAGTCTGGTGGCAAGCATACGCTCTTGTCGATAGCTCAGCTAATAAGATTAGCCTCGAAATCGATCTTGCGCCTCTCGAGGCGATCTGGGTTGACTTGGAGTTGAGGCGTAGTCGATGGAGCTTAGCCTTCTCTTCGTCAACAGAGAAAAGTCATCATCATCTTCCTCTGAGAGCCAGCCGCTGCTTTTGTTCTTGATCACGGGGTATGGACTGATCCCCCCGAAGTAGAGCGCAGCATCGGCGAGATTGCATTCCGCTGCAATGAACGGAGACAGGTCCGCGAAGACCATGTGTTATTCCCCGCCCTTGGCATACTTAATGCATTGGTGGAGAGTTGACGGGACGACCCAATTTTCATGGAGCCAGGGTCTGCCCAATAGCACTTTACATGATGTGTTGGCATCGACGATGTAGAATGTCACCTTGGAGGTGAAATCATCGAACACCAAATCAACGTCCACCCGGCCGAGGACATCCTCGGTGTCTTGGTTGAAGCCGGATATCTTGACCGCTTGAGCTTTCTAGAGGTATGGGGTCAAATATAAGGTCTTGAATGTCTTGAGTGGCATGATGTTGACAGCGGCACCGACGTCCACCAAGATCCGATTCACCTCATGCCCATTGACCTTCCCCTTCATGTAGAGAGGACGGTTGTGGCACGAGGGGATAGCAGCATGTCCTTCTCCGTAAAGGAGACGGTGGCTGTGAAGGCTTCATAGGCCATCTCCGTGACATGTGCTTCATAAGCTTCTAGCTCTTGAAGTATTTTGATAAGAGTTTCTCTTAACTCTTTACTCCAAGCGATGGCTTCCCATATTATAATGCTGGCGGGAAACCGCTTCATCTGGTGGAGGACTTTCCGGTCAGCCCGAGCTCGAGCATCCTCCAATGATGGTAGTATGTCGGGCTGAGCTTTCTACGGGCTGCCGCGTCGCTCCCCGTCGGGGAGTTGCACTGCCTTGCCTTTGTCATTGGGATCGCACTGACTCTGATCACCTGTGGACTCCTAGAACAGGGGTGCCGATTATGGCTCTTCTGGGAGTGTCTGGTGAGCTAGCTCGTCCTTACCGAACGGTCCTGCTTGTTCCGTGGAAGAGGAATGAGCTGGTGCAGGGATTGGGATGCTGGCAGCGATCTCCTCCATGCCGGAAGGATCGAAGATGCCAGGTCCTTTCCGAATTTCTATCTCCGGAATGGGGGGGGGGGGGGGTTCTTCTCCTCGAAGAGGATAATTCGCTCCGGGTCGAAGGTGGGCAGGTGGAGAGGTAGCTCGGGAATCCTCCCACGGCCTCTACCGCGTCCCCGGACACGCCCTCGGCCACGACCAGTGTGTTCTGGAGCTGGCTGTATAGCCCGAGCGGGACGATAGTTCTTTGTCTGGTTCGGGAGGCCATCGGTTCGCCTCGCCGGGAAGCGTTGATGTTATCAAGGGGTGGAATGGCCACCATGTTACAAGTGCAGCCCCGAAGCATTTCTTCCAACTGCTCTGTTGTGATCTCCTTGTCTTTGTAGCACAAGGAGAGTTCTTCTGGGATAAGGAGCCTTTCGCCGTTCTTGAGTTTCTGGATCATCTCTTGGACCCAGCTTCTGAGGCGGGCTCGCTTCTGCATCTCTCCCCACGAGATATAGCTATCGAGCGGGGGAGCTCCGGTAGGACGAGGAGGGATGTATTCCTCCAGGTCGTCAATGAGCCGCTGGAGCCTCTGGAGAGGCGTTGGCTCGATTGGAGCCTGTAAGGCGATTGCTTGCCCAGGCGATTGCTTGCCCAGCTTGTTTCTTGAGCCGCCTCCTGAGGTTCTTCCTCCTATTTTTCTCCAGTTTCTTGGCGATGGCCGCCTCCAGGGGAGTAGGAGAAGGAGGTGCTAGAGCTGGAGTCAATAAGTCCCCGTGGGGATACCTCTGAGCTGGTGCCTTAGCAGGGTGTGGTCCACGACTTTTCTTTGCCCGGATTTCAATCCAAGCACCTTCCGCTTGTTGTATCTAGAAGGTGGTGTTCATCGCCTGCTCGATGACCTCAGGTGGTAACTCCTGGTATGCTGGGATACTGGGATTGGCGTACGAAGACGTGTGCGCGGTTTGATGCCTTACCCGCGGTGGCGAAGGCTTCTGTTGAGAGGCGGACTGGGAGACGTGCTTGGTGTCTTGCTCCTTGGTCTTGCCTTTGCGATCGTGCTGGGAGAAAGGTCCGGCGGCAGCAGAAGGTACCATAGGGCCTTGCCGCTATGGGTAATTACCTCGACTTCGCGCATCAACTGGGCCTCGTGGCGGTGGGCCCAACGTACGAGCCGAAGTCGCTGAAGACTCCGAAGATGTCTTCTTTGTGTTCTGGACTAGGTCGCAGGGAATGCGGGGAGGACACGATGACTCGTCGACCGGCGGGACGCGACAGAATTATGTCGGAACCTCACCCTGCTTCTGCTTCCCCTTCCTATCTCCTGGCACCGGAGATGGGGGTGAGGTAGGAGGAGAGAGAGAGGGACTTAGAGCGCTCATCGCCGTCTCGCTCACCAGGACATCCTCTCGGCCATGGTTTGCTGTATCGGATCTCGACTTCGTCTCGGGGGGGTCGGAGAGAAGAGATTTCGAAGAGATCTCGAAAAAATCTCGGGAGATCGAGGTCGATGATTTCAGATAATTTTTCATATGTATAACCTATTTCTAAAATAATCTTAATTCTTTTATACTAACCACTCAATTTCACAAATATGTTTTTACAATTGACAACTCAATCTTACCAAGTAAAGAGTAATGATAACAATAACAAATCAATTCACATGCACTAATGTCAATATACATCAAAAGTTATACAAAAAAGAGATACATAAAATAGTACATGAATCACAAACTGAAGAATACATAAAAAATTATCAATAATAAGAAGGGCGGTGTGCCTCAATCTCTCCATTCGCATATTGTCTAAAGTAATAAGAAGGGCGCTACCACTTTTATCAACAATTTCGACGAAATAAACTAAGACAGTTAAAAAAAATTAACATTAAATTATAAACTATAAAAAAATTCAAATCTCTCTCTCTGTCTCCTCCCTCTCCGTCTATCTCTCTCTCTCTCGCCCTTTCTACAGACACACACAGAGACTGAGAGAGAGAGAGACGGAGGGTGGGAGACAAAGATCGGGGGCGGGGGGAGAGACAGACAGAGGGACAGAGAGAGAAAGAAAGAGAGCAGGAGTGTGGGAGGCAAGGAGGGAGAGTGTGGGAGGCGGGGAGAGTGTCGGGGAGACAGAGGAGAGATCGGGGGCCGGGGGGAGAGAGACAGAGGGACAGAGAGAGGGAGAGAGAGTGAGGGTGTCTGTAACCTACCCTCCCTCTCCCTGCCGGGGGGAAGATCTAGGGGGCCCGGAAGGAGAGATCGGGGGCCGGGGACGAGAGACAGAGGGACAGAGAGAGAGATCGGGGGTTGGAGAGGAGAGATAGAGGGACAGAGAGAGGGAGAGAGAGATCGGGGGCCGGGGAGGAGAGATCGGGGGCCGACCGGAGATGGGGGAGACGACCGGGGATGGGGGAGGAAAAAGACGGGGGCGGGGGGAAAGGAGGAAGGTGGCATACCGGACACGATCGGCGGGCGGAAAGGGCAGCTCCGGCAGAGATCCGCCGGCCTGCGCAGCGCAACCGCGTCCACCAGTGGGGCGACGTTAGAGCCCTCCCGCGGCCGCCTGGACAGGAACACGGGCTGCTGCTCGCGGTGGCGGTTGCTGTGGTGGTGGTGGAGGTGGACGTGGTGGCGCCGTGGCGGCGCTCCTAGAGCGAGGTGGTGGAGATCCTTCGGCGCCGGCGAGATGCGACTGTGGAGGCGAGAGCACGAAGGGGGGTGGGGCGTGAGGGCTGCTCGAGCAGCTCGACAGGTCACGGAGCCGAGGGGGGTGAGGGTTTAAGCCTTTAAGGCGGACCCGATCGGAACGGCCAGTTCCTGTGCGCCCGAACCCAAACGAAGCCCGCCTCCCGCCCGCGATTCTCTTTTCGCAGAAGCACGCGACCTCGGCGTAGCCTCGCGCCTCGTGGACGCGGCGAGACCGAGATCTCGGCGAGATCTCGCGAGACGGCGAACCATGCTCTCGGCCGAGAAGGACTCGAAGTAGCCTGGCGGTGTCTTCTCTGGAAAAGGGGAGAGACTCCAGCTCCTGCCAGGGCCGCCATTGCATGGCCGAATTGGTAGGTGTCGGCTGGCTGGCTGTTGACGTCCGGACGTCTGGAGGAGCTGAGGTGGCGAGAGGATGGATGACGTTGACCGAAAACTTACTCGGCTCCGCCTCCTGACTAGTGTCCCGCTCCTTACGCCTTCGCAATCGCTCGAGGGCTTCTGGATTATCAGTTCGAAACTCAAGCCATTCTGGGGTATGTTGATAAGGCAGCCCGTGCCCATTTGCTTGAGGAGGTTCTGGTTGCTCTAGTGCATTTCTGGCGATGCTCATGGTCTCTTCAACGGCTTCGCGAAGCCTTAGAGTCGCCATAGAGTTCCCTTCATCATCGATCTGCTCCCATTGGATCTATTCTTAGATTAAGTGTTGAACTTCCTCGCAAGATTCGATCGCGTGGCAGATTCTGGCATGGAAAGGGCAGTATTAGGGTTGACTTAAGTCCCACTGGGTGTAATCTGCCGGCGGATCGTGGGGAATGATTTGCCCCCTCTCGACGAGGACATCGAAGAGCCACCGGGTCCTTTCTTTTGGAAAGGAAAGGGGTATGCAGTCATGCCAGGGTCTCCACCCCAGATACCAGAGCGAATACTCGCCTTGCCTGGTGCTGGGCTCCTCTGCTTCGTTGTCAGAGAGAGAGAATGTGGCCACCAAGTGGATCACGTTAGCTATATAGTGAATCACATGTGCCGCCTTGGCTAGCCTGGACCACGCATGTGGCTGCGAGGGATCGACGAGACCACTCTTCATTTTAATGAGGCCGTCTCGGATCAACTTTTGTGCCCGAGTCTTGAAGACATAGCAATCTTCAAGCGGATGACCTAGCATGCGATGATATGGGCAATAGCTAGTGTCATCCATTTTCTCGTGCGAGCTTCTGGCAGCTCGATAATCGTCTGGGCCATGCAGAGGTCGAAGAGCATCTTCGTATGTTCCTTCTTGAAGGAGTAGGGCGTCTTCATACGCTCCGAGAAGGAAGGAGCGGCCGACTTGTCCGCTGACTTTTTGTCAGGGCTGCTTGGTTTGGCCTCCTTACTGACTTTGGCGGCGGGGGTTAACTCAATGATGTTCACCTCCTTTCCGGACTGGCGTTCTCGTGCCTGTTTACCCTCTGCTGAAGTGTAGCTCGGGTTGTCGGCGAAGAACATCTCTATTTCGGCGACTGCCGAATTAAGCTGGTCGAAGCCTTTGATGTTGGTGTTGAGGAGCTTTTCGCTGACCTCAGCCGCCAAACCTCGGCGGCATATGGTGATGGCATCTTCTTGGACTGGGGGTTGATATACCTCATGCTGAGGTCTCGCCATTTCTTGATAAAGTCGAGGGCACTCTCGCCCTTCTTCTGTCGGAGAGAGCAGAGCTCGGCTAGGGAAATCTTTCGCTCGACCGTTTGGAAACGGTCTAAGAACTTCTTCTGGGGATCCGCCCAGTCGATGACTGAGTTGGTCTTTAGGCGGGAATACCATTGGAAGGCCGTTCACGTAAGTGAAGTGGCGAAGTAGCGGAGGAGATATGACTCATCCAACGCTAGCTCGCCCATGGCCGTAATGTAGTAGGCCAAGTGCTCATGTGGAGACCCTTGCTCGTCGAACTTTTGTAGCTTCAGGGGCTTGGCGTACTCCGGAGGGAGCTTCTTTAACTGGTGATGGAGCGGGTAGGTTACACTATAGAGATCTACAGTGGCGACCCCTTCCCCATACTGGGCGAGCTTTGACTCGACAATCCGCTCGATCATCTGGCGTTGTGCTATGAGATTTTCTGGCACTGGCGTATTGGATGCTCGTGGTTGAGCTTCGACTGGGGACGTGCCGAACCCGGCTGCCGTTGGGGTTCGGGCAGCTGCCGTTGAGGCATTGGCGCCATTGTGCCCACCTGGCGAGGCCGGTGCTTCGGCCGAAGGCCTAGCAGGTGGCTGAGGGTGAAGGTCTCATTCCTGAAGAAGGTCTTGTAGGAGGGCCTTCAAATGCTGGTTCTCCTTCATGAGAGTCTCGAGGGTCACCTCTTGAACCTCATTTGCTGGAGGATCATTGTTAACCGGTTCCATATTGACAGGAGTGGCACGGTCCTCGGCGGGAACTTCCTCGGCCTGTTCCGACGCCTGAGGCCCGGCAGACGTGTCAACGTGACCTGTCGGGGCCGGAGGCTGATGACGCGGCCTCCTGAAATGGGCCAGAGGCTGGTTCAGGTCGTCAGACCGGGCGTCGGGTTGGTGTCCGGTGGCGTAGCACGCGAACACCCTAACCGCGTCGTTGATGAGCTGAACCGTCCGCTTTCTCTGAGAATGTTTCTCAGGGCGGACTAGTGCCCCCAGTCTATCAAAGACTGAGGTTCGTTGCCATGGAGCCTCCGTCGTGGTATAGACCCGACGAGAGCTCGGGGCTAGGTGCTGGCGGGACCCAGGACGACTCCGTCTTTGCTTCTGCTTAATCAAGCGGGAGACACTAGGTGACTGGGTGCCGTCGAACTGTATCGATGTAGACTCGGTTACGTCTTGCCCGACGGCAGGCCTGAGGCTCGAAGGGGGTTTCTGGTACGCGCCCTCCGAACAGCTTGAGCCTCTTCCGGGGTAACCCAGATTCTTCTCAGGCTGAGTTGTTGATCTCCCTTGTCGTTGTTCCTTCGACGAGACTTGTGAGTCGGGGTATTAGACTGGTGCGAGTGCCCCCGCACTGTTGCCGAGGTGCCCGCTTCCTTGAGCTCCGCTTTATCCTCTCGCGTTCGCCGCAGGAGGCTGAAGCGGTTTGTGGTGGGAACCGTAAGAACGGCCAGCTCCGGGGGTATGATGGGTTCACCTCCATTGAGACGAACCCACAGGTCGCCGACAAGAATAGTCTTGCCAGAGTTGCTGGTTACAGCGGCGAGTCGCCTGCCTTTGCGGCCATGGCGACGCTTCTTTTGGGGAGCCGAGAAAGATCCCGCTCCTAGGTGGTAGACTGAGAAGACCCGATCTGCGGTTGCTGGCAGCACGGGGCCGTCAGTCGAAAATACTGGGATTGGCCCCCAGGGCATGGAGTCCGCAACGGGAGCCGGTGGCCGGGTGACTCGGGTGTAGGCTCTCGCCCGAGCCGGTAAGAGCATTGCTGATGCTCGAGGCGACACTCTTGCACCAGGAACCAACATCGCAAGAGATACTGGGGTGCCAGCGACCCGAGGTTGTGAGCATGTATCGAGTGCTGGCAAGGCTGGGGAGTGGGATAGAGGACCCACAGCCGACATCGGAGTTGTCGTGTCCCATAGAGGCAATCCTGTGCTGGGAGTCAACGTTGCTGAGTGGTAGGGGGAGGAACCCCGTAGTGGAGCTGAAAGGCCTAGGGCCCGATGCAGAGAGTCCACACCGGGGACCGACCTTGAGAAATCCCGGGGCTGTGTGCCCGGTCTGGGTGCTGGGGAGCCTCGAACTCGGGGTTGGGAACCAGCGCCGGACGACGGCTCTTCCGGGTTCGGGTGGAAAGACCCGAGCATAGTACTGGGGAGCCTTGACCCCGGGTTGGGAAACCCGTGCGGAGAGCTGGCTCAGCTGGGACACGGGACCCGAGTAGGGTGCTGGGAAGCCGGGCACTCGAGGGTAGAAACCCGTGTTAGATACCGGCTTGACTGGGGCTCGGAGTTGGAGGCCCGAGCAAAATGTTGTAGTGGCGGCTGAAGCTTGGGGCAAAGGGCCCGCACTGAAGATCGGCCTAGACTGGGCCCGGGGGGCATGGCTCGCCCGAGTGGGAGATGATCTGGGACCCCTACGGGGACTAGCAATGGAAGCCCCGAGCCTGACGCTCGGATGGACCACTGATACGGGACCATAGTTGTCAAGACGACAAAGCGACCAAGGCGAGCTTGGGGACCTCGAGTGCCTAAGCGCTTAGGCACCTGCCTAAGCGGTGCTTAGGCGTCAAGTTCATAAAAAATATCATCATTAGTATATACGTAATTTTTTATATATAAATTAATCATGATTATTACAAATATGGGAAACAACACTAGTATGAACATAGAAATAAAAATTAATAGAAATGACATGGCAATAAAATATCAAAAATTATTTTGAGATAAAATTAACAATAAAAATTAGACTTTCAGAATGAATAAAATACTAACATGATGTTTGCCAATTTCATCCAAAAATATGCAAATCATACTCGAAACAACATATATATAATATAAAGCAGATACGAAAAGAAAAAGACATCACCCATTATCACATACAATCAATAATAAAGTAAACAAAGACATAACTAGGGAAGTACCATAGATGACCACTGTAAAAAAAAAAATAAGACATACAAATTTCAAATTAAAATTTAAAAACCTTTATTAACAAAGTAACCCCATTATTAATTGAAAAGGGGGGAAGGGAGGATAGAGAGAGAGGGACTGAGAGAGATAGTTGCGAACTGTGTGTGTGTGAGAGAGAGAGAGGAGGAAGGGTGGGGGAAAGAGAGAGAAAGGGCAAGGGGAGAGAAGAGATAGACAGACAGAGAGAGGGGGCAGGAGAGAGAGAGAGAGGGTGGGTCTCGCTATGAGTGTGAGAGAGAAATAGAGAGAGTGTGTTAGAGTGTGGAGCCCGAACTCGCCATCGTGCGCCCTCGCACGCAGATCGACCTTATAACAGGGGAGAGAGAGAGAGACGAAGATAGAAGGGGGCCGCCTAGGCGCCGCTTTGGGCGCCTAGGCCGCCCAAGCGGCGCCTTGGCCCGCCTTTTTCAAGCCCAACAAGGCGTGGGTTCACCTTACCTCCAAGAAACCGCCTTCCCGCCTAGGCGCCGCTTAGACAACTATGTGCGGGACTCTGGCGCGGCACATATGCCGTGTTGACTAGCGCATGTACAGAGAGCGGCTGCGAAGCAGCAACCGGGAACGCACCCAAGAAGTAGGGTGATCCAACAACTGGGGCGAAGCTGCCGAAGACGGTCGGCGTCGCCAAGTAGCCCACACGGGCGGGGGTGGCGATGACGATGGGACCGTCATTGACGACCACCATGGTGACTAGAGCACTAGATGCTGCGGAGGCAACGGTCACTGACGATCGCCGAGCACGGTCCGACAGTCAGAACGCGAACCAGAGGCTACTGGGAAATGCGCGCGAGTACCCTCCTCTGCCTCTCCTGCAAGGACAGGAAAAGGGCACCATGACTTCAGGGCTGGCACAGGCTCCTCTTCAACAAAAAGAAGGAAGGCGGGAGACGTCCCACCGGGCGTGCCATCCTCTTTGTTGCCGGGTTTTTATGCCGATGACCAGGATGAGGGAAGGAATACAGCGGGAAAGGAAAATACGGGAGTTTGATGTATTTCAGGTATCCTCCTTCACGGCCGTAGGCCTCTCACGGCGGTACCGGGCACTCGCCTTTTTACGGAGAGTCGAGGGGGACTCGAATGGCACGGAAAGTTTCCGGGATCTGAGAAAACGAGACTGGGATGCGGACGTGCCAGTCGATTTCTCGACGTCCACCCATGGAACCAAGGGTTGACTGAGAAGCGTCGCCAAGACGCGACATGTGGGCTCGGGAAGCAGGCGACACGTGGAGAGAAGGGAGGTTCCATCGGTGCGAGTGCGCAGGCGTTGTGGGGAATCATGTACTGGACGTCTTTCCCCACCGACCGCAAGCAGTCGGTGTTTATTTACATCGGATTGAATCCGAACACCTTCGTTCCATGCTGAAGAGGAGTCTGTATATATCTGAAGCCATGGGTAGAGGGCCGGGAATGTTCTGCGACTATGGGTGCGCGCTTGACTGGGAGGTTTAGTTTAGCTGGAGTCGAGGATGCTACACGCACACTGGGTGATGCGGCGGAGGTCTGGGACCCGGATACGGGCAGAGACACGCATTTAGGTGGTGATGTATTTCATAGGAGCCACACGGGCTTTACAGGTGGGCCGAGGGGGCCAAATTACAACTGGTGCAAGCCACGGGACAATTCCGACACGTGAGTCGATCCCCAGGTCAATGCATGATGAGGCGCATATCCGCATGCTTTACAGAGGCTCTCCTCGAGGCAAGGGACGTGCCCAATTTGTCGAGGGAGGACTGGACTAGACGACCGGGGGAGATGCGGGCCGATGACTGGGCAGGAATCGGACGCGGCTCGGAAAGAGCAGTCGGGCGCGGATCCCAAAGGGGTGAGCATCTCCATACTAGAAAATCAAGACCGGTCCCGGGAATGTAGCTTCCGGGCCAAGGTCCGGGTCATTCGAATCAGAGGTCAAAGCAGTCGGTGGCCGGCTCGGGGCGAGCGATGGGGGCACGGTTCCGTGACGGAGCTAGGTGTGGCATCATGGCATATGTGTGGCCGTTATCGGTCGTCGTACGCGAGCAGACCCGGGATGCGGGTGTATTTGCCATTATCATAACGCCTTACGTGTGACGGGGACGGACTTGTGTATCATGGCTAAACGTCGTATGAGGGGAGTACGAGCGACATACCCTCGGCGTATTTAAGCCGTTTTACAAGCCAACCACGCACACTAAGCTCCTTGCGTCCGTCCCTACTTGCCGGAGGCGAGTGTGCTGCGTCTGGATGTTCTCGCCTGTGCTGGATTGCATGCCCCACCCTTTGAGCTTCTAAGGGGTTTTTATAGGGGAAGATGAAGGGTCAGGGAAGGGTTTAGGCGGACCAAACGCAGGGCTGGGTTTGGTCCGGGTAAACCCCTAAAAAATGGTTTTTTTTTGTTCGCTGAGTGGGGGAGGAATGGTTTAGGCGGACCAACCCAGGGGCTGGGTTTGGTCCGCCTAAACCCCTCCCCGAAGGGTTTACGCAGAGCAAACTGGGTTTTTTTTCTTTGAAAATTCTTTTTTTTTTTTGCGACTAGGGCTGGGGGGCTGGGGTTTTTTGTAAAAAAAAAACCTTTTTTTGTTTTACCAGGGGTTTAGGCGGATCAAAGGGAGAGAGAGAGAGGGGGCGGTCCCCACTCTATAAAACCCTATTTTCTTCTATTTTTGTCCTACTTTGACCAAGATCAAGAGGACAAAAGGATACTGGATACCGGAGGATACTGGAGTTGGTATTGCCTACGCGTGTGGACCCGACGTGTGACTCTTGTGCTTCCGTGCTTCCTGTCGTCGTCGCCGAATCCTTCCGCGCATGGTATGTCGGTCACCCTTGCACGAACTGCGAATGACTGGGGACTGGGAGACGGCCGTGGTGCCATTGAGCTTGGAGGAGGGTGCGCCCCCCAAAGGGGTTCGCCCTCCCCGGGGCGCGAACGCGCCAGGGCGAACCCCCCCCCTCCCCGGCGAGTCACAGACCCGAGGGGTGGCCCCCGGGGGTCTTCTCTTGTTGTCTGAGGGTGTCCTTTAAACGACAAAAGGCTCAGGGATGCTGAGATTAGCCCGTGGGGACTTGTGGGTGTCGTGTTGTTGCCGCTCGCAAGGTGTTCGGGGAAATTCCCGACACATCTCGGGTTGCCGATCGGCTTGGGTGAGTGACTGGCAGGCCTTAGATTTGGCCTTGGGCTGAGGGCAGGGGCTTATATGAGCTGAGAGTGACTCCCGGGGCCATGGGCCCGATTCTTGTGGTGTGTGCCGCGTAACATGGCAAGTTGACGGGCAGTCCCAGGTTGACCCGGGAACTGAATAGAAGTGGCTTGTCGCTGCACATCCGAGGGTCGAGGGTGGCCCCGACTTGCTAAGGGGTTGTCATGGGACGTAGCTGGAGTGCTGGAGCCGTTGGCTGGCCCCCGGCTTGTTGTGGAATGACTGAGGTACGCGTGCCCACAAGGTGTTCGAGAAAATTCCTGACACGCGTGTATGGGCCGAGTACGAGCGTTATGGGATTCTGAGGCCCATGGTTGACCATGGTGGGTCTCCCTTTGGCCTTAGAAGGCTGGATGGAAGCATCTTAGGGGTAGTTCCCGGCCTCGTTGCTGGGTGCCACGTGTCGTGGCCTGTCGTCGGAGCACCCCCTGGTTGGCCCGGGTGGCTGTGTAGAACGCGGGTAAACCCGCAGACTGAGTGATCGGGGGCAACCCCAATCGATTAGTGATGTCGTCGTGGGTCACGGCTGGCTGGTTAGGACCCTTGGTTGGGCCCGATGGGTCTTAGAAGGGGCTGAGTAGCCCGCGCCTTAAAGGTGTTCGAGGAAATTCCCGAACCCTTATTTATCAATATTTTACTGGGGAATTGTCTCGGTACAACACCCATTTATCAACATCATAGTAATCGAGTTCATCCCACAGTGTTTGTAAGGTAGTGAAATAATCCGTAACAGAAAGTGTACCTTGTGTTGCTCCATACAGAGCATTCTCCAATTGATAGACCCTAACAACATTCTTTTTTTCTCCATACATCTTTTCTAAGAACACCAACATGTCTCTAGCAATATCCTTTCGCATAATCGGTTTCCTCTGAGCATCTTCAATGGAGTTGACTAACCAAGTCATCACAACACTATTCTGTTCAACCCAGTCTTCAAACTCAGCACTATCCTCATCTGGTTTCTTAATTTTACCATTGATATAACCAAACTTCCGCTTCGCTCCAAGGTACATCTTGGTTGCCGTTGACAATTCAACATATTTGTGTTTGTTCAACTTGACTGGAGTAATCTGCAGAGCATGGTGTTCATGATCTGACACAGGGCCAGACACCCTTTTTCCTAGAGAAACCTCCTCAGCATCTGTGGATGTGGACTTGGAGATCGACGGGGATTGTTATTGGGCCATGAGAATCTCCCCCTCTTCCTGATGCAGAAAAACTGTGAACTTGAAAAACCTAGGAGACAGGCAGCGGCTGTCTCCACAAGGGCAGGGCTCCGCAGCTCAACAGAATGAGGAAAAGATGGAGGGGAAGGGTGCAGTCCCTGCCAGATAGAACCAAGGAACTCAGTGGTGTTGTTTATACCCATGTTTCAGATCTCTTTTGGCTCTGACACCATGTTACAACAAGGATGCAGGAGAAGATGGGGAAGAAGAAGAGAAGAAGGCACTGAGAGAACCAAACCAGAGGTGCGGTGGTTTCAGAGAGAATTATCTCTTCTCCCGCCGCCACCCACCTATATATATATATATATATATATATATATATATATAGAGAGAGAGAGAGAGAGAGAGAGCGGAGGGATCCGTTGCACCGATGGCAACGGAAGAGCGGAGCCACCGATTTCAAAATCGCATGATTCAATCTTAAAATTTCAATCTATACCGTTAAATCTTCTATACTATCACAAATTTAACTACACATGAAAAATTATTCAAATCTGATATGAAAATATATATATATTATATGATACAAAAAAATTGTACTATCTAAGCCGTTCATTTTATGCCCCATCTGATGCACAAGAAATAAATGTTGGAACTATATGATTTTTAATCTACAAGTAGTTTACTAATAGTAGAGAAGATTTAACGGTGTGGATTAAAAATTTAAGATTGAATCATGTGATTTTGAAAGCGGTGGCACTGCTCTTTCCGTTGCCACCGATGGCAACGGATCCCTCCTCATATAGTTTGCTAATACACACACACACACACACACACACACACACACACACACACACACACACACACACACACATATATATATATATAGCTTAGGGCAATCGCCACCTTACAAGTCTTGACAAAAATGCCCCTAGCAAATGACTACCCAGGGTGCACACCTAATAGACCAGAAATAACAAACAATAAGAGGATGACCAAACTACCCTTCGCCTTCTTTAAAGTGTTGAAGCCAAAAATTTGATGAAAAAAAAGGAGAGAGAAAAATGACACCAAAAGAAAATATATATGGAGGCAGGCCACCCCCACTCCCTCAATTGGGGGGTTTGGCTTGGATTCACCCCCAATGGGGGGTTTGGACCGGATTCACCCCTCAATGGGGGGGATTTGGACCGGATCCAACCCCCAAATGGGGGGTTTGGACCGGATCCACCCCCCATGGGGGTTTGGACTAGATCCAACCCCTGAATCCCTCATTTGGCTGATTTGGTCCGGTTAAAACCCCCACGTAAGATATTTGGCCCAGTTAAAGCCCCCAAGTGGGGTACTTGGACCGGTTAAGAGCCCTGGAGGGGCATGGTTGTATCGGATCAAACATGTAACCGCCCCTGGGCGATATAAGTACCCCCCAGTAGGACCCAGGATGGGACATAGAACACACAGAGAACGCAGAGAGGAGGAGAACGCAGAGGTCTAGTGCTCGTGCTTGTGTTGGTGCTTCTGAAGGCGCGTCCTTTGGGCTGTGTTCGTGCTTGTGCTGTGAGGGTATGTCATAAAAAAGTCCCTCTCTTGGCCCATGTATAGCACAATATCCATGTGATTCATGTATCGCTTTGAGGAATATGATATCATCTCCCCCAAACTTCCAGGTTTTGTAAAGAGGCCCTTATAAGTCTTACAATTATGTAAAAACTCGGGATGCATCGGGGACATGTGTACCCTAATCATCTACTGAAAGGGTCTTGTAAAACTCATAAATTTGTCGAGAAAAATCAACACCAAGTGGTTCAGTCACAGCAGATAAACAGTAGAGGGGACAACAGAAGCAACAAATTTTACACCATCAACCACTTGCCCCCTGCAATTCCTTACAGCAGAGGCACAAAACTTGTAGAAATTCCCTTCCCACGTAGACTAAGTACCAAACGATGGGTTGGGTGGACAATGGAAAGGTCATCTATAGGGGTTGGCCCCCTCCTTTCCTCATTGAGGGGGGATTTGGACCGGATCCAACCCTTAATTGGGGGGGTTTGGACCGGATCCAACCCCCAAATAGGGGTTTTGACCGGATCAACCCCCAATTGGGGGGTTTGGACCAATTAGACCCCATACTCCCTCATCTGGCTGATTTGGCCCGATTAAAGCCCCCGAGTGGGGTACTTGGACAGATTAAAACCCTGGGAGGGTCATGATTGGACCGGATAAACCTATAACCACCCCTAGACTTTATAAATACCCCCCAGTGGGACCCAGGGTGGGAAAGAGAAGGCAAGAGAGAAGAGAGTTCGCTGACAGACAGAGCTCTGAGGATCCTTGTGCTAGTGCTTTTAAAGGCCCATCCTTTGAGAGGGGGGGGGGGGGTTGTGCTTGTGTTGTGCTCACTTCCGGACTTTATAAATACCCCCCACCCCTGGACTTTATAAATACCCCCCAGTATGTTATAAAACTATCCCTTCTTGAGTCCACACACGTCCTTGTGTTGTAGTTAATGTAATCACATTGTAAATGTTTTTTGGGGGGGGGAAATGTGATTCCCTTAAATAATCAGGAATCCCATAAGCACCCCAAATTTTATAAAAAAGGGTCTAGATAGATGCCCTTGTGGTTATGTCCCTTCTGCTACGCCTTGGAGAGAGATTACAAGAAAATTTTCTTCCAGGGGACTCCCGGAACCCGCCCCCCCCCCAGGCAAGAAAGTTGGACCACAATCCATGAGAGCTCAAGAAAGAGAAACAATCTCCAGAGAGCCTTTGGCTAGCACACCTCCACTAAGGAGGGACATGCACCTCATGCCAAGATTACACAAAAACCCCTGTTCAGTCCAAATGATACAAAAGTACCACTGGTATGTACAAATTACACAAATACCCCTGAACTTTTCTAAAAGTTGCAAGCAAATCCCCTACTCAAGAGAAGATCACAAATAAACCTAGAAAGGGTTCAGAACCTTAAATAAACCCAAGAATAGTCCAACAAAAATATCCCAAAAGAGTCAGAAACTGCCAAAATACTCTGGAAGGGTTAAAAACTGCAAAAATACCCCTGAAGGGTCAAAAACTACATAAATACCTTAGAAGGATCAGAAACTACAGAAATATCCAGAAATGATCCAAAATTTTAGAGAGATCCAGCATGGGTCAGAAATTATAAATATACCTAAAAAATGGGTTTGATCTCTATGAAACTCAAATTCAACGGTCTATTATGGTGGTGAAATGAAGGCCAAATGTAAATCAAATGACCTGACTATGTAATCGGGATTTCATACGTTTTGTAAAAATGAATCTAAAGAATGAAATGCTTAGTTTTCTCCTGCAAATGTGTATCTCTAATGGGTGATCTCTTTGATCAAATCTATTAAATAAAATTCCCAATATCACAGCGGAGATTATGGAGGTTGAAAGGCGTTTCTTTGACAGTTAATCGAGAGTATTCAGACTTTACGCTTATGTAAATAAACATCGACTGCGGTCGATGGGGAAATATCTCGTACCCAAACCCAAATCGTCTGATAAACCTAAATTCGCGGAAATAATAATACATATGCTACATAAATAACCACTAATGTGCATTTTCTTCTTCAAAGAATGAAATATTTATTTATTTTCATGAATTAAACACTTGCCCATTTACGTTCTCAGTTTACAAGATTCCAAAAGCCATCCACCAGAAACTGGAGATTAGATTTAACCCCAGCTTAAGTTAACATGTGGTGACAGAAAGAGTAGTTGTCTTTCTGCAAGTTATATGCATTCAAGATGACACACATGCAAATACTAATGCAAGAATGATAAATTTGCAATTTACTCTCCATGATCATTTAATGTTAAATTTCATGTACTTTTCTATTTTGATCATGATACACTAGTTCTACTATACTCAGAATGGATCTATACATCAAAGATTCAATTTCTCTCTCTAGCCTTTTCTAGAGAGAGAAGCTCTGGGTTTTCGTCACGATGCGGTAGGCCCCCGGGGTGAACAACATCCGGTGGGAGGTTAATAAGGCAGTTTCTGTTTCGGTGTCGATTTCAGCCAGGTCCGAAACCGTTTCAGTTTCGGTTTCAATTTCGGCCCGAAACCAAATAAAATATTATTCCAGATTATTTCGCATCATTCGGTCCGAAACCGATACGTTTCGGCTAAAACTGCCATCCATGGTAGGAGGTCCTCCCCGACCATCCTTCACCGGCCAAGGAGGAGGTCATGGTCATCCCAAAAGATCCCCAGTGTGCTTCCACTGCTAGCAGCCAAGACATGTGTAGAATGTCTGCAAGTTGGCGGACGTCTGGGTTAGGTAGGTGAATGGCAGTGGGGAGAGAGGAGGTTTGCGATGGTCGATTGCGAATGTAGTCAAGGGTAAGGGGCCTCTGCCCCCCTCCCAACAGAGGGGAGAAGATGCTTGGAGTTACGAACCATTCCCTCCAGATCTCCTCAACCACTTCGAGTGCCTCAGGTGATGCTTATACCTCTCACCGTTGGAGAGTGGAGTGGAGCTGGAAGCGTTGACAGGGTTTATGAATGCCTGATGGGGAGAACAAGGGACTTGGGACATTTGGCAAACCTTGGCCACATTTGTAGCGGTAGGGTTGGACAAGGAAGTGGCACGAGAAGTGATGGAGGCAGGAGTCTTGGTGGCGAACAGAGCAGTCATCTGCGTCAAGCCATGGGGCCTTGCGAGGGGGACACACCCGAATCCATGGGAGATCAGAGTCCGAGTGAAGCTGATTGGGATCCCCATCATTTTGTGTAATGAACATGGGATCGCTTACATCCTGCAGCATTGTGGGGAGGTCGAACCAAACAAGTGCACCTTTGTACCAACTAGTCATCTTTCGATGATCGAGGCTACTGTTTGGATGGCGATGCCAACGACAGTGCCACCGGTCATTTCCCTAGTCATTAGAGGGGAGGAATTTGTCATCCAGGTCGCCATCCAGCCTGTTGAATAGTGGCGGTGCCACCACATGCAGGAGAAACTAGGGCAATAGTGGTTGGTGTTGCATGTTGATACGTGGCATCCCCAGATCCATCCCCCCCCCCCATTTTGAATTGCCTGCCAATGGGCAAACAAGTCAAGCCATTGAGCGGTTTGACCGACATCCACTTGGGTAGCAGAGCATGCTCAGGCCACTTTACAGGTATCCTTACCAACCGGGACCCAACTGGAGGGGACTGTGAATTACCCATTACAAAAAGTCACTAGCCTAGAGAGTTTCCAAGGCCCATTAGCGTTCATCCTCCCTACTTGATTGCACAAACTAGAAGACTAGAAGGCGATGTAACCTTAGCTCCCCGACCGGTTGGGAGGTGATGTCGATGGACCTGAAAGACGGAGATAGCGCTCAGAGCAACATTCAGAGATCCCCGAGTTGTCCCTTCTAATGGCCTCCAGAGGAAGCAATAGGTAGCAGCTCACGCTCAATGGCAGTGACCCTTCTTCCGGTGGACAGCATGCGAAGACACCTGGGCGACCGACTGGCTACACCGCAACAACGCATGCCAAGAGAAGCACCAATTGCAACAGCCGGAGGACCCAACTCGACGATTGCGGGAGGAGGTAGCAGAGGTTTCCCTTGACTGTTCACCTACAGACGGTGATCGGCCACTCCTGGTGGCTGCTGGGAGTGGTCTCCCCAACTGCCCTACAACCTACATCCGTACTGGAGGCTCAAGCACACCGATCTCCCTCAAGCTAGAGTTGGTCCCTATTGTGGTGGTCAACTCATCCCCGTTGGGCAAGCGGACGCAGGCTACGCATTAACGGGGACCAGACGACGAGCCAAGAGGGGGTCGACGGTGGTGAGGAAGCTCAGGAGAAAGAGGAGTTGGTTTTCGAGGATGAGGAGGCCATCTCGGAGACAGAGAGACAAGGACTGGAGCAACCTGATGGGGAGAAAGAGTTGATGGTTGAGGCAGGGAAGACGATGGTAGAGCAAATGTGGGACTTAGCCGTGAAGGTGGGTATCTCTTTTGTAGGGGTGGAGAAGGATGCGAAGGGAGTTTTTACCAGAGTCCAAAAGAGGTGATTTCTGCATACCACGAGGGAGGCTAAGAGAGAGAAACCCCAGATGAGGGGGAAGAGGGAAAATGAGGAAGGGAGGAGAGAGACATCATATTGACCAAATGAAGATTGCCTCGTGAAATGTGAGAGGGATAAGTGAGGGAAAGAAGAGAAGGGTAGTGAAGGAGCTAGTAAGGAGGTACAAGATTGACATCCTATGTCTACAAGAAACTAAATGTGAAGGGGAGGGGGTGATGCGATCAGGGAGATAGGTGGAACCAGATTAGTGAAAGGTGTGGCGTCCCCAACTGAGAGAAGGTCAAGGGGCATTATGATCCTTTAAAATCAGTTTGAGATAATGGAGGTGGAGCAAGACATGTAGGTGAGCCGAGGGGCAATTTCCCTACATTTTCGGAAACAAAAGGGATGACTTCTCTAGGGACTTAACAAGGCTACACGGCCCCCAAAGCAAGGAGGAGAAGAAGCTTCTGTGGGAAGATGTGGCACAACATCATCTCAGCTCAAGTAGGCCTTGGTGTCTAAGCGGTGACTTCAATGCCATTGTTGCACCTTGGGAGAGAACGGGTACCTACTCCAGCTTGGCTGAGATGGAAGACTTTATTGAATTCATGGAGTATACAACTCTTATTGATGAGGGTATGGCTAATGCCCAGTTCACTTGGTCTAGCCTTAGGGCCGGCCCGACTTACTCCAAGCTAGACAGATTCCTGGTGTCAATGGATTAGGAGGGCCACTATCCTCATGTGTAGGTATCTTCTTTGGCCAGATCAATGTCGGATCACAAACCCCTTTTATGGAAGACAAGCCACTTACAATGGATGAAAAGGACCTTCAAGCTAGATAGGTTTTGGTTCATAGAGGTAGATTTTATGGAGACTGTTAGGTAGGCATGGAATGTGTGCAGGAATGAAAGGTTTGCTATGCTAGGCTGGTGGATAAATTGAAGCCAATAACTCCTATGTGGTCCGAGGCGTAAGGCGATCGAGGCGACCAAGGGGTCGCCTCATGCCTCAAACGCCTAGGCGATGGCCTAGGCGTTTGAGGCGTTTTATTAAAAATATATATATACAATTCAAAAAATATAAATATATGTCTAAATATCAAAGAAAATACATACATACAATCAAGATTTTTAATAAAATTAACAATAATTAATATTTGAGGCAAAAATACATACATACAGATAAGATAAGATTTCAATAAACGAGGTTTAAACCAAGATTGGACCAGAAGAAGAAGAAAATTGAGAGTGAGGCGTTTGAGGCGAAAGCGAGGCGGTTTGGGACCACCTCACCGCCTCAAACGCCTAGGCGAGCGCCTAGGCGCACCTCTGACTACATAGAGTAACTCAAGCACTCGAAGTCTGGGGTGCAGATAAAAGTGTTCCTAGTAGAGTTGCTAAAGACAAGATACTTCAGCAACTTGAGGGAGTGGATTGCGTTGAGGAGGCAGAGCTACCAGATGATGCAGACAGACAACTCAAGAACTCCCTTAGGGCTGAATTTCAAGAAATTCTCACCAGGAAAAAGATCTACAAGAAGCAGAGGTTAAGGGAGAAATGGATAAAGGAAAGAAACAATAACACTTTTTATTTCAAGCGCATAGTCTCAAGAACGAGAAGAGTAAACTCCATCACTTGCATCAAAGTGGGAGATCATCTCTACTCTAGCGAGGTAGAGATCAAGGAGAAGGCGAGGGAGTTCTATGCTACACTTTTCACAGAGGACTTCTGATTGACTCAGACCTCCTTCCTTATCTTCCTCCGGAGGACAGGGAAGCTCTCCCCCATAGCTTCTCAAAGAAGAGGTCCACCAGGCAGTACTCTCTTGCAGGTGATAGGGCACCAAGCCCAGATGGATTCCCCGGTGCATTTTTTCAATAAGTGTTGAGACATCATTAAGGGGGATCTCTTGACTACTCTTAGGGAATTCCAAGAAGGGAGGGCACATCCATTCCCAAGAAGCAAGGTGCACAATGCTCAGGGATTTCAGGCCCATTAGCCTCCTCAATGGTACATACAATATTATCACCAAGCTGTTGGCGGGTAGACTTGACAGAGTGATTGGCATGCTGGTCAGCAGCATCCAAGGGACATTCATCAAAGCCAGACACATTCAGGAGAATTTCCTAGTAACACATGAGTGTCTCGTTGCTATGAAGTTTTAGAGGAAGAAGTATGTGATACTAAAGCTAGATTTTGCGAAAGCATATGACAGGGTCAACTGGGCATGCTTATTTGATGTGTTGGAAAAAAATGGGCTTTGATGATAGATGGATTGGTTAGATTCGAGCATGCATTTCTTCCACTAGATTTGCAGTCCTGATTAATGGGAAGCAAAACAACTCCTTTCACAATGGTAGAGGCCTTCGTCGGGGAGACCCCATGTCTCCCTTGTTGTTTGTGCTGGTTGCACACATACTAAACAAGATGTGGCGGAACGCAGAGGCTACAGTGTTGATCAGAGACTTTAAAGTTGGGAGAGGTAGCACTACTATTTCTCATCTACAGTATGCGGATGACACTATTCTGTTTCTAGTAGAGCATGAGCCCCAGTTGTATGTGGTTAGACTGATGCTTGAGCTACTGGACGAGGTCAATACTCTCAAGGTTAACTTTGACAAGAGTGTCTGATGGGTGTGAACAAGGATGGTAGAGCTCCTGACAGTGCAACATTCATTTTGAGATACAAAATTGGGTCTTTTCTCCTGTCGTACTTGGGGGTTCCATTATCCCTAAGGGCCTTACATTACAGTGACTGCTAGCCTGTAGTGCAGAGATATGAGACCAGACATGCAAGGTGGAAGACAAGGCTCCTTTCCTACGGGTGGAGATTAGTGTTATGCAAATATGTGCTTGATAGCCTACATGTCTACTTCCTTTATCATTTACCGGATTCCGAAGATGGTGGCTAAGATTGAGTCAATTCATGCAAAAGATTTTGTTGGCATGACAATGGAGACAGGATGAAGTAACAAAACAATTGCATGAGGATATCCCCTGGTGTATGTTATTTGCAGATGATATTGTCTTAATTGATGAGAGTACTGATGCTTTAAATGCTAAGTTAGAGCGTTAGAGACGTGGTTTGGAGTCTAAAGGTTTTAAAATTAGTAGGAGTTAGTCAGAGTTTATGCATTGTAATTTTAATAACGGGAGAGTGATACAAAAAGATAAGGTTCTAATTGATGGGCATAACATTCCGAAGAGTAGTAACTTTCGATACTTAGGGTCTATCATACAAGAGAATGGGGAGATTTATGACGACGTTACACATAGGATTAAGGCAGGCTGGTTAAATGGAGAAGTGCATCAGGAGTCCTCTGTGATCGTCGTATGCATGTGCAACTCAAAGGGAGATTTTATAAAACGGCTGTGAGACCTAATTTACCAAAGTGTACCGAGTGTTGGACAGTACGAAAGGAACACATTCACAAAATGTGTGTAGCAGAGATGAGGATGTTGAGATGGATGTGTGGCAAGACTAAGAAAGACAAAATTAGGAATGAGTGCATCCGTAAGGACTTAGGGATAACCCCAATTGATAGTAAAATGAGAGAAAATAGACTCAGGTGGTTTGGTCATGTGCTTCGTCGCCATAACCCAACGCCGGTTAAAAGATGTGACCGCATCTTAGTGGATGCTAGTGAAAGAGCTCGGGGAAGGCCTAAAATGAGATGGTGCGATGTTATTAGGAAGGACATTAATTTCTTGGGTTTAAATATGAATATAACACGTGATAGAAATCTTTGGCGGAACATGATTCATGTAGCCGACCCCAAATAATTGGGATAAGGCTCTGATGATGATGATGATGATGATGAATGGAGACAGGACTAGGTGCTGGAGACATAACTTGGGGCAGAGTTGCCAAAAGCAAGATCATGAGACGAATGGGCATCAAGAATATCAGGGACTTCAACTTGACGTTGTTATGCAAATGGTTGTTGAAGTTAGGAACCAGTGAGGATATTGTGGGCATAAGTCATCAAACAGAGATATTATGGCAGAGTGAGGGCATGGGATATAGCACCGACATCGTGTCATCATATCTCACCCATTTGGCGAGGTGTTTTATTGTATGACGACGTCATGCTAGCTAGTATTCACCATCTGGGAAGTGGCGAGAAATGCCTCTTCTAGAAGGATAGATGGTGTGGAGATGTCACTTGAAGGCTTCATTTCCGAGACCATTTGTAGCTGTTGCAGCTCCTTTGGCATCAATTGCTCAATAGTTTGATTCTCACTTAGCAGGAGGTACATGGATTCCGATATTCAAAGGAACCTTAGGTCAAATGAGATAGATCAGTTACAGGACCTTCTGTGTTTCCTTCTTGACTTTGCACCATAGCCAGACAAAGAGGATCAGTGGTGGTGGAGGTGGGAGAAGGAGGGCTCCTTTACAATGAACTCAGCCTACACCCTCATCTCTGATAGAAGGAAACACAACCGTCTCGCTCCTCAGATACGGTCCCCCAAGAGTCCCCTGAAGATGAAGATTCTGGTATGGAGGATTTCCCATGGGCGGCTGTCGACACGTGATAGGATTACTTCTTTCATCTAGAACCTTCCTACCACCTGTCCTCTGTGTAGATAGGAGGATGAGACCATGGATCAACCTTTTGCAAATTGCTCTTACTCGCAAGAGGTTTGAGAAGAGATAGCTAGCAGAACACATGGTACTCCTGACTTGCATAGGAGTGTACAATAGATGATTTGGCATTGGGGCAGAAGAGGGTGCCTCAAAGGAGATAGACTTACATGGTAGATTTTCCTCCACGCTACTTTGTGGGCACTGTGAGGAGAGAGGAACAATAGAATTTTCATAAGGGACACCAGAGCGTTTGAAGGCCTTGTCTCCTTTATCTATAAGAGTGAGAGAGTGGGTGGGGGCCCTTTGTAATGTAAACCCAAATAGCTCCTCTATTTTGGCTTCACTGGAGGATTAGTGTGGGTCACACCACCTTGTGTGGACAGATTTTTGTTGTATAGGGATTTTTGTAAACACATTGTCTACAGTTATGCATCCGTCTTTTACTTTTAATACAATAGTGGTATTACCCACTTTCAATTAAAAAAACCATCAAACCTTAACCAATAAATTTTGGCTAAATGAATCAAGCTTGAGCCTGACCAAGCTTGGCTTGTTCAGTTCATTAACCAACTCATTTAAAACCACAAAAGTTCTTTCTTATTTTTGTTTTACATCTACTTTTAGAGCTTGTTTGGGCTTGACATTATTCATTGAGCTCAAGTGCAACCCTAGAAAACTCATACATACATGTGTTTTATTGGGCTAATGAGAATAACTTGAGCTCAATTAAGCTCAAACTTAACCTTAATGGACTCAAGCTCTAGCTCAGTTATATTCAAGTCACTTAGTGAGCATGTTTCTATTCCTACGCATGACTATCAACTAGTCTCAACTAGGTTTCAAAATCACCATCAAGCTGAAAAGTTCAGTAAAAAACCTTTGGATTTGGTCATCCAAAGCTCAACCGGCTCAAGAATAATGGGATAGGCTATCACAATGTTTTTCTAACACCAAACATCACGATCTATTCTCTTTTCACAAAAAGAAATTAGCGAAGCTATTTCTCATGGTTTTCATTGTATATGGAACCTAGTCAAACTCTAATGTGATCCAACCCAAATCTGATCAAAGGGGCCTCTGAATTTGACGCAATTCACCAATTCCATAAACTTGTATTTTATCTGTTGGAATCCTATATGAGCTCATATAACAGTTATCCACAAACAAGAGTTCATAGAAACCATTTCAAAAAATAATCAAGCACTAGGTCTTAATATAAGTTAAATGTGGAAGGCTTATTACCTCAAGCTTCTTTTTATACTGCTTCAGTACATTCCATAAAGCCTTCGAGAAAGTCTGCAAAACCTGATTGTTCCTCTTCATTCTTTCAAACTTGTCAACCAATGCCATCTCGGAAATTGTGCTAGATGGTTCTAGAACATGACTTGAAACTTCTGATGGTGGAGATTCTTGATTGCACAGGAACCATTTTTGTAAAATGAGATGTTATAGCATAACAGATCCACAACTTATTTTTCAGATTGAAAGTAAAGGCATGATGTGCAGCAACAATTGAAACATAGAATAGAAGAAATAAGCTAACCTTTTTCGGATGCTGGACATCCAATCTTGCCACTTTTTGTCCCATCGACCTGAAACCAATACATAAGTTTTCCCTTTCCATGTGCAAATCTAAAATTCTAAGCAAGATAAAGAAATAAATATATTGAAAATGGCACAACAATGGTTCTAATATAAACTCTGTCACGTTAATATGATAAGCTGCATAGACAGAATCATTCTCTAGGAGAAGCTTTAGGCCATACATCTAGTATCACTTATCAAGATAATAATTAGCTATACCAACAAGGTATGGGAATGATATCGAATAATGAGCGAAAACTTACAACCTGGCACATGAACTCACTGCACTTTTCAGAACCATGGATGGCAGTTTCGGACCTGGACGATCCGAAACCATAAACCCGAAACCGGGTAAAACCGGACGCCAATTCCCCTCTTAAAAAAATTATTTTATTATGTTTCGGGCGGAAACCGAAACCGATACTATTTCAGCTTCAGACCCAGCCGAAACCGGGTCCGAAACCGAAACTGCCAACCTTGTTCAGAACCTAAGGTTTACTTGCAGCCCTAATGTCACGTGCCCACTAAGGTCAAGTGTGGATTGACAACCATGGCTTATTAATGGGTACCATCATGCGACAGCTACTTCGCCCCTCCATGCAAGATCATTGAATGCACCTAGGCCATCATATTTGTGGCACTGGATGAGACGCTAGCAAATGACATATATGTGATAGATCATAAAAGACCATCCAAGATAAGATAGGTAAAAATTCACAAGGCAAATCACAAGTGACGAGGGACAAATAGAATAAATGAGATGACATTTTGGAACATCAAAAAACAGCAATTAGCTCATCGATCATCAAAATTGGGACACCTAGTGAGGCATCAACTTTGGATCAAGGTTTTCCGTCTCGAATATCGGTTCCGTCTTGGAAAGGCAGAAGAGGAGATGTTGGAGAGATTTCGAAAAAATCTCGAGAGATCGGGTTCTGTGATTTCGGAATTTTTTTTCTCATACATAGCCTATTTCTAAGAAAATGCTATTTTTTCTACTAACCACTCAATTTCAAAAACATATTTTTCTAATTGACAACTCAATTTTACAAAATAACGAGTAATGATAGCAATAACAAATCCATTCACATGCACCAATGCTTATATACATCAAAAGTTACACAAAAAAGATATACATAAAATGATACATGAATCACAAACTGAAGAATACATCAAAAATCATCAAAAATGATATAGGTATCTCTGTCTTCCCCCCTCTCTGTCTCCCTCTTTCTCAGACAGAGAGAAGGGAGAAACGGGAGAGAGAGAGAGAAGAGAGAGAGAGGGTGGGAGGGAGAGAGAGAGAAAGAGAGGGTAAGAGAGTCCGAGTGAGAGTGTCACGAAGGGAGAGACAGAGAGTCCGGGGGAGAGGGAGAGACTGGGGAGCAAGACCTCAAGGGGGCCGAGGTAGAGAGCAAGATTTTCCATCTCGAATATCGGTTCCGTCTCGGAAAGGTGGAAGAGAAGAGATCTCAGAGAGATATCGAAAAAATCTCGAGAGATCGGTTTCGGTGATTTTGATTTTTTTTTTTTTCATATATATAACCTATTTCGAAACAAATCCTAATTTTTTCTACTAGCCACTCAATTTTCCAAACATTTTTCTAATTGACAACTCAATTTTACAAAACAAAGAGTAACAATAACAATAACAAATCGATTTACATGCGTGAGGGGGGAGAGAGAGAGTGTGTGAGGGTAACATAGGGAGAGAGGGAGAGAGTCCGGGGAAGAGGGATAGACAGAGAGAGCTCAAGGAGACAGGGCAGAGAGAGACAGGGAGAGAGGAAAGAGGAAACCGGGAGAGCAAAGAGAGAGAGACCGGAGACAGAGAGAGAAAGAGAGGACGGGATCTCCCTCTCTCCCTCCCTCTCACACACACACACACACACACAGAGTCGCACATTTGTGACGGAGAGAGGGAGGGAGACAGACGGGGAAGGGAGAGGGAGAAGATCTCGGTCTCGGGGACTTCGTTTCTCGCAAACCTTAAAGAGGCAAAGATCTCGGAGAGATCTCGAACATCTCGTAAGACATGGCAAACCATAGTAGAGAGAGACAGGGAGAGAGGAAGGGGGAAACCGGAGGGGGGAGAAGATCTCGGTCTCGGGGGCTTCGTTTCTCGCGACCTTTGGAGAGAGAGAGATCTAGGAGAGATCTCGGATATCTCGTAAGAGATAGCAAACTATGCTCTGGATGAATCTCGTTGAATTTGCATAATCTGGCTTCACGGCTGAGCATGAGAGTGGCCTGGCCACAAGCAATTACTGACACGGGATCATGGATGGCAGTTTCGGCCGAAACGTATCGGTTTCGGCTCTGGACAATCCGAAACCAACTGGACGAAACCAAACGCCAACTCCCCTACAAAAAATAGTATTTTATTTGATTTCGGGCCGAAATCAAAACCGATACTATTTCGGTTCCAAAACCGAAACTACCATCCTTGCATGGGATGAGCACTTATGTAGTTGGAACTAGGGTGCTGTGTGGAACACTCTAGGACGCAGTCTTGGGCAGTACAGGTGCATGGTGGACGAGGGCCGCTATGGCACAGCTGGTGCTGGTCATGTGGTCTCGCACACAATGCGTTGTGAACTGGTCGAGCAGCATGCCTTGAGAAAGAGAGGAGATGGAGGGGGGGGGAAGAAAACAAGTAAGAGAGATACTGTAGATCTTGTGTATTTTGTGTACCCACGTACAACTTTCCCTTCCATTGTCTCTATCCTATTAAGAGTAGGAAATTGGTCTACTGGCCATGCCTTATTTAAAGCCTCTTGTACCTCTATATATAGATGCCAGTACTATTAGAGAGGTGAACCCCTAGTTTATCCACTCTCTTTGTTCGTAATATGGTATAAGAGCCTTTTCTTTCTCCTCTCTTGTGATTCGAAGGATCAGATTCCTCGTAGAAGATGTGGGTTGCCTTCATGGAGTCAAAGACATCCTCCTTCTTTGACGTCATCACCAGCTCTAGACTTCCCTTTCAGTGTTGCCCAGTTCCCTCAACCTTCCTCCTATTTCCTATTTCCTTCGTGGAAATAAGGTTTCGTCATCGCCGTCTTCATTGTCAACACTTGTCGCTATCATTGGTGACATTGTTGTCATCACCTTTATTGTTATCGGATCTATCCGCTAGACATCACTATCACCACTGGCCACCGTCGCCGTCCACACTGCCTACACTCACGCTCCCTGTGGCTAGGGCCATTGTGCTCTTCAAGTGGAGACCATAGTTGTCAAGGCGGACGCCTAGGCGGCGCCTAGGCGTCCGGGCGGTTTTGGCAGTGCAAGGCGTGGCTCCGCCTTATAACAAGACGAAAAGGCGGCCTGAGCAGTCGCCAAGGCGGTCTGGGCGCCTAGGCGACCGCCCGGTCGCCTTACCGGTTCCCCGCTAACCCGCCCGATCCGCGACCCGCTACTAACCCGCCCGACCCCCTCGGCAGCTCGGCTCGATCCTCCCTCGATCCCCCTCGGCTCCTCCGCTCCCCTCCCAGCCCTAGGTGTCACAGTGGCGGACGCCTCCGTCGTGCGGTGCGGCCGGTGTCTCCTTCCATCGTCGTTTCCGTGCGGCCCGGCCGTCGTCGTTGCCGTGCGGCCCTCCGGTAAGTCTCACAGGGCACACACACCGCACACGGCCTCCCTCCTCCTCTCTCTGTCTCCCCCCATGTCATCTCCGCCCCCTCCGGCCCTCCGCCTCCGGCCCCCCTCCTCCTCACTCTGTCTCCCCCACCTCCTCCTCTCTCTGTGCCTCCGGCCCCTCTGGCCCTCCGCCTCCGGCCCCCCTCCTCCTCACTCTGTCTGTCTCCCCCACCTCCTCCGGCCGCTTCAGCCCCCCTCCTCCTCTCTCTGTCTCACAACTCTCACCGGAGCTCTCCCGGCCGGCCTCTCTCTCTCCCTCCTCTCTCTCTCTCTCAATCTCACACTCTCACCGGAGCTCTCCCCCCGGCCCCTCTCTCTATCTACCTCCTCTCTCTCTCTCTCTCAGTCTCACCGAAGCTCCCCCCGGCCCCTCTCTCTGTCTCCCTCCTCTCTCTTTCTCTGTCACCGGAGCTCTCCCCACGGCCCCTCTCTCTCCCTCCTCTCCCCGACTGGCCGACTCCCCCACAGGGCCACAGTGCCACACCAGCCCCCCCCCGGCCCCTCTCTCTCTCCCTCTCTGTCTACCTCCTCTCTCTCTCTCTAGTCATGGTCTCACCGGAGCTCTGAGCTCTCCCCCCCGGCCCCCCTCTGTCTCCCTCCTCTCTCTCTCTCTCTCACAGGAGCTCTCCCCCCCGGCCCCTCTCTCTCTCTCCCACTCGGTCTCCCTACTCCCTCTCTCTCTCTCTCGGCTCTCCCCCCGGCCCCTCTCTCTGTCTCCCTCCTCTCTCTCAGTCTCTCTCCCTCTCTGTTATAGAGAGGTAGAGAGACTGAGAGAGAGGAGGGAGACAGAGAGAGAGAGAGAGAGAGAGAGAGAGAGAGAGAGGGGTCGCTGGCTAAGTTCTGTATGTTCTGATTATTATTTTTTTTTGCAGTGGTCATCATGGAAGAGGCTGGTTCAACAGGAGGTACATAAGTGAAGAAGAAGGCCAAATCTAATGATCCTGGGTGGAAGTACGCATATTGGCCAGATGAGCATGACAAAAACAAAATAAAATGTGAGTTATGTGGTTTGATAACAAATGGAGGA
Source organism: Amorphophallus konjac (assembly GCA_022559845.1). Lineage (NCBI taxonomy): Eukaryota > Viridiplantae > Streptophyta > Magnoliopsida > Alismatales > Araceae > Amorphophallus > Amorphophallus konjac. The sequence continues at coordinate 241,826,170 of CM040128.1, forward strand.
ATCAAAAGACAGAAGGAGCATTTAATAGGAGGGTTTAGTGATGTGAAGAAATGCCCAAAAACTACAAAGGAGATTGCTGATGAGATGCTGAGTTGGCTAAACAAAAATAAGAAAAGAAAGATGTCATGTTGTGAGAGTACAACTGTAGATGATGATTCTTCTGAGGATGAGAAAGTTGAAAGATCAAAGAAGGGTTCCAATGTGTCAGTGCCATTGTCAAGTTCAACTAAAAAGGTTGTCAAAGGTTCAATGGATGTTTTTGCAAGAATGAGTGCTGAAGATTTTGTAGATGCAAGGAGTGGGAAAAGAGTGCAAAGTACGTTGGAGTCTAGAATGAAAAAAGAAGAAAAAAAGATTGTTGAGAAAGCTATAGCAACATGGTTTTAAGAAGATGGAGTGCCTTTTAATGCGGCCAAATTAAGAAGTTTTGAGATAATGTTTGAACTTTAATGGACCAGGATTTAAGCCACCTAGTTACCATAAGTTGAGAGTGCCTCTCCTCAAAGAAATGGTAGAGGAAACAAAAAGTTTGCATGTTGAATATATGCAACATTGGAAGACTTATGGGTGCACTATCATGTGTGATGGGTGGACAGACAAAAGGCAAAGAAAGTTAATCAATTTCTTGATAAATTGTCCTGAAGGCACTTACTTTATGGAATCATTTATGTTTCTCATCAGAGAGAAGATGCAGGATTGTTATATGAATTGTTGGATAGGATGGTTGAAAGAGTTGGAGAGAGAAATGTTGTTCAAATTGTGACAGATAATGCATCTTATAACATTGCAGCAGGTAGAATGTTGATGGAGAAAAGGAAACAATTATTTTGGACGTCTTGTGCTGCCCATTGTCTTGATCTCATGTTAGAAGACATTGACAAATTGAAAGCTAATGTAGGTACCATCTCAAAAGCTAAAAAGTTGACAACATATATATACACCCACACTCGTTTGCTTGACCACATGAGGAAGGAGACAAAAGGAAGAGAACTTGTAAGGTTTGGAGTGACAAGATTTGCCATAGCCTTTCTCACGTTGGAAAGGTTGCATGACGATGCCGTAAAAAAAGGTTTACGAAGATTGTTCACTTCAGATGCATGGCATAACAGTGTATGGGCAAAGACAAATAAGGGAAAACTGTTTCTTCAATTGTTTTTCAAGTGAAGTTTTGGCAAGTCATTGAAGAGATATTGAGAGCATCTCAACCCATTTTGCAGGTTTTGAGGTTGGTTGATGCAGATGAGAAACCTGCAATGGGATACATTTATGCTGCAATGGAACATGCAAAGAAGCAAATAATTGAGAACTTTGGTTCTAAGGAAACTAAGTATCAACCTGTGTTGAAAATTGTAGAGCGACGTTGGAAGGATCAAATGAATCGTCCTCTACATGAAGCAGGATTTTTCTTGAACCCGAAATTATATTATGAAGCCCGTACGAGAGATGGTCCGGCTGCAGTTACAAAATTCTCAAATTCTTTCTTAGCATGTGTTGAAAGGATGGAGCCAAATACTGATATACAAGACAAGATCAATGATCAGATGGTATTATATATGAATGCAAGAGGTGCTTTTGAAACTTCAATGTCAATCATAGCTCGTGATAGGAGATTGCCAAGTGAGTAATTTGATTAAATTATTATTTTGTGTATTATTTTTGATTTCATGAGGATGTGTGATTTTAATTAAATTTTCCTTGTTAAATGTTACTCTAGCCGATTGGTGGATGCAATATGGAGATACACCAGAACTCATGAACATTACTTTGAGGATTTTAGGATTGACTTGCAGTTCTTCTGGTTGTGAACGTAATTGGAGCATATTTGAATTTGTAAGTAGTCTTTTAAAATAAATTTGTAAAAAATCTATTTGTGTTAAAGTCATTAATCTTATCTTTGTGTTTTTACAGATTCATACAAAAAAGAGGAATAGATTAGAGCATAAAAGACTTAATGATTTACTCTATGTTCAATACAATCGGCACCTTGGTGAAAGATTCTTAGAAAGGAAGAAACATCCAGAGAGATATGATCCAATATGTTTAAGAGATTTAAATTGGGGAAGTGAGTGGATGACTAAAGATGGCGATGATGTAGTTCATGAAGGAGATGACCTTACCTGGGAAATGGTGGATATAGCAATGGGCACATCAGAACAAAGGGCTAGAAGAGACACACTCTCAAGAGGAAGCACTTCACATTCTATGGAAGAGGGTGATGATGAACAAGATGAATTGGAGAATGAGGAAGAAGAGATAGATGATGATGATGCACCATGGGAGTCAAATGATGAAGGTGGTGATAAAGATGAAGATGATGATCTTGAAGCTTCAAATGAGAGAGCACTTGAGAATGCAATGTTTGGTTTTAAAATTTAGATATGTTATTTTTTTGCTGGATATTGTATGACTTTCTACTATTGTCTATGCTACTTCCTTAATTCCTCGTTTGTTTGTCCAAATATATGCTTGTCCATGTGGTGACAATTAGTGATGTTTGTTTCTTTTGGTATAAGCATTATATTACTTGTATGTTGTTTTAAATATGATTTGCAGATGTTTGGAAGAAATTGGCAAATATCAGGTTAGTATTTGATTCTTCATTCTAAAAGTCTAATTTTTGTTGTTAATTTTATCTCAAAATTCACTTTTTATATGTTATTGCAATGTCATTTCTATTAGTTTTTATTTTTGTCCATACTATTGTTGTTATCTATATTTGTAATGATCATGATTAACTTTTATATAGAAAATTACATATATATTAATGATCACATTTATTTATGAACTTGATGCCTAAGCGCTTAGGCACTCGAGGACCCCAAGCTCGCCTTGGTCGCATTGTCGCCTTGACAACTATGGTGGAGACATGGACTGATCCTCTTGGACCCAAACATCTGTCCACTTATTTTAAGCCAATTGGAACCAGACCCAATATCCCAACTTATAACAAGTCTAAATCAGTTCCTCTAGGCCCCGAATAGGGCAAGCGAAATAAGCTAACCCTAGGTGGCGTGACCGACCTTAACCCGCATTCGGTTTTGACGGAGTTTATTTGCGGGTACAGTGTTCGACGCCTAAGAAACCCACCGGAGACGTTGTACGGTAACCCTAGGAGAAGAGAAAATCAACGCCGATCGACACCGGAGACGCTGTCGGAGGCAGCCGTACAGTCCAAAACCATCGCCGAGGTCGGACACCACCGCCTCCCAACCGCAACCACCTCTGTCTCAAATAGGTCATCGCCAGACGTGGAGAAGAAGCCCGATCAATGCTGCATAGCGGCCCTGGACGACGACGAAGCCGCCGCCGGACGACGCCATGAACACATCGTACATCCCAATCCTGCCGCCGACACCGAATGTGGCCGCCTCCTCATCGCAAGACTGTCGGGATGCCTAATTGAGCTGCTCGGATACAGGGTTCAACATGATAGGGTCGAATGAGTTGCTCCTCGAATAAGACCCTTAACCCGGCCTTATCCTAATTGAGCACGAATATGTTAGCCTGCGCCCCAAAGTCGGTTAAGGCGAAGAACTCATCCTAACCGACATTATTCAGTTATCAAACTCGGCCCTATTAGCCAATTCACCCCTTCTTCTTCCTCTTCACTCAAGCTCTCCCTCTTGGAGCTATTGGTTCATTGTGTCATTGTTCATTATGCCAAAACTTGTCCATCGTTCACATCAACATCAGTACGATTCAACCTTGGCCCATACTACATATATATCCAAAGGTTTTTCAGTGTTCTAATTGCATCGACACGGTTTGTTTCATCACTTAACATTGTTTTGGGGACATTCTTCAACAGTCACCATGATGTCCATGCCCAATATTCCCAAGGTATTCAACTGGTTAACAATTATGCCTTCTGGGCTATTGTCCAGCAATCCAACCTACGCACTATGAAACTATAGGAGTTAAGTTGATGGCCCCATTACTCCAAGTACTGCCATGCCCCTTAGTTCCATTACTATGCCCAATTCCTTCTCTACCACCACCGGAGCTACTTTCAACACTGATCATCTTGTTATCACTGCTATGGCAGCTTCATCCTCCTTTCAAGCTTGGAAGGATACAAACAAAGGCATCATGGGCTATATCTTCCGCTCTATTGATCTTTCCATCCATTTGGGCTTGTTGGAGCTCACTACTTCCTACGTACAATAGATCTATCTGGCCAAACACCATATTCAAGCCAATGGTGCTCACTAGTACTAGTTGTATAATGAGCTCAATAGTCTTCATTAAGGTGAGCTGTTCATCTAGGACTTCTTCATACGACTTCAATGCATGTGGTCTGAAATGGATGTTGTGTATGTTGTTGGTTGGGTTTCTCATTATTCACACAACACAATCGCCAATAGCTTTATAGCTCTACCATTTCTTGATGTGCCTTTGACCTAAAGTTTAAGGCTCTTCGAGCATAGCTTCTCCAACACACTCCTCTGCCTACTCTAGATGATGCGCCTGCGAAGATCATTGGCGAGTAGATGTGGCTTCATGCTTTAGAGAGCTTATTGGCAAACTCTTGGTGTATGATCCCCCGTGAGTTTGAGGGTGGATCTTAAGAGAGATCTCGTAAATCTTGTGCATCTTGTATATCCATGTGCAACTTTCCCTCCCATAGCTTCTATCCTATAAAAATAGGAAATCGGCATAGTAGCCGTGCCCCGATGATGGCCTCTTACACTTGTATATATAGATATAGAGATGTCAATACTACTGGAAAGCTACACCTTCTAGTTTTCCAAGTTCCAACCCTCCCTATTTGTAACAGAAAAAGTAGAGAAAGAAGGCAAAGGACAAAGAACAAGACAAAAAAGAAGGGAAAAAATAGTAGTGACCAAGTGGGTTCCAAAGGGGGAAGGGTAGAACAAAGAAAAGGAAAAGTCGATAGAAGAGGAAGAAAAATATGGCGGTGGTGAGATGTAAGATATTTGGGCCTCTCGCCCTCTCGCTATTGGAGCAATTCGAACTCCCTCACAAGGACACACGCCAATGAAAAAATAATTCTACAACTCTATATTCTTGAATCAAAGACTACGTCCACTACTTATAAATTCAAAAAAACAAAAAGCTCAATATGAATACGAATTGGACTTAACTAAACACCTATAATAATCCTAATGGGAATACTAATGCAAGAAATAAGAATCTTAATTTGATTCCTACAAAAAAAAAATAAGAGTCCTACAAAACATAAAAATAGAAAGAAACTAAAATTAAAAGACTTCTCTAAGCTAAAGTGTGACTAGGACAAAGCATCCACAATGGTGGTACACCTGGGTAAGATCAAACCAACAATCTGATTTGGTGTCCCCACCAATAAATCCAATATGCTTTAGGAATACGTTTGATAAAGTGGCAAACAAGATCAAAAATTTTCCTTAACTAAGGCCTTAAAAGTTGGAGTAGAATCGATCAAGGCAGGCAATATCAGGGATAAGGCACTTATTGATGGCCAGTTGCACCCATGATTTATTCCAACAAAAATCAGCATGTTACCATGTTACCTTCGTCTTGGTCGAGGTCCACAACTATATTCGGCGTATCGCCACTTTATAGAATATCTCCACACATGGGTTCAATACATGGCGTATCGCCACCCCGTGGAGTATCCCCACACGTTTAGGGCTCTATAGCCCACGTGTTGCTACAATCATAGACCCCTCGCAGCAAACGAGGTGGTCGAGAACCGGATTAACCCACCACGATTGTTAAGATCACGTGGTTCCGAAAAAATCCCTTCGGGATAAAACCTTCCTCCTTTGGACGTGCAACGACGGATAAAGGAAGCTTCTACAAGAAGAGAGAAGGTACAAACAAAGGTCTACGCACCAAGAACGAAGTCTCTCGCACGTGTACCACGCGGCGCAAACAGCAACAAGTCTTCCCTTTGCAGCCTACAGCACGAGGAAAACGACAAACGAACAAGGAGGCGCGTCCTCTCCCTTCTCCACGTGGCACAGCGAGCAAATGAAGCCCCAAAGCCCTCCTTTTATTGAAGCCACACGAGGGGAAGACCCGTCCGGAGTCGGGGGGACCCGTACGAGGTCACCCACTTTCGGGCGGGTCCGCGCGGATGCAGGCAGGCCCGTGCGGGGCCGCGAGGAGGCGTGCGGACCCGGGTGGGACCCGCCCGGGGTCATTCCACCCCGGGCGGTCCTGCCCGGGGTCATTTGACCCCGGGTGGGCCGGGACCTCCCACCCCGGGCCAGCCCCATCTCCCGTGTGCGGGAAACAAAAAAAAATAAAAAAGGGGAAATGATTTCCCCAGGGTCATTTTCACCCCCGTTTAACCCGCACGGGTTCAAACAACCCCGGGGAGCCTCCCACTTCTATAAATAGGACCCCCAAGGGTCCAGAATAGGACATTAAGCATCTACAACCTACGAAGCACACTTGAGCATCTAGGATTTCGAAACTTGTTCGTTGTTTTGACCCGTGAGGGGTAAGTCCCCGGGTCTTGTGTATATGCCCCTAGGAGGGTATTTTTGTCATTATGCCCCTCAGTGGGCCATATTGTAAGTTTCTACGTTCCGGGATGACTAAATTACGTAGTTCCGTCCGTATAACGGGGGATTACAAAAATGTCCTCTCCGGGGCCCGAGAAACAAAAATGCCATGGTCTTTGCAGGTATACCCTGCAACATCTTGTAATTGGGGCTACGCACCTACTTCCCGCGTTAGTGCGAATCTTTGTACAGTCGACAACTCGCCTACAATCCTTCAGCTCGGGGACGTTGTCAGTCAGTCCGACACTCAAATGTCACCCAACCCTAGGTCTATGTAGGGTGTTAAAATTACCAAAATACCCCTGTGACCTAGAAATGGCCTAGTCGGCCCTAAAACCCTCCAGAAAGAGCCTCAGCACCGTTGGAAGTCAGGATCCCGGTCCTACTTCCGTTCCGGCCCAGAAATTTAAGAAATGCCACGGCCTGGAAAAATTACCAAAATACCCCTAGGTTGGTAAAATTACCAAAATACCCTCGGGGTCCAGAAATTTCCCCTCACTTCAAAAATGCCTACGGCGTTTGCATCTTTACATTCATACTCCTAAATCTTAAGACTTTGCCTGAAGTTAAGGCCTTTGAGGAAGCCCTAACCCTATCAAATGTTGGTGGTAAATGAGTGGTCATGGAGAGTCTCTCGAGTGAATCTGCCCTCCACATCAGAACCTAATGAGAGGACTTTGAGATTTCTTTGACAGTTAAAACAAAAGTGTTCGGACGTTAGGCCGATGTAAATCAACACTGACTACGGTCAGTGGGGAGAGGTCCAGCACCCGAACCCAAATCGTCTGATATTATGCGCACCCACGGAATAACCCCCTACATATAGAGGAAATGTCTCTTTTCAAAAAGAACATTTTATTGTTTATTTTTCTACGAAAAATTCCGTTGTCCACATGGCCATAGGTTGATCCAGATTTGCCCGATCCAACACAAATCCAGCTATAAGGCTTGTTGCAGTGTAAAACAGAAATCAATATATATATAATCAAAATTGGAGATCAGCTGGTCACATTGATCGAGTCCACTAGGAACTACCGATTCAGACTGATCCCACCGTTTCAAGACTGATCTGCCCTTATCCTATATATAAATCGGGGATAGGCAGCTTAGAAATGGATCAATCCTAACAAAGTCCAATCAGATTGGCCAATCCGATCCACTTCTGCTTTCCTTAGAATGGATTGACTCATACATGAGCAATTAAGTAGCATTCAAATTTGCAAAGGCATCAAAGTATTCGAGAAATGCAGCAACTTGGACTCCATATCATTAGCATAAGGATAAGAAAACTTGCATGTTATATATTTCCTCAAATATTGAGTTTATAGGAAATTAAAAATAATTATATAAGACATATTCATGTGATCCCATTTTACTAATGTTATATTGTGAGTTTTTGGAACACAATGATGCAATTCCTAAAATCTCCAAGATTTGATATTGTGTTAATAATAACTATAATGAGTGTCACATTTACTCTTTGAAAATGCAAGCAAGTATCTCACATCAACTCGATCATAGAACAAGCAATCATTGGAAAACTAGAACACAAGTAGTTGGGATGTGACTTACAGGAAACGGCAAAGAACCTTCAGTGAACTTTCTCCGCTTGGGATGTTCCAACTTTGCCAAAGGTAAATTACATCTTTTCTGGCGAGGAGCATTATGCAGCTCTTCAACATTATTAAACCTAGCAATTAGATGGAATGTTAATGTTAAGCCAAGAAATATCTCATAATAAAGAACAAACCAACCTTGCAATTCAAAGATAAGTTTTTACCACAAAAAATCATTTTTATTATAGCCGTCTGAAATTGCATATTCGAGTTTGTTATAGCTATCAGCGAGCTAATGGGCTGGTGCATCACTCTTTTTGTTCATTTTGTTCTTTTGTCTTTTCCCTTTGATCTGAGGGTAAAGAAGTCCATCTCTTGCAATTTTTTTATTAAAGGCTTGATATAAAAAAAAGATAAAAAAGGTCCGATCATGAGTTTTGGTAGAAACCCAATTCCCGGCTTCCTCATTATTTTGTGTCATCCTCCCTTGTCTCTTCTCTCTGTCAGGTTATTCAACAATTCCAAAAAGTAGCTAAGTTCCAACATTTAGGTTCTATTATTTAAGACAATGAAGAGATCCAAGAGCATGTCCTGCATAAGACAAGCTGATTAAATTGGAGAAGTGTGTCTGAAGTCCTCTATAATCAAGAATACCCCTTAAAGCTTAAACAGATGTTTTAAAGAACTGTTGCAGAACCCGTTATGGGATTAAGTGTTGGACTATAAGGAAAGAGCACAAACAAACTATGTAGCACAACTAAGAATCTTAAGATGGACATACGGAAATTAAAAAGGCTTAGATTCAGGATGAATTTATATGAAGAGGCCTAGGTGCTGCTCCTATTAACATTAAGCTTAGGGAAAATAGGATCAGAGGACTTGATCATATATACCAGCTTCCAAGTTCAGTATTATAATTAAGGTGTGATCAAATTTGAGTAGAAGAGGGTAAAAGAACTCGAGGCAAGCTCAAAATGAGATGGCTAGATGTAGTAAACGAGGAGCTTACCTTCCTACGTTTTACCACAAATACGACCTTGGATCAATTAACACCATGAGAAGGTTCCCAAATGAATGAGATAAAGCTCTGATGATAATGACTCATACAAGTAGAGGATGATCTTAGAAACTCATAAATAGTGGATGGTCATAGGAATCACAAATAAGAAAAATGTGGCAGCACGTCAGAGAATAAGAGAACTAAATATTGTTGAAAGATGCATTAACCACTTTGAAATGATTAAGAATAAGTAGTACACTAGTACCACCTAATTAAAAAAAAATCAGCATTTTGACATTACATGCGCAAGCAACCTAGGTGAGTGAGGTGAAGAGAGGTGTCTCTGGCTCACCTCGCATTGCCTTATCACCTAGGCAAGCAAGGCAATTGCGTTTAGTGAAAGCCATTTAGTCAAATACCAGGTATTCAAGAGCTACTCAATGCCTATATTAACCCTGGGTCAATTACCCACTCTGGGTCTCTTACCCACTGTCCTCTCGAGTTTTAGGTACGCTGTTCATACTAACAAGGCCAAATACAAACAAGCTAGAAAACCCCTTTCATTGCTTAAAGATTTTCCGATCCTTTATTTTGCTGATCAGAACAGAATCTTGCAACTTTTGACCGTTGGGCAACTTCCAGGGGCCCTTCTCAATGGATGAGCCGCTGGGAATTCCCAACGGTCAAATATTTTTGACTGTTGGGGCCTTCCCAGTGGCTGGTCTGACTTGGCCGACTCAGTTTGGGATCAGCTGGTCCCACCAATCCGGATCAATTCTGATAGACCACTCTTCCATGAGGTTGACCATCCTTTTCATAATATTGAAGGAACTATGGCATTTTCACTAAGTTTTCACCTATTCTTCTCTCCCCAGGTTGCCTAGAGGATTGCTAGAAGAATCATGCTCCAAATCCCTTCCTGTGTTCTCACTGTGTTGGCTATTCCCCATCGCGTCAAAAGGTTCTTGAGTACCTCTTGGATGCCACCGCTTTCCATTAGCACTCTCAATAGAGTTCTCCAGTTCAAACAAACAAACGCACATAAGATGAATTCAAAAAAAAATGCTCAGCAGATTCTTCTAAGCACCACAAAAGACACAGGACCTTTTAATGACCCTAACAAAATTTTCAGACGGTCAGAAGTTGACAGCCTGTTCAGAGCAAATTTCCAAAGAAACACTTTGAGTTTACTTGGAGTTTTAGTCATGCAGAGTTGCCAATACCACCAAACACTGAAACCCCCATCTGTCCATCCTCTATGATTTTAGCAAAACATCTCACTGAGAAAAATCCATTATCCACCCATCTCCATTTCCTACTGTCCTTAACCCCTTCTACCAGATGAAGCTTCTCCAGAAAAGAATATGGTTATTTGGCATTTAGGTTCATTGATTGTAGCTCAAGCAAGCACTGGCCTGGATTGGATGTCCTGAGCAGGCAAAGTCAGTGGGAAACTTTTAGACAAACAAATTAAATAAATTGGCAGTGAAGTGGATCAGAATTCCAGCCAATTCTATTAAAGCCAATCCTTGCAACCTCAACCCCCACCCCAAACCCACGGCAATGGTCTTGGGTAGGCCAATTACAGAATTCAATCTGTCCAGCAGATTCCCGTCTGCCTTCTAGCGATTTTTGGGTCAACCACCTTTCAGTCTGTGCCTGATTCCCGGCAAAACTGGTAGCAAGGCATATGGAATCTGTCTTGAAATTATATTTAAGATAAAAGGACACAAAAAGCTAAGTTCAATTTTATGACAAGGGTGTAAAGGAAAAAAATGCAAGGATTTTTAAGCACAATGAAACATCAAGATAAGCAGCATCAGAAATTTTAATAGCCAACAGCTTTAGACACAAAAAAAACACCATGTGTCAAATATGAGGGGAAGTTATTTTGGTCACGAGATCAGAACCAGTGCTTGTTCCAAGCAAGCAAAGATGGGATCAGAAAGAAAACTCTTGCAGCTCCACATGCTCCTATTACAAAACGGATGTGAAAGGACAAACAAAATGAGGGAAAACACGACATGTTTATAAAACTTCCAGCAACATTCTCAACAAGAGTTTTTTTTTAGAAGTGGATGGTACTTAAAATCTATTTATCAGAGAAAAGAATTTAAAAAAAATCTTCATCTTGTCGCACATTCTCGACAAGAGTTGATAGGAACATATTTAGGATAAGAACTGTGGCATGAGTTTCTGTAGGATCTTAGCAAAGTAAACATTCTAAAGTATCATCAGCTTATTAAAAAGCATCACTGAAAGTATTCTGCGAACGAGCAGTTTGTGTTAACTTCTCCAACTGTTTACAACCATTGATTCTCCTTGTATAAGAGTACCAACAAGATCTCTTCATGAAACTCAATTTTACATTCCCACAAGGCATTAACAACCACATTTTTAGGGCGTGGTTTGAAGCACTAAATTGGAATGTGGAAAGTTTGGATGACTCATATGAACAAAAATCATAGTTAGAAATTCAAATGTGCATCACCACCGAGAAAAGAAATGATTACTTGATTCTCATGTAAGGCGAAGCTTGTCTCAGCAGAAAGGAAGAATCACTGTAATCATCTTCCCCGGGCTTTACAGTTAAAATCTGCATAAAAATCAATGAAGATCCACAGATTATTATACAATACAGCAAGTATCAAATTATTATAAAATACAGAAAGTATCTATGTTATGGTGGCAAGAAAGAGCACCATATATGTAGATAAACATATTCATTTTCACTACATATTCAACCAAGGACTCGGATAAAATCGAATAATTACATACTCCAGAATTAAGTTGTTCTGGTAAAGAGCCAAGCTTTAGAATGTTCTGGTATATCACAGGATGAAACAAGTGCATAGCGCTTGCAGTTTTCACTCTAAACGTAATATGAAGTGCATTATAAATTCCTTCATGAGTGCCAGATCTTGGTTTTAATCATGTAGTTACATACCATATAACAAGGAAGAAAGGATCGGGAATCAAGATCAAATTGGCCGGTTCCAACCGGATCGATCCAATCCCTGTGAGGTTGGTAATGTGCAAAAAAAAACTCTCCTTTGCAACATACTTCCATGGGTGGGTTCGTGAACGACTTCACCCTGCAACGGCAAGTTCATCACAACAACGCCATAGCTACGACTCTGTTGGTCACGGAATATTCTTTTAAAGAAATAAGACTATATAAATTTCTCACTGAGTCTTTCGATGAAAATGAAGAAATTTATAAAGATGCACATGTAGTGGCTGTATGAATAGAGGGGGCTCTACATTCTTGAATTTCTCACGAAATGGGGAACAAATATTTTCCAAAAAACAAACAATCCAAGAAATTACAGTATCGTGAAGGCCCTTGTGCAGGGTCCCCATTGCTCAGGCTGTGTGTGCATTGCCCCCTATATGTGGAGCCACACATAGGTCCTAATCACAAGGTGTCTACGTGCAAGGTGATCCACAAGATCCCCTGCATGCGGGCTTGCTTTCAAGTGTCCCCGCATGTAGGTCCTGAACATCAACCCCCCACATGTAGGTCCTGCACATCAACCCCCGCGTGCACCTAAGCACAAGGGTTGTTCGGTGCAGAAGGGACTTCTGCCCTATGATACTACAGAAGAGCCCGATTTGAGGAATAAATGGACAAGTATGCTGAGAAGCCTGCAAGTTTGTCAAGGAAAAATGATTCCAATCCCAGACTAAGCAGGACTCACTGTAGCGAACCACCGGGGAAACATGTTTTTCCTTTGAGAGTCAAAAGAAGATCCACACTCGCAGTAAAAACAATAACAAGAAGACTAGTTTCACATTCCTATAATCCCAGGGTTGGCAGTATCGGCCGAAACCGATACGTTTCGGCCGAAACGTATCGCTTTCGGTCGGTACCGATCCGAAACCGGACCAAAACACTGTAACAGGTCCGAAACCATTAAAAATACTTTTTTAATGGTTTCGGACGAAACCATTAAGGGTTTCGGACGAAACCGACCTGTCTCGGTCCGAAACCGACCTATCTCGGTCCGAAACCGGACGGTTTCGGCCGAAACTAGACAGGTTCATTATTTTTTTTTAATTTTTAAAATGGTTTCAACCGGTTTCGGCCGAAACCGAAACCGGTATGTATCGGTTTCAGAACTGGCCGAAACCGGTACCGAAACCGATACTGCCTTCCTTGTATAATCCTTTGGATGATTGATTTCTATGCATGTTTTATTGTCACATGAATTCCCACATTTAAATGATAAAGCATCATTCAAAGAGATCACTGAGTGACTCCACAAAAAATCTAGTTTGGGGTAGGTTAAAATACAATAAACACATTGGCTTTTTTTAGCATATTAGCAGTTACACATCCTTTAAACTATGCCTAGAAACGTAGGGAAAACCCACATTTGAAAGAAAAAAAGGTACATATCAACATTCACTAGAAAGAAGTAAAATAAGAATATAAGTTTGAAACCCATGGACTAAATTTTCAATCAGCACTCAGAGAAAGTTGACGTACCAGAGTCATACGCTTCTTTCCCTCCATATAATCTCTCAAGCACCTAGTCAGCTGAAGAAACAAAAGGAAGTTTATCGAGGATGATTCCCCAAAATCAAACATCGTAAAATCATATAACCACAACACCTTGTGACAATCATGTACCAGATAAAAAGATTCACACAACCAATTGGCATACCTAAAATGAACAAAAGAGAACATTGAATTTCATGGAAATATAAAACACAGAACATAAAAAAAGTACCAAGGAATTCTGAAAATGCTTCTGCAATGGCCTTTTGGGATTCTTTTGGTGATCTAACAATGACTGAAACAGGAAAGCAATGAGCAGTGTCCAGCAAGTGAAGTTTCTACAAGAATTGGTAAATGCCAGCTCTTCATGTCAGGCTAAAAGCTATTAATCAACAATGAGTCATTAAGCAAAGACGTTGACAAGTAAATCCAGAAACAAGTCCAAATAGCATACTCTCAAGCACAAACTAAAGACCATAGATGTGTTGTTGATGAAATTGCTTTCCAACAATCTTGCACCCTGAAAATCAAAAGACTAAACATTTTAACCAATTTCACCAAAAACAAAAGCACCTGATAAGTTATAACGTGCACAAACAAGAAATGGCAAACAGGGAAAAAGATCCAACATGTTTATCAGCAAAGAATAAGCAAAATGTCCAACTACGGGAGGGAAGGATAAATTACCTACCAAATCCAGATCCCCAATCAAATACAAAATGAGAATAAGAAAGATGAAAGAAAAAAATGGAGGAGAATGCAAGAATTGAATGATGCACATTCCATTAGATTTCTTTTTTCAGAGAGAGAGGGGGGGGGGAGAGAGGGTCAATTCATAACAGACAAAGTGTGAATAATAAAAGGATTTTTTTAATTACCAACTAAAATGAGGTATAGTTGGATACCACGGAGACTTAAAAGAGCATATTTACTTAAATAGTGTGAACAAATTCCTAACGGAAGCATTCCATTTGCTCACTGATATAGGACAGAATTAGACGAAGCATGTTTCTAAAGTACCAGGCCAAAGAAAAGAATCTTTCAAAGAGGCTAGACATGCATTGCATGATATGAAACATGCTCATAAAATTGGGAACAGTATGCTCATGCATTGTATATAGGGAAAAACAGAGCGAAGATATAAATTGCCTGCTGATAACTTAAGATATTTTTTTTGAACTAGTTGCAATGTAACTGTTTTTAGCTACTAAGTTATTGAGTTCCGCTTAACAACACATCTTTAGCATGCACAGATGATTGCAGTGGCTGTGCATGGTGAATGCCTCAGTGTGATGTTGGGCAGTGGCAATGGTGGGTGACAGATGATGGGGCATGTCAATGGTAGTGGACAAAGGTGATCAGTAGTTGTGGTGGATGGCAAAAATGATGTAAACTCATGATGATGGCAGCATAGTTGTCAAGGCGGGCGCCTAGGCGCCCAAGCGCCTTTGAAATGGCTAGGCGGTCCAGCGCCTTATTGACAGTGGAAAAGGCGAGCTAGGCGGTCGCCAAGGCGGGCGCGGCGCCAAGGCGGGCGCCTAGGCGCCAAGGCGGGCCAACTGTGACCCATCCGAACCGGATCCGACCTGGTTATGTACGTTTAACTCTTTCTTTTTTATAATTTTCTTGATGTTTTTATATTCTTTAGTAATTTTTCTGAAATTTTTAAATTTACTTTTGAATCTTTTGCATTTACTTCTGAAATTTTTGTAATTTTTTGATACAATGGGTTGACATCAAATTGCCTTGAACCCTGGACTGCATGCTCCCCTGTCACCAACGATGCTCTCCTGAGGCCCTGGAAGCTCCCCTGAGACTGCATGTGTTCACCTAAAGGGTTGACATATGCTTTGCCTTGAACCCTGATCATGTATGCTCCCCTAAGACATCAAATGCTTTCCTGGGACTATGGATGGTCCTCGAAGACTGCATGTGCTCCCCCAAATTGTTGACATCAAATTGCCTTGAACCCGAACTGCATGCTCCCCTGACACCAAAGATGCTCTTATGAGACTGGGGATGCTCTCCTGAGACTGCATGTGTTCCCCTAAAGGGTTGACATATGCTTTGCCCTGAACCCTGGTCATGCATGCTCCCCTGAGACATCAAATGCTCTCCTGAGGCCGTGGATGCTCGCCGGAGACTGCATGTGCTTCGCCAAAGGGTTGACATCAAATTGCCTTGAACCCTTGACTGCATGCTCCCCTTTCATCAAGGATGCTCTCCAGAGGCCGTGGATGCTCCCCTGAGACTGCATGTGCTCTCCTAAAGGGTTGACATATGCTTTGCCCTGAACCCCTGGTCATGCATGCTCCCCTGAGACATCAAATGCTCTCCTAAGGCCGTGGATGGTCCCCGGAGACTGCATGTGCTCCCTCAGATCGTTGACATCAAATTGCCTTGAACCCGAACTGCATGCTCCCCTGTCACCAAGGATGCTCTCCTGAGGTCGTGGATGGTCCCGTGAGACTGCATGTGCTACCCTAAAGGGTTGACATATGCTCATGCAAGCTCATCAAATCAATAATAATAAGATAATTTTGTTCACACATAAATATAATTTTGAATATCTAAATATTTTTTGTATTTATTTTAAAGGGTGAATCGGGTCGGACCGGTTCGCCTGGTTCACTCGGTTCTTTAATATTAGACCGGACCGGTTCCTTGACCGGTTCACGGTCCGACAGGCCGGTCCGGTCCGGTTCTAATAACACTGTAATTGTCACATAATTTAATTACGGTAATTTTTTCGTGTAATTTATTTTTTTATATTTTTCACATTTTTTATTCTTGATTTATGTATTGGAGGATATATATTTTAGATTTTTTTAATTAGTGACAGAAGTGTCGCCTAGGCGACGCCTAAGCGAACGCCTTGTCGCCTAAGCGCTTAGGGACCCTGTGAACGCCTTGGGTCGCCTTGTCGCCTTGACAACTATGGATGGCAGAAGCTATGGGTCAAGAAAAAAAGTTCAATATTATCCTTCACATCTTCCAGATCACTCATCAAATAGACATTTGCCACTCTGAACTAACAATAACATGGCTGAAGTTCCTCATTCAACCCCCTCAAATATGTATCAGCAAACAGAGCACTAATGACTACAAATTTCTCTGGATGATTCGTTAACAAACTGAAATTATTTTTTTGAACCTTTTCAAACCACAATTTTTTCTTGTTTCAATGATTCTTTGCTAATGTAGAAGAAAGGAATACTTTATCAAACTCAGCATCACCCCACAAGGCCAAGGAGAAAATATCTTATGGAGATATCATAGTGACTGGGAAAAGAGCGTGAGAGATAATCATAATCTCATATTTTTTAAGATAAAAATTAATCTACTTTATTTAGCCACTCAGTGTAAGTCAAATCTAATGCATTTAGGCATTCAATGCAATTATACTAACATAATAGCACCAAGAATTAGGACTATGGAAATATGAACTTATAAATATGAAGATAACTGTCTGATTAAACTATGAATAAAGGCATTCACTTCCCTCCACTGTTAGCCAAGACCATTAGGAACAATGTATTTAAGATCAATTCAGAGACACAACTAGGAATAATTTGTACAAAACAAAGAAATAAATGGCATAGTCACACCTGATTTCCTGTTCTTCTTTCCCTTTCAGCTCCAGCAAGATCTAATATAGTCAGAACAGAACAGTTCGATATTTCCCCATCATCATGAGCGATTTTAGGTTCACAACGGATGTTTATGACACAGTGGGAACGACTGCCATAAACCAAAGAATATAGCATAGTGAAACATCTATGTGAAACAAAGATGATTAAAGAGCAAGCCTAACCGTACTTAAAAATGATTGCAAAGTTGCAAAGATAAAAATTGCAGATTATGCCAGGGTATACTAAACAATGACCAGAGAAACAACAACTGCACATGCCTTTTATGGATAATCTACATTTGGCATCAGCTCATGATTCCCCAAAACAAGCCCATGTGACAAGAACACAGTGTTTGCCATCAAATTGGGCACCTAGTCCATGCCTAACGTATCTCATCTGCCTAACTTCGCAAATATTTAGCCACGTTGTAGTATAACTGTATGACTCCAATTACAAATCTGCTAAACGAGACAGGTGGTCAGTTGGCTCAGGTATGATCCTCACTAGCCTAAGTTAGGAACCCCTCTTTGATGCCCAAGGTGTGCAATCTCAAACCATACTTGGTGAAATGAGATCAAAGCATATTCAAGGATTACTCAAACACTCCTATCTAGATTGTTAAGAGTCGATATCAAAAACACATTCTAGAATGTGCACCAGTTTGACCTTGTTCCATTGCTACCTATTACACTAATCAACTAGCAACAATGGTACGAAATAGCAATCAAACAGGGGCATTCTTGTCTCTGTGTTATCCCCTTGGTATGTTTATTTTAATAGGTCTAGCACTAAGTCTATTAGTCTTTTCCCATTCGTTTAGGGGTATTTATGGCATGTAATTGTTCATGTGTTGACCTATTATAGAAAACCAGGGGTGGGGTCTGCCGCTGTTCTATTGGAACCACAGGTCCTCTCGAGCTCCTTTCTTCATCTAAGATTTCTCCATTTTCTTCTCTTCCTCTCAATTTACTTCATGGTATCAATCCTTCTGAGGGGGTGATTCCTCCCTTGTCATCACATCGTTGCTGTGAAGGAGTTCTCTCTCTCCAGCCTCACCCATGTGCTCGTCTTCCCAGAACAGAGGAGCGGCTGCCGCTGATGGGTTCCTGTCTCTCCCTCTCTAGTGAAACCTGCTGGAGGGTCCACCCCTCTTTTCTTCTCCTGCTGAGATGCACGCCTCTCTAAGGGTTTTTCCAGTAGTTTCAGCACCTCCTCTGCAGTGTACCAACCCTCAAGGGTGCTTTCCGAGTGTTCTGACCTTGCCTTCTCTGTCGGACGACTTCTTCTTATTGGTGGACGGGAGTAACCGTCACTACCTCAGACCAGCCTTTACTCTCTTATCCTGGTCATTTTCTTCTTTGAAAGATGCCATCCATGCTTGCTCCGCCTATGGCAACTACAAATAATCACACGCCTATGGCCGCTATAGAAAATCATAGTCTTCGTATGACTACTATCAAGTTGAATGAGACCAACTATAGGTTTTGGTCAGTCTCTACTCGTATATTCCTTGGTGGAAGAGGAAAAACCAGATACATATGGGTCTAGTCAAAAACTAGCAGATCGCTCCACTTGGGACTTAGGAAATAATCTTGTCATGGGTTGGATTCGTAAGTCTGTCGCTTTCAAAATTCAACACATGATCTTGTACATAGAAACGCCATTTGCAATGTGGAAATTAATGGAAAAATTGTATGGGTGCAGTACAACATTATTCATACTTATCAGGTTGAACAATGATATCCAAGCTCTCAAGCAAGGTACTATGACCATCACCTCTTATTCCAGGAGGATCTGCCATACCTCTAATATCCACTGTGAAAGAGTTTATAGCACTGGCCAGTAGCACAAATAAGGGTGGAAAGAAGGCTGCTACTGCTAGCAGACCTAAAGGAAAGGGTGGTCGTCATTGTTCACACCGTGGGAGAGAATGCAGAGTTCTGCTGGGAGCTCTATCCTGAAAAGAAGCCTCCGAAATTCTGCAGGGGCAAGAGTGCATCATCGGCCAAAAGCAATCCGTCACTTAGCCTTCTGGTGTATGTCTTGTCTCCTCCTTTGAGAGGGAACACCATTTCCCAAATGACCACGCTGTCTAATTCTGACGTTGAATGCTTACAATGGGTTCTTTCACAATTTGGAGGCTCCTCCCAACCTGTTGCCTCTTCTTCTTCATCAGGTACTACCAGGACGACCCTAAGTCTCGCCACTACTCCTTTGTCACTGTCCTGGGTTTTCTCAGGGCGCCACAGATCACATGACCAGTATTCCCACACTTCCATAGTTACTCCCTATGCTCTGAACAGGACGTGACTATTTTGCAGGTTGTACTTGCACTACTGTCGCAGGCAAGCGTACCATTCGGCTAGGTGATCACTTAGTCCTCTCCTCTGCCCTTCATGTTCCTGCTCTTTCCATTAATATCCTTTATGTGAGTAGCATTAAAAAATCTTTGAATTGTTCTATAACTTTTTTCCCACTCATTGTGTTTTCCAGGACCTGCAGATGCGACAAATAAATGGACATGGTCGTGAAGTGGGAGGCCTCTATTATTTTGAGCCTATAAGATGTTTGGCCCTTCAGTCTTGCACTAGCCGTAGTTCAAACCAGCTATAAGAAGATGTTCTTTTGTCGCATAATTGCCTTGGTCATGTACCTTATAATCCCTTCAAAGTTCTACTCCCGAGCATGCTTCATTCGATAAATCTAGTTTCTTCAATGTCAAGTTTGTCAACTTGCTAACATTGTAGAACCACTTACTTTGATTCAATGAAAAGCAGTTCTTTTCCTTTCTAACTAGTGTTTTAAAAATCGGCTGCCTAGACGATTAATCGGACTATATAAATGATTCGTGGACCTTTTCCGCCTAGGCGGTTTCCGCTTCATTTTGTTTCATAAGTTTTTCATTGACAGACGGCCATTATACCCCCCATTAATTAGTTTGTATGGCTGTTTTCAACACGGAATAATTTTAAAAGGAAGGATGATGTTCATTCGTTGAACATCAATGCGCATTTATTAGCTATTTAAATAGCATGTACATTCTTAATTTTGTGGGTTTAGTTTATCATACGATTTAGGGTTCGGGTGCAGGACACTTTCCCACTGACCGCAATAGGTGTTTATTTACATCAGACGTAGTCTGAACACCCTTGATTAACTGTTGAATAAGTCATCAACCACCCCATATTGGTCGCGATGCTACGGATATGTTCACGCAAGCGCTAGCTAGCATGCTTAGAAGAAACATTTTTTGATAACGATGGTGGTGTGGGCTCAAGTTTGGCACTGGGTGGTATTGGCACAATTTGGCACTGGCGAATCACAGTTTGACACTAGCGAGGGTTTAGCACAGTTTGGTACTAGCGAGGAGTTGGCACAATTTGGCACTGGCGAGGGGTTGGCACAGTTTGGCACTGGTGAGGGTTTCCATTTTGGTTTTGGTTTTGGTTTTGATTTTGGTATCGAGTCATGTCCCAATTGAACAGTGTGGGATTTGGCACCATCAACCGGACTAATACTTGATAGGGCAATTTCACAATTCATTGGAGACCCAGGGGTATTTTTGTAATCCCCAAAATGTTTCCTCAATGATAGCTTGCATGATCTTTACAAGGGCCCAATGGGCCTAAATACATAACTTTACAATTCACGAGACATTTCCTCGAGTACATAAGTCCCCGGGCTCTCTTGGAGCTCTAGGAGTATTTCTGTAACTTTGAAACTTTGAAAATTACAAGGCTCTCTTCACAGAACTTGCATGTTCCCGAGGAAAATTTGCCTAAGCGTCGTTAGAGGGGGCGTTTTTGTAACATACCCTCGCTCGAGGTGCTAAAGGCAGAAACCGAGTCACAGAAGAAAATCCTCCCGCGCTCCTCGCTCCAGCCTCTTGCCTGTTGCTCCTTGCTCTGTGTGTCTATCTGACTGTTTGTTGTTCTCCGTATATATTTTTGAAAACCCCTAGGAGTTATTTATAGAATTGGTTTGGGCTTGGGCCACCCTAGACCAAGTGTGAGCCTTTTCAAGCCCACCCGGACCGGGTGGAAGCAATAACAAATCCACTCAGACCGAGTGGGGCGTGCAAAACACACGGGGGTCGGACGCCCCACCCGGATTCGGTGGGTCCTCCGCGGACTCCACCCGGTCTGGGGTGGCCGGGAGAGGGTGGAAAAGGGGCAGCCCTATAAACCCCCCCCCATTTTTTGTTTTTTGGGCCTTTGTTGCACTCTTGCAACGTGGAAGAAGGAACGATGCTCCGAGATCGCTTCGTGCTCCGTTTCTCGCCCGTTTGCATCCCTTCTCGCGGAGAAGGATTCCGTGCCTTGTGGATTTACTTTCGCTCCTTGCTCAGATACCTCGTAAGTGCGGCGAGACTTTTTCTTTGACCGTCCGCTTGCTGCAAACTCCGTCTTCTTGTGCCATGAATATGGTGAGGCTCCTTGAGACTCAGATTCAACCCATTCTTCCGGGGCTTCAGCTTTACGCCATCTTCCTAGCCTTTGAGGGATTGATTTTTTTTATTTATCTCGGTTAATTCGAGAAAAATAACGGGTAAAACAATGGCCTTGGAAATTACAATTTATATTTGGAGAGGGGGATTTCTGTGGCCCATCTAATAGCGGCCGAACTAGGTCCAGCGAGACCAAACGAGGCCCAGCTCATCTAAGTGACCGCCCCGCAGGACCCACTTAACATAAAAGCCCAATAAGTTCACTCGGGATCAAGCCCTTCCTAGGCGGCCATTAGGCTCGGAAGGCCGAGCGTCGGTCCGGTCAGAGGAAGACCCACGCCCGACATATCCCCCTCGCCGGGATAAGGGCTGGCGCCCAGCGCCCACTCCGACCGAACCTCACCCGAGCTATGCCTATCGCCCGGGATAGAGCTGGCACTCTTCACGCTTGAGTCGACCGACGGTTGCTTATCCACGCTGCCATTGAAAACCCTTTCTGAGCAGGAGTTTACGAGGATAAGGGGGCCCACAAATCCTCAATGCTATAAAGAGTCCACAATGAGGACGTAAAGAGCCCACGTCGAGGACGTAACCCCCGCCTGAAACTCCTCAGCTTACGGGACTCATAAGGCTGGCGCACTATTTAAACCTGCGACTCTCCAGCGAAAGGTAAGGCCAACACACGCCTAAAACTCCCTGAGCAAGAACCACTTCACCACCTTAGTGGAGAGGGATCTCGTGCATCTCCTTCTTCCTCCCTTCATAGCTTCCACCAATGCTCTACTGACTTAGGCATCGGAGGGTTTTCCCCAGGGAACCATCCATGGACCCCCTGATCCGTTTCCCTTCCTTGCAGTTCACTATTCGGCGATCATCTCCTCCAGCTCAGGACCAGCGCGAGATCGCCCCTCTTCATCTGGCGCCATCTGTGGGAAACGATCAAAGAGCCAGTATGGTGCGAAGGAGTACAGGGAGAAGATCCGCCGGCGATAGGAGAAAAGCCGTGGTGGCGGTGGGAGAGGCCCCCTCTCAGGCCACACAGAACCCCCCCCCTCCAACGCCAGCACCCCAGCGGACGAACCGCCTCCGCCCGCGGCGGTGGAGCTACCACCCAACGAGGGCGCTGACGTTTTCCAAGCCCTCAACGCAAAACTGGATGTCCTCGTGGAACTCATAAGGACCCAGGCGGCTAGGGAAGGAAGGCCACGCATCCCTCCGGAAAGCCCTCCCAGCAGAGACGCATCCCAACACACTGCCGGAGGCCGCTTCATCCTCCAAGGACGGCAGCTTATTCGCAACAGGTCAGGAGGACCTTCACAAGCCCCTCCTCCGGAGCAAGAGGCCTCCTCCGCGCCGAAAAGGGAAAAATATGGGGCACGCCGTCCGCACCCAGAGACCCAAGTCCCTGGGGAACGCCAGGACAGCCCGCCAGTACGCCCCCCTAGCCCCTCAGCGCAACGACAGCCGGAGTTATCCCTCTGACTGCAAGAGTTCGAGAGGCGCTTCGCAAAACAGGAGCGTGCCTTACGCGCCTTGCAGAAGACCTCCCAAGTGGAGGACGAGGAGAAATCCCCGTTCTCCGACTACATCTTTAAGGCAGAGATATCCCCCAAAATCTCCATTCCGACCTTCAAGTCTTACGACGGCCAGGGTGACCAGGCCGACCACTTCGACAGCTTCGACGCCCTGATGACCCTCCACGGGGCGTCCGACGCCATCAAGTGTCGAGCCTTCGTGACCACCCTGGTCCAAGGCGCCCAAGCATGGTTCCGGGCCCTCGCCCTCGGATCCATCCGAGACTTCAAGCAATTCGGGCGAGTGTTTAAGGAGAGTTTCGCCGGCAGCGGCCCCCCAAGGTCGGTAGCGGGGCTATTGGCTCTCAAACAGGAGCAGGGGGAGAAACTCCGAGCTTATATCAACCGATTCAAGTCGGAAGCCCTGAGAATCCCCCGCCTGGATGTAGCCTCGGCCATAACCGCGCTAATCGGAGGCACCCGTGACGAGAACCTCCGCCGCGAACTTGTCCTCCACCCTCCCTCGACCCTTGCCGAGCTAGTGACTCTGACTTTACGCCATGCTAAGTGCGAAGAAGTTCTCAGCGCATGCCGAGGCGCAACCGGCTCGGGTCGAGAGGGGGACAAGAAGCGAGCACCCGAGCCAAGCTCGGGCCAAGGAAAAAGGCGGAACCGAGACGGGGAGCACGAAGAACCGTCCCGGAAGTACGAGCGGTACACTCCCTTAACCGCCCCGGTGTACGAGATCTATGAAGACATCAAAGGCTCGGGCCTCCTCCGCCAACCCGAGCCAATGAGGTCGAAGAACCGCAATCGCAGTAAGCATTGTCTGTTCCACAGCGACCACGGGCATCACACCGGCGATTTCCACCAGCTCCAGGATGAGATCGAGCGCCTCGTCCGCCAGGGACACCTATCCCAGTTCATGGCCGGGCATAAGGAAGACCGAGGCGCCCCAGAGGAGATCGATAACGCCCCTCGCGGGGTCTACATCAATGTCATCGCTGGAGGAGCTGCATCAGGAGGAGATAATAGCCGAGGAAGGAAGCGTCATGCTGAGCAGGGCGAGCCGAGCCATCGAGCCTCCCAAGGCCCGCCAAGTGAGCCACAGGTCATAGTCTTCTCCGACCAAGACCTGGAAGGGCTGACCACCCCGCATGACGACGCCCTAGTCGTATCGGCTACGATAAACCATTGTAACGTAGATAGGATTCTAGTTGACAATGGAAGCGCCCCTGATGTATTGTCCTATTAGTGTTTTCTTAAGATGGGGGAGAATCCGTCTAAACTCCGCCCGATCCGAACCCCCCTTTGCGGGTTCAATGGCCAGGCCACTTATCCCGAGAGAGTCCTGAGCCTGCCGGTTACTCTCGGCACCCCACCCAAAATCGTTACGGTTATCGTGGACTTCATAGTGATTAAGAGTATGACGGCATACAACGCAATCTTCGGCCAGGGGATCCTTAGCCGAACGAAAGCGGTGCCCTCTACCTATCACCAAAAGATGAAGTTCCCCACTAAACATAGGGTGGGGGAAGTCCGGGGCAACAAGGCTGTCCAGAAGGTGTTATATTATCTCGGTCGAAGCCACAAGGCCGGACGGGAAGAACAAGGGCCCCCGGGAAGTCGAGGAAAAACCCGCAACATCCGAGCCTGTAGGCGAGTTGTTAACGATTTTCCTAAACGATGACCCGACCCTAGGAGTAAAGATTGGAGCCGACCTACCATCTGAGGTTCAACAGCAATACAAAGAATTTCTTTCTGGGTACATCCGAGTCTTTGCATGGTCTGATGATCAACTCCCCGGGATACCGGGAGAGACAGTAGTGCATAAACTCAACCTTGACCCTACCGTGAAGCCCGTTCAACAACGCAGAAGGAAGCACGCGCCAGAGAAGCAAACGGTCATCAAGGAGCAAGTCATCAAGGGGCAGAAGACTTGTCTTTTTAGATCGGTCATGTACCCGACGTGGCTGGCTAACGTCGTCCTGGTGCCAAAAGCTTCGAGAAAATGGCGAATGTGCGTGGACTTCACCGACTTGAACAAAGTCACACCAAAAGACTGCTATCCGTTGCCGAGCATCGACCAACTGGTTGACTCAACCTCGGACAACGAGATACTCAGCTTCCTGGACGCCTATTCAGGTTACCACCAGATCAGAATGGATCCAGAAGATATCGAGAAGACCGCCTTCATCACCGACTTCGGCGTACACTGCTACACCCGGATGCCCTTCGGGCTGAAGAACGCTGGAGCCACGTACCAGAGGCTGGTCAACCATATGTTCGAGAGACAGCTCGGCCGAAATGTCGAGGCCTATATTGACGACATGCTCGTCAAGACCCCCAAGGCCGAGGACCACTTCGCCGACCAAGCTGAGACCTTCGACACTCTCCTGAGGTACAATATGAAGCTCAACCCCGCCAAGTGCGCCTTCGGAGTAAGGTCCGGGAAATTCCTGGGCTTCTTGGTGACCCAGCGGGGGATCGAGGCTAACCCCGACAAGGTCCAGGCCATCCTGGACATGCGGCCGCCCACCTGCACCAAGGACGTCCAACGCCTTACCGGGCGCATTGCTGCGCTCAACCGATTCCTGTCCCGTGCGGCCGAACGATGCCTACCCTTCTTCAAACTGTTGAGGGGGCCCAAAATGGCATCTGCTACGTTCGCATGGGACGAGGAATGCCAAAAGGCGTTCGCTGAGCTTAAGGAGTTCCTGACTTCGCCCCCGGTGCTGTCCAAGCATGTTCCAGGTGAAGCCTTACATCTCTACCTCTCGGCAACTCCATCCACAGTTAGCTCGATCCTGGTCAGAAATAACTCGGGAGTCGAGAGACCGATCTACTACACCAGCAAGGTGCTCAACGAGGCTGAAAAAAGGTACCCCGCAACCGAGAGACTCGTGCTAGCGTTGGTTACCTCGGCCAAGCGCCTTCCACCCTACTTCCAAGGGCACTCCATCATCGTGTTGACCGGGGAACCACTGAAGAGGATCCTCGCTCACCCAGAAGCCTCGGGACGCCTCGTCAAGTGGGTCATTATGCTCGGGGCCTACGATATATCGTATCGGCCTCGCTCGGCTATCAAAGGATAGGCGCTCGCTAACTTCATCGCCGAGAGCACCATCCCGACCGAAGAAAAATCTCCGTCCGCGCCCGGACCAACCTGGGAATTGTTCGTCGACGGATCCTCCAACTCGGCCGGGAGCGGCACCGGTATCCTCCTGAAGTCCCCTGAAGGAGCAGAGCTGCAATACGCCTTGAAGTTCCACTTCCAGGCATCCAACAACGCCTCCAAATACGAAGCCCTTATCTCGGGAGCCCGCATGGCCCGGCGATTGGGGGCTGAGCGAGTCAGAATTCACACTGACTCCCAACTGGTCGCTAGCCAAGTCAACGGCGATTACGAAGCTCGGGAAGAACCGATGGTCAAATACCTCCAGCTGGTCAAAACCGTGGCGCAACAGTTCGAGAGTTTTGAGGTAGTCCGAATAGCTCGGAAGGAAAACTCCAGAGCGGACGCCCTCACTCGGCTGGCCTCCTCTCTTGACCCCGAGGGTACTCGATCAGTCCTTCTCGAAGAGCTAGAGCGACCGAGCATTGATTCGGAGCTCATGGCTGTTGACTCGCCCTCCCCAAGCGACTGGCGTGCCCCCTACCTATCGTGGCTCCGAGACTCTCAGGAGCCTCCCGACCCTCGGGAAGCCCGGAGATTGAAATACCAAGCTCGGCGATTCGTCATTCTGGACGGCACTTTGTACCGCAGATCCTTCTCTTGTCCCCTCCTGAAGTGCATCAGTACTGACGAAGCCAGCCGAGCGATTAAAGAGGTTCACGAAGGCCTGTGCGGAGCGCATCAAGGAGGAAGGTCGCTCGCCAGGATCTTGCTTCGGCAGGGTTATTGGTGACCCACTCCGCAGCGTGACTGCTCGACCTACGTGCAACAGTGTGGCCGATGCCAGCGATTTGACCACTTGGTCCATCAACCGGCAACGGAGCTCGTCACCCTAGCCGAGCCTTATCCTTTCGCTCGGTGGGGGATCGACATCCTTGGGCCGTTCCCTACGACTCAGGCCCAGAAGAAGTTCGTCATCGTCACCATCGACTACTTCACCAAGTGGATCGAGGCCGAAGCTACAGCTAGGATCACCGAGACAGTCGTGTGAAGTTTCGTCTGGAAGTCGATCATCTGTCGCTACAGCATCCCCCAGGTGATAGTGAGGGATAATGGTCGGCAATTGGATTCTCGTTATTTTCGAGACAGATGTGCCGACCTAAACATTCGCAATCACTTCACTTCGGTCGCCCACCCTCAGGTTAACGGGCTGGTCGAAAATGCCAATAAGACTATCTTAAAAGGCATCAAGACTAGGCTCGACAAAGCCAAGGCAGCTGGCTCGAGGAATTGCCGAACATACTTTGGTCGCACAGAACGACTCCCAGAACGGCAACCGGTGAGAGTCCCTTTCAGCTGGTGTATGGCACCAAGGCCGTGATCCCGTTGGAGATTGGCAATCCCTCCCTCCGAGTCATCTGCTTCTCGCCCGAGGCAAACGACCAGAAACTGCTCGAAAACCTCGACCTAGCAGATGAAGTCCGAGAGATTGCCAACATCCGAACAACGGAATATCAACGCCGCCTCACTCGATACTACAACGCTAGAGTCCGAGACAGACACTTCAAGCCGGGAGACTTCGTTCTCAGAAAAGTCGAAGCCTCTCGACCACTTGAGGCGGCGGGTAAGCTATCCCCTAATTGGGAAGGCCCTTACCGAGTGGTCGAGACGCTCGGGAAGGGAGCGTACCGGCTATCTACTATGGAAGGGGAACCCCTCCCTCGGACGTGGAACGCGACTACACTACGCAAGTTCTACTTCTGAACACTTCATTCGTGTAAGCAATATGAGATAAAGCAAAAATTTCCTTCCTCTTTTATTCAAATAACTGTTTGTACATCAGAAAGGCCGAAGCCAATACAATACATGTCAAAAAAGCAAAAATCCATCTGGCACCGCCGTACGAGCCCATCGCTTGGCTGACTCGGTTAACCTTCCTGCGTCTAGCCACTGACTCTGCCTCGTGCGGAAACTGGCTCGGATAAAGGATAGTCGACCCCGTTGGTTCGGGTAACTCGGAACAAAGGTGACAGAGGGGTTAGGAAGAGGAAGGCTACCTTCCAAGTTGCACAGGGTAGATGAAGAGGAGAGGAAGGAATACAAGTGAAGGCCCCCTTTCTGCCAACTCTTTGGAAGGCAGAGAGTGCAGGCACCCTCCGAAGAGTGAAAGGGGAGGGAGAAAGAGAAAACAGCAGAGATGGACGAGGAGGCAGGGGAAGGCCCGGAAAGGAGGGAGCTTAGTTGGCTTCCTCTTCCCCTCTGAATGGCGCCGGCGGGTCAGGGATAGGAGTGCGACATGCTCCGGCATGACGAACCCTCTTCGCGAGTGACCGCCGACTGACGAACCCTCTTCCAGAGCAGAACAATATGAGCTCCCCTCCTACCGCCATCCGCATCATCATCCTCCGAAACACCTTTCATACCCCGCCAAGACTAACAGCACAACGCTTCGTGAAGAAGGAGAAAGGAAAGACTGTCAGAGAAAACCCTAAGCGATGGAGAGGAAGAGACGCCCTTCAGACCTTTTATAGGCGAAGGGAGGCTACTTGTCTTAAATGATTCTCCCCTCGAAAACACGCTAAAAGGACCTCTCCCTACGAACGGTCACCTCAGACTCCTCGGTTCCAAGAGGGACACACGAAGCGGTCGGGCATTTAAAGCATGAGAAAACGGAAAGACTGCGAGATCCACGCAAAAAGTATCGGCACTTTCCAACTACTGCGGATACACTGGTCAAACCACGGCAATGGCGATAAAAAATAGTCAAGTCTTTATCATAACGCTACTGCCTTACGTTCTCGACCTTCCTTTACACAAAAAGAGAAGTTTTTCTTCATAAAAAGAAAAACATACAAGGAGAAAAAGAAAAACAGATACATCAGGCCCCTGGCCCATCTTGAGGCTCGGAAGTTGAAGGCTCGGACGGTCTGCCCCCGGCACCCTCGGCGACGACCGACCCTGGCACTGACCCCACCTGCGTGGGAACTGCCTCGGTTGCGCGCCCTCCCGAGGCATCCGGAGTTGGCAACCCCTCGGACGAAGACGAGTCCCCCTGGTCTCCTCCTTCCCCCGATGCCGAACCAGAGGAATCGGAGGACGCCAAATCCGAGTCGTAGCATTGCCCGGACGGGAAAATAATTGTCCCGAGCGCCTACTCCTCCGCGTAGAAGACGGCCCAGCCGTAGCCGTGCTCGAACCCCTTACGGATGCCCCGGCGAAGTGCTAACTCGTAGTAGGGGAGGGCAGCCTCCTTAAGGTCAACCCGGTAGGCCTCCGAACGTTTGTATTGCTCGAGTGCCTCCGCCCCGGCCGATCCCACCCTACTAGCAAGCTCGGCCTTCTCCCGCTCCGCCTCGGCCAACCTCCGCTCTGCCTCGGCCATCTGCTTCTCCGCCTCGGCCCGATCAGCCTCGGCCTCCAGCCGAAGACGCGTGGCTTCCTCCGCTCGGTCTAATAGCTCGGCGCGCTCGACCTCCCACTGGCCATCTCGCTCGGCGCGGGCCACGCGCTCCTCCTCCAGAAGCTTGCTCTTCCTCTCAAACGATCTGCGGGCCCGAGCCAGTTGCTCGGTCAGTGTCCGAGCCTCCGCCTGGCTCACCGTCGCCAGCTCTCTAACCGAGGAGAGCTCCCGTCGAAGCCCATCACGCTCCTCGGTGAGCCGAGCTACCTTCCCGTCGGACGCGCCAAGGGTCCAGACAAGGTTCGCTCGTTCTGACTCCGACCGAGCGTAAGCTTCAGCCAGAGAGGCCCCCATCTGGGCCAGGACGAGGCCACCCTCCATAACCATCTCAAGGGCCACGGGTGGGGAGCGTTGCTTGTCTCCTCCCCTCACCACCTTCGTAGCTATGCTACGACACTTCTGGTACAGAGGGTCCCGGATGCCCAGCCTCTCCAAAGCAGCTGGAATAGGGGCCCCCCCTCCGAGCGGCATCCCCTCGGGAGCCCCGCCGGCGGGCCCGGATTGAGCCGCTGCTCCATCCGCCCCTCTTGCCTCGGCCGATTGGGGCTGCGTCGCCTCTCCCCGCGACCCCCCGACCCCAACCGGCTCGACCTCGACGTCGCCACCCGGAGCGCCGCCTGCCTCGCTCGACGCTCCAGTCTCGGCCGCGGTCCTGGAGTCGCCCGCTTCAGCCCCGGCCTCCTCGGCTCCTGCAGAGGGGAGAGCCGGGCCCACACCGCCGCCAACCGCAGAAATGGCCATGGCCTCCTCGGCCCCCTCTTGCTCGGCGGATGGGAGAGCCGGCCTAATAGGGTCGGCCCTGTCACGCTCAGCAGAGGGGAGAGCCGAGCCAGAGCCACCTTCGACTGCGGGGACGGCCCCGGCCTTCTTGGCCCGCTTCTTGGCTTTCGCGGCGTCCCGTAGCATCCTCTCCACGGGATCCTTGCGCTTGGACCCCCGCGGCCTGGAAGACCCTTCCCGGGCCACCCCCTTGCCCTCATCTCGGGCTCGGGAACGACCCTCGGGAGCTCGCGACTCAACGGCAGCCGAGTCGTCGCCCAGATCGATTACTTCCCGTTCGGTCATATGCTCCTCCTCCGCAGCCGGCCGCCTGGTGTCTGCGCAAAAGAAGACATGGTCAGGAAAAGAAAAATGGCTCCATCATCCGAAGAGAAAGCTGATTCATGGTGCCCGTACCTGCCGGCCGTAGCCGCTGGAGAAGGTATCGCTCGATGTTCTCCGGGGTCACCAGCTCCTCCATGGACTGACGATGCTTCAGCAGAATGGCCGCGCACTTCTCCACATCCGGAGAGAACTCATCTTGCCTCGGAGGGATGTTCGGGTAAAAGTTGGGGATCACGGGACACCTCCAAGACTCCTCCACCGAACAAATAACCACCCAGAAGAACTGAGTCTTCCACCCCTTGTGGGAAGAGTCCTTCACGGCTAAGGAGACACAGCTCTTGTTTCGCCTCGTCTGGACGAAATAGAAGCCCTTCCCAGCCGAGGAATGCTCCTTCAACTCAAAAAAGTAAGGGAAGAGGTCCAAGGAAAGAGGAACCCCGCACTGGAGGCAGAGGATGCGGAAAGCGGAGAGAAGAAGATAAGAGTTGGCTACCAACTGTATGGGAGCCAACAGGAAGAAATTGAGAAGGTCAAGAACAAAACGGTCGAAGGGAAGACGGAACTCACCCTTCCACAACAGAAGGAAGGAGCAGAAATGGCCCGTACGAGAATCCAAGCTCATCTCGTTTGGGGTAGCCGCGGCGAAGTAGTACTGCCAGGGCAGGTGAAACTGGTGCTCCAGCCGCTTCACCTCCGCCTCCCCCAGCTCGCTGCAGTTCGGAGCCGGCGGTATCACCGCCACCCTCGCCTCAGGCTCCCCCTCCAACTCCTCGACCTCCGGACGCTGGTCCGCCATGAAATCTGAAGAGGAAGGCTCCCAAGACTCCGAAGACTCTGGAGGAAGGGGAAGCTGTCAGACCGCCTCCGCGGTTATCTCCGCCAACTCTGCGAACGCCGCTGCGAGTCTCTGCTCTTCCGCCGTATCCCCACGGTGCATCAGAGAGCCCCGAAAGCAAGTACGAAGGAGAGCAAAACCCTAAAACGGAGGGAGTATGGAACGACAGCAAGCGCACAACGCTTATATCCCCTCGCGGAAGGCGGCGCGTCATTCCGACCTCCGAGAAAGGGGGGCCCCTTCGTTTCAAATCCGTCAGGATTATCATTATTACGGGCCTAGGTGACCACGACATGTGGCTTCTTAACACCGCCAGATCTCCACCCACCCGAGCCACGCTGGTCCAAAACCCCAACGGCTACTCTTCCGAGCCTGCCAAGGCTCGGGAGTAGGAGGGGGACAAGTGGAGAGGGGGATTTCTGTAGCCCATCTAAGAGCGGCCGAATTAGGTCCAGCGAGACCAAACGAGGCCCAGCTCATCTAAGTGACCGCCACGCAGGGCCCACTTAACATAAAAGCCCAATAAGTTCACTCGGGATCAAGCCCTTCCTAGGCGGCCATTAGGCTCGGAAGGCCGAGCGTCGGTCCGGTCGGAGGAAGACCCACGCCCGACCTATCCCCCTCGCCGGGATAAGGGCTGGCGCCCACTCCGACCGAACCTCACCCGAGCTATGCCTATCGCCCGGGACAAGGCTGGCACTCTTCACGCTTGGGTCGACCGACGGTTGCTTATCCACGCTGCCATTGAGAACCCTTTCTGAGCAGGAGTTTACGAGGATAAGGGGGCCCACAAATCCTCAAGGCTATAAAGAGCCCACGATGAGGATGTAAAGAGCCCACGTCGAGGACGTAACCCCCGCCTGAAACTCCTCAGCTTACGGGACTCATAAGGCTGGCGCACTATTTAAACCTGCGACTCCCTCCAACGAAAGGTAAGGCCAACACACGCCTAAAACTCCCTGAGCAGGAACCACTTCACCACCTTGGTGGAGAGGGATCTCGTGCATCTCCTTCTTCCTCCCTTCATAGCTTCCACCACTGCTCTACTGACTTAGGCATCGGAGGGTTTTCCCCAGGAAACCATCCCTGGGCCCCCTGATCCGTTTCCCTTCCTTACAGTTCACTATTCGGTGATCATCTCCTCCAGCTCAGGACCAGCACGAGATCGCCCCTCTTCGATATTCATTAAGTCAGTCCCTCCTACTCTCCCGTGTCAACTATACGGTTGTCTTCGTCTTCTTTTCCTATGTTCCCCCTATCTTTCACATGTTGTGACCTAATAAATCCCTTAGTTTACTGGCACCTTAGATAACTCGGATTCAATAAGTCTTCCTCAATAAAAATACAATCTTCTATTTTTCACTTTTGATCCCCTTTTGTCATCCCATGCTTGATGGATATTGGTTTCTGTAGAAGAAGATAGTGACATGCAATCCATCATGACTAATGAGAACAATGCTCTATAATTTGAGCTATACGTTTATGTACACAGTACACTTTTCATCACAAGCATGTTCGGCTTTTAATGCATGTTATATTGTTATTTAAAATATAGATGCATTGCATTAAGATTTATAATTTATTAACCAGACAACAATGCTTACATAATTAAATGAGATATCTCTATAGTTAATAGCAATATCATTGGATATATGTAGAAAATTAGAAAAAACTAAAAAAATTAATTGCCTCAAAATTAAGGCACTCGCTTTGCTGCTTAGGCAGTCTGCCTAAACAGTAAGGGGTACAACCAACTTGCTCTGCCTAGGAGTTTTTAAATCACTATTTCCAACTTGTACATTCAAATGTATGGGGCCCTTTCCCTATTGCTTCTATGGATGGCCATCAATATTTGCTTACTTTTATTGACGATTATTCTCGCTATTGATGGCTCTACCTTATGAAATCTCGTGAGGAGGTACCTCCTTGTCCAAGTGTTTTGTAAGATGGTGGAAAATCAATACTACAAGACGGTTAAGGTCTTCAAATCTAATAATGCTCAAGAATGTTTCGAGAGAAATCTCAACATTTTTATGGCGGATGCCGGCATCATTCATGAATCCTCTTGTGCCTACACACTGCAACAAAATGGTGTCACCTAGAGGAAGAATTGGCATCTCTTAGAAATCTTTCAGGCTCTTCTCCTGCATCATGAGCTTCCCAAAAAAAAATTGGGGTGCAATTGTTCTTACTACCTCCTACATCATCAATCGCATGCAATCTCAAACCTTAGGCAAATGAGTACCTGTTTAACGCAGAAAATTTTTTTTAAGAAGTTCATTTGTTGAACATGAATGCACATTTATAGCTATTTAAATAGCATGCGCATTTTTAATTCCACGAATTTGGTTTATCAGACGATTTAGGGTTCGAATACTGGACATCTCCCCAACGACCGAAGTTCGTGTTTATTTACATCGACGTAAAGTTCGAATACCCTTGATTAGCTACCAAAGAAGTCCTCGACCTTCACAATATCAGTCGTGATATTGAGGGAGTATTTGCGATTGGAAGAGCAAACACCCTTGAAGAGATAAGGGATCTTATGCCATAGTGAAGGTATACAAGTGACTTGGTCTGGATAGGTTAGGACTGACCTTTAGGGCTTGGGCAGCCCAAACGTTTGAATTTAGTTGAATTGGAATCCCCTCTCATAACTTGGTGTTGTTCAAGGGTTTGATTGCAATTTGGCGAGAGCAAGAGTATATTTGTAACTTAGTGGAGGTTTTAGGTTTAGTTGCAACTTCATAATGAGAGGGATTTGGTGAGGTTGCAGTTTAGTACTGGCTGGGATTTAGGTTGCCATGTGGTATTGACGAGGGTTTATCTACAATTTGGCACTAGCAAGAGTTTATTGACAGTTTGACACTGGCAGTTTGACACTAGAGAGGGTTTATTGACGATTTGACACTGGCGAGGGTTTTTTGGCAACCCAGGCATTGACTTTTGTCCCAAGCAATAGCTCGGTAGTTTGGGGGTTTATCTCTGTCAATTTGTCAGGCCGTCGTCGGGGACTCGACTCCGAGCTACTGCCGCCAAACTGCTAGCCAGCCAAGGTGATCAGTATCGGACCGTTGTGTGAGCACATTGAACCCCTTTGTCAGAAGATGGAATACATATGCAAGCCAACCCATGCAAGAGGGGCATTTACACAATTACAAAAAAACTCCAATTTTCTTTGTAACTCTGGACAATTCTTGAAAATACAGAATATTTCGGCCCATACTGGACTTTACAAGATCTCTCTCGACAAATTGTAGACTTTTACATGACTTTCCTACAAAAATGCAGAGTATCTCTACAATTTTCCAAAGTTGTAGGACATTTCTACAATTACATAATTTTACAAGGTATTTCTTGCAAACTCAGGGGTATTTTCATAATTTCTAATTGACTCTGAGAATCACATAGATTTTCCCAGGAAAAATACATACAAATTACATCAATGGAGGCCCAATTGCCCAAGCGTTGTTACAAGGGCATTTTTGTAACATGCCCTCGCTTAAGGGGCGAGAGAGTCAAAAGAGAAATCTCCAAACGCTCCAAGGGTTGCTCTCGCGCTTGTATCTCCACCTATTTATCTCGTTGTTCTCTCCTCTTTTTTTCTCCTCTTTAAGACCTCCTTGGGGGTTTTTATAAGGGATGAGGAAGGGGCCACCCCGGACCAGGTGTAGATCCTTGGCGGCTCACCCGGACCGGGTGGGTGCCGCGAAGGCCCCACCTGGACCCGATGGGGTGGCGACGCACCCACCCAAACCAGGTGCATGCCGCGGGGGCCCCACTGGACCGATAGGGTGGCGGACCACCCACTCAGACCGGGTGGGTGCCGCGAAGGCCCCACTCGAACCGGGTGTTCCGGGGCTTCACCCAGTCTGAGGTGGCCGGACGCGGCTGGGAGAGGGGTGGCCCTATAAAAGCCCCCCCCCCCACCCATTTTTTTATTCCTTGGTGTTTTTCTCGTGTTTCGGCCACATGGAGGAGAGAGCAACGCTTTGAGATGCTTTGTGCTTCGTCTTCTTGACTTCTTCCACGCTGCTTCTTTGCCGAAGAGGGCTCCGCACTTCAGGGATTGCTTCTGCTCCTAGCTCGACCACTCCATAAGTGTGATGGGACACCACTTTGATTGTCTGCTTGCTGTGAACTCATATTTTTGTATGCCGTAAATACGGTGAGGGTTCCCGAGACTCGTATTGGACCCCGTTCTCCCGGTGATTTCGACTTTGTGCCATATTTTAATCTCCAGGGGATTGATTTACTTTTTATCTTCTCTCAATTGATTCGAGAAAATCACGGGTCCAACTGTACCCTTCTTGATTCTACATCCTTCTACACCACTCTTCTCCTTGCCTCGTCGTGTCTTTGGTTGTTTGTGCTTTACTCACGTTCTCACTCCCGAGGCTACCAAACTTGGTCCTCAGGCTGTTCATGGCATCTTCTTCACTGCTCTCCTACTCAAAGAGGGTACAAATATTTTGACCCTAAAATTGTGAGAAAGTACATCTTGAAAGATGTTACATTTTTTTAGTTTGAATCTATCTTCTCTCAATCTTCTTCCTAAAGGGAGAACCCTCTTGGTGTCTCTTGTTCTCTCTTTCCTTTACTCCATCCTTTCTTTTACTAATGGCCACCATGATTCCATTCCTACATCTCTTCTACTGGTTGGTACTACTAACAGTGTGGTAGTGCAAGAACCCCGTACCTACTCTCAAGGTACATGGCATAAGAGACAGCCTCCTACAGATCAGCCACTCTAAGAGTCTACTACACCTTTGGGTCATTCCGATGTTCTTCTTCCTACTCCCTCACAAGGCGATCATCCTTATGATCTTGTCCTTCCTATTGCTCTTCAGAAGGATTCACTCTCTTGTCCTCTCCACCCCATTTCTGACTGTGTTTGCTACTGACGGCTTTCTCCCTCTTAGTTTTCCTTTCTCTCTGTCATTTCCTCCTATCATATTCCCACCTCATTTGTAGAGGCTGTGTAAGATCCTAAGTGAGTTCAGGCAATGGGTAAGGAAATGGCAGGTCTTTATAAAAATAGCACGTGAGAATTGGTGGATCTACTTGATGGACAAAGTATTTGTTGGCTCCAAGTGGGGACTATACCATGAAGGATAACTCTAATGCCACTGTGTTGTGGTACAAAGCCCGACTGGTGGCCAAGGGGTTTACCCTATGGTGTAGATTAGTCTAAAACTTTTATCCCAGTTGCCAAGTTCAAGTCTGTAAGAGTGCTCCTTTCCTTGGCAGTGCAATTCTCTTGGGATCTTTTCCAGCTTGATGTAAAAAATGCCTTTTTGAATGATGACCTGCAGGAAAGGGTTTACATGCAACCGCCTCGAAGAATTGATGTAAGGGGGAGAGTATGCAAGATGAGGAAGGCACTCCATGACCTCAAACAATCATTGTGGGCCTTGTTTGATAGGTTCTGAAGGGCTACGATCAGATTTGGCCATATACAGGGCAACTCTAATCACACATTGTTCACAATATAGAAGTATGGTAAAGTTGTTTTGCTACTTGTGTATGTTAATGGCAGGATAATTACAAGAGACAATAAGAATGAAATCAACTTAAGCACTGCCTAGCTCAAGAATTTGAAACCAAAGATCTGAGAGAGTTAAAATACTTCCTTGGTATCAAGGTGGAGCGATCCCAAAAAGGGATATATATATATATTTGCCAGTGGAAACATGTACTTGAATTGCTGAAAGAAACTGGTAAACTGGGGTATAAGCCACCGTGCACACACATAGAAGTTAATCATGGAGTGTGTATCTTAGAGGATGCTGCTTTATCTGAAGATAATAAAGGATATGCAAGTTGAAGAAGGCTTTCTATGGCATGAAATAATCACCACCGTTCTCGTTTGATAGGTTCAGAAGGGCTATGATCAGATCTGGCTATATACAGGGCAACTATGATTATACATTGTTCACAAAATGGAACGATGGTAAAGTTGTTTTGCTACTTGTGCATGCTGACATAATAATTATAGGAGACAGCAAGGATGAAATCAACAAACTTAAGCACGCGCCTAACTCAAGAATTTGAAATCAAAGATCTAGGAGATCTAAAAAATACTTCCTTGGGATCGAGGTGGCCCGGTCCCATAAGGGTACAAGTATTTGCTAGAGGAAATATGCATTTGACTTGCTTAAAAAAACTGGTAAATTGGGGTGTAAGCTGGCATACACCCCCATTGAAGTTAATCATGAATTGTGTAACTCAGAGGGTGTTGCTTTATCTGAAGATGAAATAGGAAAATACCAACATCTAGTTGATAGAATACTTTATCTTGGTCTCACACGACCATATTTGGCATATGCAGTTAGTGTTGTTAGTCAATTCATGCATGCTCCTAAAGTGCCACATATGAAGGCTATTGAGTGCATTTTGACGTATATCAAGTCTTGTCCTGGCAAAGGCATCCTCTAGAGCAAGGCATTTGAATGTTGAAAGTTTTTCGGATGCTGATTGAGCTGGCTGGATCATGTGATGATAGGAGGTCTACGACAGGCTATCGTGTGTTCCTTGGTGGGAATCTAATGGCCTAGAGGAGCAAAAAACAAACTGTCTATACTAGATCAAGCATTGAGGCTGAATATAGAGCTATGGCTCATGGTGTTACAGGGTGGTTGTGGTTATAACTTTTCTTGCAGGATCTTGGGGTTCAAATTCAAGGCAGCCTACATCACCAACAACCCTGATCAGCATGATAGAACCAAACATATAGTAATTGATCGTCACTTTATCAGGGAGAAGTTGGAACCAGCAAAAATTTACCTGCCATATATTAGATCCCAAGATCAGGTTGCATATATCTTTACCAAGGGGGAAGACGGTTGCTCAATTTCTCTCCAGTTTAGGCAAGCTGAACATGCATGATATTTATGCTCAACTTGAGGGAGAGTGTACAAAATAGCACTCAAATAGGCATGGATGCCAGTTTCGGACCGAAACGATCCGAAACCTACCGGCCAAAACCAGACGAAATCGAAACTCCTTCAGTTGGCAAAAAGTAATATTTTATTTAGTTTCGGTTTCGGACCCGGACCCAGACCCGGACGAAACCGACACCGAAACCAAAACTGCCTTCTTTGCAAACAGGGGCATTCTTGTCTTTGTTTTATTCCCTTTGTATTTGTTTACTTTATTAGGTCTAGTATTATTAGTTTTTCCCCTTTCCTTAAGGGGTATTTATGTCATGCAATTGTTTATGTATTGACCTAATATAAAAAACCAAGGGTGGGGTCTACGGCTATGCTATTGGAGCCACAAGTTCCTCTCAAGCTCCTTCCTTCATCTCTGAACTTTCCTTGTTTCTTCTCTTCCTTCTCTCAATTTACTCCAATAATGTTTGTTCTTGCTTGGATGCATTATAATTTAGTTTTCCATCATGCATGAATGCTCAATCACTATCTAGAGCTGTCTCTTCCATGACTTGCATCTCATTGCTACACTTGTTCTTCTTAGTTCTTCTAAGATAACCTAGACTGCTTCTTAGACACTACTTTTCCCCTCTCCTTGAGCAAAGAACGTCACATAAACTTTGTTACCAACTGACACACCTCTTAATTCTCTAGTTCAATGTGTCAAGACTCTTGTTCCTATATTTTAATTTCGCAAATATAATTTACACCAAGAATTAACCATATTTCTAGGGTTCCAACAATATATAGCCTTCTGACAGTGGTCCCTTGGGGTTTGGATAAGCACTTTGTGGGTAACTGCAAGCATGGTTGTCAAGGCATCCAAGGCGACCAAGGAGGTGACCCACCGCCTTACTACTTAGGCGACAAGGCGAGGACCTAGGCGAAGCTTAGTTTATATAACTAAGTACATTTCAAGAGAGCTACTACTATACATTTTCTAAATATAGTTCTATCTTTAGTTAATAGAAAATTTGATATTCACAAATCTTCGACATATACCTATATTTTAAAAAGCAAAAGCAAAAGCAAAATAAATGTCAAACAATAACAAATTAATCACAAAGCTTATGAAGTTAGAATCTCATTCTAACTTGGGTTATGGCCTTTTTCAGGAAAGAAGGGCAAGCATCATCTCATGACATCTATGCACACCTTTCACATAAAAACACCCGTGTTGGAGAGCGGAGCTTGAACTCTCCAATGCCCGTCGTCACGCCACCTCGGATCGACCTGCACGGTCACCTTGCAAGGGTCAAGGGAGCAGCGCCCCTTGTAGGGGGGAAGGTTTCCGGAGGGCAGAGTCCCACGTAAGATAAATTTCTTATTAAGGGGTGGTTTTTGGGGGGCAAACCTCAAAACAAGGAGTGGATACCATGCTAAGGCAGACTAGGTGGGCCCAAGGTGGCCTATATGCACCAAGGCAGCCAGATGAGTGCCTTAATGAGCTGCTCACCTAGGCGCCTGGTCGCCTTGGGCACTATGGAGTGCCTTGTCGCCTAGGCGTCTCCTTGAAAACAATGACTGCAAGGTTACAGTATCAAATCCCACCAGGGGACATAAATGCAAGGCGGGTACCAACATGGGTTCACATGGGTTCCGACCTCAGAGAGTTCCAGGGGGGCGGCCCAAGACACGTTCCGCCTGCCTGCAGCTCAGACTACCGATGATTCAGGCTTGATCCTAGGGGTGTGTCTGTTTACACTTGGTATTCAGGGGGGGGGGACTTCTTAAATTCATAGCAATTCAGTTTAGTGTTGCCACATCAGAAGAAAAGATAAGAGACGGATGCTGATATGTTTGAGTAAGACTGAAAATTTGTCAGCACATGCCTTGATTGGCAGTTTGCATTTGTCACAGCAGTCATACGTTTAAGCATCCCACGTGCGATTACACAATCTGCCTCTGCAATGTTTGAGATCATAACCTGAAAAACATGAAAAATCTTGGATCCTTTTTGGTAACTTGTGTATGAACATACAGATACTCAAAATTGACAGAAGGAAAAACTGAAGGTTACCTCTTGAGGATTTCTGATAGTTGATTCCTGAACAGAAGGATCTGCCACACCAGATGACAAATCAAAAATCCTCTCTCCTTTCCCTCGATCAGAATATATCTCAAACATTGACAGATAATATGACCTGTGTCTCGAAGAATTAGATAGTCTATAACCTTGGAGTGCAACATCTAAAATTTTAAACAGAAAATGAAGATAACGATTATCTTCCCAATAAACACAAATTTTCATTATACTTGCCCCACTTTTTGACACATTTCAAATTACGATAATGACTCTATAATTAAACATTTTAAGCAATGAATGTATTCCAATTGGTTGCAAGGAATTTCTGGAGCCTACTTAATATAGTCCAAAGAATGGTTTCCTAGGAACGGATTTTCAACTAGCAGTTTAAGGATAGAAATGAACTATAGTGAAATATGAGCGATGAAGCAGAGAAAGAATGAATCACTACTCCTTAAAAGAGTAAATAATTTCTCCATATGATTACACCAGAACAATTTTTCAACGTTCAAAATACACCAGAAACTTAAATTAAGCCTAATTCAAAATGATTGAAAGTAGAAAGGGATAAAGATCAAATCCACATGTTAATTGATCAGAAAAAAAAATTGTAGAGCTCCTCATTGGATGGATTCTAATTTTCAAGGCATCAGAAAGAAAGGTGCTACACAAATTCTCAGGGATTTTGAAGTAAAAGCGAAAAGGCTTCATCAGGAAAAGAGTTGATGCTGAAAGCCCATTAGTAAAACATTGTGAATCTTTAGACAATACGTCTCAGAAAATTAACAATGAATGAAAATGGCATAGCACTTTGAAAAACTTGAGCACAACACAAGAGACAACGAAGTAAAGAGAAAATACTAAAAAAAGATCTCTAGACTTTTGTAAATGCTCTTAGAAGACACCTACTTTTCAAAATTATGTGGGCACTTGCTTTAGCTTTCATATCTAAAGGACACCAGATACTCAGACTTTTAACACAATAAAACACCTGAGATTCTTTCTATGCTTCTCTTTTCCAATCTTAATACAAAAGGCCCATACATCATGTACAACGCCATATGAATACTTATTGCCTAATTAACATTATTGGTTTGGCAAATAAATGGCATCTTATAATCATTTGGCAAAAGGCAGCAATTTATTTCTTGTAGTTATTGGACAAATATAGTCTTCTATAATTTTCTTTTATGGCCAGAGGTTAACATAGAGAAGATGAGTTCAGACCCTTCCAGACATGACAACCAAAAAGAGTGCACTTCTGAGATATTCTGAAAATCCAGTGCTCTTAGTAGCAATTATGCAAGTTCAAAAAATACATGCTTTATATAAGCATCTCGTAAAGAGAATCAGATAAGAATACATCAAAGTGAGGATAAACAAGTTAATTGATATTGATGTAAAACAGAAAAAATACCTCAACTTATGAGGATCAACAGTCACATTCTCATGGCAGAAAATCCGCTCAAGTGCCAGGTGCACAATACCAGGCTCCTGTGGAGAACCAAACATTGTGTGTGTCTTTCCAGATCCAGTAGGCCCCATCGCAGCCAAGAGCCCACTCTTTCCTTGGAGGAATTCCACAACTAAAGGCTCCAACACCCTCTGGTAAACATCATTCTGTAGAAAAGTTGGAAACCAAATGAAAGTAAAACCTAGTATGCATGTGATGCTTCAGGAATGCTGAAGGAAACACTTCCTTTATGGTATAGCCTCCACATGTAACATGAAACATCCAACAAAAGCTTTCAATTTCCGTTAACCCTAACCATTTCTGAGACTACTTTTCCTCTCTTTTTTTTTGAGGAGGGGGGAGACTCAGCAATGCAATATTCTCTGCAATCTAAATGATTGCTCATGGAGTAATACTTGCTGCACACCATGGTGTGCAACACTGCTTAGTCATCCTGCATACCCCTCTTTTCATTGCTTCATCTAGTGCGACAAGATGGCGATGTGACCCACCAACAAATCCATGTGATCTGTCAGACAAGACAAAGAAACCCATGCCCATTTCAGAAGAATGAATTCTTTTCCCACAAGAACATTTTGGAGGAAAGAAATATACCTATTTGGATTGAAAAGTAGGCAATAGGAATGACATATACCAGTTTGGAAGGAAATATACATGATTGGAAAGATATATGTGTGTGTGTTAGGAACAATATAAATCTGTTAGGAATGAAATATACATGTTTAGAATAAAAATAGACACAGTTGGAATGAAATAATATATTTCATCCCCAATGTATACATTTTGTTCCTAACATGTATACTTCATTCCAAATATGTATATTTCATTTCAAACATAAAATATATGTAGATTTCATCCCTAACATGCATTTTTCATTCCTAATGTGTATATTTCATTCCAAACATGTATATCATGTTCTTAACGAGTATATATTTTGTTCCAAACATGTATATTTCATTGCTGAAACATTTTTTCCCATTCCAAACATGTATATTTCATTCAAAACAGGTATGTCACTCTTATTGCCTATTTTTCATTCCAAACAGGTATATTTGATTCCTTCAACAATCAACACAGTGATTGATTTCTTCGTCATTTCTAACATATCATATAGGTTTGTGGTGGGTCAAATAGACCATGGTTGTCAAGGAGACCAAGGTGGTGGCCCACAACCATACTACTTAGGCAACAAGGCAAGGTGCCTAGGCCAAGCTTAGTTTCTATAGAGAAGCACACGTCAAGAGGACCACTAATCCACAATTTCAACTATATAAATTCTATCTTCAATTAACACAAAAGAGATACTTACAAATATTGAGCACAAAAAACATACTAAATGACAAACATTATCAAAATAATCTTCAGAAAACAGTGCAACCACTAATCCATGTAGAGGAAGGGTTGTGTGTGTGAGAAATGTCCAAGAGAAACTGGTAAATGAGTCTGATGGTCTCAGGTCAAACTTAATGCAACATGCGTCACTTTTTCAAAAAAGCACTTAAGTTTTATCTAAATACCAAAACATATCCCATATAAGGCAGGTCAGCTTCATGCCAAGGCCAGCTGGCAGGCTCAAGGTGGGGTGGGCACATCAAGGTGGCCCAGGCAAGTGCATTAATGGGCTGCTCACCTAGTTGCCAACTAACCTTGAGTGTTGCCGACACCTTGAAACAATGGCATCGCCATCTCGTCGTGCCACA
Organism: Amorphophallus konjac; assembly: GCA_022559845.1. Taxonomy (NCBI): domain Eukaryota; kingdom Viridiplantae; phylum Streptophyta; class Magnoliopsida; order Alismatales; family Araceae; genus Amorphophallus; species Amorphophallus konjac. Next base: position 241,869,984 of record CM040128.1, read on the forward strand.
TGGACCAATCAAAGGGATTATGCAAGATGACTAAGTATTACTGTACACCATCATGTGCAACAAGTATTACTCTTGCTCAGATCCAGATCCAGCCAAACCTAGATTTCGTCTTCAAGGACCGCCAGGATTGATGTGAAATGCTCAACCCTCTTATGCTTGTTCCATTTTGCAGAAGTTTCTAATTCCTTGAATTGATGGAAGAAGCAATGAAATGAAGCCCAAAGCTGATGTGGCAGCCATTTCTGGTACTGATTTCCAGAGAAAAGTATTCCGGACCCAAAGACCAGGGGTTCTAATTACACTGTTTTTTAAAACCTCTGATCTTATCCTTGAATTTCATCATTTTGCAATTCACCACAACTCTTCAATAGATAAATGAATATTATTTACATTGTGTAATATAGTGCCCTGTGAATCTTGATTTTTAATTTTTTTATTGAAAGTAAGTTTGGCCATTCAGCATGCCAAATTGTATCTGGTTGTATACTCTGAACGTTTTCCCACCTTAGTGGTTCCGTTACCTTTTCTATAAGCAAAGTTTGCATAATTTCATGAAAGAAATAACTTGTGGCATTCTCACCGAATAGCACCAAAGAGAAATTCCACAAGAGAGAGAAGACAGTAACCATGTCTAAGCCTACCTAGACTGTCAAGGATTATAGCACATAAATAGCACAAAACACCCTTTATTTATGTCAAGGTCCATCTTATTTTCGCCTACAAAGGAACGAATTTACAGCCAGAAAACTAGTGCAGTAAATTGCCAAAACAAAAGGTCAAAGCCATATCACGTTTCTAGGAAAAGTAAAATGTTGCCTCAGAAGAATAGTCTCTCTTGCAGGAACTACAATTGATTTCAGTCTTCAGATACTATTTTTCCAGCTGGTTGCAGAAAAATCCTGTAAAATTAATTTGGAAAAGCTTGTTAAAGATAGGTGATTATGAAAATTATCACCTGCTTTCGTCTAATTCAGAGTGAGAAGGAAATATTTCATGTAGCAGGTGCCCTACAACTGAACAAACTGCTCCATTGGTAGTACCACGTCGTTTTCTTCAACTGGCAGGTATGCTCAAATCCAACTCAAAACCAATTGCCTGATAATGGAGAGGCTCAAATCCACTAAAGACCATAGCTCTCCCATTACAGCAGTGGGACGAACTGGCGCATACAACTCAAGACCAACTGGCAGAGAGCGGAGAGGTCCAAATCCATATAAGGACCACACATCGCCCATACACACCTAAGGTAGGACGAACACACTAACATGTATCTCCTCCTCTTCCCCACCCGCTCGTCAAGGACCGGTACAACGAGGAACCTGGAAGGCTGGAACGCGAGACACAAGACACAGGTGGGCCAAAGCAAAATAGAGACAGAAACAGGAAAATGTCCTATCTCACATACGTCCGCTCTGATGCAACCCTTGCCACGAGCACCCACTCTAAATTAAAAAGACCAGAAAGGAAGGTGTCCCCAAGAACAGTATGATGGCGGATGGCCAATAGTTCCAAAATGTACACAAACTATATAAAAGGCAACAAGAAGCGCATGCCTGCTGAGATTCCGGTGGGAAGACGAAGCTGAAACCGTCGAAGACCTCGCTCTTCCCGCGCTTGGAGTCGACTGACGATGGCGGTGGCGTAAGGGTGATCGAGCTCGCGTCGTTCACGAGCAAGCAGCAGGCGGCCTGCTTCTCCCCTCTCCTGCTCTTCCCGACGCCACTAGGAGCCGCGCCGTTCGCCCGCGCCTTCCCGCTGCCCTTGCAGGGTTTCCCGCGGGGTATGGCCTTGACTTCGAGAGGCCGGATCCGGAGGAATACCTTAAGGTTCTCAGAGGACTCGGCGCTGGTCTCCGAGGGTTTGGGCAGCGTTCGGGGGCGCGCGGTGGATTCCGCCTCGACGTGATCGTCTATAGAGAAGGAAAGTATGCAGCCGACGGCGGCAGAGGTAGCAGAGGGCTGGGAGGAGCCGGATGGTTTGTGAAGGCGGGATGCGGGGGTATGCCTGGCTCTGCGTGGAGGGTTCCTGCGGACTGAGAGGGTTCCCCGGGGATTCTCCAGATCCGGAAGCTGTTGCTGCTCCCCGAGATCCTTCTGTTCGCCGTGGTTCTGGTGGCTGTGGAGCTCCATGGCGGACGGGATCCTCTTCACGCCCGGCCCCTCCTGCTCTGGTTCTATCTCCGGGTTGGGGTTCCCCCCCTCCCCGCCCCAACCACTTTCAAAAGTTTCCCTGGGAAGGGTGGGTGGTAAAAGGTCAGTTTATCGACTCTGCGTGGTGAATGAGTTATTTTTGGTTAAATTTGAGGTGAATTGTTTTGAAATTAAATTAAAGTTTTAACTCGAATTGAATTGAATTAAATTAAATTAAATTAAATAATTTTAAGATTAAATCAAAACAAATTAATATGATTGAACTTCATTTGAATCATAATCGACAATACTTACGGGTGGGTTTGCAAATGTAAAAGGCAACTAAAATCCTCTCTAAATATCCCCTGCTTTCTTTTTCACATATCACCCCAGTCTCCCTTATTTATGAATATGGAGTGAGTTAAAAAAGGAGAAATCTTCTATTATTATAGAGACATAAATGTCTTACCTTGCATTTCGTACTATAATTTTATGATTTCTTCGTTGAAAATATAGATCTGTCGTCTCGAGAAAACTTATAATTAATGAGCGATACGTCAAAAAGAATATTTGGTACTGTAGTGGCAGGAAAATAGTTTCTAGGCCACGTACCACCTTCTCTATTTATTTGTTGGGAGAATCGTCTCACGCCCGTGGATGCCTGCACACACCAAGAAACTAGAAGGGCGTCAGAAGGAGTTCCGGATGTTACCCAGGGGACAACCCTCCGATGCTTAAGTCAGTAAGGGATTTAATGAGCGACAGAGAAGAGCAGAGTAAGAGAGAAGTAGAAGCCGCAATAGTTGATCCAGGAGGCGTGTGGATCCTCTGCACGCGTGCTCGCCGCTCCCAGTGGGTTCTCGGAGAGTGCTCGCTGGGTGGTAAGGCCGTGCAGGAGGGAGTAGCTCTCTGGACGCAGTAGATGACCTCTCTGTCGTAGTTGCGGAACGAGTTGCTCTCTTCTATGTAGGGAGCTCCGGTGGCAGAAGTATCCGACGTATCTCCTCTTGTGTAGTAGTTTGGGGTCTAGTAGAAGAATCTACCCTGCCCTTCTCTTCCGTCAATGTCCCTTTTATATGGGTTGTCCTGGAGCGAGGGCCTCATCCCTTGATAGGGAATGGTTCGTTTAGTTGGAGTAACGTTCCTCCGCTATGGTGGCGGGAGTTTCCAGTTGGAGGGCGATAGCCCCGGCGTCGGCCGTTCCCTGGGCGAGTCTTACGGCACCCATGGCGCGTGCTCGCCCGTTACGGGGTCAAGGCGGGCATCGTGGGGGCAACGGTCGGTCGTCGAAGTGTCCTCCGGCGAGAACTGCGCTTGGGCTGGCCTTCTTGGCGTCGTGGAATCTGATGCTCCTTTGGGCCGGTAATCCTCTTACTGGGTTGGGCGTGCATGTTCGCCCCTTGTGTGGGCTCAGTGCTTCCGAACCTTAATGGGCCGCTCGCGTTTGGGCCGTTTCTGGGTCAAACCAGATTTACCATTCTCACTCTCCCCCTACTCTTAGTTGCCGAGCACTCGCAGGGGACTGAGAGTAGCCCAAGAGAGGGTTCTTATGGAGGGTGTGATCCGAAGACGATTTCCTCGTACGGCGGGAGTTGGTGGCTTCGAGGCCTGCTTGGCGCGCAAGGTGCCTCTGGCGGTGGCAAAAGCCACGCTGGCAATGATAACGTCGGGTCTTGTCTTGTTTTAGGGATATGGGCTCAGAACGGTCGTCTGGCCTCGGTAGCCGTACCGCCGTAGTAGCAGGCGTCCCTTCGCCTGACTCTCAGGGGGCAACCGTCAGATTGTAGTGGGCGGTTTATAAGGAGTGTTGTGGGACTTTTCGAGAACCATACCCACATCTCGCTGGTCATCGCGCTTCATCGTAGGCTTCTTCCTCCCTTTGCCTGGTGAGGATCCTTCTTTCTCGGTTCCTTTTTTCTGCAGTAGTGATCCCTCCACGCAGGGGAGCTCTTAGTGTCGAGTCTTCCTCTTTGGAGGAGGTGCCTCAGAGCCGGGGCGGTGTGCCGAGCACCTCAGGTGCGGGCACTAGTCGGCCTGACTCCCAGCCCTTAGTGGCCTATAGGGTATTTCAGGGTTTGCGGGAGACCTTCCATATTCCCCCTGAGTACGATATCATCTTTCCTGCTGTGGGAGACGACCTAACGAGTCACCCTACCGGCGGGATCATGATCCCGGTGGCATCCTTCCAGGCGGGTTTTCGTATTCCGGTTCACCCTTTCATTTCGGCCGTCCTCCATCATTACGGGCGGAGCCCTGGGAGTATAACTCTCAATTCTTATAGCATTCTCTGCGGGTTTGTCTATGCTTGCCGTAGAGCGTCGGTGGTGCCGAGTGTCGACTTGTTCCGACAGTTTTTCCTCCTCCAGAGTTGCCCGTCCGACACTTATTTTGCCTATTTCAAGGCTCGGTCCAATAACCACTTTATCTCTGTCTCCCGTACCGCGTCCAACCGTAAGAGATGGGCGGAGCAGTATGTATATCTGATCAAGTCGAAGGACTGGGAGAGAGCCTCCGATGGTTGGATGTGGGGCGGCTTTCCTCGCCCATGGCGCGATACGATGCCTCCCCTCAACGCCGAGGGGCGTCGGGATCTGAAAGTGGTTTCCTGGTACCTCTTAGTCGATGCAGACCACGTCTTGACTTCGGCGCTACTTCGAGAGCTGGAGTTGTGTCCCTCGTTGCCGTAGGGTACTGGTCTTGTCTCCCCGTAGGGATGCGGCAGTAGTGGCTGATGTCATACTAACTTCGTCTTTGCATTTTCAGGGGCGACTGAAGTGTTGCGTTGGACCCCTGAGACCGTCCGGCTGCCGCGGCTTTCTCCTCGTCCCGTGGATCACGTTGCTCCGAGGACCGGACAGGTGTCGGTCGTCGCCCCCCCAGCCCAGGTTGCTTTTGCCCTGGGCAGGTTGCAGTATCCGGCCCCTGTGGGTATTCCTCTAGCGCGTTCGCCCGAGGCGTCGGTTGCCAGTGAAGGGCCTAGTTCCCGGGCGGAGTCTCTCCGAAGCCGCTCCCAGCGTATCCAGAGAGGAGTCTGCCATGGCTAGCAGTGGTCAGACTTATCTGACCGAGGATGAGTTGGCGGAGATTGATAGTCGCCGTCGGTCGAGGAAGAGGGGGAGGGATTCGACTCTAGCCAGGAGCCGGGTCCCACCTTCGCCTGGGGTGCCTCCCCCCAGTGTTCGCTTGCCGCTGTCGCTGGCAGTGCCGGCAGCTGCTACCCTTGCGCCCACCTCCGGTAACCGAGGGCGCGAAAGGGGCAAGGCCCCTGCTATTGCTGAGGTCGACCCTCCTCCTCCACAGAGGGCCCCTCCGAGCGGTCAGTCCTCGCCTCCGCGCGGTCAGTTCTCGCGGCATGAGGACTTACCGACGGGGGTGCCCGGTATCCCGGGCGTCGTCGACCTCATGATGCGTAGTGCTCGCTGGCATGAGCACGTCGGGGAGCTGGGTCCTAGTGATGCGGACGAGTTGATGGCTGTCACCGTGAAAAGCGTGTGCCTGGTTACTAGCACCTTCGGGTTGTGGAGGCACCGCTTCCTGGATGCTGTGCGCGAGCTGGAGACCTGTCGGGCCCGTCAAGCAGGGGCCGAAGGGTGCTTGAAGGAGTCCGAGGCTGCGAATGTCAGACTCCAAGAGCAGTTGTCTCAGTTGGAGTTGGTCCTAACGGGCATGGAGTGCGACCGGGACTCCTTCCTGGCGCGGGCTGACGCGGCGGGCGAGAGAGCGGCCAAGCAGGAGGCGGAGACCCGAGCCATGGAGATCTGCTGCCAGGAGATCGAGGCAGAGCTTGCCAGGGCGCGCATGTCCCTGTCCTCGGCGGGTGATGAGGCTGTGGAGGCCTTTTGCTCCTCCTCGGCTTACCCAGCCGAGCTGACGGAGGCGGCCCTGAAGTATTACGGGCCGACACGTGACCGCGGCTTTTGGCAGGGCTGGAGTGCTACCGTGAAGGCCACAGCATGGCACTTTGACCTTGTGGCCCCCGTCCTCCCTCCTCCTTCAGATCCCTACGGCTCGGGGGCCGAGGACGAAGAAGAGGGACCTGACCCCGTAGAGGCGGGCGTCGAGCAGTCGGTGTCGAGCACGGGCGAGCGAGCGCCCGTCGATGCTGTCGTGGTGGACTTGAGTGACGAGCCACCTCCTCCTGGTGCTGCTGATGCGCGTGCGCCTACTGAGCCTAGGGCACGTGATGATGTAACCGGGGCAAATCCTTGAGAGGATGCCCCTAGTTGTCTTTTCCTTTCTTTTTTTCTGCCCTTTCCAAGGCAGTAGCATCTTTTTGTAATTTCTCTTTTTTTAGAAACAGAAGCCTTTCCTTTTTATCTACAAATCTTGAGATTTTTTCCGTGTATATCCCACTTCCTGAACCGTCGCAAGATCCTCTGGGGATACGAATTGGCGTCCTTGATGAGGGCTTCTGAAGGAGCGCGACTTTCGGGATCCGTCGCTTCGATTTCCACGGATTCGATTGAGGCGGTGAGAGTCCTCATACTCTTGGGGACTTCGCTTATCTTATAAATGGTGACTTCCAGCGATCAGCTTCTGCGATAGAGAGCCTTCGTGGTTTGCCTTCTTAGAGAATGTCCTCAGGAGAGTCTGGTACTTCGTCAGATGATGAATTTTTGCAGGTTCGTCGTCGACCTTTGGTTCTCCGGGAAAACCCAGCACCGGTACCATGGCGGCCGTGGTCTGCGCCCGAAGAGGGCGGCCCGGCGTCTGAGCAATACAGGCTCGGATACCTGGATGGCTGGCAGGAGGTCTTGGAGAAGGTCGACCGCTTGTACGCCGGCAGGGGAGTCCTGCTTCTTGAGCCGGATAGGATCCGTCCTTGACGGGACGAGAGGTGTTGGGGTAGCGTTGCTTTCTATACTCCCATCAGCTTTCTTTGCTTGTCTTTGCGGTATGTAACCGTTGTTTGCTCCGTGTAGGTGCTCGGTGAGATGCTCCTCGTTGCTGGAACATCTTCCTACTTTCCGGTATGAAGGATCGTAAGGAGGGGTGGAATCTGTCTTCCATTCTTCCACTCGGCGGGCCTGGCCGTGCGGCTTGGACGACGGCGGTGGGCTCCTTGCATTGTAGGCCTAGCCAGTACGCTGAGGTGGCCCTCTTAATGAGTTGGCCTCGTAGTCCTGCTACCTTCCGCCGGCTTGCGTCGGTCTGCTGGTTCCCTGCGACGGGTGGACCTCGCTGGCCTTCTTCCGAGCGTGGGTGGCCGGAGCTACTGACCAAATTTTTCTCGTGCAGGCCTTCTACCAGTGAAGCCCTTTGTTGGGCTGGGGGTCTTGTCCATCTTCTCTGGCATAGGAGGCTTCTCCGTGGGTACCCTTCCACAGAACAAACATGGGTACCTATGCCTGCTTGAAGACTCTGCATGATCGTTGATAGAGGACGATGCCGAAAAGGCGAGTTGCTGGAGTTACATGTCGCCGCTGTTGAGCACGTTTTGTTCCTCCATGTACTTGTATTTGACCCATGTGGGGGCATCTTTGCCAATTTCTGGCAGTTTGTATTTTGACTAAATAAATATAAATCCCTTATTTTTTAGCCAATACTATCGTGTACCTTTTACTAGAGTACTTCTGCGTGCTCTTCTGGGTGATCCTCCGCACTTGTATTCATATTGCTTGCGTCCTCCAGGGGAACCCTTAGGTTACCATTTTATTTTCAAGGGGAGCGGTGCTCGCCTCTAGGGAACCCTGAGGTCACCTTTTTATTTTCAAGGTGAGTCGTGCTCGCCTTTAGGGAACCCTTAGGTTACCTTCTCATTTCCGAGGGGAGTGGTGCTCGCCTTTAGGAAGCCCTTAGGCTATCTTGGCTTTCAAGGGGAGCGATGCTCGCCTCTAGGGAGCCCTTAGGCTTCCTTTGTTTTCAAGGGGAGCGGTGCTCGCCTATCATTTTGTTTTCAAGGGGAGTGGTGCTCGCCTCTAGGGAGCCCTTAGGCTACCTTCATTTTCAAGGGGAGCGGTGCTCGCCTCTAGGGAACCATGGGGTCACCTTTTTATTTTCAAGGTGAGCCGTGCTCGCCTTTAGGGAACCCTTAGGTTACCTTCTCGTTTCCGAGGGGGGCGGTGCTCGCCTTTAGGAAGCCCTTAGGCTATCTTTGTTTTCAAGGGGAGCGGTGCTCGCCTCTAGGGAACCCTGAGGTCACCTTTTTATTTTCAAGGTGAGCCGTGCTCGCTTTTAGGGAACCCTTAGGTTACCTTCTCGTTTCCGAGGGGAGCGGTGCTCGCCTTTAGGAAGCCCTTAGGCTATCTTCGCTTTCAAGGGGAGCAATGCTCGCCTCTAGGGAGTCTTTAGACTACCTTCGTTTTCAAGGGGAGCGGTGCTCGCCTATCATTTTATTTTCAAGGGGAGCGGTGCTCGCCTCTAGGGAACCCTGTGGCAACCTTTTTCTTTGTTCGTGGGCAACTTGCTCCGGTGGAGCATGACTGGTGACGTTTCACTGGAAGTATTTCTTGAGGTTGACGGAGTTCCACGTCCTGGGTACCTCTCTCCCCCCAAGCGTCACTAGCCTGTACGCTCCTTTGCTGAGTGTTTCTGTTATCCGATACGGGCCTTCCCAGTTAGGTGCGAGCTTCCCTGCGGCTCCTCGCGGGTCAGCCACGCTTGCTCGCCGTAGAACCAGATCTCCGGAGAAGAAGTGTCGCTCCTTAACCCGGGTGTTGTAGTATTGTGCCAGCTTCTGCTGATATGCCACAAGTTTTACCTGGGTGTTGGTTCTTCCTTCTTCGAGTAAGTCCAGGTTCTCTCGCATTGCTTGGTTGTTCCTGGCCTCATCAAAGTGCCCCACTCGTAATGAAGGGTTGGATATTTCCACCAGGACTATTGCTTCAGCTCCGTAGGCGAGATGAAAAGGCATCTCCCCGGTGGCGGCTCTGGCGGTGGTCCGGTGAGCCCAGAGGATGCTGGGGATTGAATCAATCCATGCATCGCCTGCTTGGTCCAGGCGAGTCTTGATGCCGTGGAGTAGTGTTCGGTTGACGTTTTCCACCAATCCGTTGGCTTGGGGATGTCCCACTGAGGTGTAGTGGTTCCAGATCCCCAATTCCGAGCAATTTTCCTGAAAGGCGGTGCTCGCAAACTGTCTGTCGTTGTCGATCGTGAGAACCCTCGGGATCCCAAACCGGTAAATGATGTTCCACATCACGAATTTCCAAGCTACCTCGCTTGTTATCTTTCCCAGTGGCTCGGCTTCGATCCATTTGGTGAAGTAGTCTATGGCGACGATGAGGAACTTCTTCCTCCCCTATGCCTCAGGGAAAGGCCCTAGGATGTCGATTCCCCACCGAGCGAATGGACGAGGCCCCGTCAAGGCGTGGAGCTGCGTCGCCGGCTAGTGGTGAAGGTGGGAATACTTCTGACATTGGGGGCACCTTCGAACGTAGCTGAGGCAGTCCTGCTGCAAAGTGGGCCACCAATACCCTTGTCGGATCAGCATCCTCGCGAGTGCTCGTCCTCCCACATGACTTCCGCAGAGTCCTTCGTGGACTTCCTAGATGGCCTAGTTGGCTTCCATGGGGAAGAGGCATTTGAGTAGAGGGGCTGAGAGGGATCGGCGATACAGTCGTCCGTCCATCACTGTGAAGTCGGTCGCTCTCGCCCGAGTGCGCCGTGCTTCGGCGTGATCGCTGGGGAGCTACTGTCGAAGGAGGAAATTGAGTAGAGGGTCCATCTAGGATGGCTCATAGTCAATGGCGTTTACCTGGAGCGCTGGATCGTCAATGCTCGGTGCTGACAGTTCCTCTATTAGGACTGACCTCGAGCTGGAGACTGTGGTGGCTGACGCTAGGCGGGAGAGGGCGTCTGCTCGGACGTTCTCTTCTCGTGGGATGTGAACCACTTCAAATTGGGCAAACTCCTCCGCCGCGGCCTTGGCCTTCTCTTAATATTTCATCATGGAGGGGTCTCTGGCCTCGAACTCCCCCCAGACTTGGTTGGCGATGAGCATGGATTCGCTGTACAATTGTACGCTCGATGCCCCCAGGTGCTTCGCCATACGCAACCCGGAGAGGAGTGCCTCGTACTCCGCCACGTTGTTCGTGGTTGGGAAGTTGAAGCGCAGGACGTATTGTAGCTCCACTCCTTCCGGCGATAGTAAGACCAACCCCGCACCGCTGCCCGCGGCGCAGGATGATCCGTCGACGTATAGTTCCCATGTGGGCTCCGAGGACTTCTCAGGTGAGTCTTCGGCAGGTAGGCTGCACTCGGCGATGAAATCTGCGAGCGCCTGGGCCTTGATTGCTATCCTTGGTCGAAACTTGATGTCAAATTCTCCCAACTCGATGGCCCATTTGACCAGCCTTCCGGACGCATCAGGGTTCTGAAGGATTTGCCGGAGGGGCTGATCGGTGAGGACGGCGATCGGGTGGGCCAGGAAGTATGGCCATAGCTTACGAGCAGCTGTGATCAGGGCAAGGGTGAATTTCTCGGTCCGTGAATACCGGAATTCCGGTCCCTGCAGTGCTTGGCTGACATAATAGACAGGCTTCATGACCCCTGCTTCCTCCCGTGTGAGTACAGCACTCGTGGTGCTGGGTGTCACAGAGAGATACAAGAGTAGCTGCTCCCCCCTAGGGGTTTGGCGAGGACAGGAGGCATCGTCAGGTAGCATTTCAGTTCTTTGAACGCATGTTCGCACTCCTGGTCTCAATCGATCCATCCCTTTTTCTATGGCGTCAGGTTAGCTTTTTTGATCAGCCGGAAGAAGGGTAGACATCGTTCGGCGGCCCGAGACAAGAACCGGGCCAGAGTGGCGACGCGCCCGGTGAGGCATTGTATGTCCCTCACCCGTCTTGGTCGCTCCATCTCCAGTACTGCTCTGATTTGATCGGGGTTGGCTTCGATTCCTCGGTGAGTAACGAGGAAGCCCAGGAACTTGCTTGACCGTACCCCGAACGCACACTTAGCAGGGTTGAGTTTCATGTTGTACCTTCTGAGCGTGGCAAAAGTTTCCGCGAGGTCGCGCAAGTGCTCGGCTGCTCGGAGGCTTTTCACGAGCATGTCGTCGATGTAGACCTCCATGTTACGGCTGATCTGCGAGTCAAACATATGGTTGACTAGGCGTTGATATGTAGCTCCCGCATTTTTTAACCTGAACGGCATGCGGGTGTAGCAGTATAAGCCGTGGTCGATGACGAACGTGGTCTTGTCTTGGTCGGGCTGGTGCATGCTGATCTGGTGGTACCCTGAATAGGCATCGAGGAAGCTCAACATTTTGTGTTTGGCCGTGGCATCGACCAGCTGGTCGATTCGTGGCATGGGGAAGCTGTCTTTAGGCGTGGCTTTGTTAAGGTCGGTGTAGTCCACGCACATTCACCACTTCCCGTTGCTCTTGGGGACTAGGTTTACGTTAGCCACCCAATCTGGGTATTGGGTAGGCCGGGGCAGTCCTGGCCGCAATTTCTCGCCCACTTGTTGCCTGATGATGGCTTGTCGCTCGGGGTTGCATCATCTTTGGCGCTGCTGTACCGGGCGACAGTTGGGGTCCAACCTCAGTTGGTGTGTGATGACTTCTGGGGGAATTCCGGGGACCTCATCCTCGAACCAAGCGAACACGTCCTGATTGGCCGCGAGGAAGCTCGCGTACGCTTGTTTATCCTGTTCGGACAAGGTAGCGCATATCTTTAGTGATCAGCTTGGGTCGTCCCCGACTTGGATGAGGTATAGATTCTCGACTGGCGCAGTCGTGCTCGGACCTGGGTCTTCGGTCCTTGCCTTCTTTTCGCATGGCACCTCTTCGGGACGCCGGTCGCGGGTGGAGATGAGGTAGCACCTCCTATATTACCGTTGATCGCCCCGGACTTCCCCTACCCCATGGGGGGGTGGGGAATTTCAGCTTCTGGTGGTAGGAGGAAGGGGCGTCTCGAAGCGTACTGAGGATTCATCTGCCGATGATGGCGTTGTATCCTGTCATTGCACGGACCATGGTAAAGTCGGCGAGGAAGGTTACCTCTTTCGGTGCCGTCCCGAACATGATCGGGAGCGAGATACGCCCTTCTGGGCGAACAGTCGTGCCGGAGAACCCATATAGCGATGTGTGCAACGGCGCGAGTCGTGATACATCCACTCCCATAAGTACTAGACAGTCGTACGCGATAACATCAGGTCCGCTTCCATTATCCACCAGAATGCGTCACACAGTACATTGATTGATGGTGGCAGAAACCACCAAAGCATCGGAATGGGGCGTCGTGATGCCTTCATGGTCATCCTCGAAGAAGACTATGGGGTCTCCCGGGTGGCCTGGGGGGGATAGTCCCCTCGGGGTCCCTTCGCCCTGTCCCGCCGTGTTGAGGGCCGTTGCGTATCGACATCTTCTACTCGCCCTATCTCCCCCGGCTGCGGTTCCCCCAGAGATCATCATGATCTCCTTTCCGTTGGGTCGGTTGTCGATCGGGGGAGGCGTCTTCTATCATCTCTCGGCGGCCTTGGCGAGGAACTTATCGAGGAGCCCTCGGGGTGCGAGGTCCTCGATGGCATCCTTCAGGTTGATGCAGTCAGCGGTGTCGTGGTCGTGGTCCCGGTGGAACTGGCAATACTTCTTCTTGTTCCGCGAATTGGGATCTGACTTCATCCGCGAGGGCCATTTGAGGAACGACTCATCGCGAATTTCCATCAGGATTTGGTCGGGCGGGGCCGTTAGGGGCGTGTAGTGGCGGTAGCCACCCCTTTCCTTTTCGGAGCGATCGCGGTGGTCTCCATTGCGTCGCTCTCGCTTGCTCTAGCCCTCGCGCGATGGGTCGGCGGCTCTCTTGAGGTCGGGCTGGTCGGTCCCGGCCGTGCGGCGCAGGGCCGCGGAGTTCTCCTTGCAGTGCGCGTGCTTCTGGGCTAGCGCGAGGAGGTCTGGAAGGGTCGTCGGGGCTTCAACTCCGAGCGCGCGCCGGAGGATGTGATCTCGCGTCCCCTGGGTGAGTGCCGTGGTGGCGATGCCGACGTCGAGGTGGGGGATCCGGAGTGCCTCCGCGTGGAAGCGAGAGATGAAGTCCCATAGCGCCTCTTCCTTCCCCTGCCTGAGGGCGAGTAGGGTTACTGCAGATTTGGCTACCTTTCGGCAGCCCACAAAGTTCTCCTTGAACGGATTCTTGAGCTGTTGGAAGGAGGAGATCGTTGCGACTGGCAGGGACTCGAACCATGCCCGGGCGTTTTCCCGAAAGGTGGTGACGAACGCTAGGCATTTCACGGTGTCAGAGGCCCAGTGGAACACCAGGTGGGACTCGAAGCCGTGCAGGTGGTCGGCTGGGTCGGTGGTGCCGTCATATGAGGCGAATGACGGCAGGTGCAGCTTTGGCGGGATGGGGGCTTCCATAATCTCCCTGGAGAAGGGAGCGTGGAAATCTTGGTCGTTGTCAATGAGGCCGCGATTCTTGGCTGCCAGGAGGACATCGTCTAGGTGCCGGACTTTGTCCTCCATCTCTTCGAATCGTTGGAGCCGGCGGTCCATGTCCGAGTTGAAATGGAGAGGGCTGCGCAACTTAGGATCAGGCACGCTGCGTGACCGTCGGGTCTTTGCGACGGAGGCGTGGGACACCTCCCGTACCTAACAAAAATTTTCTCCGGCCTGGCCTTCTCCTCCCTCCCGTCGCTCGAGTGGGGCGTGTTGAGGCCTCTGGTCTCGGAGCTCTCGGCAGAATTCCGCCAGGACTCGTATTTCCTGGCGGAGCTCATCTAGGTCACCTCAGGTGACCTCTTGTCGGCGGTGCGCGGAAGAAGCTTCTTGCGACTCCCGGCGGGAGTTGGGTCCCTGGTGGGATCCTCGCCCCCGGTTGCTGGCGTTGCGGAGGCTTCCACGGGACGCCATAGCCTTTTGCTCATGATTCCCATAGACGGCGCCAAGAAGTGTAGTGACAGGAAAATGGTTCCTAGGCCACGTACCACCTTCTCTATTTATTTGTTGGGAGAATCGTCTTGCGTCCGTGGATGCCTGCACACACCAAGAAACCAGAAGGGCGTCAGAAGGAGTCCCGGGTGTTACCCAAGGGGACAATCCTCCGATGCTTAAGTCAGCAAGGGATTTAATGAGCGATAGAGAAGAGCAGAGTAAGAGAGAAGTAGAAGCCGCAGTAGTTGATCCAGGAGGCGTGTGGATCCTCTGCACGCGTGCTCGCCGCTCCCAGTGGGCTCTCGGAGAGTGCTCGCTGGGTGGTAAGGCCGTGCAGGAGGGAGTAGCTCTCTGGACGCAGTAGATGGCCTCTCTGTCGTAGTTGCGGAACGAGTTGCTCTCTTCTCTATAGGGAGCTCCGGTGGCAGAAGTATCTGCCGTATCTCCTCTTGCGTAGTAGTTTGGGGTCTAGTAGAAGAATCTACCATGCCCTTCTCTTCCGTCAATGTCCCTTTTATATGGGTTGTCCTGGAGCGAGAGCCTCATCCCTTGATAGGGAAGGGTCCGTTTAGTTGGAGTAACGTTCCTCCGCTATGGTGACGGGAGTTTCCCGTTGGAGGGCGATAGCCCCGGCGTCGGCCGTTCCCTGGGCAAGTCTTACGGCACCCATGGCGCGTGCTCACCCGTTACGAGGTCAAGGCCGACGTCGTGGAGGCAACGGTCGGTCGTCGGAGTGTCCTCTGGCGAGAACTGCGCTTGGGCCGGCCTTCTTGGCGTCGTGGAATCCGATGCTCCTTTGGGCCGGTAATCCTCTTACTGGGTTGGGCGTGCATGTTCGCCCCTTGTGTGGGCTCAGTGCTTCCGAACCTTAATGGGCCGCTCGCGTTTGGGCTGTTTCTGGGTCAAACCAGATTTACCCTCCTCAAGTACGATCTCATAAGACAATCCTCCGATACTTAAATCAGTAACATGAATAGGCGAAAATACAAGAGAGAATAGAGAGAGAGAGGAGTACTCAGAAGAAGGCAGGAGTGCTCGGAAGAGAGAGTGGGTGACCGAGAGAACACTCTGGAGTATGGAGACCTTTAATAGCCTTGTGGCACTGTGTGTACTCTGTATCTCTCTATCTACATGTGTCCATGGTGGCCCATTCAGGACCCTATTTATATGATTCACCTTAGAGTCGTCTGTTTCCTGACTTAGCAGGGGAGTGGTTAGTGGAGCAAAGAGTTTGTCCAATCATAAGGATCGTTTGTTGCCCACTCGTTCGTTCTCTAAGGATTGGAAGGGCATCGTGACAAATATTTCAGCAGTGTGGGTGAGACCCAATGCCCGTTAGGGTAACTCCCCATGATTCTGGCCCCAACGTTCACCTGTTAGCGAGTTTCATGATGTCTAGGGTGCACGTGCATGGGGTTCGAGCCCATGGGCCAACTAGTCCCAAGTGGGCCTCAAGGGGCGACACTCCTGAACTATGGGTCGGCCAGTGAGGGCTTTATTGAGCCCGGCGTTAATGGGCCACACTGGGCCTAACGGTTTCCCCCCTCCTTACTAGCCCCCCACTCCCAAGCAGCAAGGGGGTGCTAGGGAGGAACTGGACGAGGTCGGATGAGGAGGTATGCTCAGTCGATCCTTCTAACCTTCCTATACCTCTAGCGTGGGGTACCACACTACCTACCGCCCTCCTTAAAGCGCAAGGTGGTTTCCATTCGTGCAGGGTGACAACACTGTTACCATGACAGTGTCCTTTCATTTCTGGAGAAGCAAAACGAACGGCCGATGACGCAACCTTAGGCATTCCTGCCAAGCAAATTAGCGATGGCGATTGGTTTTGCGATAGGTCATTCAATCTGGGACATCGGAGCAAGAAGATCGTGTCGACATCGAGGGTCTTAAAAAGAGGCGGGAAGTGCTTGGAAGGCACTTCTGCGACCTTCTTTTCTGACGTTGGTGCTCGCTGCTTCTTACTTCTTCTCCAGCGTCTACTGAGGTTTCCTTCTGCTTTCTCCTCCCTGTCGACTCCATGGCTCTGTGTAGGATGGTTATCCTTTCCCAAAAGTCTGAGTCCTCCGATGGCGTACAGGGCAACCATGGTGGTTTCTCGAACACCTCAGGAGCCTAGCCCAGTCCTTCCCGTCCATTCTTCAATATGTCCTACCATGTCGTCTTCAGTCTTAGGGAGGCCTTCCAGGTTCTGGCAGATGTTGACATCCTCTTTCCTACCGTAGACGAGTACCTGGGCATCTTTTATCCTAGGAAAATTAATGTGTCTGTCGAGGCCTTCAGGGCAGGATTTTGTCTTCCCGTTCCTCCCCTCTTCCAAAGCATCTTGTACTTCTATGGTCTGGAGCCAGGGTAATTGTTACCCAACTCCTGGAGGATTCTTTGTGCCTTCGTCTATAGCTGACAACAGGTGAAAGCTACCCTTACCATTTGGCTCTTCCATCATTTCTTCAGTGCCCAGCATTGTCCTGGTTCTGAGGCCCTAGCATTTTATTTTAGAGCTCAGAACAAAAGAACTTTCTTCATTTCTCTCCTACTACCTCGAATGTTAAGCACTGGTAGGAGAGCTTTGTAATCTTGATGAAGGTAGGTGGCGCCAGGCGAGCTAGCGATTAGGGCTTCACTACTATCAGGCAAGTCTGTCTCTTCAATAAGCCGTCGCCGTCGACCAAGGAGGAGGCATTCACCATTAAGGTGATGCTCTGTCATCTGATCATGGACATCGACCTAAAGTTGACCCCCACCCTGCTTAGGTCCTTGGAGTTGATCCCCCCTATTGCCTCTTGGTACACCCTTATGCTGTAAGGGTGTAACACTTTGGACAGGCACATGATTTCTGTTGTTGTTGCTTGCAAGTGTCTCCGAGCCTCCTCCGAGTGCACAGAGAGTGGAACCACAGCTTAAGTACAAGATGATCATGCTACGGTCGTCCAAAGCTCAACCACGCGATCACGTGGAGGCCCCTGCAGCCCCCCAGGCAGAGGCTGTAACTGTCTGGGCCCGTCACCCATTGTCGGGCTCACCTCGGCACACCTTAGCTATCGCCCACTGCAGGCAAAGACTGAGAAGGGACTTCCGACCGCCGAACACCATTGTTGCCACCTCCGGTGCCCACTGTCGTCCCAATTTTGTCCGGGACGGAGACATCGGAGGTGACTCTGAGCGTTGGTCGGAGCCCACATAGCACCTCCCATAGCTTGCCGAGCAAGTCTTCTGTCATGGTGGGGGACAAGCGCAAGGTTCTGGACATGGAAACCATGGAGCCGCTAGATCAACGGCGACACGGGGAGAAGAAGAAGGCCAAGACCTCAACGCCTGCCTCGATAGAGCCTCTGGCACCCTCGGCCACATTGTCACCGTGCCACCTCTGCCACTAGCCCCAACGACCTTAATACTGCTGACAACCCCATCTACGTTAGTACCACCTCTGGCATGAGATGGCCGCGTGGCCCTAGTGTCAGCCTGCGGCCTTCTAGGGAGACTCGGAGGAGTCCGGAGCCTTTTGTATCAAATCCTGACCCTACCATCTTTTTTCATGATGGAAACGATGCTAGCTACCCATTGGGGGTATAAGACGACCCTGATGAACTTGACTTTGTGAAACTTGTCAACTTCTTCTTCGACCTTTAGAGCAAACTCGGGGTGAAGTTGCCTCAATTTTTACTTGATGGACTTTCACGTTGGGTTTCAGAACTAGACGGTGCTCCACTAAGGAAGGGTCTAAGCCCGACATGTCTTAATAAGACCAAGCAAAGCCATCGGGGTACTCTCTAAGCACGGCCACAATTGCAGCTTCTTCTTCCTCACTCCGATTGGCACTAATCAACACGATCTTCGGGTCTCCCTTAGTGCTGAGGTTGATTTCCTTTGTAGATTCATCAATAGAGGTAGTAGACTCATCAAACATCTTCTTCCCATCTACATAGGGACTCACATGATCGGTGTCATCCTTAAGCTCATTGTCTTCTCCATCTCCTTCCTCTAGGGTGTATACTTCTAAACCATCATTTAACATAATGTCTTCTACACTATCTGCTCCTAGGTGGATGGGAGTCGAAAGAAATTCTGGGACCTGACATAGCCTGGAACATCTCTCTGCCAAGTCGGTGACATAACAGGTAGGGATACACATGCCCCTAGCTCTCTTTGGGATGTTGGGCAGAGAGGGACTAGACTTTTCTAACATTAGACTCGATCCCAAGCTACTATGTACAGGGGAGATGCTCCTAGATGGCCTAGGATTAATGTTCGAGGAGGAAAGTGTCGACCCTTGGCCGAGAGATTCTGACTTCAGGGAGGAGATTTCTTCAATGGATAGCTTACTTTCCCACCTTTCAAGATTGGCGTTTTTTTTGGAAATCATGGGAAAATGCAAGGATAGAGTGAAAATGTTGCGTTGAAGTTGAGTAGGTAAGAAGCAGAGGAAGTTTGGGGTGGAAGAGAAATATTATACATATGACAGGCGTCGGCCTGTCTTGGGCTAGGAACATCCCCACAGTTGGAGTAGGATCAGGTGATTCATCTAGATGGAAGAGTGGGATTAACCCGAAGTCCTCTTCGGGTTGGGAGGTTTGCTGGTTTTCTTTTTCTTTAGTCCCTCGACTTTCGTCAGGGACACTCTTGGTTCCTGGCTAGATGGGACCTTTCATGAAGTGGTCATATAGTCCATCCTTGGGGGAAGTGGGACTAGATATTTGCTTCATGGCATAACCCAAACTTAGTCGACCCTTGGAGATCTTGTTCGGGTTGGTCCTGTTCATTCCGCCCTAGCCCTTTTCTGATGATAAAACCCATTTTAACCATCATCTCCCAGCCTATTGCAAGTGAGATATCAAAATGAATGGGTGATCTAAGAGAGACAGTGTGAATTGGTTGACATAGTACAGATGGACCCACAGCTTCTATCACGGATAGAATTGGTTTCTTCCCCTTGTCTGAAATCGTCATGAAAGGGATTTGCTCCGAAGTGATGGAGTTTAAAGTTTCCACCAAGGGGATGCTCTTGATTTTGATGACCCTCCCATTGTAGGGGAACATGAAGCATTGGTGCGCGGTATACGGAATCCCAATGAGCTTCTCTATCCAGGGGTGCCCAAGAATGGCTCTGTGTGCCGAATATACATCAAGGATAATGAATTCTGAGAGTGTACCACCCCAAATTTTTTTGAGAATTTTCTAGAATTAAATGAGAATTATTGAGCATTTAATAAGCTCAATTGGCTAATACAATAAATTATGGGTTAATTAAATAAATCCCTAGGCCCTACCTAGGAACCAAACAAATAAGCCCACTTGAATAGGGCCCATAAACCCAATTCTATGACCTTTTGACCCAAGCCCATTACTAGAAAAGTAATTTGGATAATTTACGGATTTAAAAATAGGATATATATACCAATCAGGGGATAATATGAGATAAATGGAAAAATCCGAATTTTTCGGATTAAACACCAAATGTTGGTCTATTGCGAGACCGCCACCTCATGAAAGCGGTCCCGCCATGACCACTACTTCCTTCCGATTTCGTGAATTGAAGAAGCGTGGAAAGCTTGGATCTTTGGCGTCCTAATCCCCATGGATCGAAGTGTGTAGACATGTAAATATGTCTAGGACTCTTGGGGATCGATCTTAACCCCTAATAGGACTCCCAACTCGATCAAATTCTCAGCCCTAACTCAAACCCTATAAATAGAGCCTAGTTTCGACCTGCGCGAACCCTTGTTTTGGCTCGCGTATTTCGAAGGTAAGCAGGCATCATCTCAGGTTGGTTCTTTAAAAGTTTTTACTCTCCTTAGTTTTATCTAACTCCTCTCCAAATCTTGTATTAGGACTTCAACCCGTTGGAAAGATAGAAGCCCCCGAAGTTACTATTTCGCTGCAGAATGCGTAGGAAATAGCGTCTCCGTCCGAGGAAGAACATAAGATTAGATGCCCTAATCAAGGTAATCTCGTGTCCATCCTTTAGAAGAAGTTATTCTCCTTTATATTATCTACCTACCTCCAAATTTCACAAATTTAGGTTAAGGGGTTGAAGAGTTAGAAAGCCGCGAAGTCGCTGGTTTGACGCAGGGCGCGCTAGAGCCTGCATCGACTTCCAGCCAGAAATTTGAAGTCTAGGGATCGAATCAAATGTAGACTATCTCATGAAAAATGTTTAAACATCAAGCTAGGAGTAAAATCCCCCTATTTCCTTGTGATTTCATACTTTATACACGGAGTATTTCATGTTTTACTATCACTACGCATCTAGGTTATTCCTACATGCATGATTTCTACCCTTAATGTAAACGATGATAATCTTGGTTTAATCCATGTAATCCATGCATCCTCATGATGTAAATTTGATCTATCATGCCTTACTTACCTGATTAGCATGTTTTACATGCATTTATTTATCTAAGATTAAGCCTATACTTCGGTTTTAGTTTCTGTTTACATCAGACAAGAAATGGTCTCTGTAAGACCGCCATCATTAGATAGCGGCCATTAGATAGACTGTTAACACCTATATGCAGTCCTCACCTGACTGCTATTTACTTTCTGTTCTCTGCTTCATGTTAACTCTAAACAGATTGCAGATTGACCCTATTAACTATATGATAAACCTAGGTAAATATGTTTTATTCCTAGTTTTGACGTTATATTCGTAATATTTGTTATATTGTGCATCATCCTTGATAAATTACATGTCTTACATATTTTAAATACTTATTTTGAACTGATGCTAATTTCATACCAAAACCATATACTCTTGTATTAAAGCTAAAGTTCATGTGCCTATGAGACTTTTTTCATTGACGATATTTATTCGTTGTCTTATCATGATTTCACTCTCATCTCCACGTCTTTCTTAAGTACATGGCATGTATTCCGGTATGATGTCATTAGTTACACTTTGCACTTATAGGAACACTCTCTTGGACATGTGATCCTCTTCGTTGGATATTCCTTCCACCGGACTAGGTGTAACGCCCAAGAATTTTCTAGGAATTTTCTGGAATGAAATATAATTATTAAACATTTAAAGAGGTTTAAATGGGCTATTAAAAGAATTTTGGGCTAATTAAATCAATCTAAAAGCCCTATATTAATCAAAGGGCTAAGCCCAACTTAAATAGGTCCAAAGACCCAATTCCAAGACCTTTAGACCGAAGCCCAGTTATAGAAACATAATTGGGGCTATTTTTGATTTAAAAAGGAGATAAATAGGCCTTAAGGGGATAAATAGTTGATAAAATCTAAAATCTAAAATTTTTGGAATAACCGCCGCCTTCATATAATAGCGGTCTCAAGGTGACCGCTACTATGCTCTGTGAATGGAGGTGTTAGAAGCGTGGAAAAATCTAATTTTTCCCATCCCAATATCCATGATTTGAAGCTACCTTGCATGAATACCTAGTCTAGGACTCTTAGGGATCGATTCTACTCCAATTTAGGACTCTAAGTTCGATCAAATCCTAAAACCCTAGGCAAACCTTATCAACAGGGTTCAGGTTCGACCTGCGTGAACCTTCGTTTTGGCACACGTAGTTCGACGGTAAGAAGACATCATCTCAGGTTGGTTCTTTAGAACTTTATGTTCTTCTTAGTTTTATCTAACTCACCTCAAATTTTTGTGCTAGAAGACCCAGCCGTTGGAGAGTTAGAGCATCTGCAAGTCTCTGGTTCGATGCAGGCTACACAGGAAGCAGTGCACCGGTCCAGTGAAGATCAGAAAATTAGAAGCCCTAAACGAGATTAGTTCAAGTTGAGTCTTTAGAACTTTTTCTTCCCCTTTATATCTTCTACCTACCCTCCAAATTTCATGGATTTAGGTCAAGTGGTTGAGGAGAACGAGTGACGGAAAGTTGCTGGTTTGACACAGGACGTGTAGAAATTAGGGTCGATTTCTAATCAGAAATTTGAAGTTTAGGGACCAAATCAAAGGTATGTTATCTCATGAAAAGGCTAAATTAATAAGTTAGGAATAAAAGCCCTCTAGTTTCATGCGATTTCATGATCTGTATGTGACGAATTTCATGTTTTATTTACACGGCGTAGTTAACTTATTTTTACATACATGAACCATGTCCTTAATAAGAAAAGTTAATGATTTTGGCTTAATTCATGCTATCCATGCATCTCCATGAGCTATCCTATTTTATCTCTCTGTCTAGCATGTTTTCATAAGATTTATTGCCTTGGGATAGGCTTTAGTTGCTTTATTTTTACCCTTCGGGTTGACAGGATAGAAACGATCACATAGAGACGGCCAAATTTCCTTTAGCGGTCCCCGACTGACCGCTTATGTGTAGAAGCGGTTCTGGCAAGAGCGCTACTGTTAGAAGCGGTCATGAGTAGTCCGCTTTTATGTTTCAATTTTCTGCATGTCGTTGAAGTCATGCGATCAATGACACCCAAGAGGGGGGGGGTGAATTGGATGATTATAAGTTTTTTGAAAACTTTAGTCGATTTAAAAACAAGTGTGATGAAATAGCAACTAAGAGGTTCAGATCTAATGTAAAACATAATAGATCTATCAAAATTAATTGTCACGATAGTTCTTTGGTACTAGGCGGAGTTGTGAATCCGAAGATTCTACTCACGCAAGGTGTTATCATCCTGACAAGACTAGCCTTGTCAATCTGAACCCAGCTTTTGATATACCAAAGATATAATATGAAAGGATTAATTAAACTAGATCTGAACAAGGAAAGCAGTAGAGACAATGTGCGATAGTGCTAGCACAGAATGGGTGTCACGTCCCGAGCTTTTATTACATCGGAAGATGATCTCGGGAAACGTGAACTGCCGGCATGGTAAGCCTATTGCAAGCAAGAATAATCAGAGCGCAATAACAATCACACATAAGATGCAATTGCACAAAAATCTATTTAAAACTCTAACTTTATTTCATGATAATAATCCAAGTACATGAATTTCATTAATTCACTAGACTCAATAAAAGAAAATTACATGAACTCAATCTAGACATCATTAACTTCCTAAGTCTTCTCTCGATCTTATTCGACTTTCATTCGCTCTCGGACCCATCACTTGAATAACTTGAATCCGAACCCGAACTACTTGCATCTCCTAAAAAGATTAGAAAATACGTAATGAGCACACTTGCCTAGTAGGTATCTTCGCATCAACATGAAGGCAATATTGAAGTGATTAATATTTTAGCTCTAAAGAATAAAGTAAAATCATGCGAATGCGGTAAATCATGTGAACAAACCAAAGTAACGAGACATGATCAAGTTAAGATATGATTGAGCAAGTATGATCAAGCAAGAAAGTGATTATGGCCTTTCATGAACAAGAATGTAACGAGAATGTACTAGAATTTCGTGTAACAAGCAAGAAAGTACTCTTCACTTAGTAACAAGTACTTTGTGAATTTCTGTAGATTTTCATTATTTTCGTAATTGCCGTGGATAATTTCACTTATTTATAAAGAAAGTACTCCCAGCGCAATGCGACGCTAGTAGCATCATATCCCATGGTTTATAATAGTATGTTTCCGACAATCAGCCGAGGGGACTAGCATAGAGCCCTTGAACACAATCAGTGCTCGAACCGCATCTTCAAGTATAAATCAAGCTACTTCCACGTATATAGCAATAAAGTTGGCCACGCATGTAATAAGTTCAATGAATGTTCAAGACTCAATGTCAATAATAAGAATGCACCAAATATAGATTTATGAGTTCAAGAAATACATTAAGAACTAAGTTATGCCTTGGAGAAAATTCGACAGCATACCAGTACATTCTTTGTCTTTCATAATTTATCTTAGATATTTTTGAATAATGTTATAAGTCCTAAACTATCATCAGTCAAATCTAGGATCATAAGAATATTAACCCTTGGGTCAAACCTCGGGTCAACAGCTTTCAGGAAACTTAGCGGTCTATAACTGGGCTGCTATTTTGACATGGCAGTCTAATATTGGGCCGCTATAGTGGACTGAATCCAGAAAGAAATCAATTGGACTCAGAAAACGTGGCGGTCAGATACTGGACCGTTAATGGGCCTTAGAGATCGATATTAAACCGTTAATGGACAGAAATTCAAAAAACATCGGTAGTGCTTTCTAGACAATTGGGCTTTAATGATACAACTAACTCGGCGTCCTAGTGGGAATCCCAGGCTCGCGGAGAATTACGGAGGCCATGAAATAAGATTTCTTAATATATTGGAAGGAATATCCAAAGGAGAGGTTATCAAGTACAAGATTATATGCCTATAGTGCAAAGAGTTTAACTAATGGTCATATACTGAAATATATGCCATAAACTTACAGAAATGACTATGAGAAAAGAATGTGTACTGTGATAAACCAACGTTCAATCAATATAGCATTTAAACCATAATTAGATACAATAATATAGGGTTTTTGGGCATAAAATTATCATATGCTTAAAATAATCCTAAGTATCATAAAGAACATGAAATCACTGTTATGAAACAGAAAATAAAAACTCTGAGTAGTACATAATATTAAAACAGGTTAGAACTTACTTAACTAGGCTTACTTATAAGTTAAATGATGTAACACCCGGAAATATTAGAATAGAAATGAATAAATTTAGAAAATTAAAAGAATGCCTTTAACTATTCAACTCATATTCTAAACAAATAAACACTTTAGAAGATGTCAAATTATATTTTAATAATTTAGGAAAAAAATTATCTTTTCTTTGAAATAAATAAGGGTCTCTAGATGAGATACCGAAGGATAAACATAATGAAGGAAGTGAGATCAAAAAATAGCTAATTGACAAAATAATTAATCAACAAATAATTCAATATGCTATCTAAAGGTGTATGATATATATATATTTAACTATCACTAAATGACAAATATATATATATATATATATATATATATATATATATATATATCAATTCTAAATAACATGAATAGTTGTCTATGTTAATGGAACAGTGTAAGACTATAACTAATTTTAAGCAAGATACTACAGATTATATCAAATTTCAAGAAGTAATCAACATAGAATTTATTGGGATGTTAGACAGTCAAGTTCGTATGCTAGATTAGATCTTTTAGACTTGTCAGATTTAACATGTTTTAAACGGCCTTCTATTTTCCTTAACGTCTTTTAACAGGAAACAACATGTGCTATTAAATATAAAATTCTATCAATAATTTTTTTAATTTCTCGGTGATTGTTTCACGGTTATGCATAAAACTGGTTAAAATTTAATTGTACTTGACCTTCCAAAATATCAGAGTTCAATATATCTATTATATATATATCAACATTTCTTGTCTGATTAAGGCAATGTCACGTGAATGTGTTCACTACCTTAGGTGTTGACACAAGGTGTCGACACCTACCTTAAGTGTTGACACCAAGTGTCAATAGTGTCACTTTTATTTAAAAAGAATTTTATAAAATAAATTATATGTAAAATAAGAGAAAAATGTAAGGATCTTAGCCATGAAATTTCATACACTGATTCCATCAATTTTTAAAGATAAAAATCTTTGAAGTTAAAAGCCGAGTTTCGGGTTGAATTTTATTCTAGCATATTTTTAATAAAATAAAATTATGAAAATTATCAGAAAAATCTAGGGATCATAAAAATATACAATTTACTATTTTTATTAACATGGTTCATTAGATATAAAATTTTAAATGATGTAACGTTGTTAACACGTGACATACACGACCCTCTCCAGGCTGTTACTTCTTCCAGACAACCCATTAGTTGGCATCCCATTATCCCCTATCCTTTCAGACATTGATAGCCTGTTTGAGTTGGCATCGCACAATGGATGCTATTATCTCGGATCTGGTTTTTCCCCTATCTACCTAAAATCCTAAAACCTCTATATTACACCCTTCTATTGAGGCAAATCATCCACGTTAGTTCAAAGGCTTGCTGCAGAGGAGAAGGAGCATTCTCTGAAGCTGCAGAGGTTGCAGAGGAGGGAAGAAAGTTATCCTTTTCTTTTGCCCGTACCTAGTTGTCCTCACAGAGGTAGGTGTTCTCAGGCTTTTAACCAAAGATTAGTTAGTCTAAGATAGCAAATCTAGGAAAAAAATATAGTATTAGCTCATCTCCATGCGATGTTCCATACGAGAAACCGTGTTTACAATAATTTCTATCATGCTTTCACATAGATCAAGTAAATGTTAGATAATCTGTTAGAATATATTAGTTAGTAAGTTAGATCACTTAATCTAATCGCATGATGAGCTAAATCTTCACATTACTTCTGTTACATATATGTTTTATGCTAAATGATTGCACCATATTCTAGATAGACCATGTTTAAGTAAATGGGTTGGTAGGTATTCTCAAGCTTTAACCTAATCAGCAGCTAATCTAGTAGAGCTAATCTATGGTAAAATAAGTAGTAGTAGTATTAACCTCATCCCCACCCGATATATTGTGCTAATCTATTAAATAAATTTGCTAGCCTAATCTAATTACATGTTTACATAATTAACTTTATCATGTTTTACCTAATTATTAGTTAATCTGTCAAATAATCTGTTAGCCTAATCTAACTACAAGCTAAACCTCCATGTTGACACCTACAAACACTAGTGTCAACACCTAGTGTCGACACTTGTGTCAACACCAGCAAGTGTCAACACTAGTGTGTAGAACGGGTGGAATAGATAGAAGAACACATGGAAAATTATAATGAGAATATGGTGAGTTAGGAAGAGAAATAACTTTAAAACCAGATAAAATTATAAGAAGTGACAGAAGATAAAGTTGAAGATCTGAGAGTTAGGAAGAAGTTTTATGAAGAGTGCAGAGACATAAAATGAGAGGAAGATGGTGAAAAATATGAAACAGTGACATCTATTGGCGCGGATGAACAGAAAACTCGTAAAAGACAAAACCATGGAAAAATACAAATAACTTAAAAACGGTGAAGAATCAAAGGAAGTGGTAGAAGAAGAAAATTTAGATCTACAAGAGAGGAATAACTTTTATAAAGAACTCAGAAAGAAAAGAGGATTGGAAGAGCTTCAAAATGAAGAAACAAAATAATATATCAACTCGGATGAATAGTAACGTGGCAGGACAGAACTTAGAAAAACGTGTAATAACTTAAAAATAAAGAGGAATTAGAGGAAATGATAAAAAAAGAAAATGTATAAAACTTAAATATGAATAACTTTGAAGAGGACAATAAATTTAAATGAAGATCATATAAGCATGTAAATGACTAAACAAGACTAAAATACTTAAAAACATAAAGTAACAGTGAATGAAATTGAAACCTGAAGGGGTCTCCTGCCCCTCTCTCTCTCCTTGCTTCTTCGATAACACCAAAAACTCACAAACTCTCTCACAAAAACTAATAACAACAAAAATATTAAAAATATATTACAAAGCTATTTACAAAACTAAAAACGAAGATCATGGCAGCCCCTAGGACGCCTTCTAACAGAAGGTGGCAGCCCAGGGCACCAATTTCAAGAAGATGGCAATCCCCCTGGGTGTCAATTTCAAGAAGATGGCAGTAACCTGGGCGCCTATTAAACGGATCCCGAGTTTTGTTTTTCCGAGACCATGAACCCTCGAATGATGCGCCTGGTTTCTGGACGCCATTCACCGATAAATGGCAGACTGAGAGGCGCCATTTAACCCCTGATTGGGTTTCCTAAACCCTATATAGTTTACAGGAAGGGCACCCCATTGTGAGGATGTCATTTCTGAACATGTCAGGTAGCCTACAAGGCACCAATCTCACCTAGTTTTCTTCCATGTATCAAATGTTGCTGATTTTTACTCCTAGTGCGTCCCTACATAACGATACGCCTTGGATTCTGTTATATAATCCACCTTATATATATCCTACCTGGTCAACTCTTGAAATTTTGTATTGACTATAAATGAGAGTGGATGTCGACAAACATGACTAATATTGTGCATATAGGGCCCGGTCTGGTCCTGGGAGGAGCACCCGAAGGTACTTGTGCCCATGAGAGTTTATTGACCACGGTGTTTGGTATTGCACCGAAGTACTTGCTTGCTAGATTTAAGGCATTCCACTCATTCTCGTGATATTACTTGATTGATTGACTTGAGACCCACAGAAGGGTAAAAGTGTTTACTTGAATGAATTGATAAATAGCCAATTCCAATTATACATGCTTGAAATTACTTTGCTTACTATTACTTGATTGACATGTTGTTATTCCAGTTATTACTCCTCAGTTATCACTTGCTTGATATCATTTGCTATCACTTGCTACTGTTACTTGAAAATGCGAAATCTATATGCTCTCACTTTCTACTCTTGTCGATCTTACGGTTCCTTGATATCTATCTGTCTGCATGCATAGATTACCTACATTAAATGAACTTGTAATTCACTTAAAGCATGTTAAATCTTGAGATGTAATTCCTACTGAGCGATTCGCTCATCTAGTTGTTTTCTAACCTTTTCAGGTAGTTTGGATATCGGCCAGAACACGGAAGGGGATGAGTCTGAGTGATGAGTGTATGAATGGAGTCATCAATTGTCATGTTGTGTTATTGTAATTCCACTATTTTGTGTTAAATTGTAATCCCTACGTGTGTCAGTTGTTGTTCAGTTATGTCATTTGTATTTCTTTTGATCAAAACTAATAAAGGAGTGAGGACTAGTAGTCGATTCTACGAATTTGACATTTTGGTTAGTTGTAATAATCGACAGCTCGAACTATTTATGTTATTTTCAAGTCTAGGCTTAGTAATTTGCTTAGTCATTTGTGCACTCTTTAAATTGTCCAAGGAAGACATCCACTAATTAGCTAGATCGCTTTGGTTCTATATAAAGGACTGTCGCGCCACGGGTAAGCTTCCGCGCTCGGGGCGTGACAACTCTTTCTTGGTATCAGAGCCTAGGATTTCAATTTCCTGGGTAAAAACCCGAGTCCAAAGATAGAAATGTGTAATAGAATTGTCTAAGGATATGTTTAGATCTTACCTGGTGAGATGGGTAAAGCCAAGGGTCAAGTTTAACCATGACAATTGACCCCATAATAACGAAACCCAATATTTATTACACCTTAATTCTTTTGTAGGATTATGGCCGCTGAAAGAGCACAATGGCGCGAGATGCAGCACACTGTGCAAGGACTTACGCAGGCGCTACAGCAAGTGGCGCAAGGCGGTGCTGGCGGTGCTCACCGTGGAGCTGGTGACCTTCACCGGGATTTTCGTAACATGAACCCACCAAGATTCACGGGTTTGGTGGACCCCAATGATGCCGAGAATTGGCTGAAGGAAATTGAGAGGATCTTCCGTGTAATGCAATGCACGGATACAGAGAAGGTTCTATTGGCTACGTTCCAACTGGAACGGGATGCTCGATGCTGGTGGGAATCCATAGAAGCAACACTGCCCGACAACCATGTCACCTGGGTGGATTTTGTTGAACACTACAACAACAAGTATTTTTCTGACCGTGTTCAAGAGAAGAAGGCCGCGGAATTTGCCGCGTTAAAGCAACGGAGCCTGAAGGTGGCCGAATATGAGGCCCAATTCTTAAGACTTTCCCGTTATGCACCCCACTTGGTGTGTACAACAAAAGATGAAAGCAAGGAGATTCCTCAATGGGCTACGGCCCCAATATATTACACAGCTTGCGCCAATGGACATCCAAGTCTATTCGGAAATGGTTCGGCGTGCTCAATTGCTGGAAGATGCCACTGAATTCTCTGAAAGGATTCGATGCAAGGATAAGAAGGAACCCGTCCCTAGTCCGGGAAACTTCAAACCACCATTTGGCAAGAAGCGATTCTTCAATGGAGGAGAATTTTTCAAAGAGAAGAGGTTTCAGAAAAACAACAAGCCCTTCTCCACAATCGGCAATAAGCCTTCTCCCCCATCACACCTTCCAAGGAAATCTGCAAGTATTGTGACAAGGCTGGTCATAAGACTGAGGAATACTGGAGGAAACTGGGAGCGTGTCTCCGATGTGGGAGTCGAGAGCATCGAATCCCCGACTGCCCCTTGATGAAGGAACAAGCCAACAAAGACGAGAAGCGTCTGGTAAAGAAACAAGGCCGTCTACAAGCTCTTCAAGGGACGGAACCCATGGAAGGAGGAATCGTGGAAGGTACATTAACTGTTTGCTCTAAACCTGCTAAAGTTCTATTTGATACTGGAGCAACTCATTCATTTGTTTCCAAGAGAGTTACTGCCTCGTTTTCTAAAGAACCTGAATGGTTAGATTTAGTAATATCTACACCTCTTGGAAACAAGTCTGATATCATGCATCACTACCCAAGTTGTGAGGTTATGGTCCAAGGTAACAATCTGCCAGTCGACCTGATATGCCTTGATATGGAGCATTATGATGTCATATTAGGAGCTGACTGGTTATCCACCTACCAAGCAACGGTAGACTGCCGACATGGCAAGATAACTTTTACGGATTATTCCGAGTTAGTTTATGTTAGACCTCAGAATAAATCCCCTCTCATCTCAGCTCTTCGAGCTAGCAAACTTGTGAATAAAGGATGTGTGGCTTTCATAGCTTTTGTGACTGCCATGGAAGTCGAGAAGACTGAAATTGAAGACATTCGTGTAATTCGGGACTTTTCAGATGTTTTTCCTGAAGAATTACCTGGTTTACCCCCGGAGAGGGAAGTGTCGTTCACTATCGACATTATTCCTAGTACCGGTCTTGTGTCTAAGGCACCTTACAGAATGTCTCCCGCCGAGTTGAAGGAGCTAAAAGAGCAGCTAATGGATTTACTGAAAAAGGGATTCATTAGGCCGAGTACTTCCCCCCTGGGGAGTACCCGTGCTCTTTGTTAAAAAGAAGGATGGAACATTGAGGCTATGCATTGATTATCGACAGTTGAACCATCTTACAATCAAGAACAAGTACCCACTGCCGAGAATTGACGAGCTGTTCGACCAATTGTCTGGAGCTAACTATTTCTCCAAAATTGATCTTCGGTCTGGTTACCACCAATTGAAGATTAAAGAAGAAGACATATACAAAAATGTATTTCGAAGCAGGTATAGGCATTACGAATTTACTGTTATGCCTTTTGGACTAACAAATGTCTCCGCAGCTTTTATGCAGTTAATGAACAACATCTACAGGCCTTATTTAGACCAATTTATTGTGGTCTTTATCGATGATATATTGATCTATTCAAAAACTGAAGAAGATCATGAAGTGTATCTCAAGAAGGCATTACAGATATTGCGAGATAACAAGCTATATGCCAAATTCAGCAAATGCCAGTTCTGGCTTGAATAAGTGTCCTTCCACTACAAGAAAAACCGCGAGTAGCGACCGACCTCCCGGTCGCTATTCGGTCGCAGATCGGTCGCAAAGAGATACTGCGACCAAACAGAAACCTATTAGCGACCGAACATGTCGGTCGCTATCTAATAGTCGCTAAATGGCGACCGATATAAATCGGTCGCAGAATAGGTCGCCGTTAGCGACCGATAATTATCGGTCGCAGAAGCAGTCGCGGATAGCGACCGATAATTATCGGTCGCAATATCAGTCGCGGATAGCGACCGATATCAATCGGTCGCATGACCCGTCGCTAATATATACAGTCGCTATGCGGTCGCTATTCGGTCGCTAATTTTGTAGTATTTTTTTAAAATAAATTTATATAAACGACTATAAATCACCTGATAAATAATAATTTAATAAAATAAATAATAGAGACAGTCGCTATTCGGTCGCTATTCTGTCGCTAATTTTAATACTTTAATAAAATAAATAATAAAGACAGTCGCTATTCGGTCGCTATTCGGTCGCTAATTTTGCAGTATTTTTTTTTATAAATTTATATAATCGACTATAAATCACCTGATAAATAACAATTTAATAAAATAAATAACCTGATAAATAACAATTTCATAAAAACATATAAATCAACTACACAAATCACAATCTCCACGAACTTCAAATTCATCACATACAAACACACAAATTAATCATACATCCATAATAAAATGACAACATGCAAATAACTAAAATGAAATCACAAATCCTCCGCATATGTGTCATCCTGGTCGTCGTCTCGTCCAACATCTCGCGACGGATGATCCTGTATATCATTTAAAAAAATTAAAATCAAATCCTTAATAAAGAAATCAATTTTTCTTGAAAATTAAAAGCAAGATGTTTTTCATTTAAGTGAAATTGACGAATGACAATTTTAAACGTTTTGCTCAAATCGGTAGTCCAATTTGGACTCCGTCAGTTTCTACAAGTCACTCTCACCTTCCCGGTCGTGTTGGAGTCATTGACAAATTAATTGGACATATATTTCTTTATTTTTGACCCTCTTACACTCGATTAACTTGGTTCTATTTAGGAAATGTAAATTTGAGCATCGAGCTCAAATTTGGAGTCCAATTTGAACTCCGTCAGTTTCTACAGGTTACTTTCACCCCCCATGTCGTGTTGGAACAATCGATGGATTGATTGGACCTCTCTTTTCAATTTTGGACCCTCAAACCCAAGTTCATAGAGTTAAGAAAATGATATTTTCCCCTCCTCAATCTAAATTCTTATATTTTGTAAGATGATATTTAGAGTTAACAAATAGAAAATCAATCAAATAAAATACTTACCGGAGGCTGCTGTGCACGAGGTGCAGGAGGTGCTCTATTACTAGCAAGTCCCAATTCTGTGAGCATCTGGGAGACGGTCTGAGAGACGATGGTTGAGATATTCTGAGAGACGGTCTCGTTGACGATCGCCCTAAACATATCTGGAGTCATGGTCGGGGCGGCACTGGAAGAACCATCTGGGGCTGCTGGTGTGGTATCTGGGGCTGCTGGTGTGGTAAATGGAGAGGTCGCATGTGAGACCGAACTCGAGCATGATGATAACACCCTAGTCGTGCCCAAGCTATGTCCAAAACCATAAACATGGCCTTTCTTGGGTGCCCCAGATGCTGCAACCCAAATGTCAGGATCCAACTCTGGACGCTGACTGTCATCCCCGTACCTCTCATCCATTCCTCTACTATATGAGTCCTGCAAAAAACAAAAAAACAAAACAAAATTATTCTACAGTTTAATCTTAAATGAAAACTATTAATGTATACACTTACCGCTACCTCCCGAGCTTTCTCACTAATGTAAGCATTTGTCCCTTTCTTCTTATGAGTATGATCAAAAAGTTCTTGAAATTGAGGTGGCCGCTTTAATTGTACTTCCTGTTATTCAAATAAATCACAGTTTATTATTAGATTAAAAAAATTACAAATGTAGAAGTGTACTTACCAATCTCGCTTTATGCGTTGCAAAGGAGACAGAGCCACCCGTGTGTACATTCGCTTCAGGATGCGCTGCTCTGTTTTGCTTTGCTTTGTTTGAATTGTCATTCCATTTCTCCGTTCCCCAAATGTTGCACAGCTCCGTCCAATACTCCTTTCTCATCCACACAGGCCCATGCTCCTTCCATTGGTTCTTATCTGTACTTGTACATGCTCTTTCTGCATTTTTTCGGATATTGTGCATAAGATGTTTGAAATTTGCTCTTGCAGTAGTTGTCCATGCAGATCTAGCACGTAACTCATCTGAATGCTCTGTGAATCGATGATTCCTCTACATATTAACAAAAAATAAATTATATGTTACATAACAATAAGTGTGTTAAAATATAGCAGGAAAATGACTTAATATGATAAAATAAGATAAATACCAAGAACATAGTGAACAATAAATCCCGAACATCCATCGGAAAATCAGAAAAGCGACGGATGGGGCCTGGAAAATGTGCTTCAATTGACTTTGTAATAAATTGTGATGCTTGGGCTGGCTCTATTTTATTCCTGAAATTGAAAATATTAATACCACAATGATGAATAGATAACAAAAATAATGCATTACATACCCTTCATTTATCCACACTGCCCGCATCGTCTCATTATAACTGCCCTCCCCCTCGTGATGACTCGTCTCGTCATCAGCACGTACTATACGAAATGGACAAAAATAAATAAAACAAACTATCAAAAAAATATAGAAATGTAAATGAACATACCTGACTCAGCTGGAGGAGGTGTAGATCCACTCGCCATGTGTGATGGCGGTGCAGAGGCCGTCAATCTACCTGTTGTCAGTGGTAACGGTGCAGAGGTCGTGGGTCCTGTAAGGATAAGAATCAGATAGCACAAAAACATAAAGAATTATTTTAAACAAATACTACAATGCATTATACATGAAAGTATACATACCTACTACCGGTGGTAGCGGTGCAGAGGTCGGTGGTAACGGTGCAGAGGTCGTGGGTCCTGTGAAAATAAGAATAAGATACCACAAAAACATAAAGAATTATTTTAAACAAATACTACAATGCATTATACATGAAAGTATACATACCTACTACCGGTGTAGAAATGGAAGTAAATCTCCTCCCGCTACCCTCTCCCCTCCCACCTGAAGAAGTCCCACGCCGTCCTCGAACCATATCTTCAACTGGTAATAAAATACATGCATATTCATCAAATATTGAAAGAAAGAAAGTTACAGAGTATTAAAATTTTAGGTAAAATTGTATACCATTAATCAAACATTCTCCATTTCATCTTCAGATGTTGGAGATATATCAAATTCAACATTCACATCTTCATTATCAGATTCATTTTGATCACTAATATATTCCTCCTCTTCGGAGTCCCCCAACTGTATTTCAGGTTGTTCTGGATCGACTTCTTCCACTTCATTCTCTTTAGATAAAGACAGTGCCTCCACAGATTCATCACTAGAAGCAGGCAACTCTACATCATCACCCAAGTCTGATTGAAAGAATTCGGCATTCACATCCAACTCTACTGTTTCAGTCAAATCCAACTCATAATCCGGGAAAAGCCTTGTCTTAACCTTGCAAACTGCCCACCAATCATTTCTTTCTTTATTTCTAGACGATGGATACTTTGTATAATAGACCTGCTGGGCTTGTGCGGCCAAAATGAATGGATCATAAGTATTCAATTTAGACTTATGTCTGATATCGACAATCCCATATGTTGTGTCATTTCGAACAGAATTGGGATCAAACCAATGACACTTGAACAGAAATATATGGTTGTCATCTCCGAGATATTGCAATTCTAAGATCTCCTCAATAATACCATAATAATCACGTTCGTTTTCATTATATGTACTTCCTTTCACACATACCCCGCTGTTCATTGTTGACTTATTCTGCCCATATTGTCTAGTGTGAAATCTATACCCATTCACAATAAATGCTGGATATGTACGTGCAACTTTCGATGGGCCATAACTACTCTCTCGAATTCTTTGATCAGTAATAAAACCATTTTCAACCTACATATGGAGAGCACACTAGTCAGAATTTGTCATTGGCCTAACAAGGAGAAAGAGTAGTAATAATACTTACACGATATTTCAGCCAAGAAGCAAATGATTTTTCTCGTTCTTTTTCAACCTCCATGTCAGTGAGATATGGACATCTTTGGATTAATTCTGAGTCAAATTGTCTGTATTACGACCATTGGAGCATTATAGATGGAATGAAAAATAATAAGTTATAGACACAATGTAATGTGAGCAGAGAACTTACGCAACATAAGGTTCAACCTCCATACAATTTAAAAGGATGAACATTTCTGCACAGTGCAATTCTCTATCATTTAGCATCCGACTCGAAGAACGTCCATACGCACGTCCAGGATACTTAAATATAGACAGCCGCTCAGAGTGAACGGAGTCTCCCCCATCATCATTACGTGGTGGCCGAGTACGACGAGTTTGTACCTCAGGTTCAAAGTACATTGAACAGAAATTTGATATTTCTTCCATAATGTATGCCTCCGCAATGGAACCCTCTACTTTTGCCTTGTTGCGAACTTTCATTTTCAATTCATGCATGCACCTACCAGAATGTTCATAAGATAATGAAAAACACATCAGCATCTAATTGAATTATGAGGAGAAAATATATATATATTACCTCTCAAATGGATACATCCATCTAAATTGTACTGGCCCTCCTACTTTAGCCTCATATGGTAAGTGTATAAGCAGGTGCTCCATTGAATCAAAGAATGAGGGTGGAAATATCTTTTCCAATCTACAAACTGTCGTGATCACATTCTGTTCAATAGTTTCCACATCTTCATACCTGAGCTCTGATGCACATAAAATTTTGAAAAACTGACTTAACTCAGTCACTGCTCCCCATATCGGCTTCGGCATCATATCACGAAATACAATAGGTAACAACCTCTGCATGAACACATGACAGTCATGACTTTTCATTCCATATATTTTCCCCTCATTTGTATTCACGCAACGAGCAATGTTAGACACATAACCATCTGGAAATCTTAATTGTTTTAGCCAAAAGCATACTTCTTTAATCTGTGCAGCTCCAAGGGCGTAAATTACTTTCGGTTTAACTGTTTTACCATTTCTATCAATAAGTTCCAGTTCTGGACGTTTACAAAGTATTTTCACGTCTAAACGAGCATTCACATTATCCTTTGTTTTGCCTTTTATGTCCATAATAGTGTTGAACACATTATCAAAGACATTCTTCTCAACATGCATGACGTCGAGGTTATGTCGTATAAGAAGAGTTGACCAATAAGGCAATTCCCAGAAGATACTTTTTTTGACCCAGTTGTGATCCTTCCCAAATCCAGGGAGCTGTCTTGTGCTGCTCGACAATTGTGCTATATCTGGTAAGTTCTGTACACTTGCTGCTAAATGTGGACCAGACAACCGTTCAAAATCAGCTTCTTCCAATTCAATTCTGTTCTTTAAGAATGCATCTTTTTGCCTTCTAAACGGATGGTCCCTTGGTAGAAATCGTCGATGACAATCAAACCAGCATGACTTGCCACCATGCTTAAGTACAAATGATTTGGAACTGTCCATACAGTAAGGACATGCTAGTTTTCCATGAGTGCTCCAGCTAGATAACATTCCATATGCAGGAAAGTCGCTTATTGTCCACATCAATGCAGCCTTCATAGTGAAATTTTGTTTTCTGGATGCATCATAGGTAGTAACCCCATCAGTCCATAACAATTTCAACTCATCAATCAACGGCCTGAGATATATGTCTAGTTTTTTCCCAGGATTTTTTGGACCAGGGATCAATAATGATAGAAATAAATGCTCTCGTTTCATGCACATATTTGGCGGAAGATTATATGGTGTCACGAAAACTGGCCAGCAAGAGTAGGAAGTCACTGAACCTCCAAATGGATTGAATCCATCAGTACATAAACCCAGCCTTACATTACGCGACTCTTTTGAGAAAGTAGGATGAGCACGGTTAAAGTGACTCCAAGCTTCGGCATCTGCAGGATGACTGATTACATTATGTTGTCGACGTACTCTTTCCGCATGCCATCTCATATGTTGAGCTATCTTTGGTGACATATACATTCTCTGCAATCTCGGTGCAATAGGAAAATACCGCAATGACATATATGGTATATCTTTTTGCTTTGAATTGTCCCCTTTCTTAGGCTTGAATCTATCATGACCACATATGGAACATGATACCTTACTTTTATCCTCATTATAATATAGCATGCAATGATTAGGACATGCATCTATTTTCTCATATCCAAGCCCTAAGTCAGTGACCATCTTCTTTGCACGATAAAAATTTTCAGGTAATTTCTCATCTTGTGGCAACATACTTTTGATAATCAGTAACAAACGATCAAAACAAATCTCACTGATGTGAAATTCAGATTTCAAGTTCAATAATTGTGACACCGCAGACAGTCGAGAGTGATTTTGACATCCATTCCACAATGGCTCATCAGCATCTTTGAGTAGCTGATAAAATCTTTCAGCTGTCTTGTTTGGCGGTTCTTCATTGTGTACATGCTCCTCATGAACATTGAATTCTGGACCAGCAGCATCTATGACCATATCAACATATGAACTTCCACTTCCTCTATTGGCAGGCTCGTAGGACCACAATGTTTCACCATGACATATCCAGTTTGTATAATCTTTAACAAACCCCTTTCTGTATAAATGACGTTGTACATCCCATGTTGTCAGCCACTTCAAATTCTTACAGACTACACAAGGACATCGGATACGACCCTCACAATCTACAGCTTCAATAGGATTTCTCAAAGCAAACTGAATGAATCTCTCAACTCCATTTTTAAATTCCATAGACACCACCTGATCAACTACTCTACGGTACATCCATGAACGATCTTCAGACATTTTCCCTATGCGAATGAAATGTAAACACACAAAACTTTAACATGTTTAACAAAATAAAAAGTCCGTCCACCGCAAGGGGAGGGGGGGCTCGGGCGGAGAGGGGCTCGGGCGGGAGAGGGGCCGCAAGGGGAGGGGGGGCTCGGGCGGAGGGGGGCTCGGCGGGAGGGGGCCGCAGGGGGAGGGGGGGCTCGGGCGGAGAGGGGCTCGGGCGGGAGGGGGCCGCAGGGGGAGGGGGGGCTCGGGCGGAGGGGGGCTCCGGCGGGGGTCCGCCTCACTTACCTCCGATGGCCGGTCCCCGCCGCCGCTCGCAGTCGTCCGTCCACCGCCGCTCGCCACGCCGGTCGTCCGTCCACCGCCGCTCGCCACGCCGCTCGCAGTCGTCCGTCCACCGCCGATGGGAGCTGGTCGCGGGGGGGAGATGGGGGGGCCGCAGAGGGAGGGGGGGCTCGGGCGGGAGGGCGGGGGGCAGCAGGGGGAGGGGGGGCTAGGGCGGAGAGGGGCTCGGACGGGAGGGCGCCGCAGGGGGAGGGGGGGCTCGGGCGGAGAGGGGCTCGGGCGGGAGAGGGGCCGCAAGGGGAGGGGGGGCTCCGGCGGAGGGGGGCTCCGGCGGGAGGGGGCCGCAGGGGGAGGGGGGGCTCGGGCGGAGAGGGGCTCGGGCGGGAGGGGGCAGCAGGGGGAGGGGGGGCTAGGGCGGAGAGGGGCTCGGACGGGAGGGGGCCGCAGGGGGAGGGGGGGCTAGGGCGGAGAGGGGCTAGGGCGGGAGGGGGCCGCAGGGGGAGGGGGGGGCTCGGGCGGAGGGGGGATCGGGCGGGAGGGGAGGGGGCCGCAGGGGGAGGGGGGCTAGGGCGGAGAGGGGCTCGGGCGGGAGGGGGCCGCAGGGGGAGGGGGGGCTCGGGCGGAGGGGGGCTCGGGCGGGAGGGGGCCGCAGGGGGGAGGGGGGGGACGCGGGGGGGAGGGGGGGGAGCTGGTGGCGGGGGGGGGGGGGGGGGGGAGATGAGTGATCCGCGATCGCTTCGCGACCTAAATAAATTCGGTCGCAAGATCAGCGACCGATTAGAGACCGAAATAAATTCGGTCGCAAAATGGGTCTCAGACGTGCGACCGATTATATCGGTCGCTATATGGTCGCTATTTGGGACCGACTAGCGACCGATTTATTCGGTCTCTAATTCGGTCGCTATTGCCACTTTTTCTTGTAGTGTTCTTAGGCCATGTCATATCAAAGAATGGAATTTCTGTTGATCCTGCGAAGGTCGAAGCTGTACAAAATTGGGGACGACCAACGAATGCAACGGAGATTCGTAGCTTCTTGGGTGTAGCTGGCTACTACCGGCATTTTATTAAGGACTTCTACAAGATTGCTGTTCCTCTTACCAGATTGACTCGCAAGGAAGTGCCTTATGAATGGAGTGAAGACTGTGAGAAGAGTTTCCTAACTTTGAAGGATCTCTTGACTACTACTCCGGTCTTATCTCTACCAATTGAAGGAGAGAAGTACGAGGTATATACCGATGCATCCGATATCGGCCTCGGATGTGTATTGATGCAGAATGGAAGAGTCATTGCATACTCTTCTCGGCAATTAAAGAAGCATGAAGAAAACTACCCTATGCATGATTTGGAACTAGTCGCAGTGGTATTGGCTTTAAAGATATGGAGGCACTATCTCTACGGAGAGCAATTCACCGTATACTCCGATCATAAAAGCCTTAAATATCTATTCTCTCAGAGGGAGCTGAACATGCGACAAAGGCGTTGGCTCGAGTATCTCAAGGATTTCGACTTCACTATACAATATCATCATGGTAAGGGTAATTCCATAGCAGATGCCCTTAGTCGGAAGCCGAGAGCCCTAGTAACCAACTGTATGGTTCAAGAATGGAAGCTACTGGAAAAATTCTCTGAACTCAATATAAGCATGGATGAGAATGAGGGGTGTATTACTCTATCTCTCATAAGTGTGCATCCGGATTTGCTAGCTGAAATCAAGATGTTGCAAGAAGAAGATCCTACCCTAGTGGAAATAAAAGAAAAGCTGGACAAGAAATCTGATTTCAAGTTGGCACTCGATGGCATATTATTATACTATGAACGGACATGTGTACCAGACAGTCCTGAGCTGAAGAAGAGGACTCTTGAAGAAGCTCACCGATCAAGGTATACGATCCACCCTGGAGCCACTAAGATGTACCAAGACATAAAAAGAACCTTTTGGTGGCCCAACATGAAAAGGGAGATAGTAGACTTCGTGTCTAGATGCTTGACATGCCAACAGGTGAAGGCGGAACATCAAAAGCCCGCTGGAAGACTGCATCCACTAGATATCCCCAAGTGGAAATGGGAAGACATCGGTATGGACTTTATCATGGTTTTGCCCAAGTCTAGGGGCGGATATGATGGAATTTGGGTAATCATCGATCGCCTTACTAAATCGGCTCATTTCTTACCTATCAAGAGTCGATGGTCGGTTAATGTTCTTGCTGCCCTATATATCAAGGAGGTTACTAGATTGCATGGAATTCCTGTGTCTATAGTATCTGATCGAGACCCGCGCTTTACTTCTCATTTTTGGAAGGGTCTACAACACTCTCTAGGGACGAAACTTAATTTCAGCACTGCTTTCCATCCCCAGACAGATGGTCAGACTGAAAGGACAAATCAGGTTGTTGAAGATATGTTAAGAGCATGCATTATAGATTTCGGCAGAAGCTGGCATGACCATTTACCCCTAGCCGAATTTGCCTACAATAACAGTTATCAAGCCAGTATCCAGATGGCACCTTTCGAGGCACTTTATGGCAGGAGTTGTCGATCTCCAATATGCTGGGATGAAGTCGGTGAAAGACAACTTCTAGGCCCAGATATGGTTAGAGATTCAACTGAAAAGATATACCTTATCAGAGAGAGACTCAAGGTAGCTCAGTGCAGGTAAAAATCTTATGCTGATAACAGAAGGAGAGATTTGGAATTTCAAGTGGGTGACCATGTATTTCTCAAGGTATCTCCCGGTTGAGGTATTAGAAGATTCGGTGTTAAGGGCAAGCTTACACCAAGGTTTATCGGTCCATTTGAAGTATTGGAAAGAGTGAGCGAGGTGGCTTACCGCATTGCCTTACCTCCTCAACTCTCGAAAGTGCACAACGTATTTCATATATCTATGCTGAAGAAATATGTGTACGACCCTTCTCACATCATCAACCATGCTGAATTGGTGATTCAAAGGGATCTCACTTATGAACAAAAGCTGATGCGGATCCTCGACTGAGAAGTCCGAGTTCTAAGAAGCAAGACGATCCCTATGGTAAAAGTCCAATGGAATCGATGCTCGGAGCAAGAAGCTACCTGGGAGACCGAGTAATCTATGAAAAGAAGACACCCAGAACTATTTTAGACTGTGAGTATCCTATACCTTCTACAGTACTCACATGCAGTTGAATTTGGGGACCAAATTCTTTTAAGTAGGGGAGGGTGTAACACCCGGAAATATTAGAATAAAAATGAATAAATTTAGGAAATTAAAAGAATGCCTTTAACTATTCAACTCATATTCTAAACAAATAAACACTTTAGAAGATGTCAAATTATATTTTAATAATTTAGGAAAAAAATTATCTTTTCTTTGAAATAAATAAGGGTCTCTAGATGAGGTACCAAAGGATAAATATAATGAAGGAAGTGAGATCAGAAAATAACTAATTGACAAAATAATTAATCAACAAATAATTCAATATGCTATCTAAAGGTGTATGATATAGATATATTTAACTATCACTAAATGACAAATATATAAATATATATATATATATATATCAATTCTAAATAACATGAATAGTTGTCTATGTTAATGGAACAGTGTAAGACTATAACTAATTTTAAGCAAGATACTACAGATTATATCAAATTTCAAGAAGTAATCAACATAGAATTTATTAGGATGTTAGACAGTCAAGTTCGTATGCTAAATTAGATCTTTTAGACTTGTCAGATTTAACATGCTTTAAACGGCCTTCTATCTCCCTTAACTTCTTTTAACAGGAAACAACATGTGCTATTAAATATAAAATTCTATCAACAATTTTTTTAATTTCTTGGTGATTGTTTCACGGTTATGCATAAAACTGGTTAAAATTTAATTGTAGTTGACCTTCCAAAATATCAGAGTTCAATATATCTATTATATATATATCAACCTTTCTTGTCTGATTACACTACAAGAAAAAGTGGCTATAGCGACCGAATTAGCGACCGATTTAATCGGTCGCTAGTCGGTCCCAAATAGAGACCAATTCGGAGACCGAAATAATCGGTCGCATAACCGAGACCGTTTCAGCGACCGTATGTATATCGGTCGCTAATCGGTCGCTATTATTGCGACCGAATTAACTTCGGTCTCCAGTCGGTCGCTGATGCCGTTATACTTCCTACTACGACCCCCGCCAGCCCCCCCCCTCCCGCCCGAGCCCCCCCTCCCGAGCCCCCTTCCCCTGCGGCCCCCTCTCCGCCCTAGCCCCCCTCCCCGCTCCCGCCCGAGCCCCCTCCGCCGGAGCCCCCCCTCCGCCCGAGCCCTCCCGCCCGAGCCCCCCTCCTCCGCCGGAGCCCCCCTCCCCGTGCTGCCTCCCGCCCGAGCCCCCCTCCGCCGGAGCCCGTCGCCGCGCCGCTCGCGTCGAGTCGC
The DNA here is from genome assembly GCA_022559845.1 of Amorphophallus konjac. Classification (NCBI taxonomy): domain Eukaryota; kingdom Viridiplantae; phylum Streptophyta; class Magnoliopsida; order Alismatales; family Araceae; genus Amorphophallus; species Amorphophallus konjac. The sequence goes on from CM040128.1 coordinate 241,912,789, forward strand.
CGTCGCCGCTCGCCCTGCCGTCGTCGCCCTCCGCAGGTACCTCTCTCTCTCTCTCTCTCTCTCTCTCTCTCTCTCTCTCCCTTCCCCCTCCGTCACCGGCCTGCTCCCCTCCCCCGCGGGCCTACTCCCCTCCCCCCTGCGGCCCCGTCGCCGGCTTGCTCCCCTCCCCTCCCCCCTGCGGCCTGCGCCCCCGTCCCCCTCAGATCTCCTTCCCATCCCCATGCCCCTCCCCCTCCGGCCTGACCCCTCTGATCCCCCTCCCCTTCCCGTCCCACTCCGCCTCCCCCTCTGCCTCCGACGGTCTCCTCCCTTCCTCCCCTTCCCGTGTCCCCCTCTGCCTCCCCCTCCCCTTCCCGTCCCCCTCCACCTCTGGAAACCCCCCACCAACTCCCCTTTGTGCTGCACCACCGGAATCGTCTCACCCTCCCAATGCCATCGGAAGCCCCCTCCCCATCCCCCCAGTACTGCGGGCCAATGCAACCCCCCATCTCCTTGTCGAGTGAAAACCCCCCTCCCAATCCCCATGTGCTGCTGGGTGTTAGACCCCCCTCCCCCTTGTAGGTTGCAGGAATCCCCTCCCCCTCCCTCTGCAGTGCTGGAACCCCTCCCCCTGCAGACCATCGCAGCTCCTCCTCCAGTTACTATCGGTCGTCTGAGCCGAGGGAGAGTGCAATAATTTTGTCTAACATGATTATTTAAATTGATATGTTTTTAAGAATTCTAACTCCTGCAAGTTTATGCCTCTATTTAGTGACTTTGTATTTGCAAAACAGTCCAGTTTGTGAAGCAATGGCAATCAAGAGGCAAACACTTGCATATTTCTAATATTATAAAAGAGATTATTGTACTACCATTCTTCTAAAAAACACTTATTTATGTACTTTGATCACACGAGAATAACTACGGATTTACCTGTTAATTAAGTTAGACCAGTTCTAAGGCAGTCCTTAACCTAGAAACGACATTAAGGCTGTGTTGAAAGTGGACTGTGAAAGACAGGGCAGCTGGGATTATTGTTGGTGCATGATGCTTCTTGGTCTAGGTGCATAAAGTCAAGAAAACTGAGGGAGGCTGAGGTAAAAGTGTTGACGAGAAGTGATAGAAAAGATAAACAATTTTTTATCTTTACCTCAATAATTAAATTTAATTCATTTATACCTCTTAAAGTAACAATGACATCAACAGCAGCATTAACAGCAGCAACTGCAATAGTAGCTACAACAACAACAACAAGAATAATGTTATAAGAATCAGCAATATGATTTAGCCTTGCATGAACTCTGTTATGGGACTTCTTAACTGGTCCAATGATGCAACTCTTTTAAAAGATGTGCAACTGGGGTTCAAAGTGCATGTGCCATGCACCTCCTCACGTGTATATGTAGTCATGATATATTGGCATAAAAGGAAAAACAAGGTAGTTGGGAGTTTGAGCAAAACGTTGTTGTATCCCTATGTTATCAGAAATGCTTCTTTCATTTGATATACAGTTCTTAGTTTTGCTTTTGCTCCAGATCTCTTTCAAGATATCAATGCATTGAAGTTTTTTTCCCATAAAATATAAAGATTTATTAAAGAATGAAAAGGATTCAACACAGAGGGGGACATGCCACCTTACCTCCAGAGAGGACAAAGAAAATAAATAGACTGCCCACCCTAGAGAGTGTCCAAAGAGAAACCTAGATAAATATCATTACCGATATTGTTGCGGCTTCCCAACCCTGAAACCTCGAGTCTAATTCCTGTACATTTGAGGTAAGCATATTTTTCTTCTGATTTCATCCTTTTCCTACCAGTGTCAACACTGACAAGTTGATGAATAGATACCATTGAGACATCCTCCGACCAGTCGTCTTCAATTTCGGAGTTAAGATGTTGATCGAGTGACCCACGCCGTAGGTTTGTGTGGTACAGCTCCTCTTCCTCTTCTTCAGTTTGGGTTTGATCCATAGAACCCAATGACGTAGAACACGTCAAGATGCCTCGTTTGGGAATATGACTACCTCCATGGGCCCGTGGAGCTATGCCAACAAGGGCCTGATGACGAAGTAAGTCTTCAGCAATTAAATCTTCGAGCTCATCACAATTGACCTGACCATGGCCCACAAACTAACTTGAATAGTTGAATCTGCACCTTATCATATTGACCTAAATCAGCAGCCCATATGCACATTCATTTATTCTCCCTGGAACTCTCCATCAACACTCATAGTATGTGCATAGCTTCTATCTTTGATCTCCATGGCATAATGCCCAATTTATTTCTTTTGCTGCTGTGTGATCACTTATCCTTCTGTCAAATAATCTTTTCCACAACTGTATACGAAGTGTATTTATGCTTGTTAGCATGATGGAAAGCATATTCATGTTTTAGGTCAGGATAAGCTGAATACCAAGCATAATTTTCAAGCGGTTACAGGGACAGAAACCTAAAAGAAATTATAACCATTTGATAACTTGGCCCTATGCTCTAGTATCAGAGATTCAGGTATAGGATTATTGGTATATTACTTTAGTAGATTAAGGAAGAGAGTAGATCTGCTATATCTGATAGGTAACATCTAACATCCATATCCATGTGTGCGCTCAGCATAACATACTCTTTGCCTTACAATTGACCCATCCTCTCTCTCAAGTAAAGCCCCTTATTTTTAAAATACACTTATTTCAAATGAACTGTTAGGACGGGTCCGGGGGTCTAAAATCTGAAATACCGGTCGGATGGCCGTGCCGGTCATTCCAATACGACCGGGGAGATGAAAGTGACTTGTCAGAACTGACGGAATCCAAATCGGATGCCCGGTTTGAGCTCGGCGCTCAAACTTCATTTTTAAAATACACTTAGTTCAAATGAACTGTTAGGACGGGGCATTTGGTTCTAAAATCTGAAATACCGGTCGGATGGCCGTGCCGATCATTCCAATACGACCGGGGAGATGAAAGTGACTTGTCAGAACTGACGGAATCCAAATCGGATGCCCGGTTTGAGCTCGGCGCTCAAACTTCATTTTTAAAATACACTTAGTTCAAATGAACTGTTAGGACGGGTCCGGGGGTCTAAAATTCGAAATACCGGTCGGATGGCCGTGCCGATCATTCCAATACGACCGGGGAGATGAAAGTGACTTGTCAGAACTGACGGAATCCAAATCGGATGCCCGGTTTGAGCTCGGCGCTCAAACTTCATTTTTAAAATACAAGATGAAATTTGAACTTATATTGTGTGTGTGTATTTATATATATGAAAATGAGCTGGCTTAAACTATTGGCATACTCTTGTTAATGCTTGATTTCTTTATTAAGTCTTGTTAATGCTTGATTTCTTTATTAAGGATTTGATTATAATTTTTCTAAATGATATACAGGATCATCCGTCGCGAGATGTTGGACGAGACGACGACCAGGATGATGTTGGACGAGACGACGACCAGGATGAGACATATGTGGAGGATTTGTGATTTTATTTTAGTTGTGTATGTTGTCATTTTATTATTATGGATGTATGATTAATTTGTGATTTTATTTTAATTGTGTGTAATTTGAGGTTCGTGGAGATTGTGATCCGTGTAGTTGATTTATTATTGTTTTATGAAATTGTTATTTATCAGGTGTTTGTATGTGATGAATTTGAGATTTGTCGATATTGTTGTCTGTGTAGTTGATTTTATATTTATGTTATGAATTTGTTATTTATCAGGTAATTTATTTATCAGTTTAAATAAATTTTTTAAAAAAAAATAATGCAAAATTAGCGACCGCATGGAGACTGAATTGCGACCGAATAGCGACTATACGTTATATTTCTTTTATTAAATAATTATACTTGGCGACCGACTGGCGACCGACTAGCCACCGAATCAATCCGATAGGTTAATTTTATTTTTAAAAATACAACAAATTTAGCGACCGACTGGCGACCGGATTGAGACCGAATAAATCCGATAGGTTAATTTTATTTTTAAAAATACAACATAATTCGAGACCGAATAGCGACCGAATAGCGACCGAATTGAGACCGACTTAATCCGATAGGTTAATTTTATTTTTTAAAATACAACAAATGTAGCGACCGAATAGAGACTGAATGGCGACCGAATTATTAGCGACCGGTCAGGCGACCGATTATAATCGGTCTCTGGTAACGACTGATACTGCGACCGAATTATGTCGGTCGCTATATAGCGACTATTATATAGCGACCGACATATTCGGTCGCTAGATAGTATCTGTTCGGTCGCAATGCATATTTGCGACCGATCTACGACTGAATAGCGACCGCTAGGTCGGTCGCTATCCGTGATTTTTCTTGTAGTGAGGCAATGTCACGTGAATGTGTTCACTACCTTAGGTGTTGACACAAGGTGTCGACACCTGCCTTAAGTGTTGACACCAAGTGTCAATAGTGTCACTTTTATTTAAAAAGAATTTTGTGAAATAAATTATATGTAAAATAAGAGAAAAATGTAAGGATCCTAGTCATGAAATTTCATACACTGATTCCATCAATTTTTAAAGATAAAAATCTTTGAAGTTAAAAGCCGAGTTTCGAGTTGAATTTTATTCTAACATATTTTTAATAAAATAAAATTATAAAAATTATCAGACAAATCTAGGGATCATAAAAATATACAATTTACTATTTTTATTAACATGGTTCATTAGATATAAAATTTCTAAATGATGTAACGTTGTTAACACGTGGCATACACGACCCTCTCCAGGCTGTTACTTCTTCCAGACAATCCATTAGTTGGCATCCCATTATCCCCTATCCTTTTAGACACGGACAGCCTGTTTGAGTTGGCATCGCACAATGGATGCTATTATCTCGGATCTGGTTTTTCCTCTGTCTACCTAAAATCCTAAAACCTATATATTACACCCTTCTATTGAGGCAGATCATCCACGTTAGTTCAAAGGCTTGCTGCAGAGGAGAAGGAGCATTCTCTGAAGCTGTAGAGGTTGCAGAGGAGGGAAGAAAGCTGTGCTTTTCTTTTACCCGTACCTAGTTGTCCTCACAGAGATAGGTGTTCTCAGGCTTTTAACCAAAGATTAGCTAGTCTAAGATAGCTAATATAGGAAAAAAAATAGTATTAGCTCATCTCCATGCGATGTTCCATACGATAAACCGTGTTTACAATAATTTCTATCATGCTTTCACATAGATCAAATAAATGTTAGCTAATCTGTTAGAATATATTAGCTAGTAAGTTAGATCACCTAATCTAATTGCATGATGAGCTAAATCTTCACATTACTTGTGTTACATACATGTTTTACGCTAAATGATTACACCATATTCTAGATAGACCATGTTTAAGTAAATGGGTTGGTAGGTATTCTCAAGCTTTAACCTAATCAGCAGCTAATCTAGCAGAGCTAATCTAGGGTAAAATAAGTATTAGTAGTATTAACCTCATCCCCACTCGATATATTGTGCTAATCTGTTAAATAAATTTGCTAGCCTAATCTAATTACATGTTTACATAATTAACTTTATCATGTTTTACCTAATTATTAGTTAATCTGTCAAATAATATGTTAGCCTAATCTAACTACAAGCTAAACCTTCATGTCGACACCTACAAACACTAGTGTCAACACCTAAGGTGTCGACACTAGGTGTTGACACTTGTGTCAACACCAGCAAGTGTCAACACTAGTGTGTAGAACGGGTGGAATAGATAGAAGAACACATGGAAAATTATAATGAGAATATGGTGAGTTAGGAAGAGAAATAACTTTAAAACCAGATAAAATTAGAAGAAGTGACAGAAGACAAAGTCGAAGATATGAGAGTTAGGAAGAAGTTTTATGAAGAGTGCAGAGACATAAAATGAGAGGAAGATGGTGAAAAATATGAAACACTGACATCTATCGGCGCGGATGAACAGAAAACTCGTAAAAGACAGAACCGTGGAAAAATAAAAATAACTTAAAAACGGTGAATAATCAAAGGAAGTGGTAGAAGAAGAAAATTTAGATCTATAAGAGAGGAACAACTTTTATAAAGAACTCAGAAAGAAAAGAGGATTAGAAGAGCTTCAAAATAGAGGAAAAAAATAAGGTATCAACTCGGATGAATAGTAACGTGTTAGGATAGAACTTAGAAAAACGTGCAATAACTTAAAAACGAAGAGGAATTAGAGGAAATGATAAAAAGAGAAAATGTATAGAACTTAAATATGAATAACGTTGAAGAGACAATAAATTTAAATGAAGATCATATAAGCATGTAAATGACTAAACAAGAATAAAATACTTAAAAATATAAAGTAACAGTGAATGAAATTGAAACCTGAAGGGGTCTCCTGCCCCTCTCTCTCTCCTTGCTTTTTCGATAACACCAAAAACTCAAACTCTCTCATAAAAACTAATAAAAACAAAAGAATTAAAAATGTATTACAAAGCTATTTACAAAATTAAAGATGAAGATCATGGCAACCCCTAGGACGTCTTCTAACAGAAGGTGGCAGCCCAGGGCACCAATTTCAAGAAGATGGCAGCCCCCTGGGTGTCAATTTCAAGAAGATGGCAATAACCTGTGCACCTATTAAACGGACCCCGAGTTTTGTTTTTCCGAGACCATGAACCCCCAAATGATGCGCCTGGTTTCTGGACGCCATTCACCGATAAATGGCAGCCTGAGAGGCGCCATTTAACCCCTGATTGGGTTTCCTAAACCCTATATAGTTCACAGGAAGGGCACCCCATTGTGAGGATGTCATTTCTGAACATGTCAGGTAGCCTACAATGCACCAATCTCACCTAGTTTTCTTCCATGTATCAAATGTTGCTGATTTTTACCCCTAGTGCGTCCCTTCATAACGATACGCCATGGATTCTGTTCTATAATCCACCTTATATATATCCTACCCGGTCAACTCTTGAAATTCCGTATTGACTATAAATGAGAGTGGATGTCGACAAACATGACCAATACTGTGCATATAGGGCCCGGTCTGGTCCTGGGAGGAGCACCCGAAGGTACTTGTGCCCATGGGAGTTTATTGACCACGGTGTTTGGTATTGCACTGGAGTACTTGCTTGCAAGACTTAAGGCATTCCACTCATTCTCGTGATATTACTTGATTGATTGACTTGAGACCCGCAGAAGGGTAAAAGTGTTTACTTGAATGAATTGATAAATAGCCAATTCCAGTTATACATGCTTGAAATTACTTTGCTTACTATTGCTTGATTGACATGTTGTTATTCCAGTTATTACTCTTCAGTTATCACTTGCTTGATATCATTTGCTATCACTTGCTACTGCTGCTTAAAAATGCGAAATCTATATGCTCTCACTTTCTACTCTTGTCGATCTTACGATTCCTTGATATCTATCTGTCTGCATGCATAGATTACCTACATTAAATGAACTTGTAATTCACTTAAAGCATGTTAAATCTTGAGATGTAATTCCTACTGAGCGATTCGCTCATCTAGTTATTTTCTAACCTTTTCAGGTAGTTTGGATATCGACCAGAACACGGAAGGGGATGAGTCTGAGTGATGAGTGTATGAATGGAGTCATCAATTGTCATGTTGTGTTATTGTAATTCCACTATTTTGTGTTAAATTGTAATCCCTACGTGTGTCAGTTGTTGTCCAGTTATGTCATTTGTATTTCCTTTGATCAAAACTAATAAAGGAGTGAGGACTAGTAGTCGATTCTACGAATTTGACATTTTGGTTAGTTGTAATAATCGATAGCTCGAACTATTTATGTTATTTTCAAGTCTAGACTTAGTAATTTGCTTAGTCATTTGCGCACTCTTTAAATTGTCTAAGGAAGACCTCCACTAATTAGCTAGATCGCTTTGGTTCTATATAAAGGACTGTTGCGCGACGGGTAAGTTTCCGCGCTCGTGACGTGACAAATGAGCTGCTCTTAAATCTATCTCGGGTTGACAGAAAACAGAACACTGGTGGTCTATATTAGAACCGTTACATGTATCTGGCGGTTTATGGTTGGGTCGCTAGAGAGACTTTAACGGTCTATCTCTGGTCCGCCAGAAGTTTCACAAAAATCACGTTTACAGAGTGTCTAGTGGTTTATCGTAGGGCCGCTTCACGTGGTTGGCGGTCAAAGGCTAGGCCGCTAGAGCACGTCTGACAGTAAACTTAAATAACAAGAACTAATGTTTAAAACACATCATGCCTGAAAACCAACATGTATAAACTTCCCTATCATGATAGAACGAAGAATAGGCTACAATATGCATGGGAATCGTGTATCATGACAAGAGAAATAATTTAGTTCATTAGGCTTAAGAGATATGCATGGATGATATACTATATGCATAAAATATGAAATTCTCGGTCTATAAAGCATGAAATCAAGTTCAATAAGAGGGCTTTTATCCCTAGAATGAAACTTTAGCCGTTCATGAGATGACCTACCTCTGCTAAGGCTTTTAGACTTTGAATTTGATGTTGGAAGTGAACCCTAATTCTGCACTTCCAGTGGTAAATCAGCAACTTCACGCCCTAATATCTCTTGATCCACTTGACCTAATGACGTGAAATTTGGAGGGTAAGAAGAAGATACTAAGGGGAACAAAAAGTTCTAAAGGCACTAATGCTAAATACCTCGATTTGATTCTCTAATTTCTTGATCTTCACCGGGCTTTTGCTCAATTTCCTGGGTCGCTAATATGGAACCAGTAACTTTGCAGGCTTCTATCTCCTTGTGTGCTTGATCTCCTAGCACCAAATTTTGAGGGATGTTAGTCCTTAGTATTAGGAATAAAAACTTTTAAAGTACTTACCTAAAATAACATCATCTTATCTTGATTCCACGCGAGCCAAATGTAAGGGTCGCGCAGGTTAAAACTAGGTTATATTTATAGGGTTTTACTAGGGTTTCGTGGATTAGATCGATTCTAGAGTCCTTATTAAATGTTAGGTCGACTTCTGAGAGTCCTTAAGATGTTTACTAGTCCTCCCATCTCGGTCTCTTGGAAGATAATCGTTAAAAATTCAATCTTTTTGCTCTTTCTTCAACTTACGGAACTGACAGGAAGTAGTGGTCTAGGACTGGTACGCCACATGTCTTTTAGCGATTTTACGATAGACCGCCACAATGTTCAGGCGCTGAATTTGAATTAAGTTCAAACTCTTTTACTCACTTATCCATTTAATTATCTTAAAAAATAGGGGTATTTATCTCTTATATTCCGTGAATAAATTAATTGACCTTCTAGAATATGGGTCAAACTTCATGGACTTGGTCCACAAGTCCTTTGGGCTTTATTTAAATAGGCTAGTTTAATTTATTACTTATTTGGGCCTTCATTTAACCTAGAATTTCTTTTATTAATCCTTTTTGGTCTTTATAAATTCTCAGAAAAATACTTCAATAATATTTCATGAAATTTCTGGGGCATTACACCCTCCCCCACTTAAGAGAATTTGGTCCCCAAATTCAATGTATGGATTGTGGAGAGTACACTTACATTCAAATAGTTATGAAAATCTTTTACGCATAGCTTCTTCGGTTTCTCACGTTTCTCCAGCTTTTGTCCTCTGGATCTTGACTACATGAATAGTTTTATTCCGTAGTTGACGTACTTCCCGGTCAATGATCTTGACTGGCTTTTGCTCGTATGTCAAGAACTTTTTAATCTCCAGATTGTCATAGGTGATGACATGGAAAGGATTAGGAACATACTTTTTAAGCATTGAGATGTGAAATGCAGCATGAACTCCTGCTAACTAAGGGGGCAAAGCAATTCTATATGCAACTTCACCAACCCTTTCGAGGATTTCAAAGGGGCCAATGAATCTTGGAGTAAGCTTGCCTTTAATTCCAAATCTTTGAATACCTCGACCTGGAGAAATCTTAAGAAATACATGATCTCCTGTTTGAAATTTTAGATTGCGTCTTCGATTATCAGCATATGATTTCTGCCTGTCTTGGGCCATATGAAGTCTTTCTCAAATGAGTTTAATCTTCTCGGTAGTATCCCTAATGATATCGGGACTGAGAAATTGCCTTTCTCCTACTTTGTTCCAACAAATAGGCGAACGACAACTTCTTCCATATAAAGCTTCAAATGGTGCCATTTGTATACTAGCTTGGTAGCTATTGTTGTATGCAAATTCTACTAGAGGCAAGTGATCATGCCAACTTTCTCCGAAGTCGATAGCACATGCCCTAAGCATATCTTCCACCACTTGATTCGTCCTATCAGTTTGACCATCAGTTTGTGGGTGGAATGCCGTGCTAAAGTTCAGTCGGTTACCTAAAGAATATTGTAGACCCTTCCAGAATTGTGAAGTAAACCGAGGATCTCGGTTAGATATAATGGTGACTGGGATACCATGTAATTTAACAATCTCCTTCATGTATAATGCTGCTAGTACATCCACGGACCATTGACTCTTGATTGGTAGAAAATGTGCAGACTTAGTCAATCGGTCTATGATTACCCATATACCGTCGTGTCCACCTCTTGTTTTAGGTAAACCCATAATGAATTCCATCCCTATACCTTCCCATTTCCATTCGGGAATATTCAAGGGGTGTAATTTACCTGCGGGTCTTAAATGTTATGCCTTTACTTGTTGACAAGTGAGACAACGGGACACGAAATCTGCTATTTCTCTTTTCATATTGGGCCACCAAAAATTTCTTTTAAGATCTTGATACATTTTAGTACCACCAGGATTAATGGTGTACTTAGAATTATGAGCTTCTTCCAGAATCAGTTTCTTAGTATCAACATGATCTGGTATACAAATTCGGTCCTTGAATAGCAACCTTCCATCATCGGCAATAGAGAAATCCGGCCTTTGCTCAATATTAGCTTTAATCTCCAGTAATACCGGGTCATTGTCTTGTAGCTTGACCAGATCTTCTATTAATGTGGGTTGAGTTCGGATATTGGCTATAAAATAGTCTTCCTTTTTCATGTCAATATCTAACTTCAACTGAGTAAATTGAGAAACAAGATTAGTCATACTAATCATGAGAGTTGATAGCTTTCCCATTGGTTTTCTACTGAGTGCATCTGCTACAGCATTAGCCTTGTCAGGATGATATTGGATAGTAAAATCAAAGTCCTTTAAGTATTCCAATCATCTTCTTTGCCTCATATTCTGCTCCTTTTGGGAGAATAAAAATTTCAAGCTTTTGTGGTCTGAATATACCATGAATTTTTCTCCGTAAAGGTAATGACGCCAAATTTTTAAGGCAAATATAACAGCCGTCAATTCCAGATCATGCACAGGGTAATTCTCCTCGTGACACTTCAATTGTCTTGAAGAATAACATATTACTTTCCGTTTTGTATGAGAACGCACCCCAGGCCAATGCCGGATGCATCCGTATAGACTTCAAAACCACCGCCTGTGAATCATGGAAAATCCACTCTTAAAGGAGAATAAGAGTAATAATAAAAATATGAAGAATAATGAAAAGAATAATGATGAAAAGGGAGTAAAAGAGCACGTGGTGCTAATAAGGAGAGTGATCGCCAGAGGGGTTACCTCAATAAGAAGAAAAGATGATCGCGAATACCTGGTGATAATAGGATGCGGGATGGATGTGGATTCCTTCCTCCACCTTCTATCGGCCGGCCGATGAAGGGGGTTTTCCTTGTTGATTACCTTGAAACAAAGAACAAACAAATAAAAGAAAAGTGGATCAGCCGAGAGTGAGTGTAGTATCAATCCAAAGAAACAATATGATGATGAAAGATGAATATAGCATGCACACCTTTTTGTTTAGTTTTAAAACCCCTAGAGAATTAGGGAGAGGAGAGGAGATGCAATACTAATGCAAAAGGAGAAAAACGATGGACGTTGATGATACGATGAAGACAAACACAAACAAAGGAGAGAACCCCTGCTGTTCCTGTAAACAGTAAAGGGAGAACCACCGGAGCAGCAGGAAGCAGTGGGAAGATGATGAAGAGATCACACGGATGAAGAGAGTAGAAACTCTTCTCTGCGCACAATAACCTCTGTGACAATAACAACAGCTCCCTCTTTCTTACCTCGCACAATAACCTTTGTAACAATAACAACATCTCTCTCTTTCTTTTTAACCTCGCGCGAGATTGACTAGGGAACTCTTTTATAGGGTTTCGATCACAGATAGACATAGATTTGGGAAGATAAGAATAGGCAGTGGTCGTTAACGGCAAGGACTCTAGTTCCCAGATCGAGCAAGGTGATCAAGAAAGACAGGGAACTCTTCAGGAAAGACGAGTTTAAGAAGGACACGAAAAGGGTGAAACATGACCTACCGAAGGGCGTCAATTCAACAATTGATGACCTGCCCAAGGACGTTAATTTAAAACACGACCAGGATCAAGGCGTCACTTCCTAGATTCAATTTGGGTAATAAAACCTTCTTTATTTGAAAATTATAAAAAGACGCCTGAAGCAAAGGCGTTGATTAAGAACACGCCCTGAGGAAGGACGTTAATCATTGATTTCAATCAAGGGTGGGACTCGTAAAATATCAGGAATTGACGCCCGTATCTGTGGTCGTCCTTTCTTAAGAACACGCCTCAGATTAGGTCGCTATTTAAAACACGCCCTTCCTCAAGTCGTGAATCACCGAAAATGCAAGAATAAATCACAAAATCACACAAAAATAGAAAAACTTTATATTATAAAAATATTGAAGTTCACTTTGGGGCGTTAACATAGTGACATGAGATTTAATCAACAAAGCGTCAATTTTGGCGTGTCTACAGCTGCCCCGCCTTGGCGTCTGCTTTGCAAGGGAGTTAGACAGAATGAAGTGGAACGAACTGAAGTGGAGCGAACTGATAAGTAGATGCCAAGGTGTGATGTGACACACCTCAGACACTAAGCATTAGAAAATCTTTCCAAGATTCTGAGTGAAACAACTCTCCGGGCGATTCAAGGAAGCATCGATTTGCTGGATAAAGGAGACTAAACTAAGTAAATAAAATGTGCACGTGGGCACGACAGGGAGACACCATTGGAGAGCGGTTACCAGTCAATGTGGATGTGCTACAACCAAGGTGGATTTGTAGAAAAAATAAAGAGAATTGAGATGAAGACCCAACAAAGGAACAGTTTCAAGGAAATAGCCTGAGCGGCTTCAGAGAGAATAAAGTACTCGATTTGGAGTGGAATATCTCATGTCAACTCAATCGAGAGCGAGTGACCTTCATTATTGCCATAATATGAAGATTTTCAGCACGAAGCTCAAAGTCCTACATGATGCATGCTGGGCTAAAAGAAAAAGATAAAACAAACTTAAAAATTGAAAATAATCAAGGATAATATTGCTAAGCCATCTAGATTTGGTCAAGAATCCAGATCTCTGAGCTGACACTAAGCCGAAGCCCGTTTGTCCGCGCATCAACCCAGAAAGTGGAACCATCGTCCCAGACCTTGAATGACTCAACGGCCTATCCGTGTGATCAAGACTCTCCTGGAATTATCACTGTTTTTGATGAAGGGGAACTCAAATTCCAGGTTCACCAGAACCACAAGGTCCTTGATATGCTATAATAGCGTAGATACCGTATAGTAACAATGCTTACAAGAAAGAAATACAAGAAAAGAATGATGTTATTCCCACGAGCGATCCAAGCATCTCGGACATGCAATCTTATGCACTCAAAATTTTATTAGCTCTCTCAAAGCAAAGCAAAATATGACCATAAGTGCTTAACCAAAAATAGCTCCAATTAAAAGATAGCACTTAAGTTCATCAAAGCATATGCAAGTCAACAAAATAACGACTGGAGCTCATGGCGTCAAAATATGAAAGGCGCCTGACATCAGGGCGTCAAAACATAAAACACGCCCTTCATTAAGACGTTAAATGCACCGAGCGTTCAAGAAGAAGACGACCCATCCAGGGGCGCTAAATAAAAAATGACCTCTGTTCAGTCGTCAATTCAACAATTGACGCCCCAACAGAAGACGTTAATTAACCACCCGCTTCCGATTCCAAATCGAAAGCAAAACCCAGTCCTAATGGCAATCAACCTCCCAACTCCTAACAGCCTTAAGACTCCTCAGACCTCTATAAAAAGGAAGGAACCTCTCTAGATCAATCAAAACAAATTCATCGAATCCTGCTTCTTCTGTTTCTGCTACTGCTCGTGTTCTTCTGCAGGCACTGCAATCGCTCAACTCCTCCTGCATACCAAAGATGGAGAGAGCCATTAAAAGATCCAAAACTTCTATTCCCAGGCTTACTGAAATCAATGGGCACATAAGCAACCGGATCGCCATGAATCAGGTAAAGATTGATTCTCTGTTCCTTCTTTTATATCTTCCCCGAACTACTGCTCTTTCAAACTGCTTCTTCATATTTCTTCTGTATGCTCATGTCTGTCTCTATTTTTTTCTTTTCCTTCTTCCTCAGGACTACCCAAATGTCCCAGGTGCTAGGAGATTCACAAAGATTAAGTGGCTGCCTCTTATTCTCTCCAAATTTTCTTCAGATATGAGGGTGTACTTAGCAAGATGGCACCTTCTAGGTCTAGTTACCCATGCCAAACACTATGATCAAATCCACCTCGATTGGGCTGCCATAGGAGCTTTAACTGAAATATGGCACCCTTCCACTCACACCTTCCTATTCTCAACCTTTGAGGCCACCATCCTATTGGCAGAATTAGAGTTGATCTTGGGCTTGAAGAGGATGAAGCAAGGGGATGAAGAGAAGATGGCCATCATGCCAAAACCAATCTCCTCACATGAACTATTAACCACATCGATACCTAGCCCAAACTTAGTGAATCAAATCAAGGTCACTAAAGGAATTAACCTCCTAAAGCTTGCCTCATGGGTATACAAGAGAGCGAATCAAGCTAAAGAAGAGGAAGAAATAGAGCGGGTGACGAAGGCCTTTGTGGTATGCTTGGCGGGAGCACTCTTATTCCCATCCACGGAGGATTTCCTAGAGGAGGCCCAATTAAGCGCAATAGTGAGCCTATGGGAAGGAGAGAGAGTTGGACCGGCTATCTTAGCCTATCTCTATAGTGGGCTTACCTCGGCGGCGATGGGAAGGCCCATCTACGGATGCATGCTAGCTCTCTCTAGTTGGGTAGATCTCCACTTCAAGTTCGATCCATGTGATGAGGCCCAACAATCCTCAAGAATCTTCTCAAAGAGCCCACTCTCTTACATGACCGGCTCATTAGGAATAAGTAATAGGGTGACGAACCGGATTCCCCAGATTAAGAAGAGAGCGGAATGGAGAGAACACCTCAAAGTAATGCCAAAGAACCTCTTCACTTGCGCCCCGGGAATACTCAAGACTCAAGAACTCTGTGCAAGATTTTCTCCCGGAACGGACCTTCGACTCATAGGCGCTTCAGAATTCGTTCTGTATAACTCACATCGGTGCCTTCCTCAACTCGGGCTTTCACGGCAAGTATTCGAAGATCCATCTCATCTCCTCCGATCAAGACACGGGATCTCGGCAGCAATGAGGATGGAGAAGAATGCACCACTATCCAAGCTCTGTGGAAAATCAACAAGGCTCATCATCATGTGGAAAACTTAGAAGAAGACAAAGAACAGTGGAAGTCTTATGTAATAGCTTTAAGAAGCTTGAGGTCCAAAATGGCTCATTGAAGCAATGTAATCTCTCTTTCAATAAATCAATGATAATTTTCTGATTGAGCCAATAACACAGTGTTTCTGATCAATTCTTCTAATAGCCTGCGATTCTGTTGCAAATAACGACTCAGTCAATGTCGTTAATTCTATGAATGATGCCTCAGCGTACGTCGTCTTCAATGATTGATCTCTCATAATTGACGCCTTCAGATATGGGCGTTAAATGAATAACGTCTTAAGACAAGGCGTTAATTCGATTTATATTCCAAAAAGATTTCGTTGAAATTCTAAAAATAACGCCTTCAGCAAAGCCACGTTTCATATAAATAACGCCTCAATCATAGTCGTTACTCAAAAACAGTAATGATTATTCCCATCAAATCAATCAATCCCCATTGAATGCGTCTGACGACGGTTATCATTCCCCATGCAAACAAAAATAACGCCTTAAGCAATGTCGTCAATTATCAAGAAACGCCCTGGTTTCAGTCGTTAATTCCATAAGACACGGCCTTCCTTAAGTCGTTAATTCTTTTTGACTGTTTGACTTAACTTTCCCTCCTTTCTTCTTCTTCCTTCGTCCTCTTTCCCTCTTTCTCTTCTTTCTTCTGCAACCCTAACCGAAACCCTCCCCCATCCTTCTCATTCTCTCTCTCTACACCCTACACCCTAGCCCTAACCATGGCCGGCGGACTTAAACGGCAGAGGGTGGCCGCACCGGAGGTCGTGGACTTGGGCGAAGATGCCCACGAGGAGGAAGCCCCCCCCTGCGGCGGCCGAGGAAAACCCGGCGGCCGAGGAGGCTCCGACGGCGACAGCCGACGACGAGGCCGGAGGGCAAAGCGAAGAAGATGATGTCGGCGAAGACGAAGAGGGCAACGAAGACGGCGGTGAGGAGGAAGGTGATGACGGTGATCACGAAGACGGTGACGAGCCACCGTCCACGGCGGCGGCCGTTCCACGCCCCGGCCAACTCCGGCGGCCTCGTCAGCCACGCCCTCCACGGGAAGAACCCAAACGCCACAAGGTAGGCCTCCAACCCAATTTCCATTTTTTTCAAATTTATTTTCATTTTTTCGATATTATTCATAGCCCTCGGGTTCAAAAAGCTCGAAACTCAGAAAAGAGACGCCCTCATGGGTGTCGTGAATTCAAGAAAAGACGCCCATACCTGGGTCGTGAATTCATTTTATTTCCTAAAAAATAATTAACATCATGAAAACACGCCCTAGAGCATGTCATCCATTTAAATTATCATTTTTTTCGTATCAATCATGCTGTTAATTCCCATGCCTTTGTTTAATTATATATTTTTTCATGATTAATATCGCATGCTTTTTTTTATTTTATTTTCACAACCCTGGAAAACAACGCCCCCCATCGGGGCGTCAATTCAATAGATAACGACCATAGGGATGGTCGTCCATTCAAACGATTCCAGAATAAATTATTAAAACCCAAAACCCATTTAAGAGAAACGTCTCACTCAGAGGCGTTACTTAAACAAATGACGACCCTTGGACGGGCGTCAATTGAAAAAACCTTTAGGAAATTAGAAATTAACCTCAGAACCACGCCCCCCACCGGGGCGTCTCTTAGATAAACAACGACCTAGGGTAGGTCGTTAATTCAAAGCTCACTTAGAAACCACGCCCTCCTCAGGGGCGCCAATTAAACAAATCACGACCTGGGGATGGTCGTTAATTAAATCAAACATCAACATCTCAAACCAAGGCAGTTAAGTGAATTTCAACTGGAATAATTGAACAATTAAACCAAAATTTCTTTCTTTATGCGTGCAGGGGTTGATGAGGACGCGGATCTCCTGGGTCATGGTCCGAGCAGCATATTACAGCCTCCCCGAGTTCCAGAGAGCCAGGGTAGATGCTATGGGGTTCGGGGCCTTCCTTAGCATAGAGCCAGTCAGACCCGACCTACCACTTATCCAGGTTCTGAGGGAGCGTTGGGATAGGACTAGCCGGGCATTCCTGATGCCTTGGGGGCATATGGTTCCTACCCTAGAGGATGTAGCTAGGATCACGGGACTTAGGGTAGACGGGGAGGCAGTGAGCGGGATCACCTTACCAGACTACACCGAGCTTGCCCAGAGGCTGCTAGGGCTAGAGATGGTCTACGAGACACCTAGCGAGTGTAGGACTATCTTCCGCACCGACCTGACTACAGTGATGGGCTTAGGGGATGCTAGGCATAGGTCAGGGGAGTCCTTAGAACGATTCTCACAGAGATTGATCGATGGGGCTAGGGCAGTCTATTGCCAGGACCCAGCTGACAGGGAGAGAGCAGACCGAGACCTAAGGAGGTTCCTACTGCTGCTGCTCGGGAGGCTATTGCTCGGCACGAAGGGCGACGTCATCAACTGCCGATTCCTAGGGATCCTTGAGGATTTAGAGGGAGTCGGCAGATACGCCTGGGGAGCTGCACTGCTGGCGCACCTACTAGCCGACTTGTCCACGGGGACAGGTCGAGAGACGACCGTCAGTGGCTTCTCACCTTTTCTTCAGGTATGCACTTATATATTTTCCTCTCCTTTCTTTTTATTATGCATGTGAATGCCTCACTAATGTAATGCATGGATGCAGGTTTGGAGCCACCTATACATGCCCATGGGGCATGCTGACCCACGGCCAGGAGGTGAGGGTGCTTTCCCTCTAGCACGGCGCTGGCTGCCAGTGGTTTTCGGTGCCCCACTAGGCTACGAGTTGTGGGTGCTACGGAGAGAGTTACGTGACTTCCCTCCCTCGCTGGTATGCATGAATGAATGCATTTTTGTTTATTTGATTTTATTATGATGATGATAGAATGATGTTAATGACGTGCATGTTTATGGATGCAGGTGCGATGGAGGCCCTACGAGGGTATGACTGACGAGGGCCAGCCATGGGTCGTAGCGGGCCGACCTCGTTTTGGGCATGAGCTTTGGGTTCATTGCCTGAGCGAGATCGAGCCGTTACGGCTTAGGTTGGTGATGAGGACCCTGGGCCTACACCAAGAGTGGATAGAGGTCGGTGAGCCGCGAGGGATCGGGAAGAAGACGCGCGGTCGCACGAAGGCGATTGACTGGAGGGTGCGCTTCGAGGAGCAGTACGTCGACTGGCGGCGAGGCGGGACCCGAGTCACCTCCCAGGCGACTGACAGCCCCGAGTACCTCCGGCGCTACTGGGAGGTTTACGCCGGCCGACCCCAGATGAGGGTCTTGGGGGTATGTATGAATGCAATTGCTTCTAAATAAAATGCAAATGCTTATGTTTCTATCATGTGACTAATATGTAATGGATGCAGGATGCACGGGACATAGCGGCGATGGATGCCCAGGCCCATCTACACAGCCTGGAGGACCAGCTGGCCGCCACACGGGCCGACCTCGAGACCCTGGTGAGTGTTTAAATTATTTCTATATGCAAATGAATTTTTATTGAATTATTGATGATTAGCCACTGACGATTTCAATGAGTGCAGCGTGCCCAGCAGGGAGCCGTAGGGAGAGATACGGGAGAGGCCTCTAGCTCGAGGGGACCCAGTGCAGAGGTGACCGCACTAGCAGAGCAGCTAGCGGGAGCGGTCACACGGGCCGAGGCTGCAGAGCGCGACCTCGCCTCACGGGTAAATTCCAGAACTCAAACCTCATTCAATTATTGATTATATAATTATGCACTGATAAAATTCATTTTTCAGACTGAGGAGCTTCGAGCCGCTCTTGCTTGCGTCTGCGAGGGACAGCAGGCGATGACTGCCCAGGTGAGTGATTTACTTTTCATCATGTATTGCTTATTTCATGAATTATTGAACTGTGGAACTGATGATTTGTTTACCTGTTTGCAGACCAGACAGTTACAGGCGGCACGTACCCAGGCTGCCCTAGCCGGGACAGAGCTGGCGATCCGCGAGCAGCGGATTACAGAGCTGGAGCGGTCCTTGAGGCGACGGGAGGAGCTTCCTCAGGACGTGGCAGAGCTGCGGGTTGCCCTCGAGCTGGAGCGACGAGAGCGTGCTCGAGAGCGGGAGGAGCACCTGGCGGACCGTGCCCGTCACCACGAGCTACAGCAGTCAGAGCGTGCCCGGTACCAGGAGCTGGTGGTAGCACACGAGCGTGAGCTGGCAGACTCGAGGACCCAGCTGGTCCTTTTTCAGGAGCGGCTACGAGTTGCTGAGGAGCGTCTCCAGCGAGGGTGTGAGCGAGCTCGTGCTGCGGGGTACTCCTTCACTAGCTCCACTTTCGTGGCGGGTTCTTCTCTTCGAGAGAGGAGCGAGGCAGGGGGCCAGGCTCGAGTTCCAGCTTCTTCTCGGGGGCCCATGCCTCCTCCACCAGCGCCTCCTCGGGACGGCGAGGATGAGGTAGAGAGTAGGAGAGAGGAGGGTGGAGGCGAGAGCTAAGAGACTTACTTGTACTCCTCCACCCTCACACCTGTACTCGGATATTCATGATGTATATATATATAAGATTGGCATTTTCTTTGTTACCTGAGTACTTGTGTAGTTGTGTACTTGTGGTTGTGTACTTTGCTTCTTTTCACGTTCTTTGTTTTACCTCACTCTGTCCTGTACCTGCAGCTGTGGTTCACACTTGAATAAACAGGTTAATTCATCTGTTCGACTTGGCCCCTTGCTCAATAAGCAAGGGGTGCCTTTACTTTTAACCTGGATAGCGGGTCAAGGGGCCAAGCCTTTAATCAAATAAGGCAAATGAAATAACCAATAAGGGAGATGCAACACGAGAGCGTACGTATGCAAACAATAATCAAGATGCCCTATGCAATAATGCACGCACACACATGAAGAATAAACCCTATTTCCTCCTTATATATTTTTTTCTTTTATTTTTCAAAAGACGCGCCTTAGATTAGGTCGTTATTCAAACAAAAGACGCCCTAGGTGACGGCGTGAATTTGAAAAATGTTTTTGAATTTTGTTGAAAAGACGACCATAATGTGGGCGTTATTTTAAAAAAAGACGACCTTCAGGAAGGCGTGAATTCAATAAAAAGCGCCTTAATCAAAGGCGTTAATTCTTTTTCTTTGGGTTGACAAAGCCACCCGGGCTCTTAATCCTACACGGTCACCATTTAAAATTCGTTGGTCTTTCTTGATTAATCAAAAGGGGGGCGACGTGATAATAGTTAACTTATACCCGAGATTTCGCATGGTGCAATCTCCTAGGTCGGCCTTGACCATTCTGCTGGTTTATGACTTACCACAAAGAAAACGAAGATATAAGGAAGCCCATAAGAGATTCTGAGAAGCTCTAGATAAAACCACTTCCCCTTACCCTATGCCTGTTGGGGTTCGGTCTTCGGCGTAGGGAAACTTTGTTGCCTTTTGCCTCATTTATTGCATGCATACGCCCAAGGTTTTCCTTGCGGGGACTTTGCCCTCTTGACATGCTTTTCTTTTCATGATTTGACTTTCACTTTGGAACTGATTTGCATTGCTAAAAAATAAACCTAATTGTACTTGGGCTTTTGTGGCATTTGTTCCCTTTTGGGCCCTGACTTCCACCTACTAGGGCGGCGGATAGGCTTGGTGGGTCTACCCCGAGACTTCCTTTCCTCCCTTATGGGCCGAAGAGAAAAAGAATGGGCATCGTCTTCACCTTTAGTCAGGTTTTTGACTTCCCATCGGATTTTGCACCACTTGAGTTCACGGTTTAAGTGTGTAATGTGTGCGGGTGTCAACCCCCTTTTGAGCTAACAAGACTGATGAATGAATTCTGAATTTTGACCTTTCAGACCTTGAGCCCCTGTGTGCCACGGCAACCCTTTTCAATATATATATTTTTTTGGATTTTGGAAAATTCTATATATTTTTTTTGGTTTTTGGAAAATTATATATTTTTTTTAGTTTTTGGATTAGGGGTAATATTTCTTAAGGTACAGACCATTCCAAGGGTGAGTTAGCTCTTGTCCTTCAGCATTAATCAGTTTATAAGCATTGCCAGGATAAACATCTTTTATAACAAATGGTCCTTCCCAGTTTGGTTGGAGTTTTGAACGAGGTCCACCAGGTTTTACAAAAATTCTCTTGATTACCATCTCACCGACTTTGAATTTTCTCTCAATTACTTTCTTTTGATAAAAACGTGAGAGTCTATTTTGATAAACACGCGCATGCTCAGCGGCGACCAGACGCTTCTCATCTAGGAGTTCCAATTGAGCAAGAAGCGAATCGCGACGCTCATCAATAGGGAGTTCCTTGTCCAATTGTACTCGCAAAGATGGAATGAGAATCTCATAAGGGACTACCGCCTCCATTCCATAAGTGAGGGCGAAAGGGGTTTGCCCAGTAGGGGTACGAATGGAAGTGCGATAGGCCCAGAGAGCTTCGACTAGCCTGTCTGGCCAATCCGAAAATTTATTAGCCTCACACGTCTTCTTAACAATTTTGATCAAAGTTTTATTAGTTGCCTCTGCTTGGCCATTGCCCTGCGGATAATAGGGAGAAGAATGATGCAATGCAATGTTATACCTGTTGCAGAGATCCTTGAGCTCTTGAGAGATAAATTGAGGTCCATTGTCGGTGACGATGGTACTCGGGATGCCGAACCTTGCGATGATGTTCTTCATTATGAATTTGCAGACTGTTGACGCTTTAATCTCCACGTAAGCTTCCGCTTCCGCCCACTTGGTGAAGTATTCCGTTGCCGTCAGGATGAACGACTTTTGCTTGGTCAGGAGGTTCGAGTCACCAAGAGGTCCAATGATATCAAAAGCCCACATGGAGAAAGGCCATGGGGAGGACATAGGATGGAGTGAAGAAGCAGGAGAATGAATTTTGTCGGCGTGCAGTTGGCACTTAACACACCTTCGAACATAGATGGAGCAATCCTCTTCTAGAGTTGGCCAATAGAAGCCTAGCCTAAGGATCTTCTTAGCTAACATCTGGCTGTTCACATGACCACCACACACTCCTGAATGCGCCTCTTCCACAACTTTCCAAGATTCATCATCGTCGAGGCATCTTAATAAAACACCCGTGAGCCCTCTCCTATAGAGCACACCTCCAACCAAAACATAACGTTGAGCCACTCTTCTAATTGCTTTCTTTTCTTCCACTGTGGCTTCCTCGGGATAGGATTGATCATTGCAATACCTGACAATCTCATAATACCAAGGTTTCTCTTCATCAGCCAACTCTTCTTCCCAATCTAACAACATGACCTCTTTGCCTTTAAGAGCTTCACTCCGCCTGACCTTCTCGAGCACCTTATCCCTAATATCGAGGAATGCACGATCCTTGATAGCTGGAGTATCACGCTGATGAATGAGGGGAGCGTGGAAATCACGCTCAGGAGGGAAGACTAGAGCAGAGGCCAAAGAAGCAAGAGCGTCGGCTAGGATGTTCTGGCTTCGAGGAACGTGAATGAAGATTAACTTGGTAAAGAGTTTGGCATAAGCCGAAGCAAGCTCCTGGTAGGGCTTGAGCTTAGGATTGATAGTGCGGCATTTGACAAGCACCTGGCGTAGAATGAGTTGACTATCACCCACGATTCACAAATGGGTAACACCATATTGATGAGCGGTTTGAAGGCCGGCCAAAAGAGCCTCATACTCAGCTATATTGTTCGTGACAGGGAAGGTGAGCCGAGCAGCAAATGGGATGGTGACCCCTTCTGGCGTTAGAAGAACCATGCTGATCCCTCTTCCTTGGGAATTTAGAGCTCCATCAAAATGTAACGTCCACATAGAATCATGGGGTTGATTAATGGACATTAGTTCTTCGTCTGGAAACTCCGAATTGACAGGATCAAATCGAGGGAGAGGGTGGTGAGCAAGATGTTCGGCAATGGCATAACCTTTGATTGCTTTCTGTGGAATGTAAGTGATGTCGAATTGAGAAAGGAAACTTTGCCAACGTGCTAATCGATTAGTGAGGACAGATTTTTCAATAAGGAATTTAATCGGATTCATGCGAGCAATGAGGTGAATCTCGTGAGCTAAGAAATAGTGTTTTAACTTCTGAACTACCCAGACTAAAGCAGCGCAAGTCTTCTCCATGGCTGAGTACCTCTGCTCACAAGGGTTTAGAAGTTTAGACAAGTAGTATGCTGCCCTCTCTTTACCTTCTTCATCCACTTGAGCTAAGACAGCACCTACAGAGTCATCCAGGACAGAAACATAGAGGATAAGCGGTTTGCCTGGAATCGGCGGCCTCAGGACAGGAGGATTGGCCAAATAATCCTTCAATCCGTCAAAAGCTGCCTGACACTTGTCATCCCAATTAAACTTGACTCCCGGCTTAGTAAGCTCGTAAAACGGCCTGCATCGTTGTGAGTGCTGGGAGACAAAGCGGCGAATAAATTGTAACCTCCCGATTAATCCTCGAACTTCCTTCAAATTCTTGGGAGGAGGCATATCTCTGATGGCCTTCGCCTTGTTGGGATCAACTTCAATTCCTCTTTTGCTGACAATAAATCCAAGCAACTTCCCTGATGAAACGCCAAATACACACTTCTTGGGGTTCATTTTCAATTGATACTCTCGTGATCTCTGCAAGACTTTAGCTAGAACCCCAGGATGCTCAATCCTTGTCCTTGATTTTACTACCAGGTCATCCACATACACCTCAATATAAATATGATCATGTCATGAAAAATTGCCATCATAGCCCTCTGATAGGTGGCTCCAGCATTCTTGAGTCCAAAGGGCATGACCACATAACAATATGTACCCCATGGTGTAGTGAATGATGTTTTCTCTTGATCTTCCTCAGCCAAACGAATTTGATTGTAACCTGAAAACCATCCATGAAAGAGAGAGTCTCAAATCCTGCTGTATTATCAATCAAAACATCGATATGAGGGAGGGGGAAGTCATCTTTAGGACACGCACGGTTGAGGTCCCGAAAGTCTATACAAATCCGTACCTTTCCATCTTTCTTCATGACCGGGACAATGTTAGCCACCCAGTTGGGATAGAGGACAACTCTAACAAACCTAGCCTTATGAAGCTTGTCGACCTCTTCTTTCATCTTTAAAGCCATGTTAGGGTGGAAACGTCTCAACCGTTGTTTGATCGGGACAGACCCTGGCTTAAGTGTAAGTCGATGTTCAACGAGCGCAGGGTCTAATCCAGGCATATCCTCATAACTCCACGCAAACGTGTCCTTGTATTCTTGAAGTACCAAAATAAGCGCCTCCTCTTCGGAGGGCGGCAAATTCTTGCTGATGAGGACAATCCTAGGGTCTTCCTTGGTACCCAAATTAACTTCTTTGGTAGGCTCTTCTACAGAGGCTGATGGTTCGTCGAATCTTCTCATGCCACTGGCAAAGGCATCAGCCTCGTCCTCATATTCTTCATAACTTTCATCCCCCTCTTCAATAGGGTCTTCATCATTCATGATTTCATAGACGCCAAAACCCTCATAAGAGACATTAGCATCCTCATATTCTAACTCTGGCAGGATAATCGGATTCTCCACGAATTCAGGAAGGGCTAAACAAGTCTGGCACCTTCTGGCTAACTCCAACAGAAATCTACGTGGAATCTGCTTACCCTTAGATTTCTTATGAAGATCTACCCCAAGAATTTTATTAGAGGAAGAGGAACAACTAGCTTGATTAGAATAAGCTGAAAAGGAGGAAGGAGGTGAAAAAGTGGATACAGAAGGAGATACAGAAGGAGACCCCTCACCAGAGGGGGAGAAAAGATCTATCAATGAATCATGGAAGAGTGGCCCCTGGCTTGGGACACACTCGGAAAAGAGATAAGAAGTCTCCTCCACGGAGATGGAGGATTGAAGAGTTGGAATTTTGACGTTTTTTTTCATTTTTATCTTTATTTTCATTTTTATTTTCTTTTTCTAGAAGAAAGC
Organism: Amorphophallus konjac; assembly: GCA_022559845.1. Classification (NCBI taxonomy): domain Eukaryota; kingdom Viridiplantae; phylum Streptophyta; class Magnoliopsida; order Alismatales; family Araceae; genus Amorphophallus; species Amorphophallus konjac. Next base: position 241,938,183 of record CM040128.1, read on the forward strand.
ATTGTGAAGGGAGAATAGCAGGAGGAGTGGAGATTGAAAGCTTGGAGAAAGATTGAATCAGAGATGACCCGCGCGGGGGTGTGATGGAGAGTTTGGAGAATTGCTCGAGGAGCAAGGGAGGAATCGGGAGAGAAATCTGCAGTGAATCTGGAGAAAAGCTGATCATAATTGGCGGCGGTCTCGGCACGCGAGAGAACAATTGAGAATGTAGGGAAGCTAGAAGAGACGGATGCATAGAAGTGAGGGAAAAGAGGCCGGCCCACAGCCTATCTATTGTAAATCCTTCTTCATATGGAACATCTGGCTCTCCAGTGTCCGTATAATCACTCAGCAACTGCCTCTTATCTGTAATCACAGCCGGCATTTCAATCAGTTCATGTATTAGTGGCGGCCATTCCGGATCAGTCGGCATAAAGAGACGACTCAAAGCAATAGTAATATCATTCATATCGAACCATCTATACCAGTCACACTCTGGATCATCCATTTTCCTTCTTTTATCAGGCCTTAGAGATTCCAGGGCTTTATAAGTGGCCAATGGTGCGATATGGCGAGCAAACTGTCTCGCATGAACATCTTGACAGTCTAGAATGGAGGTGATTATTGTAGTCTGCTCATTATTCTGAACGCCACCCGTGACAAAATGTGTCTTCAATGTCCAAGTAAGCGGCTGGCGATCTGTCTTCAAGGTGGATGTCATAACTGCCCATGGTTCATCTTCATTTTTGCCCGGCCCTTTGTAGCCCAGGCTGCCTCGTGTAATCAATTTCTGAGGCTTAATAGGCCTAGTCCTGCCTTGACAACTGGCACCCAGACCTTTGCCATTTTGATACCCCATTTTCATTAGATTTTCCAACCAGGGGTGTTTATCATGCTTTTCTTCTTCTTCCCCTTGGAAGGCAAGGGTGTCATAGCAACTGTCGTGACTGTCTCGGGCGACATTGGCCGTGGGTAAGGGAGGTCTAGTATTGATAGCAACGGCTTGTTGGCAGGCCAAATAGAAGGAACTGATGAAGTCAAGTGTATATCTTCCTCTGGCAGAATTGGCATACTGGTAACTTTGATGATGCGGCCCTTGTGTGGAAACTTAAGGCACTGATGATTTGTAGAGGGCACTGCATCGAGCTGTTGAATGTAGGGGCGGCCCAGAATGCCATTAAATGTTGGATCCATGTCCAAAATGTGGAAATCGACCGTGATTGTGGCCGGACCCAAACTAACCTTTAATGTGATCATGCCTAGAGGAGGCTTCTTGGTATTGTCATATGCTGTGACTGTTATGGTAGACGGCCGCAGCTGGTTCTCTGGAATGCCACATAATTTCAAGGTGCTAGGGGGCAAGACGTTGATGGATGCCCCAGTGTCCACCAAGCATTGTTTACAGCCACCTTATTGATGTCGACTGTGATGCATAGAGCATATTTCCTTGCTGGAGTGGTGCGAGTTCATGCTCATGAAAATGATAGCCGGCTGACTGCTAGCGGGCGTCAAAACTGTAGTTATCTGCTCAACAGGGATGTCTTCATTGACCATAACTTTTGCAGATACTCTTTCAGAGCTAGCTGGTGAGTGGTGGACCTTTTGATCAGTTCTAAAATGGAAATTCTTGCTGGAGTTCGGTCAAGATGCTTTAACAAATCATACTGAGTGCCGGGTACGGACTCTTGCTCCTGTTCTTGTTCATTCGGCCCCTGCACGGGCTCTTGCTCTCTTTGGGGAAAGATGTGCTGGAACATTCGTCCACTGCGGAGCGGTGCTACGTTTTGTCGTGCCTCTGTCGGGGCAAGTAAGGAGGAGGGTTAGAAGAAGAAGAGGGTGTATTGGCGTTAGAAGTGGTGGAGGGGTGTTTGCAGAGGGAGTCCCTGTAGGGGGCATTGATGAAGAGTTTGACAAAGATGCCCCCGCAGGAGGCGTAGGAGTAGAAAGGGATACCCGAATGCGAGGAGAGTTGGGGGGTGGAATGAGGAGAGATCTGGGTACAAAAGGCTGAGGAACCGGGGTGGGGGGTTCCTTGCCGATGGAGGAGTAGTGGTGGTGGGTGCAGCGGGCGTTGGTGACGGGCGGATAAGGAGTAGTCTAGACGGCGAAGGTGAAGGGTTGGAGGTGGATGGCGGAGTTCGCTGCGTGGTAGGCTGCGGAGGCGGTAAACGGGTAAGGAGAGATCGGGTTGGCAAGGATGGAGAATTGGTGGGAGCAGGTGGATTAACGGGGCGTAGAAGAGCCCGGCTCAATTGGGGAGTAGAAGAAGAAGGAAGCGTGCGCAAAAGGCGCGGAGGTTGATTTGGATTATGATTAAATGCCCCGACAGAGGCGTTTTCTTCATGCCACCCTGTCCTCTCTCCACCTCACGGAGAGATGTGACAGGGTTCACGTGCTGATTTGGTGGGTGCTCCGGCAGTGGGTTGTGGACAATCCCCATATCTTGCTGAGGTGCTGGAGCTTGCTGTTGTACTTGTGGAGCCGGTTGCTGTGGCTGCTGAGCCTGCTGTTGCCGAGGAGGCCTTCTTTCTTTCATAGTGGCGATAAACTGCCTCATCTCATCCCAGTTAATGCCACCCTGGTCATTTAAATCATAAATGTAATCCTTGAAGTGGAAGCAACGATCAATGTTATGACCAGGGGAGCGGTGGAAGACACAGTAGCGGGATGTGTCAACATTAGCGGGCCACACTGCCCTTTCCTTTGGTAGCATGAGCAAGTTGGCAGCCATTAAGGCATTGAAAATATCCGGGAGACTTTCTGGCAATGGCGGATAATGGGCCCTTTTGGGGCCAAGTGGTCTCCTTTGCTGTTGTTGTTGCGGTCCATAATTAGTGGGTGGCGGTACTTGGTGGTATTGTTGCGGAGCTGGAGGGTCAGCGCGGGGCGCTTGGTTTTGTGGTGGAGCAAAGGAAGGTTGAGGAGTAAATTGGTGTTGTGGGGGTGAAGTAAAGAGGGTGCCTTGTGATGGAGGTGGCGGAGGTCGTGGGTTAGATTGGCGAAAAGGTGTGGGGTTGCCGACCGCGCCAACCTGCTCATTGATGACGGTGCCCTCAGTCGTGGGCCCGCTATTGTTGACATTTGTATTCTTTTTAACCAACCTTGGTTTTGGCTCAAACATGCCCATGATGGGTGAATCTTTCATTTGGGTCTGAATATAACGAGCTCTTTCATAAAGCTCCTCCATGGTGGTCAATCTGTTCATAGCCAGTATATGTCAGAACTGAGGGGTTGCATTGGATATAACCATCTTAACCTGTTCCGGTTCTGATAAGGTATCTTTCAACTTCTCGGCCATTGACCGCCATCTATCAGCAAATATGATGAAGTCCTCCTCGGGCTTCATTTTCTCTGCAACCAAATCTGTAACTGAAAGGGAGGGTCCAACCCGGTCCCTATACTTCTGCAAGAATTTTTTCTGAACCACATCGAAATCACTAGCATCTGCCGGATCCAAGGAATAGAACCACTCGAGGGCTGGCCCCTCTAAAGATCTTCTAAACAAGTAAGCCAATGAGGCTTTGTTGCCCTGCCAAAAGGACGTTTCATACATAAAATCCTTCAGATGGATAAAAGGATTACCAGTTCCATTGTATCGTCGAAAGTTCGGCATCTCAGAAGGTGGTAAATGAAAAACTGGCAATGTAGGAAGAGAGATTTCTGGGGCATTCTTGGCAGCAGTAACCTTGTTGAGTTTTTCTTCCATGATAGCCAATTTCTGAAGGAGCAAAGCATTAGTGTCTGACTCGACCGGGGCCGAATTTGGAATGAAGGTATTTGGCATAGGCGTCCTTAGAATTTGGGGAGGTTGAAAGAATTGGGGCCTAGCCGCTGAGTAGCTCGCCTGTTGGGCCGGCATGGCCGCACCAGGTGTCGGTGGACAAGAGGGGGGTTTGTGCAAGACCGCTTGGTCATTAGTGAGGTGATGGCCACTCTCGGCCGGAGGGGGATTGGAGGATGAAGAAGGAACGGACTTCCCTTTCAAAGCGGCCTGAACTGCCTGCCGCTGGGAGTCATCTAATTGAGATAGGGCATTAATCAAATCGGTAACATTGAAGGATGGGGAGGGGTTCCCCGGAGTGTTGGAGGGTAAAGCCTGAGAAGAGGGCACAACCTCTTGAGTAGTGGTATCAACCACATGAACTTGAGGATAATGAGAATGAGGAGGAGGGTAATTCCCTTCATGATAGATAGAATCTTGGGGAACCTCATATGATTGACCGAAAACGTTCTCTTCCACATCATCATAGGAATATCCGTAGCTTGCCATGTTGATAATCTTACCTGAACGGAGTTGCATGCTTAAAAAGAGAGAAAGCTTTATGAAGGAATTATCACACAACAATCCCTCAACTCAAACAAGTTTAAGCAATTCAACTCAATCAAGTTATGCAAACAAGTTGAGATGAAGGCAAGATTTTAGTGTTAGGTTTGAGATTAGAGTGAGTTAATTGCAGAATAATTCACTCCTTTGCAAGTGAAACCTAGTTTGATCCAAGTGTAGCCTCCGTGTCAACTAGGTTCTTTCTCTTTTCTCACCAACGATAGGTTCTCTAAACTCCGGGTACTTCAAGGGTACAACCAGCCCAGCGTCCGTGAGGGAATCCACGGGTGCGGGGACTTACGGAGGTCTTGGAAAAGGGATTTCCGATCCAAAGAGACGGAATGCTCAATGGAGGGTTGTCCCGATTCCAAGAGAGGTGTGTGGAATCCTAGTGTAGAGAGAGGAGGTCTCTCAACCAAATGCCACAAAATGCAGTATAAGATAAGCCAATCACAGCAATATAATCAAATACTCAATGTAAGTATGAATCCAGCATGAATAGACAGAAACAGTAAGGCTCTGTAAACACACAGGAAAGAGGCGACCTGGAGGCAGTCGCTACTAACAAAAGAGACGACAACGTGGCTGTCGTGAAACGCTGTGAGGGGCTCTCAGACAATGCAAAAATGCGCCTTGATGTGGGGCGCTAAATATGATGAAGACGCCTCTGACAGAGGGCGTCAAATATAAGTGGTGCGCAAGCTCGAAGAAAAACGCGCCTTGGTGCAAGGCGCTGCCAAATAAAAAGACGCCCGAGAGGAGGGCGCAAATTCACAGAAGCAGCAGATATGATAAAAGACGCCTTCGTGGAAGGCGTTAAACAGGAAACAGACGCCCTGGATGAAGGCGTTAAATAAAAGGGCGCCTTTGTGAAAGGCGTTAATTCCAAAAATAGCAATAGATTAATCACAAGCTGGCTGATCCCGGGGAGTGTGCAGTGTGCACAGTGGAGGGTGCCCGTGGGGCACAAGGGAGGGGTACCGTGGGTACCAAAGGGAAAGGGCACGCGTGGGTGCCAAAGGGGAAAGGGCACACGTGGGTGCCAAAAGGAGATGGTAATCAAAAGAAAAACAGTGGAAGTCCCACCGTGATCGCCAATTTGTGAATCATGGAAAATCCACTCTTAAAGGAGAATAAGAGTAATAATAAAAATATGAAGAATAATGAAAAGAATAATGAAGAAGGGAGTAAAAGAGCACGTGGTGCTAATAAGGAGAGTGATCGCCAGAGGGGTTACCTCAATAAGAAGAAAAGATGATCGCGAATACCTGGTGATAATAGGATGCGGGATGGATGTGGATTCCTTCCTCCACCTTCTATCGGCCGGCCGATGAAGGGGGTTTTCCTTGTTGATTACCTTGAAACAAAGAACAAACAAATAAAAGAAAAGTGGATCAGCCGAGAGTGAGTGTAGTATCAATCCAAAGAAACAATATGATGATGAAAGATGAATATAGCATGCGCACCTTTTTGTTTGGTTTTAAAACCCCTAGAGAATTAGGGAGAGGAGAGGAGATGCAATACTAATGCAAAAGAAGAAAAAACGATGGACGTTGATGATACGATGAAAACAAACACAAACAAAGGAGAGAACCCCTGCTGTTCCTGTAAACAGTAAAGGGAGAACCACCGGAGCAGCAGGAAGCAGAGGGAAGATGATGAAGAGATCACACGGATGAAGAGAGTAGAAACTCTTCTCTGCGCACAATAACCTCTGTGACAATAACAACAGCTCTCTCTTTCTTACCTCGCACAATAACCTCTGTAACAATAACAATAGCTCTCTCTTTCTTTTTAACCTCGCGCGAGATTGACTAGGGAACTCTTTTATAGGGTTTCGATCACAGATAGACACAGATTTGGGAAGATAAGAATAGGCAGTGGTCGTTAACGGCAAGGACTCTAGTTCCCAGATCGAGCAAGGTGATCAAGAAAGATAGGGAACTCTTCAGGAAAGACGAGTTTAAGAAGGACACGAAAAGGGTGAAACACGACCTACCGAAGGGCGTCAATTCAACAATTGACGACCTGCCCAAGGACGTTAATTTAAAACACGACCAGGATCAAGGCGTCACTTCCTGGATTCAATTTGGGTAATAAAACCTTCTTTATTTGAAAATTATAAAAAGATGCCTGAAGCAAAGGCGTTGATTAAGAACACGCCTTGAGGAAGGATGTTAATCATTGATTTCAATCAAGGGTGGGACTCGTAAAATATCAGGAATTGACGCCCGTATCTGTGGTCGTCCTTTCTTAAGAACACGCCTAAGATTAGGTCGCTATTTAAAACACGCCATTCCTCAAGTCGTGAATCACCGAAAATGCAAGAATAAATCACAAAACCACACAAAAATAGAAAAACTTTATATTATAAAAATATTGAAGTTCACTTTGGGACGTTAACATAGTGACATGAGATTTAATCAACAAAGCGTCAATTTTGGCGTGTCTACACCGCCCTCAACGGGCAATGTCAGAATAAGGGCTGTGGTGAGATGATCCTTAAGAGTTAAGAAACTCTCTTCACATTCCTCCAACCATACAAAAGGATTTTCTTTTCTTGTAAGTCTAGTCAAAGGAACGACGATATTAGAGAAATCCTTAATAAATCTTCTGTAATAGCCAGCTAGCCCTAGAAAGTTTCTTACTTCTGATATGGTCGTTGGCCGGCTCCAGTTCTTAACACATTCCACCTTAGAAGTATCAACAACGATACATTCCTTTGAAATAATATGGCCGAGGAACGAGACTTCCTTTAGCCAGAACTCGCACTTACCGAGCTTTGCATAGAGTTTGTGTTCTCTTAGTGTCTGTAAGGCTATCCTTAAGTGCTCTTCATGTTCTTCCTTAGTTTTGGAATATATGAGAATGTCATCAATAAATACGACCACAAATTGATCGAGATAAGGCTGGAAGACGTTATTCATAAGTTGCATAAATGCGGCCGGGGCATTGGTTAACCCGAACAGTATTACCACAAATTCATAGTGGCCATAACGGCTCCGAAAAGTAGTCTTGTATATGTCTTCATCCCTGATCTTGAGTTGATGATATCCTAATCTGAGGTCGATCTTGGAAAAATATTCTGCTCCCGAAATTTGATCAAAGAGTTCATCGATACGCGACAACAGATACTTATTCTTGATAGTGAACTGGTTCAGTCGTCGGTAGTCGATACAAAGCCTGAGAGATCCATCTTTCTTCTTGACAAATAAAACCGACGCACCGCAAGGGGATGTGCTAGGTCGAATGAATCCCTTGTCTAGTAACTTTTGAAGTTGCCTTTTCAATTCTTTAAGTTCTGTGGGAGACATCCTGTAGGGAGCTATTGAAATAGGTGCTGCTCCAGGAATAAGTTCAATGGTGAAATTTACTTCCCTTTCGGGTGGTAAACCGGGTAAATCAGATGGAAATACATCCGGAAATTCATTGATGATAGGAATATCCTCCAAGATGATTTCCTTGGATTCAATGAAGGTTACGGAAGCAAGAAAAGCTACACATCCTTAGGAAATTAATTTACAAGCGTGTAGGGATGAAATGATGGCAGGATGCTTCCTATATTTGATACCAAGGAAGGAAAATCTTGGAAGACCAGGTTTCGAAAAGAAATAATCCGGTTGCGGCAATTGATGTAGGCATCATGATCTACAAGCCAATCTACCCTTAAAATAGCATCGTAGCCCTCCATATCAAGGCATACGAGGTTTGCAGGAAGATTGTGTCCTTCAACTACTACCTCACTATCGGGATAATAGTTTATGAGTTTGGTTCCGGGACCTAAAGGTGTAGTAATAGCAAGGTCCGCAGGTAAAGGAACTGATGAAAGAGGTAAAGTTCTTGCGAAGGAATTAGATATAAAAGAATTAGAAGCACTAGTATCAAATAATACGAATGCAGGATGTGAACAGATGTGAATGGTACCTTCCATAAGCCCATCATTCCTGGGCGCTTCATCATCTAAAACGGCATCAAGATGAGCATGTCTCTTACGTCCACCTCCAGAAGATAGCTCCTTCATAAGGGGGCAATCCGACATGTGGTGCTCCCTGCTGCCACAACGTAGACAAGCGCCAAGGCGCTTCCAGCATTCTTCGGCCGAATGACCGAACTTCTCACAAAAGGTACTGACCGTGGCGGCCTGCTTGTCTTCCCCCTTGACTTTCTTACTCTTGTGGTAGCCACTACCATTCTCATTTCGGGATCTTTTCTTACTATCACGAGATTTGTAGGGTTTCGTGATGCTGAACTTGCTTTTCTTATCACGCCGATCTGATCTTCGGCTTGGTTCTTCGCCCTTACCTTTTAATTTCTTGACCTTCTCTAAGGTCCTTTCACATAGGTGTGCCCGCTGGACCATTTCCGCGTATGTACGGATGTTCTGGGTCCCTAGTTGTTGAATATATCCGGGCCTTAATCCGTCCAAAAATCGATTAGCCTTTAGCAAGTTAGTGCTAATTAGATGAGGAGCATAGGGTGCCAATCGGGAAAATTGAAGTTCATATTCTACCACTGACGACATGCCCTGGCGTAGAGAAGCGAACTCCATAGCCTTCCGCTCCTTGATATGCTCGGAAAAATACTTGGCTCGGAAGAGCGTAAGAAAGCCTTCCCATGTGTGTGGTGCATCAGCTGGTGGTGCAGGAACAGACTTCCACCACGTACATGCATCTTTATTTAGTTGAAAGGTAGCAAGGCGAACCTTTTCCTGATCCGCACATTGCATAACATCAAATATACGGTTCATCTCGTCGATCCAGTTTTCAGCCTCATCCGGATTAGAAGAACCATAGAATCGTGGAGGGTTTAGACTCTGAAAGTTGCGATGTAGGTCTCCAGCTCTTGCTCTTGTGCCTGCTTGCACCATGGTTTGCAATGCTTGTGTCAAACCCGCAACGGTCTCTTGCATACCATTCCAGTCTACGCGATGAGCCATTTTGATACGAATAAGGTACCTGAGAGAAATAATGAATTTGTTAATTCTAAGGGAATGTTAATCTTAGAAATAATTCTAATGACTATCTCACCCCAGGTTCTACCCAATTTCCTCTCACAGGTGGGGGATTTCCTTTCCTAGGTTCATAGGTGTGGGTTCTTAAACCTTGGACATAGCCTTATGACATGACATTTTCCCCTAAGTCCTTAGACTTAGGCTCTGATACCAACTTAACTGTCATGCCCCGAGCTATTATTACAGCGGAAGATGATCTCGGGAAACGTGAACAGCCGGCATGGTAAGCCTCTTGCAAGCAAGAATAATCAGAGCACAATAACAATCACACATAAGATGTAATTGCACAAAAATCTATTTAAAACTCAAACTTTATTTCATGATAATAATCCAAGTACATGAATTTCATTAATTCACTAGACTCAATAAAAGAAAATTACATGAACTCAATCTAGACATCATTAACTTCCTAAGTCTTCTCTCAATCTTATTCGACTTTCATTCGCTCTCGGACCCATCACTTGAATAACTTGAATCCGAACCCGAACTACTTGCATCTCCTAAAAAGATTGGAAAATAGGTAATGAGCACACTTGCCTAGTAGGTATCTTCGCATCAACATGAAGGCAATATTGAAGTGATTAATATTTTAGCTCTAAAGAATAAAGTAAAATCATGCGAATGCGGTAAATCATGTGAACAAACCAAAGTAACGAGACATGATCAAGTTAAGATATGATTGAGCAAGTATGAACAAGCAAGAAAGTGATTATGGCCTTTCATGAACAAGAATGTAACGAGAATGTACTAGAATTTCGTGTAACAAGCAAGAAAGTACTCTTCACTTAGTAATAAGTACTTTGTGATTTTTTGTAGATTTTCATTATTTTCATAATTACCGTGGATAATTTCACTTATTTATAAAGAAAGTACTCCCAGCGCAATGCGACGCTAGTAGCATCATACCCCATGGTTTATAATAGTATGTTTCCGACAATCAGCCGAGGGGACTAGCATAGAGCCCTTGAACACAATCAGTGCTCGAACCGCATCTTCAAGTATAAATCAAGCTACTTCCACGTATATAGGAATAAAGTTGGCCACGCATGTAATAAGTTCAATGAATGTTCAAGACTCAATGTCAATAATAAGAATGCACCAAATATAGATTTATGAGTTCAAGAAATACATTAAGAACTAAGTTATGCCTTGGAGAAAATTCGACAGCATAACGGTACATTCTTTATCTTTCATAATTTATCTTAGATGTTTTTGAATAATGTCATAAGTCCTAGACTATCATCTGTCAAATCTAGGATCATAAGAATATTAACCCTTGGGTCAAACCTCATGTCAACAGCTTTCAGGAAACTTATCGATCTATAACTGGGCCGCTATTTTGACATGGCGGTCTAGTATTGGGCTGCTATAGTGGGCTGAATCCAGAAAGAAATCAATTGGACTCAGAGAACATGGCGGTCAGATACTGGACCGTTAATGGGCCTTAGCGGTCGAGTATTAAACCGTTAATGGACAGAAATTCAGAAAACATCGGTAGTTCTTTCTAGACAATTGGACTTTAATGGTACAACCAACTCGGCGTCCTAGTGGTAATCTCAGGCTCGCGGAGAATTACGGAGGCCTTGAAACAAGATTTCCTAATCCATTGGAAGGAATATCCAAAGGAGAGGTTATCAAGTACAAGAGTGTGTGTCTATAGTGCAAAGAGTGTAACTAATGGTCATATACCGAAATATATGCCATGAACTTACAGAAATGACTCTAAGAAAAGAATGTGTACTGTGATAAACTAACGTTCAATCAATATAGCATTTAAACCATAATTAGATACAATAATATAGGGTTTTGGGGCATAAAATTATCATATGCTTAAAATAATCCTAAGTATCATAAAGAACATGAAATCACTGTAATGAAACAGAAAATAAAAACTCAGAGTAGTACATAACATTAAAACAGGTTAGAACATACTTAACTAGGCTTACTTCTAAGTTAAATGAGCTGCTCTTAAATCTATCTCGGGTTGACAGATTATAGAACACTGGCGGTCTATATTAGAACCGTTACAGGTATTTGGCGGTTTATCGTAGGGCCGCCAGAGAGACTTTAACAGTCTATCTCTGGTCCGCCAGAAGTTTCACAAAAATCACGTTTACAGAGTGTCTAGTGGTTTATCGTAGGACCGCTTCACGTGGTTGGCGGTCAAAGGCTAGGCCGCTAGAGCACGTCTGACAATAAACTTAAATAAGAAGAACTAATGTTTAAAACACATCATGTCTAAAAACCAACATGTATAAACTTCCCTATCATGATAGAATGAAGAATTGGCTACAATATGCATGGGAATCATGTATCATGACAAGAGAAATAATTTAGTTCATTAGGCTTAAGAGATATGCATGGATGATATACTATATGCATAAAACATGAAATTATCAGTCTATAAAGCATGAAATCAAGTGCAATAAGAGGGCTTTTGTCCCTAGAATGAAACTTTACTCGTTCATGAGATGACCTACCTCTACTAAGGCTTTTGGGCTTTGAATTTGATGTTGGAAGTGAACCATAATTCTGCACTTCCAATGGTAAATCAACAACTTCACGCCCTAATATCTCTTGATCCACTTGATCTAATGACGTGAAATTTGGAGGGTAAGAAGAAGATACTAAGGGGAACAAAAAGTTCTAAAGGCACTAATGCTAAATACCTCGATTCGATTATCTAATTTCTTGATCTTCACCGGGCTTTTGCTCAATTTCTTGTGTCACTAATATGGAACCAACAACTTTGCAGGCTTCTATCTCCTTGTGTGCTTGATCTCCTAGCATGAAATTTTGAGGGATGTGAGTCCTTAGTATTAGGAATAAAAACTTCTAAAGTACTTACCTAAAATAACATCATCTTACCTTGATTCCACTCGAGCCAAATGTAAGGGTCACGCATGTCAAAACTAGGTTATATTTATAGAGTTTTACTCAGGTTTCGTGGATTAGATTGATTCTAGAGTCCTTATTAAATGTTAGATCGACTTCTGAGAGTCCTTAAGATGTTTACCAATCCTCCCATCTCAGTATCTTGGAAGATAATCGTTAAAAGTTCAATCTTTTTGCTCTTTCTTCAACTTATGGAACTGACAGGAAGTAGCGGTCTAGGACTGGTCCGCCACATGTCTTTTAGCAGTTTTACGATAGACCGCCACAATGTTCGGGCGCCGAATTTGAATTAAGTTCAAACTCTTTTACTCACTTATCCATTTAATTATCTTAAAAAAATAGGGGTATTTATCCCTTATATTTTGTGAATAAATTAATTGACCTTCTAGAATATGGGCCAAACTTCATGGGCTTGGTCCACAAGTCCTTTGGGCTTTATTTAAATAGGCTAGTTTAATTTATTATTTATTTGGACCTTCATTTAACCCAGAATTTCTTTTATTAATCCTTGTTGGTCTTTATATATTCTCAGAAAAATACTTCAATAATATTTCATAAAATTTTCGGGGCATTACAATGGGGTTAGAAGAGAAGGATCAAACCACACAAGAGACAGAGATTTTTAGGTGGTTCGGATGCAACGACGGCAACCTACGTCCACCCCTCACAAACTGTGAAGATTCACACACTATCTTATAAAGGATTACAAGATCTGAACACACACACACACACTCGTAGGAAGAAGGGAACTCCCGCGAAGGTGCAATCACACCGGAACACACACAAATCTGATAGAAATCAAGCACACACACACGAATCTAAGAAGATCCACACACACACGAATGTTTAAGGATTACAAATAGCACATACTTGAAGCTCGGGGAATATGGAAGAAGAAACACAAAGGAAAAAACTTTGATTTAAGCTCCCCTTGAGTAGATGATGCAGATTTGGATGAAGCTTGAATCTCCACTTGATATGGGGTTGATTGGCTTCAGATTGATCCTCAAAAGCTTTGAGTTGGATGAAGATTTCCTGGACGAAGCACTGTTCACGGAGTTACAGTAGCAGCCTTCTTTCTCCCCTTGATAGCCTCCTTGATCTTCCTTTAGTGATTAGGGTTTCTTTGCTCTAAGAGATGCTTTTATAAGCCTTGAATGGTCAAGGAGAAGCCAAGACAGAGATCCAAAATTCCAGGGATGTCTGGAGACTTTTGGGATTAAAAAATCCTTGATAGATGATTTTCCCTCGTGAAGAAAATAAAGTCAAAATTGGAGGCTTCGAAGGGTTCGATCGACCGGAAGGATGTGGGCGGTCGACCTAACTTTTACTGATTCTGAACATTTCAACACTGGGAGAGTCGGTCGACCAGGCCTGGGCGGGCGGTTGACCGAACTCTGTAAAATTACAGAGTTCTGAACTATGGGAAATTAGGTCGACCGCTGCAGTTGGACAGGTCGACCGGTCTCTGAAAAACCTGCAAAAATAACATGGTCCGCCCATAAATCATATCCTTTATACAAGATACTTTGAGACCACATTTTGTTTCATTCAATTCAGGCTTGGTTTGACTAAGTCTAGGCATTTTTAAAACACGATCCTTTTGAGCATTGTCTTGTGATAGAAAAACAACTTGTGAGCCTATATGAGCACTTACTTCAATTAGAGCGGATGTACTCAAACCATTTTTCATAGCGGGGTTTTGTTATCATCAAAATTACTTGAAGAGACTCAACAATCTCCCCCTTTTTGATGATGACAAAACTCTAGACTATTAAGTGCATTGGCGTGCTTTTAGACGAATGAGGAACTTGGCAAAACATCACATTCTATCCGCGCAAGGATCCACATGATTCTTGTACGAGGCAGAGTTTACACTCACGCACAGTGAAGGATTTTAGACAAGGTAGCCCCTCTTTCATCCTACACCATTTGACATACATAGAAATCATTTGGGGATGGGCAAGGGCAACAAACCACAAGGCGATCGTCCATGGAAGCATTTCATTAAACCAGAAGCCACGCAACCATTCAACATTTTATTTGCCAAGGAGAGAGGAAATGAGAAACAAGAACCATTATGTAATGCTCAATACCAATTGCATTCAATTCATCATTTCATTTCAGTAGTTCAGTATAAAGTACATTGATGCTAGAGAATGCAAGACATCTACGAGACACTTATGACAAGGCAAATGCAGAACTGACTCAAACAAAATGCACAATGAACCTCACAAATGCACATTACAAACACACAGACATGCATACATAAACTATATAAGTCCTGCACTAACTACTTCTCCCCCTTTGGCATCATCAAAGGAGGGGATAGGTGTTTTACGCGCGCGGGGGTCACTTGTCGTCTTGTCCTCGCGGCGGGGGGCGCACACTCACCTTTTACGGAAGGCTGAGATAGGTTGACTGGGCACGCGGGGATTCCGGGGGTATTGAGAACAAGGCAGAGAGAATGATATGAATGCGCTGGAAGGGATGGCGTACGATTCATCATTCTGGGAGACTAGGACAGGGATGGCTGGGTGGAATGCGGGCGTGCTAGTCGATTTCTCGACAATCACCCATGGAACTAAGGATTGACCGGGGAAGCATCGCCAGGACGCGACACGTGACTTGAGAGATCGGGTGACACGTGAATAGAAGGGGTTCCACGGGTGCGAGTGCGCAGGTGATTATGGGGATTCGTGTACTGGACGTCTTTCCCCACCGGTCTCAAGCAACCGGTGTTTATTTTACATCGGATTGAATCCGAATACCTTTGTTTCTACTACCGAAGAGAGAGTGAGGGACCTTGGGAGCCGCGACGTCAGGAGGGCTTAGTCCGTAAAATAGCAACAGGGTAATAACAACACAACATGGATAACTAGGGGCAGAGAGACTGGTTCCGGTAAGGAGGGGGATCCGCTCCCTGACGGGATTACATGACTTATATGCGATGAAAGGCATTTATATGGGGGCATGAGAGCCCGATTACAATTGCTTGCAAGCCACGGGACAATTCTGACGTTCATGATGGTCCCCGGGTCATTACATTATTGTGTGGGTAGTTCTATATATGTACATAGTGTCCGTCAGAGGACATGTGACTCAGCAGGATGGCGCCGAGGGGCGTTACAATGTATTCCCGACATGAGACAGTGTCGAGGTCGGGGCAGTAGGGGTGCCGTAGGCGCCATTGTGCTGGGGAAGTTGAGTGGTCTGGTGCCACGAGCCCCCGTGTGACTGGAGTAGCTGGCAGTCGGGTGTCGGAGGTACCGTTGTGACTGGAGTCGCTAAGTGATCGGGTGCCGCGAGCCCCGATGTGACTGGAGTAGCTGGCAGTCGGGCACTGGGGGCACCATTATGACTGAGGTTATTGAATGGTCGGGCGCCGTGGGCCCCGATGTGACTGGAGTAGCTGGCAACCGGGTGCCGGGGGCACCGTTGTGACTGAGGTTGTTAAATGGTCGGGCGCCGTGGGCCCCGATGTGACTGGAGTCGCTGGCAGTCGGGCGCCGGGGGGACCATTGTGACTGAGGTTGTTGAATGGTCGGGCCCTGGTGTGACTGGAGTAGCTGGCAGCCGGGTGCCGGGGGCACCATTGTGACTGAGGTTGTTGAATGGTCGGGCGCCGTGGGCCCCGATGTGATTGGAGTCGCTGGAAGTGGGGTGCCGAGGGCACCGTTGTGACTGGAGTTTTTAAATGGTCGGGTGCCGTGGGCCCCGATGTGACTGGAGTAGCTGGTAATTGGGTGCCGGGGGCACCGTTGTGACTGGAGTTGTTGAGTGATCGGGTGCCGCGGGCCCCAATGTGACTGGACTTGTTAGCAGTCGGGTGTCGGGGGCTCCGTTGTGACTGGAGTTGTTGAGTGATGGGGTGCCGCGGGTCCCGATGTGACTAGAGTAGCTGGCAGTCGGGTGTCGGGGGCACCGTTGTGACTGGAGTTGTTGAGTGATTGGGTGCCGCGGGCCCCGATGTGACTGGAGTTGTTGGTAGTCGGGTGCCGGGGGCACCGTTGTGACTGGAGTTGTTGAGTGATCGGGTGCCGCGGGCCCCGATGTGACTGGAGTTGTCGAGTGATCGGGTGCCGCGGGCCCCGATGTGACTGGAGTAGCTGGCAGTCGGGTGCTGGAGGCACCGTTGTGACTGGAGTTGTCGAGTGGTCGGGTGCCGCATGCCCCGATGTGACTGGAGGAGACGGGCACCGGGAGACCTCGATGGTCGTGCTCGGGGCCCGGTGTAACTGGCAGTCGGGTGCCGAGAGACCTCCATGGTCGTGCTCGGGGCCCGGTGTGACTGGCAGTCGGGTGCCGGGGGCACCGTTGTGACTGAAGGAGGCGAGCACCGTGAAGAGGCTGAGACCTAAGTACATGTACATGTGTTCAACTGGTTTCATGCTATATGCGAGCCACGTGGACTTTACAAATGGGCCGAGGAGGCCGAAGTACAATGGGCGCAAGCCGCGGGACAATTCCGACGCGTGGGTCGGTCCCCGGGTCAATGCTGGATATGGCGGATATCTGCGTGTTTTACAGAGGGTCCCTCTCGTGGCACGGGCCATGTTTGCTTCGCCAAACGAGGGGCTATGACTGGATAGCTGGAGAAAGCATTGGGCTGGTGTCTGGGCGAGGGTCGATCACGGCTCGAGTCGAGCGGTCAGATGTGGCCTCGTGACTGCGGGGAAGCATGACGTCATAGTGCGTGCGTAGTTGCGGTCGGCAGGCACGCGAGGGGAAGTCCCGGCATGAGGGGGCGTTCACCCTTGTCATAACGTCGCACACGTGTGGACGCACTTTTTGCTTAAATCGTTGGCGCATTCGTTTATTGGTTTATTAAGTGCGTCGGCGTGCCAGTCACGAAGTGACAATTTATTCGGGCTCCGAAGAGCCCATGGTGCGCTCGATCTGACTCGGTCAGACGATCGTGTGGTTCGTGTCGGGACCAAAACCCGCCGCGCCATAAAGGTCACGACGTCATTTACATCCCCCATACGAGGGAACACCCTTGATTAATCGCCGAGAATCAGGGCCTCATGGCCAGGAAATTAATTGCATGGGAAGGCCTATTAGGAAGCATTAAAATCTCCGTATGAGGGTGAGAAGAAAACATTCGCGGTCATGTCAGTCGTGTACTGACAAGTTAATATTCGGACGAATGTCCGGCTCGAGAAAAGCGCGATCGTCACGGGGAAACCGGAATGCATGTATGCCGAGGTACGGCAGATTTATTGTTCAGAAGGACGGAAAGCATTCGGCTAAACCTCGGTTTAAGCGGTAAAAAACCAGTAAATCTGTTGTCCCGGTGCAAGAGCAAGCTGCGACCATACTGCGGTGGTCGAAGTCAGGCTCGCATGAGCGTCATTAATGTTTCCGGTGCCAAGGGGCAACGGGGGGATATCCCTTGAATCAGCTGGAAAGCCCCGCGTCTAGGGAAGCGAGCGTCCGAAACGTGTCGGTCGTTCGGGAGACCGTTTAATATTCGGACATGTGTCCGGCTTGAGAATATCGTAATCGTCGCGGGAGGACCTGGAACATATGTATGCTGGGGTACGGCGAATATATTATTCCGAGGTACTGAAAACATTCGGTTAAATCTCGGATAGTATGGAAGGAAACTAGTGAATTTATTAGCCCGGTGCGAGATTGAGTCAGGACCATACCGGGGGCGCCTCCCGCGGTCCAAACGGGGCTTGCGCGAGCATCATTAATATTTCCAGTGCCGGGGGGGGGGGGGGGGGGCAACGGGGAATAGTCCCGGGACTAGATTCCAAAACCAAAACGCGTTCGGAGGGAGCGGGCTATAGGCCGAGGATATGGGTCATACAATGACCATAATCGGGATGGACCCGAGGTCTAAGCGTGGCCCACGGAGGCCTTGTTGACATTCCCATGCAAAGGGTCCAGGGATGACGGGAGCCATCTTGTTCTATTCCGATTTTTGTCGGTCACTCATGGACCTTTTCATGTTCGGACGCAGGTCCGTATTGAAGGTACGACGTAGGTAGAAACAACCCCGTACAAATGTATGCCGAGTTTGCGGCAATTTCAATGAAAGAGCGGGAACGAATCCCAATAGAATAAATCTGATTTGACGAACCATCGGCCCAGAGCGATGCCGGGTTACGACCATGTCGGGACGGGGGCCGTCGGCCATATCGGTCACTCACGGACCTTTTCATGTTCGGACGCAGGTCCGTAATAGAAACGCAGTGGGAATCGAGGTGAACCCGTTCAAATGTATGCCGAACGTGCGGCAATTTTAGTAGCGGCTCGGAAGGGATCCGGCCTGAGAAACGAGTCCGGCTTAATCGGAATGTCGGCCCGAGGCGGGGTCGGGTCATGGTCATTTCGGGATAATTCCCAAGACTCAAGCCCAACTTGGAAGGGCGGCATTGTTGTTCCTTCAGCACCAGGTCGCGGGAGAGACGGGGGCTGCGATACAGATTTTACCATTTTTTATCTGGGTTTCAAATATATATATATATATATATATATATGTATATTTTCGATTATTTCCCTTTTATGTATTTGTTCTGAATGATTTCTCCATTTTCGTTCATTATTATTATTATATTTTTTTCTCTTTTCTTACTATTGTTATTACTATTTCACACCCTTTTGTTTATTTCATATATATATATATATAGATTTATTTATCCATCATAATTTATATTAATTTATTATATTAATTTATTATTATTATTATTATTATTGTAATATATATATATATATATATATATATATATATATATATATATATATATATATATATATATATATATATATATATATATATTCGGAGAGAGTGGGCCGCTAGAGGGCTAGGAAGGGGCTAAAGGGGCATGCCGGCGAAGAGCGGCCAGGCTGTACCGGCGAAGGTGCTGGGTTGTGCCGTCGGAGGGTTCAAGGATGGGCATGCCGGCGAAGGAGCTGGAAGCGCGTACCGGCGAAGGCCATGGGAGCATGCCGGGGAAGGAAGAGGAGGCGTGCCGGCGAAGGGTGCTACAGGGTGTACCGGCAAAGGGCGTGGCGAGTGTGCCGCCGAAAGGTTCCAATGGGTGTACTGGGGAAGGAGCGTGCCGGGGAAACTGGGCTGGGGGCGCGCCGGTGAAGAGCGATTGCAGGGAGTACCGGCGAAGGGCCTGGCAAGGTGTGCCGGTCTAGGAGCGTGCCGAGGAAGGCCAAGGCAAGCAGGCGTATCGGATGAGGGTGAGGACGGGGCCCACTCTGCTCCCACTCTTATATCTTTTACTTTTCTCTCCCCCCCTTGATTTTTATTCGGTTTGCATGGGTTTCTTCTCTCTTTCTCTTGATTATCTTCCATTCTTTCTCCCATGAGGATGAATGTTTAAGTTGCTTAGTTGTCGTTCGATTAGGCTCTCTTTGTGTTGATTGCGGTTCCCTTGTCTTGGTTAAAGTGTTTTACCGTTGTTCTTTTCGTTTGTTTGTTGCTTTCTTTTTGCCTTTTAATATGTTATCACTTCTAACAAAAATTTGGCAACATCTCCCCTTGACCCGAGCGTAAGGGAGATACAGGGAACGCGCCCACATGGAGTGGCAGAACCCGACAACTGGAGGTGGGCGCCCGAGAGCGGCAACACCTTAACAAAACCTCGAAAAATTCGGAGGCAATGGTGAAAAAAAGGTGGGGGAGCCTCTCTAGAACCGGTCAGGGGCGCGCCGGGCTAGGGAGATCAAGGGTGTGTCGGTGAAGGCCATTAGGACCGTGCCGGAAAAAGGGGGCGTGCCGGCGAAGGCCATCATAGGCGTGTCGGCGAAGAGTTGTTGGGTGTGCCGCTGAAGGCCCCATAGGGGCGTGCCGGCGAAGGGCATCAAAGGGTGTATCGGTGAAGGGTTCAAGGAAGGGTGCACCGGCGAAGGGTGTTGTAAGGTGCACCGGTGAGGGCCCAATGGACTGTGCCGTTGGAGGGCTGGTTGGGGTGTGCCGCCGAAGGCACAGCCGGGATGTGAACGAAGGCGAAAACGCCCGGGAGGAGGCAAACCCTAAAGAAGGGATGAAAAGAAAGGGGGACAAAGAAAGAAGGAAAGAAGATGCCGTGGGGGGGGGGACGGAGCATGGACTCCTCCCCTTCCGGACCTCACTCCCTCTCTCTACCCACTCTTCTTCTCATCTCCTTCCTCTCTTTCTCTTTGCGCGGACGACGGTGGATGGAGCAGCAGGAGGGAGAGGCGGAGCCTCCCCTCTTCTTCTTCTCTTCTCTATCTTCTCTTCTTCTTCTTCTCTCCGCACGGACGGCGGTGGGCAGAGCAGCAGGAGGGGGAGGCGGAGCCTCCCCTCCTCTTCTTCTCTTCTTCTCTTCTCTTCTTCTTCTCCTCTTCGCACGGACGACGGTGGACGGAGCAGCAGGAGGGGGAGGCAGAGCCTCCCCTCCTCTTCTTCTTCTCTTATTCTCTTCTCTTCTTCGCACGGACGGCGGTGGACGGAGCAGCAGGAGGGAGAGGCGGAGCCTCCCCTCCTCTTCTTCTCTTCTTGTCTTCTTCTCTTCTCTGTCTTCTCTTCTTCTTCTTCTCTCCTCACGGACGGCGGTGGACAGAGCAGCAGGAGGGGGAGGCGGAGCCTCCCCTCCTCTTCTTCTATTCTTCTCTTCTCTGTCTTCTCTTCTCTGTCTTCTCTTCTTCTTCTCCTCTTCGCACGGACGGCAGTGGACGGAGCAACAGGAGGGGGAGGCAGAGCCTCCCCTCCTCTTCTTCTTCTCTTCTTCTCTTCTCTTCTTTGCACGGACGGCGGTGGACGGAGCAGCAGGAGGGAGAGGCGGAGCCTCCCCTCCTCTTCTTCTCTTCTCTGTCTTCTCTTCTTCTTCTTCTCTCCGCACGGACGGCGGTGGACAGAGCAGCAGGAGGGGGAGGCGGAGCCTCCCCTCCTCTTCTTATCTTCTTCTATTCTATGTCTGTATGTGTGTGTCTGCCTCTTCCCCCTTTTTGTTCACAGCGAAGAAGAGGGGTTTTATACTCCCGGTGGCGGGAGCGTCCGAAGGCGGGAAGCGTCTGGCGGGCATTTAATGGGAGTTGACTCCCTTGTCCTGGGTGGCAGGAGGAGTAGGTAGCGTGGCCCTCTCCCCGGGCGACACCTCAGCAACCCCATTGCGCGCCAAGGATCTATAGGGGATGGCGTTAAGATTGCTTGCCGGCCGAAGTGTGCCGCTGAACGGGCGAAAACCCATGCCGCTGGCAGACCGTAAAAGCGTGCCGTTGGAAGCCTGCAAAAGTGTGCCACTGGAAGAGCTCGCAGGCGTGCCGCTGAGGAGCCCAAAGGGCGTGCCGCTGGAAGGGCAGGATGGGTGTGCCGCTGAAGAGCCCAGAGGGCGTGCCGTTGAAGAGCCCAAGGGCGTGCCGCTGAAGGGCTGGCAAGCGTGCCGCTGAAGAGGGCAAAGGGTGTGCCGTTGAAGGGCTGCCAAGGCGTGCCGCTGAGGGGCTGCCAGGGCGTGCCGCTGAACGGGCTTGAGGGGCGTGCCGCTGAAGGGCCTGAAGGGCGTGCCGCTGAAGGGGCGTGCCGTTGAAGGGGCCTGAGGGGCGTGCCGCTGAAGGGCGCCAGGGGCGTGCCGCTGAAGGGGCGAAGTGGGCAGTTCTGAGCCCGTTGAGAGTGCATGTTGTGGCCCATTCAATTTTATTCGAGGCCCACAGGTTGGAGTGTATTCTGGTAGTTGATCTCTCTTCGCTGTTGTGACTCCGGAGACGACTTCACTGCAGTGTGTGCGTTTGTTTGGAGAGTCCGGACGGCCCATCTCCTCCGTAGTTTCTCTAGTTGGAGTCGTTGTTGATGCTAGACTAGTTGGGACGTATGGGCGTGCAATTTTGCATGTCCACAACACATGATGGGGGTAGACTTGTGTGTCATGGCGGAACACCGTGTGAGGGAAGTGCAAGCGACATACCCTCGGCGTCCTTAGCCGACGACCAAGTCACCCACACACAATTCTCCTTGCTCATTGCCTGGAGCCGCTTGAAGCTTGGAGATCACTGGAAGCCATGATTCATGCATGCCTCTCACCCCTTGAGCTTCTAAGGGGCTTTTATAAGAAATTTGGAAGGTCATGGAAGGGTTTAGGCGGGCTAGGGTGAAGGGTTCAACCTAGTCCGGGTAAACCATTTGAATAGTGCAGGGGGAAAGGGTTTAAACGGACCAGCCCATAGGGCTGGTCTGGGCCGCCCAAACCCCTCCCCTGGATGGGGTTTAGGCGGACCAGCCCAAGGGGCTGGTCTGGTCCTCCTAAACCCCTCACAGGGGGGGTTTTCTTAATTAAAAAACCTTTTTTTTGGGCCGGAATGGGTTTAGGCGGACCAGTCCAGGGGGCTGGGCTGGCCCGCCTGAACCCCCTCCCCCCGGGGTTTAGGCGGACCAGCCTGGGGGTCCAGGTTGGTCCGCCTAAACCCCACCCTAGGGGGGGTTAGACGGGCTGGTGGATGACTTTTTAATTGATTAAAAAGTATTTTTTTTTGTTTTTACGGAGGAGGTTTAGGCGGACCAGCCCAGGGGGTTGGGCTGGTCCGCCTAAACCCCTCCCCAGGGGGGTTTAGGCGGACTGGCTAATGGGAGGGAGAGAGGGCGGTCCCCATAGGTTTGACTGGGGGGTTTACCTGAGTTTGACTAAGGGTTTGACTGAGGGTTTGATTGGGGGTTTAACCTGTTATAAACAGATATTTTCTTCCGGGGGCTCCGCGTGCGAGGCCTCACGATGGTGGTGCATGACGCGGTGGGTTGCTGGGAGTCCCGAGTTAATCTGGTTGTTGAAGCGTCGGAGGTGTAATACCGTATGCAGGGTGTCCGGGGGTGATCCCCGAATCTTCACAGAGTGCCGTAAGGTACGGCAGGTTGTCCTGAATCCCAAAACTGACCCGATTGTCGGAAAACTGGCTGGCATAGTGTCGTTTGCTCTGGGCCGATCCCCGGTTGTTGTGTTCTGCCGCTTGACCCGGCGAAGTGTCTCGATTTCAGAGCCCAACTCAACTGATAGAGTAGCTTTGGTGATGTGTCGTTTTGCTCTATTTAGGGAGTATTTCTCTATGCTTAATCCTTGATTAATTCAAGAAAATAAGTTGGTGCCAACAAATGCCCCCCACGGGGTGTGCGTCGGAGGCAAAGACGACGGCGTGCGGCCCGTGCGCCTTGCACGCTTGATTTCACCTGACCTTGTTGGCGTAGTGGGAGTTACTTGATCTGGGGATTGACACTCCCGTTGCAATCTTTCATGCGACGGTGGTACGTTTGCAGAAGACCGTTAAGTCCGAGAGGTTGTAGAGATGGATTTCAGAGGGATCTGAGTGGCTGGATAAATGCGTGGTGCTTGAAGTTGTAGCCCGCTATCTGCGACTTGAGAATTTTGTTCCCATTTGTCTCGCGTGTTGGGCTTGTGGCAGAGGTGTGCAGGGCCTACGTCGCAATAGTAATCAAGTCTGGACGCCGAACTCTCCATATAGGTGGTCGCTTCGGCGGTTGATGATATGACTGGGCTGGATGCCAATGTCGATGGCGTAAGGAGGCCGGGGGAGACCGGCATAACAATGCTTCTGGCTTTGTTGCCTATGTCTGGGGCCTGCCTTGCACCGCGAACTTTGTGGATTTTCTGAGGAGAGGTGGCTCGGTGGAAAGGACCCTCCCCCTTTAGAAATATGAGACAAGGGAGGCCAGGACTGTTGAGCCCATCCCGCCTCGTAGGGTGGCTGGCAAGCAATGGGAGACTTATACACATTGTGGATGACATTCATCGCCTCGCCGCTAGCATGCAATTCACATTCAAGCA
The DNA here is from genome assembly GCA_022559845.1 of Amorphophallus konjac. Taxonomy (NCBI): domain Eukaryota; kingdom Viridiplantae; phylum Streptophyta; class Magnoliopsida; order Alismatales; family Araceae; genus Amorphophallus; species Amorphophallus konjac. The sequence goes on from CM040128.1 coordinate 241,962,145, forward strand.
CACCTTTCGGGAAGGCAATAATGTGGCTGATTCTCTGGCAAACTGGGCTTGTACTATTCCTTCTTATGCTTTTTGGAATAAATGGGCTGATCTCTCACGTGCTGTAAGGGGGCATATTAGGATGGATAAATTACATTACCCGTCCATCCGATCCTGCTCGGCCAAATAGGCCTTCTTGTAATTGTTTTTCTCTCATATTAATAAAATCTCCAAAATTCTTGGTTGAAAAAAAATGCAATGGGAGACCACTTGTAGCTCCCTTTTCATTATCTGAGGTTGCACTGGCGGGGGCCATGCCTTACCCCAGGAGGTGGACTTGTGTACTGAGATTTGTGTTTTCTCAGGTTTTCCACCTTGTCTAAGTCAAGGAGTGCTATGAGCATCTTTCACTCCTTAGCTTGTTCCCCTTTGATCATGACCATAGCCGATGATGCTGCGTAAGGGGGTTCGAGACTTCCCTGTCTTAGGAATTGGAGGGCCACCTATCCCTCAGCCTCTAGGACCACTGGTTGGCGATGAGATGGCCGCCGCTCTGACTGAGGCTTTATGGTGAAGCCTGTGGTCGGTCGCTAGCAGCCCACCACTACTGTGGTGGTTGACTTTTTTGTGGGGTGTCGGCATTGTTTGTTGACCGCCCATGGGGGCGCATTAGCCAAGCTTGGCGCTGACCATCCTATGGGACGGACTGGTCACACCTCTGAGGCATTGTAGCTGGAGTGGTGTTGTAGGGCTCTCGCAAATTGTCAAGTTATGGTGCCGGAGGCCACTTTGTCATGGCTGGATGTGACTGGGATTATAGGTGGTGGGTCAGGGGTTACAGGGGGAATTGGGATCATAATAGGGCTTCGAAGTTGAGAGATTCCAGCTCCTGCTAGGGCCGCCATTGCACGGCCGAAGTGGTAGGGGCCGGCTGGTTGGCTGGTGGTGTTAGGGAATCAGGAAAGGCCGGGGTAACAGGGGGATGGATGACGTTAACTGAGAAGTGGGCAGCTGCGGAGCAGCCACGAGGACCACACCCAAGAAGTAGGGTGATCCGATGACTGGGGCGAAGCTGCCGAAGACAATTGACGTCGTAGGTGTGTTGGTCTGATGCTACTGAAGGCAAGATTCGGCGAGACATGTTGGCCTGGTGTTGTTGGGGGTCGGCCTTGGCAAGAGTTGTTGACCCGGTGTTGCTGGGGGCCTGCCTCAAGGAAGCAAGTCGGCCGAGGGTTGCTGTAGACCCGCCTCGGTGAGGCATTTTGGTCTGGAGTCGTTGAAGACCTACCTCGACTAAGCATCTTGGTCTGGAGTGGTTGGAGACCTGCCTTGGCGAGGCGTCTTGGTCTGGAGTTGCTGGAGACCTGCCTCGGCGAGGCGTCTTGGTCTGGAGTTGCTGGACACCCGCCTCGGCAAGGTGTCTTGATCTGGAGTCGCTGGAGACCTGTCTTGGCAAGGCGTCTTGGTCTGAGGTTGTTGGAGACCTGCCTCGATGAGGCGTCTTGGTCTGAGGTTGCTGGAGACTCTTGGTGTGAAGTTGCTGGAGGCCTGCCTCGGCGAGGCGTCTTGGTCTGAAGTTGCTGAATTTCCCCCCATAGAGGAGTGTCAGTCTTGGAATCGTATTTGTCCGATCCTCGCGGGGTATGGCCAAATGTTGATGCTGCTGGCTAACCGTCATGGTGAAATAGCCGAAGTCGAGCTCGCCCGACCCTTTAAACAATACAATGACCACAAATGATGTTAGACACATAATCATCATAATATGGTGGATGGTACCTGTTAATGTGCTGGTTGACCGCCGAGGTGTATCGACTAGGAAGTCCACTCGGCTGAATGCTGAGGTATATTGACTGGGAGCCACGATCAGCTGATCACTGAGGTGCCGATGAAGGGATTGTCGCTGGCCGACCATTGAGGTGTAATGATCGGAGTGTGTGATAGACCGACCCTCAGGGGTGCGTTGGTCTAGGGTTGCTGTAGACGGGCCTTCGAGGCATGTCCGTCTGTGAGGTATCTTGATTGGTTCATGTGGTTGTTGTTGTAGATCCGCCTGGTTAAGGCATGTTGGTCTATTGCTGGGAACTGGAGGTCGGAGGCTGGAGGCTGGAAGGCAAGGATTGGATCCTGGGACTGGAGATTGTGACCCAGATACGGGAGACAAAGTACTGGTGCTAGAAACTGGGAATCAGAGACTAGAAGATGGGTGTTGGTACTGAAAATCGGGATTTGGAGGCTGGTCACTGGGACTGGGGACTGGGGCTGGCAATTAGGAGCTATAGGCTGGAAACTAGATACTAGATTTAGAGGTTAGGATTTGTATAGTAGATACTAGGACTGGAGACTGGGCATCGAGACTCGAGACTGGGAACTTAGAGGCAAGAAACTGGGTACTAGGACTGGAGACCAGGGTCTGGGTACCAGACGCTGGGACCGGAGGCCCACCTGCACGAGGCGTGCTGGCCTGTTGTTGGAAACTAGAACTGAGGATCTGGAACTGGATGTTGAGATGGGAGACTGGATACTGGGATTGAAAACTGGAAATTGAGGACTGGATACCGGGACTGGAGACTGGAATCTGGCTACTGGGTGCTGGGATGGAAGGCTGGGGCTGGGAACTGGATGTTGGATATGGCAACTGGTAATTGGATACTGGGTGCTAGGACTAGAGGCCTGCCCCTATGAGGCATGCTAGCCCATTGCGGGAAACTGGAATTGGAAATGGGAAATAGGAAATTAGGTGCTGGGAACTGGGCATTGGAATTGGAAACTGGAACTGGGGGCTGGAAGCGGAGTACTAGTGCTGGATACTGGGAATTGGGGTACTTGAACTGGATGTTGGAGGCTCAGTACTGGAACTAGGCACTAGAAACTGGATACTGGAAGCTGGATTTTAGAGCTACGTATTAGACATTGGATACTAAAGGATGGATACTGGAAGCCATGTACTGGAAACTGGGTATTGGAAGCTGGATATCGAAGGCTGGCTGATGGAGGCCTGCCTGAATGAGGCATGTTGACCTGGATGGCTGGAGATTGGAAGCTGGAGGATAATCCATAAGGCGGTGTTGACCAAGAGGACTGGGGACTGGAAGTTGGAGGCCGACTCGTGAGAGTGCATTGGCCGGTGTGACTGGGAACTAGAAACGGGAGACTGGAGGCCGACCCGTAAGGGTGTGTTGGCCCATATTACTGGAGGGTAAGGGCTGGAGGCCGGCCCGTGAGGGTATGTCGGCCTATGTTACTGGGGACTAGCGGCTGGCGACCGGAGGCCTACCCGTGAGGGTGTTTTGGCCTGCATTGCTGGAGACTGGAAGCCGGAGGTTGACCCGCGAGGGGTGTTGGCCTATGTTGCTAGAGTCTGGAAGTCGGAGGCCGACTCGAGAGGGTGTGTTGGCCTATGTTGCTGGATTCTGGGAGCTGGAGGCTGATCCGAGAGGGTGTGCTGGCCTATGTTGTTGGTATTGTTTAGTCTGGGGAGTTGGAGTTGAGGTTGGGGTTGGCTGGCATGCTGCCATGGTGACGTAGCCAGAGACCGGGACTGGGACTAGAGCTGGAGCTAGACGGCTGACCGTTGAGGATGTTGTAGCTGGAGACTGGGACTGGAGCTGGGACTAGAGCTGGCCGACTGACTTCTAAGGGTGTTGTAGCCGGAGACTGGGACTGGAGCTGGCCGGCTGACCGCTGAGGTGTTGTAGCCAGAGACTGGGACTGGAGCTGCGATTGGAGATGGGTGATTAGCCTGCGAAGGTGTTATTACCGGAATGCTAGGACTGAAAATTGGAACTGGAACTGGGCGGCTGGCCTGTGAAGGCGCTGTAGCCAGAATGTTGGGACTGGAAACTGGACGTGGAACTGGGCGGCTGGCCTGTGAAGGCGTTGTAGCCAGAATGCTGGGACCGAAAACTGGAACTGGAACTAGGCGGCTAGCTTGTAAAGGCGTTGTAGTTGAAACTGGAACTAAAGACTGGGCGGATGGCCTGTAAAGGCGTTGTAGCCAAAACTGGGACTGGAGATTGGGCGGCTGGCCTTTAAAGGTGTTGTAGCCGGAACTGGAACTGGGAGCTGGCGGCTGGCCTGTGAAGGCGTTGTAGCCGAAAGTGGGGCTAGGAGCCGGCGGCCGGCCTACGAAGGCGTTGTAGCCGAGACTGGAGGTGGGAGCTGGCGGCTTGGCTGTGAAGGCGTTGTAGCTAAGACTAGAACTGGAGGCTGGGCGGCTAGCCTATAAAGGCGTTGTAGCCGAAACTGGAACTGGGAGCTGGAGGCTGGCCTGTGAAGGCGTTGTAGCCGGAACTGGAACTAGAGACTGGGCGGCTGGCCTGTAAAGGCATTGTAGCAGAAACTGGAACTGGAGATTGGGTGGCCCGAGACTAGGACTGGGAGCTGGGTGGTTGAGCCTGTAAAGGCGTTGTAGCCGAGACTGGGACTGGGAACTAGGCGGCTGGCCTGTGAAGGCGTTGTAGTCGAAACTGGGACTAGAAGCTGGGCGGCTGAGCCTGTGAAGGCGTTGTAGCTGAGATTGGGACTGGGAGCTGGGCGGCTGAGCCTGTAAAGGCATTGTAGCCGAGACTGGGACTGGGAACTGGGCGGCTGGACTGTGAAGGCGTCATAGCCGAAACTGGAATTGGAGACTGGGCGGCTGGCCTGTAAAGGCATTGTAGCCGAAACTGGGATTGGAAGCTGGATGGCTGGCCTGCGAAGGCGTTGTAGCCGAAACTGGAACTAGAGACTGGGCGGCTGGCCTGTAAAGGCGTTGTAGCCGAAACTGGGACTGGAAACTAGGCGGCTGAGCCTGTGAAGGCGTTGTAGCCGAGACTAGGACTGGAGACTGGGTGGTTGGCATGTAAAGGCGTTGTAGCCGAAACTGGGACTGGAGACTGGGCGGTTGGCCTATAAAGGCGTTGTAGCCGAAACTGGAACTGGAGACTGGGTGGCTGGCCTGTAAAGGCATTGTAGCTGAAATCGGAACTAGGAGCTGGCGGCTGGCCTGTGAAGGCATTGTAGCCGAAACTGGAACTAGAAATTGGGCGACTGAGCCTGTGAAGGTGTTGTAGCCGAGACTGGGACTAGAGACTGGGCGGTTGGCCTATAAAGGCGTTGTAGCCGAAACTGGGACTGGAGACTGGGCGGCTGGCCTATAAAGGCATTGTAGCCAAAACTGTAACTGGAGACTGGGCGGCTGGCCTGTAAAGGCGTTGTAGCCGAAACCGGAACTGGGAGCTGGCTTGTGAAGGCATTGTAGCCAAAACTGGAACTGGAGACTGGGTGGCTGGCTTGAGCTTGCCATCGGCGAGATGTCGCGGTCGATAGCTTTCATCAGCGAGGGTAAGAGAGGGAGGGTTTTTTTTCTTTACCAGCTCTGCCGCCCTTGTGGGTTTTTGCCAGAGCTGGCCCCCTTTTTCTTTTTTCGGTGCGCCCTTGCGGATTTTCACACTGAGGGCTTACTCGATTTTGCCTGAGACGCCCTTTCGGGTTTTCACCTCAGCTGGGTTGGTGGCAAGTTTTGCCCCCAGTCGCCTCGTAGAGGGAGTTGACTGAGGCCGTCGGGGTATCTCTATTTTTAACCCCATTTTTTTTGACCTGGGATCCTTGTGGCTGCCGTCCGTAGCGTGCTGCTGTTAGGGGACGTGACCTAGAGTTTGTGCTGTTGATGGCTTGTCGCCGTCGTAGCCATGGTAGTGGCTTTGGCTAGTTACTGAGTAATCTAAAGTTTGATTGGTGGTCTGGGAACCGGTAAGCCTTAGTGACGTATTGATGGAATCATGACTGGGATCTGGGAACTGGTATGCCTTTACGGCGTATTGCTGGAGTTATGAGTGGGTTCATGGTGACTTGACCATGACGGGTAGATGGTTGGGAATTATGGGTTGATGGATCCTCATGATAGATGGATCTAAGGTTGATGTGGTGATATGACACAACCTAAGACCTATATTGCAAGCAATGCAGCGGACACGGCAATGTCACACAAGCGGACTCACTCGCATTTGGCACACTCGGGTCCGTAGGTGGACCGACGATGGGGTGAGGGTCCGAGGATGGACCTGGAGGTTTCCAAGGGTATGGCTGGCTTGGGGAGGACCCCTAAGGGCCTGGGGTTGCCCAAATTCACGGGCGGTCAGCACGCCGATGGCGTGGGTAAATTGGTCTCGCTCACAACTCACCCGCGGTGGACACTCACATAGTAGCAATTTGAGTCCGAGCACTCCTCACCGACCGACGGCACACTAGAAGCAATACTAAACAAGCACAAATAATCCAGCATAGGAGTGTGGTTAGGAGCTAACCTGATCGGTGTGAAGACACTGGTCCCGGTCGGAGACGGGGGCGAGCGAGGAAGCGTGGGCTTACTCGCACGCCGCGCCGATGAAGCTTCAACCTGAAATTTTAATTAACATGCACTACGCCCCTTGCAAGGGGGTTGGACTTGGGGTGGAGATTAGTTTTACAATCAAAATGTACCTCCACACAGGGAGGGGCGGTCAGTCGGCCAGGCGGGGTGGGAAAAACTACGCTAGAAGCCGAAGCGGAAGAAGATCGTCGGTTCTGTCCACTCTCAGGAACAGGGGACAGACTGTCACTATCGGCGCTGCTGCGGACTTCCCCAAACTCTGATTGTGACGAAACCAGTGGCAAAACCTTTGTATTTGACCCGGGAGGACGTCCAATTTTTGGAGGAATTTTTGAATGATGGCGTTGGTTGGGGCAGAGGCGCGAACATGGTCTCTGTTTGCTGGTTGTGGTAGCTTCTGCACCTTTGCAGCAGGAAGATGAGGCCGCCGCGGATGCTCCTGAGCTTTGATTCAGGCATGGCTGAAGTCGTTGGATTTGTGGTTGAGTCCTCTTTGAACGGAGACCTGCGGGGGTGTCGGAGGAGGCTGGAGTAGGTAGCGAGGACCCGAACAGTGGTCGAGTGTCAGATCAGTTCCAGAGGGAACAGACCAGCACACCAGGGGGAGAAAAATGAGAACTCACAGCTCCGATTGCCGAACAGGGTGCCGTTTCTTATTGCTGGAAGTAGACTCGTCGTAGAAGCTCTCAGCCAAGGCCCGTCTTCACAACTTCAGGAGGTTGGCTATGGGAGCCTCTGCAACTTGCTTCTGGTTGACTGTCAGGAAGAAGTTACGCAGTCCGGCGATGATGGCTCCTCCGAGCACCTCCGAACTCAGACGGGGATGAGACCACCATCGTTGCGAAGAGAACTGGGAGATGCTTCCAACGGTTCCTCTTGTGCTTCTAGGGGCTGTTGATTAGTTTTGCCTATCTTCTTTTCTTTTTGGAGTTTTTGTGGTGTGAATGTGATAAGATGACAAGCAAGTAATCAAAGATATGCTCTTAACCTATGAACATGTGATCATGAATCTAGGCAATCAAAGCTAGCTCTAGCATGGGCATGCTATCTCAATCAGACTAATGCCAAGGAAATAAAGAAAAACACACGCCGGGGCGTGGAGCAAGAAGTAAATGAAAACACACCGCGAGGGTGGAACAAGCAAGGAAATAAAGATATATGTGATGAAGGAGAAAGCTAATGCCCAATACCAAGGAAAGATGTGATCGCCACCAAAGTAAAAACAAGCCAAAGACTTGAATATACCTTGGAAATAGGTGGATGAAACACCCGCCCACGGGAGAGGAAACCAAAGAGAACCTGCAGGTCAGCTAGAAGTAACAGCCAGGACCCTGTGCGTCACTTGGAAGTGACGGTCGCTCGATAGACCGCTAGAAGAATATGACGCGCCTGCAAAAGACCGTCGTATAACCTGCAGTGACAAAGTATGAGTCCTTTTAACTCCAACTCTTCCAGCCGGCTAGAAGACTTGGGCCTCGTCCTAGTGAACCTGTAAACCTGCCAAAGAAGTGGAAGACAAGAACAAAATAACCCAAATTAGCCCTTTCAATAATATAGCATCAATTCTTCAATAAGAAAAATATCATCAAAAGGAAAGGGGAATACCGGGGAGGTTTTGGTTTTTTAACCCCTCTGGGCGTTTTAAAAGATTAGGAGGATGTTTAGATGATGAAAACCAGTGAAAAACGTGGAGGAAGGAGAGAAATAATGCTTATGATGAAAGAGAGATTGAATGGAAACTCAATATGCAATTGTGAACTTTGGAACCAATGGAACAAATACTCCCTTCACCAGGCAGCAAACGAACGTGAGAAGCACTTCTCCTTGATCAGACGTGGCTCTAGAATGTGGCAGCACTTCGACGCAAACTCCAGATTTTTTTTTCTTGGCCATGAAGTTAAGGGTTCTATTTATAGACCCTCAAACTCTTAGGTCGAGCAGAGGATAAGCCAGCAAGATAAAGGGATAATTCTTAGCAAATCCTTGAAGATAATATAACCAAGAGTCCATAGAAACAAACAGAAGGTTCTGAGGATCAGATTTGAAAGAGATATCGTCAATCCAAGTCCTTATCTCGACCACGGAGTAGCAGAGAAAAGGCCTGAACTGCCAGGACTCTCTGAAGGAAGTAACGACTGCACGACAGACCGCCACTTGGAAATAACGCCCAAGGAACGTCCGTTACTTTCAACCTTATCCCAAAAAGATAAGATCAACGGGAAGAAGATCAAAGCAATAGGACTCTGCAAGGAAATAACGGCCAAGGCATAGGGCGTCATACTGAAACAACGGCTGCACGACAGACCGTTATTATCAACGTATAAACTAAAAAGATAAGGATTGAAACAAGCCCTTAAGCCTTAGGACTCTTCAAAGAGTAACGGCCCATGACCCATCCGTCAGAATGAAACAACGCGCCTGGGACAGACCGTTATTATCAATGGAGTTCAAATTAATGAATGAGGGTTTTGCTAAGCCCTAGTCAAAGGAAATGAGGAGAGAGACCCAAGAAATAGGCTCCAAATCAATCAAGAGACTCAACGAAGAGTGAACAACTCGGAGCATCATATAGAATGAATAAGGAGATGACCCGACTTATTGGTCATAAAACGGGTGTCAACAGATGCCCCTCCTTAACGTCCTCTTTGCAGGGGAGCGAGCGGAGGTGAAGCGAAGGTGAAATGGAACATGAAGATGAAGCGGAAATGAAGCGGAGTGGATCAAAAAGAGGGCGTTAAGGTAAACGACACCCGTTCTTACCAACAAGCAACAAGAATTTTATGGAAAACTTCAAATTGATCACAAGGAAATAGTCAACCAAAGAATGCAAGTATGGAGGAATTAACAACTAAGGAATGGAAACACGGCTAGCCACCGGAGGCAACGGAAAGGAAAAGAGTACTGACTAAACTCCAGACAGGAATCTTCAGCCAACCAGATCAAGCGAGCAGATCGAAGGAAACCTTCTAATTCAGAGTAGAATGATTCTCCTCATTCGAGATTAAGAATACAGCTATTCACCATCACTGAGATACCTTGAACAGATGAAACTTCATGAATGCTCAAAGAATGCGTATGATGCATGCTGGGCTAAAGGAAAAGAAATCATCAAAACGAATGCAAAAGAAAGATAAAATAGAAAATACTCGAGAATAATATTGCTAGACCGGTGAAATCAGGGTCAGGACACCATCTGCAACCACGACGTGCAAGACAGAACCATCCTCCCCAAACTTTTCCAACCTAACGGCTTATCCAACGATTAAACATGCGAACTTAGATCATCATCATTTTTGTTTAAGGGGAACATCAGATCTCAGAACACATGAATGACCAGCCGGTTCTCGAGATAATATCGTAAGTAACATATAGTAATGCATTAAGGGATAAGGGAAAGAGATACACTACCTGACTTACCTACCTGACGGACGGCAAAGTGTGATTTCGTTCATAAATTCCTTCATGAAAGATAGGTTAGCCAAAAATAATCATGAACATGAATCAAGGAATAACCATTTGTGCGTGCGAGAGACATCATCCATAAACATCTTGACAGAATATGGAACCATTTTGACATCAATTAGGCCATTTAATTCATCAAGGAACTTGCAAGTTTTTAACGGTTTGAAATGAGGGCGTCACATAAAGCAACGGACCAGCCCTGGGCCGTCATAAACCAGGCGGTTCATATTCTTCAATAAAATAGTCTCATCACATGTAACGGTCAAATCCAGACGCGTTATAAGGATGTAACGGCCGAACGATAGACCGTCACATTTCCCGAGCGTTCAAAAAAATAAAACCGAACGGTCACGGCCTTCATTCAACACTCAAGCAATCAAACGCCCCAAACCAAAAAACCACCGGCGACCACCGTCCCCACTACTACCATGGCCGGCGACGAGGGTTCCCAGCCACCACCACAGAAGAGGGAGAGGGGAAAGAAGAAGGCAATCCGGCGGTTTCACCGCCGACTCGAACGGGAGGCGATCCCGCCGGTCACGAAGGAAGAACCGAGGAGAAGAGAGCCAAGGGAGGAAGATGAAGCTCCCACGGCCGTGGGAGACCAGGAAGACGTCCCCTTGGGTGAAGGGGAGCCCAAGGAACCAGCCAAGAAGAGGAGAAGGGGCATGGACCATGAGGTAGGTCCTCCCGCCCTAACTTCAATTTTTAAATTTTTTGGGTTTTATTTGTGATGCATGCGGGTTTTGAGGGTAGAAAATGGGTCTACGAACCCATTAGGAATGATTGTAGGCCATTTGGCCAAAGTGGGAGACCACATGAATGCAAAGAAAAAACGCCCAAACGCAGACAATGTGACGGTCCTGCCAGCGACCGTCACATGCCTGACGCGCCACCCTTGGTGTGTCAGAAGCAAGCGACGCCCTACCCCAGGGCCATTACATCTGCCAGGGACCTAGAACTATTTTTTAGGGTTTTCAATTTCTGATTTTTGTTTTGTTTTCATTTTACAATGCTTATGCAATGTTTTATGATACAATTAACTAACTTATGATCTAAATAACATGCAGGGAAAGCGAAGATCAAGGATCTCCTGGCTGCAGGTCCGGGCGGTGTACCAGGCACTGCCCGACTACAAGAGGGAGCGACTAGCCAGCATGGGATTCGCCGAGGTGCTCAGCATCGAGGTGATCCGGATGGACACACCCTTACTCTACGCGTTGCACGAGAGGTGGGATCCGATCAGCAGAGCTTTCATCTTCCTGTGGGGCCACATGATCCCCACACTAGAAGACATAGCGAGGATTACGGGATTGAGAGTCCACGGAGCCGTAGTGATCGGATGGACTTACGGTGATTACCGGGAGATGACGCAGCAGTTGCTCGGGCTAGATTTGATCAGGTCGGGACAGTCCTCATCTCAGCTCTCGAGATCAGTACTGCAGGAGAGCCTGGGGCTGAGAGGAGCGGCGATTACCGTGGGAGAGCTACCCGAGGAGCATTTGGGCAGAGTGATAGACCAGGTGCGCCCTCGCGTGGCGGCGGAGGCGGGACCAGAGGGAGACAGAGTGCTCAGACGCTTCCTGATGCTGTTATTCGGGAAGCTCCTCTTCGCGACTCGAGCGGACGTCATTAGCTGCCGACTGCTTCCGCTGATAGAGCATTTGCACAGAGTCGGGAGATACGCATGGGGAGCGGCAGTGCTAGCGTTCCTGTTCGAGTCTCTCAGCACGACGGACCGGCAGACGATGCTGGGTGGCTTCTCGCCTTTCCTACAGGTAAATGTAATTTAGATGCTTTCTACAATATGATTATGCAAGAATGTTATGCAAATGACTATGCAATTTGACTGACTTGATTTCTAAAATGCAGATCTGGAGCTACATGTACCTCCCGGGCATCGGGAGAGGCACACTACTCCACCCCGGCCGTATCCCGATTGCGAGACGGTGGACGGTAGTGAGAGACACAGGGTCGATCATCAGATTGACCCGGACGATCCAGGAGGACCTGGACTCCTTCCCACACACGTCGGTAAGTCCAGAACTCAAAGTGATTTCTACATGCTCTTAAATGCTTCTAAATGCTAAAAATGCTTCTAAATGCTGATCATGATGATGGATGCTCTTGATGTTCCTAGGTGAGATGGACCCCGTACCGTGGCGAGGGTTATACGGGACAGCCGTGGGTGGAGGCGGCCTTGTCATACCGGGGACGAGACATCTGGCTGCACTGCATCCACATCATCGAGCCTCTGCACTACCGGCTGATCCTGCGGACTCAGGGACTACACCAGCCCGAGGTGACCTTTCCACGCCACAGCGATGACCACCCAGGCAAGTCGGCACGGGGTATCAGCGGCAACGTGGATTGGTGTGCTCGGAAGGCGAAGTATGTCCACGATTGGAACAGGCGGGGTAGAGCGGTGAAGGAACGAGATGAGAGCGACGAGGCATATCTGAAGGCCTTCGCTCGACTCTACGGCGATCGGGTGTACCGAGGTACCCGACGACCGGTATGCAAATCTAAACTCAAAACACTCTTTATATATGCAAGATGCATCGTGCTAGATGTACTGACTTACATGCTTTAAATGCAGCTAGACACCGAGGGACGGATAGCCGAGCTGGAGGGACTACTTCACTCCACCATCCAGCAGCGGGATGAGTACCGGACCGCCCTGGAGCTCCTGGTAAGATTTAGACTTAAATGATGCTTAATGTTGATGATGCAAAAAATGCTGACTAACCACGACTTCTAATCATGATTTCTAGATGCAGCGGGCCAAGGGAGCCCAACGAGTAGGACCGGACACCCCATCGTCCTCCTCTCATCCCGCGGGAGGCAGAACAGAGCAGGATGCCGAGTTTGCTCGGGCGGTTGCCCGGGCCGAGGAGGCGGAGGCCACCCTCGCGGAGCGGGTAAGATGCTAAATGCTTATGCTCATGATCATGCATATGCCAAAAAAATGCTTTTTGATCAACTACATGACATGCAATCTACAGGCGAGAGAGCTAACTGCAGCGGTGGCCGAGGCTAGACAGGCTCGATTGGAGGCAGAGCGTCTCCAGGTAGAGATAGAGAGAAGCCGGGCTGAGACTGAGCGGGCCCGAGCAGAGACAGAGCTAGCACGGGCAGAGATGGCCCGGCTGAGAGCGGAGACCCCGCGACGCTCGGATGATGCAGAGGTGGAGCAACTTCAGACGGAGCTAGCTCAGTCACAGGTTGAGGTAGAGCGACTCCGGATTGGGACTGTGGATTTGGACCGATACCGGACCGAGGCACACGAGGCTCGGCGCTAGGCTTACGATATGAAGATCGAGTTGCGGACCCTCGAGAGGACCGTCCGGATGATAGGCCGAGGACCTGATCGGAGCGCTTCGCAGGGCGGGGCACAGCGGAACGTCGCCCGAAGCGGGACGGTGGCTGATTTCCTCGTGAGTTCCTCCGGCCAGCGGAGGAATGAGAGGGCGGAGAGAGCGCAGCAGGAGGAGAGTGCCTCCATAGCACCACCGGCTAGGAGACCCGAGGGCGGAGATGAGGAGGACGGCCTGGCAGACAGGCCGGCCGAATGATGCATTTTTCTTTTTCTTATTACTTGTATATGACTATATATAGAGAAATGAAAAATTCTTTTTTTTTTTGGCACTTTTGTTTTTATTTCATGAGTGTGAATGAATGCAGGAATGTGTTTTTTAAAAAATGCAGGAATGAATGAGTGTTTGAATGTGAATGTAGAAAATGAATGATTGATTGAGATGATTTGAGGTGATGTGTAAAAATGCATGTATGAAATGTATGTATGCGGAAAAAAAGTATGTATGAGAATGCGTGGATGATGAATGAGTTGTAGAATGTGAAAGACCGCCAGGTCTAAAACAAGGGCAGGAAGAAATTTCATGAATTCAGCAGCAGAGAAAGTAACGGTCTAGGGGCAGACCGTCTCAATTAAATAACGCCCCGACTAACGGCCGTTAGACATGACAGAGTCCAAATTTGTAATCTGAGCTGCAGGAAAGTGACGGCCCACTGGAGACGCGTCATTGACAAATAACGGCCAGATGCTAGACCGTTGATCATGGCAGAACACTAGTTTGTCAGGGCAACTAGCAGAAAATGCGACGGCCGAAGGCTGGCGCGTCGGGGTGAAATAACGGTCATAACCAAGACCGTCGGGAAAATTTGAACCCAAAAGCCAATATCTGAACGACTGAGAGTGTAACGGATCATGGTTCACGCGTTACAAGATAACGACGGCCACAGTATAGACCGTTAAGCTTCACAGAACAGGGTCTGGCCAAATCAAACCCACAGAAAATGCGACGGCCCAAGGCTGGCGCGTTAGAGACAAGTGACGGCCCCACGATAGACCGTTAGATCCTGAGTTGCGTTCCGAGACGGATTGAGCCGTGAGAGCCTAAACCCGAGACTTATCCACTTAAACTCTACTAGAACTTATCTAGACTGAAGATAAAGCCTTCCAACTCAAGTCTTATCCTTTCCAAAGCCAAAATTAAACCTTTAAAACTTGGAAACTCAACCAAAATCGTAGCTTTGCTGAAAACCTCTGCTTTAGGGTTGAAGAACCTCTCCTAAGGGCAGAAACCAAGATGAAGAGAAGCTCTGAGATGATGGCCATGGAGGAGAGGGTTTACACCGGACCTAAAGCTGCAAGAAAGGAACATGGAGAGCTCCAACGGCTGACGTCAATTCCCAAGCACTTAAGCTCCAATGTTCAAAGGGTGGTAAGCTTCTAACACTCACCCAAATTCAGAAAATTCTGCACTTCAATTCTTCATGACTTCTTCTTCTCTTTCTTCCTTCAAGCCTCTTCCTGGCCCAAGATGCTATTCTAGTCTGAAGTGGGTGGCTCCCATGGTAAAGGCACTCCCTATAGAAGTCACATCCATCCTTAAAGCATGGCACCTTCAACCACTCTTGGTTTTAGGCAAAAATTTCCAGAAATTATCTCTAGATTGGCCAAGTATTTCAGCTCTTGTAGAACTATGGCATCCACAAACTCATACTTTCATCTTCCCTTCCTTCGAGGCAACCGTCCTATTAGAAGAGGTAGAGACCTACCTAGCCCTTCCTAAGACTAAGGCGGGGGATGAAGACCGGGTTTGCTACACAATAGAGCCTATTGACCCATCCTTGATTTTGAGTGATTTCATCCATAATCCAAAGGATGTGAGGACCATGATCAGCCCTCACCACATTCATTTGATACCCTTGGCACAGTGGATAGTGTCTCATTGTAAAAACAAGTGGGAGAGACATGAGGCAATAGCCAAGGCGGTGGCGGTTTGCTTATGCGGAGTCTTCCTTTTCACTACAACCGACCACCTTCTAGATACCCAAAATCTCAGCATTATTAGCGGGTTGTGGCGGGGAATGTCCATCTCTCAAGCGATCCTTTCATACCTCTATGAAGGACTAAGCTCGGCTTGCCTAGGAGGACTTTTGTTCGGCTCCATGATACTCCTTGAGTGCTGGATGGGAGTGAGAGTCAAATTCCAACCGAAGGAAGACTTAACTTCAACTAGCCGAATCTTCGGGAGCCACCCTCTCTTCTTCATTGGAGGGGCATTCGGGTATTCTTCACAGGTTGAATGCAAGACGGCGGATAAGAAAATGCGGGATGAATGGCGCCTCTTCTTCAACACTTTGCCAATAGACAAGTTCAATATGCGACCAAGAATCCTTCGGAGCACTCTTCTCAAAATACCGCGGCGTCAAGGCCTGGACCTCCAACTAGTGGGGAACACCACCATGGCGATCTACAACCCGCACCGGTGCCATCTTCAGATCGGACTTCCAAGAACCCAAGCTCCTGCACTATCACACTACCCTCCCCTTCTACCTAGGAAGATGGGGACCGAGGAAGATGAAAGAGCAGTACGGAACGCGCTGACCATGTGGGAGATCAGCAAGGTGCGCCCGTGGCAAGCAGAAGTAGAAGAGAACGACGAAGCACGCCGTAATTACGTGAAAGAGCTGAGAAGAATCCGCCCTCTTGCGGATAGAAAACTGAATGTACCTTGATTTTCTTTTGTTCATGAGAGATATTGTTTGTAATTAACAATCAAAGCTGGAATTTTTATGAATTCATGTTTTATTAAGCTTGCTTGAATGAGATGAGACTGGCTTAGTTGAATGAGCATAAGTTTTGTGGGTTGATTGGCTAGAATGATGTGAAGAGGCAGAGCCTCTGGAGGATGTAACGGATGGGCAGTGGACCGCCATAAAGAAACGACGGTCTGATGAGGAGCCGTCAGAATGAAAGCCTTATTAATCCTGTTCTCTGAAGCAAGTAACGGATGGGAGATGGGCCGTTATATAGAAATGACGGTATGGACCAGGCCGTCAGAGGGACAATGGTTGAAAGAATAAAAAGCCCACGCCTGAAGGGAATTAACGGTCAAGGAGGGGACCGTTAAATGACTGTGACGGTCGAACACTGATGCGTCACATCCTGCGTAGTTGCAATCCTGCATTTGAACCTATTGTCTGCACATGCTAAGACATGAAACAAGTTAGATCTGTTCTTAGACTCAACCCCTTGCCTTGAAGCAAGTTAGATAATGACCGTTTCTTGATATTTGGTCAAGGGGTGGAGCCTTATTAAATAGGCGAAAAATATAATAAAAATGCAATGCATGCTATGCACATGATGGAGTTTTTGGAAAACATCTGATTTTTGTGGGATTTTCGCAGATATTTGGTTTTTTTGGATTTTAGAAATATTTGGTGTTTTTGGATTTTAAAAATATTTGATGTTTTTGGATTTTTAAAAATATTTGATGTTTTTGGATTTTGAAAATATTTGATGTTTTTGGATTTTGAAAATATTTGATGTTTTTGGATTTTAAAAATATTTGATGTTTTTGGATTTTAAAAATATTTGGTGTTTTTTGGATTTTGAAAACCAGTGTCTCCCCTAGCAACGCGAACCCTTCCTTGTTCAGAATCAGGAGTCCCGAGGTTGGCGTGTAACATGGGTGACAATCCTTGGCCAAGGCCCAATTCACATGACGGTGTTTCTACCACGGCCATACCCAGGGTACTAATCTTGGTCCTAAAAAGAAAAAAAGAACACGGGGGTAAGCTTAGGCCAGATATGGAAGTTTTTAGGACTTGATTTCCTCACCGTACAACCCCATTAGAGATTTGGTCTGTTGCACCGGGGCTTTGTGTCCGTCATCGAACCTTTGTCCACTCTAGGCATGCATGCGACCGGGCTCATGACATCCCGCGGGGAACTATACTGCCACTCTGGTCATGCCTAGCTTTTCTGTTTTTGCATTCCTAGAGCTTCGGAGTTTAGAATCGGTAGACTTTTGAGATGATGCTTTTGATTTTATCACAGAGATTGCCCCTTTGCTGTCTTTCTTCTGTTGTTGTGTTACTTGTGGCGCCAGGTCATAACGGACTTGCCCCTATTTGAGACCTCCTCTCGTTAGGGTGTTTGGATTGGTTGTCGCCTCCTTATTCACTTCTTGCCCCTG
The DNA here is from genome assembly GCA_022559845.1 of Amorphophallus konjac. Classification (NCBI taxonomy): domain Eukaryota; kingdom Viridiplantae; phylum Streptophyta; class Magnoliopsida; order Alismatales; family Araceae; genus Amorphophallus; species Amorphophallus konjac. Next base: position 241,979,443 of record CM040128.1, read on the forward strand.
GATTCAGCCGAAGAATGAAGCAGACATGGATTTCGATCTTCCCCTAAAGCATGGCCGAGGAGAAACGGTGTCTTTTAAAACGGGGAACCTGACCAGAGATGTCGTGTAGTGTGTGATTGCCTTACTCGAGATCCTTCTTAAAACAGGAAGGAGCATCTTGCTGCCGGGGAAGCACGTGGTTTAGACTCTAAGGAAAGAAACGCTTAAGATACAACCCATTCCACGGGTGAGAGAGCTCCTCACCTTCCGCATTTACTAGGCGATAAGCATTCCCTGGATAAGCTTCTTTTACGACAAACGGCCCTTCCCAGTTAGGTTGCAATTTAGACCTAGGACCTGCAGACCGAATGAATTTGCGTTTCAAAACCATATCACCTTTTAGAAATTTACGTTCGATTACCTTCCTTTGAAAATAACGCGAAACCCTCTTTTGATAGACGGATACGTGATCGGCCGCGTTCATCCTCTTCTCATCTAAGAGTTCCAACTGGACCAGTAACGCCTCTCGACGTTCATCGAGATTAAGTTCCTTATCGAGCTGCACTCTGAGGGAAGGGATCAGGATCTCATATGGGAGCACCGCCTCCATCCCGTAGGTAAGAGAATAGGGAGTTTGTCCCGTAGGAGTACGGACGGAGGTGCGGTAAGCCCACAGAGCTTCTATTAATTTTTCCGGCCAATCAGAAAACTTATGAGCTTCGCATGTTTTCTTGATGATCTTAAGAAGGGTTTTATTAGTGGCCTCGGCTTGACCGTTGCCTTGAGGATAATATGGAGATGAATGATGCAATGCAATATTGAACTTCTTACAGAGGTCCTTAAGTTCTTGGGAGACGAACTGGGGTCCGTTGTCGGTGATGATGCTGCTTGGCACTCCGAACCGCGAGATGATATTCTTCATGATGAAGCGGCACACCGTTGAAGCTTTAATCTCTGCGTACGCCTCGGCTTCGGCCCACTTGGTGAAGTACTCAGTGGCGGTAAGGATAAAGGATTTCTGCTTGATCTGGGAATTAGGATCACCGAGCGGGCCGACAACGTCGAAAGCCCACATAGAGAATGGCCAAGGAGCGGTCATAGGATGGAGAGATGAAGCTGGAGAATGAATCTTATCAGCGTGGAGTTGGCACTTAAGACACCTCCGGACATAGAGGGAGCAATCTTCCTCTAGAGTGGGCCAATAGTAGCCCTGCCTAAGGATCTTCTTCGCTAGAGCCTGGCCATTAACATGACCCCCACACTCACTAGAATGGGCTGCTTCAGCCACCTTCCAAGCTTCAACATCATCTAAGCATCTCATGAGCATCCCATTAGTAGCGCGCCTGTACAGTTCTCCTGCAACAATGGTGTACCTTGCGGCGGCTCTTCTTATTGACTTACGCTGCTCGGCTTTTGCCCCTTCTGGGAACGACCCTTCCTTGCAAAACATCTCGATTTCATGGTACCAAGGCAATTCCTCTTCGTCCAGAATCTCTTCTAGCTCTGCTAATGAAACTTCCTTGAGATCTTCCTTCTCAGCTCTTGCCTCTACAGATTTCCTAAGATTGATGTACCAAGGATCCTGAAGAGAGGGCGCGTCCAATCTTTGGACGACAATAGTCTCAGTGCTCCGACTGAGAGGAAAAGATAGAGAAGAAGCAAGAGATGCCAGAGCATCAGCTAGAATGTTCTGAGAACGGGGAGTATGGATATAGATCAACTTACGGAATTGCCTGGCAAGGAGCGTGACCAAATCTTGATAAGGCTTGAGCTTGGGGTCACGGGTACGGTAAGTGGACAGAACTTGCCGTAGGACGAGCTGAGAATCTCCTATGATGTTCAAATGACGCGCACCTAAGAGGTAGGCGTGCTTCAATCCGGCCAGGAGAGCCTCATACTCAGCGATGTTGTTGGTAGCAGGAAACTGAAGTTGATAAGCGAAGGAAATGGTCACTCCTTCTGGAGTAAGCAGAGCAGCACCGATCCCTCGGCCTTGAGAGTTGAGTGCACCATCGAAGTGAAGAGACCAGAAGGGGTGATGAGAGATAACAGAAAGATGCTTATCTGGGAAATTGTCCTGAATGGAATCGGTGTGAGGAATGGGCAGATGAGAAAGATGCTCAGCAATGGCATATCCTTTGACTGCCTTCTGAACAACAAAGGTGATATCGAACTGAGAGAGGAAGCTCTGCCAGCGAGCCAACCTACTAGAAAGGACTGGCTTTTCTAAGAGATAACGGATCGGGTCCATTCTAGAGATCAACCTAACTGGGTGGGCAAGGAAGTAGTGTTTCAGCTTCTGAGCTACCCACACTAAGGCGGCACAAGTCTTCTCCATAGCGGTGTATCTGGATTCAGCTGGGTTAAACAACCGAGAGAGATAGTATGCAGCCCGCTCTTTCCCTTCATCGTCCACTTGTGCTAAAACCGCCCCTAGGGAGTCCTCAATAACCGAGATGTATAGGATTAGGGGTTTCCCAGGGACAGGAGGTTGCAAAATCGGGGGATTGGATAGATATTCCTTGAGGTCCTCATAGGCCTTCTGACAATCTTGATTCCATTCGAACTTGACCCCCGCTTTAAGCAATTCATAAAACGGACGGCACCTTTGAGAATGCTGGGATATGAATCTTCTGATGAATTGCAATCTACCAATCAATCCTCGAAGTTCCGTAAGGTTCTTCGGCGGAGGCATGTCCATGACGGCCTGTGCTTTGTTAGGATCGATCTGGATCCCCCGTTTGCTCACTATGAAACCTAGCAGCTTCCCTGAGGAGACACCGAATACACACTTCTTCGGATTCATCTTGAGCTTGTACTCCCTGGCTCTTTGCAGCACCTTAGCCAGGATAGAGGGGTGTTCTTCCTTGGTTTTTGACTTCACCAGGATATCATCCACGTAAGCTTCCATATAGATGTGCATCATGTCGTGGAAGATAGCCATCATCGCCCTTTGATAGGTGGCACCTGCGTTCTTCAGACCAAATGGCATAACCACATAACAATACGTGCCCCAGGGCGTGGTGAAGGAGGTTTTCTCTTGATCTTCCGGAGCGAGACGGATTTGATTATAGCCTGAGTACCCATCCATGAATGACAGAGCTTCATACCCGGCGGTGTTGTCTACCAAGACGTCTATATGAGGCAGCGGAAATCATCCTTAGGACATGCTTTGTTAAGATCCCTGAAATCAATACAAATACGCACTTTTCCATCCTTCTTGATAACAGGGACTATGTTTGCCACCCACTGAGGATATAGAACAACTCTGATGAATCTGGCCTTGTATAATTTGTCGACCTCTTCCTTGATCCTCAAGGCCATGTGGGGGTGAAATCTTCTTGACCTTTGTTTTACAGGCGTTGCCCCTGGTTTAAGCACGAGTCGGTGTTCACTAAGGAGGGGTCAAGACCTGGCATGTCCTCGTAAGACCAGGCAAAGGAATCGCTATACTCCCTTAGTACCTTGATTAATTCCTCTTCTACTTGTGGAGGGAGGTTAGCAGCAATAATGATGGGCCTTGGGTCTTCTTCCGTTCCCAAGTTGATTTCCTTTGTAGGTTCATCCACTGCCGTCGACGGCTCGTCGAATCTTTTTAGTCCTTGTGCATATAGATCGGCAGTGTCATCTACATCGCTGTCTTCATTAATTGGATCCTTCTCATCCAAAATCTCATAGACGCCTAATCCGTCGTCGCTCCACACCCCTTCTATTTCCTCGTCATCTTCAATCACAATTGCTGTAGCAACAAATTCCGTGCACTTCAAAAGAGCATGGCAATGCTGAGCTAAATCTTGCAAGAACCTATCAGGAACAGATCAGAATGGATGAGCAAGCGAGCGCGGCTCAGAAGAGGAAGGGTTGGACGACCTAGAACAAGACCCTACTTCTCTAGACCTAACTGACTCTACTTCCCTAGACTCGACGGACCCTAATCCTAACCTAGGAGAGAGGAGGCCTAGTGGAAGGGAAGGAGCAGGGGACTCATGCCCCTGGGAGGAGGATGGCGACAGGATAGCGTAATCTTCCACTGAAATCGCCGTTTCAAATTTGACGTTTTTTTTGGAGATCAGCGGAGACTATACAGCAAGAGGGAGGAGGTGGGAGCTGCATAGGAACAGCTCGGGAAGATGCAGTCGAAGAAAGGATCAGAAGAGGAGAACCACATCTCGTGGAGTTGAGCATTGGGAGGAGGAGGAGTGAAGAGAGTGGATAGATCAATGCGCGGGCACCTCCCGCAAGCACAAGGAACAAAGAGGATCTCAGGTGGATCAATAAAAGATGGATTTATCATGATGGGAGGAAGACGAGGTATGTGATCCCCTTGCTGAAAAATGGATTGAAAGTGTGAGGGAGACCAAGAAAAGATAATGGGAGAGCTCCCCCTTTCCTGTAGATCAACAATAGGCTGCTTCTTCGGCCTCCACTGCATAAGCCGAACTTCTTGTTGTTTCTGGCAGTCTTCTTCGTGAAACAGCCCCTGAAGGGCTTGACCATAATCAATCATATCATCCTCTGCTCCCTTTAGCACTGGAGGTGGACTCGCAATTGGACAGATTGTATTTCTTATAGGCAGAGCTGGCTGCGGAGCTAATGTGCCAGGCTGGAGAGGCCCTCGAACAAAGTGTTGACGGTAGTCCCAGGTGAGTGGCCCAGAATCACCTATCATAGATAATGCAGTTTCCCTGTAGCCGAGGCCTCTCCTGCCCATTTTTCTTCCCTTTGGTATGGGCTTGGTCATTCCTTGCAATTGTGCACCGAGGCCTCTCCCCGGTTGATAGCCCAGTTTCAGTATGATGTTCCAGCCCTTGGAATCGCGAATCTGAGGCTTCACTTTGACGTTGACTGGAGTAGTGACGGGCCTAGGAGATGTGTAAGCCCAAGGAAAGTTTAAGTCGAGCACTGATATGACGGGCCGACTGCTGGGCCAAAGCGTGGGAAGAATCTGTTCTGAAATAGCCTTAACTGACTGCACTGTGGATAGGCTTTTGACCTTGACGACCCTCCCTTGAAAAGGGAATTTGACGCACTGATGTGCGGTGGAGGGTACAGCACCGAGTGTATCAATCCATGGACGACCCAAGATAGCCTTAAACATAGGGTCAATGTCCAGCACATAGAATTCCACGGCCATTGTAAGAGGTCCGAGCTCGGCTTGGATAGTGACCACCCCGTGACATGCTCGCCTTGAGTTGTCGTATGCTGCTATAGTGGTGGGGGTAGGCCGTAGTAACTCTTCTGATATGTTACAAGCTCGTAGAGTACTCAGTGGGCAAACATTAATTGAAGCCCCTGTATCAACCAGTGCTGCTTCAATGCTGACCTTGTTCAGAGTGATCGTAATGCAGAGCGGCATCTGCCGTGCTTCCGGAGGTGCTAGCTCGGTCTCTGAAAATGTAATTGCCGGTCCTTTGGAGATAGTTGCTAGTGCCGTTGGTAGGCTATCAACTGCCATATCTTCGCTGACCATCACCTTCTGTAAAAAGTCTCTCAGTGCATCCTGATGAAGGGTAGACCTTTTGATCAGCTCCAGCACAGATATTTTAGCGGGCACTCGATCCAGATGATGCAGCAAGTCATATTGAGTACCCGGCAGAGGTTCAGTTTCTTCCTGCTCGGCCGTCGGTTGAGAGGACTGGGGATTAGAAGTAGTAGGGTAATTCCGATGGAACATCTTCCCGCTCCTCAAAGCACAATTCGCCGCGGCATCTGAAGATAGTATGATGGGCCCTGCAGGGTGGATGAATGGAACAGGTGGTGTGGGGGAGACGGTTTGGTGGAGCGTAAGGTTGATGGGGGTAGTAGGTGATGAGCGGATGATGGGTGAAGGATTGGTGGAAGGCAGGGTGGTGATGAGTGTTGACGCGGGTGGAGGGAAGGCTAGCGGAGGGGTAAGGATGGGTGAAGGGTTGGATGGTGGTGTGATGACGGCGACGGGAGTAAGTGGTGGAGGGTATGACGGAACGGTGGGTGGTAAGGGGTTTGCTGAAGCGGGTGTAATTGGGAGGATGAATGGAGGGGATGCTGGGTGTGCGGAAGGACGAAGGAGGGGGTAAGAGGATTGCGGTGGTTATGGTGGAGGGCCATGACTTGTGGTGTGGCACCATCATCATCAAAAGACCACCCGGCATTGGGGGCCGGTGGTTGGACCACGTTTACTTGTGCTGGTGCTGGCGGCTGCTGCTGAGGAGCGGGTGGGTGGTTCGGCATCGGATTCTGATGGATGCCCAGGTCCTGTACTTGCTGTGGTTGCTGTGGTGGTAGCTGCTGCGGCTGCGGTGCTTGTTGCTGCTGCACTTGCTGCCTCGGCTGCTGCCCTCTTTTCTCTTTGATCTCAACAATGGCCCGATGCATCGCGGCCCAATCTATCCTTTGTCCTTCATGAAGATCATATACCAGATCCCGGAACTGAAAACATCCTTCTATGGTATGGCCCGGCTGCCTATGGAACATACAATATTTAGTCTGATCAACGGCCGGGTTCCAATTAGGCCGTTCCGGAGGAAGTTGGATTGCATTCACTGACATGAGGGCGGAGAAGATATCTGTAAGTGTCTCTGGCAATGGAGGGTATTGAGCTCTCCTGGGAGCCGGGCGCTTGCTGTTAGGGTTGTTGTTATAGCCGTTAGGTGGAGGGACATTGTGGTATTGTGGAGGTGGTGGTGGTTGTTGTGGAGCGACGAAGGCGTTTTGTGGAGTGGCAAAGGTAGGCGGAGGGCTTTGCGGAGTGACCTGGAAGTTTTGTGGAGCGGAGTTTTGTGGATTGCGGGGGTTTTGGGGGAAGCGGAACGGTGTGGCCTGGAATGGAAAGGCAACGGCTTGTACTTGTTCATTTGTCTGGACCCCCTCGGTAGCCGGCCCTTGTGGTTTCTTGTGGTATTTGGGCTTTTGGTTTTCAAACAGTGAGTGGATGGGGGAATCCTTAAATTGGGTTTGTATGAAGCGCGCCCGACTGTAGAGCTGGTGCATGTTGGCTATGTCATTCATCGCCAGGATGTTCCGGAAGGTCGGAGTAGCATTCGAAATTAACAGCTTGACCTTCTCTTCCTCTGGAATGTGGCCAGGCACCCTAGCGGCCATCTGTCTCCATCTGTCTGCATAAGTGGCGAACTCTTCATCTGGCTTCATCTTCTCGGCCACCAGATCTGTGAACGAGTATTCCGGGCCGACCCTATCTTGGAACCGTTGGATGAATTTGTCTTTCACTACCTTGAAACTTTCAGCTTCTTCTAGCGGTAAAGAGTAGAACCACTCCAGAGCAACACCATCCAGAGATCGGCGGAATAAATACGCCATAAGGCGATCATCATACTGGAATTGCGCCGATTCATATAGAAAATCCCTCACATGAATGAAGGGATTGCTGTTCCCATCGTACTTGCGATAGCTGGGGAGCTCTGATTGTGGAGGGAACCGAATGTTCTGGAAGCTCGGGATAGGAACATCTGCCAAAGATTGCGGGCCAACCCGCTTCTGAAGGAAATCGAGTTGTTGCTGCATGGCGGCCCATTTATCAAGCAAGTCCTGCTCTCGGGAGGGAGCAGGGGTAGTGAAGGATGCTGATTGAATTTGAGGAGCAGATGGAACGGTTGTGACAGAAGGTGGAAGCCCATAGGCAGGAGTGGAGGGATAAACAGTAGAGATGGGGGGCCCATAAGAAGGATATTGGACCTGAGATTGGCCCAGATTAGAAGGAGCTTGGGCCACCCCTGGCCGAGGGTGCAAGAAATCGGAAGGGCCCATGAGAACTTGCGGAGCTACCGGAGTAGATACGTGATGATCCAGTTGAACAAAAGAGGGGATGGGCGACTTTCCCTTATCGAAAGATTGTTGGGCCGAATTGGAAGACTGGCCCGTTTCCATGCCCGTGAAAGTGATGGTCCGTGGTTGGACCGGGGTAAGATCAATTGGAGTGGGCTGAATGGGGAGCCCAACAACGGAAGGATTGGCTTGATTTTGGATGATGGTGGGAGGAGATGCGTTGGACCCTTGCATGGCCTGATAAAGAACTTGGAGTTGGGCCGGATCCAATTGGGCCATCATCTGAAGGATAGAGCCCGCGGAAGGAGTGGAGAGAGAAGGGGTAGCTTGACCACCTTCCATAGAAGTGGAGGATGGGAGAGGGGTAGTCCCTTCTCCGGAAGAAAAGGTGATAACCCTAGGAGGGTTTTCAAGAAGCCCTTGAGGAAGAGAGTCCTCTTGGGAACGGGGAGGATTAAAGGATGCCATGGTGGACTCGAAAAGAGGATTGGAATAGAATGTGAAGAAGGGATTGATTTGAGGAGATGATTCGGACGAACGAAAACAACCCCACATGCAACGGACAACCTTGACAAATGCAAACAAACCACAAACAATCACAATGAGTAACCAAACTCGAATGTTTAAACACAAGATGTAAGTGATAAAAGATGAAGACACTCAAAGTCAACCAAGTTGTTTTAAGATGATGCAACACGATTCTTTGTGATTTCTCCTTTGGAACTTTAGTGGATTGATTGAAATGTGCTCTCAACAATGGGTTCCTAACAGGAGATGGTTATGGGACTTGGTTTGACTCTAAGTGTAATCACTCCTTCACTTATGCAACCCTAGACACGGGGTGGGAAAGGTACAACCAGCCCGGCGTCCGTGTGGGAATCCACGGCTCGCGGGGACTTATGGAGGTCCCTGGTGTGATTTCCTAGTCGGCCCCAAGGAATATGGAGACGAGAGGTCCGCACACCAAGGTAGGAGAATGCAATCTAGGATATGAAAAGATGAATGGTCCTATGTGCACCGGAGTGCATGCAAAGTCTAGCCTAAAATCTAGCAATCAATGATGCACACAACGATATGGAGATATAAAACAAAGCAAGGAGGAAGTCAAGTATCACCCAAGCAAAGAGTCACAGCAGAAACTGCGGAAGTAACTGCACCTCGGATGCGTACCTGTCTGGAGTATAACGGTCTAGGAGCCCTGCGTCAGGGGAAAATAACGGTCTAAGGCCCGACCGTCAGACATAATATAACGCAGGGGGCTAGGACCGTCAAGTGAGCCAGAGAACCAAAATCAACCAGAAATAACAGGAAAAACCGTGAAAGCTCTCGCAGCAGAACAAATGTGGCGGTCTAATGCCCCTGCGTCAGAGGACTGTAACGCGGGGACACAGGGCCGTCAGAGCACTCAGAGAATCAGGACCAACAGGAAATAAGGGGAAAACGGGAGGGGAACAACACAAGAGATGATGGCAGGTTTAACAGGAATCAAAAGCACGATTGGCACAAGTTGTCCCACCGTGATCGCCAAAAAATTATCTGTTGATTAGTTTTGCCTATCTTCTTTTCTTTTTGGGGTTTTTGTTGTGTGAATGTGATAAGATGACAAGCAAGTAATCAAAGATCTGCTCTTAACCTATGAACATGTGATCATGAACCTAGGCAATCAAAGCTAGCTCTAGCATGGGCATGCTATCTCAATCAGACTAATGCTAAGGAAATAAAGAAAAACACACGCCGGGGCGTGGAGCAAGAAGTAAATGAAAACACACCGCGAGGGTGGAACAAGCAAGGAAATAAAGATATATGTGATGAAGGAGAAAGCTAATGCCCAATACCAAGGAAAGATGTGATCGCCACCAAAGTAAAAACAAGCCAAAGACTTGAATATACCTTGGAAATAGGTGGATGAAACACCCGCCCACGGGAGAGGAAACCAAAGAGAACCTGCAGGTCAGCTAGAAGTAACGGCCAGAACCCTGTGCGTCACTTGGAAGTGACGGTCGCTCGATAGACCGCTAGAAGAATATGACGCGCCTGCACAAGACCGTCGTATAACCTGCAGTGACAAAGTATGAGTCCTTTTAACTCCAACTCTTCCAGCCGGCTAGAAGACTTGGGCCTCGTCCTAGTGAACCTGTAAACCTGCCAAAGAAGTGGAAGACAAGAACAAAATAACCCAAATTAGCCCTTTCAATAATATAGCATCAATTCTTCAATAAGCAAAATATCATCAAAAGGAAAGGGGAATACCGGGGAGGTTTTGTTTTTTAACCCCTCTGGGCGTTTTAAAAGATTAGGAGGATGTTTAGATGATGAAAACCAGTGAAAAACGTGGAGGAAGGAGAGAAATAATGCTTATGATGAAAGAGAGATTGAATGGAAACTCAATATGCAATTGTGAACTTTGGAACCAATGGAACAAATACTCCCTTCACCAGGCAGCAAACGAATGTGAGAAGCACTTCTCCTTGATCAGACGTGGCTCTAGAATGCGGCAGCACTTCGACGCAAACTCCAGATTTTTCTCCTTTGGCCATGAAGTCAAGGGTTCTATTTATAGACCCTCAAACTCTTAGGTCGAGCAGAGGATAAGCCAGCAAGATAAAGGGATAATTCTTAGCAAATCCTTGAAGATAATATCACCAAGAGTCCATAGAAACAAACAGAAGGTTCTGAGGATCAGATTTGAAAGAGATATCGTCAATCCAAGTTCTTATCTCGACCACGGAGTAGCAGAGAAAAGGCCTGAACTGCCAGGACTCTCTGAAGGAAGTAACGGCTGCACGACAGACCGCCACTTGGAAATAACGCCCCAAGGAATGTCCGTTACTTTCAACCTTATCCCAAAAAGATAAGATCAACGGGAAGAAGATCAAAGTAATAGGACTCTGCAAGGAAATAACAGCCAAGGCATAGGGCGTCATACTGAAACAACGGCTGCACGACAGACCGTTATTATCAACGTATAAACTAAAAAGATAAGGATTGAAACAAGCCCTTAAGCCTTAGGACTCTTCAAAGAGTAACGGCCCATGACCCATCCGTCAGAATGAAACAACGCGCCTGGGACAGACCGTTATTATCAATGGAGTTCAAATTAATGAATGAGGGTTTTGCTAAGCCCTAGTCAAAGGGAATGCCACAAAGAGCCATATCCGATCAAAGAGAGAGACCCAAGAAATAGGCCCCAAATCAATCAAGAGACTCAACGAAGAGTGAACAACTCGGAGCATCATATAGAATGAATAAGAAGATGACCCGACTTATTGGTCATAAAACGGGTGTCAACAGGGGCGCCGAGATGAGGTCATGGTAGGCTCTGCAACCAGTGGCTTCTCTGCTGCCTGCGAACTAGAATGAAATGGTGGAGATAGGTAATGGGGGAATGGGGAGATGAGAGGGGAAATGAGGTGGATGTGTGTGGGGGCAACCCCTGGCTGTGAGAGGGTCTGGGAGGGGGTGTTCCAAGGTGTAGGAGGAGGAGAATGGGGTCTAGAAGGGGGTCTAGCAGATGGTGGGAGGGGGAGCTGCGAATTTGGTGTTGGGAGGGAGAGGGAGGTGGATTTGAATTTGGCTTAATGAGTGAGGTTAATGCTGGCCTAGGGGAGGGGAAAGTATGCTTGGGGAGGGGTGTTCTACCTTGGGAAGGTGGAGACTTGCTTGGGAAGGGGAAGTGGGTAGTTGGGAGTTGGATGGTGGAGCTAGGATTGGGTGGAAATCTCTTGGGGTTGGGGTGGAGTAAAGAGGTGTTGTGGGAAGTTGTGGTGACTATTGTATGAGAGGAGGAAAGAGAGAAAGTAGGTGGGAGGGGGAGGAGAGAGAAAGGGGATAGGGGAGGGGAGTTTCTCACTCCTCTCTAATGGTTTCTCACCAAATGAACTCAATTTTCTAGACTCACAATAATAGATCTTCATTCATTAGCTTAAAATGGGGAGATGGGGGTCGTATTTATAGGGAACCCACATTTTACAATAAGTCCCTGCATTTTGGACTAATGACAAATAACCAAGGGGGAAGGGGGAGCCCCTGGGCCTAGCCCATATAATTGGGCCCATTGACCAAACTAATCTACCCTATGACACTTAACTTAGGTAGATGACTCATTAACCTAGGTACTGGACTCAAATAAAAGGAAAATTACATAGTTATGACTCAGAGAAAATATGAAAATTACATGACTTGACTTAGAAAAGTGTGACGGACACAATGGAACCATGTCGGTGAGCAATCAGAGCTATGAAAAAATGTGAAGGGTGAGAGATGCCCCCATCATACCCCCGGGGTGCGAAGAACTCGACTCCGTCGAGTATGGGTCCGCCGAGGAAGAGGTCCTCCAATGCAGCTCCGAGCGAGCCATGACCTCCAAACTCAACCTCACGTCCTCAGCCGGGGGATGGCTCTTCAGCCTCTCAAGGTGGCTCGGGCATACCCTCTTGCTGGCGATGGTACCCTACTTGCCAAGTATTGCCTCCGTGTGTACACAACGGACTCTCAGGCTGATATATGGAGGCTCTCCGAGGGTATCACTCTCAAAGGTGGGGGTAGGCTCAAGGTGCTCACTGGGTTCCATCGCAGTCTTCAAAGGTGATGGGGACATCTCCCGTCACTTCATCTTTTCCAGGCCCCGATGATCGTCGTTGGCGTATAGTCTTGATTTGCCACTTTATTTCGAATCATATGATGTATTTTTTATTTTCTTATGTGAGTCTTGTCATGTAATTTCCCTTTTTATTGAGTCGTGTGCCAATGTTAGCAAGTTATTTACCTATGTTTAGAGTCAAATGGGCCTCTAATCCATCAATTGGGCCCATTGAACCACCCTTGGACATGCTTGGTCTTTGGTGTAAATGTCAAGGGTATTATGGTCATGTAGAATGTTGGGCTCCTATAAATAGGACCCCAACCCCATTGTGAAAACTAATGAAGAATTAGCATTTGAATTTCCAGAAATTGTGAGCCATATGTGTGGAGCCTTGAGAGCCTTGGGTGAGAAGCCCTCTCTCTCACCTCCCCTTCTCTCTCTAGGGGGCGAACCCCTCTCTCTCTCCTCTCCCCTCTCTCTCTAATTTGCAGCCCTCTCTCTCTTCCCCCCTTGCCACCTCAGCCCTCCAAATCAGCCCAACCTTTCACCTTCCCCAAGCCCCTTCAATTCCACCATTACTCTCACCAAGTCCCAAGCACCTCTTCCCATTCCAAGGCAACCTTTCCTCTTCCCCAAGCACCCATTCCTCTTCCCCAAGCACCCCTCCACCTTCCCTATGCAAATTTGAATCTCCCTCCACCTGCTAGTTGCGCCCTCAACCCCTCCCCTTCCTCCCCTTTGCTTGGTTCGGCCAAGCCTCTCTTCCCCATTCTCCCTTAGCCACCCCAAGACCTCCACCTCCCTCTCCAATCCTCCTTGGATGCTAGCCCCTCACCACCATCGCCCCTCCCATACCCCTTGCACCAGACCCTATCCAGCCCCATCTCCACCTTCCCCATATCCCCCCTCCCACCGCCTAACCCTTCCCCAACATCACCACCCCCATATCCAATAACCCTCCACCAAAGAAACCTCCCCTTTCAACCATTTTCTACTAATTTGTGTGCAGCTGAAGGTCTGCTGAGTTCCAGCCTGTTGCAGCGCCGGCCACAGCTACATCCCGAAGCTCCTGGAGGCACACCATATGTTGCTGGAAAGCCCTTCAAGTCAGCTTCGTAGGTGAGGTGATCCCGCCTCAATCCGAGTTCGGAGCTGTCCAAGAGGGTCATTCCCGTCAGGCCGCGCGTCCGGCATCCAGGTGGAGATCAGAACCACAGTGCAGAAGCTCATGAGGCCACATCCCTATTCCTCTTGGTGCATCATTTGACCGGGACAAGCTACTACCAGTCCTCTGTCCAACGCAGCAAGCGGAGCATCGTTCGGAGTTCGGAGTTCCCCGTTCCATTATATCTTCCCCGGGTGCGTAGGTCAATCCAATCAGGGCCTGAACCGACACCCATCCACTCAAGGGATTCTATCTCTCTGCTCCAACCTCCTCTGGTGTTCTTTCTGGCTGCTGCTCGAAGAGGACCCTCCCACGGGCGTATCGATATAAGTTGCATCACCTTTTGAGCTCGGAGCTACTCGGAGCGAGGACATCTGCCAGTGTCTTCGATTCTAGAACAGACAGAAGCTGAACCAAGGAGTCCAGTTCAAGAGCCTTCTTTAGCCTCCGAAGACCACGATAAATTCCCCAAAAATTCTGAAGCCTTCCTGGGCCAACCGAGGAAGTTTTGGTGTTGGTCTCGCCCACTTTTGACTTCGGACAGAGTTGTGGCGGCTTCATCAGCGAACCCCTGTCCTGCCAAGTTTGAGCAGACAGAACTGCGGGCTCTCTTCTACTTCGGCATTCCCCACCCCGCCTGGCCGGCTTAAAGCCCCTCCCTACGGGAGGTAGTGTTTGTTGTAATCCCACATTTCCCCACCCTTGTCCATCCCTCTTGCGTGAGGAGTAGTTCATGTAATCATTTAAACATGAAGAAGCTTCACTGACGCAGTGTGCGGAGAAACCACACTTCCCCACTCGCCCACATCTCCGACCGGGTTCGGTTTCTTCAAACCGGCTTGGTAATCTCTCAACCCTTGCTCATATTTTAGTGCTTATTCAATTAATATCCGTCAACGCTCCATTGGAGTATAAGAGAGCGCCCGGTCCTAAAAGCACCCTCCCTTTCGAGTGACCACCGTGGAGGGAGAGAGTGATCCGAGTCCCTTGTGGCACTCGGTCAGCCCATCACTTCGGGCTTCCATATCTTTGGGGGGGAACACATTCATAACCTTGCTGGCCCTCTACCAGTAAGGGTCTAGTCCCACCACCCTCGACTCGGCATCATCAAGTCACCCTTGGGTTGAGCGTGCGCACCGGTGAGCGACCGTCTACGATAGTCTCCAATTTGCGAATTGTGCTTGTGATGGATAAGTCCTAGGGTTCTTTGTCTAGTTGCTGTATTCTATAGGGTGTTTCACATCAATTGGTATCAGAGACAGGTTTTAGACTTGTCTCTACTAAGTCTAGTCCTAGGGCATTTGCATCGGTGTCATCCCCTTCCCCGACCAAAACCATGTACCGTACCAATCAACCCGATGACTACCTCTTCATCGGACCGGAGTTACCCCGTTTCGATGGGTCCCACAATTCTCACCCATACAGGAAGTGGGAGACCTCCATGGATAGATACTTCCACCACTACTACATGTCTGAGGAAGGGAAGGTGCGCGTCACCAAGGAGACCCTTGGTCCCCTCGGCAAGATAGAATGGAGAAACCTTGAGGGTCTAAGGAGAGTTAGGAGGCAAGATCCCATTCGCACATGGGAAGGCATGAAGACCGAGCTTAGAACAGTCTATGCACCCCGACCCTCCCCCAGTGTATACCAAATAGCCCGAGATCTTGAGAGGATTGCTAGACTTGCTCCCCCTCGGCCATCTGACCCAAAAGTCTTGGCCCCACCCTCTCCCACTCTGGCAATTACCCTCCCAAGACTTAACCTTTCTCAGAAAGGAAAGAGCCCCATAGGAATAGACATGAGTGGAGCCACCTCGGATGACGCTAGCCACAAAATGGGGAACATCGCAAGTCAATGTCCCGCTAAGAAGCAACCTACCATAGTGATTGAAACCTCCTCACCCCAAAGTGTTGAGAGTGTGATTGAGGTCCATGAAGCTTCCCTTGATTGGGAGGAAGAATATGAGGCACAATGCCAAGAGTCGGGACAAGAGAACCCAATTCTCCATGTTGACGCTCCAATAGACCTATCTAGGTGCCTCCTCCTTCAAGCTTCCCTAGATGATCAAACTAGGATCCCTACCCACCCCTTGATGAGAGTTGTTATCCTAGAGGGGTCCCTAATTGATTAGTTAAGGAAATGTCCAAACTTAGGAAGCCCCAGCCCACTTTGCTTGCTTCCGGAGCACCACTCCCAAATAGTGTCCATTAACTCCTTCCACACCACATTCCAATCCTCCTATGAGGTGGAGAATTTGAATGATCTTATCAGAGGTCTAGAATGACAACTTGAGCTGACTAGCATGTTGGCTTTGGAAATCGATTGTGGACGTATAAAATTGTACGTCCATATGTCCCACCAAGCCCCGCATTAATGCCAAAGTCAAAGGGAGAAGACTCGGGGAGACTGGCCATCCAGGGCTCCGGGGGAATACTATCGTCCGACAAATCCCCGCATTTGCACGGGCACATTAAATGACAGAGAAAACATAGGATATCCCGCCTAAATTTATGCACTGCTATGGACCCACCCTCGGGTCCCTAACGGTGAAGAAATACCCCAAAAGAATGCACAACTTAAGCCCATGAATCAGGAGCTGGCGCCCCTTCCAATGGCATGCTCCAAATGACCTTCAACGGCACACTCCCCTGGTGCCTTCAGCGGCACACTCCAGAAGAGCCTCCAGAGGCACACCAGAACGGGCCCCCCAGCGGCACGCTTTTCAGGTGCCCAGCGGCACACCCAAACAGCCGTTCAATGGCACACCCTTCGAATGCCCCAACGGCATGCCCCTTGAAGTGCCCCAGCGGCATACTGCTAGTTGCCCCAGTAGCACACCCTTTTTGGTGCCTTCCAGCGGCACACCCCTTGGGAGCCCCCTCCAACGGCACGATAGTTGTGCCCCGTCAGCGGCACAATCGTCATGTCCTCTAGCGGCACGGGCGTTCTGCCCCCCCTCAGCGGCACGACCCCTCAGCCCCCAGTGGCACATCGTTGATTCCCCTGAACGGCACACACCGGCAGAAGATACAACGATCAATAGGCAGACCCATTGGCCCGCAGCTCAGGCACCTCGATGCCAGCTAGCACCCGCCTTGGTGTCACCTTCTGGTTGGATGAGAGAGATCCCCACCTGACGGAGACAAGATCCAGGTCAACCTCGGATGGCAGTGCCATCATGAGGTCACCCGTCAATGGCCCACGTATAAAAGGCCTTCACAGAGAAGAAGAGGGGACAGGGCGAAGGCATCGGTTCGAAGAGAATAGCAGAGAAGAAGAAGAAGAGAAGAAGAAGAAGGTAGAGGAGAGCAAGGAGAAAAAGAGAGAGAGTGTCATGTAGTGGAGTGGGAAGGATGGTAGTGAAGGGGATGATCACCCTTCCTCCTCCTGACCCTCTCCCCAAACTTTTCTCCCTTTCTCTTCCCCATTTATCTCTCCCCATCTGTTTGGATGTATTGCATTATGTTTGGCCTTCAGGCCATGATCCTTGTCATTTTGAGCTCGTCATGAATGAAACATCTTCTGGCTTTGCCTTCTTTCGTTGTATTTGTTGCTTTCTTCTGATCGTTGATCCGTGGTTTCGTGCGTCTGCTCCCAGTCTTCCAACTTCTGGCTCCATCTCACTTCCCGTGGCATTAGCCTGCCTGATTGATGGGTTTGTCCTTGGCTTGACGGGGCAGAGCTGGCCTCTTCCCCCCCCGGGGCTTTCCTTAGTACAACAACCCTTGAGCCTTTGCTAAATAGGTCTGTGGGAGGGTCCACTTTCCTTTGATACTTTGGATCCCCTCAATGCCTAGAGCGCCCTCCTTGGCCCTCCTTCAGAGTCAGCAGTGTACACACATACACTCAAGCCTTCCAGTCATCAGCTCACTCAGGCCCTCCAGCGGCACGCCTCCCCCGGGGTGCCCTGCGACACGCCCTTCCCATTCGTTGGCTCAGCGGTACACCCTTCCTGTCCCTCCGCTTAGCGGCACACTCCCATTTTGCCTTCTGAGCAGTACACCCTCCCCATCTGTCTGCCTGGCGGTACACTCCCCTCTTGTTTGCTCGACGGCACACTCCCTCCAGCTGCCAGTGGTACACCCTTGGCCCGCCCAGTGGCACACCCTTGAACCGCCAGCCCGACACGCCTTGGCTATCATTTCCCCGGTGTACTCATGGCTTGAACCAGTCTACTGGTTTCTCGTTCAGCGTTTTCTCCGAGTTTTCCGAAGTTTCCCCAAAGGTGACTGCTTAGGCACACACCTCAGTTGTTGGTTCATGTCACTCCCTGTGGACATGTCCCTTGTATTCCCTTACCGTCCGGGTCAAGGGGAGATGCTGCCGAATTTTTGTCAGAAATAACAATATGTTAAAAGATGAAAGGAAGCAGCAAACAAATGAAATCAACAACAGTAAGACACTCTAATCAACTGAAGGAATTATGCAAAGCTCCAGGAACTGGCTGAATAAGACTGAAAGGACTACACTATCGAACGTTAATTGGGATTCAATCATATAACAAAAAGGTGAAAGTTGAACCTCCGAGGCTCCATCAGACCTGCATAAGCAAGGGCTCTCTCTCTCTCTCTTGAACTCTGCTCCACACAGCTAAGCTATGTCCTGACCACTTTGATTCTTCACCTCCCTCGACCCTCCAGCGATACACTCATGAACCCTCCAGCGGTACACCCCTGCACCCTCCAGCGGTACACTTCCCATCCTTACGCAATACACTCTTCAGTCCTTCAGCGACACACTCCTAGCTCCCCAGCGACACACCCCTAGCTCCCTAGCGGTACACTCCATCATCTCTCCAATAAATATATTAGTATAATGAAAATTATAATAAAAGGGACAATAAGTAATAATAATAATGATAAGACAAAAAAGGGAATGGCTCCAATCAAGCAACGAGCGGAGAGAAGATAACAAAAGGGGTAATGCTAATGAATGAACGACAATGATGAATGTCACTCAAGGCAACTCACGAACATAACGATATGGCTCTCGTCTCTTGGATTCCGAACCCGGGAATATTAATGATGCCCTCGTAGGCTGGGCTTCACCCTCGGGAGCCGTTCCTCCCGTCATGGTCACTGCCCGGCCTCGTCCCGGGCCAATATCTCACCAAGGTCTCCCCTTCCTCGCCGGGACCTGAGCCCCCCACTTTGCATTAAAATTGCCGTCCCTTGGCAGACATTTGCGCGGATTCACCCCCCGTCACCGTCTTGTTTTTCGCGCGGACTTCTGTTCAAACATGGGATGGTCCATCGGTGACCAACATAATCTGAATGTTCATGCCCTTACCACGGGCTCACTGCATAGCACGGCTACCTTTTCCTTCCTGCATTAATTAGTATTTCTTTCGGTCGTGGAGCCCTTATTTCCGGTAATTAATCAAGGGTATTCCCCTCCCAGAGGGGATGTAAATGACGTGTGACCTTTATGGCACAACGGATCTCAGTCCCGACCCGAACTACACAATCGTCTGATTAGTCAGATCGAGCGCACCATGGGCTTCCATGAAGCCTGAATAAATCGTCACTTTGTGACTGGCACGCCCACGCACCTAAACAAACGAACAATGTAATAAGCGAATAAGAAGTGCGTCCACAAGTCTGGCACGCCCGGTGGGACTAGATCACCCTTCATCTCTTTGCTAGAACCAAGGGCTCCACGGCCCCCTTCTTGTAATACTAATTCTGTGATTTGTAACTTTAGGTTGCACGTCAAGATGGCCCTCACTTTTGGCCAGCAGCCCGTCGAAAGTCATGTTCGGAACGGCTACTTGGCCGTCCCTCTCATCTTCGGGAGCTTCCCTCCCTCAGTTGGCTTCCCCAACTTCCTGGGAGTGGCCTTCACGAACCTGCTGGACGTGGAGGCGTCTGACGGGATCGAAAGCAACGCCCCCATCCGGGGATCCATCAAAGCTGCTATTGGCCGACCAATGGCCGAATCCCCCGAGACCGTCCCCACGAGGACGCTGAGCTGCAACGTGCACCATGTGCACCAAACCGCCGGCCTGTCCCGCCCGGGCTCGGCTTCTTATCAGAGGAGGCTCTGGAGGAACCATGCCACTGCATCACCCCGATGCCGGGTCTCCAGCACCGGCAAGTCTGCTGTTATCGGGACCGTCTGGGTCCACCTCGCTGAACCACGCTCCGAGATGATCCTGGAGCGCGTTGTCCCAGTTGTACCAGTGCGCAACTCTTTCCAGCCACTGGAGAAGATGAAGGGCAGGATGGCGCCCGCAGCTCCAGCCGCAGTCCCACAGCACCAACCGGCCCCTAGGCCGACCAAGGGCAAGCAGGCATGGGTTCCCAAGGCAGCCTGGGTTGCTTCACCAACCCAAGCAGGGCCCAGCACCTTTCGCCCGGCAAGGGCTCAACAAGCAGATCGGGTCAAGACATCGGCCCCCGTCTATCAGCCGGCATCGGCCACACTGGCCCCACCGGAGAACACCTGCCGTCGACACCACCGACGTCACTATCAGACTGCCCGTGTGGAGCCTGCAATCCACATGCCCGTTGCTGTCAACAGGGCAACATCACCGGCTCACCCCGATCAAGACTGGGAAGGGGTGGAGCAGGCCATGAGAAGCTACTTGCGGGGCTCGGGGAGCACTCACCTGGGTCGCCATAGACTACGGGGGGCAGTGGCCTCCGCATTTGAAGAAGAAGAAATCCAACCCGTGCCTAGTGCTGAGTCGAGGAACTGCTCTGGGGAGCGCTATCAATCCTCGCTGAGGGAAGAGGTGAGGCCGCGGGGGTCAGTCTTTGACAGATTAGTCTTCCTAGGCAGGCCGTCGAGAAGAGTGTCAGGAAGAGGCAGGGACCCAAGGGTATATACCTGTAACATGGCAGGAGTATTTGGCCGGTATGGGGCCTTACCGACCAAACCCGAAGAAATGGCCAGGCTTGCGGCAAGGCCAGGGCCTCTCACCAGAAGAGGGAAAGCAGCAACCGAGAAGACACAAGCTCACACTGAAGGAACTGACTATGGGGAATCGTCAATGGCCCTGGCTGCCAATGTCATTACTGAAGGTACCACGGGAGGACCATCAATGTCGTCCGAGGAGACGCCAGCCGAAGAAAGAGGGGACACCCCTAGCCTCTCCATGAGTGACCCAGATGTATTACTTATGATGCAGCAATATCAAAGGGAGATCGAGTTGCTAAGGAAGCAGTTGACCGACAGAGCTGCTTAGCCCTCGACATCCGGGCAAACCGAAGCATTACCAGAGACCCCTGGAGGCAACGGCCAGGCCTCAGAAGCTTCTCCACAGGCGACGGAGTCTCCACCGGTCCCCAGCTACACCAGGGGCATACCCCTGCACCAGCCACATCATGTAACTCCGGCCCTGCCATAGAACCTGCCGTTCCAGGGATCCACCGTTGCACCTCAGGCGACAGTGTTAACAACGCCACTGGCGTAACCAGCTCATTTTTACCCGAACCCGGTGGACCCGGTGACAGTGAACAGACTGATGCTGGAACAGATGATAGACATGAAGTTGGCAGAAAGGAGCGATTGTGATCACACGCCCTTTGATGTGTATCGAGTACCCTATCCAGCACACTACGCTGCCAAAAGGCTGTCGGCCGGCATCACCAAGCCGCCGAAATTTGAGAAGTTTAATGGGCAAGGGTCTCCCAGGGAGCACATTGCCTACTATGTGAATGTTATGGGTGATCTAGCTACAGATGAGGCCTACCTCCTCAAATTCTTTGGCTCGACACTTACTGGGCTTGCTTTTGAGTGGTATTCGAGCTTGCCCACCGGGTCCATTGCAGACTGGCCCGACATGTAGAAGAAATTCAAAGAAAGGTTCTATATAGCTGAGCGGGAAGTAACTGTGGCAGAATTCTATGTCACAAGACAAAGAAATGATGAGTCGGCTCTCGACTACATAAAGAGGTGGAGAAATCTCAATATGAGATGTAGACGTCCCCCGCATCAGGAGGATGCGGTGCAAATTTGTAAACAAAACATGAAGAAGGAAATCCTTGAAAGAATGATCGGCGCTGAGGTGCGGTCATTTAACCGTCTAAACAACATAGTAGCAGAGATCGAGGCGTTCCGTGCTCGATACTCCTCTACCCCAGCCACCTCAAGCCAGAGGGCCAGGTAGGCCGAAAAGAGACCGATGCTGTAGCGACCCGGATTCCGGATACCCGGTGTACCCGGTAGGACTACCGGATACACGTGGTATCGCAAGGGACCCGCGAGGCCTCCCAAGCCCGGGAAAGCGCCGAAGGGAAAAAGACACGTGTGGAATACATTGAAGCCATAGATATAACAGTAAGCAATTAAATTTCATTAAATTGGAGTGCTAAAGTAGCAGAAATAAAATTACTTTTTCAATAAAACTTACAACAATTTACAATTATACACCAGAGTCCAATCCAAAGGAAAGACAAAGTACAATCTGACAGAAAAGGACATACACAGAAGTCAGGGGAAGCCCGACGCAGGTACAGCTGGCAGCAACTAACAGACGCGCACCTCCAGGAACAGCAGAGGCAGAAGGCGAAACCCACCTGAAAAGCAGGGGTGAGTCTCTAAACAGAAACTCAGTAGGGGTCACGCGGATCCCCACTGAAAAACGCACAGTACAACAGAAGCAACTCAAACAGCAAGTGCAGCAAAGCAGGAAAAGCTACACTACAAAACTGTAAACAGATCAGGGACAGCAGGAGTAGAGAACATGCAACGAGCATGGGGAGCTCAACAACAAAGAAGAGCGAGGCCGTAAAACACGGAACACGGCCACCGAGGAGAACTCGGCACTCTAAGCTACTCCAAAAGGCAACAGACGGTCAACCCTAAACTCACACAGTAGGGTACACCAGTCCGTCGACCAACACCAAAGAAGAAGGCAAAAACCAACAACGCAGACAAAATGGTCTAGAAAAGACCTAGACACACGACAACCAAACACGAGCAGAAATGTCATGCACACAGCCCCACGCACGACCAGAACGTCGCGCACACAACAGGACACCGACCTCGAGTACAGCAATGAGAGGGCCACTCGCAAAGGTCGCAACGCACGAGAAATGCCGAGAGTCACTGGTCAAGTGATAGGAGTACCCTCACACTAGAAGAATAGCCAGATGCATCCACTTACGTCTTACACTGTGCCACAAGTGTCACGTCTACCAGACCGTGTGCAGCACGGAGGAGACTAGACACACAAAGAACCAGGTCCAAGGAACAACAACATTCCAAGGAAGAACGGCAACTACGGACACATGACCGTAGTACCAAGCTGTGAGTGACTAGTCAGGGTCACGCCCGTCGACGCGAGTCCTCAGTCCCTGACAACGTATGCACACACTGACCACTACCTAGGCCAGGCCTCTAGCTAGTATTCCCCTCGGTAGGACGCTACCGTTGGCCGGGGCCCACGGAACTAGCTTAAAAACCGTGTAACGGGAAACTGCCCATCCACCACTCCCGGTGGGTGACGTACTAAAAAGCATACGTCACAGGCTACGACTAGTGGAGGTTCACAAGGCACGGACTCCAAAACACAAGTGCTAAAGTACAGACAGTCTACGAAAGCCCTGTCACACGTACTATGAAGCACCACTGGCAGTACTACCACTGCCGACAGACTCAGGACTAGGCAACTAGACCTACCACGTAACGATCCCGAGTCGAATGACTTAAAGGCAAGATCATCACAAACAGCGGAACAAGCCGCCAATCGGTCTAATCCTAAGCCACAAGAAATGACACTCCACAGGAAACAACTCACGGAGACCTGAGGGAACACCGAAGACCCTCAGACACGCTCAGACACGCAACCCAAGGTAAATGATACCTCGAGGCATCCAGAACCAATGTCTCGGACTGGACAGAACCGCCAAGACACGCGCACACTAGGTCACACGTCAACCATTGGGTCAGACCGGGTTGACCAGAACCTAACAACAATGCTCGAAAAGTAGGAAATATAATCCTACCTCAAGCAAGAAGACTTCTGGCCACCTTACAACGTAGTCTTAGCCCTCATAGGATGTCATAAGACCGACACGGGACAGCGGGCAGACCACAATGCTAAGCCAAGACAAGCAGAAACCGAAGGAATGAAAATCAGAGCACAGGGCATGTAACGCGCCACCCCTAGACCGCTATAAGCATATGACGGTCTAGACCTGGGCCGTTACACTCCGAGTGACGGTCGGGGGAGCAACCGTCACTCACACCGCCCTAACCAACTCTAAAACATAGAAAACAGCATGTAACGGCCAGCACGGGGCGCGTTACACACACCTGACGTGCCAGACCAGGGCCGTCAGGGCCAACAACCCTCAAACACAAAACACACGAAGCATGTAACGCGCTAGACGAGGCGCGTTACAATGAACTCACGCATGGGAGCGAGCGCGTTATAGCCACCTGACGCACAAGACCCGGCGCGTCAGGGCCAACACACCCACAACCAAAGCTAGCTGAGAGGCATGTAACGGCCAGCATAGGGCGCGTCACAAACGCCTGACGCACAGGGGCCCCACCGTTATATCCAACGGCACAGCAACCCAACTCAGCCAACACAGCATGTAACGGCCTGGGGCAGGCGCGTTACAAACACCTAACGGCACCGCCTCAAATGGTCAACGTCGGTCAAATGGAATGTAACGGCCAGAACAGGGCGCGTTACATCCATCTAACGCGCTGGGTCAAGCGCGTTAGAGTAAC
The DNA here is from genome assembly GCA_022559845.1 of Amorphophallus konjac. Taxonomy (NCBI): domain Eukaryota; kingdom Viridiplantae; phylum Streptophyta; class Magnoliopsida; order Alismatales; family Araceae; genus Amorphophallus; species Amorphophallus konjac. The sequence goes on from CM040128.1 coordinate 242,003,619, forward strand.
TGACTTAACCCAAGCAATAAACGACAAAAGAGATATAACGCGCCTCACGGGACACGTCAGAGAAATGTGACGCACCAACTGTAATATCCCGGACCTTTCGGATCCTTCTTCGTGGGTCCCGGATCTGGTTTTTCGGAGTGTCTGGCTCCGTTGTGTCCGAAATTTCGTTTCGGTCATCTTTCGTGTTCGGGTCGGCGCGATCCGGAGTTGTTTCGGAGGCCCGGAGGCGTTCCGCGACTTTTCCGCACGTTTTCCGATTTTCGGTGTGTGTTTCGGCAATTCCTTCGGAACCTCGCTGCGGGTGAACCAGGTCGTTCACCTGGGCACGAGTGGAACCGTTGCGATCGGTGCATCCCGAGGATTCCGGAAATGTAATTTTCAATTTTTTGGTATTTTCTGGATTTTCTAGATTTTCTATTTAAACCCCCCCATTGTCTTTTCTTTTTCTTCTTCTTCTTCCTTTCTTCTTCTTCCTCTCTCATGACCGTGGTCGCCCTCTCACTCTCTCTCTCTCCCGTTCGAGCGCGGCGACCTCCGTTCCGGCTGCAGACGGCGGCGGTGCGACGGCGCGAGGACGTGGGTGACGTAGTGGCGATCGTGCGGGCATACGGTGAGCATTGGAAGCGTGGGGAGGCGAGATTCTAACGGCGTTCTTCGTGGCTTCGAGCTCGGATCGGAGCGTTTCGTCGCGGACCGGAGGTAGGGTGACGTTCCTTAGCCTCTTGTCTTCCTTCCCTGTGAGTTTCGGCTCGAGACGAGGTCGAGAGGGGTTTATTTTGAGCCGGGAAGGGTTGATCTTGCCGCGGGGTGAGTTCGTCCGATCCATCGTTTTGAGCCCCGATTTCATGGTTTAAGGGCGTAGGAGCATGCTAGGGGGCTTGGGGGTTCTTCTCTCGCCATTTCCCCCTCCATGGGGCTTGTTTTGAGGCCGATTGGGTGATTCCGGCGGGGTTCACCGTTTTCGCGCCGGTGAGCGATGTGCGGTCGAACCAGTGACCGCATAACCCTTATGCGGTCCTGTTCGGACCGTTCATCAGCTCGGCGCGCTTTGGCTGGGGCTTGGCGCGCAGTGGGTTTGGACGGTCTATCGTGGGACCGCATATCCTAATGTGTGGCCCCACAGCGACCGCCCGTTTTTGACCGTTGGTTGTGACCGTTGTGCAGTGCACTGGGATGTGCGGCCAGGAGCTGGCCGCATAACCCTTTGTACGGCCAGGTGCTGGTCGTACATCCCCTAGTGCTATGGTTGGATGTGTGGTCTGGTCTTGACCGCACAACCCCTGAACGGCTAAGCCGTAGCCGCTCTTCCCCAAGTGCGGCTAAAGACTAATCGTCCAGGCTTTTTATCGTTGGGAGACGAGCGGCCAGGAGCTGACCGTTCCTCACCCACGTGCGGTCAAGAGTTGACCGCACATCTGTTTGAACGGTCCTGTGTTGGCCGTTCATCTGCCGTTTGGACCCTGGGTGGAACGGTCCTGATCTGACCGTTCAAACCCTTGTGCGGTCCCTGTGTGACCGCACATCCCTGAGCGGCCCAGTGTGGACCGTTCAAGGGGACGGGTTGCGTCGGCGTGTCTCTCGTCGTACAGAGTGTACCGGGAGATGTCATTGTCGGCTTTTGTCACCGTGCGACGGGGCCGGTGAGTGGGGTGGTCCCCGTGCGTGGTCGACTGTGGGCGTCGTTTTCCGTGACTTGAGAGTCTACTCCTTCAGTGACCCTCCACTAGTCGTAGCCTACCAGTACGCGTGTGCTGGTCGCACCAGGGAGTGGTGTACGGGCTGACCCTTAGAGACGGTTTGTGGACCGATTACCGTTGGGCCCCACGTCTTGCAGCCAGAGTCCGGCTGAGGGGGAAACCGATCAGAGGGCCAGACCAGGGACGCGTAGTCTGTGTGTGCACACGTGGTTGGGGGCGGTTGGACCCACGTCGACGGGCGTGACCCCAGCTAGTCACTTGTTTGTGGTTACTTGTGCGGTGTTCGCGACTTTGGTAGGAGCTTCCACGTCAGGCGGTTCACCTGCGGCGTAGTGTAAGTCGTCAGGGGACGCTACCGGCTGTGCTTGTAGTGGGAGGTACTCCTGTCGAGTACGGAGTGTCAGACTGTTAGTTTCGTGGCTTTGACCTTCGGGTTTTGTCGGGTCGACCGTTGAGCTTCGGTTGTCTCACCGTGGCACGTGTGCCGGTTTGCGGTCGTAGGGTCTTTGTTGTGTAGAGTACATGGCTTTCCTTTCCGAGGTACTCTCCTACCGCTAGCGTAGTGGTTTCCCGTTTTACGAGGTAGGGTTCGAGTGATCCCTACTGAGTCTTGTTCCGAGACTCATTCCCTGCGTATTTTCACCGTGTTTCAGGTGAGGCGCCGCCCCGGGGGAGCGCGTCTGGGGTGCAGTGTGGTGCGGGTGCCCAGAGGTAGTGCCAGAGGTCAGAGCCGGGGTATGCCCCATGTAGCTGTACTTTTCTTTCTTGTCTCTGTACTAGTTGTGGACTACTGTTGTTATTTTGTGGACCATGTAAAATGCTAATTTATTTCCTACTTAATATTATAACTGTTTAATTTCTACAATTACTTGTGATACTTGTGTAGTTTCCACACCATCCTTCTAACCCTTCCGAGTCTTCGGACTCGTGGGTGGCGGTGCGAGTCTCGGGTTATCGGGCCTTCCCGGTAATCGGATTCTCGGGTCGTTACAGCTGGTATCAGAGCGCGGTTGTGGAATTACATGAGAATCATAGGTAAGTGTAGTGGTCCACTTGTCCACAGCAATGATGTACAGTTGACACTGGCATCGGGCATCGTGTGTTTTTCTTGACCATGCCGTTTCCGTGTTTTTTGTCTTTTGCTCCAGGAGCGAGTATGGCGCCGAGGCGGAGCACTCGCTCTCAGCAGGGGCAGTCGGCTGGAGGTCAGGAGATCCAGCAGGGGGTCTGGGGGGACCAGGAGGAGCATAGCAGAGCGCCACTAGGAGCTACCAAGGCCGCGGCTACTGCGAGGGTTCCGGGGGCCGAGGATTTCTTCGTGGCATGTACCTGCTTATGTCTCAGCAGTTCGGTGGAGATGCTGGTGAGGGCTCGTCAGCTAGGGGTGGGCCAGGCCGAGCAGTGAGGGACTTTCTGCAATTCCATCAGCCTTACTTCAGCGGCCAGGTAGACCCTGATGCGGCTCGTGATTGGCTTGATGAGATGGAGCGGGTGTTCAGTTCTGTGAAGAGTGCTGCCGAGGACAGAGTGGTGTTGGCCTATAACCAGTTGCAGGGTACGGCTCGGAAGTGGTGGTCTTCCGAGTGGAAGATGTCCTTTCAGCTTCGGCCACTTGAGTAGGTCGAGTGGGACGACTTCGTCAGTACTTTCGAGCGTACGTACTGTCCAGATTTTGTTGCTACGCAGCGGATGCGGGAGTTTCTGGAGCTGGTACAGGGTGACATGTCCGTGTTGCAGTACATGGCCCGATTTGTCGAGCTGGGTCGGAATGCACCTCACATCATGGAGCATGAGAGGGTGAAGACCGCGCAGTTTGTTCAGGGCTTGAGGCAGGAGCTGAGGCACCATCTGATCGCGAACGGGGCCACTGATCTTGAGACAACGTCTCGTGTTGCGGCTTCTTTGGAGATGGATATGCAGAGGACCCGAGGACCGATCAGCCAGGGGCAGTCTTTGTCAGGTCGCAGCCATCAGTCGGCTACCCAGCAGCAGGGTTCCTTCCAGCATGCGATGAGTGGTTCAGGAGTGCCGGCACAGGCAGCGTCGGTGACAGGATCTGCGTCCCTTGGCACGAAGGTCAAGAAGTTTTTCAAGAAAGGGTTCGGCAAGAAGAAGTCCAAGGATCAGGGGCAAGCTTCATCGGGCAGTGTACAGCATCCGATCCCCTTGCAGCGTCAGGGATCAGTGGGTGGGTCGCGAGGACCGTGTCCATGATGTAGTGGGTTCCATCCCGACAGGCAGTGCACGTCGCCGATTAACTATTTTCGGTGTGACCAGCCAGGGCACATGGCGCGTGACTGTCCTTAGAGGCCGCCGCAGCAGCAGGTTCCCCAACAGCAGAGGCTGCAGTAGCAGCAGGGACAGTATCCTCCGCTACCCAGGTCAGCTAGTGTGGGAGGCAGGCAGAGAGCTCGAGGCCAGATCACGCACATGACCAGGGCGGAGGCAGTGGCGTCGCAGCTCGTGGAAGGTACCGTTCAGATTTTGGGTTGTGCGACTCGGGTTTTGTTTGATTCTGGCGCGTCTCATTCGTTTATTTCGGAGGATTTCGCGTTGAGCATCGAGGAGCCGGTGATCCAGTTGTCCTGTGATTTGGCAGTGGAGTTGCCTTCGGGTGATTTTATGATCACTCCGTATTGCTTCGATCAGGTTCCGGTTTAGATCGATGGGTGGAGTATGCCAAGCAGGTTGTATGCGTTGCAGCTTCGGGATTACGATGTGATTCTAGGCATGGACTGGCTCGAGACTCATGGAGCGGTGGTGGATTGTGGAATGAAGAGGGTCTACTTCCAGCAACCAAGCAAGTGGACCTTCTATTTCCAAGGTATCCGTTCCACCTCTTCTCGATTCCTCATTTCTGCTATTCGAGCCCGTCGGTTGCTTGATTCTGGTTGTCAGGGTTTTCTCGCGTCCGTGGTTGTGTCTGACCGGATGGAACCGAATGTCGAGGACATTCCGGTGGTGTGCGAGTTTCCCGACGTCTTTCCCGAGGAGTTGCCTGGATTACCTCCCCAGTAGGAGATCGATTTTATGATCGAGGTTGTGCCTGGTACGGGACCTTTGGTGAAGGCTGCCTACCGTATGGCCCCCGCTGAGTTGAGGGAGTTGAGGGCGCAGTTGCAAGAGCTGTTGGCCAAGGGGTATGTTCGTCCTAGCTTTTCCCCTTGGGGTGCGCCCGTGTTGTTTGTGAAGAAGAAAGACGGTAGTCTGCGGCTGTGCATTGACTATTGGCAGCTGAATGAGGTAACCATTAAGAACAAGTATCCGTTGCCACGGATCGATGATCTGTTCGACCAGCTTCAGTCTGCGCAAGTGTTCTCGCGGATTGATTTGCGATCCGGTTACTATCAGCTGAGAATTCGCGAGTCCGATATGAAGAAGACTGCATTCAGTACGAGGTAAGGGCATTATGAGTTTTTGGTGATGCCGTTCGGGCTCACCAATGCCCCAGCAGCCTTCATGGACTTGATGCAGAGGGTGTTTCATCCGTATTTGGACCAGTTCGTGGTCATCTTCGTGGATGACATCCTTGTTTATTCGCAGTCTGTCGAGGAGCATGCATACCATTTGGATGTGGTGCTGCAGACGTTGCGAGATCACCAGTTGTATGCGAAGCTTAGCAAGTGCGAGTTTTAGCTCGGCGAGGTGCACTTTCTGGGGCACGTGATTTCTGGTGATGGCATTTCCATGGACCCCGCCAAGGTCGAGGCAGTAATGCAGTGGCCGAGGCCGAGGTCGGTGACAGAGATCCGGAGTTTCTTGGGGCTTGCGGGCTATTATCGCCGGTTTATCCAGGATTTTTCTCGTATTGCGGCCCCGATGACTAGACTCACGCGGAAGGATGTGCCTTTCATCTGGTCTGAGGAGTGTGAGCAGAGCTTCAGGGAACTGAAGAGATTGCTCACCTCGGCTCCGGTGTTGGTTTTGCCTTCTGGATCGGGAGGTTTTGTAGTGTGTACAGATGCTTCCGGCGTTGGATTGGGAGCTGTATTGATGCAGCATGGTAGAGTGGTGGCTTATGCATCTCGGCAGCTAAAGCCCCACGAGGAGAACTACCCTACCCATGACCTTGAGTTGGCGGCGGTGATCTTCGCGCTGAAGATCTGGAGGCATTATCTATACGGCGAGAAGTTTGAGGTGTTCACTGACCATCAAAGTTTGAGGTGCGTGTTCTCGCAGAGGGACCTGAACCTCAGGCAAAGGCGTTGGATGGAATTCATGAAGGATTATGACTTCACCCTGTCATATCAGCCGGGCAGGATGAATGTCGTCGCCGATGCCCTGAGTCGAAAGGTCACGGTCAGTGCCTTGATGTTGAGGAAGTGGAGGCTCTGGGAACAAGTGCCTGAAGTATCCTTCAGGCTCAAGATTCCCCAGGAGCCAGGGTTGGCAGTGCTTGCGAGTCTGACTGTCACTCCTGCTATCCGTCGTCAGGTGACAGAGGCTCAGCATGCGGACCCTGGGTTGCCCCGGATTCTGGCGATGGCTGATGTGGAACTCGGCGAGGACGGTGCTGCGAGGTTCGCGGCAGGCGGTACGTCCCAGCGGAGGAGCAGATTCGTCGTGCGGTGCTGCGCGAGGCTCATGGGAGCAGGTACACCGTACACCCGGGTGCGACGAAGATGTATCGGAACTTGCGGAGGCAGTTCTGGTGGCCTGGCATGAAGAGAGATGTCACAGAGTTTGTGGCCAGGTGCCTGATCTGTCAGCAGGTGAAAGCGGAGCATCAGCGACCAGGAGGTACTCTCCAGCACTTGGATGTTCCTACGTGGAAGTGGGACCACGTGACCACGGATTTTGTGGTGGGGTTGCCGAGGACCCCGGGTGGACAAGACAGTATTTGGTTGCTGGTGGATCGGCTGACGAAGGTGACTCGGTTGTTACCGGTCAAAGTCAGCTGGAGCGTGTCCAAGTTGGCTCGTTTGTATGTGGAGCGGATCGTTCCGTTGCATGGGATTCCCGTTTCAATCGTGTCAGATCGGGATCCGCGCTTCACTTCTGGATTCTGGAGGAGTTTCCAGCGAGCTCTTGGCACGGAGTTGACTTTTAGCTCGGCGTATCACCCTCAGTCTGATGGTCAGTCTGAGAGGACCATCCAGACTTTGGAGGACATGTTGAGATCCTGCTGCCTGGAGTGGCAGGGGAGTTGGATTCATCACCTACCATTAGTGGAGTTTGCCTATAACAACAGCTATCATTCGAGCATTGGTATGGCTCCCTATGAGGCTCTGTATGGGCGTCCTTGTCGGACTCCACTGGATTGGTTTGAGGTTGGTGAGCGTGTTGTGACGGGACCAGAGTTGGTGCAACAATGCGTGGATGTTGTGCACTTGGTTCGTCAGAACATGTTGGCGGCCCAGAGTCGGCAGAAGAGCTATGCTGACCGTAGGAGGCAGCCTCTCGAGTTCGCCGTGGGCGATCGTGTGTTTTTGAGAGTTTCTCCGATGAAGGGGGTGATGCATTTTGGACGGCGTGGGAAGCTGAGTCCCCGCTATATTGGTCCTTTTGTGATCTTGGAGCGCATCGGTGAGGTTGGTTACCGGTTGCAGTTACCCCTTGAGTTGGCGTCTGTGCATGACGTGTTCCACGTCTCGATGTTGCGAAAATATGTGCCCGATGACTCTCATGTGCTCGAGATTGCTGTATGGCCTGAGGTGACTCCAGATCTCTCTCTCCCAGAGTTTCCGATCCGCGTGGAGGATAGGCGAGAGCAGCGCCTGCGGAACAAGGTCATCCCCTTGGTAAAAGTGGTGTGGCAATGACACTCTGGTGGTGAGGCTTCTTGGGAACGTGAGGACGAGATGCGTCAGCAGTTCCCTTACATGTTTGAGTGAGTCTTCCTCTTCTTTCCCCTTGAGTTATTCCCAATTTCGAGGATGAAATTCCCTAAGGGGGGAGGGCTGTAATATCCCGGACCTTTTGGATCCTTCTTCGTGGGTCCCGGATCTGGTTTTTCGGAGTGTCCAGCTCTGTTGTGTCTGAAATTTCATTTCGGTCATCTTTCGTGTTCGGGTCGGCGTAATCCGGAGTTGTTTCGGAGGCCCGGAGGCGTTCCGTGGTTTTTCCGCGCGTTTTCCAATTTTCGGTGTGTGTTTCGGCAATTCCTTTGGAACCTCGCTGCGGGTGAACTGGGTCGTTCACCTGGGCACGAGTGGTACCGTTGCGATCGGTGCGTCCCGAGGATTCTAAAAATGTAATTTTCTATTTTTCGATATTTTTTGGATTTTTTGGAATTTCTATTTAAACCCCCCATTTTCTTTTCTTTTTCTTCTTCTTCTTCCTTTCTTCTTCTTCCTCTCTCACGACCGTGGCCGCCCTCTCACTCTCTCTCTCTCCCGTTCGAGCGCGGCGACCTCCGTTCCGGCTACAGACGGCGGCGGTGCGACGGCGCGAGGACGTGGGTGACGTAGTGGCGATCGTGCGGGCATACGGCGAGCGTGGGAAGCGTGGGGAGGCGAGATTGTAACGGCGTTCTTTGCGGCTTCGAGCTCGGATGGGAGCGTTTCGTCGCGGACCGGAGGTAGGGTGACGTTCCTTAGCCTCTTGTCTTCCTTCCCCGTGAGTTTCGGCTCGAGACGAGGTCGAGAGGGGTTTATTTTGAGCCGGGAAGGGTTGATCATGCCGCGGGGTAAGTTCGTCCGATCCATCGTTTTGAGCCCCGATTTCGTGGTTTAAGGGCGTAGGAGCATGCTAGGGGGCTTGGGGGTTCTTCTCTCGCCATTTCCCCCTCCATGGGGCTTGTTTTGAGGCCGATTGAGCGATTCTGGCGAGGTTCGCCGTTTTCGCGCCGGTGAGCGATGTGCGGTCGAACCAGTGACCGCATAACCCTTATGCGGTCCTGTTCGGACCGTTCATCGGCTCGGCGCGCTTTGGCTGGGGCTTGGCCCGCAGTGGGTTTGGACGGTCTATCGTGGGACCGCATATCCTAATGTGCGGCCCCACAGCGACCGCCCAACCCTAGGGTTTTTGACCGTTGGTTGTGACCGTTGTGCAGTGCACTGGGATGTGCGGCCAGGAGCTGCCCGCATAACCCTTTGTACGGCCAGGTGCTGGCCGTACATCCCCTAGTGCTATGGTTGGATGTGCGGTCTGGTCTTGACCGCACAACCCCTGAACGGCTATGCCGTAGCCGCTCTTCCCCAAGTGCGGCTGAAGACTAACCGTCCAGGCTTTTTATCGTTGGGAGACGAGCGGCCAGGAGCTGACCGTTCCTCACCCACGTGCGGTCAAGAGTTGACCGCACATCTGTTTGAACGGTCCTGTGTTGGCCGTTCATCTGCCGTTTGGACCCTGGGTGGAACGGTCCTGATCTGACCGTTCAAACCCTTGTGCGGTCCCTGTGTGACCGCACATCCCTAAGCGGCCCAGTGTGGACCGTTCAAGGGGACGGGTTGCGTCGGCGTGTCTCTCGTCATACAGAGTGTACCGGGAGATGTCGTTGTCGGCTTTTGTCACCGTGCGACGGGGCCGGTGAGTGGGGTGGTCCCCGTGCGTGGTCAACTGCGGGCATCATTTTCTGTGACTTGAGAGTCTACTCCTTCAGTGACCCTCCACTAGTCGTAGCCTACCAGTACGCGTGTGCTGGTCGCACCAGGGAGTGGTGTACGGGCTGACCCTTAGAGACGATTTGTGGACCGGTTACCGTTGGGCCCCACGTCTTGCAGCCAGAGTCCGGCTGAGGGGGAAACCGGTCAGAGGGCCAGACTAGGGACGCGCGGTCTGTGTGTGCACACGTGGTTGGGGGCAGTTGGACCCACGTCGACGGGCGTGACCCCAGCTAGTCACTTGTTTGTTGTTACTTGTGTGGTGTTCACGCCTTTGGTAGGAGCTTCCACGTCAGGCGGTTCACCTGCGGCGCGGTGTAAGTCGTCAGGGGACGCTACCGGCTGTGCTTCTAGTGGGAGGTACTTCTGTCGAGTATGGAGTGTCAGACTGTCAGTTTCGTGGCTTTGACCTTCGGGTTTTGTCAGGTCGACCGTTGAGCTTCGGTTGTCTCACCGTGGCACGTGTGCCGATTTGCGTGCCGTAGGGTCTTTGTTGTGTAGAGTACAGGTTTTCCTTTCCGAGGTACTCTCCTACCGCTAGCGTAGTGGTTTCCCGTTTTACGAGGTAGGGTTCGAGTGATCCCTACTGAGTCTTGTTCAGAGACTCATTCCCTGCGTGTTTTCACCGTGTTTCAGGTGAGGCGCCGCCCCGAGGGAGCGCGTCTGGGGTGCAGCGTGGTGCGGGTGCCCAGAGGTAGTGCCAGAGGTCAGAGCCGGGGTATGCCCCGTGTAGCTGTACTTTTCTTTCTTGTCTCTGTACTAGTTGTGGACTACTGTTGTTATTTTGTGGACCATGTAAAATGCTAATTTATTTCCTGCTTAATATTATAACTGTTTAATTTCTGCAATTACTTGTGATACTTGTGTAGTTTCCACACCATCCTTCTAACCCTTCCGAGTCTTCGGACTCGTGGGTGGCGGTGCGAGTCTCGGGTTATCGGGCCTTCCCGGTAATCGGATTCTCGGGTCGTTACAGCAGCCCTGGGCCATCACTCTCTCAAAACCCGAAGAACTCAACCAACCTAGACAATGTAACGGTCAGTCGTGGGGCCGTCAGAGCAAGTGACGGTCCCTGGAACGACCACCACAACAGCTACGGCGGGAAAACAGAGGAATGGCCAAATCGGCCCGTTCCACGCCCCATTCACGCCGAAGCGCAGGGTAAACAACCCTCGACGATGAAAAATAACATAAGAAGGCTAAAAAGCCCACATGCAAGCATTAAAACTCAAGATCGGGGCGATTCTAACGAATCCACCCTAAATGGATCAACGAGGTTTCTAGGCTCCTACCGGCCTCGAATGACCACCGATCAACACAAAACTAGCATGGATGGGATCCTAACATCCCTGCGGTCAGTTTAAAACTAACTACACTGCAAACGGTCACCGTTTTCCGGCAAACCCTACAAACCACGAAAACCATGGTTTAGGCAAAACAAGCCCAAACTCGACAGTTTCCTTGCCAAACGGCGTGCAATGACAGGGAAAACGGAGAGGAAGAAGTGAGGATCAGTCACCCTACCTCCACCGAAGAAACCGAGCCTCGAAAGGACTAAACCACGCCGAAATCCACTCGCAAACCGATCCACCGACTTAGAATCCACCGAACGGGATCGCGCCAAAATCGATCCGATCCTCGCCTCATCGCGGACCTAGCCAGCTCCACCATGTCCCCAGCACACGCCCCAAGGTACCCCGTCTGTAGCCGGAGCCGAGAGAGCGAAACGGGAGAGAAAACGGGAGAGAGAGACGGCGGCGGCAAAATGAGAAGGGAGGAGAGAGGAAACAAAAGAAAAAGAAAAGAAATTAGTAAATTTTCTTAATTTCTGAAAATTCTGAAAATGCGCCGAAAATGCACAAATTCAAAAAAAATACGTAAAAATAGTCAAAACGACCGGCTCGAAGAGTACATCGTCGCTATAGCATCCACGAGTCGAGGAACGGACAAACAAACTCACCGTAGGGTTCCGTAACTAGTACGAGAGAAAAATCCACACGGCTCGTAAAGCTCAACTCGGAAGCCACCAAAGCGAACCGAAACTCACCGAAACCAATCCAAAAGATCCAATGAAGATCTAGCAAGACCTATCAAGGATCCAAGGCATTACATCCTCCCCTCCTTTAAGAAATTTTGCCCTCGAAATTAAGGACTAGCAAAGGAGAAGCAGGGAAGAACAACCCGACAACACAACCACGAAAACAACACAAATCTCAAGAAACACAACTCAAAGGAACATCGTCAGACCACCATTACAGGTACACACTCAGCTTCCAAGACACAAGTTCGCAGCACGAGCATGGCACCAAAGTGAGCACATCTGACACCTCCGAAGCAAGGCAACGTCGTTTACGCCTCACAGAACAAGAGACACGACTGCCACAACAATCGATAACCAACACTGAAAAACACAATGACAGCACGGCAAGCGGCAGCTTACACAAGGAGACACAGTCTTCTCAGCCGACAGCTTGACGACATCATCGGCTCTAGTGCCAAAGGTAACAGGGAACACCTGGCACACAGGACGCCAACGACAACGGCACTGTTGGACCAAAAAGTACAATCAAGTCAGCACTCACTCATGCATCACGTCTGATCGAGTCGCAAGCTAACTCCAAGGAAGAAGAGTACAACAAAGCTACTGACAAGATCACGGTCCAAAACAAAAACACAAAATCATAGAGAAACAGCACTCACAGAAACAACACAGCGGCAGCACCTGCAGGTTTCCGGTTCCACTCTGAACACACAACCATGGAACACAACTGCAAGCAGGGTCACATCAAGGAACAGGAACAGCTGAGCACACGACCACAAGAAACGGGTCACACATCAGACTGCTCACCAAGAAAAGACCCACAATAACAAGAAACGACAACAATCTCGGTGAACGCAACTCAAGGACCACCAACATACCTCGAGAGCACAACACCCAAGAAAGAAAATGCAGAGTAGAGGGTACTCAATCAGCAAAAATGCTGACAAATTTCCCAACACTCGCAAATGCCAATGCCAACACCAAAAAACCACCAACAATGGCACGACAACAGACGACATCAAGGCACAAGAAGCTAGGATGAAGTCACATAGAGAAGAAACAGATCTCTCGACATGGGGGTAACCGACCCACACGCTTCCGCTGCGCACTCAGCAACGCACACAGGCATCAGAACAACCTCGGTAGTCGCACCTCAGCACACACCAGGCGTCATCGCAACCAAAAAAGATCGCAAATCACACGCCACAAGTACCGATCTCGCGAACAACCGATCACAAGGAGCCTAAGTGCAACCAAAGAAGAGCACCGGCTTCAGCACAAAGCACAAGGAAAGCATCAATCTCAGCTTACCTTCACGTCCCGAAAATGATAAATGAGCCTTCACCATACATCGGCCGCTGGACACGGTGCGACAACTACGGTACGTGACAGTTCTTAACACCATTATGGAGTCCAAAGCCAAGTAACCGTATAGCAAAGAGCAGATCAGGCTCAAAACAAAGCTGTCCACACTTAAGCAGACACAGGACAAAGGCATCAGCAAGATAGCAATCCCAAGGCAACACTCGAAAAGATTCTACCAGAAAGGACGAGAAGCAAGAAGCTCAACCACGAAAGCTCACTAGGAAGGGAAAATCCTAGCTCGCCTGAGCAACTTCTCTAACACAGAATCTAATCGAGCACTTCAACAGAAGCGAAACACATCTGGAGCTGAACAGACTAAAGCTGGGACGACGAAGACAATGTGAAAACATGCATGGCCATCACACCAACGCTAAAAGTCATAAGCCACCTGAGCAAAACACAGAAACATCTCGAACAATGCACTGCAGGTTCATGCCAACCTACAAACACTGCCAAGTGCAACACGATCGAGATCAACACTAAAACCGAACGAAGCACCTCGTCATATCCAGACGAGAGCAAAACCATCTCGTACAGTGCCAACCAAGCACGCACAAGACCACACAAAGAAAGCACCGCGATAAACCATCGCAACACCTAAGCCAGCAAGAGACTGTACTGGACATTAAGGACTCTGGAAACTGAATATCTTGATTCCCATGTATTTCACACGACTGAGTTCTGATAATTCAGACAAGAAAATTCCGAACATCTCAAAACACTGCTCTGATACCACTCTGTAGCGACCCCGATTCCGGATACCCGGTGTACCCGGTAGGACTACCGGATACACGTGGTACCGCAAGGGACCCGCGAGGCCTCCCAAGCGCGGGAAAGCGCCGAAGGGAAAAAGGCGCGTGTGGAATACATTAAAGCCGCAGATATAACAGTAAGTAATTAAATTTCATTAAATTGGAGTGCTAAAGTAACAGAAATAAAATTACTTTTTTCAATAAAAATTACAACAATTTACAATTATACACCAGAGTCCAGTCCAAAGGAAAGACAAAGTACAGTCTAACAGAAAAGGACGTACACAGAAGTCGGGGGAAGCCCGACGCAGGTACAGCTGGCAGCAACTAACAGACGCGCACCTCCAGGAATAGCAGAGGCAGAAGGCGAAACCCACTTGAAAAGTAGGGGTGAGTCTCTAAACAAAAACTCAGTAGGGGTCACGCGGATCCCCACTGAAAAACGCACAGTGCAACTGAAGCAACTCAAACAGTAAGTGCAGCAAAGCAGGAAAAGCTACACTACAAAGCTGTAAACAGATCAGGGACAGCAGGAGTAGGGAACATGCAACGAGCAAGGGGAGCTCAACAACAAAGAAGAGCGAGGCCGTAAAACACAGAACACGGCCACCGAGGAGAACTCGGCACTCTAAGCTACTCCAAAAGGTAACAGACGGTCAACCCCAAACTCACACAGTAGGGTACACCAATCCGTCGACCAACACCAAAGAAGAAGGCAAAAACCAACAACGCAGACAAAAAGGTCTAGAAAGACCTAGACACACGACAACCAAACACGAGCAAAAACGTCGTGCACACAGCCCCACGCACGACCAGAATGTCGCGCACACAACAGGACACCGACCTCAAGTACAGCAATGAGAGGGCCACTCGCAAAGGTCGCAACGCACGAGAAACGTCGAGAGTCACTGGTCAAGTGATAAGAGTACCCTCACACTAGAAGAACAGCCAGATGCGTCCACTGACGTCTTACACTGCGCCACAAGTGTCACGTCTACCAGACCGTGTGCAGCACAGAGGAGACTAGACACACCAAGAACTAGGTCCAAGGAACAACAACGTTCCAAGGAAGAACGGCAACTACGGACACAGGACCGCAGTACCAAGCTGCGAGTGACTAGTCAGGGTCACGACCGTCGACGCGAGTTCTCAATCCCTGACAACGTGTGCACACACTGACCACTACCTAGGCCAGGCCTCTAGCTAGTATTCCCCTCGGTAGGACGCTACCGTTGGCCGGGGCCCACAGAACTAGCTTAAAAACCGTGTAACGGGAAACTGCCCGTCCACCACCCCCGGTGGGTGACGTACTAAAAAGCATACGTCACAGGCTACGACTAGTGGAGGTTCACAAGGCACGGACTCCAAAACACAAGTGCTAAAGTACAGACAGTCTACAGAAGCCCTGTCACACGTACTACGAAGCACCACTGGTAGTACTACCATTGCCGACAGACTCAGGACTAGGCAACTAGACCTACCACGTAGCGATCCCGAGTCGAACGACTCAAAGGCAAGATCGTCACAAACAGCGGAATAAGCCGCCAATCGGCCTAATCCTAAGCCACAAGAAACGACACTCCGCAGGAAACAACTCACGGAGACGTGAGGGAACATCGAAGACCCTCAGACACGCTCGGACACGCAACCAAAGGTAAACGATACCTTGAGGCATCCAGAACCAGTGTCTCGGACTAGATGTAACCACCAAGACACGCGCACACTAGGTCACACGTCAACCACTGGGTCAGACCGGGTTGACCAGAACCTAACAATAATGCTCGAAAAGTAGGAAAGAGAATCCTACCTCAAGCAAGAAGACTCTTGGCCACCTTACAACGTAGTCTTAGCCCTCATAGGATGTCATAAGACCTCCACGGGACAGTGGGCGGACCACAAGGCCAAGCCAAGACAAGCAGAAACCTAAGGAACGGAAATCGGAGCACAGGGCATGTAACGCGCCACCCCTAGACCGCTACAAGCATATGACGGTCTAGACCTGGGCCGTTACACTCCGAGCGATGGTCGGGGGAGCAGCCGTCACTCACACCGCCCTAACCAACTCTAAAACACAGAAAATAGCATGTAACGGCCAGCACGGGGCGCGTTACACACACCTGACGCGCTAGACCAGGGCCGTCAGGGCCAACAACCCTCAAACACAAAACACACGAAGCATGTAACACGCTAGACGAGGCGCGTTACAACGAACTAACGCATGGGAGCGAGCACGTTATAGCCACCTGACGCACAAGACCAGGCGCGTCAGGGCCAACACACCCACAACCAAAGCTAGCTGAGAGGCATGTAACGGCCAGCACAGGGCGCGTTACAAACGCCTGACGCACAGGGGCCCCACCGTTACATCCAACGGCGCAGCAACCCAACTCAGCCAACACAGCATGTAACGGCCTGGGGCAGGCGCGTTACAAACACCTAACGCACGGAGGAACCACCGCCAGAGGCACCGCCTCAAATGGTCAACGTCGGTCAAACGGAATGTAACGGCCAGAACAGGGCGCGTTACATCCATCTAACGCGCTGGGTCAAGCGCGTTAGAGTAACCGACTTAACCCAAGCAATAAACGACAAAAGACATATAACGTGCCTCACGGGACGCGTTAGAGAAATGTGACGCGCCAGCCCTGGGCCGTCACTCTCTCAAAACCCGAAGAACTCAATCAACCCAGACAATGTAACGGTCAGTTGTGGGGCCGTCAGAGCAAGTGACGGTCCCTGGAATGACCGCCACAAAAGCTATGGCGGGCAAACAGAGGAATGGCCAAATCGGCCCGTTCCACGCCCCATTCATGCCGAAGCGCAGGGGAAACAACCCTCGACGATGAAAAACAACATAAGAAGGCTAAAAAGCCCACATGCTAGCATTAAAACTCAAGATCGGGGCGATTCTAACGAATCCACCCTAAATGGATCAACGAGGTTCCCGGGCTCCTACCGGCCTCGAATGACCACCGATCAACACAAAACTAGCATGGATGGGATCCTAACATCCCTGCGGTCAGTTTAAAACTAACTACATCGTAAACGGTCGCCGTTTTTCGGCAAACCCTACAAACCACGAAAACCACGGTTTAGGCAAAATAAGCCCAAACTCGGCCGTTTCCTTGCCGAACGGCGTGCAATGTCAGGGAAAACGGAGAGGAAGAAGTGAGGATCAGTCACCCTACCTCCACCGAAGAAACCGAGCCTCAAAAGGACTAAACCACGCCGAAATCCACTCGCGAACCGATGCACCGGCTTAGAATCCACCGAACGGGATCGCGCCAGAATCGATCCGATCCTCGCCTCATCGCGCACCTAGCCAGCTCCACCACGTCCCCAACACACGCCCCAAGGTACCCCGTCTGCAGCCGGAGTCGAGAGAGCGAAACGGGAGAGAAAACAGGAGAGAGAGATGGTGGCGGCGAAATGAGAAGGGAGGAGAGAGGAAAGAAAAGAAAAAGAAAAGAAATTAGGAAATGTTCCTAATTTCTGAAAATTCTGAAAATGCGCCGAAAATGCACAAATTCAGAAAAATACGTAAAAATAGTCGAAACGACCGGCTCGAAGAGTACATCGTCACTGTAGCATCCACGAGTCGAGGAACTGACAAACAAACTCACCGTAGGGTTCCGTAACTAGCACGAGAGAAAAACCCACACGGCTCGTAAAGCTCAACTCGGAAGCCACCAAAGCGAACCGAAACTCACCGAAACCAATCCAAAAGATCCAATGAAGATCCAGCAAGACCTATCAAGGATCCAGGGTATTACAGATGCCGCAAGAAGTCCACACGTTGGACTTCGAAGCTTTTGAGAAATAGACAGAGAAAGCCAAGGAGACGGCCAATCTTCCTCCAGCCAGGTCTACTGAGCGGCGGGAAGGTCCCTCCCTGGGGGAGAAGATGAGGAATAAGTTGTATTCTTTTCCCCGAGATAAGTCTCGGATCTTGTTTGAATGGGCCACCAGATACAACATAATCACGCTGCCTAAACCGAAGAGGCCTGGTGACATAAAGAAGAAGGATGATCCTCGTTTCTGCCCGTACTACCAGATTCTGGGGCACACTATCGAGGAGTGTTACATCTTCAAGGATGTCATTGAGTCCTTAATCAAGAAGGGAGAATTGGACATGGGGGAGCACAAGATAGATCCTCCGCAGCCGCACGAGATGCCGAGCCTCGGTACTAGTGTTAACATGGTGTCTCTATACCAGCAGCTACCTGAAGAATGGGCGGAGGCCAGCACAAAGGCCACTTATGAAGTCTTTGTCATGGCGCCGGCTCAAGATCAATGAGGTTGGCAAGCTGCGCCAGCGAGGAATAGAAGAAGAAGACAATCTCCCCGGCCCGAGTCGGAGGTTCACATAAGGGGTGTCACGCCCCGACCAGCACCGCCACCAGTGACGCCTGTTTGGCATGACATAGCCCCCCGGCTAGTCATGAGGCGCCCCACTCACAACAAGAAAAAGCACAACCCGATGCTGGTACTCAAAGAAACCAGTCCTGCGGTGGAAAGACTCCAGGCCATTATTGATGGGCTCGAAGATTATGAACAGCCCGAAATCCAGCCTGTGGAGCTGAAGGAGTATGTCCCCTGGAAGGAATTCGAGTCACTTGAACTAGCTCCGGGGGCGGAAGCCGAGGCGAAGGAAGAGCCTCTCTTATGGGGTGAACCTCCCCAAGGCCAGTTGCCAGTCACTGAAGAAAAGAAGAAAAAGAAGCAGAGAAGGCCCAGGAACAAGAAGAAGAGCGGTGTTGTTCTTTCTTGCAACACCCTCTCAGCATTATTTGACACTGCCCTCTCCCTGGGGGAAGAAGAGCAGGAGTCCCCCGTTGAGCCGTCAGAAGTGAATCAGGCCGAAGCATCCACCTTGATGGGAATCGACGCCGAGCATGTACATTTTGTTTTGCATTTATGTATTTTAGTTTATTTTTATATCCATGGGAAAGTATATGCGCAATTGTAAGGCTTTGTAAGCCAATGCGTCATTCCCTTAGATTGTGTGGGTTTTTATGCAAATGTGCAGTAGGTCCAGCTAGGGAGCCCTCAGTCCTTTCCCATTGGTCCATATCATCCTTGTGGGGCTGGTCAACCCTCCTAGGTGGCATCTAGAAGCCTTGACTAGTCAATTGTCCACATGGGGGACAATGGGACCAAAAAGTCCAACTTGGAGGCCATGGTCAAGGGGGTGCCCAAACCCATTAGGATTAGTTTATTTTTTTTTTGACCACTTTAGGAACTCCCTAATATGTCCTTCCAAACCCCAGATCTATGGGCATTTAGTGTATTTTTACATTTATTATATATAGCTTGGAATTTCTATTTGTTTGAATTAATGAGAAGAAAAAAATTGAATTGCCAAGAGCTCCCTTATGAGAATTTCGACCCCCTCTCTCTCTCCTTCTGGTTTTCATCTTCCCCAACCCCATTTCTAGAGTGGTATCCCTTCTATTATCTTCTCTTCACCTCCGGTAATCGTCTCTGCCGCCGCCGCCGCCGTTCGTGCCGCCATCGAGCCGCCGCGAAGCTATCGTCGGAGTTCTATCCATTCAGGACAGTAGCTGCTTCCATGAATTTCTCCTATCCGCCATGACATCTTCTTAAGCTGGGATTTTGAGGGCGTGTTCCAGAGGTCCCCTCCAGCTCTCAAAAAAATTGGTTTGGTCTCCAGATCCCAAAATCTATTTTTCAATTTTCGTTCCCCATTTCATTCCAGATCTGGTTGCTTTCAGTCCAGATCCACTTCCACCCTGAGTTTCTAGTCTTCAGACCTCTTCTTGATTTTTTCAGGAGCTCCTAAATTTACTGGGAGTTCTGTCGACCTTCCTCTCTACCTCCAATTTTTCATGGAATTTTGAAAGCTCATTTCATATTTTTTAGAAATTCCCTTTCCGATCCATCTACAGTTCTGTCAATCTGTTTCTAGATCCGACCACTAATCAGTTAAAATTTCATAGAAAATTGTATCCTCCACCAATCCCTCCACAACAAATATTTCCGTTTTCCTCTCTTTTCCATCCACAATTTTGATGAAGAGCTCAGAAGCTGAATCGGACGTCTACTTCGCGGTCAAAGGCAACTCTCAGGAAAACTCCCTGCTATTCTTAGAGTTCGGGTACTGTACAATAGCAGCTTCAAAAATAGTTAAGGCCCCGATCTGTGAAGATCCAACCTCTCTCTCTAGTCTTATATTGAAGGATTTCGAGATAGCTTTCCAACGGTACCTCCTGATCGTCGATTCGACATCGGGATTGGTCGCAGAGAGCGATCTCGCCGGGTCGCGCGTCTAAAAATAGCAAGCGCAGGTCCGTGGCCGGTTATTCCGGCGGGTGTCGATCGGAGCCGCCCGGCCTCCGACCGGCGTTCCAGCGCGCCGCCACCCCAGGGAGCGCTCCTCCAGGCGTCCCCCACTACAGTGGTGCCACCCGGTCTCACACGGTCCCTCCGACTAGCACGTGGGCCCCACAGTCACGAGTTCGTGTGCCGCTGAAGCTACGCGAGAAGCCGCTCGTCAACCCAAAATCGGTCCTCCAGGGGCCACTTGTGTAGCCCTTTACCTCCCTGCGTGGAGTGGGCAGAAATATTCACTTCTGTAATTATTGTGTATTAACTGTTCGGGAGTACGAGTTCGGCCGGGTCCGTCTTCCCCACGCCGAGAGCGTGGAGGTATCGTATTCGCTCCTACACTTGGCATTTGCTTTATTTCATGTATATTTGTTTATGCCGCTGCTAGAGAGCATGTTTTAGGTCCGTTAGCTAGCTATATTATCATTCACCGCTGCTGCGAGAGAGAGTGTGACCATCCCGTGACCCGATCCGGGCACGAGAGGAGCCGACCACCCTAGCTCATTGCCGGTTTCTCAACCGCGCACGTCCGACGCTTCCCTCGCTAAGGGGCTATCGCGAGCTCGTCTAGAGTCTTAGGTTCACATTCCTAATTCGAGTTGAGTCCTTGGTCCGTGCCGCATCAATTTGGTATCAGAGCGAGTTGAGTCTAGGGTGTCAAAAATCCAAAAAAAATAGTGTCATTTACGTCTTATCATCGTCTAAGTCGGTCTAGGTTGCATTTCATCCCAATAACCCGGTATATAAAAAGGTGTTGTTCGAACGTTAGGTTACGCCTATCGGGAAGGCCACACACTTGCGCGAGTGATCTTCGGATCGATTAACTCCGCCCCGTACTGAGTCTTGGTGTCTTGTCCTTAGTGTGCATGCATCCCAACCTTGCATAGTCGGTCTAGTGTCATGTCCAAATGGCCTTGCATATCCATTCCTAGGGATCCATTCCCACATTTTGGCAACTATGGCCAACCCATGCCGACCCGTCCAAGGTGATAGGTCCATGTCCGAGTACATTCGGGACTATCATAAGTATTGGTTGGAATATGGCTTGGGAGAAGAGAGCACCACGGCCGCATTTCAGTTCCGGTGAGGTTTGCGCCTTCACTTCCAGTTGGAATGTCTCTTCCGTGACTCGATCTCTCTGGCGCGGTCTTATCAGGTCTCTCTAGAGGTCGAGCCATTAGACTATCGGTATAATGCTGCCCTATGGCAAGCCGATGCCGCCCTTCGGCCAGCATCTACCTCTCAGCTGAGTCCCGAGCTAGTCGGACCCCCACTCGGACCACCGCCACAGTCGGGAAATCCTCCATCATCCACGAGAGCTCCCATGCTACCACCCTCTACTTCCGAACTCTATTCGGAACCATCTCATTTGGAGCCACCTCAGCCCGAGCCACCCGTGTTTCTAACGGGTACGCTATACATAGCTGAGCCACTTCTTAGTTGGATCAAGGATGGCTTGGTCCCACCTTCTTACCCATCCATGGACCCCACCCTACCATTGGTGTCCGTCAACTCTTACCATACGACATTCCGGCCTAGTCACCATGTTGATACATTGGGTGACCTTATTCTTGGTTTAAGTTGGCAATGGAAGTTGACACACTTATTGGCCCGAGGCTTCGACCAGCCCACTAGTCGTAGCTTCACCCATCCGGCCATAGGGTCCATTACCTCCGTATGCGCCATGGGTTGTGTCACCACGGAGATTCTCTTGTTCCTTCTCTTACCGGCCGAGCCTACCTTTGCTCCATTTATCCCGAGGGAGGAACCATATCTTCTATACACGGTCCCATTTACCACGAGGGATGGAGGTGATCATCACCTTCATGAATTTCGAACATGGGACTATGTAACGGAGGAACCGAGGGGTCACACATTCTTTGACCCATTCGACCCCTTCTCTAGTGGGCCTCGTGATCCATCACTTCCTTCATACCTTGTCGGGGAAGTCCACTTTCACACCCCTTTCCCACAGGCCGGGCCATCTATACCCACCAAGCCCAATCTCGATACACCCACACCTGGCTCATCCACACCCGGTTCTCCTAGCCCTCTCAAGTCCCCTAAATCCAAAGGGCCATTCATGCATGACTGGGTCATACTTGGGCGTCTAGGTGTTCCCCATGCCACCAACCATCGAGTAAATCTAGTGTATGCATGGCACATATTCGGGTGTCCTGGTCCGCCGTCACACACGTACGGGTCGGACTAACAATAGGTTTGTCTAGGGTCATGCATGAGTCAGTCTATTTCTTTGTGTGGTTTGTTGTGTTTTGAGTGGTTTATTTGCATGGCTTGTGGTTTGTTAGGAGTCTGCATGTGTCTTGTGAAAGCTCATTGTCGGTCTCTTATGAGTAAGAGGCGAGTGGACTCGCTCGATGAGTATGGGATTGGTTCTATATCTATACTCGGATCTAGTCACTTACAGGGACTCAGCGGTGGTTCCTAGTGAGTCTTCGAGCCGCCTCCTTCCCCTTGAGAGTGACCCCACCCCGGAGTGTTCCACTACTAGCCTCTTCCCATAGCAGCATGTGCATATCGAGTATATATGGAATGAGCAGGTGATGGTCCCTTGAGGTGGAGCATACCCGCGTTACTTGACACGGTGACGGATCCACCGGAGTACTCGAGTAGCCGCACCTCTTACTCGACGGGGTCGAGTTCCTCCCACCCGGGGAGAGTTGATGGGAATCGACGCTGAGCATGTACGTTTTATTTTACATTTATGTCCTTTATTTTATTTTTATATCCATGGGAAAGTATATGCGCAATTGTAAGGCTTTGTAAGCCAATACGTCATTCCCTTGGATTATGTGAATTTTTGTGCAAATGTGCAGTAGGTCCAGCTAGGGGGCCCTCAGCCCTTTCCCATTGGTCCATGTCATCCTTGTGGGGCTGGTCAACCCTCCTAGGTGGCATCTAGAAGCCTTGACTAGTCAATTGTCCACATGGGAGACAATGGGACCAAAAAGTCCAACTTAGAGGCCATGGTCAAGGGGGCGCCCAAACCCACTAGGATTAGTTTAATTTTATTTTTTTTGACCACTTTAGGAACTCCCTAATATGTCCTTCCAAACCCCAGATCTATGGGCATTTAGTGTCTTTTTACATTTATTATATATAGCTTGTAATTTCCATTTGTTTGAATTAATGAGAAGAAAAAAATTGAATTGCCAAGAGCTCCCTTGTGAGAATTTCGACCCCCCCTCTCTCCCTCTGGTTTTCATCTTCCCCAACCCCATTTCTAGAGTGGTATCCCTTCTATCATCTCCTCTTCACCTCCGGTAATCGTCTCTGCCGCCGCCGCCGCTATTCGTGTCGCCATCGAGCCGCCGCGAAGCTATCGTCGGAGTTCTGTCCATTCAGGAAAGTAGCTGCTTCCACAAATTTCTGCTATCAACCACAACATCTTCTTGAGCTGGGATTTTGAGGGCGTCTTCCAGAGGTCCCCTCCAGCTCTCACAAAAATTGGTTTGGTCTCCAGATCCCGAAATCTATTTTTCAATTTTCGTTCCCCATTTCATTCCAGATCTGGCTGCTTTCAGTCCAGATCCACTTCCACCCTGAGTTTCTGGTCTTCGAACATCTTATTGATTTTTTCAAGAGCTCCTAAATTTATTGGGAGTTCTGTCCACCTTCCTCTATACCTCCAATTTTTCGTGGAATTTTGAAAGCTCATTTCATATTTTTAGAAATTCCCTTTCCGATCTATCTACAATTCTGTCAGTCTGTTTCTAGATCCGACCACCAGTCAGTGAAAATTTCATAGAAAAATCGTATTCTCCACCAATCCCTCCGAAAAAAATATTTCTATTTTTCTATCTTTCCCCTCCACAACTTTGATGAAGAGCTCAGGAGCTGAATCGGACGTCTACCTCACGGTCAAAGGCAACTCTCAGGAAAACTCCCTGCTATTCTTAGAGTTCGGGTACTGTACAATAGCATGTTCAAAAATAGTTAAGGCCCCGATCTGTGAAAATCCAGCTTCTCTCTCCAGTCCTATCTTGAAGGATTTCGAGAGAGCTTTCCAACGGTACCTCCTGATCATCGATCCGACATCGAGATTGGTCGCAGAGAGCGATCTCGCCGGGTCGCGCGTCTGAAAACAGCAAGCGCAGGTCCGTGGCCGGTTATTCCGGTAGGGGTCGATCGGAGCCGCCCGGCCTCTGACAGGCGTTCCAGTGCACCGCCACCCCAGGGAGCGCTCTTCCAGGTGTCCCCCACTACACTGGTGCCACCCGGTCCCACACGGTCCCTCCGGACAGCACGTGGGCCCCACAGTCACGAGTTCGTGTGCCGCTGAAGCTACGCGAGAAGCCGCCCGTCAACCCGAAATCGGTCCTCCCGGGGCCACTTGTGTAGCCCTTTACCTCCCTGCGTGGAGTGGGTAGAAATATTCACTTCTGTAATTATTGTGTATTAACTGTTCGGGAGTACGAGTTCGGCCGGGTCCGTCTTCCCCACGCCGAGAGCGTGGAGGTATCGTATTCGCTCCTACACTTGGCATTTGCTTTATTTCATATATATTTGTTTATGCCGCTGCTAGAGAGCATGTTTTAGGGACCGTCCCATGACCCGATCCGGGCACGAGAGAGAGCCGACCACCCTAGCTCATTGCCGGTTTCTCAACTGCGCACGTCCGACGCTTCCCTCGCTAAGGGGCTATCGTGAGCTCGTCTAGAGTCTTAGGTTCGCATTCCTAATTCGAGTCGAGTCCGTGGTCCGTCCCGCATCACACCTCCCAGCATGCCACTAGGTCGGGAAGGAAGTGGGGACGCCCTCCTCAGGCCAACCATAACATCCTGCTCAGGGGAGAACAACCATATCATATCCCTGAACCTAGGGTCCAAGGCATGGAGATCCCCCCTCCCTCGGGTCTCTACCCCGGAGAGCCGGTCGGCTCGAATATCCCTTCATTTATTGAGTTTTTCACGACTCAAGGGGGAAGGCAGTCATGCCCCCGCGAGTCTCAGCAGATCAAAGAAGCAAGTAGCCTCTCGGCCCCGCTGGTAGTAATTCCTTCTCGGTCAAGGGAAGAACCTGACAACATCCCGAACCTTGCCGAGTTCATGTAAGAGAAGGAAGTGACCCAACAGGCTCCGCAAGCTCAAGCGATACCTGACCCGGTGGAGGAAACACCCGCTGAGCCGGCTCCCCAGGCCCAGACTGGGGGCAGGCGCAGTAGAGCCGAAAAGATGAAGTTGCTCGAGGTCCGAGCTAGCAATAGAATAGTCAAGCACCTGAAGAAGATCCCAGCTAGGTTCACCGTCTGGGAGATCCTGTCACTAGATGAAGAGACACGGCGGGCCGTCATTGCAGCGCTCCAGATACCAGCATATGTGGAAGCCTGCCTTGCAGAAATGTCACCCGAGGTAGCTGTGGCTTTTACAGAAGAAGATATGCTCCTACCTACCTGCAGTCACAACATGACACTCTACATAAGGGGGCAGCTGAATGGGCATCCCATCAACAGAGTATTGATTGACCCCGGGGCGGCAGTGAACATACTCCCCTACCGAATATACCAAAAACATTACTTTGATGTACACTTGATCGAGGTCAAGAATGTTAAGATCGCTGGCTTCAATCAGAAGTGCGAGGTCCCCATGGGGATTGCAGAGTTTAACCTCTCTCTCGGTGATTTCACAACTAAGGTCCAGTTTCATGCGAAGAACTCCAGCACCTCCTACAAAGCATTACTCGGCCGGCCTTGGCTACACCAAAACAGGGTAGTGCCGTCTACACTGCATCAATGCATCAAGTACCCCGGCGATGGGAAGGAGGAGAGGATCTTTGCTGACCTCCACTCTTTTGAGGTGTTCGAATGCCATCTCTCAGACGCCAATTTGTATCTGGAGAAGCCGAAGCAAGCTCCCCAAGTCACCCTGGACAAGGGAAAGAAGAAGGCGGAGCCCGACAGCTGGTTCCCTCCACCTCCGCCGGGCTATGTGGCTCCCCGTCAAGTGTCATTTATTTCTGGGGCAGAAGGAGTATTCAAAGCCACTCCCCTTCCCATCTACCCTGCACCGGGGATGCCACACCTCGAAGACTTGCTGGAAACATCATGGTCCCGCTCGGGATCATCAAGCCTCTCATAGAAGCTGACTGCCAAGTGGTTGAACCATTGAAGACCTTTGAGGTGCCTAAACCCGGAGGACGGTCTACTATTTTCTATGTGGCTGATGAGCACTCGGTCAGAGGGGATGATGATTGTAAACTCCCCGACGAACTGCATGACCCACTCGTCCTGATCACGGGACTGCCTGATATAACCGGCCGTGTAGCCAGAATGACCAGAAAACAAGGGATCTCCTTCTGCCAGCTCTCCAGTCGGAAGGACATGTTCAAAAAGATGTGGAACCCACCAAACCTGGACCAGAGATTGCTGCAAATCACCCGGCATTCAGGATTAGGTTTTTCACTAGAAGACTCCTACGAGGCCGACGTGATATCAGTCTTGGCTTCGGGTGGTGATAGCCTCACAGGCGCCGCAGCTCCACAAGAGGTTGAAGGTCGCCAGCACTTTAGGCCTTCGGCTAATGAAGAGCAGGATGAAGAGGTATTCCCATGGAATCCGCCTCCCTGCAGGAGCAAGGGGAAGGCCCCGTCCTCCTCTGAAGGACCAACCCCGAATGACTGCAGTAGTAGTGCGCCATTTCCCTCGTCTGATACTGACGCAAAGGATGGGGAAGCAGGCCGGACCCCGAGCCTCCCTCGGTGCGACTCTGCCCTATTTGCCCTATGCTATCAACAACAGCGAGAAATTGAAATGCTGAAGGCTCGCTTGGCCGAAGTGACTACACTTGTGTCCGACCTCATCAGGGGCATCCTCCGCCAACAGAGCATCGGCACGCACCAATCCCTGAGCACCGTCTCGAACGCCCCCGTGCACCTGAAGAGGGAGGCTGAGGATGTGGCTGCTTCCCCGGCCAGACGATCGGCCGAGCGAAACCCTACACTGCGGGAGAGGATGCAGAGACCCTACTCTTTCCCGAGGAATAAAACTCGAGGAATTTTTGAGTGGGCTTGCTATTATGGCAAGGTCTCCCTCCCCTGATCCAAGAGGCCGCAAGATGCTCGCAAAAGCGGTGACCCCTTATTATGCTCTTATCACCAAATACTAGGCCACTCTATCGAAGACTTCTACGTCTTCAAGGATGTTGCTCAAGACCTGATTGAGAGAGATGAGCTCAGAATGGGAGATTATGTGGTGGCTCCGCCACGCCCCCATGTGGTAGGCAGCCACGAAAGAAGTGTTTACATGGTGTCAGTTCGGCACCAGACTTTTGAAGATATAGTTGAGAACGAACTACCCTGGCCGACGGCAGTGGAATAGTTCCCAGTGTGGCAATCAATCACCTCGGCCCCTGCAAGAGCCGTCTATGATAGTTACCAAGAAGACCCCGGAGAAACCCTTT
The DNA here is from genome assembly GCA_022559845.1 of Amorphophallus konjac. Taxonomy (NCBI): domain Eukaryota; kingdom Viridiplantae; phylum Streptophyta; class Magnoliopsida; order Alismatales; family Araceae; genus Amorphophallus; species Amorphophallus konjac. The sequence continues at coordinate 242,030,784 of CM040128.1, forward strand.
ATTTCGCCGCACAAGAATACCACTCGAAGCCTCGGCCCGCGAGCCCAGGGGCCAGGAATACCAGCAAAGCCTCATTGCCCGGGGAGGCTGAGCAGGGTGACACCTATGGTGTCCTTGAAGTAGAAGATGGTGAAGATCAGGACTTCGTCGACATGTTGCCAGCACCGCCAAAAATTGAAGATGGCGGCCAGGCCACGGTAGATGAACTTATTGAGATTAACTTGGGCACAAAGGGCGACCCCAGGCCGACCTTTCTAAGTGCCCTTCTTCCTCCACAGGAGAGGGACCAATATATTAAGTTGTTGCAAGAATTCTGGGACTGTTTTGCCTGGAACTACAAGGAGATGCCCAACCTAAGTCCCGTTGTGACCCAACATATTCTGGCCATCGATCCCAAGGTGGAACCGGTGAAGCAGTCTCCCCGACGCATGAGGCCGGAATTGATAAACCAAACTTGCAAAGAAGTCGACAAGCTCATAGACATCGATTTTGTAGCTGAAAACCAGTATACCACCTGGCTGGCCAACATTGTGCCGGTGAAGAAGAAGAATGGACAGATCAGAATTTGCGTGGACTTCCGCGACCTGAATAAAGCCTGCCCGAAAGATGATTTCCCGGTGCCCATCACTGAAGTCATGATTGATGCAACTACTGGCCACGAGGCCTTGTCCTTCATGGACGGATCGTCAGTCTATAACCAAATCTGGATAGCTGAGCACGACCGAATTCATACGGCCTTCCAGTCACCCAAAGGGATATTCCACTACAAAAGAATGTCCTTCGGCCTCAAGAACACCGGCGCTACTTACCAGTGGGCGATGACCAAAATATTCGACAAGCTGCTATACAACAAAGTCGAATGCTACATTGACGATTTGGTCGTCAAGTCGAAGAAAAGAGAAGGTCACCTGAAAGACCTCAGAGTCATCTTTGAAAGACTCCGGCAGTATGAGCTGAAAATGAACCCGATGAAGTGTGCCTTCGGCGTCTCCAGTGGGAAGTTCCTCGGCTTCGTCGTCTGATATAGAGGGATCGAGGTTGACCATTTTAAAATAAGAGCCATTCAGAGCTACCTCATCCGAAAGATCTAGGAGAGTTGAGATCCCTGCAAGGCCGGCTGGCTTACATCCGAAGATTTATCTCCAGTTTGTCAGGGCGCTGTCAGCCATTTCACAGATTAATGATGAAAAATGCACCTTTTGACTGGGACCAGGAATGCCAGAAGGCCTTCGATCAGCTGAAGGATTACTTGAAGACCCCGCCCGTGCTGGGGGCACCTGTCAAGGGAAGGCCGCTCATTCTATACATAGCCGCCACCGAATGGTCACTAGGGGCAATGCTCGCCCAGAACAATGATGAGGGGAAGGAGCAGGCTCTCTACTATCTTAGCCGAAGGCTAGTGGGGGCAGAAGTAAAATACACCTCAATTGAGAAGGTCTGTCTCGCCTTGGTCTTCGCAGTCAAGAAGTTGAGGCATTACATGCTCTCCCATGAAGTGAGCCTGATCTCCAAGGCCGACCCAGTTAAACACATTCTCTCCCAGCCAGTCCTGAAGGGACGTCTCGACAAATGGGCCGTGCTGCTAATGGAATTTGGCATCACCTACGTGCCGCAGAAGGCCGTTAAGGGTCAAGCCGTGGCCGAATTCTTTGCAGCACATCCTGTGCCTAAAGATTCCCCATTGGCTACAGAGTTACCTGAAGATGAAACACTGGAGGCGGACCAAGTCCAACAGATCGCTTGGCAGCTGCACTTTGATGGAGCTTCAAGAACAGAAACAACCCCGTCCGGACATACAAAAGTACGGGCTGGGGCCGACATCATCCTTAAATCCCCAGAAGGAGAAGTATTACATACATCTTGTTCTATCAATAAACCCTGCACAAATAATGGGGCAGAATATGAGGCTCTGATCATCGGTCTCCAAGTCACTTTGCAGATGGAGATTAAAATGCTGCAAGTATTTGGTGATTCGTTACTAGTCGTCAAGCAAGTCCAGGGGCAGTTTGATGTCCGAAAACCTGAGCTACTATCTTACCATGCTAAAGCAAGGCGGCTCGTGAAGCAATTCTACCTCATTAAGATAGGCCATGTTGTCAGGGGAGAAAATGCACAAGCCGATGCACTGGCAAAATTGGCAAGCTCACTAGTGGTCTCGCCTGATGGATCTCTCAGCATCCGGGTGGTGAATCAGCGCCAGGTGCCTAGCATGATAGAAGAGCCAGAAGAAGAAGAACTGGAGGTCACTGCAGCGGAAGTCGTCAGCCTACCTGAATGGAGGGACCCTCTTATGCGATGGTTTAAACACCAGCAACTGCCCAAGCCGAGAGAAGAGAAGATCAAGCTGATCAGAACAAAGGACTCTTATGAGGTTCGGAACGGGTTCCTATTCTGAATTATGGTAGATGCCAAACGGAAAGTGCTCCTGCGATGCCTATCCACTGAAGAAGCTTGGAGAGTCATGAAAGAGGTCCACGCCGGGACAGCAGGCGCACACCAGGCGGGACCGAAGATAAAAATTGAAATAAAGAAGCTTGACTACTACTGGCCGACAATGTTTGATGATTGCTATAGGTACGCCAAGTCTTGTCAGAAATGCCAGGAGCATGCCACGGTGCCCAGGAGGCCACCCGTGCTGCTGCATCCGACACTACCCAGCTGGCCTTTCGCCCAATGGGGAACAGACATCGTGGGCCCACTACCCACATCATCCGCCGGGTGCAAGTACATTTTGGCGGCAACTAACTACTTCTCCCGTTGGGCGGAAGACGTTGCTTTGAAAGAAGTGACTGGGGAGTGTAGATTATGAAAAATCCACTTAATGAAAAAGAAGAATAATAATATAGAAAATATAAGAGGGTGAATGGGAGCATGCGTAGGATGCTAAGGGTGAATGTGATCGCCAGAGGGGTTACCTCAAAGAAGAAGATGATCGCATGTACCTTGTGTTTAGCGGGGGGATTGTGAATCCTTTCTTCCTCCTTCTACCGGCCGTCCGACGAAGGGGGTTTGTAGCTTTGATTACCTTGCAAGAACACACACAAACCAAGTAAAAGAATGGATTAGCAAAGTGTGTAATATCAACATTCTAAGAATATGAAATCAATCAAATTGAGCATGAACACACCTTGTGTGTTTTGATTTTAAAACCCCTAAGAGGAGCAACAAGGTTTAAAAAATATGAATGAATATGCTAATGCAACAAGATAGATGTGATGTTGGATCTAGCAAAATACTAAAGGAAGGGATGTGTGATGATGATATGTTAATGACAAAAGCAATTAAACAAGCTAAAAAGGATGGTTCCTTTCTGCTGTGCGTGCAGTAGTGAAGGGAAGAAAGGAGTCTTCAATATGCAAGAGAGGTAGCAGCAGACGGTGGAGAATTAGCCATGGAAGCAGCAGGATCCGCCTGGAAGAAGAGAAAACAACAACCTGCAATCAAATAAAACACTCTCCTCTCTGTCAGCTCTCTCCCTTCTTCTTCTTCTCATCCTCGCGCGAAGAGACCCAGGAGGTGTATTTATAGGGCCAAGAGTCCTTGCTAAACAAGGATTAAAACAAGGTAATAATCCTCCATCAAGAAACACTCTTCCCAGTCGAACAGGAGGCTCAAAACGGGGAAGGAATCATTAAGGGAAAGAAGGAGACAAAAGGGAGACGGAATTGAAAATGACGACCCCTTGAAGGGCGTCAATTAAAAATGACGACACAACCAAAGGCGTTAATTCAAATAACGACTTCCATAACGTCGTCAATTCTTGGATTTAATTATAGAAACAATTAACTTTCCTTATTTAAAATGATGAACTGACGTCGGTCAGACAGACGTCAAATAATAAACGCCTTCAAGAGAGACGTCAATTCCTCAATTTTCATTTTATTTACGATTCAAAATTTCAGTAAATCCAGAAAATGACGCCCGTATTGATAGTCGTCCATTTTGAAAGAGGCGCCTTAGCCAGGCCGTCAATTCAAAAGACGCCCCTACTTAAGGCGTCAATTCCAAAAAAAGGCAAGAAATCATAATTAATTCATGAAAAATAGAAAAACTTCATATTAAGCCAATATTGAAGTCCGCTTTGGGGCGTCATATGGTGACATGAGATTTACTCAACATAACATCAATTTTGGCGTGTCTACAGCTGCCCCGCCTTGGCGTCTGCTTTGCAAGGGAGTGAGATGGAATGAAGCGAAAGTGAAACAAGTGGAATGAGGTGGAACGTACTGATAAGTAGATGCTAAGGTGTGATGTGACACGCTTCCGACACTAAGCATTTGGAAATCTTTCCAAGATTCAGAATAAAACAACTCCGGATGATTCCAAGAAAGCATCGATTAACAGGATAAAGGAGACTAAACTAGATAAACAAAATGTGCGCGAGGGCACGACAGGGAGGCACCATTGGAGAGTGGTTACCAGCCAATGTGGACGTGCTACAACCAAGGTGGATTTGCAGAAAAGTAAAGTGAGTTGAGATAAAGATCCAGCAAAGGGATGATTGTCAAGAGACCAGCCTGAGCGGTTTCAAGGAGAATAAAGTACTTGATTTGGAATGGAATATCTCATGTCAACCCAATTAAGAGTGAGCGACCTTCATTATTGGTGTAATATGAAGATTTTCATCATTAAGCTCAAAGTCCTACATGATGCATGCTGGGCTAAAAGAAAAATTAAAACAAACTAAAATAAAAGATAACCAAGGATAATATTGTTAAACCATCTAGATCTGGTCAAGAATCCAGATCTCTGAGCGGATACTAAGCCGAAGCCCGTTTGTCCACGCATCAACTCAAAAAGTGGAACCATCGTCCCAAACCTTGAATGACTCAACGACCTATCCGTGTGATCAAGATTCTCTTGTAATTATCACTGTTTTTGATGAAGGGGAACTCCAATTCCAAGTTCATCAGAACCACAAGGTCCTTGATATGTTATAATAGCGTAGATACTTTATAGTAACAATGCATACAGGAATGAATACATGTAGATGGTGATAACATGAGCATGTGGGAAATGAGGTGCAGTCACCGTGGGGCTTGGATGCTGAGGCCCAGTTGATGGGACCAAGAGCTTCTTAACCTGCACTCAAAATTTCATTAGCCATGATATAAAGATGCATAAAGCATACTCATCAACATTGATTTGAATTTTAGAATTTTTTTTGGATTTATTTGGAATTTTTTTAGCGAATATTTTTTATTGGAGTTTTGAGAATGTTGGAATTTTTATGAGAATTTTTATTTGAATTTTTATTGAAAATTTGAGAGTTTATTAAATTTTTATTGAAAATTTATTGGATTTTTATTGAAATTTTGAGAATTTATTGGATTTTATTGGAATTTTGAGAATTTATTGGATTTTTATTGGAATTTTGAGAATTTATGAATGTTATTGGAATTTTGAGAATTTATGAATTTTTATTGAAAATTTGAGAATTTATGAATTTTTATTGGAATTTTGAGAATTTATGAATTTTTATTAGAAATTTGAGATTTTTTTTTGAATTTATTGAATTTTTTTGAATTTTTTGATTTTTATTGGAATTTTGAGAATTTATTGGATTTATGCAACGTACAGACTTTTGGAATGTATAGACTTGGTGAAGAGCGAATGTGTAGACTTAACATTGTATAGACTTATGGAATGGAGTGTATAGACTTTAGAAATGGAGTGTATAGACTTGGGGAAGGATGGAACGTATAGACTTGGTGAATGGAATGTATGGATTTGGGAAGGGAATGCTTAGAGTGTATAGACTTGGTGAAGGATGGAACGTATAGATTTGGTGAAGGGAATGTGGATGTATAGACTTAGGTGGGATGTATAGACTTCAGAATTGAGTGTATAGATTTGGTGAAGGATGGAACGTATAGACTTGGTGAAGAGAATGTATGGACTTAGTGAAGAGAATAGGGATGTATAGACTTAGTGAAGAGAATAGGGATGTATAGACTTCAAAAAATGCAAAGACTTTGACAATGTACAGACTTATGCAATGGACGTATGGACTTATGAAATGTATGGACTTTGGAATGCAATGTACAGACTTGTGAAGAGAATGCTTAGAGTGTATAGACTTTAGAATGTGTAGACTTATGAAATGTATAGACTTAGGGATGGGATGTATAGACTCTGGAACGTACAGACTTAGCAATGTATGGACTTAGGGACTTTGCACCCACGATGCTCAGACTTGCACAACCCGCACTTCAAAGCTCAAAAGATCATTAGCTCAAAATATGATCATAAGTGCTTGATAAAAACAATTTAATCATGACAGCACTTAAGTTCATGAAATAACCAAAGCAATTTAAACGCACAAGCTCAGAAAATGATGACCCTTCTGGTCGGCGTCAAAACAAGAAATGACAACGTGCACTGAGGCGTTAATTGCACTAAAGGTTTAACTTGGAATTGGAATGCAAATGACGCCCTCCATGGAGGCACGGGATAAATGACGACCCTGAAGATGTCGTCAATTGAACAAATGACGCCACAAAGCACGTCGTTAATTAGCTGTTTTCGCTTCCTGCTCAGAGTTAAACTTCCAGCAATCCGTTTTATTCAAACACAAACCATGCTACCCGTTAACATTCAAAACACTATAAATAGGGCAACTGCTGGTGTTTCCAAGCATCATAAGCATCGAAGCTATAGTATCAAAGCCTTACAGAGGAACTAACAGAAGAAAAACAGAGCAGTGAAGAGCAGATAGAATTCAGATAGAACAAGCAACACTGTCAAAAAAATGAACCAACTGATGCAGCAAAGGCTTTTCAAGAAGCCAAGGATGAGTTTCCCAAGGATTTGTGAAGTGTCAGGCCATATCAGTGGAAAAATCATCAACAGCCAAGTAAGTGTTTTTTTATTATTAAAACTTTATTTTGTTCTGTCTTTCTTTCTTTTCAAAATTTCTGATGTTATCCTTTTTTCCTTCCTTCCTTTTTTATGTTTCATGTTTTCAGGATTACCCCATTATTCCTGGTCCAAGAAGATTTCTGAAAATCAAATGGCTTCCTTTATTACTTTCAAAACTTTCATTAGATATGAAATCCTTCCTCTCTAGATAGAACCTTCTTGGCCTCATCACCCATGCCACTCATTACAATGACATTCACCTAGATTGGGCTTCAATTGGAGCTCTTATAGAATTATGGCACCCTCATACTCACACATTCCTCTTCCCAACTTTTGAAGCTACCATACTCCTAGAAGAAGTGGAGATGCTCTTGGGTTTGAAAAGGATGAAGCAAGGAGAGGAATCAAGGATGACTCATATGACTAAGCCCATACAAGATCATGACATGCTCATGAGTCTCGTCCAAAGTCCAAATTTGGTGAATCAAATGAAGGCCAATAAGGGAATTAACCTTTTGAAGTTGGCTTCATGGGTATACAAAAACATGGACAAGGTTCAAGAAGATGAAGATCTTTTGGAGAGAGTGATGAAAGGGTTTGTCATATGTGTAGCGGGAGCTATATTATTCCCTTCATTGGAAGACCATTTAGAGGAGCAACACCTAAGTGCTATAGCTAGCATGTGGGAGGGGAAAAGAATAGGTGGGGCAATATTAGCCAACCTATACAACGGGCTCACTTCGGCTTCACTAGGGCGGCCACTATTTGGGTCAATGCTTCTTCTAGCTTATTGGATAGATTTCCACTTTAAATTTGATCCATGTCAAGCAAACCAAACGGCCTCCAAAATCTTCTCCAAGAGCCCACTTCGGTATATGACAGACTCATTGGGCCTATGTGAAAGGGTGGCCAATAGAGTTCCCAAGCTCAAGAAGAGGAATGAATGGAGGGATTACTTCAAATCAATGCCAAAGAGCAATTTTACATGTACACCGGGTTTTCTCAAAATCCAAGAACTTCGCTCAAGGTTATCTTCCGGCATCGAGCTCCGTTTAATTGGTGGGACCGACTTCTTCCTTTACAACGCACACCGGTGCCTCCCACAACTCGGGCTTCCTCGACATCTCTTCGAAGAACCTTCTCACCTTCCTCTAATCAAGAGAAGAGAACTATGCTCAAACGGAGATCATGAAGAAATCAAGACCATAATGGCTCAATGGAAGGTGGCACTTCTTCACAGATCCAAGACTCATGTTGAAGAAGAAGAAGATAAATGTAAAGCATATGTACTGGCTCTCAAGAAGATAAGGCCCACAGTGGCTTAGAGAGTGTAATCATGATTTCTTTTAGTGAAATGAAATTCTGTTCTTAAGTGAGCCAAAACAATGAGAAAAATGATCATCTCTTCCAATTTATGCAATTCTGTCTGATAAAGATGAGTTTCGGGCTCTCTGGTCTTAATAGCGCCTCCATAAACGACGTCAATTTATGAAACCACGCCTCAGCTAATGTCGTCCATTACATTTCAAGATCGTAATTGACACCTAGGTTACTGGCGTTTCTTAACTCACGTCCTTAGATAAGGCGTTAATCAATTCAAATTTTCAAATTATCTTCAAAATAATTCTTTAATTTCTCAGAAAACAACGCCTTTACTCACGTCGCGTGTTCAAAAATGGACGCCCGTTCTGGTCGTCGTCAAATTAAAAGGGGCAATAATAACGCCCACTCACATCAATCAGTTCCCATTAATGCACCTGACGATAATTACATATTCCCATGCAAATAACAAATGACGCCCAACCTCAGGGCGTCAAATCTAAAAGCCACGCCTTTCCTCAAACCGTCAATTTAACAAGACACGACTTCCGCTCGGGCGTCAATTATTCTCGACCGTTAAACCCTATTTCCCCCCTTTCTTCTTCTTCCTTCGTTCATTCCCATTTCTTCTTCTGCAAACCCTAACCGAAACCCCGTTTCTCTCTCTCCCATTCCTACTCTCTCTACTCTCTCTCCCTGCTCAATCTTATGGCTGGCGGCGCTTATAAGCGGCTGAGGGTGTCTGCCCCGGCCATGGTGGACCTGGAAGAAGAGCCTTCCGTGGAGGAGCTCCCTCCTGCGGCGGCTGAAGAAACACCGGCGGTGGCGGCCGACGATGAAGGCGACGATGGAAATGAAGAACAGGAAGACGACGGCGATGAAGACAATGAAGAAGACGAAGAGGGGGACGAAGAAGAAGGAGGAGAAGATGAAGAAGACGGTGGAGAAGGGGAAGAAGAGGGAGAAGAAGATGGAGAACCGCCGGAGGCGGCGGCGGTGATCCCTCGGCCTGGGCAGCTCCGGCGGCCACGCCAACCCCGGCAGCCCCTTCGTGGAGGGCTGATTGGGCCTAAACGATAAAAGGTAAGCCCCCACACCCATTTTCCATTATTTTTTTATTTTTATTTCCATTTTCTTCCATTTCCATAGCTCTCGGGAGAGGGCAAACCAGAGACGCAGAAAAATGACGCCCCCAGGGGTGTCGTTAATTTAAATAACGTCCCACAGTGGGTCGTTAATTACATCTTTTTCATTTTCCGAAAATAATTAATCGCATGAAAGAAACGCCCTGCAGCATGTCGTTATTTTAATTTTATCATGTTTAGCTCCATCATGCTATTATTTCCCTGTTATTTTATTGCATTTGTTCCTGTCATTTTAATTTCGCACATTATCAACCCTAAAACCCCAGGAAAACCACGCCCCCCATCGGGACGTCAATTAGATAGGTAACGACCCAAGTATGGTCGTTAGTTAAACATTTTCCAGAAATGCAATTTAGGATAGAAAAATACTTTGTGAACCGCGCCCCCCACCGGGGCGTTACTTAATCAACTGACGACCCATGGTTGGGCGTCAATTCAAAATTTCTCAGATTTTTAGAATATTACCTTCAAAACAACGTCCCCAACAGGGGCGTTAATTAGATAAACAACGACCCTGGATAGGTCGTCAATTAAAAACACATCAAAAGATAACGCCTCTAATAGGGGCGTCAATTAATTAATTAACACCAAAGGAACTTGACGAACATCCACATGAAAATTTTAAGTGAAAATTTTATATGTTGTATGCAGGGATTGATGAGGACGCGGATCTCTTGGGTCCAGGTCCGAGCAGCTTACTACGGTCTCCCCGAGTTCCAGAGAGCTAGGATAGATGCCATGGGGTTTGGGGCTTTCCTTAGCATTGAGCCAGTCGGACCCGACCTACCTTTGATCCAGGTTTTGAGAGAGAGATGGGATAGGTCTAGCCGGGCATTTCTGATGCCGTGGGGTCACATGGTCCCTAGATTAGAGGATGTGGCCAGGATTACCGGGCTGAGGGTAGATGGTGAGGCGGTGAGCGGGATCACCCTACCTGATTATAGCGAGCTTACCCAGAGACTGCTAGGGCTAGAGACCGTCTACGAGACACCTAGCGAGTGTAGGACCATCTTCCGCACTGACCTTACCATAGCTATGGGATTGGGGGACTCTAGGCAGAGATCCAGGGAGTCTTTAGAGCAGTTTTCGCGGAGATTGATAGATGGGGCTAGTGCTGCCTACTACCAGGACCCAGCCGACAGGGAGAGAGCAGACAGAGACTTGAGGAGATTTCTATTTTTGATGCTCGGGAGGCTGCTGCTCGGCACGAAGGGTGATGTCATCAACTGCCGCTTCCTGGGGATACTTGAGGACTTGGAGGGTGTTGGCAGATACGCCTGAGAGCAGCGCTGTTGGCGCACTTGATAGCCGACCTGTCCACGGGGACAGGTCGAGAGACGACCGTTAGTGGCTTTTCACCTTTTCTTCAGGTATGCATTTTCTTTTTTTTGTTTTCTTGTTAGAATGCACATGCATATGAATGCTTTGCTAATGTGATGCATGAATGCAGATTTGGAGCCACTTGTACATGTCGATGGGGCGTGTCGACCAGCGACCTGGAGATGAGGGGTCTTTCCCCTTAGCACGGCGCTGGCTACCGGTGGTGATCGGAGCCCCACTCGCCTACGAGTTGCGAGTGTTACGACGGGAGTTCCGAGACTTCCCCGCCTCACTGGTATGTATGTTTGATGCAATTTTTTATGTTTTATTATAGAATGTGATATGATGGATGATTGATATGTGTGCTTGTGAATGCAGGTGAGGTGGAGGCCCTATGAGGGTATGACCGATGAGGGCCAGCCCTGGGTCGTAGCGGGCCGACCTCGTTTCGGGCATGAGCTTTGGGTTCATTGCCTGAACGAGATTGAGCCGCTACGACTTAGGCTGGTGATGAGGACCCTTGACCTACATCAGGAGTGGATCGAGGTAGGAGAGCCGCGGGGGATAGGCAAGAAGACGCGCGGTCGTACGAAGGTGATCGACTGGAGAGTGCGGTTCTCCGACCAGTACGCAGACTGGTAGCGTGGCGGGACCCGGATCACTTCACAGGCGACCGATAGCTCCGAGTATCTCCGACGCTACTGAGAGGTTTATGCCGGCCGACCCCAGATGAGGGTCTTAGGGGTATGTATGAATGCACTTATTTCTAAATTAAATGCAAATGTTTTGTATATCTATCATGCAACTAATATGGAATGAATACAGGACGCACGGGATATAGTGGCGATGGACATGCAGACCCACCTCCATAGCTTGGAGGCCCAGTTGGCTGCCACCCGGGCAGACCTTGAGACCCTGGTGAGTGTTTAATTTATTCCTATATGCAAATGAAATTTTGAATTATTGATGATTAGCCTCTGATAATCTTAATTAATGCAGCGTGCCCAGCAGGGAGCGGCAGGGAGAGAGACGGGAGAGGCCTCTAGATCGAGAGGGCCTAGTGCAGAGGCGATTGCACTAGCAGAGCAGCTAGCAGGAGCAGTGACACGGGCCGAGGCGACAGAGCGCGCCCTCGCCACACGGGTACGCCTTTAAACTCGAACTTAATTTCATTCAATTGTTTATATGATATGCTCATGAAAATTGTTGTTTACAGACTGAGGAGCTCCGGGCCGCTCTTACTTGCACCGCGGAGGGACAGCAGGCGATGGCCTCTCGGGTGAGTTATTTATTTTCAGTTGTATATTGCCTATTCCATGAATTATTAAATTATGGAACTGATGATTTGTTTACCTGTTTGCAGACCTCGGAGCTACATGCATCGCTTACCCAGACTGCCCTGGCCGGGACAGAGTTGGCGATCCGTGAGCAACGGGTCGTGGAGCTGGAGTGGGCCTTGAGGCGGCGAGAGGAGTTGCCTCAGGACGTGGCACAGCTGCGAGTCGCCATCGAGATGGAGTGGAGAGAGCGTGCTCGGGAGCGCGAGGAGCACCAGGCGGAGCGTGCCCGGGATCGTGAGCAGCACCAGGTGGAGCGTGCCCGGGACCGTGAGGAGTGGTCAGCTTGCGATCGAGAGCTTACAGCCTTGAGGGCCCAGCTAGCCGTTGCACAGGAGCGGCTACGAGCGACCGAGGAGCGGCTTCAGCGAGGTCGGGAGCGGGCGCGAGCTGCAGGGTACAGCTTCACCAGCTCTACTTTTGTGGCGGGTTCCTCTCTCTGGCAGAGGAGCGAGGCAGAGAAGTCGGCTCGAGCTCCAGCTACTTCTCGGGGGTCCATGCCCCCTCCACTAGCGCCTCGTCGGGAGGACGAGAGTGAGGCAGAGAGTAGGAGAGAGGAGGGTGGAGGCGAGAGTTGAGAGACTTACTTGTACTCCTCCACCCTCACACCTGTACTCAGATAGTTATGATGTATATATATATGAAATTGAGGTTTTTGTTACCTGAGCACTTGTGTAGTTGTGTACTTGTATCTTCTTTTCCTTCTCGCCTTTTACTTTTGCCCTGCGCTTGTAGTTCACACTTGAACAAACATGTTAATTCATCTGTTCGACTTGGCCCCTTGCTCAATGAGCAAGGGATGTCTTAACTGTGACCTTGATAATGGGTCAAGGGGCCAAGCCTTTAATCAATGAAGGCAAATGATAGATGTAGAATGCGCCATGCAAGTAGGCAAATGCTAACTGGAAATAAAAGATGCAACCAAGCATATGAGAAACAAAGGGCTTGAAATTCCATAATTTTTTTGTTATTATTTATATATATATATATTATTTGTATTTTCATTTTGAAAGTGGCGCCTACGATAGGGTTGTTAATTTTGAAAAGAATGCCTATTCTAAGAGGCGTGAATTTTGATTTGAAAAAAATTTGTTTTGGAGGTAAGCATAGTATAGAGCTTTGAAACCTTAACCATCATAATCAAAAATTCATTAGACTTTCTCAAGAGACTTAACAAAAGAGTCAACGTGACTTGTACTTAGGCGTTTACTCATATTCTCTTGCAGCCCATCCTTCTCAGTCGGTCTTCGCCATTCTTCGAGTTCACAACCCACCATGGAGGGAGAAAAGAAGAATGATTAAGGAAGCTCACGAAAGGTTTTCAAGAATGGGGCACGCTCCTCCCCTGCCCTAATGCCTTTTGGGATTCGGTCTTCAGCTTAGGGAAATTTTGTTGCTCTTTTTGCCCTTATTCATGCATGCTTACGACCAAGGTTTTCCTTGCGGGGACTTTGCCCTCTTGACATGCTTTCTTTTATCATAACTTCTTTTTCTTTTATTCTTTTCTTAAATAGATAAAGACCTAATTGTACTTGGGCTTTAAGCATTTTGTTCCCTTTTGGACCTTGACTTCCACCTACTAGGGCGGCGGGCAGGCTTGGTTGGTAACCCCTAACTTGTATTCCCTCTCGTGAGCTGAAAGGAAGAGAATAGGTAAGGCTTTTACATTCTTGGTTTGGGTCGGACTTTCCTCGAATTCCGGACTGCTCGAGTTTAAGAATAAAGCGTGTAGTGTGTGCGTGAATTGACCCAAGAGTTTAATCGTCGAGACTGAAGAATGAATTAAGGATTTTGATTATTTCGGTATCGTGGCCCACGTACCATACCAGCCTTAAAGATTTTTCTGTTTTTTTTTCTGCTTGTTTTTATCTCTTTTTATTACTTTTTGTTTTTCTTCTTTTTTGTTTCTTTTGTTTTTCTTCTTTTTTTTAGTTTTGTTTTAGGGGTAATATTTCTTTAGATAGAGACCATTCCAAGGGTGTGTTAGCTCTTCGCCTTCAGCATTAATCAATTTATAAACATTGCCATGATAAACATCTTTTATAACAAAAGGACCTTCCCAGTTAGGTTGGAGTTTTGAACGTGGTCCACCAGGTTTTACAAAGATTCTTTTAATTACCATCTCACCGATTTTGAACTTTCTCTCAATTACTTTCTTTTGGTAAAAACGTGAAAGCCTGTTTTGATAGATACGCGTATGCTCAGCGGCGACCAAACGCTTCTCATCTAGGAGTTCCAACTGAGCAAGGAGGGATTCACGACGCTCATTAATGGGGAGCTCCTTGTCCAATTGTACTCATAGAGAAGGAATAAGAATCTCATAAGGAACTACTGCCTCCATTCCATAAGTTAGGGCGAAAGGGGTTTGCCCTGTAGGGGTATGAATGGAAGTGCGATAGGCCCAAAGAGCTTCAACCAGCTTTTCTGGCCAATCCGTGAATTTATTAGACTCACATGTTTTCTTAACAATTTTAATCAAAGTTTTGTTAGTTGCTTCTGCTTGGCCATTGCCCTGCAGATAATAAGGAGATGAATGATGCAATGCAATGTTATACCTGCTGCAGAGATCTTTAAGCTCCTGAGAGATGAATTGGGGTCCATTGTCGGTGACGATGGTACTTGGGATGCCGAACCTTGTGATGATATTCTTCATTATAAATTTGCATACGGTTGACGCTTTTATCTCCACGTAAGCTTCCGCTTCCGCCCACTTGGTGAAGTACTCCGTCGCCGTGAGTATGAATGACTTTGGTTTTGTGAGGAGGGTCGGATCACCAAGAGGTCCAATGATATCGAAAGCCCACATGGAGAAAGGCCATAGGGAGGAGATAGGTTGTAGTGAAGAAGCAGGAGAATGAATTTTGTCGGCGTGCAGTTGACACTTAACACACCTTTGGACATAGATAGAACAGTCCTCTTCTAGAGTGGGCCAATAGAAACCTAGCCTAAGGATCTTCTTAGCTAGCATCTAGCTGTTGGCATGACCACCACACACTCCTGAATGGGCCTCTTCCACAACCTTCCAATATTCATCATCATCTAGGCATCTTAACATAACTCCAGTGAGACCTCTTCTGTAAAGCACACCTCCAATCAGGGTGTATCGCTGGGCAACCCTTCTAATGGCTTTCTTTTCTTCAGTCGTAGCTTCTTCAGGATATGATTGATCCTGGCAATACTTAGCAATTTCATAATACCATGGCTTTTCTTCATCGTCCAATTCTTCCTCTAAGTCCAATAGCATGACCTCGTTATTCTCAATGATCCTGCCTTGCTCAACCTTCCTAAGCACTTCTTCCTTAATCCTAAGGAAAGTGGGATCTTGAATAGCGGGAGTGATCTGCTTGTGAACAATGATAGAATGGGAATCCCTTTTGGGAGGAAAAGCTAAGGAAGAAGCAAGAGAAGCGAGAGCATCAGCTAAAATATTATGGTCACGAGGAACATGGACAAAGGTTAATCTAGTGAAAAGCTTGGTATAAGCAGAGGTCAATTCCTGATAGGGTTTGAGTTTAGGATTGAGCGTGCGACACTTGGAGAGCACTTGGCAAAGAATAAGCTGACTATCACCTACAATTCGCAATTGGGTAACACGGAGTTGATGAGCGGCCTCCAATCCGGCCAGAAGAGCCTCATATTCAGCTATATTATTTGTAACTGGAAATGCAAGCTGAGAGGCGAGTGGAATAGTGATACCCTCTGGTGATAGAAGAACAACGCCAATCCCTTTCCCTTTTGAATTCAAAGCTCCATCAAAATGTAACATCCACATTGAGTCAGATTGATTGACGGACATTAGTTCCTCATCTGGAAACTCTGAGCGAACAGGGTCAAATCTAGGGAGAGGGTGATGAGCAAGATGTTCTGCTATGGCATAGCCTTTAATCACTTTTTGCTGAATGTAGATGATGTCGAACTGAGAAAGGAAGCTTTGCCATCGTGCTAATCGATCGGTGAGAATAGATTTTTCAAGAAGGAACTTGATTGGATTCATACGAGCAATGAGATGAACCTCGTGAGCTAGAAAATAATGCTTAAGTTTCTGAACTACCCAGACTAAAGTTGTACAAGTCTTCTCTATGGCTAAGTACCTCCACTCACAGGGGTTAAGAAGTTTCGACAAGTAGTAGGCTGCCCTCTCTTTTCCTTCTTCATCAACTTGGGCTAGAACAGCGCCTACAGAGTCATCCAGGACAGAAATATAAAGAACAAGCGGTTTGCCTGGAACCGGAGGCCTTAGGACAGGAGGATTTGATAGATAACCCTTCAATCCGTCAAAAGCTGCCTGACACTTGTCATCCCAAAGAAACTTGACTCCTGGCTTGGTAATCTCGTAGAACGGCTTGCATCTTTGTGAATGCTGGGAGACAAATCGGCGAATAAATTGCAACCTCCCGATTAATCCTCGAACTTCTTTCAAATTCATGGGAGGAGGCATTTCTCTTATGGCCTTCACCTTATTGGGATCAATCTCAATACCCCTCTTACTTACAATGAATCCAAGCAACTTCCCTGATGAAACACCAAATACGCACTTCTTAGGGTTCATTTTCAACTGATACTCCCGTGCCCTTTGCAAGACTTTGGTTAGAACCCTGGGATGCTCAATCCTAGTTCTTGATTTTACTACCAGGTCATCAACATACACCTCTATATAAATGTGGATCATATCGTGAAAAATAGCCATCATAGCCCTTTGATAGGTGGCTCCAGCGTTCTTAAGTCCAAATGGCATGACCACATAGCAATAAGTTCCCCATGGTGTAGTGAACGATGTTTTCTCTTGATCTTCCTCAGCCAAGCGTATCTGATTATAACCTGAAAAGCCATCCATAAAGGACAGAGTCTCATATCCTGCCGTATTGTCAATCAAAACATCAATATGAGGGAGGGGGAAGTCATCTTTAGGACACGCGCGGTTGAGGTCCCGGAAGTCTATACAAATTCGAACCTTTCCATCTTTCTTCATGACTGGGACAATGTTAGCCACCCAATTGGGATAGAGGACAACTCTAACAAATCTAGCCTTATGAAGCTTATCGACCTCTTCTTTCATTTTTAACGCCATATTAGGGTGGAAACATCGCAACCGCTGCTTGATTGGAATGGATCCTGGCTTAAGTGTAAGTCGATGTTCAACGAGCGCAGGGTCTAGTCCAGGCATATCTTCATAACTCCACGCAAACATGTCCTTGTATTCTTGAAGTACCAAAATAAGTGCCTCCTCTTCGGAGGGTGGCAAGTTCTTACTAATGAGGACAAACCTAGGGTCATCTTCCGTACCCAGATTTATTTCTTTGGTAGGCTCTTCTACTGAGGCTGATGGTTCATCAAATCTCCTCATGCCACTAGCAAAAGTATCAGCCTCGTCCTCATATTCTTCATAACCTTCATCCCCTTCTTCAATAGGGTCTTCATCATTCACAATCTCATAAACCCCAAAACCCTCATTAAAAGCATAGGTATCCTCATATTCTAATTCCGGCAGGATAATCGGATCCTCCACAAATTCGGGAATGGCTAAGCAAGCCTGACATCTAATGGCTAACTCTCTGAGAAATCTACGGGGAATCTGCTTTCCCTTGGATTTCTTATGTGAAGCTACCCCACGAATCTTATCAGAAGAGTAAGAGCAACTAGTTTGATCACTAGAACTTGACAAAGAAGAGAAAGGAGGAGAAAAAGTGGGTACAGAAGGTGATACAGACGAAGTCCCCTCACCGGAGGGGTAGGGGAGATCACTTAATGAATCTGGGAAGAGCGGCCCCGGAATCGGGACACACTCAGGAAGAAGATAGGAGGTCTCCTCAATGGAGATGGATTGGACAGTTTGAATTTTGGCGTTTTTTTTTTCGTTTTCAAGGAGAAAGCAATGAGAGGGTAAAATAGGGGGGAGTGTTGAAATTGACAGATGGTCAAAGGATTGGGTGAATGATGACCCACGCGGGGGTGCAATGGAGAGTTTTGAAAATTGCTCGAGGAGCAAGGGAGGGATCGGAAGAGAAACTTGAAGTGAATTTGGAGAAAACTTTATTAAGACCACGGGCGGTCTGGG
This sequence comes from Amorphophallus konjac, assembly GCA_022559845.1. NCBI lineage: Eukaryota > Viridiplantae > Streptophyta > Magnoliopsida > Alismatales > Araceae > Amorphophallus > Amorphophallus konjac. Next base: position 242,048,822 of record CM040128.1, read on the forward strand.
AATATCTGAGAAAAACACTTGATCAATTAAACGGACAACAGCCGTTGGATGGACGGATTTGGTAAAGAAAAGGCCAGCCCACAGCCTGTCTATATTGAAACCCTCCTCAAACGGCACATCAGGCTCCCCAGTATCTGTATAGTTACTCAAAAGCTGCCTCTTATTTGTAATCACTGCTGGCTTCTCAATTAGCTCATGAATCAATGGTGGCCATTCTGGATCAGTCGGCATGAAGAGATGGCTTAGGGCAATGGAGATATCATTCATGTCGAACCACCTATACCAGTCACATTCAGGATCATCCATCTTTCTCCGCTTGTCTGGCCTTAATGACTCCAATGCTTTATATGTGGCTAGCGGTGCTATATGGCGAGCAAACTACCGTGCATGCACATCTTGGCCATCCAGCATGGAAGTAATTACCGTTGTCTGCTCATCATCATTTTGAATACCCCCTGCTACAAAATATGTTTGTAGGGTCCATGTGAAAGGTTGCCGGTCCGTTTTGAGAGTGGAAGTCATGACGGCCCACGGCTCTTTTTCATCCTTGTTCGGTGCTTTGTACCCTAGGCCACCTCGGGGGGTCATCTTTTGAGGCTTGATAGGCTTGACTCTCCCTTGAAGATTGACACCCAGGCCTTTGCCAGTTCTATAGCCCATTTTCATCAGAATGTTCCATCCTGGCGTATTCATCAAACCTTCTTCTTCTTGCTTGTGGATGGTTGTGGTAGCATTTGAGTGGTAGGAGGGGTAAAAGGGGATGATCTTACCAAATCTTGCCGCAGATCGGCAACATCCAAAACTGAAAGCAAAGGCCTATTGGAAGGCCACATAGAAGGCACTGATGTTGCAGAATGTATGTCTTCGGTTGGCAAGGTGGGCATGCTAGTGACTTTAATGATGCGCCCTTTGTGTGGAAACTTTATACATTGATGATTTGTTGAAGGAACATCATCAAGTTCTTGAATGTACGGGCGACCCAAAATTCCATTAAAGGTCGGGTCCATGTCCAGAATATGGAAATCTACTGTGACCGAGACTGGACCCAAACCAACTTTTAGAGTAATCATTCCTAATGGTGGCTTTCTAGTGTTGTCATAAGCAGTGACAGTAATTGTGGATGGCCTGATCTGACTTTCTGGAATACCACACATTTTCAAAGTGCTTGGCGGCAGAACATTAATGGATGCCCCAGTATCAACTAAACATTGTTTCATGGCTATCTTATTGATATCAATGGTGATGCACAGTGCATACTTCCTGGCCTGGCTGCGGAGCCAATTCATGTTCATAAAAAGTGATGGCCGGCTGATTGTTAGCTGGATTTAAAACAGTGGTGACTTGTTCGGCTGGAATATCTTCATTCACCATTACTCTTTGCAGATATTGTTTCAAGGCTTGCTGATGTGTGGTAGATCTCTTGATTAATTCCAAGATAGAAATTCGGGCCGGTGTTCTGTCCAAATGCTTCAATAAATCATATTCCGTGCTCGGTGTAGACTCTTGTTCTTGTTCTCCTTGCTCTTGTGTTGGCTCCTGCTCCCGCTGGGGAAAAACTCGGTGAAACATCCGTCCGCTACGGAGCACCATCGTTCTTGGAGCCTCTGTCGGGCTTGGAGTGGGTAAAAGGGTGGAGGAAGTAGAAGGAGTAGTGTTGGGTGTAGGTGCAGGAATGGTGAGAGGAGGGATTCTTACAAGAGGCCTCGCCGGCTGGGGGTTATCAGAATGTGGTGACGGGGATTGGGTAACAAGGAGGGGCCTTGGAATCATAGCAGTGGTAGCTGGAGGTGGAACGGGAGGAGCGACGGCTGCCGGCGAGTGGCGGATAAGGGGAGGCCTATTTGGTGGAAGATTTTGGGATGATGGAGAATTTGTGGATTGGCGTAAAAGAAGAGGTCGTGAAGGGATAGGGTTCGCAGTGAGGGGCCCTGAAGAACGTATGAGGGGACGTTGTGGTTGGGAAGGAGGGATAGGCTGGTGTCTTCTTAACAATGACGGTTGTTGCGGTGGATTGGAATTTTGGTTAATAGCCCCGACAGAGGCGTTTTCATTATGCCAAATTTGCCCTCTCTCCACTTCATGGATTGAGGTGACAAGATTCACTTGTTGATTTGGAACCGGGTGCTCCGGTAGCGGATTATTAACAATCCCCATATTGGGTTGGGGTGCAGGAGCCTTTTGTTGCTGGAAGGCTTGTTGTTGTTGACCGTGCTGCTGATGCTGTTGAGCCGATGGCTGCCGAGGAGGCCTTCGGGCCTTTAGAGTAGCAATAACTTTCCTCATCTCATCCCAGTCAATCTCACCTTGGTCATTCATGTCATGTATGTAATCCTTGAAATGAAAGCAATGATCAATATTGTGCCCCGGCTGTCGGTGGAAGACGCAATACCGGGAGGTGTCTACATGTTGCGGCCATATTGCTCTTTCCTTCGGCAATGTGAGCAGGTTGGCGGCCATGAGGGCATTAAAGATGTCTAATAGGCTTTCAGGTAGAGGTGAGTATTGTGCCCTTCGAGGACCCAATGGCCTTCTGGATTGTTGAAATTGTTGTGGTGCATAATTGGCCGGTGGGGGCATTTGGTGATATTGTGGGATTTGATTTTGTGGAGCAAAGTGAGGTTGTTGTTGAGGAGGTGGAGGAGGCCGTAAGGTCTGGGGAGGGTTGTTATTTGGCTGGTGGACTTGACTCTGGAAGGCGGGCTGTTGTGGTGACGGCCCTTGGTTTGGAGGGTGGCGGAAGGGTGTGGAATTGCCGAACGCGCCCACCTGCTCGTTAGTAACAGTACCTTCGGTGATCGCACCAGTATTGCCAATGTTGACATTCCTCTTTATCACCTTCGGCCTTGGCTCGAACATGCCCATAATTGGCGAATCTTTCATTTGCGTCTGTATATATCTAGCTCTTTCATAGAGCTCCTCCATAGTGCTTAATTTGTTCATGGCCAAAATATGACGGAATTGCGGAGTGGAGTTTGAAATAATCATTTTACTTGTTCTGTCTCTGACAATGTGTCTTTTAGCTTCTCGGCCATGGCCCTCCACCTATCAGCAAATGAGATGAAGTCCTCCTCGGGCTTCATCTTCTCAGCAACCAAATCAGTAACAGACAAGGAGGGACCCACACGGTCCTTATACTTCTGTATGAACTTCCGTTGAACTATATCAAAATCGCCGGCATCAGCCGGCTCCAGAGAATAAAACCATTCAAGTGCTGGGCCATCCAAAGACCGTCTAAAGAGATAAGCCAACGAATTCTTATTATCTTGCCAAAATGATGCTTCATACATAAAGTCCTTCAAATGGATGTTCGGGTTGCCCGTGCCATCATACCGCCAGAAATTTGGCATTTCAGACGGTGGTAGATGAAAAACCGGCATAGGGAGAAGCATGATCTCGGGAGCAATCTTGGATGCAGTGACCCTCTTAAGCTGTTCCTCCATACTAGCCATCTTTTGGAGGAGCAGAGCATGGCTATCAGACTCGGCTGGGGCCTGATGAAAAGAGTGTTGGCTTGTCATAGGCCTTCTTAAAATTTGGGAAACAAGGGGTTATTGAGGCCTAGCAACGGAGTGACTTGCTGGTTGGGCCGGCATAGTCATAACAGGGGTTGATGAGCGCGAGGGCACCCTAGGGACGACCGCCGGGTCGTTGGGGGAATTAACGGAGTGGCCACCCATGGCCTGGGGAGGGTTAGAAGATGACGGGATGAACTTTCCTTTTAGGAGGGCGGCTTGAGCTGCCTGACGCTGGGAGTCATCCAGCTGAGCAATAGTTTTGAGAAACTCATTAAAATTAAAAGAAGGGGAGTGTCCCCGGGAGTATTCTGAGTAGTAGGTTGGGCCTGGGAAGAAGGCTCAACCTCCAAAGCAGTAGTGGTGGCATCCACCATGTGGACCTGATTAGAAGAAGAATGATAGTTTCCCTCATAATAAACAGAATCCTGAGAAGGAATCTCATAGAACGGGTCAGAGTGACCCTCCTCGTAACCGTCATAAGTGTACCCGTAGTTGGCCATATTGATAATTTTACCTGAACGCAATTTCATTCTTAAGGAGAAAGAAATAAATTTTTAGCAATGAGATATAATCAATGAATATCACCTTCTCAAGCAAAAGAAACACACAAGTTGTAATGAGCGCAAACTTTTAAGATCTCTTTTGAAAATTATGGTGAGTTCAATATTGGGTTCTCTCTTTTGAAGGTGGATCCTGGTTGAAAATTCGGGTATAATCTCCGGGTTTCTAGATTTTTCTCTCTCCTTTCCAACGTGTGGGTCAACTATACTCCGGGTACTTCAATGGTACAACCTGCCTGGCGTCCGTGAGGGAATCCACGGGTGCGAGGACTTACGGAGGCTTGGCTTAGGAATTTCCGGTCCAAAGAGACGGAATGCTCAATGGAGGGTCCTTCCTTTACCAAGAGGGGTGTAACTCCTAAAAAGTGTGGGGAGAGGAGGTCTCCCAAACCGTATGCAGAGATGAATGCAAACAGGTAGTATCAAACAACAGATATATAATAAGTCAAGTAAACAGACAGAATGAGCAGTTCTGCGTCCACAGAACAAAATGACGACCCAGGGAAGGTCGCTAAATCAATAAACAGCGCCTGGATTGCCGGCGCTAATTGCTGCGAACAGTGGAAATAACGCCTCTGGGCAGGGGCGTAAAGCACTGTAAACAATATTCAGGAAATAACCAAATCACCAGTAATGAAGCAAATGACGCCTTGATCTAAGGCGTCCAATGAGAAAATGACGCCGGTATTTGGGCGTCAAAACAAATACACAGTGATCGAGCAACGGCAGAGTGAACAGTAGCAATGCAAATGACGCCTCGCTGTAAGGCGTTTTATGATGAAATGACGCCTTTGTACAAGGCGTGAATTATAAAATGACGGCAGCAGGTAGGGCGTTATTTCAGTTCAAAGAACCGACAGCCCTGGCAATCAGACAGAAATCAGAAATCACAAACAAAGGCTAATCAGTGGAGGTGTGCACGCGGTGCACAATGGGGAGTGTGCTACGTGGAGCACAAGGGAGGGACACGCGAGGGTGTCAAAGGAGGGGCACCGAGGGCGCCAATGGGAGGGTGCTACGTGGAGCACAATGGAGGGGTACGCGAGGGTACCAAAGGAGGGACACGCGAGGGTGTCAATGGGAGGGTGCTACGTGGAGCACAATGGAGGGACACGCGAGGGTGTCAATGGGAGGGGCACGCGAGGGTGCCGAAGGGAGTGTGCTACGTGGAGCACATGGGAGGGGTAATCAAACTAAAAACACAAGATGTCCCACCGTGATCGCCAATTTGTAGATTATGAAAAATCCACTTAATGAAAAAGAAGAAGAATAATATAGAAAATATAAGGGGGTGAATGGGAGCATGCGTAGGATGCTAAGGGTGAATGTGATCGCCAGAGGGGTTACCTCAAAGAAGAAGATGATCGCATGTACCTTGTGTTTAGCGGGGGGATTGTGAATCCTTTCTTCCTCCTTCTATCGGCCGGCCGATGAAGGGGGTTTTTAGCTTTGATTACCTTGTAAGAACACACAAAACAAGCAAAGATATGGATTAGCCAAAGGGTGTAATATCAACGTTCTAAGAATATGAAATCAATCGAATTGAGCATGAACACACCTTGTGTGTTTTGATTTTAAAACCCCTAAGAGGAGCAATAAGGTTTGAAAAATATGAATGAATATGCTAATGCAACAAGATAGATGTGATGTTGGATCTAGCAAAATACTAAAGGAAGGGATGTGTGATGATGATATGTTAATGACAAAAGCAATTAAACAAGCTAAAAAGGATGGTTCCTTTCTGCTGTGCGTGCAGCAGTGAAGGGAAGAAAGGAGTCTTCAATATGCAAGAGAGGTAGCAGCAGACGGTGGAGAATTAGCCATGGAAGCAGCAGGATCCGCCTGGAAGAAGAGAAAACAACAACCTGCAATCAAATAAAACACTCTCCTCTCTGTCAGCTCTCTCCTTTCTTCTTCTTCTCATCCTCGCGCGAAGAGACCCAGGAGGTGTATTTATAGGGCCAAGAGTCCTTGCTAAACAAGGATTAAAACAAGGTAATAATCCTCCATCAAGAAACACTCTTCCCAGTCGAACAGGAGGCTCAAAACGGGGAAGGAATCATTAAGGGAAAGAAGGAGACAAAAGGGAGACGGAATTGAAAATGACGACCCCTTGAAGGGCGTCAATTAAAAATGACGACACAACCAAAGGCGTTAATTCAAATAACGACTTCCATAACGTCCTCAATTCTTGGATTTAATTATAGAAACAATTAACTTTCTTTATTTAAAATGATGAACTGACGTCGGTCAGACGGACGTCAAATAATAAACGCCTTCAAGAGAGACGTCAATTCCTCAATTTTCATTTTATTTGCGATTCAAAATTTCCAGTAAATCCTGAAAATGACGCCCGTATTGATAGTCGTCCATTTTGAAAGAGGCGCCCTTAGCCAGGCCGTCAATTTAAAAGACGCCCCTACTTAAGACGTCAATTCCAAAAAAAGGCAAGAAATCACAATTAATTCATGGAAAATAGAAAAACTTCATATTAAGCCAATATTGAAGTCCGCTTTGGGGCGTCATATGGTGACATGAGATTTACTCAACATAGCATCAATTTTGGTGTGTCTACAGGGAGATCGTCGCCAGATTTATCCGTCGCAACATCGTATTCCGGTTCGGCACCCCGAACCGGATTATCTCAGATAATGGAAGCCACTTCCGCAACCAGAAGGTCTACCGGCTAGCAGAAAAGTACACGATCGACTGGAGGACGTCAACCCCCTACAACCCACAAGCCAATGGTTTGGCTGAAGCTTTCAACAAAACTCTTTGTACTCTCCTCTCCAAAATTGCTAATTCCAACAAAAGGGACTGGGAAGAAAGAATGTATGAGGCCCTCTGGGCATATCGAACTGTTTGCAAAACTCCGACGGGTTGTTCACCCTTTTCCCTGGTATATGGCTCAGAGGCGATCGTCCCCATCGAGCTGGAGATACCCTCCCTTCGGGTTGCAATCCAACACGGGTTGGTCCGAGAAGACCAAACAAATGTCGAGCGAAGGCTCGAAGAGCTCTCCAACTTGGAGGGGAAGCGGCTCCAAGCCCAACAGAACATCCATGTCTATCAGACCCGCATGGCTCGCGCCTTCGACAAGCTCGTCAAGGAGCGTGAATTCAAGAAGGGTGACCGCGTTATGGTCAAAAGGAGGGAAGTTATGGCTTCCAACCCCAAGGGCAAGCTGAATGAGAATTGGCTTGGACCCTATGTAATCCAAAAGGTTTATGAAGGCGGAGCATATGTGATAGTCGATCATCGGGGGGAAGTCCAGTTTCCACCCCTTAATGGTAGGCATCTAAGGTTGTACCATGCTCCAATTCCCCCTTTCAATGAATAATACATTCTCTTGTCCCGTAGCGGGTAAACTTGCATTCCAATTGCTCAGATGGTTTGTCATTATTCACTGTGCATTTCAAAAAAAAAAGAAAAAAATAAAGAAAAGAAAAAGGAGGGAAGAAAAGAAAAGAAAAGAAAAGAGAGAAGAAAAGAAGAAAGGAAAAGAAAAGAAAAGAAAAGAAAAGAAATAAAAAAAGAAGAAGAAGAGAAAAGAGGAAAGTGAGACAAAAAAAATGATGAGGATGAAGAAAGAGATGGAGAGAGGGGGGAACCGACTCTCCTTCATCGATCCTCACCCCCGTACCGACGAATATTCCAATAAACGAATCAACCCCGTCAGCCCTTGATATTCTGTCGGCATTGACGAAAAATACCCCACCCGGACCTTTCGTCCGAGATTGGGGAATCAACCCGTCTCCTTGCGTTGGCACCAACCCGTACCGATGAATATTCCAATAAACGAATCAACAACGTCAGCCCTTGACATTCTGTTGGCACTGACAAAAAACACCCCACCCAGACCTTTCGTCAGAGATTGGGGAATCAACCCGTCTCCCTGCGTTGGCACCAACCCGTACCGATGAATATTCCAATAAACGAATCAACCACGTCAGCCCTTGACATTTTGTCGGCACTGATGAGAGAAAAATACCCCACCCGGACCTTTCATTCGGGGTCGGGGAATTAACCTACCTCCTTGCGTTGGCACCAGCCCTGTGACAACGAATACATCAAGAGACAAATAAACCACATCTGCCCCCGACACCCTGTCGGCATAGACAAACAACCCTCTTTTGACCAAGACCTCCCATCAAGGCCATTGAACGAACACACTCTTCTCTCCGCCCCTCCAAGGTCAGATCAACCTAGTCGAGTCGAACATGCCCGTGGCATCATTTGACCGAGTCGCTTGACGGACATGGTGGAGTGGTCCCCTTGTCCCTCCTCTAGAAGGGAGAGCACTCTCCCATGCTCCTACGCGAACCTCACCGGGTTCTTCCTGAAGAAGCAGTTAGTGTGAACTTGTGTTTCGTCACATAGCAAAAGAGGAGGAAAAAAAAGAGAAAGAAGAGATTTCCCAACACCACACACATACAGGAGGCACATGGGGTAATTGCATTGTATTCCTGTTGAGAAAAAAGAATTACACTGGCCTCGGGGCATACCCCGGTGTTACATGCAAAAAAAGGGGGGATGGGAGGGGGACTGGCAGCTAGTCTATCCCCCGGAAGATGTCCTCAAAAGGAAGGATCCCGACACAAGGGAAGCTCATCATCTCACGCAGACGGTCTTCCTACGCGTCGAGGCGTTCCAACTCGGTCGTCACAGAGGCCACCACTGCTTCGGCGACGGCCAGCTCTTCAGTCTCCCGGGTCTTGTCCGTCTCGGCATCGAGCAGGTCGGACTCAGCCTGGGCAAGCCAACCCCGGAGTTTCTCTATCCGATTCTCCAAGGCGTGGATGTTGGCATTGCACCCGTCCAAGGCCTCCCGGTGTAGCTGCATGCTATCCCTCCGCGCCGCCAGAGCCTCCAGATATTCGTCCCTCTGAGCGCCGATAGCTGTAAGCTCAATTGGGGCCTGCATCTTGAGGAATGCGTGACGGTTTACGTATTTCAATAATAACAGAACACGTCGTGACCACTCTTCCAGTGGGCAGCCCATCATCTGTAGTGCTTTGGTCAGCTGCTCCACGATAGCCCTTGCGTCTGGATATGTGAGCATTGGGTTGGCAACGACCATAGAGTGCAATACCAACAGGGTCTGGCGGACTGGCAGATCCGAACTCACGTGGCTGATAGAAGGGACGGCTGGTGGGTCAAAGCTGACTTCACTGTCCATGACCGCCCACAGCTCTGCGTCAACCACGGCCGAGCTACCCGGAAGAGTCAGTGCCGAAAGGAGGGGCATCTCAGGCCCCGAGGTCGCCCCCTGGCCAGCTACCACCATAAGTGAGGGAGAGACCATAACAGAGACATCTGGCGCCGCCATGATGAGCAGCTGCTCTAGCTCCATCGACCGGGCAGGTTCCGAGCCCGACAATGCCACCTCCTCCGTCAAAACTAGAGCCGTGACCCTGTCTGGAGAATGGACAGTCGCAGAGGCCGGATCCGACGCCGCAGCATACAAAGTCACTTCGGCCTCCGCCGCCTCGGTAGATAAAGTATCGATGGTGGGCGGGTCCGATGTCGTTCCCGAGAAGTCCTCATCTCCTCCCGCCTAGAATTCCCCCGAATGTTCATTGAGGATTGCCAATATCCTCCCCAGGTGATGAGGACATTACCTCCCATGCCCACGTTCACAGCTCGTCTCCTCGCCCCAGTTGCATCCGGCATGGTCTAGTTATTTAATTTTGAGTCCTATGTAATTTTTATTTGAGTCATTTGATGTATTTTCCCTTTTATTTGAGTCATGTTCCTAGGTCTTGTGTTTATTTCCCTAAGTTTGAGTGTCATTAGGTTGTCTAGTTAGCTATTGGGCCCAATTCATTGGGCTTGGCCCAAGGGCTCCCCCCTACCCCATCGGTTATTTGTCATTGAGTCCATTGTCAGGGACTTTTGTAGAAATGTGGGTTTCCTATATATAGGACCACATTCCCCCCATTTCAAAAAAATGAATCAATGAATGAAAAAACTTGCCATTTTGAGAGTTTACACTTCTTATCTAGTGGAGAGATTCCATTTTTTGGGTGAGAAACCCTAGGGGAGAGATTCCCCACCCTTCCCTCTCTTAATCTCTCTTTTTCACTCCACTTTCTCTCTCCTCAACACCCAAATTCGAATTTTCTTCTCTCTCCTCCCTTCCCAACCACCTCCACTCCCCACCTACCCCATTTAAGCCTCTTCCCATTCCCCACAACCCTCATCAATACTCCACCCCTTCCCAAGACCCCCTCCACCAATCCTCTCCCCACCATCCAACCCCCAACTACCCCTCCCACTTTCCCAAGCACCCTTCCCACTACCCCAAGCACCCCTTCCCTTCCCCAACACAACCCCCCCATTCCCAAGACAAAAAATTAACCCCACCCTTAAACCTATTTTCGAATATCCTTTCCCTCTCTCCATTCCAACCAAATTCGCAGCCCCCACTACCACCATCTATTGGACCCTCTTCCAGACCTTATTCTCCACCTCCCACACCTTAGAACACCTCCTCCAAGACCCCCTTACAACCAGGGGTCACTCCCATACTCATCTACCCCCTTCCCCTTCTTCTTTCTTGGTCATTGGAAGCTACTTCGAAGTTGCAGTTTGCTGTCCAGAAGTTACAGGTGAACCAGAAACTTGAAGCGGCCACCACGACTTCCTCCGGATGAGTTTGAAGGCACAAGAGGCATCCACAGAAGCGTCTCCCTGTCCTCTTCACAACAGAAGTGGTTTCGTCTATATCCGAGCTGTGTGCTGCCCGGGAGCTTCGTTCTTCCACAATGGCGCAGAACTATCCCTGCTGAGTACCAGAACCAGATTAGAAGCTCTGCCACGACGAACCACGGAGGAATCAGCCCACAAGCTCTTATACAAAGTTCTTCTTCTTCCTATCTACTTTCAGAATCAAGAAGCGGAATCCCGTTCAGCATCCTGTGGCAGGAGTTATTATTTTTATCCCTCAGCTCCATCGTCCTGCTACCCACAGTCTGCACCGACAAGTCACCAGTGTTCAGAGCTCCCTGGTCTTCTACGGCATCGTCTGGCCTCCCCGTTAATTTTTCTACAAAGAGGACTCGTTCACGATTCCAACACCTTTGACGGTGCTCAATTCCGAGCTCGGGAGCTGCCGGGGCATCATCTGCAACCTGCTGTTGTAAACCAGGAGCTGCCAGTCCGAGATTCTACATCCTTGTTCGAGCCTCCACCCAGGCCAGCCGCAGCTCCAGAAGAACTCTAAAAAATTCTGAGGGGTTCCAGTACCAGTCCCGAAGAGTTTCCCACAGGTCTCGCCACCAAGAAAATTTATGAGCGAGTTCTACAGCAGAAACATCGACTATCTGTCCCTGTTCGGAGAGAGCAGGCAGAACCGGTGACATCATCTTCAATGCTTTTAATCCTAGTTTCCTCTCCCCGCTTGGCCGGCTGAAGGCCCCTCCCTACGTGGAGGTAATTTTGGTTGTAATCACTATTAACCCCCACCCCAAGGTCCCCCACCTGCGAGAGGTGTAGTGTTGTAACTTCTTTGGGCAGGTCAAGCAACACCGCCGCGGCGTGTGGGGATCCACTCGCCTCCCCGCTCGCCCTCGTCTCCGAGCGGGACCGGTTTCTTCAAACCGGTCGAGTAAGTGCTCACACCTCACTCCATTTAGTGCTTGTCTTTCAATATTAGTTCTAGTTCCGCTGGTTATGCGAGTGAGAGCTCGATCCTCAAGCCCCATTGCCTTGAGTGATCACCGTGGGAAGAGTGCAACCGGTGCCTTCGGCACTTCGTCGGCCCCGTTGAATTGGGCTTCCAAATCCACTGGGAATCAAATCTTGGCCTTGCTGGCCCTCTACCAGCAAGGGCCCAACCCCACATCCTCCACTTGGCCTCGCCAAGTCACCTCGGGCTTGGGTGAGCGACGGGAGAGCGGCGGCCCAAAATTGGCCCTTTTGATTGTGAATGTGCTTGCTTGCCTAAGTCTTAGGTTGTGTCACATCACCAGGAGTCAGGCTTCCTCAGGTATGACCGGCATCGGGATCGATGGCAGTGGGATCACCAGCCGCGAGACGGCCCCCATCTGCAGAAGAGACGTCAAGGACCCCACGTCCTGCCCCAGAGGCATCTTCAATCTTTTAGCCGCGTGCACGAGGAAGGACGAGCTCCACCTGGGGACGGCTTTACGAACCCGAGGTGCACGCGCTCCGCGAGGCGTTGTTGTTACCTAACCATGTAAAGAAAGGTTAGCCGCTTGCTAAGTGAAGTAAGTCACTGCATTCCCAAGGAAGCCGGATGGATCCCCATGCTTACCTCACCCGCCGGTACTATGCTGCTCTCCGACGTCGTCTCCCCTCGGGCAGCAACTTCAGGCACCGCCTCCCTGCGGGTCTCGATCGCCGGCGACACCTCCCCTTCTTCCCGAATCTCGACTTCGGGTACGACCGGCTCTGGCACCTCGATCTCTGGCGCTATCTCCCCCTCCTCCAGGGCTTCGGTGGCGGGGATAGTCACCTCCAAGGCTGCTTCGGAGGCACGAGCCTGTATTGCCTCGAATAAATCAGCAGCCCTGAAGGAAGACTTAAGGATGAGAAAGGGGGAAGAAAGAGGAAGGCGTACACTCACAGCCACTACCACTTCTTCTCGGGGTGAGATCTCAGCTGTCGAGATGGCAGCATCCAAGCTTACCCCGGCTTCTTCCTGTCGCAAAACCTCGACCAGGGACGCCAGTCTATCCAAACTAGCAGTGGTTGTCGCTTGTCTGGCAGCTTCTGAACCCGGGGCGTAGATTGCTGCATCTTTTGATGGAGCCTGTTCCTGTTAGAATCCAAAGATAATGATATCGAGGAGGTTAGTTGATGGCCTCAAGAAGGAAACCTGAATTAACAGGTTTGCACTTACGGGTGCCCGCTTGACCAGGCTAAGAGAAATAGGTAGTACCGGTGATTTCCAGGTAGGAACTTGAAGGCTGGGCTCCCCGGGGATACCCTCAGTTGAAAGCACTTCGTTAGAAGAATAGCCGTAATCTACCTTTTTGCCCGACGAAGACTTAGTCCTAGTGGGCACCTCTTTCACTGTCAAGGCGGCCCCACCTCAACATCCGGGGTCGGCTCGTCGCTGTGCCGGACGGGCAACCGTGACTTCCCTGACTGCCACCCCTTCATCCTGTATGTCTCCCCGAACCGGGATGTCTCGGGGTCCGCCTCCAGTTGAGGGGCTGCCACATCAGCTCCTGTAAGGCAGAGCAGGATCCGGGTTCAGTCAGGCCCGTAAAGCTTCAAAATTCTTAATCAAAGCGACTAGCAAAGAAAGCGTTATACCTCCTTTAGCTCCGACATCGGGAGTTGGGGTGAAGAAGGTCTCTTCGATAGATTCCACGGCCCCGTGGGTCACAGCTTCACCTACGCCTGGGATAGATACGGGCGCGGGCCTCTCAGCGACAGCTGGAACAAAGAAACATGTGTATGTTACAAGAAACGCCCCTCTTAATGTCTAAATAAATCTCGAAGAGCCTCGACGAAGAAGAAACCCGACCTGCAGGTCGACTCGGCTTGGCTCGAACAACTTCGAACTCCTCGAATGAAGAGATCAAAGGCACCGGGGGAATGGTCGACGCAGCTTTGGTGGCCTCCCTTTTTCGTCGCTTTGCCTCTCGCCGCCCGGCCGCCTTGGCAGCATCCACCGCCTTCTTCACGGGCGATTTCGCCCGGGGCCTCTTCACAGGCGGAGGTAGAGGGGTCGTAGTCGGAGCCACTGGCACCTCCTCGAAGTAAGACGGCTTGCCTGCCTGCCGAAAGAGATTGCGATACATCGCCATCTGGACGCTATCGGGGTGGTCTGTTTAAGAAAAGAGGAAGAAGAACGAGGGACCCGATCAGCTTCCGGCACCCAAGGAAAGGGCAACATTGAAAAGTACAAGTAAAAGAAGAAAACACTAAATACCATGTGGGCCGGTGTACAGCCGCAGCGATATCGGCCAGTAGCTGATGGACGGTTCCTTGTCCCAGCGAGCCGCCTCCCGGACCAGCCATCATACATCCTCGATTTTCTGGCAGCGGTCAGCGAGGGCAGCCAGGTCCGCATGCTTTTTGGTGGCTAAGTGGCAGAAGAGGTTGAAGTGGTTGAAGTGGTCCATCCCCCATCCCTCAGCATAATAATAGGCGATATGGAGGCGCTTGCCCAGGATGGCCGCCCCCGGATCTTCAATCTTCAACCCATGCACCCGGAGGAGGACGTAGAGCCATGTGGTGTCTTTGTAATTCTCTGGGTTCCGTTCCTCCCTCCTCATGAACGTGCGGTATGAACAGATTGGGTCCCTCTCCGGATGCCAGCTCCTTGCGGGGGTGCCTTCTTCCTCCATGGGAAACGGATAATTGGTCAGCTCCAGGTGGTCACTCCCGACGTGGCAAAGGTCCCGCAGGGTCTTCTTGAAATCATCCTTCGCCACCGGAGGCAGCTTAGCCTGCGGTGCTGGCTTGGCGTCTCGAGCCCTTTTGCGTGCGATCATGTATGCAACCACTTCCTGTTCCTTGCCCTGCCTCAACCGGAGGAGGTGCTCCGGGTCGATATCAAGGACCGGCACCGGCTGCCGGCTCAGAAACCTCCTCTCGGCCCCATCCCAGCAGTCGGTCCGGGATAATCGGTAGAAGGCTGTCCGGGCATTCCACCACTTCACGTACTCCGGGGTCACCCGCGGAATCCGACACGGGGCTGGCACTCTGAAAGAAGGAGTGTCTGCCCGATGAAAGAAATCCCACCAGGTTCGGGCAGTCTCAGCAGTGGGGCTCCCCCGGAGACTTCGCACCGGCAGATCAAAGCGAGCACTGTACATCGGGATATGTTGATCATACCCAAAATTCCTGCCGAAGCGAAAGGGATAGTACGGTTCCAGCAGCAGACTGTCCCCCTTTTGGAAAGTCAGCACACTTGGACGAATGGACAGCGCCCAGGCTCTGAGCTCTGACTCCAACAACGGGCGGACCACGTTCTCCTGGCTGATCGGATGCACGTACTTTTCCACCTGGTCATCCCTGCACTCCCGGTTACTGTTTACCAATGGGCTTGAATGAGTAGCCAAGGTCCATAAGTGAATAGTGCTGGCAGCATCAAGGGGCACCATCGTCAGCCGGCCCTGGATGTCGTATAGTCGCATGGACGTCGAGGCTGACTCCACGCTCGCGAACTCCAACATCCGTGGAACTAACCCCCAGCCTTGAATGGTGCGTGGGGCGAACTCTGGGAATAGGGAACAAACCCACGCATTGAAAAAATGCAAGGGACCCACATACTGCGCCTGTCGCGGGAATTGGTGAGCGCTGACATCCCCGAGCGCCTTGTAGATCAGACACAGAGTAGCTGGACATAGAGACAGCTTGACACCCCAGGCCATCTGGCAGGCTGGGTAGATCGCATCCGGCCGAATGACAGTCTCGTCTCCATACGGCATGGTGAACGAGCACAGCCAGTAAGTCAGGAACGCTGCACAATGCATCAGCGGGTCAACCCCTGCCGGATTGGGCCCGCTTCGGCGCCCTCGGGAAGAGATCTTCACATCAGCCTTCGCCTTAGTACGCTTCTTGCTGGCGGCTGCAGTGCCTATGTGCGGGAAGTATTTGTATTTTTTCAGGCCGTCATAGAAGTACTGCAGCCACAAGACCATGCGGACTCTCTTCCGGTCTCCACGGGGGGGTTGCTTCCCGCCATGCGCCAACTGATACAGGTCCCGATACGCCTTCATAAGATACCGGTATGAATAGCCGGGGGAGTAGTAGCCATCCCCGTTGGTCTCATCCTTGATTAAATCTGGGAGGCAGACTTCTTCATAAGGCTCCCCGTCAATAGGCAAGCCACTGAGCTGACTGAGGCTCCACAAGTCCAATGAAGTCTCACCCTCCGCCGTATAAAAAGTATTAGTCTCTGCATTGAACACTTCAATCATCCCGCAGCAGAGGCCCCTGGAAATGGGGTAGCTATACCGAGAGGCGTAGATGCTGTGATAAACGCCTGCCCGGATAAGGATCGGGGCATAATTGAACAGCACATATTCCGTGAATTCCACGCCCCCCTCCCGAAAGGTGTGTGCGTCCTTGAGCCTTAACTCCCCGAACCAGCCCAACGCCAATTCGTGCTTGAATCAGATGGCCAAGCAATCCAGCAAGAAGGGTTCTTCTCTGTACCCCCACTTTATTGGAGCCAGGAACAGACCGAACCGGGGACGTTCACCCTGGACCTGCCCGGCAGTTGTGTCCCACCGAGCGGGGGTAAATTGAGGTGCCCGCACTAATTTGTCTTCTGCCGGCAGCACGGCTTCAAGTCCCAAGATGGGTTTCCATTCTCGAGCCTCTCCCACCAGATACATCGGGATACTCCTCGGAACACTGTAGAGCAGGCTGTCCCGGGACCGTAGAATCGCTTGCTCGGCCTCCTTGACAACTCGGAAGTTTCTCCTCTCCTGGTGACTGAGATGCTTCAGAAAGCGGATGAGATGCCTGTCCTTCGGGTAGTCCTTCCGGTACTCTCCCGTAGCCCGGTCAAAAGCCAGGCCGCCCTCGACCCGAGTAAGCCTACGGAAGTCCATCGTCTCGGTATCGGAGCCCGACGATCCGGCCAGTGCCGCTATCTCAGCATGCTCCCTGTCCAAGTCCTCCACGTTAAACCATGTAACCGCCGGCACTGGGGGTGGGGGAACGTGCTCGGCGCCAGAAGCAGCAGAATCTCTCGGGGCAGCCATCTTTCTACAAGGTGCAAGGTACCTCAAGTCAGAACAAGATACAAATAAAGAAAAAAGAAAGGAGGTTACGAAGGGGCTACGTTACAATTGAATTAAAAAGAATGCCAATAATTTCTGATGAAATTTTGGCAGAGTTTCCCCTAGGCTGGAGGCATAAAGGGAAAACACGGGTGCGTACCCACAAGGAGTGATGGCCACAACAAAGTTACGGTGTGCCCAAGGACGACACCGGAGGTCCTCCGGTTGAAGAAGTCTTCTTCTCCCCTTCAGCGGCACACCCCATGCCTACCCTTCAGCGGCACGCTCTGTGCCTCCCCTCAGCGGCACACCCAAGCTGAGCCCCTCAGCGGCACACCCGTGCCTACCCTTCAGTGGCACGCTCTGTGCCTCCCCTCAGCGGCACACACTCTGTGCCTCCCTTTAGCGGCACACTCCGTGCCCACCCTTCAACGACACGCTCCGTGCCTACCCGTCAGCAGCACGCTCCGTGCCTACTCTTCAGCGGCACACTCCGTGCCTCCCATCAGCGGCACGCCCCGTGCCTCCCGTCAGCGGCACACTTGTGCCCTTTCTTCAGCGGCACACCCATGTTCCCCTGCCTCCAGCAACACACCTATGCCGTCTCCCAGCAGCACACCCGTGCCCTCGTCAGCGGCACGCCCCGACGCCTCCACCTTATAAAAAAAAGAGAAGAAGAAGAAGGGACGAAGAAGAAGAAGAGAATAAGAAGAAGAGAAGAAGGAAGAGAAGTGGAAAGAGAAGAGGGAGACGGAGAGCCCAGGGCTCCGTCATCCCCCCGAGCAGAGAAAGAACATGAAGAAGAGGAGAAAGAAAAGGAAGAGAAAAACGGAAGGGGAAGAGAAGAGAAAGAGAAGAAGAGAGAAAAGGAGGAAGAGAAGAAGAAAGAAGGAGAAGGAAGAAGGGGGGGGCACAGTGGCCTCACCCACGACGACGGCGAGCGGCGATGGTCTCCGACGGTGAAGGGGAGATGAAGAAGAAGAGAGAGAGAGGGGGGGGCGACGGTGGAAACCGAAGAGGCACAGAGAGAGAGAGAGAGAGAGAGAGAGAGAGAGAGAGAGGATTTGAAAAGAGAAGGGGGGGGGAGTTTCGAACTCCCCCTCCCCTTTTATAGCCGCCTCAAGAAAAAAAGAGAAAAAAGGAGAAGTAAAAAAAAGGGGAAACAAACGAACGAAAGAGAGAATAAAAAAGAGAAAAAAAAGGGGAAAAAAGGAGAAGAAAAAAGAGAAGAAAAAAGAGAGAAAAAAAAAGAAAAAAAGTGACAAAAAGGGAGAGAAGAAAAAAAGAGAAAGAGAAAAAAAAGAGAGAATAAAGATAATAATAATAATAATGTAGTACATATATGATAGTAATACAATAAATACACAATAGAGATAACGATGTCCACGTCATATGTCTTATGAACGTACGCCCAATAATGTACGTTAATTCCACAGACACACCCGCAAGTACCGTCTGGCTCATCCTTCGCCCGCGCTGCCCGCAGGTGGGGGGCATTTGTGGACGTATAAAATTGTACGTCCATATGTCCCACCAAGCCCCGCATTAATGCCAAAGTCAAAGGGAGAAGGATCGGGGAGACTGGCTGTCACGCCCCGAGCGCGGAAGATACCCGGAGATGCGCGACGTGTCTATATCAATCATGTCAATCAGAGTGGTCGTGTATTCGACACAAAGACAGAGATGCGCAAAATAGCAAGATAACCCAATCCTTTATTTCATAATGGATAGACTATTACAAATCCAATACTCTGTTAAATAAAAAGGAAAAGAATACATAGTTGACTCAAGAAACTATAGAAAAGACTAGACGACACTTGTAGAAGCTCTATCACTTTCACTCTTGACCATTCCCATCCGATTGACTTCCATCGTCGTCGGACTTACCTGAAAAGTAGAAAGGGACAAACGAAATGAGCGAACGCTCAGTAGGAAATTATATCTCAAGTACTAGCAAGGGGTTTAAGTAATTACATTTTCATGAATGCAATAAAGCTATGCATGCTCGCATGAAACGACAAGATAGAGAGAATGTAATATCAAAGAAACAAGATGAACTTAATCATGAACTTCCAACAAGATGACAAGTATATTCAAGGTATTCAAGCAAGCACGTTTAACAAGTCATGTTAAGAACTTTGGCTATCATGTATCAAACAAGTAAATTACCCTCTTTCGGGCCACACATTTCATGTAAAGTCAAGTACAATTCAAGTACAAGATGTGTGTGGAATGTCCAATCAAGCAAGTCAAGTACTCGGTATAATGCCAGATACCTTATCATTTTAACTCCCATGGGCACAAGTACTTTCGGGTGCTCCTCCCAGGACCAGATCGGGCCCTATATGCGCAGGCATTTATCATGTGTTTTGACATCCACTCTTGTTTATATAGCCAATATAGAATTTCAATAATCAAGCTTGTAGACACGTATGACAACTTTGATAGAATAGAGTCCAAAATATGACAAAGGACATAGAATGGCGATAATAACGGTATAATCACGATGTCGATAAAACTAGGTAGATTATGGTTCCCTTAACTGAGGTACCATGACAAATCAATATGGACATTCTTTATATAGAATTGAGGTCCACATGAACAGTATATCATAGGTAAGATACCCCCATTCTTATCATAGAATTGAGGTTTACAAGAACGACATGATATGGCATGATATCATCATCCCATTAAGAATTTCTTATGATATACTCTTTGTATAATCATAAGGGCCGGTATACCATGTTTCTTTAGATTGACATGGCAAGGATCGTGTAATGGGTTTTTAGGGTACAACCAGCTCAGTCGGCCTTGAGGGAATCCAAGGCTACGAGGAGTCTTACGGAGGTCTCTATGACTAACTCGCTAGTCCCAAGGAACGGAATGTCCAAAGGAGAGCTTGTATGTCAATGAGAATTGAGTGTGATCGATAAAACGCCGTGAAAAGTGGGACTATACTCACGGAGTGGAGAATAGTGCCGATATATATATATATATGTATAATATATAAACCATCGGTTAGCAAATCAGAGGAAAAATCGGTTTACAGTAAAATAACGACTTAGGTCAAGTCGTGTCTCAAGTAATTAACGCCTAACAGAAGGGCGTTTACACATGGTCCGTTTTGCAGAATTTTTAATAATTCCATAATGTATCTAAGACGCGCCTTCGGAAGGGGCGTTTCTTCAGAAGTTGACGACTACTGTAGCAGGCGTCTTTTTATTTATAATATTTTCCAGAACATATTTATTTTCAGAAATTATCAAAAACGCGCCCTTGTCAGGGGCGTTAATCATTAAATTCTTATTTTCACAAAATATATATTCCAGGATTTTAAAAGATAAGCGCCCTAGTAAGGGGCGTTTATTTTTAATTCACGCCCTATGATGGGGCGTTTACATATGGAAAACGACCTAGTCTAGGTCGTGAATTCAAGAGATACTGGGAAAGCAAGATTTGCACGATAATCAATGATAACAATCATATAGTCATGACAGGAAATTGGCAGGAAATCAGATGCAGTATTTTAGATTTGATGTTTCATGCTTATTGACTTTTAACCGTTAACAATTATTGATTGATTTCATGTAATTGCATGGATAATCCGTTCTGAAGATTTACATGAAATTAACGCCTGTGTACAGGGTGTCAAATATTAAATTGACGACCTGGACATGGTCGTGTCTTGTAAATTAGCGCCCTTGACAGGGGCGTCTCTTTCAAAATATTTCAGAAAACGCATGAAAACTATAATAATCATATGCATGACATGCTTATATATATATATCTTGCATTAATTTCATTTGGGCTACAGTAACTTGAGAAAACCTACCTTTAAGAGTTGATTTGGAGATGACCGTGAGGGGTTTTTGGCTAGCAGAAGATGATGGCTTTGATGAAGAGGCTTCTACTGCGACTTACGAACAGTGGCAACAACAAGGAGAAGAACAATTGTTCTTCAGAGATCTTCACGCTACAGAACCTGTAGAGGAAGAGAAAGGAAGTAAATATGAAGATGTTAATATTCTTCATAGTTGTAATCGATATTTTAAGAAGATAGAAGAACTTACCCTTGTTCTCCACGAAGTCCAGGCTTCCTCAACCTGTAAGAAGAGAAGGCGATGAAGAACGTTAGTTCTTCATATACTCGAAACAGAAGAAAGGAAAGAAGAACAGTTCTGTTCTTCACTTACCGTCGCAGAGGCTTGGATCAAATAGGTTTAGGGTTTGTCAAACGAGAGATTTTATAGGATTTTGGGAATCCTAACAATAGTTAGTGTTTGATTGGAAGTAATATTTCCAAGATTGAGTTATTACCACATTCGAACTCTTTCTCATAGTTATCACTTACCCTGGATAAGTTCTGGGTTCGAACGGTTCCGAATGGAATTAACGACTTTGGTCAGGGCGTGTATTATTTAATTGACGACTTACTTTAGGGCGTTTCTTAAAAAGCGCCTTGAAAAAGGGCGTTTCGTGTTTTAAAACACGCCCAAGATAGAGGCGTTTCTTTTACTTACCCATTTGGTCGCATGAGAACTGACGACCGCATGTGTGGGCGTCCTTTCTTTAGTCACGCCATGGATAGAGGCGTTTCTTTATAAATTAACGCCTTAATAAGAGGCGTTATTTTTAATTTTGTTTTATTTCGTCCAATTAACCCTATTCCTTTTATATATTACTTCTGTAATATATATGTTTTAATTCATTTCAATTATTCATTTATTAGGGTTGCTACACCCTCCCCCACTTAAAAGAATTTGGTCCCCAAATTCAATATATATATAATTATACATGCGGAGAGTGTAGGACATATACCTCTTAGAATAACTCGGGAAATCGTTTCTTCATAGATTCCTCGGTCTCCCATGTCGCTTCGCGTTCAGGATTCTTATTCCATTGCACCTTGAGCATGGGAATAACCTTATTCCTTAGAGCTCGTATTTCTCGATCTAATATCTTCAAGGGCCTCTGTTCATATGTGAGATCTTTCTGGATCACCAGATCTCCATGCTCAATAATATGTGACGGATCGTGCACATACTTCTTCAACATAGATATGTGAAATACATTGTGTACCTCGGACAACTGAGGAGGCAACGCGATGCGATAAGCAACCTCGCCAACTCTTTCGAGTACCTCAAATGGTCCGATGAATCTTGGCGTAAGCTTGCCCTTAACACCAAATCTTCGTATGCCACGTCCAGGGGATATTTTAAGAAATACATGATCTCCGATTTGGAATTCAAGATCTCTTCTTCTTGTATCTGCATAAGTCTTTTGTCTGGTCTGAGCAACTTGTAATCTTTCTCTGATTACCTGTATCTTCTCAGTTGTATCCCTTACCATGTCTGGACCTAATAGTTGTTTCTCTCCAACTTCGTTCCAACATATGGGAGATCGGCAACTCCTTCCGTATAAGGCTTCGAAAGGTGCCATTTGGATACTAGCTTGGTAGCTATTATTATATGCAAATTCAACTAAAGGTAAGTGGTCATGCCAGCTTCCTCCAAAGTCAATAATGCATGCTCTCAGCATATCTTCAACAACTTGATTAGTTCGCTCGGTCTGACCATTCGTTTGTGGGTGAAAAGCAGTACTAAAGTTGAGCCTTGTCCCCAACGAATGTTGTAATCCCTTCCAAAAATGAGAAGTAAAACGGGGATCTCTATCAGACACGATTGAGACAGGAATTCCATGTATCCTGACTATTTCTTTAATGTATAGTGCAGCTAGCACATCAATCGACCATCGGCTTTTGATTGGCAAGAAGTGTGCCGATTTAGTCAATCGGTCAATGATAACCCAGATTCCATCATGTCCTCCTTTAGATTTAGACAAACCCATGATGAAGTCCATACCAATATCCTCCCATTTCCACTTAGGAATATCTAGAGGATGTAGTTTTCCCGCAGGCTTTTGGTGTTCCACCTTGACCTGTTGGCATGTGAGACAGCGTGATACATAGTCCGCTATTTCTCTTTTCATATTGGGCCACCAAAAGTTCCTCTTTATATCTTGGTACATTTTAGTTGATCCAGGATGAATAGTGTATCTTGATCTGTGAGCTTCATCTAAGATCTTCTTCTTTAATTCCGGACAATCGGGTACACAAGTTCTATCTTTGAACGATAATCTTCCATCAGAAGTTAGTTGAAAATCAGATTGTCCTTCTAATCTGCCTTTGATTTCTACTAATATAGGATCATCATCCTGAAGTGTTTGTATCTCAGATAACAAATCTGACTGTATGCTTACATGAGATAGTGTGACAATCTTGGATTCCGTGTCCAAGCTTATATTGAGCTCGGAGAATTGTTCAAGTAACCTCCATTCTTGCATCATACAATTTGCTATCATTGCTCTCGGCTTTCGACTAAGGGCATCAGCCACATAATTACCCTTTCCGGGATGGTATTGTATACTGAAGTCGAAGTCCTTGAGATATTCTAGCCAACGTCTTTGTCTCATGTTCAGCTCCTTTTGTGAAAATAGATATTTGAGACTTTTGTGATCGGAGTATACAGTAAACTGTACCCCATAGAGATAGTGTCTCCATATCTTTAGGGCAAATACTACCGCGGCCAATTCCAAGTCATGGACGGGGTAATTCTCCTCATGCTTCTTCAGTTGACGAGAAGAGTATGCTATGACCTTTCCTTGTTGCATTAGGACACATCCGAGGCCAATGCCAGACGCATCAGTGTAGACTTCGAATTTCTCTCCTTCAATTGGTAGGGCTAAGACCGGAGCTGTAGTGAGATGATCCTTGAGAGTTTGGAAACTGCTTTCACATTCCTCACTCCATTCATATCGGATCTCCTTACGAGTTAATCTTGTAAGTGGTACGGCGATCTTAGAGAAATCTTTAATGAATCGTCGATAATAGCCTGCAAGACCTAAGAAACTTCTGATCTCGCTTGCATTAGTGGGTCTCTCCCAGTTTCTCACAGCTTCAACTTTTGACGGATCCACAGATAAACCGTCCTTGGATATGACATGTCCGAGAAAAGCCACTTCTTCCAGCCAGAACTCGCATTTGCTGAGTTTAGCATATAATTGATTTGTCCTCAAGACTTGCAATGCAATCCTCAAATGCTCTTCATGTTCTTCCTTAGTCTTAGAATATATCAATATATCATCAATGAAGACTACTATGAATTGATCCAAGTAAGGCCTGAATATGCTATTCATTAACTGCATAAAGGCAGCAGGGGCATTTGTTAGTCCAAAAGGTATAACAACAAATTCGTAATGGCCATACCTGCTTCTGAATGCGGTCTTGTGAATGTCATCATCCTTGATCCTTAATTGATGATATCCCGACCTGAGATCAATCTTGGAGAAATATTTGGATCCTGAAATCTGATCAAATAATTCATCGATTCTCGGCAGTGGATACTTGTTCTTGATAGTAAGATGATTCAACTGTCGATAGTCGATACACAATCTCATGGATCCATCCTTCTTCTTTACAAATAAGACTGGTGCTCCCCACGGGGAAGTACTTGGTCTAATAAACCCTTTTCGGATTAGTTCCATCAACTGCTCCTTCAACTCCTTGAGTTCAGCAGGGGACATTCTATATGGTGCCTTTGAAACAGGACCAGCACCAGGGACTAAGTCGATGGTAAAGGCCACATCTCTTTGCGGGGGTAATCCCGGCAATTCTTCCGGAAATACGTCTGGAAATTCTCGCACTACCTGAATGTCTTCTATCTCGGTTTCCTTAGCTTCTTTAATAGTGACAAAAGCAAGGAAGGATACACATCCTTTCCTGACGAGCTTGCTTGCTCGAAGAGCCGAAATAAGAGGGGATTTGCTTCGACTCTTAGGACTAGTATAAGTCAGTTCTGGAAATTCTTTGAAAACAATCTTGCTATTACGGCAATCAACCGTTGCCTGGTACTTAGATAACCAATCTGCTCCTAGTATAACATCATATTCTTTTAGATCTAAGCAGATAAGATCAATAGGAAAATTCTTTCCTCGAACCAACACCTCACAGTTTTGGTAATGATGCGTGATATCCGTCTCGTTTCCGAGAGGAGTAGACAACACTATTTTCATCCATTCTGGTTCTAAAGGTAATGGGTCAGCAAACTTCTTGGAAATAATGGAATGCGATGCACCCGTATCAAATAAGACATGTGCATATTTGGAACAAATTTTTAATGTACCTTCCACCAATCCGCCTTCTTCTTCTGGTTTGGTCTCTTGGATTGCATGAAGACGCGCGTTCCTTGTCACTGGGCGTTTACCCTCACCGTCTTGGTCATTCATTAATGGACAATCGGGAATCCGATGTTCACGACTCCCACAATGGAGACATGCTCCTAATTTCCTCCAGCATTCTTCTGTTTTGTGACCAGCCTTGTCACAATGCTTGCATACTACGTTTGAAGGGGTAGTGGTGATAGAGAAAGGCTTGGATTTCTTGTACTTCTGATCTTGAGAGGAAGAACCTCCATTATTGGGCCTCTTCTTAAAGTTGGGTTTAAAAGAACCCGAACTTGTGACTTGCTCCTTTTTGTCTTTCCCACGGATCCTATCAGATAATTCCGTGGCATCTTCAAGCAACTGAGCTCGGCGCACCATTTCAGTATAAACTTGAATATCCATAGGCGCCAATTGAGTAATGTAGTGAGGCCTAAGCCCATTAAGAAATCTACGGGCTTTCATCTTTTCCGTGCTAATTAAATGCTTAGCATATCTAGACAGTCTAGAGAACTGTGCTTCATAATCAGCCACCGATAAAGATCTTTGCTTTAATGCGGCAAATTCGGCGGCCTTCTTTTCCTGGACCCTATCAGAGAAATATTTGGCGTTGAAATATTCAACGAATTCACCCCATGTAACTTGAGTTGGGTCAATAGTAGCTTCAATCGACTCCCACCAGCATCTAGCATCCTTTTCTAACTGGAAAGTAGCTAATAAGACTTTGTCCTGATCCGTGCATTGCATGACACGGAATATATGTTCAATCTCCCGAACCCAATGCTCGGCATCGTCTGGATCGGTCGATCCCATGAACTTCGGGGGATTCATATTCTTGAATGCTTGGTGTAAGCTTCCAGCTCGTGGAGCACCACCTTGTGCTACCTGTTGTAGCACTTGGGTCATCCCTTGGAGGGTACGCTGCATGTTGCGCCATTGAGCACGTTCGGCAGCCATTATCCTACAATTATAATAGCTATGTTAGTATTATATCATTATGATCTTATAAAGGACTCATTGATCATTTAACCCTTGGTTCTACCCACTCTCACTTGGTTAAAGGTTTTGAAACCTATCCTTGGACTTGGGTTTCCTAGGAATTGAATACCTTAGGCTCTGATACCACAAAGACTGTCACGTCCCGAGCGCGGAAGATACCCGGAGATGCGCGACGTGTCTATATCAATCATGTCAATCAGAGTGGTCGTGTATTCGACACAAAGACAGAGATGCGCAAAATAGCAAGATAACCCAATCCTTTATTTCATAATGGATAGACTATTACAAATCCAATACTCTGTTAAATAAAAAGGAAAAGAATACATAGTTGACTCAAGAAACTATAGAAAAGACTAGACGACACTTGTAGAAGCTCTATCACTTTCACTCTTGACCATTCCCATCCGATTGACTTCCATCGTCGTCGGACTTACCTGAAAAGTAGAAAGGGACAAACGAAATGAGCGAACGCTCAGTAGGAAATTATATCTCAAGTACTAGCAAGGGGTTTAAGTAATTACATTTTCATGAATGCAATAAAGCTATGCATGCTCGCATGAAACGACAAGATAGAGAGAATGTAATATCAAAGAAACAAGATGAACTTAATCATGAACTTCCAACAAGATGACAAGTATATTCAAGGTATTCAAGCAAGCACGTTTAACAAGTCATGTCAAGAACTTTGGCTATCATGTATCAAGCAAGTAAATTACCCTCTTTCGGGCCACACATTTCATGTAAAGTCAAGTACGATTCAAGTACAAGATGTGTGTGGAATGTCCAATCAAGCAAGTCAAGTACTCGGTATAATGCCAGATACCTTATCATTTTAACTCCCATGGGCACAAGTACTTTCGGGTGCTCCTCCCAGGACCAGATCGGGCCCTATATGCGCAGGCATTTATCATGTGTTTTGACATCCACTCTTGTTTATATAGCCAATATAGAATTTCAATAATCAAGCTTGTAGACACGTATGACAACTTTGATAGAATAGAGTCCAAAATATGACAAAGGACATAGAATGGCGATAATAACGGTATAATCACGATGTCGATAAAACTAGGTAGATTATGGTTCCCTTAACTGAGGTACCATGACAAATCAATATGGACATTCTTTATATAGAATTGAGGTCCACATGAACAGTATATCATAGGTAAGATACCCCCATTCTTATCATAGAATTGAGGTTTACAAGAACGACATGATATGGCATGATATCATCATCCCATTAAGAATTTCTTATGATATACTCTTTGTATAATCATAAGGGCCGGTATACCATGTTTCTTTAGATTGACATGGCAAGGATCGTGTAATGGGTTTTTAGGGTACAACCAGCTCAGTCGGCCTTGAGGGAATCCAAGGCTACGAGGAGTCTTACGGAGGTCTCTATGACTAACTCGCTAGTCCCAAGGAACGGAATGTCCAAAGGAGAGCTTGTATGTCAATGAGAATTGAGTGTGATCGATAAAACGCCGTGAAAAGTGGGACTATACTCACGGAGTGGAGAATAGTGCCGATATATATATATATATGTATAATATATAAACCATCGGTTAGCAAATCAGAGGAAAAATCGGTTTACAGTAAAATAACGACTTAGGTCAAGTCGTGTCTCAAGTAATTAACGCCTAACAGAAGGGCGTTTACACATGGTCCGTTTTGCAGAATTTTCAATAATTCCATAATGTATCTAAGACGCGCCTTCGGAAGGGGCGTTTCTTCAGAAGTTGACGACTACTGTAGCAGGCGTCTTTTTATTTATAATATTTTCCAGAACATATTTATTTTCAGAAATTATCAAAAACGCGCCCTTGTCAGGGGCGTTAATCATTAAATTCTTATTTTCACAAAATATATATTCCAGGATTTTAAAAGATAAGCGCCCTAGTAAGGGGCGTTTATTTTTAATTCACGCCCTATGATGGGGCGTTTACATATGGAAAACGACCTAGTCTAGGTCGTGAATTCAAGAGATATTGGGAAAGCAAGATTTGCACGATAATCAATGATAACAATCATATAGTCATGACAAGAAATTGGCAGGAAATCAGATGCAGTATTTTAGATTTGATGTTTCATGCTTATTGACTTTTAACCGTTAACAATTATTGATTGATTTCATGTAATTGCATGGATAATCCGTTCTGAAGATTTACATGAAATTAACGCCTGTGTACAGGGCGTCAAATATTAAATTGACGACCTGGACATGGTCGTGTCTTGTAAATTAGCGCCCTTGACAGGGGCGTCTCTTTCAAAATATTTCAGAAAACGCATGAAAACTATAATAATCATATGCATGACATGCTTATATATATATATATCTTGCATTAATTTCATTTGGGCTACAGTAACTTGAGAAAACCTACCTTTAAGAGTTGATTTGGAGATGACCGTGAGGGGTTTTTGGCTAGCAGAAGATGATGGCTTTGATGAAGAGGCTTCTACTGCGACTTACGAACAGTGGCAACAACAAGGAGAAGAACAATCGTTCTTCAGAGATCTTCACGCTACAGAACCTGTAGAGGAAGAGAAAGGAAGTAAATATGAAGATGTTAATATTCTTCATAGTTGTAATCGATATTTTAAGAAGATAGAAGAACTTACCCTTGTTCTCCACGAAGTCCAGGCTTCCTCAACCTGTAAGAAGAGAAGGCGATGAAGAACGTTAGTTCTTCATATACTCGAAACAGAAGAAAGGAAAGAAGAACAGTTCTGTTCTTCACTTACCGTCGCAGAGGCTTGGATCAAATAGGTTTAGGGTTTGTCAAATGAGAGATTTTATAGGATTTTGGGAATCCTAACAATAGTTAGTGTTTGATTGGAAGTAATATTTCCAAGATTGAGTTATTACCACATTCGAACTCTTTCTCATAGTTATCACTTACCCTGGATAAGTTCTGGGTTCGAACGGTTCCGAATGGAATTAACGACTTTGGTCAGGGCGTGTATTATTTAATTGACGACTTACTTTAGGGCGTTTCTTAAAAAGCGCCTTGAAAAAGGGCGTTTCGTGTTTTAAAACACGCCCAAGATAGAGGCGTTTCTTTTACTTACCCATTTGGTCGCATGAGAACTGACGACCGCATGTGTGGGCGTCCTTTCTTTAGTCACGCCATGGATAGAGGCGTTTCTTTATAAATTAACGCCTTAATAAGAGGCGTTATTTTTAATTTTGTTTTATTTCGTCCAATTAACCCTATTCCTTTTATATATTACTTCTGTAATATATATGTTTTAATTCATTTCAATTATTCATTTATTAGGGTTGCTACACTGGCCATCCAGGGCTCCGGGGGAATACTATCGTGCGACAAATCCCCGCATTTGCACGGGCACATTAAATGATAGAGAAAACACAGGATATCCCTCCTGAATTTATGCACTGCTATGGACCCACCCTCGGGTCCCTAACGGTGATGAAATACCCCAAAAGAATGCACAACTTAAGCCCCTGAATCAGGAGCTGGCGCCCCTTCCAACAGCACGCTCCAAACGGCCTTCAGCGGCACACTCCTCTGGTGCCTTCAGCGGCACACCCCTGAAGAGCCTCCAACGGCACACCTGAACGGGCCCCCCAGCGGCACACTTTTTAGGTGCCCAGCGGCACACCCAAACAACCGTTCAACGGCACACCCTTCGAATGCCCCAGCGGCACGCCCCTTGAAGTGCCCCAGCGGCACACTGCTAGTTTCCCCAACAGCACACCCTTTTTGGTGCCTTCCAGCGGCACACCCCTTGGGAGCCCCCTCCAACGGCACGATAGTTGTGCCCCATCAGCGGCACAATCGTCATGTCCTCCAGCGGCACGGGTGTTCTGCCCCCCCTCAGCGGCACGACCCCTCAGCCCCCAGCGGCACAACGTTGATTCCCATGAACGGCACTCACCGGCAGAAGATACAACGATCAATAGGTAGACCCATTCGCGCGCAGCTCAGGCACCTCGATGCCAGCTAGCACCCGCCTTGGTGTCACCTTCTGGTTGGATGAGAGAGATCCCCACCTGACAGAGACAAGATCCGGGTCAACCTCATATGGCAGTGCCATCATGAGATCCCCCGTCAATGGCCCACGTATAAAAGGCCTTCACAGAGAAAGAAGAGGGGACAGGGCGAAGGCATCGGTTCGAAGAGAATAGCAGAGAAGAAGAAGAAGAGAAGAAGAAGAAGGTAGAGGAGAGCAAGGAGAAAAAGAGAGTGTGTGTCATGTAGTGGAGTGGGAAGGATGGTAGTGAAGGGGATGATCACCCTTCCTCCTCCTGACCCTCTCCCCAAACTTTTCTCCCTTTCTCTTCCCCCTTTCTCTCCCCCGTCTGTTTGGATGTATTGCATTATGTTTGGCCTTCAGGCCATGATCCTTGTCATTTTGAGCTCGTCATGAATGCAACATCTTCTGGCTTTGCCTTCTTTTGTTTTATTTGTTGGTTTCTTCTGATCGTTGATCCATGGGTTTCGTGCGTCTGCTCCCAGTCTTCCAACTTCTGGCTCCATCTCACTTCCCGTGGCATTAGCCTGCCTGATGGATGGGTTTGTCCTTGGCTTGACGGGGCAGAGCTGGCCTCTTCCCCCCCTTGAGCCTTTGCTAAACAGGTCTGTGGGAGGGTCCAATTTCCTTTGATACTTTGGATCCCCTCAATGCCTAGAGCACCCTCCTTGGCCCTCCTTCAGAGTCAGCAGTGTACACACATACACTTAAGCCTTCTAGTCATCAGCTCACTCAGGCCCTCCAGCGGCACGCCTCCCCCGGGGTGCCCGGTGACATGCCCTTCCCGTTCGTTGGCTTAGCGGTACACCCTTCCTATCTCTCCGCTTAGCGGCACACTCCCCTTTTGCCTTCTGAGTAGTACACCCTCCCTATCTGTCTGCCTGGCGGTACACTCCCCTCTTGTTTGCTCGGCGGCACACTCCCTCCAGCTGCCAGCCTTACACCCTTGACCCGCCCAGCGGCACACCCTTGAACCGCCAGCCCGGCACGCCTTGGCTATCATTTCCCCGGTGTACTCATGGCTTGCACCAGTCTACTGGTTTCTCGTTCAGCGTTTTCTCCGAGTTTTCTGAAGTTTCCCCAAAGGTGGCTGCTTAGGCACACACCTCAGTTGTTAGTTCATGTCACTCCCTGTGGACATGTCCCTTGTATTCCCTTACCGTCCAGGTCAAGGGGAGATGCTGCTGAATTTGTGTCAGAAATAACAGTATGTTAAAAGATGAAAGGAAGTAGCAAACAAATGAAATCAACAACAGTAAGACACTCTAATCAACTGAAGGAATTATGCAAAGCTCCAGGAACTGGCTGAATAAGATTCAAAGGACTGCACTATCGAACGTGAATTGGGATTCAATCATATAACAAAAGGTGAAAGTTGAACCTCCGAGGCTCCATCAGACCTGCATAAGCAAGGGCTATCTATCTCTCTTGAACTCTGCTCCACACAGCTAAGCTATGTCCTGACCACTTTGATTCTTCACCTCCCTCGACCCTCCAGCGATACACTCATGAACCCTCCAGCGGTACACTCCCTTCGACCCTCCAGCGGTACACCCCTGCACCCTCCAACGGTACACTTTCCATCCTCACGCAATACACTCTTCAGTCCTTCAGCGACACACTCCTAGCTCCCCAGCAACACACCCCTGCACCCTCCAGCGGTACACTTCCCATCCTCAAGCAATACACTCTTCAGTCCTTCAGCGACACACTCCTAGCTCCCCAGCGACACACTCCTAGCTCCCCAGCGACACACCCCTAGCTCCCCAGCGGTACCCTCCATCATCTCTCCAATAAATATATAGGTATAATGAAAATTATAATAAAAGGGACAATAAGTAATAATAATAATGATAAGACAAAAAAGGGAATGGCTCCAATCAAGCAACGAGCGGAGAGAAGATAACAAAAGGGGTAATGCTAATGAATGAACGACAATGATGAATGTCACTCAAGGTAACTCACGAACATAACGATATGGCCCTCGTCTCTTGGATTCCGAACCCAGGAATATTAATGATGCCCTCGCAGACTGGGCTTCACCCTTGGGAGCCGTTCCTCCCGTCATGGTCACTGCCCGGCCTCGTCCCGGGCCAATATCTCACCAAGGTCCCCCCTTCCTCGTCGGGACCTGAGCCTCCCACTTTGCATTAAAATTACCGTCCCTTGGCAGACATTTGCGCGGATTCACCCCCCCATCACCGTCTTGTTTTCCGCGCAGACTTATGTTCAAACATGGGATGGTCCATCGGTGACCGACACAATCTGAATGTTCATGCCCTCACCACGGGCTCACTGCATAGCACGGCTACCTTTTCCTTCCTAAACGAACAATGTAATAAGCGAATAAGAAGTGCGTCCACATCGACCGACCTAAGGGGCTCAACCTCACTCACCTATGTGTCGGGTCCATCACCTCAGTCTACACTATGGGTTGCTACACTAGCGACCTCCTTTTACTTCTCTATACACCCGAGGAACCCGACCTTATTCACAAGCTAGAACTTGTTATCTCGGGTAGGAAGTCGATCCATCCCCCTAAGATCTATGTCCCACCAACCTTTACACTTAGAGAGGATCTAACACATATTAGGGATCTTATGACTAGGCCAATCCAATCTGAGGATTTAAGTGAGATACACATGCCCAAAGTCCCAAGGTTCCATGATCCTTTTGACCCATTCCCTTGGGAACTCCAACACCAACATATCCATGTTCCTTTCCTCACCATTACCTACTACCCATCCTTTCCTAAAAACCATTCCAAGTGGCCTAATCCAGTCCTTACCCATTGCTTCACCACCACCACATGCCTAGTAGGTCCCAAACCGATCCCTTGGAACAAGCCACACCCACCCCTAAACACAAAAGAGGCCAATGGACCAATCACACCCTTCACCCTCCCCATTGACAAGGTCCCAACCTACATGGGGGTTTCTAGGAATTGGAATTTCTTAATCCGTGGGATTGATAACAACCCTTCACCAAGGGTCTAACCATGCTTGACCCCTTCGACCCCTCCGCATGGGAATCCCCAAGACCATCATCCTTGTCCCATTTCCCCGAAGAACTCTCATGCCTTGCCCCTTGCCAAGTCCAATACGCCAAAGTTGGGCCAAGCCCCGCCTTGCCAACACCCACACTTGGGAAGGCTCGCCTCAACGTCAGGATAAAGTTGCATGGTAGATCTGCATTTGAGTATACATATTCACCTATGATAGTTGAAAGGAAACACACACATGATAGGTCCGCATTTGGATGCCCCGGCCCCCCAATTTTCAAAACCCTTGATAGGGAGTCTAGACATGCCCGGTCTACTTTTGGTTGCCCAGGTCCACCCATCACCCCTAGGAGGTCAGCATTCACAAAATTGCATGAAAACCTTCGCAAGCACATCAGCAAAAATAATGAGATTTACAAAAGACAGGCCGACTCTCACCGACGCCACCAAGAGTACCGTGTGGGTGATTTTGTGATCGTGAGGATTGAGACGCTCTCCCTGGGAGCTGTCTCAAAACTGAGGCCTCGTGGGGCTGGTCCCTTCCAGGTTCTGAGGTGCATTGGCACAGATGCTTATGAGTTAAACGTCCCCCAAGATGCCATACATGGGTCCCACAGTGGTACCCAGTGAGGATGTTGAGCCCGTTCCCTCCTTTGAGAGAGCACCTACCCTTGAGAGAAAGCCACCAACCAGGAGAGACCAACGTGAGCAGGTTGAGCAGATATTGGGTGAACAAGTCACTACCACCAGGAGCAAGGCGTATGAGTGCTACCTTGTTAGGTGGAAGGGCCGGCCTCCATCGGCAGATTCGTGGGAGGCCCTACTGCAGCACTCTCAGAGCAGGGAGGACTCTTTCTCGACAGAGTCGAGTTCTCCGCACCTTGGGAGTATGATGGGGACATCTCCCGCCACTTCATCTTTTCCAGGCCCCGATGATCGTCGATGGCGTATAGTCTTGATTCGTCACTTTATTTCGAGTCATATGATGTATTTTTCATTTTCTTATGTGAGTCTTGTCATGTAATTTCCCTTTTTATTGAGTCGTATGCCTAGTTTAGCAAGTTATTTACCTATGTTTAGAGTCAAATGGGCCTCTAATCCATCAATTGGGCCCATTGAACCACCCTTGGACATGCTTGGTCTTTGGTGTAAATGTCAAGGGTATTATGGTCATGTAGAATGTTGGGCTCCTATAAATAGGACCCCAACCCCATTGTGAAAACTAATGAAGAATTAGCATTTGAATTTCCAGAAATTGTGAGCCATAGGTGTGAAGCCTTGAGAGCCCTGGGTGAGAAGCCCTCTCTCTCTCACCTCCCCTTCTCTCTCTAGGGGGCGAACCCCTCTCTCTCTCCTCCCTCCCTCTCTCTCTAATTCACATCCCTCTCTCTCTTCCCCCCTCGCCACCTCAGCCCTCCACATTAGCCCAACCTTTCACCTTTCCCAAGCCCCTTCAATTCCACCATTACTCTCACCAAATCCCAAGCACCTCTTCCCATTCCAAGGCAACCTTTCCTCTTCCCCAAGCACCCATTCCTCTTCCCCAAGCACCCCTCCACCTTCCCTATGCAAATTTGAATCTCCCTCCACCTGCTAGCTGCGCCCTCAACCCCTCCCCTTCCTTCCCTTTGCTTGGTTCGGCCAAGCCTCTCTTCCCCATTCTCCCTTAGCCACCCCCAAGACCACCACCTCCCTCTCCAATCCTTCTTGGCTGCTAGCCCCTCACCACCATCGCCCCTCCCTTACCCCTTACCCCTTGCATAAGACCCTCTCTAGCCCCATCTCCACCTTCCCCATATCCCCCCTCCCACCTCCTAACCCTTCCCCAACATCACCACCCCCATATCCAATAACCCTCCACCAAAGAAACCTCCCCTTTCAACCATTTTCTACTAATCTGTGTGTAGCTGAAGGTCTACTGAGTTCCAGCCTGTTGCAGCGCCGGCCACAGCTACATCCCGGAGCTCCTGGAGGCACACCCTATATTGCTGGAAAGCTCTTCAAGTCAGCTTCGTAGGTGAGGTGATCCCACCTCAATCCGAGTTTGGAGCTGTCCAAGGGGGTCGTTCCCGTCAGGCCGCGCGTCCGGCATCCGGGTGGAGATCAGAACCACAGTGCAGAAGCTCCTGCGGCCACATCCCTATTCCTGTTGGTGCGCCATTTGACCGGGACGAGCTACTACCGGTCCTCTATCCAACGCAGCAAGCAGAGCATCGTTCGGAGTTCCCCGTTCCATTATATCTTCCCCGGGTGCGCAGGTCAGTCCAGTCAGGACCTGAATCGACACCCCTCCACTCAAGGGGTTCTATCTCTCTGCTCCAACCTCTTCTGGTGTTCTTTCTGGTTGCTGCTCGAAGAGGGCCCTCCCACGGTCGTATCGATATAATCTGCGTTGCTCTTCAGAGCTCGAAGCTACTCAGAGCGAGGACATCTTCCAGTGTCTTTGATTCTGGAACAGACAGAAGCTGAACCAAGAAGTCCAGTTTAAGAGCCTTCTTTAGCCTCCGACGACCACGATAAATTCTCCAAAAATTCTGAAGCCTTCCTGGGCCAACCCAGGAAGTTTTGGTGCTGGTCTCGCCCACTTCTGACTTCAGACGGAGTCATGGCGGCTTCATCAGCGAACCCCTCTCCTGCCAAGTTTGAGCGGACAGAACTGCGAGCTCTCTTCTAATTCGGCATTCCCCACCCCGGTTGGCCGGCTTAAAGCCCCTCCCTGCGGGAGGTAGTGTTTGTTGTAATCCCACATCCCCCCACCCTTGTCCATCCCTCCTGCGTGAGGAGTAGTTATTGTAATCATTTAAATAGGAAGAAGCTTCACCAACGTAGTGTGCGAGGAAACCACACTTCCCCGCTCGCCCACGTCTCCGACCGGGGTTGATTTCTTCAAACCGGCCACGCAATCTCTCAACCCTTGCTCATATTTTAGTGCTTGTTCAGTTAATATCCATCAACGCTCCGCTGGAGTGTAAGAGAGAGCCCGGTCCTAAAAGCACCCTCGCTTTCGAGTGACCACCGTGGAGGGAGAGAGTGATCCGAGTCCCTTGTGGCACTCGATCAGCCCATCACTTCGGGCTTCCATATCTTTGGGGGGGAACACATTCATAACCTTGCTGGCCCTCTACCAGCAAGGGTGTAGTCCCACCACCCTCGACTCGGCATCATCGAGTCACCCTTGGGTTGAGCGTGCGCACCGATGAGCGACCGTCTACGATAGTCTCCAATTTGTGAATTGTGCTTCTAATGGATAAGTCCGAGGGTTCTTTGTCTAGTTGCTGCATTCTATAGGGTGTTTCACATCATGTGGTTTAAAGGCCAATCGAGGCGGTGTGTAGGCGGAGGTTTGTTGGAATGAATGACTGGACTAGTGTATGAATTGCTGGTGTATATGGGCTGACCATGGTGGTGTGAGGCCGGAGGAAGCGTCAGCCAATTGGGGTGGTGTATGGCTAACTAGGGAGTGTAAGATCAATGACCTAGAGAGATGTACTAGCCAGGGACTAGTATAGGCCACCAAGGGAAAGGAGTGGCCCGAGGTGCTAGTTTAGGCCGAACGTGATGGTATATGGCCGACAGGGAGGTGCAAGATTTACAAACTGGATAAGGGAATTGGTCAGGGACAGGTACGGGCCAACTGGCCAGGGATATGATTGCTGGAAGGTGGGTATCTGGTTGCCCCAGATGAGGGAGAAGAGAAATTTTGTTTTTATTCTACTTACCAGCTCTGCCTCCCTTTCGGGTTTTCGTCAGAGTTGGCCCCCTTTTGCTTTTTCCGATGCGCCCTTGCGGGTTTTCGCATCGAGGGGTTACCCAATTTTGCTTGAGGTGCTCTTGCGAGTTTTTGTCTCATCAGGGTTACTGGCCTTTTTGCCCCTAGTCGCTTCCTTGAGAAAGAGAACGACTGAGTCCGCCGGGGTATCTCTATTTTTAACCCCATTTGTTTTGTTGTTATTTTTTTTTGTTTTGGTTACTTGGGAGCCTCTTGGCTATGCAGTGACTTGCGCTGGGTGTTCTTAGCTTGCTACTGTCGAAGAACACTATTGGCGGGATTAGTGCCATTGATCTGTTGTGCTGATGCTGGACTCGCTTGCTGGGGCTTGGCTAATCGCCGAGCAATCTGGAGCTTCACGTAGACCTTCAGGCTGGCTAATCCGTGTAGTTGGCAGCTAGAACTTGGACTGAAGCTTGAACAGATCGGCTTTGATGATGCAAAGGCTGAGGTTCTAGGTTGTGGTGGCGTATAGGCCAAGAATTGACGTAGGCCGACCAAAGAGGTCTATTGGCGAAAGGTTATGGATTTAACTGACCAGGAAGGTGTACTGGTTAGGGACTGGGTGATGTGTAGGCCTACCATTGTGGTATTTTAGCCAGAGATCAGGTGTTTGATTGAATGTAGAGGTGTTTTAGTCAAGGGTAGGTGTAGGTCGATTGTGAAGGGGGATGACCAAAGTGGAGGCTTAACCGGCCGTGGCGGCATATTGGTCGAGGAGGGTAGCGGCAAACGGGGATAGTGTGAGACTAGGAGGAAATAGGTAGGTCGACCATGATGGTGTATTGACCTGGATGCTGGGTGGTGACCAACCATGATGGTGTATTAGTTAAAAACTGGGTGTAGGCTGACCATTATGGTGTGATAACCAGAAGAAGGTATGCTGACCCACTATTGCGGCGGGCCGGTCAGGGATTTAGAGTGAGGTGGTTGGCTGTTCCAAGAGAGGAAGAGATTTTTTTCTTTTACACTTTACCAGCTCCACCGCCCTTTCAGGTTTTCGTCAGAGCTGGCCCCCTTTTGCTTTTTCCGGTGCGCCCTTATGGGCTTTCACACCGAGGGGTAAACCGATTTTGCCTGAGACGCCCTCGCGAGTTTTCACCTCAGCCGGGTTTGCGACCTTTTTTCCCCCAGCCACCTTATGGAGAGAGTGGCTGAGTCCGCCGGGGCATCTCAATTTTTAGCCCCCCCTTTTTTTGTTTTTGTTTTTGATACTTGTGAGCCTTGCAGTTGTCGTCCTTAGCTTGTTGTTGTCGGGGGACGTTGCCCGGGGGTTGCGTCATTGGTGACTTGTTGCTATTGTAGAAGCGACTGTGGGTCGACCCTCGACCGAGTAGCTCGGGACTTTAGGGTGGATCTAGAGACCGGCTGGTCTTTACTATAGGTGACTGGGACTTTGACTGGGATCTGGGTGGCTTGGCCTTATTGAACATGATGGCCGAAGTCACGCTTGGACAGGGTGTCTGCCTGGGTGTTGCTACCCCTTGGGACATGATAAATACTGAAGGGATAGACTTCCCGCCAGGGTTTGATGGTAGCCACTGGTGGAGGACCCGACGGAGCTTCGTCGGCGTCACCAGTTGGCGTTGGCAGGGATTCCACCGAGTCGTTAGCTGACGCATGTGGGGTTTCTTTGGAGCTACTGGGAGGGTGTCGGCGGGATTCACCCTCTTTCACTCTGCTGGCTTTTGAGCTTGGTACCATTCTGGTGAGTGGAGGGACCTCTTGACTTGGGACCTCCGAATGGGTTGGGCCTCTTTTCTAATGACCCATATTCATTCGAGGGAGGACGAACGCTCCTCCTTGGAGTTTCCCCCATTGTTTGGGCTTGGAAGATTGGATATTGGACTGGGGTGATTGCCCCAGTGTGATACTGGTGCATCGGCTTCTCTGAGCCTCACCTAGTCTTCTGGTGGCAGGGGTGGCGGCGGTGGGTCACCCATTTTTGTAGCCTCTATGGCACCCCTTTTTTGTTTGCAGGGCCGAGGTTGAGTCAGCACCAACGTGGTGGACAGAACGAACCCAGTCCGGGGTTGTCTGGAGCATGGCATTTCTGGTGAGTGTCGATGTAGTTGGAACTCGGGAGTGCAGTGCCCGAGCTGGGGCCAACAGAATGGTGACCTGGAACTTGGGGTTCACTTGGTCCATCAGAGTTGTTGCCGGAACTCGTGGTTTGTGACCCATGTTATGAACTGAGGATGTCAGAGGGATGGTGACTCAGAGCTTGACGCCCGTACTGGGTGTTGGCGAAGCTAGTGCCCGAGGCTGAAAGCATGTATTGGGAGCTGATGAAGCTGGGATTTGGGACTAGAAACCCAAACTGAGTGCTTGACGATGCTGGGTTCCAGAGCTAGAAGCCCGTTGTAGCACCCCCGATAAATACCTTTGAGTAAATTTAAAACTTCTTCCTAAAAGAAATCATACATGAAGGTCTTACATAAAGAACCCAACCTCATAAGGACTATACCATAAATATACAAGCCAACCTCACTTTATGCCATAAAGAAACATGAAGGCTTTATGTAAAGAGCCAAACCTCATGGGGGATAGCATATAAATGTGCAATCCAACTTTATGCATAGTACGTAGTGTACTTTTCCTAAAGAATCTTATAATGAGAGGCTTTGTATAAAGAGCCAAACCATGAAGGGGTTATTATATAAAAGTGCAAGACCAACTTTAACACATGGGCCATGGGTTGTACGTAAGTGGTTTCCACCTTTTCCAACCAAGCAAACTGAAGACTAGATGAAGAGGCACCATTTTCCCTTGGGGCCACTATTTCCACTAAAATATTAATATGTAGAGATACACCATGAAGGCTAACACGTGAATGTGGCAGAATTGTCTAACATTTAACGCCCTCTTGCAAGGGCGTCATTCTCATCAATAATGCCACCTAGACTAATGACGCCCTCATGCAAGGCATCATTTACGTGAATAGTACCACCTATATTAATGAACAACCCCTTACAATGGCGTCATTTCATCCGTGTTTCTAGAAGGTTGAGGCACGAACAACCTCATTTTAGCTGGCAAACCCCATGCCTACTCAACAGGACCTGCAAAGCAATAAACCAATGCTTTGCGATTCCCTATAACTAATCTCTTCCGTAGCAATGACAGAGGCTACTGCCGCCATCAATGCTGAAGGAGCGTCTTCTTCCCGAGTCTACGTCCTGCTGCGATCCTGCTGCAACTTCTTTATTCTGAACCTCGTAACTCACGACAAAAGGTAGGTGTTCTCAAATCCTTGCCTAACTAGTAGCTAAATAGGTTAACTGATGCATGCTTAGAGTTCGATTAACTCGTCAATCATGCTATATATCACCTGGCTTTACCATGATCAAGCAATAACCATGGATATACCATGTTATACATATCTTAATAGCCTGTTACACCTATCGCATATGATTTTATACATACTGTTACCATGATCTTTATGAGTTGAACATAGTCTGTTAAGCATGATTTCATGACTTTTTGAACATATTTTATCACACAAGTTTTACAGACTTAATTACCATGTTTTAAACCTTAGTATATAACCTCTGTACACCAAATACTTGCATGTTTTAAAAACACGAGAGGCCCAGCTCTCAGGTAAATGGTGCCCCAGACCAGGCCGCCAATTACCAAATTGAAGACCCCTCAGGGGGCGCCAATTACCAAATTGAAGACCTCTCAGGGGGCGCCAATTAAATGAAGACACTTCGCAGTGTCGTCATTTCCATTTCCACAATTGCTAGTAATTAAGAATTCAACACAATCAAAAATCTATAACTATCAAACTAAAGCATGAAATTTGTACATGAACATGTTTCTGGAATCCTGACATTTTTCCCTACCTGCACGTACTCTTACTTTCTGATTCGGAGAAATTTTATACTGATGAATAGTGACCAACCATCTGTAAATGGCGCCCCTGATCAGGGCGCCAATTTCAGAATTGAAGACGCCGCACATGGTCGTTAATTAATTGAAGACATGTGCAATGACGTCAATTCCATTTTCTAGAATTTTCAGTAATTTATAAATCAACGCATTTAAAAATCTATAACTATTAAACTGAACCACAAAAATTTTGCCTGAATATACTTCGGTAACCCTGAGATTTTTCACCACCTGACCATGTCTTCGGATTCTGATTTGGAGAAACATTGGAAAAATGAGTAGTAGCTTGTATCACAGACTGTACCATTCTGATACGAAGCACAACCCACTTGAAAGATAACTCAATTGGTGACCCTACGCAGTGTCATCAATTAGTTGAGCATGTACTTAAATTGAAGACACCCCGGAGAGTCTTCAGTTAAATGAAGACTACTCACAAAGTCTTCAATTCGTTAAATAGCGGCAGCCAGCAAGTCTTCAATTCGTTAAATAGCGGCAGCCAGCAAATCTTCAATTAATTGAAGACTGCTTGTAGGGGCGCCAATTCTTTAATTATATATATATATATTCAAAAAAATACCCTCTGCAATTGGCGCCCTAAGCCAGGGTGCCAATTACTTAAATGACGGCGGCCAGGTCGTCTTCAATTAAATGAAGACTCCCTGGAGGGTGCCAATTT
The DNA here is from genome assembly GCA_022559845.1 of Amorphophallus konjac. NCBI lineage: Eukaryota > Viridiplantae > Streptophyta > Magnoliopsida > Alismatales > Araceae > Amorphophallus > Amorphophallus konjac. Next base: position 242,090,165 of record CM040128.1, read on the forward strand.
GATATATATATATATATATATATATATATATATATATATATATATATATATAATTCTAAAAATTGAAAATGTGAAAGATTGGCAAACCCCCAGATGCCAACTCATTGATTACCACTTCTGATCTTGATCTGTCTCGTGATTTGTGCAAATACAACCCTAATCCATACTCCTGTGTATTATGAGTTCTTGAATTTCCATTCCATAAAAAATCTACTGTGTATATCCTACATGGTCAAACCTTGAACCTCTTAAACTACCATTTGGGAGTGTTGGAGCTAAGTGCCATGTAGGGCAAAGTGATACGTTGTGGGAGCCACCTCTTGAGGCCGTACGACGTAAAGTGCTACACGACGGGAGCCACCTCTTGATCCTGTAGGGGTCATCTCTAGAGTCCTCCATAACCAAATGACTAGTTAATCTCGTCTGTAACAATAAGTTTCTTAATTCTTGAAATTCCATATTGGCTATAAATGAGTGGATGTCAAAGGTAATATATGAAATGCTGTGCATATAGGGCCCGGTCTGGTCCTGGGAGGAGCACCCGAAGGTACTTGTGCCCATGAGAGTTTATTGACCACGGTATTTAGCATTGCACCGGAGTACTTACTTGACTTGAGACACTCCACCCCTACTCTCTCTCTCCTTACTTACTTGACTTGCGTGACCCGGGACGGGCAATATTTGACTTGTGACCCGAGAAAGGGTAAAATACTTGCTTGACTAAAATAGCCAATGCTACTGATACGTACTTGACATTGCTTGCTTGAATTGAATTTTTACTTGCTCGTACATGAGATATACTTGTACATGAGTTCATTCTCGTACTTGCGTTCATACTTGTACACGAATCCCTGCTTGCCCCGAAGTGGCATTTACAAATATAAATTCTTGATAATACTACTTGTCAAATACTTGAAATCTTGATATACTCTCTTAATACAGTTCTTGATCTCTTATTGTTCATCATGCCTAGATTTATATGTATACCTGATTTTCTTATACGTACGTCATGCATAGCCATACTGATAATACATGCAAATTGTAAATCACGTAAAGATTGCTCGAATTTGAGATGTAATTCTGACTGAGCGATTCGCTCATCCAGTTGCTTCCTAACATTTTCAGGTGATTCGGATAGCGACAAGAATGGGATTGAGACCGAGTGAAGAGTGCTAGAACGCCAATCACCTATCATTAGCTAGTCGCGTCTTTTGAATTTATTTGAGTCTACCTTGTACTCCCAGCTATGTTAGTTAGTGGTATAAACTTTGTTAAGGCATGTAGCCTAATGTTTGGCTTTCTAAATTTGGAATTTGTCATGGACTATCTTTAATTCCTTTGGTTAATCAAATAATCATCACTTGGACTATTGGGATTATTAGATTTTATTAGTCATTTGCGCACTCCGTAATTATGTATGGCAAAAATTTTATCGCTCTAATGACACAATCTATATAGACGCGTCACGTAATCCGAGTATCTTCCGCGCTCGAGGCGTGACAGTCTTCGTGGTATCAGAGCCTAGGTTTTCAAACCTAGGGAAACTAGAAGAAATAAAAGGGTTGAAATTTTTTTTTTTTGCGGTCATGATTGAAATCTAGGTAAAAACTTGAGTCGAAGGATAGATATACCTTACCTGGTGAGATGGATAGAGCCATGGGATAAGTTCTATAATGACTTTTGACCTTATAAGAAAACCCGATCTTTATCATACTTAAACTCTTTTGTAGGATCATGGCTGCGGAAAGAGCACAATGGCGTGAGATGCAGCGCACCGTTCAGGGCCTTACACAGGCACTACAACAAGTGGCCCAAGACGGAGCAAACCGTGGAGCGGGTGATCTCCACAGGAGTTTCTGTAACATGAACCCACCGAGGTTCACGGGTTCGTCCGACCCCGAGGATGCCGAGAATTGGCTAAAGGAGATGGAATGAATTATCCGTGTAATGCAATGCGCGGATGAGGAGATGGTTTTATTGGCCGTATTCCAACTGGAGCGGGACGCTCGATGCTGGTGGGAATCCATAGAAGCAACACTGCCAGAATACCATGTCACATGGGATGAATTCACGGAGCATTTCAACAAGTACTTCTCCGACCATATCCAGGAGAAGATGGCCGCAGAATTCACTGTTCTAAAACAACGGGGCTTGAAAGTGGCCAAATTTGAGGCCCAGTTTTCAAGATTGTCGAAGTATGCACCTCACCTGGTGTGTACGAAAAAGATGAAGGCGAGAAGGTTCCTCAACGGGCTTCGGCCCCATTATATTACACAACTTGCACCGATGGACATCCAAGCCTATTCGGAGATAGTTCGGCGTGCCCAACTGCTAGAAGACGCCACCGAATTATCCGAGAGAATCCGAGGAAGAGACAAGAAGGAACCCGTCACAAGCCCAGGAAAATTCAAACAATCATTCAATAAGAAAAGGTTCTTCAAGAGAGGGGAGCCCTCCAAGGTAAAGAAATTCCAGAAGAATGACATGCCATTCTCCACCGCCACACCCTCAAAGGAGATTTGCAAGTATTGTGATAAAGCTGGTCATAAGACCGAGGAATGCTGGAGGAAGTTAGGAGCTTGTCTTCGATGCGGGAGCCGAGAACATCGAATCCCAGACTGTCCACTAATGAAGGAGCAAGACACCAAAGACGAGAAGCGTCCGGTAAAGAAAAAAGGCCGTCTGCAAGCTCTCCGAGAGACGGAACCCATTGAAGGCGGAATTGTGGAAGGTACTCTCACTATTTGTTCAAAAACACCTGAAGTTTTATTTGATACCGGAGCAACTCATTCATTCATTTCCAAGAACTTTGCTGCTTCATTTTCTAAGAAACATGAACTGTTAGATTTTATCATATCTACACCTCTTGGGAATGAGTCTGATATCACTTATCACTATCCAAATTGTGAAGTGATGATTAAGGGAAGCAATTTACCTGCTGACTTGATATGCCTAGATATGAAGGGTTATGATGTCATACTAGGTGCCGACTGGTTATCCACATACCAAGCAACTGTAGATTGCCGACATGGCAAGGTAACTTTCGTGGATTTCCAGAGCTAGTTTACAATAGCCCTCGGAGTAAATCACTTATTATATCAGCACTCCGAGCTAGGAAGCTTATGGATAAGGGATGCATGGCTTTCATAGCATTCGTGACTACCACGGAAGTCGAGAAGGTTAAACTTGAAGACGTCTGTGTAATTCAGGATTTTCCTGATATTTTTCCAGAAGATTTACCCGGCTTACCCCCGGAAAGGGAAGTGTCGTTCACAATCGACCTTGTCCTTAGTGCTGGTCCTGTTTCCAAGGCACCGTACAGAATGTCCCCTGCTGAGCTGACAAAACTAAAAGAGCAACTAATGGAGTTATTGTAAAAGGGTTTCATCAGGCCGAGTACTTCCCCTTGGGGAGCACCCGTGCTGTTCGTCAAAAAGAAGGACGAATCGATGAGACTATGCATCGATTATCGGCAGCTAAATCACCTTACAATCAAGAACAAATACCCGCTGTCGAGGATTGACGAGCTGTTCGATTAGTTATCGGGAGCTTCATTGATGCGGGACGAGACCACGGACACGACAAGCTCGTGACTGCCCCTTAACGAGGGAAGCGTCGGATGTGCGCGGTTGAGAAACCGGCTGTGAGCTAGGGTGGTCGGCTCTCACTTGTGCCCGGATCAGGTCACGGGACGGTAACGCTCCCTCTCGCAGCAGCGGTGATATAAATATAAAGCGAGCTAATTACCCTATCATGCTCTCTAGCAGTGGCATAAGCAAGTATATATGAAAATTAAGCAACATGCCAAGTAAGGGAGCGAATGCGATACCTCCACGCGCTCGGCGTGGGGACGACGGGCCCGGCCGAACTCGTGCTCCCGGGACAGTTAATACATGAATATTACAGCAATGGAAATATGCCCACTCCACGCAGGGAGGTAAAGGGCGACACCAGGGGCCCGGGAGGACCGAATTCGGGATGACGGGCAGCTTCGTGTGTTGATTCGGCTACACGCGTGATCACGACCGTGGGGCCCACGTGCTGTCTGGAGGGGCTGTGTGGGACCCGGTGGCGCCGCTATAGTGTGGACACTTAGGGAAGTGTTCTCTTGGGCTGGCGGCACACCGGAACGTCACCCGGGGGTCGGGCGGTTCCGATCGGCACCCGTCGGGTTTGCTGTCCACGGACTGGTTGTTGCTGTTTTACAGCGCGCGCTCCTGCGAGAATGGACGCTGCGATCAGCCCCGACGTCGGATCGACACGAGACTGGCGCCGTTGGAAAGCTAGCTTGAAGTTCTTCAACCTAGGCCTAAAGATCTGGCCTAGATCTGCTCGGATTTTGACTTATGGAATTTTTAATCTCCTGTTGTACAGTTCCTGAAATCACAGGTTAGCAGAGAACTTCCCTATGAATTGCCTTTGACCGTGAGGGAGACGTTCGAATCAGGGGTTGTGTTCTTCATAAAAGTTGTTGGAATTTGATCTGGGAAGACAGAAAAAGTGGTTTGGGCCCGTTTGAATGTATCTATGATTTTATGTGATTTGTTTAGTGGACAAAGGTCGGATATGGGATCAGGGGGATAGAACTGTAGCTGGGACTGAGAACGATTTTTAGAAAATATGAAATGGATGAACCAAAAATTGATAAAAATTTTGGACTAAGGGGTGGATGGGTGTAACCTCCAGTAAAATTGGGCGAACTAAAATAAATCAAAAAGTGGACCTAAGATATGAAACTCAGGGCTACTGTCACTGTAGACAGTGACAGAATAGATCTGAGATTGAGAGTTGAACGAACTGGTAAAGATAAGAAACGGTGGCTTTTGAACCTGGATTTATTTGTGGAGAAGGGGTTATAAGATAGGAACCAACTCTCAAAATTTTGAATCGATCTGAACTCATGGCTGGCTTCAGGAATTCACGGACTACACCTCTGTCCAGCAGGACAGAAAACGAAGATGATCCCGTGGCGGCTCGAAGGCGGCACGAACGGCGGCGGCGGCGGCACAGACGATCATCGGAGGTTGAGAGGAGATGAAGGGAGATAGAAACACTCTAGAAATGGAGGTTGGGATGAAGAAACCAGAGGGAGAGAGGGAGGAGGTCGAAATTCACTCAAGGCATTCAACAAAATTCTGATTTTTCATTGATTTTCTCATGAAAATACATGGTTATATATGACTCCAATCAAATCTAATATGGACCCTTGGATCAAGGGTTGGGGATTGAATGGCTGAGATGAAGTGTGAATAACACACCAAATACAATTTTTTAATCTATCTTGACCATTCCAATTCAAACTTGGACTAATTCCATTCCAACCTCACCTAAATCACACCTAACTAGCCTAATAGAGCCAAAGAAGGGGGCGCCCCCTTCATGGGCCTCCCTTGGGCCAAGTGTGGTCAAATGCCATGTTACAAGCCCACTAACCATGTTAGACTCTTCCACCCTTGGTGGCCCATGAGAGAGAGAAGCCTATTTGGGCCTAAGTGGCTATTAAGGTCCATAATGATGGCCTTAAGACCCAATATGGAATAAGCTCCTAATGGACTCTACTAATGGCAACCTAGCCATGGACTCTACATAACAAATGGCCCATTGGCTTGATATAAGCCTTACAAGGAGCCCAAATGAAAGAAATGACACAATTACAATCTCATACAAGCCATAACACACAAATACAAACTGCCCCTTAACGAGGGAAGTGTCGGATGTACGCGGTTGAGAAACCGGCTGTGAGCTAGGGTGGTCGGCTCTCACTTGTGCCCGGATCGGGTCACGGGACGGTAACGCTCTCTCTCGCAGCAGCGGTGATATAAATAGAAAGCGAGCTAATTACCCTATCATGCTCTCTAGCAGTGGCATAAGCAAGTATATATGAAAATTAAGCAACATGCCAAGTAAGGGAGCGAATGCGATACCTCCACGCGCTCAGCGTGGGGACGACGGGCCCGGCCGAACTCGTGCTCCCGGGACAGTTAATACATGAATATTACAGCAATGGAAATATGCCCACTCCACGCAGGGAGGTAAAGGGCGACACCAGGGGCCCGGGAGGACCGAATTCGGGATGACGGCCAGCTTCGTTTGTTGATTCGGCTACACGCGTGATCACGACCGTGGGGCCCACGTGCTGTCTGGAGGGGCCGTGTGGGACCCGGTGGCGCCGCTGTAGTGTGGACACTTAGGGAAGTGTTCCCTGGGCTGGCGGCACACCGGAACGTCGCCCGGGGGTCGGGCAGTTCCGATCGGCACCCGTCGGGTTTGCTGTCCACGCACTGGTGGTTGCTGTTTTGCAGCGCGCGCTCCGGCGAGAATGGACGCTGCGATCAGCCCCGACGTCGGATCGACACGAGACTGGCGCCGTTGGAAAGCTATCTTGAAGTTCTTCAACCTAGGCCTAAAGATCTGGCCTGGATCTGCTCGGAATTTGACTTATGGAATTTTTAATCTCCTGTTGTACAGTTCCTGAAATCACAGGTCAGCAGAGAACTTCCCTGTGGATTGCCTTTGACCGCGAGGGAGACGTTCGAATAAGGGGTTGTGTTCTTCAGAAAAGTTGTTGGAATTTGAGCTGGGAAGACAGAAAAATTAGTTTGGACCCGTTTGGATGTATCTATGATTTTCTGTGATTTGTTTAGTGGACAAAGGTTGGATCTAGGATCAGGGGGATAGAACTGTAGCTGGGACTGAGAACGATTTTTAGAAAATATGAAATGGACGAAACAAAAATTGATAAAAAGTTTGGACAAAGGGGCGGATGGGTGTAACCTCCAGTAAAATTGGGCGAACTAAAATAAATCAAAACGTGGACCTAAGACATGAAACTCAGGGCTACTATCACTGTAGATAGTGACAGAACAGATCTGAGATTGAGAGTTGAACGAACTGGTAAAGATATGAAACGGTGGCTTTTGAACCTGGATTTTTTTTTGGAGAAGGGGCTATAAGATAGGAACCAACCCTCAAAATTTTAAATCGATCTGAACTCGTGGCTGGCTTCAGGAATTCACGGACTACACCTCTATCCAGCAGGATAGAAAACCGAAGACGATCCCGTGGCGGCTCGAAGGCGGCACGAACGGCGGCGGCGGCGGCACAGACGATCATCGGAGGTTGAGAGGAGATGAAGGGAGATAGAAACACTCTATAAATGGAGGTTGGGATGAAGAAACCAGAGGGAGAGAGGGAGGAGGTCGAAATTCACTCAAGGCATTCAACAAAATTCTGATTTTTCATTGATTTTCTCATGAAAATACATGGTTATATATGACTCCAATCAAATCTAATATGGACCCTTGGATCAAGGGTTGGAGATTGAATGGCTGAGATGAAGTGTGAATAACACACCAAATACAATTTTTTAATCTATCTTGACCATTCCAATTCAAACTTGGACTAATTCCATTCCAACCTCACCTAAATCACACCTAACTAGCCTAATAGAGCCAAAGAAGGGGGCGCCCCCTTCATGGGCCTCCCTTGAGCCAAGTGTGGTCAAATGCCATGTTACAAGCCCACTAACCATGTTAGACTCTTCCACCCTTGGTGGCCCATGAGAGAGAGAAGCCTATTTGGGCCTAAGTGGCTATTAAGGTCCATAATGATGGCCTTAAGACCCAATATGGAATAAGCTCCTAATGGACTCTACTAATGGCAAACTAGCCATGGACTCTACATAACAAATGACCCATTGGCTTGATATAAGCCTTACAAGGAGCCCAAATGAAAGAAATGACACAATTATAATCTCATACAAGCCATAACACACAAATACACTCCACCCGTGTAAGGAAATCACCTCTGATGCCCCATCATTCATATTTCTCCAAGATTGATCTTCGTTCTGGTTACCACCAATTGAAGATCAAAGAAGAAGACATTCATAAAATTGCATTCTGAAGCAGGTATGGGTATTACGAATTTACTGTTATACCTTTCGGACTAACAAACGCCCCCGCAGCTTTTATGTAGTTAATGAACATCATATTCAGGCCCTACTTAGACCAATTCATTGTGGTCTTGAGTGATGATATTCTGATCTATTCCAAGACCGAAGAGGATCATGAAGAACATCTCCAGAAGGCACTACAGATATTAAGGGAAAACAAGCTATATGCCAAATTCAGCAAATGCGAGTTCTAGCTCGAGGAAGTATCCTTCTTAGGCAATATCATTTCAAAGAACGGAATTGTTATTGACCCATCAAAGGTCGAAGCAGTGAAGAACTGGGAACGACCCACAAATGCAACGAAATTCAAAGCTTCTTGGGTCTAGCTGGTTACTACTGGCATTTTATCAAGGACTTCTCCAAGATTACTGTTCCTCTGACCAGGTTAACCCGTAAGGAAGTGCCTTATGAGTGGAATGAAGACTGTGATAAGGGTTTCCAAACTTTGAAGGATCTCTTGACCAATGCTCCAGTCTTATCATTACCAATTGAAGGAGAAAAATATGAGGCATATACCGATGCTTTGGGTATTGGCCTCGGATGTGTATTGATGCAGAATGGAAGAGTCATTGCATACTCTTCCCGACAATTGAAGAAACATGAAGAGAACTACCCGGTTCATGACTTAGAACTGGCCGCAATAGTATTTGCCTTGAAGATCTGGAGACAATATCTCTACGGAGAACAATTCACTGTATACTCCGATCATAAAAGCCTCAAGTAATTATTCTCCCAAAAGGAGCTGAACATGTGGCAAAGGCATTGGCTCGAGTATCTCAAGGATTTTGACTTCACTATACAGTACCATCCTGGTAAGGGTAATTCCGTAGCTGATGCCCTTAGTCGAAAGTCGAGAATAATATTGGCCAACTGTATGATACAAGAATGGAAGCTGTTGGAGAAATTCTCTGAGCTTGATATCAGCACAGATGAGAAGAACATGTGTATTATTCTATCTCATATGATCCTACATCCAGATTTGCTACCCGAAATCAAGAAGCTACAGGAAGAAGATCCCTCACTAGTAGAGATAAAGAGCAAGCTAGACGAGAGACTTGATTTCAAGCTAGCACCTGATGGCAGACTATTATTTCATGAACGGACATGTGTGCCCGACTGTCCCGAATTGAAGAAAAGATTCTTGAAGAAGCTCATCAATCGAGGTACACGATCCACCCTGGAGCCACTAAGATGTACCAAGATTTGAAAAGAACTTTCTGGTGGCCTAACATGAAAAGGGAGGTAGCAGACTTTGTATCTTGTTACCTCACATGCCAACAAGTGAAGGTGGAACATCAAAAACCCGCCGGAAAGCTACATCCGCTGGATATTCCCAAGTGGAAGTGGGAAGACATTGGCATGTGTTGGGTTAGATGGACACAGTCTATCTCCACTAAGTGTGGATCTAGAGGGGGGTGAATAGATCAACTTGCCTAATTTAAAACTATTGTAAGTTCTAGAGCGGAATTTAGGCAAGCATCAATAAAGCTAAATGAAAAGTGCTAAGCAAAAGGTAGAAAGCTAGACATGAGCATAAGCGATGCAATCAAACAAGCTAAGCAAGAGATTCCCATCGCACACAGATCACACAAAGACACAAACACACTGCACACACAATTTTTAGGTGGTTCGGTCAACGACCTACGTCCACCCCACACTCAACCGAGTATGGCTTCCTGCTGCGCAGCACAGCTTGTGTCCGCTGGGCTTTACAGCTTGGCCAAACAACCCGCTGATACACAGTTTCGCAGGGCACTATAGCTTGCCGACCAGAGGATCTGATCCTCTGCAACCGCTGGGGAAATATAGCTTAACCCGTCCAGTGGAGACCACCACTGCAAGACCGCTGACACACAGCTTGAAGAAACAACATTCGGAAATGAAAGACAGAATCAAAACGAAAAATAAAAACCCAAAACCAATGTAGCTCTTAAAGAGCAAAGCTCAGCTCTGGTTTTGAACCACGAGACTGAGATACCAACACTCTCACTCTCACTCTCGATCAGCTCTCTCTCACCTCACTCTCTCTCTTTTCTCCTTCTTCTCAATTTCTTCTTCTTCTTCTCTGTATCTTCTTCTTCTCTCTTTTCTCTCTGTGGATCGAAGGCTCACTGTTGCTGAGTGTATAGACTTTTTCTTTTTCTGCTTCGATCAGCTTTCTTCTGTGGAAGAAGGCTTGTATATATAGCAGCAACAGCAGCAGGCGTGTGCTCTCCACGTTTCCCGCCCAGTAATTTGGACCACGTGGCAGCATGCAATGGAGTGTCAGTACACGTGTCCTCATCTGGATACCTTGTCCTTTTCGGATCACGAGCCAGGTACCTGGGATCACGTGCCCCTCATTAGCTTCTTCAGTCCGATGTATAGAGTTCTCCGTTCTCGTGCTCAAAGTCATCAATCTGAGTTGCTGCGTCGACGCTTTCACTAAATGGCGTTAACGCAGTGAGGCATTCCAGTAGCCATTAGCCTCGTTTCTTTAGCTGCTGCGTCGACGCTGCTTGCTTGTGGCGTTGACGCAGTAGAATGGCCTGTGAAGACGAATGCTTCTTCAACTGCTGCGTCGACGCTGCTTTCATGTGGCGTTGACGCAATAGAAGACATCGTGAAAGCTTCGTCTACTGATGCGTAGACGCTTTAAGCTCCAGGCGTCGACGCTGTCCCTTCAGCAACAAGAATAAAGATATAAGATTTAAGTATGTACATTGCATTGTATAGACTTGTAAAGGCAGAATGCAACGTACAGACTTGCCCAAAGTGTTGACTTCAACAAGGGAGGCAACGGCTGTATAGACTTTAAATCCTAGTGGCATTGTATAGACATAATGCACTTAAAGGCTTCATGCGAAGGAAAGCATTGTATATGCTTGAGGAGTTGACGCTGCATGAAGGATGAGTTGACGCTGCATGAAGCATGGACAGTGTACAGATTTTGCCCACTTATGGACTTCATGTTATGCAAGCGAATGTGAAGACTTCAGTGTATAGACTTTAGAAGACGAGTGTAATGTATAGACTCTATGAGACTCTAGTGCAGACAGACGATGTATAGAGTTCTTAGTTCAGCCGTCAGTGTGTAGACTTGAAAGGCTAAGGCCAGTGTACAGACTTGTCACCGACCATAGTGTAGACTTGATCAGCAAGGACACAGTATAGACATCAACTCTGCACATCGAATGTATGGACTTCAAGTGTGAAGACCATTGTATAGACTTTGGATTAGAAGATTAATGTATAGACTTTGAGTAACACTGTGGATGTACAGACTTTGCTCAAGTGCATGAGACGCTAACTGAGACGCTGGACTCTGTACAGACTTTGAGCGATGTGTGGACTTGAAGCTCCTGAAGCAGTGTACAGACTTCAAAGATCACTGTTGATGTGCAAACTTTGGGGACATGAAGCGATGTACAGACTTCATGAAGCGAAGCCAATGTATAGAGTTGAGTGTAGCTAAAGCCTTGATCGTAGGACTAGGCTGGACTGTATAGACTTCAGGCTTCAGAATCGAATGTTCAGACTTCGCCTAAGACACGTAGGGAAAAGACCCCAGTGTATAGACTTTGCCTTGAGTGAAAAGTAATCGATGAATGTATGGACTTTAATGTGTGAAGGCAACAGTGAATGAGTGTATACATTTCACCAGATCAAGGGCAATTCGGATGTACATACTCTGAGGTTCAAAGCCAACGGTGCGTTGACGCTGTAACATTTTAGTGCGTTGACGCTGTGCACACATAATCAATTTAATTGAGATGCAGTGTGTGGACTTATGCATTGACGCTGTAACATGATGCGTTGACGCTGTGCACACATAATCAATTTAATTGAGATGCAGTGTGTGGACTTATGCGTTGACGCTGTAACATGATGCGTTGACGCTGTGCACACATAATCAATTTAATTGAGATGCAGTGTATGGACTTATGCGTTGACGCTGTAACATGATGCGTTGACGCTGTGCACACATAATCAATTTAATTGAGATGCAGTGTGTGGACTTATGACAGTAAGAATTGCAGACAGCAGTGTATTAAAAGCAAAGAACACATAGTCAATCTGATGGAGCAATTTCATCAAATCAAACTCAGTTGCCAATCAATCAAAATAATGCTGTTGCCAAAGAATAGAGCAAGTGTCAACATCATCAACATAGAGGGGTCACAACAATCTCCCCCTTTTTGATGATGGCAACCTCATATGAAGTAGAGTAGCAACAACCTTTCATAGATATATATGTTTGATGAAAGACATGATGTGTTATGCAGATTGACATGCAGATGCTATGAATGCATGCAACTCACTGCCACAAACTCTCCCTTGGAATGAATTCAGAATTGACTTTAGAATTCAGACAGTTATGTATTCTCCCCCTAGACAATATTCTCCCCCTTTGCCATCAACAAAGAGGAGGGAAAAATTAAATACAATGAAGGAATCAAGAGAGGAACTGACTGGCATTCTGAACAGGTAGTTCATGAATAAGTATTCTAAAGCATAGAGTCTTCAGTCATATGAAATTAGAAACTACTGTCAGAAAGAGTTCTGGTTTAAAGATGATAAAATTTGGAGTTCATGCACTACAAACAATAGATAAGCTCACTGTGCATGATAAAACAAAAACCAGAATCATATTTGCATGAAAGATTCAGTTTCGTAATATCTTACTTTCATAGTCTCATAAAAATATTTAGAGAAATGAAGTCATGCATTGAAACTAAACAGATTGACACTCATGAACTTTTCTTTTAAAGGAGCAGCATTATCAGTATTAGATCATTTTGAGCATTCAGGTACCATAAGTCTTTCTGCGTAAGGGTATACGTTTATAAGACGCCAATACCCCTAGATACTCAACAAGATGGACCATTCTGCCTATGATTAAATTCAACAGAGCTGAGTTACACCTTTTTGTGTGAGGGTACACGTTTATCAGATGCCAGTTACCCCCAGGTACTCAGTGAAACCAGCCTACTGTTTTGAATATTTTAAACAGAGATAGCTGATACACTTCATGACATGAGTGTTGTCCACTTCTTTGATAGATCACTCAGTTTCTCAGTGATTACCAGTCATTGCTCTGCCAATATATATATATTTTCAATGATTCTCAATGTTTTTCAGTATCTTTCTTAGCCATCCTTTTTATGTTTCAGAATGACTTGTTTAAGAATAATACACATACTTAATCTCTCCGACATGATTTCAGATGAGTTTTCAGATTTCAGATATGAATAGCTTTGTCTGACATGAAATAAGAAAGAGGTTGAGAGTTTTATCAATTTTTAACTTACTTATATACTGATTACAATCTTTAAACTCCAACCATTATAAGATTTAAACCATTACATCAGTCTTTGAACAATTTAAATTATTATAAATGAAGAAGTCCATTTTCTACTACTTAGAAATCAGAACTGACCAACACATTGCCATAATGTCAGAGACAAGTATTCAGAGTTAAAGGTTGAATGACTTCAAGAAAGTTGAAACCACTCTGTTTTTCTTAGCAATACTCCCCCTGTCTATATGCATGCAGCATGGCAAGAATTAATTGAGAGAGAGCTTATGCATAGGTCATGAATGAATGATATGCAAAGACATGCAAAGATACAACAAGCTCCCCCTGAATATATGCAATGCAGGACAGTTCTACATCCACATTCACATCCACTTGATTTATCCAAGCAATCAAAAGCAAGTCCACATCAGAGATTTTATTCACAGCAATTAAACAATCATTCATCATGCTGAAATTTACATAAGCCAAGTTCTCTTCTAAGAAACTTAAAATTTTCATTCCCAAGAGGCTTAGTAAAAATATCAACAATTTGTTTTTCAGTTTCTATGAAGTTCATTTCAAACTCCTTTTTATTTACAGCATCTCTAAGAAAATGATGTTTTATCTCTATATGCTTAGTCCTAGAATGGTGAACAGGATTTTTAGCAAGGCAAATAGCACTAGTATTATCACATAAAAGTGGAATGCATCCCAGATTTATCTGATAGTCAGTCAGTTGGTGCTTAATCCAAAGTACTTGGGCTGCACAATTGCATGCAGCAACATACTCAGCTTCAGCTGTGGATAATGCTACAGTGTGTTGCTTCTTAGATGCCCAAGACACTAGACAGCCACCAAAGAATTGACAGTAGCCACTAGTGCTTTTTCTATCTACTCGACACCCAACATAGTCTGCATCAGTGTAGGCTAGAAGCTCTAACTCACACTTAGCAGGATACCAGAGACCTAGTTCTTGGGTGCCTAGTAAATACCTAAAAATTCTTTTCACAGCCTTAAAGTGATTTTCATTAGGACTGGCCTGAAATCTAGAGCATAAACACACAGCAAATTGTATATCAGGCCTAGATGCTGTAAGATAGAGAAGAGATCCGATCATACCTCTGTATAGCCTTTGGTCCACAGGTTTACCTTTAGAGTCTTCATCCAAACTGGTTGATGTACCCATTGGAGTAGCTACTTCCTTGAGGTTGTCCATTTTGTACTTCTTCAATAAGTTCTTTACATACTTGGACTGAGAGATGAAGATGCCATCTTCTGTTTGTGTAACCTGCAGTCCAAGAAATAGTTTGAGCTCGCCCATTGAGCTCATTTCAAATTCATCAGTCATTATTTGAGAGAATTCCTCACACAATTTGGGGTTAGTTGACCTAAACACAATGTCATCCACATAAATCTGAATGATAAGAATATCTGGATGGCTTACCTTGGTAAACAATGTTTGATCCACTATGCCTCTTGTGAAGTTCTTGTCGGTGAGAAATTTGCTCAACCTGTCATACCAAGCTCTAGGAGCTTGCTTTAACCCATAGAGAGCTTTATTGAGCTTGTAAACATGATTAGGGAAATCTAAACATTCAAACCCAGGAGGCTGTCTCACATATACATCCTCATTAATTTCCCCATTTAGAAAAGCAGAATTTACATCCATCTGTTGAAGGTTTATTCCTAGGGAACATGCATAAGCCAATAAAATTCTTATTGCTTCTAACCTAGCTACAGGGGCAAAAGACTCTTCAAAGTCTATTCCAAATTCCTGATTGTACCCCTGAGCTACAAGTCTGGCTTTATTTTTAATAACTTTCCCCGCTTCATCAGTTTTGTTTCTAAATACCCATTTAGTCCCTATGACTGTTTCATGATCAGGAGGTGGAACCAAATGCCACACCTTATTCCTGTCAAACTGATTGAGCTCCTCATGCATGGCATTAATCCAATGCACATCTTGGAGAGCACAGTCAATGGACTTGGGTTCTATGTTTGATACAAAAGCATACGCATTCAGTTCATGTTGAATTCTTAAGTGGCCTCTAGTCCTAGGGGGGTCATGCAGATTTCCAATAACATTATCTACAGGATGATCCTTGAGATATCTAATATTTGCAATTGGAGTATCATGAACTTGATTTACCTCCCCCTGAACTGTAGGCTCATCTTCATTAAGCTCTTTATGTTCTTCTTCATCCTCGGATTTGTCTGCAGGATCTCCTTCCTTCAGGATTTCACCATTGGTTTCATTCCTGCATTTACCAGCATTAGAATTTACCAAAGATTCATCAAAAATTATGTGTGGAGATTCTTCAACAGTTTTAGAGTTCAGATTGTACACTCTGTATGCTCGGGTGTTTTCAGAATAACCAAGAAAAATTCCTGGTTCTCCTTTAGGTTCAAATTTATCAAGGTCCTTTTTATCATTTATGTGAATGAAACATTTACAACCAAAAACCTTGAAGTGAGCAATAGAATGTTTCTTTCCTTTTAATATCTCATATGGTGTTTGCTGGGTAGAAGGTCTTACCATGGCTCTGTTAATTACATAACAGGCAGTGTTCACTGCTTCAGCCCAAAATTTCCTTGGTAGACCACCTTCGATAAGGAGTGTACGAGCCATTTCCACTAGGGTTCTGTTCCTTCTTTCCACAACTCCATTCTGCTCAAGTGTCCTTGGTGAGGAGTACCTGTGGTTAATTCCATTTGACCTGCAGAATTCATCAAATTGTGAGTTTTCAAACTCACCTCCATGATCAGACAAAATGTTTTCAATTTTCTGATTTGTTTTAACATAGAACTCCTGAAATTCTGAGAAAGCATCACTCTTATTAGATAAGAAATAAACCCAAGTATACCTAGAAAAGTCATCTACCATGACAAGCCCATACCTGCTCCCTGATAGGCTGACAGATCTAGTTGGCCCAAAAAGGTCCATATGTATCAGCTCATAGGGTTTGGAAGACAGATTTTCAGTTCTAGACTTAAATGACTTTCTAGTTATCTTTGATTGAGTGCATGCATCACAGATTTTGTTTTCTTTCTTGAATGAGACTTCAGGAAGTCCTCTAACCATGCCATGCTTATTTAATTTGTGCAAAACAGTGTAGCTAGCATGACCTAACCTACGATGCCATAAAAATGCTATGTCTTCTCTACTGGCAGTAAGGCAAAGGTTAGTGTGTTGAATTTCATCTAAATTTATCATGTAAGTATTATTTATTCTTTTTCCAAAAAATTTGACAATATCATAATCATGTTCAAAAACCTTGCAGCATTGAGAATTAAATAGAACATTGTAACCTTTATCACATAACTGGCTGATGCTAAGTAGATTATAGGCTAACCCTTCAACCAGCATAACATCATCAATACAGCAGGTAGAACACTTACCTACCTTACCTGATCCGATAATCCTACCCTTTGTGTTGCTTCCAAAGGTGACAAGGCCTTCTACTTTCTCAGTCAGTATGCAAAATTTGGCCTTATCTCCTGTCATATGCCTGGAGCAGCCGCTATCCATGTACCACAAGTTATTCTTGGCTGCCAGACATACCTGCATACACAATTAGGTAGAGAAGTTTGGAACCCAAGACTGATTGGGCTCCAATGTAAATGAACTAGAAGCAAAACAGGAAAGCAAGTGTTTCGGAATCCACATTTGTTTAAATGTGTTTTGTTCAGTGGATCCTACAGATTTTCTTCTGTTGTTGTTCCTTTTCTTCTTATTGTTCTTTTTCTTATTGGCAGCAGCATGATTATTGACAGTGTTATTATTTCTATGCCAGTGGCTTGGCCAGGGTGTGTTCACAAAATTTTAGCCATAGTAGTTCCTGGGCTGGCTATGAAAATATTGATTTCTAGATGTCCAGTAACCATACCCATTGACCCAATTTCTACTGTGAGGTCTTTGATATTTAGCACCCTGGTGTGCAAGACCTGTAAACCTATCCTGAGTTCTAGACCAATTTGACCTATTGAAGTAGGTTGATAAAAATAATTGGGTTGACTCCTAGCAGCACTTTGTCTCCCCTGTACTTTGGACCCTGCTGACCTATACACAGATTTGTATTGGGTCTTCTTCAGAGGTGGAGGTGTTGGTGGAGACTTAGTTACCTTGACCTGGGGTTTACCAGACTGTGTAGGTTGACCCCTAACCTGAGTCTGAGCCCTAGGATTCTGCTTAGATGTGCTAGCTCTACTAGGCTCATTAACCTTTCGTTTGCCCTTCTCCTCAGCACTGGGCTTTTTCAGATTAGCAATTTTGTTCATCAAATTTGTTGAGTTCATGCTAATTAGAGGTCCCTTTTCCTTTTGAGCAACAAATGAAATTGTTTTCATTCCGAATGTTTTTGTTGCACTAGAATTAAAACCTAGGCCCTCTTTTCTGAAATTAACCTTTGACCCTAAAAAAGCATTTAAGTTATCTGTTCCTTGGGTCATTTTCTCAATTATTTTCATTTTATCTTCATTGTCTTTCTGAAGTTCATCAATAGCCTTTTTCAGCTCATTGTTGACATTGAGGACAGCTTCATATTTTTCAGAGATAATTTTGACTTCACTTTCACATTTCTGAATCTTCAGCTTCCATTCATCAATTTCATTTTCAAGCCTTAGATTCTCTTCCTTAGAAGCTTTTAACTCCTTTTTGATTTCATCTTCTTCAGAGCATGTGAGTTTCAATTCATCAATCTCAGATTCCAAACATGCAATTTTATCAGTTAGTGTTTTATCATTTTGCATGGAATTGATTTTTCTTCTAAGATGCCTATTCTCTTTTCTAATATCATCAGCTCTATCAGCTATGTCATGATAAGCATCTACCCAATCAGCAATTGTGAAGTTTTCAAATCTAGTGATTACCTCATCTGTATCCTCCTCTCTATCTTCGGAGCTTGTTGCCATAAGGCAAATGGGCTGTTCAGATTCGGCTTCACTATCTGAGCTGTTGCTGAAAGAGCCTTCATCTTCATCACTCCATGTGGTGATCATAGCTCTTCCCTTCTTGGTTTTCTTCTTTGACCTGTTCTTATGTTTCTGATTGTCTGGACAGTCAATTTTCAGATGCCCTGGTTTCCTGCATTGATAACAAACATTAGCTTCATTTTTCTTTGCAGGTTTAGATTTATACCTTTTATCCTTTCGGTCACCACTGTATTTCTTCTGACCGAACCGTCCTGCTCCCTTTCTGAGAAATCGCCTGAACTCTCTAGTCATCATGGCTATCTCAGATCGAGTCACATCTTCCTCTTCATTTAGTTTCTCTTCTGATGATGAAGAGCTGCTGGAGCTGGATCTTGTTGATTTGCTGGAACTAGCCTTCAGCGCTATCGGCTTCTTCTTCCTCTCGGCTTCATCTATCCTTGGCATGTTTATCTCATATGCCATTAGTGAGCCAATTAGCTCATCAGATTTAGTATTACGCAAGTCCCTTGACTCCTCCATCACAGTTGCTTTGGTGTGCCAATTTGGAGTAAGGGAACGCAGAATTTTCCTCACTACATCATACTCTGCCTGAGGTTTCCCAAAACCTCTGAGGCCATTGGTTATGACAGTCAGCCGAGCGTACATTTCGCTAATGGACTCGTTCTGCTTCATCTTGAAGGCTTCATACTCAGATACAAGAAGATTGGCCTTCTGCTCTCTTACTTGAGATGTACCTTCATGAATTACTTCCAGCGCATCCCACATTTCCTTAGCTGATTTGCAAGCAGACACACGGGAGAATTCTGTAGGATGCAGAGCGCACTGGATAGCATTAATAGCACTCCAATTTAGCGTGGACCTTCTGCTCTCCTCCTTGGTCCATACATCTTCATTCGGGGACAGCTCATAAGGTCCCTTGCTGACAATCTTCCAAATCTCGTAATCCTTAGCCCTGAGGAACACTTGCATACGATTCTTCCAGTATGCGTAGTTTGATCCATCAAAGAATGGGGGCTTCGTTGTTGAGTGACCTTCGGCAGTCATCCCTCGAGCATCCATCTCTGGCTATTCTCTTCGGGCGATGAGTCCCTGCAGAAGAGTTAGGCTCTGATACCAAGTGTTGGGTTAGATGGACGCAGTCTATCTCCACTAAGTGTGGATCTAGAGGGGGGTGAATAGATCAACTTGCCTAATTTAAAACTATTGTAAGTTCTAGAGCGGAATTTAGGCAAGCATCAATAAAGTTAAATGAAAAGTGCTAAGCAAAAGGTAGAAAGCTAGACATGAGCATAAGCGATGCAATCAAACAAGCTAAGCAAGAGATTCCCATCGCACACAGATCACACAAAAACACAAACACACTACACACACAATTTTTAGGTGGTTCGGTCAACGACGTACGTCCACCCCACACTCAACCGAGTATGGCTTCCTGCTGCGCAGCACAGCTTGCGTCCGCTGGGCTTTACAGCTTGGCCAAACAACCCGCTGATACACAGCTTCACTGGGCACTACAGCTTGCCGACCAGAGGATCTGATCCTCTGCAACCGCTGGGAAAATACAGCTTAACCCGTCCAGTGGAGACCACCACTGCAAGACCGCTGACACACAGCTTGAAGAAACAGCATTCGGAAATGAAAGACAGAATCAAAACGAAAAATAAAAACCCAAAAGCAATGTAGCTCTTAAAGAGCAAAGCTCAGCTCTGGTTTTGAACCACGAGACTGAGATACCAACACTCTCACTCTCACTCTCGATCAGCTCTCTCTCCCCTCACTCTCTCTCTCTTTTCTCCTTCTTCTCTATTTCTTCTTCTTCTTCTCTGTATCTTCTTCTTCTCTCTTTTCTCTCTGTGGATCGAAGGCTCACTGCTGCTGAGTGTATAGACTTTTTCTTCTTCTGCTTCGATCAGCTTTCTTCTGTGGAAGAAGGTTTGTATATATAGCAGCAACAGCAGCAGGCGTGTGCTCTGCACGTTTCCCGCCCAGTAATTTGGATCACGTGGCAGCATGCAATGGAGTGTCAGTACACGTGTCCTCATCTGGATACCTTGTCCTTTTCGGATCACGAGCCAGGTACCTGGGATCACGTGCCCCTCATTAGCTTCTTCAGTCCGATGTATAGAGTTCTCCGTTCTCATGCTCAAAGTCATCAATCTGACTTGCTGCGTCGACGCTTTCACTAAATGGCCTTAACGCAGTGAGGCATTCCAGTAGCCATTAGCCTCGTTTCTTTAGCTGCTGCGTCGACGCTGCTTGCTTGTGGCGTTGACGCAGTGGAATGGTCTGTGAAGACGAATGCTTCTTCAACTGCTGCGTCGACGCTGCTTTCATGTGGCGTTGACGCAATAGAAGACATCGTGAAAGCTTCGTCTACTGATGCGTGGACGCTTTAAGCTCCAGGCGTCGACCCTGTCCCTTCAACAACAAGAATAAAGATATAAGATTTAAGTATGTACATTGCATTGTATAGACTTGTAAAGGCAGAATGCAACGTACAGACTTGCCCAAAGTGTTGACTTCAACAAGGGAGGCAACGGCTGTATAGACTTTAAATCCTAGTGGCATTGTATAGACATAATGCACTTAAAGGCTTCATGCGAAGGAAAGCATTGTATATGCTTGAGGAGTTGACGCTGCATGAAGGATGAGTTGACGCTGCATGAAGCATGGACAGTGTACAGACTTTGCCCACTTATGGACTTCATGTTATGCAAGCGAATGTGAAGACTTCAGTGTATAGACTTTAGAAGACGAGTGCAATGTATAGACTCCATGAGACTCTAGTGCAGACAGACGATGTATAGAGTTCTTAGTTTAGCCGTCAGTGTGTAGACTTGAAAGGATGAGGCCAGTGTACAGACTTGTCACCGACCATAGTGTAGACTTGATCAGCAAGGACACAGTATAGACATCAACTCTGCACATCGAATGTATGGACTTCAAGTGTGAAGACTATTGTATAGACTTTGGATTAGAAGATTAATGTATAGACTTTGAGTAACACTGTGGATGTACAGACTTTGCTCAAGTGCATGAGACGCTAACTGAGACGCTGGACTCTGTACAGACTTTGAGCGATGTGTGGACTTGAAGCTCCTGAAGCAATGTACAGACTTCAAAGATCACTGTTGATGTGCAAACTTTGGGGACATGAAGCGATGTATAGACTTCATGAAGCGAAGCCAATGTATAGAGTTGAGTGTAGCTAAAGCCTTGATCGTAGGACTAGGCTGGACTGTATAGACTTCAGGCTTCAGAATCGAATGTTCAGACTTCACCTAAGACACGTAGGGAAAAGACCCCAGTGTATAGACTTTGCCTTGAGTGAAAAGTAATTGATGAATGTATGGACTTTAATGTGTGAAGGCAACAGTGAATGAGTGTATACATTTCACCAGATCAAGGGCAATTCGGATGTACAGACTCTGAGGTTCAAAGCCAACGGTGCGTTGACGCTGTAACATGATGCGTTGACGCTGTGCACACATAATCAATTTAATTGAGATGCAGTGTGTGGACTTATGCGTTGACGCTGTAACATGATGCGTTGATGCTGTGCACACATAATCAATTTAATTGAGATGCAGTGTGTGGACTTATGCGTTGACGCTGTAACATGATTCGTTGACGCTGTGCACACATAATCAATTTAATTGAGATGCAGTGTGTGGACTTATGACAGTAAGAATTACAGACAGTAGTGTATTAAAAGCAAAGAACACATAGTCAATCTGATGGAGCAATTTCATCAAATCAAACTCAGTTGCCAATCAATCAAAACAATGGTGTTGCCAAAGAATAGAGCAAGTGTCAACATCATCAACATAGAGGGGTCACAACAGCATGGACTTTATCACGGGTTTGCCCAAGTCTAGGGGCAGATATGATGGAGATAACTAAATCAGCCCATTTCTTACCCATCAAAAGCCGATGGTCTGTCGACGTACTTGTTGCCCTGTATATTAAGGAGATGGTTAGATTGCAAGGAGTTCCCGTCTCGATCGTATCTGACCGAGACCCGTGCTTCACCTCTCATTTTTGGAAGAGCCTATAACAGTATCTGGGGACGAAACTCAATTACAGTACTGCTTTCCATCCCCAGACAGATGGACAGACCGAGAGGATAAATCAAGCTGTGGAAGATATGTTGAGAGCATGCATTATGGACTTCGGCGGAAGCTGGCATGACCACTTACCACTAATTGAATTTGCATACAACAACAGCTATCAAGCCAGTATACAAATGGCACCTTTTGAGGCGTTATATGGCAGGAGTTGTCGATCTCCTATATGTTGGGATGAAGTCAGTCAAAAACAAATTCTAGGCCAAGACATGGTACAAGATTCTACCGAGAAGATACACCTTATTAGAGAAAGGTTAAGGATAGCACAGTCCAGGCAGAAATCTTATGCTGATAACAGAATGCAAGATCTGGAGTTTCAAGTCGGAGATCATGTTTTCCTCAAGGTATCTCCCGACCGAGGCATTAGAAGATTCGGTGTTAAGGGAAAACTAACACCAAGGTTTATTGGTCCATTCGAAGCGCTGGAAAGGGTATGCGAGGTGGCTTATCGCATCGCCCTACATCCGCAACTGTCAGAAGTGCACAACGTGTTTCATGTTTCTATGCTGAAGAAATACATGCACGATCCTTTTCATATCATTGACCATAATGATTTGGTGGTACAGAGGGACCTTACATACAAGCAGAGGCCAATGAAGATCCTCGACCGAGAAGTTCGAGTTCTAAGGAACAAGACGATCCCTATGGTGAAAATCTAATGGAATCGATGCTTAGAACAAGAAGCTACCTGGGAAACTGAAGAATCTATGGAGAGGATATTTCTAGAGTTATTCTAATTGTAAGTACTCTGCACCTTTTGTAATGCACTGGATCCTTGGTAGGTCTTGCTGGATCTTCATTGGATCTTTTGGATTGGTTTCGGTGAGTTTCGGTTCGCTTTTGTGGCTTCCGAGTTGAGCTTTACGAGCCGTGTGAGTTTTTCTCTCGTACTAGTTACGGAACCCTACGGTGAGTTTGTTTGTCAGTTCATCGACTCGCGGATGCTACAGCGACGATGTACTCTTCGAGCCGATCGTTTCGACTATTTTTGTGTATTTTTCTGAATTTGTGCATTTTCGGTGCATTTTCAGAATTTTCAGAAATTAGAAAAATTTCCCAATTTCTTTTCTTTTTCTTTTCCTTTCCTCTTTCTCTCTCCTCATTCGCACGTTCGCCTCTCTCTCTCTCCCGTTCTCTCTCGTTCTCCCACCTTCTCGCCTCCGGCTGCAGACGGAGGGGTCCGTTGGTGAGGTGGCGACGTCGGGAAGCTGTCGAGGTGCGTGATGGAGCGAGGATCGGAATGGTTTTGGCGCGATCCCGAACGGTTGATTCAAAGCCGACGTTCGAGCTCGCGGTGTGGTTTTCGGCGTGGTTTAGTCCCTTCGGGGCACGGTTTCTTCGGTGGAGGTAGGGTGATGGTTCCTCACTTCCTCCTGCTCGTTTTCCCTACCCTTGCACTTGGTTTGGCGCAGAAACGGCCGAGTTTGGGCTTGTTTAGCCTAAACCGTGATTTTTGGGTTTTTTAGGGTTCGCCGGAGAACGGCAACCATTTGTAGCTCGGTTAGTGTTGAACTGACAGTTGGGATGTTAGGTTCCCATCCATGCTTGTTTTGTGTTGATCGGTGGTCATTCGAGGCCGGTAGGAGCCCAAGAACCTCGTTGACTCTTTTAGGGTGGATTCGTTGGAATCGCCCTGATCTTGTGTTTTTGTGCTTGCATGTGGGCTTTTTAGCCTTCTTATGTTATTTTTCATCGTCGAGGGTTGTTTCCCCTGCGCTTCGGCGTGAATGGGGTGTGGAACGGGCCGATTTGGCCAACCCTCCATTTTCCCGCCGTAACTGGTGTGGCGGTCGCTCTAGGGACCGTTACATGCCCTGACGGCCCCACGACTGACCGTTATAGCGTCTGGGTTGATTTGAGTTCTTCGCGGTTTTGAGAGTGTGACGGCCCAGGGGTGGTGCGTCACATCTCTCTGACGCGTCCCGTGAGACGCGTTACGTCTATTTTGTTGTTTTATGTTTGGGTTAAGTCAGTTCCTCAGATGTGCTTGCCCCTGTGCGTCAGGTGAGTGTAACTCGCCTGCCCAGGCCGTTACATTCTGGTTGACTGGTGTTGACCTTTTGAGGCGGTTCCCCTGGCGCGCCTGCCCTAGCGCGTCAGGTGTGCGTAACGCGCCTGTCCCATGCCATTACGTTCTGTTTGACCGTGTTTGACCGAGTGAGTCGGTTCGCCTAACGGCCGTGCTCCCGTGCATTAGGTGTGTGTAACGCGCCTGCCCTAGGCCGTTACATGCTGTTTTGGCTGAGTAGGGGTGGTTGCGTCGTTGTCTTTAACGGCCTCGTTCCCGTGCGTTAGGTGATTGTAACGCGTCCGGTTAGGACCGTTACATGCCTCTCAGCCAGTTGTTGTGGTTTTGCTGGCCCTAACGCGCTTGCCCTGGCGCGTTAGGTGGCTGTAACGCGTTCGGTCTGGCCCGTTACATGGTCCGAGTGTGTTTTGAGTTTGAGGGTTGTTGGCCCTGACGGCCCTGGTCGGGCGCGTCAGGCTGGTGTAACGCGCCTGGTGCTGGCCGTTACATGCCTTTGTGTTTCTGGAGTTAGTTAGGGCGGTGTGTGTGACGGTTTGTTCCCCGACCGTCACGTTGGATGTAACGGCCTAGCGTTAGACCGTCAGGTTCATGTAACGGTCTAAGGGTGGTGCGTTACATGCCTTGTGCTCCGATTTATGTGATTTCGGTTTCTGCTTGTCTTGGCTTGGCCTTGTGGTCTGCCCATTGTCCCGTGGATGTCTCCTGACGTCGTATGGGGGCTAAGACTATGTTGTAAGGTAGCCAGGAATCTTCTTGCTTGTGGTAGGATTCTCTATCCTACTCTTGTGTGTGTCTTTGGTTGGGTTCCGGTCAACCCGGGGTGACCCAGCGGTTGACGGGTGACCTTGCGTGTGGGTGTCTTGGCGGTTTTCATCTAGTCCGAGACACTGGTTCTGGATGCCTCGAGGTATCGTCTTACCTTGGTTTGCGTATCTAGGCGTGTCTGAGGGTCTTTAGTGTTCCCTCAGGTCTCCGTGAGTTGTTTTCTGCGGAGTGTCGTTTCTTGTGTCTTAGGATTAGACCGATTGGCGGCTTGTTCCGCTGTTTGTGATGATCTTGCCTTTGAGTCGTTCGACTCGGGATCGTTACGTGGTAGGTCTAGTTGCCTGGTCCTGAGTCGGTTGGCAGTGGTTGTACTGCCAGTGGTGCT
The DNA here is from genome assembly GCA_022559845.1 of Amorphophallus konjac. NCBI lineage: Eukaryota > Viridiplantae > Streptophyta > Magnoliopsida > Alismatales > Araceae > Amorphophallus > Amorphophallus konjac. The sequence continues at coordinate 242,115,635 of CM040128.1, forward strand.
TCGTAGTACGTGTGACAGGGCTTTCGTAGACTGTCTATACTCTAGCGCTTATGTTTTGGAGTCCGTGCCTTGTGAACCTCCACTAGTCGTAGCCTGTGACGTAGGCTTTTTAGTACGTCACCCACCGGGAGTGGTGGACGGGCAGTTTCCCGTTACACGGTTTTTAAGCTAGTTCCGTGGGCCCCGGCCAACGGTAGCGTCCTACCGAGGGGAATACTATCTAGAGGCCTGGCCTAGGTAGTGGTCAGTGTGTGCACACGTGGTCAGGGACTGAGGACATGCGTCGATAGGCGTGACCCTGACTAGTCACTCGTAGCGTGGTACTGCGGTCTTGTGTCCGTGAGGTGCCGTTTTTCCTTGGAACGTCGTTGTTCCTTGGACCTAGTTATTGGTGTGTCTAGTCTCCTTCGTGCTGCACACGGTCTGGTAGACGTGACACTTGAGGTGCAGTGTAAGACGTCAGTGGACGCATCTGGCCGTTCTTCTAGTGTGAGGGTACTCCTATCACTTGACCGGCGACTCTCCCGTTTCTCGGAGCTGGTGTTCTCCTTTCCGTGTCGGCTAGTCTTGGCCTTGCCCAAGATTTGCTTCCCTGGCTGTGTGGTCTGTTCTTGGCTGTGTCCAAGATAAGCCTGGGGTTGCGTACACGATGTTCCAATCATGTAGGCCGTTGAGGTTGTTTTATCCGTCCTTGCAGGTCTTAATTTTGGACCTGGTGTCGGGTCGACAAATCGGTAACTTCTGACTTTGCTGGGTCAGAGTCGCCCTTCTGTTGTTGCTTGGAGTAGTTTGGGGTGTCGAGGTTAGTTCGGCCACCGCTTGTCTGGCGCGGGTTCTTCCCCTTCCGTACTTGTTCCCTACTCCTACTTCCCGTCTGCTTACTACTGCCTGTAGCGTAGTTTTACAGCTTTGTAGTGTAGTTCCTGCTTTGCTACACCAGCTGTTTTTGTCGTTGTTGTTCCGTGTTACTGCGTATTTTTCAGTGGGGATCCGCGTGACCCCTACTGAGCCAGTGACACGTGGCTCACCCCTACTTTTCAGGAGGGGTGGCGTTGTTCATTCTGCTTCCACGTGGTTCCTGAGTGTGCGTGCTCGTGTGTGCCGTTGCTGCCAGCTGGTACCTGCGTCGGGCTTCTCCCGACTTCTTGGTACATTTTTCCTTTCTGTCGACTGTACTGTGCTAGACTTGTTGTCTTCAGCTTTGGACTGACTCTGGGATATAATTGTTAATTTGGATAGTTAATTAAAAAGTAATTTTATTTCTGCTACTTTAGCAAACCTATCTAATGAAATTTAATTGCTTACTGCACTATCTCTGTGGCTTCAATGTACTCTACACGTGCCTTTTTCCCTTCGGAGCTTTCCCGCTCTTGGGAGGCCTCGCGGGTTCCATGCGGTATCACGCGTATCCGGTAGTCCTACCGGGTATGCCGGGTATCTGGAATCCGGGTCGCTACAGATTAGTATCAGAGCAGTGTTCTGAGATGTTCGGAGTTCTTTTCTGAGCTATTAGAGCATTGTCGTGTGAAGTACATGGGAATCCGAGATATACAGTATCCAGAGTCATGAAGGTCCAGTACAGTCTTCAGCTAGCTTCGGTTTGTGATTCTTTGTCGCTTTGTTTTCGGTATGTTGTCTTGTGCATGCTGTTCTGGCACTGTACGAGATGGTTCTGCTCTCGTCAGGATATGACGAGGTGTTTCTTCTTCGTTGTTGTGTTTGTTTCGATCATGTTGTACTTGGCAGTGTTCGCCGGAAGGCTTGAATCTGTAGTACGTTGTTCGAGGATTTTCTTGTAAGTTGTTCAGGTTGCTGTTGACCTTTGGCCTTGGTTTGATGACCGTACACGTTCTCACGTTGTCTTGGTCGTCCCAGCTTGAGTCTGTTCAGCTCCTGATGTGTTTTGCTTCTGTTGAAGTGCTCGATTTGATTCCGTGTTGGAGAAGTTGCTCAGGCAAGCTAGGATTTTCCCTTCCTGGTGAGCTTTTATGGTTGAGCTTCCTGCTTCTCATCCCTTCTGGTGGAATCTTTTCGAGGTTTGCCTTGGAATTGCTGTCTTAGTGATGCGTTTGTCCTGTGTCTGCTTAAGTGTGGACAGCTTTGTTTTGAGCCTGATCTGCTCTCTGCTATATGGTTGCTTGGCTTTGGATTCCATGACGGTGTTAAGAGCTGTTGTGTACCGTATTATCATGCCGTGTCCAGCGGCCGATGTATGGTGAAGGCTCATTTATTATTTTCGGGACGTGAAGGTAAGCTGAGATTGATGCTTTCCTTGTGCTTTGTGTTGAAGCTGGTGCTCTTCTCCTGTTGCACTTAGGCTCCTTGTGATTGGTTGTTCGCGGGATCGGTACTCGTGGCGTGTGATTTGTGATCTTCATTGATTGCAATGGCGCCTGGTGTGTGCTGAGGTGCGACTACCGAGGTTGTTCGGTTGCCTGTGCACGTTGTTGAGAGTGCAGCGAAAGTGTGCGAGTTGGCTACCCACTGGTCGAGAGATTTGCTTCTTCTCGATGTGACTTCGTCTTGGCTTCCTGTGCCTTGACGTTGTTGTTGCCGTGCTGTAGCTGGTGTTTGTCTGGTGTTGGCATTGGCATTTGCGAGTGTTGGGAAATTTGTCAGCATTCCTGCTGATTGAGTACCATCTACTCTGCATTTTCTTTTCTTGGGTGTTGTGCTCTTGAGGCATGTTGGTAGTCCTTGAGATGCATTCCCCGAGATCGTGGTTGTTGTTTTGGTGCTGTTTCTCTATGATTTTGTGTCTCTGTGTGGGCCAAGTCTTGTCGGTTAGGCCTTGCTGTGCTCTTTTCCTAGAGTTAGCTCGCTACTCGATCAGATGTAATATATGAGTGAGGGCTGACTTGATTGTGTTTATGGTCCGGTGCTGTTGTTGTCATTGGTGTCCTGTGTGCCAGGTGTTCCCTGTTGCCTTTGGCACTGGAGCCGATGATGTGGTCGAGCTGTCAGCTGACAGGATTGTGTTTCCTCGTGTAAGCTATCGCTTGCCGTGATGCCGTTGTGTTTCTTGGTCGGTTGTCTGTTGTTGTGGCAGTCGTGTCTCTTTTCCCTGGTGAGACGTGAACGACGTTGCCCTTGTTTAGGAGGTGTTAGACTTGTGTCCACTTGTGTCGTGCTCGATCCAGAGTATGTGCTCGTGATTGTGGTCTGACAGTGTTCCTCTGAATTGTGTTCTCTCGAGATTTGTGTTATTTTTGTGGTTGTGTTGTTGGGTTGTTCTTCCCTGCTTCTCCCTTAGTTAGTCCTTTATTTTGAGGGTGAAATTTATTAAAGGAGGGGAGGATGTAATGTCCTGGATCCTTGGTAGGTCTTGCTGGATCTTCATTGGATCTTTTGGATTAGTTTCGGTGAGTTTCGATTCACTTTTGTGGCTTCCGAGTTGAGCTTTACGAGCCGTGTGAGTTTTTCTCTCGTACTAGTTACGGAACCCTACGGTGAGTTTGTTTGTGAGTTCATCGACTCGCGGATGCTACAGCGACGATGTACTCTTCGAGCCGGTCGTTTCGACTATTTTTGTGTATTTTTCTGAATTTGTGCATTTTCGGCGCATTTTCGGAATTTTTGAAAATTAGGAAAATTTCCTAATTTCTTTTCTATTTCTTTTCCTTTCCTCTTTCTCTCTCCTCATTCGCACGTTCGCCTCTCTCTCTCCCGTTCTCTCTCGTTCTCCCACCTTCTCGCCTCCGACTGCAGATGGAGGGGTCCGTTGGTGAGGTTGTGACGTCGGGAAGCTATCGAGGTGCGTGATGGAGCGAGGATCGGAATGGTTTTGGCGCGATCCCGAACGGTGGATTCAAAGCCGACGTTCGAGCTCGTGGTGTGGTTTTCGGCGTGGTTTAGTCCTTCGGGGCACGGTTTCTTCGGTAGAGGTAAGGTGATGGTTCCTCACTTCCTCCTGCTCGTTTTCCCTGCCCTTGCACTTCGTTTGGCGTGGAAACGGTCGAGTTTGGGCTTGTTTAGCCTAAACCGTGATTTTCAGGTTTTGTAGGGTTCGCCGGATAACGGCAACCATTTGTAGCTCGGTTAGTGTTGAACTGACCATTGGGATGTTAGGATCCCATCCATGCTTGTTTTGTGTTGATCGGTGGTCATTCGAGGCCGGTAGGAGCCCGGGAACCTCGTTGACTCTTTTAGGGTGGATTCGTTGGAATCGCCCCGATCTTGTGTTTTTGTGCTTGCATGTGGGCTTTTTAGCCTTCTTATGTTATTTTTCATCGTCGAGGGTTGTTTCCCCTGTGCTTCGGCGTGAATGGGGTGTGGAACGGGTCGATTTGGCCAACCCTCCATTTTTCCGCCGTAACTGGTGTGGCGGTCGCTCCAGGGACCGTTACATGCCCTGACGGCCCCACGACTGACCGTTACAGTGTCTGGGTTGATTTGAGTTCTTCGCGGTTTTGAGAGTGTGACGGCCCAGGGGTGGCCAGTCACATCTCTCTGACGTGTCCCGTGAGACGCGTTACGTCTATTTTGTCATTTTATGTTTGGGTTAAGTCGATTCTTCTGACGCGCTTGCCCCTGTGCGTCAGGTGAGTGTAACGCGCCTGCCCCAGGCCTTTACATTCTGGTTGACTGGCGTTGACCTTTTGAGGCGGTTCCCCTGGCGCGCCTGCCCTAGCGCGTCAGGTGTGCGTAACGCGCCTGTCCCTTGCTGTTACGTTCTGTTTGACCATGTTTGACCGAGTGAGTCGGTTCGCCTAACGGCCGTGCTCCCGTCCATTAGGTGTGTGTAACGCGCCTGCCCCAGGCCGTTACATGCTGTTTTGGCTGAGTTGGGGTGGTTGCGTCGTTGTCTCTAACGGCCTCGTCCCCGTGCGTTAGGTGATTGTAACGCGTCCGGTTAGGACCGTTACATGCCTCTTAGCCAGTTGTTGTGGTTTTGCTGGCCCTGATGCACTTGCCCTGGCGCGTTAGGTGGCTGTAACGCGTTCGGTCTGGCGCGTTACATGGTCTGGCGCGTTCAGCCACAGGTCCCTGTCTCGGGTGTTGATAAAGCAGGGACCTGTGGCTGAACGCCCGTCTTGGGTGTGGCTGAAACTGGGACCCAGGGCTGAGCGCCCGGTCTTAGGTGTTGATGGAACTGCGACCCGGGCTGAACGCCCATCTTGGATGTGGGTGGGACTGAGACCTGGGCTGAACACCCATCTTGGGTATTGATGGAACTGGATCCCAGGGTAGGTGACCCATCCTGGGTGTTGATGGAGCTGGTCCCAGGGGCTGAACGCCCGCCTTGGGTATTGATGGAACTGGATCCCAGGATAGGCGACCCGTCCTGGGTGTTGATGGAGCTGGTCCCGGGGGCTGAACGCCCGCCTTGGGTGCTGCTGGAGTCGGATCCCAGAGCTGGAAGCCCCCCCCTTTTTTTTGGTATTGCTGGAGCTGGAACCCGAGGCTGAATGCCTGATGTGACACAGACTGTGGGAGAATGCAGCAAGTGGACATGTTCCCTTGGACCTAAATCGCAAACACAATCGCAAGAATTGAGATTGCCGAAAATCGCCAATCCTCTGCGCGCACCCGCTTGCCGTGGTGACTCGGTGATGCCAAGTCGCGGTGGTGGAGCAAGACCCTTGCTGGCAGAGGGCCAGCAGGGCTATGGTTTCCCTCCCAAGGGAACGGTGCCCACAATCAAGGGGCTGGCTAGGTGCCTTGGGGGCACTGGGTCACTCTCTCTCTAAAGCCCACGATGACTGCATGTAAGCTGGATGCTCCGGGGTCGAGCACTCTCTCACCAACCAGCGGAATAGTTTCACGGATATTAAAGAAACAAACACTGAGGGGAGCATGGGCTGGAGCTTACCCGGTTGGTTTGAAGAAACCAACCCCGTTCGGAGACGAGGGCGAGCGGGGAAGTGTGGGTTCCCCGCACATTGCGTCGACTGAAGCTTCGACCTGTTAAAAGTTTACATGTACTACGCCTCACGTAGGAGGGGGGATCTCGGGGTGGGGAGAATTGGATGACAAACAAACACTACCTCCACACAGGGAGGGGTGGTAAGCCGGCCAGGTGGGGAGGGACGTGAAGCTAAGGACGGAGTCGAACTGCCCCTTCGAGGTTCTGCCCGCCTATTCTGCTCATTGACAGGTACCCGCTGTTGGATTTCCTGAGGACACTCCCGAACTCGAAAACTGACGTGACCAGTGCCAAAACGTCCATGGCTGGTCCAGGATGTGGCCTGAATTTTTTCGGGACGTCGAGTTGTCGCTGTCGGCTGAGGTGGGGGCTGGACCGGTGCTGCTTGGTTCTGGTTTGGGCGGAGCCCAGATTGTAGCAGCAGGTTGATGACATTACCACGATCGCTCCTTTGATCCGATCGAGGCGGGACTAGAACGGTTGCTAGCGTGGTTGAGTCTTCTTCGTTCAGCAACAAAGAATGGTCCCAGACGAGGTCGGGGTCGAGAGATATGTCTAGAAGAGCGGGAGGGGCTCTGGACGGATCCTGACTGACCTGATCTGCGACCCTGGAGTAGAAAAATCGGAACGAGCTGCTCCGGGCTTCAATCGGTGCCCCGCTGGATGCGTTGGACAGGCGACTGGTGGAACTTCACTCCGGCCAAGTGGCGCGCCAAGGGGAGTTCCGGTGTGGTTGCTGTAGCTTGTGAACTGCAGCTCTGGTCCCTGCTCAGGTCCCAGTTGCGCAGTCGGAGAAAAATGACCCTCCCGGGTGCCTCCGAACTCGGATAGGGGCGAGACCGCCTCGCCTACGAAGCTCGCTGGGAAAGCTTTCCGTCGATGTATAGCACACCTCCAGGAACACCAGGATGTGGGTGTGGCTGGTGCTGCAACAGTCAGGAACTCTGCTGACCTTCTTCTGCACACAAGTCAATAGGGATGGGAAGGAAAGGGATGGGTTCTTGGTGGGGGTTTGATGGGTATGGGGGTGAAGGAGTTGCTGCAAGTGGAGAGCTCGGTGGGAGGGCGATGGTGGTGGGAGGTGGCAGCAAGGGGGGACTGGGAATGGGGGCGTGGGGGGTTCTTGGGGTGTCAATGGGGGAGTGGGGGGGGGGGGTCGCCCAAGGGCTAAGGGAGGGGGGTAATGGGGTTGGGGGGCGCAGCTAGGAGAGGGAGGGGGATTCAAATCCCCAAGGGAATGTGAAGAGGTGTGTGGGGAAGAGGGAGGGATGCTTGGGGAAGAGGGAAGGGTGCTAGGGAAGTGGGAGGGTTGATTTGGGATACGAGGGGTGCTTGGGTAGTGGTGAGAGTGAATGGGGATTTATGGGTCTTGGGGAGATGAAGGATTGTATTTAATGGGGGAGCTGATGTGGCAAGGAGGGAGGAGAGAGAGGGGGGGCAAAATTGGGAGAGAGAGAGGGGAGGAGAGAGAGAGGGGGTCGCCCCTTTAGAGAGAGAGGGGGAGAGAGAGAGCTAGAGAGAGGGGGGGATTCTTACAATGGCTTTGTGGAAAGCTTAATTCAAATTCTTCATTAGTCCACCAAGGGGGGTTTGGGGTCCTATTTATAGGGACCCAAACTTTTACATTACAAGACTACCCTTGGCTTTACACATAATGGCCAAGCTCTCCAAAAAGCAACCAAGTGGTAGATGAAGACTAAAACATAGGGAAATGACTTAGGACCTAGGATGATGACTCAAATAAAGGGGAAAATTACATCAAAATGACTCAAACAAAAGTAAGAAATACATCAAAATGATCCAAGTAGAAAAGTAAAGAGTCGAGGGGGCCCTGCTTGACATGGAGCTCGATCCTATTCCTCTCTAGGAGGAAGTGAAGTCCCGAGCCAGAGAGAATCGTGGGTGATGTCCCCATCAATTTCCCCAGGCTGCAAAAAGCTCGACTCTGTCGAGTAGGGGTCCGCCCTACTGTGATACTGCTCCAATATGTCAGGGTCCAGCTGCTGGAGATCCTCCCGACTCACCCAGGCATCATCCGAAGGCGGCCGTCCCTTCCACCTAACCAGATATCGCTCATATGCCTTGCTTCGAGTAGTAGTGATCTGTTTATCTAATATCCGCTGCACTTGCTCACGCTGGTTCCTTGGGCCTGGTGGAGCTCTCTTATGGGTAGGGGCTCTCTCAAAGGATGGAATAGGCTGGATGTCCTCACTGGGTGTCACCGTGGGACTTGTATGACACCATGTCAGCCACGTTGAAAGTGGGACTTACTCTGTATTCCTCAGGGAGGTCTAACACATAAGCATTAGTGCCAACATGCCTCAGAACCTGGAAGGGGCCTGCTCCACGAGACCTCAAATTTGAGACATTTCCATGGAATAATCTCTCAGTCCTCACCATCACAAAATCATCGACACGGAATTCTTGGTGGCGGCGGTGGGAATCGGCTAATTTCTTGTATACCTCATTACTCTTGTTGATTTGTTTGCGAATGGTGCCATGCAGTGTCATGAATGATGATCCTCTAGAGATGAAGGGAGGGCCTGGACAACCAAATTCAACCCTATCAAGTGTTACATTGGTTTTGACGGACTTAGGAGGACCGGGGCATCCATAAATGATTCTATAAGGTATGGGTGCAGTGAATGCCGGAGGACCCGAACTTCCATGTATACTCCTATTATGCATAAGATGGATGATGAGTGGGGGAGGACCTGCATATCCAAATGTAAACCTGTCGTGCACTGGACCTAGTGTGTGTGTGACACAAATGAGATGACTTGACTTACTAGCCCTACCAAATGATGCAAAATATAGTGACACATGCATTTCCATCCAAATGGCATCTTCTATGTGTGTGGCTTGGTGTGGGAGTTTCCACTCATAGGGGTCGAAGGGGTCTAGGAAAGTGGAGTGGGCTTGGACCAATAAGGTGGGTGAGGGTAGGAAGGAGTGGGTGGTGAGTGATGCAGGTTGGTTACATGAGTACTTGGAAGCCCATTGGAAGGGGTCAAAAGGATCAAGATGGGTCGAGGGGTGGGTGAAGTGGAGGTGGGCCTCAATCCAAGAGATAGACCTGGGGTCCCTAGCGCACGTGGGGAAGTGGAAATCATGAACCCGATGGGACCTAACGTAATGCTCCTTGCAAAGGGGCGAGGGGTAGGGAAAGGTGTAGGTGGGCAAGGAGGTGGGTTGGCAATGAGGGTCTAGCGGGAAGGGATCATGCGGATCTAGGAGGACTTGGGTTGAGGGGAATGATGTTTCTTCCCATCCTAGACCTTGGGCACTCCAAAGCATACACTCCCTAGTGTGGCCTAGGCACTGGTCTCCTAATGGGGTAAGTACCAAAGTGGATTCCCTAGGTGGAGTGCCCTTTCCTTGTGGTAGGGGGGTCCTGTAAAACTCATCGGGCTCGGGTAGAAACAATAAGAGCTCACTCGTGCAAGGACCTTTGGTGTAAATGGAGGTGATGGACCCAATAGAGGGGTGTGAGAAACTAAGGTACCCCATGTCGCTTGCTCCTAAGGCCAGTATGTTTGTCACCTCTATTTGCCTTAGTATACCGTTAATCAAGTCCCTCAGGGTTCCTACAAAGTAGAACGAATGGTGGGGTGGGCACGATTGGGTTGTGGTTATCCATGGAGGGGCGCGTGACGTGGAGGAGGAGGTTTTGCTTTAGCCACTCAATGAGGGGTTCCCCTAAAATCACAATTCTCATGGAGGGAGGGGTGGGGGGACTTAGTTGGTCATCTTGTAACTCTCGGGGTAGGGTGCATCCAGTTAGGCTCAATGGGTTTTCTTTGGGTAGGGATGAGTTCTCTGGACCCAACTCTTGGCATTGGGCTTCATATTCCTCTTCCCAATCTAGGGGAGCCTCATGGACTTCGGTCACCTCCTCAAGTTCCCCTTGGGTAAGGGTAACTATTTCTTCAGTCAGTATGTTGGACATCTCTCGTGAAGGGCATTGATTGATGAAGTGTCCAAAGCCTCTACACTTAGAGCATTGTTGTCTATTTCCCTGAGTGGTCTCACCCACACTTGGCCCATTGGAACTCCCTTCTCGTCGGGGTATGGGTTGACTAGGGGTGACTCTTGTCGGATGAGGGGTGGGAGGAAGATGAGTGGGCCGAAATGGGGTACTTCCATTTGGACATGGCGTGGGGATCTTCAAGAGAGGGGCTAGGTTGGGACGGGGTCCCATGTCCTCGGGATCATCCGATCGTGGAGTGAACCTAGGAGACCTAGAGAACCGCGTCATTCCGAAGGGATGGTTATCCAGGTTATCTCGGGGACGCCTTTCCTTGTGCCCGTAATGTCGGGGCCTCTCATAGCCATAATATGGATCATAGTCCAACCCTTCACTATCAAACTCATCCCGTGGAGGCTAGACTCTAAGGTCATGGTTCCTAAGTGAGGGCTCATTGACTTCCCTCTCAAATTCATCCCGTGGGGGCCGAGCTCTAGGGCCGTAGTTCCTAAGTGGGGGTTCATTGGCTTCCCATCCAAATTCATCCCGTGGGGGCCGAGCTCTAGGGCCGTGGTTGCATTTTGCTTCAACCCGGTCAAGTCGAGTGGTGATGGTATCTAGCTGATCAAGAAGGTTGTTGACGGCAGCGTCAAATCGGTCCATGGGTACTTGGGGTGTCTCCCTAGGATGGTCATGCAAAGGAGCGATGGAAAACACGATGCAAGGGAGACCAAAATGCCAATGCCCTAGGAATAGACTCGTAGAGATAAGTCTAAAACTTGCTCTGATACCATTTGATGTGACACAGACTGTGGGAGAATGCAGCAAGTGGACGTGTTCCCTTAGACCTAAATCGCAAGAATTGAGATTGCCGGAAATCGCCAATCCTCCGCGCGCACCCGCTTCCCGTGGTGACTCGGTGATGCCGAGTCGAGGTGGTGGAGCAAGACCCTTGCTGGCAGAGGGCCAATAGGGCTATGGTTTCTCTCCCAAGGGAACGGTGCCCACAATCAAGGGGCTGGCTAGGTGCCTTGGGGGCACTGGGTCACTCTCTCTCTAAAGCCCACGATGACCGCACGTAAGCTGGATGATCCGGGGTCGAGCACTCTCTCACCGACCAGCGGAATAGTTTTGCAAATATTAAAGAAACAAACACTGAGGGGAGCAAGGGCTGGAGCTTACCCGGTTGGTTTGAAGAAATCAACCTCGTTCGGAGACGAGGGCGAGCGGGGAAGTGTGGGTTCCCCGCACACTGCGTCGACTAAAGCTTCGACCTGTTAAAAGTTTACATGTACTATGCCTCACGCAGGAGGGGGGATCTCAGAGTGGGGAGAATTGGATTACAAACAAACACTACCTCCACACAGGGAGGGGCGGTAAGCCGGCCAGGCGGGGAGGGACGTGAAGCTAAGGACGGAGCCGAACTTCCCCTTCGATGTTCTGCCTGCCTATTCTGCTCGTTGATAGGTACCCGCTGTTGTATTTCCTGAGGACACTTACGAACTTGAAAACTGACGTGATCAGTGCCAAAACGTCGCTGGATGGTCCAGGATGTGGCCTGAATTTTGTCGGGACGTCGGGTTGTCGCTGTCGACTGAGGTGGGGCCTGGACCGGTGCTGCTTAGTTCTGGTTCGGGCGGAGCCCAGATTGTAGCAGCAGGTTGACGACGTTACCACGATATCTCCCATTATCCGATTGAGGCAGGACCAGGACGGTTGCGAGCGTGGTTGAGTCTTCTTCGTTCAGCAACAAAGAATGGCCCCAGAAGAGGTCAGGGTCGAGAGATATGCCTAGAAGAGCGGGAGGGGGTCTGGACAGATCCCGACTGACCTGATCTGCGACCTTGGAGTAGAAAAATTGGAACGAGCTGCTCCGGGCTTCAATCAGTGCCCCGCTGGATGCGTTGGACAGGCGACTAGTGGAACTTCACTTTGGCCAAGTGGCGCACCAAGGGGAGTTCCGGTGTGGTCCCTGTAGCTTCTGAACTACAGCTCTGGTCTCTGCTCAGGTCCCAGTTGTGCAGTCAGACAAAAATGAGCCTCCCGGGTGCCTCCGAACTTGGATAGGGGGGAGACCACCTCGCCTGCGAAGCTAGCTGGGAGAGCTTTCCGTCGATGTATGGCACACCTCCAGGAACGTCGGGATGTGGGCGTGGCTGGCGCTGCAACAGTCAGGAACTCTGCTGACCTTCTTCTGCACACACGTCAATAGGGATGGGAAAGAAAGGGGTGGGTTCTTGGTGGGGGTTTGATGGGTATGGGGGTGGTGGAGTTGCTGCAAGTGGAGAGCTGGGTGGGAGGGCGATGGTGGTGGGAGGTGGCAGCAAGGGGGGACTGGGAATGGGGGCGTGGGGGGTTCTTGGGGTGTCAATGGGGGAGTGGGGGGGGCGCCCAAGGGCTAAGGGAGGGGGTAATGGGGTTGCGGTGCGCAGCTAGGAGAGAGAGGGGGATTCAAATCCCCAAGGGAATGTGAAGAGGTGTGTGGAAAAGAGGGAGGGATGCTTGGGGAAGAGGGAAGGGTGCTAGGAAAGTGGGAGTGTTGCTTTGGGATACGAGGGGTGCTTGGGTAGTGGTGAGAGTGAATGGGGATTTATGGGTCTTGGGGAGATGAAGGGTTGTATTTAATGGGGGAGCTGATGTGGCAAGGAGGGAGGAGAGAGAGGGGGGGCGAAATTGGGAGAGAGAGAGGGGAGGAGAGAGAGAGGGGGTCGCCCCTTTAGAGAGAGAGGGGGAGAGAGAGAGCTAGAGAGAGAGGGGGATTCTCACAATGGCTTTGTGGAAAGCTTAATTCAAATTCTTCATTAGTCCACCAAGGGGGGTTTGGGGTCCTATTTATAGGGACCCAAACTTTTACATTACAAGACTACCCTTGGCTTTACACATAATGACCAAGCTCTCCAAAAAGCAACCAAGGGGTAGATGAAGACTAAAACATAGGGAAATGACTTATGACCTAGGATGATGACTCAAATAAAGGGGAAAATTACATCAAAATGACTCAAACAAAAGTAAGAAATACATCAAAATGATCCAAGTAGAAAAGTAAAGAGTCGAGGGGGCCCTGCTTGACATGGAGCTCGATCCTATTCCTCTCCAGGAGGAAGTGAAGTTCCGAGCCAGAGAGAATCGTTGGTGATGTCCCCATCAACGCCCGCCTTGGGTGCTGGTGATGCGGGAATACTGGGACCCAGGGCGGAGCACCCATCTTGGGTATTGATGTAACTGAGACGCAGGGCGGAAAACCCATCTTGGGTGTTGATGTAGTTGGGACCCAGGGCTAGATGCCCCTCATGGGTGTTACTGGAACTGAGACCCAGGGCTAGACGCCCATCTTGGGTGTTGCTGGAACTAAGACCCAGGGCTAGATGCCCATTTTAGGTGTTGTTGGAGCTGAGACCCAAGGCTAGGCACCTATGTTGGGTGTTGCTGGAGCTGAGACATAGAGATAGGCGCCCGTGTTGGGTGTTGATATAGCTGAGACCCAGGGCTAGGCGCCCGTGTTGGGTGTTGCTGGAGCTGAGACCCAGGGCCAGGCGCCTGTGTTTGGTGTTGCTGGAGCTGATACCTAGGGCCAGGCACCCGTGTTGGGTGTTGCTGGAGCTGAGACCCAGGGCTAGGCGCCCATGTTGGGTGTTACTGGAGCTAAGACACAGGGCTAGGCGCCCATCTTGGGTGTTGCTGGAACTGAGACCCAGGGCTAGACGCCCCTCTTAGGTGTTGCTAGAACTGAGACCCAGGGCTAGACGCTCGTCTTGGGTGTTGCTGGAACTGAGATCCAGGGCTAGATGCCCATTTTGGGTGTTGCTGGAGTTGAGACCCAGGGCTAGACGCCCGTGTTGGGTGTTGCTGGAACTGAGACCCAGGGCTAGACGCCCATGTTGGGTGTTGAGGTGGCCTTGTCCCGAAGAGGAAACCCTTTGCTGGGAGTTGGCATTGCTGGATCGTAGGGGTAAAGACCCCGTCGTAGAGCTGGGAGGCCAGGGGCCCAATGCAGAGAGTCCGCATCGGGGACTGACCTTGATGAGATCCGGGGTTGTCTACCCGAGCCAGATGCTGGGGAGCCTCAAACTTAGGTTTGAAAGCCCGTATTGAGTGTCTACTCATCTAAGACTCGGGTCGAGGGGCCCGAATAGCATGCTGGGAGGCCTTGACCCAAAGGTAGGAAACCCGTGCTGGGGGTAGGCTTACCTGGGACTTGAAAATGAAAGCCCGAGTGAGATGCTGAGGAGCCGGGAACCCGAGGCAGAAAGCCCAGGTCGGATGCTGGGGGAGCTGGGGACCCATGGGTCAATGACCGCATGGGTCTCTGTTGCTGGAGGAGCAGAGGGGCTAGCTACCTATATGTGCAGTCGCCGGACTGGGCTGCTTGTCGGCCACGGCAATGGGGCCCGAGGATCAGGGCGAGCCGAAGGCCAAGGCAGCGTTGCCGAACACGATTGGTGTTGCCAACTGTATGTGCCCGGCGTGGATGGTGATGATGATTGGACCGTAGTTCACCATCGCCACCGGTTTGTTGTTGCTGTTGCTGGTGCAGGTTGGTCGCTCGATGACCACCGGTCGCATGTTGCATGCTGGACGGGGGCCCTCCTCTTCCTCTCTGATAAAAAAAGGTGAGGGCATTGTGGCGTACACTTGACAAGTGTGACTCTTTTTCGACAGAAAGAAGAAAGGTAGGAGACGTCCCACCGGGCGTGCCATGTTTGTTTTACGCGCGCGGGGGGTCACTTGTTGTTTTGTCCTCGCGGTGGGGGGCGCACACTCGCCTTTTACGGAAGGCCGAGATAGGTTGACTGGGCACGCGTGGATTCCGGGGGTATTGAGAACAAGGCAGAGAGAATGATATGAACGCGCTGGAAGGGATGGCGTATGGTTCATCATTCTGGGAGACTGGAACAGGGATGGATGGGTGGAATGCGGGCGTGCCAGTCGATTTCTCGACAATCACTTATGGAACAAAGGATTGACCGGGGAAGCATTGCCAGGACGTGGCACGTGGCTCGAGAGATCAGGTGACACGTGGATAGAAGGGGTTCCACCGGTGCGAGTGCGTAGGCGATTATGGGGATTCATGTACTAGACATCTTTCCCCACCGGTCGCAAGCAACCGGTGTTTATTTTACATCGGATTCAATCTGAATACCTTTGCTTCTACTGCCGAAGAGAGAGTCAGGGACCCTGGGAGCCGCGACGTCGGGAGGGCATAGTCCGTACAACAGTGACAGGGCAACAGCAACACAACAGGGATAACTGGGGGCAGAGAGACTGGTTCCAGCAAGGAGGGGGATCCACTCCCTGACGGGATTACATGACTTATATGCCATGAAAGGCATTTATATGGGGGCATGAGAGCCCGATTACAATTGCTTGCAAGCCACGGGACAATTTTGACGTTCATGACGGTCCCTGGGTCATTACATTATTGTGTGGGTAGTTCCGTATCTGTACATAGTGTCCGTTAGAGGACCTGTGACTCAACAGGATGGTGCCCGAGGGACGTCACAATGTATTCCCGACATGAGACAGTGTCGAGGTTGGGGCAGTAGGGGTGCTGTAGGCGCCATTGTGCTGGGGAAGTTGAGTGGTCTGGTGCCGCGAGCCCCGGTGTGACTGGAGTAGCTGGCAGTCGGGCGCCGGGGGCACCATTGTGACTGAGGTTGTTGAATGGTCGGGCGCCGTGGGCCCCGATGTGACTGGAGTAGCTGGCAGCCAGGTGCCGGGGGCACCGTTGTGACTGAGGTTGTTGAATGGTCAGGCGCCGTGGGCCCCGATGTAACTGGAGTCGCTGACAATCGGGTGCGGGGGGCACCATTGTGACTGAGGTTGTTGAATGGTCGGGCGCCGTAGGCCCCGATCTGACTAGAGTAGCTGGCAGCCGGGTGTCGGGGGCACCGTTGTGACTAAGGTTGTTGAATGGTCGGGTGTCGTGGGCCCCGATGTAACTGGAGTCGCTGGCAATCGGGCGTCGGGGGCACCATTGTGACTGAGGTTGTTGAATGGTCGGGCACCATGGTCCCCGATGTGACTAGAGTAGCTGGCAGCCGGGGGCACCGTTGTGACTGGAGTTGTTGAGTGATCGGGTGCCGCGGGCCCCAATGTGACTTGAGTAGCTGGCAGTCGGGTGTCAGGGGCACCATTCTGACTGGATTTGTTGAGTGATCGGGTGCCGCGGGCCCCGATGTGACTGGAGTTGTTGGCAGTCGGGTGCCGGGGGCACCGTTGTGACTAGAGTTGTTGAGTGATCGGGTGCCGTGGGCCCCGATGTGACTGGAATAGCTGGCAATCAGGTGCCGGGGGCACCGTTATGACTGGAGTTGTTGAGTGATCGGGTGCCGCGGGCCCCGATGTGACTGGAGTTATTGGCAGTCGGGTGCCGGGGGCATCGTTGTGACGGGAGTTGTTGAGTGATCGGGTGTCGCGGGCCCCGATGTGACTGGAGTAGCTGGCAGTCGGGTGCCGGGGGCACTGTTGTGACTGGAGTTGTTGAGTGATCGGGTGCCGTGGGCCCCGATGTGACTGGAGGAGACTAGCGCCAGGAGACCTTGATGGCCATGCTCGGGACCCGGTGTGACTGGCAGTCGGGTGCTAGGGGCACCGTTGTGACTGAAGGAGGCGGGCGCCGTGAAGAGGCTGAGACCTGAGTACATGTACATGTGTTCAACTGGTTTCATGCTATATGAGAGCCACGTGGGCTTTACAAATGGGCCGAGGAGGCCGAAGTACAATGGGCACAAGCCACGGGACAATTCCGACGAGTGGGTCGGTCCCTGGGTCAATGCTGGATAAGGCGGATATCCGCGTGTTTTACAGAGGGTCCCTCTCGTGGCACGGGCCATGTTTGCTTTGCCAAATGAGGGGCTATGACCGGATAGCTGGAGAAAGCATCGGGCTGGTGTCTGGGCGAGGGTCCACGGCTCGAGTCGAGCGGTCGGACGTGGCCTCGTGACTGTGGGGAAGCGTGGCGTCATAGTGCGATAGTTGCGGTCGGCGGGCACGTGAGGGGAAGTCCCGGCATGAGGGGGCGTTCACCCTTGTCATAATGTCGCACACGTGGCGGGGGTAGACTTGTGTGTCATGGCGGAACACCGTGTGAGGGAAGTACAAGCGACATACCCTCGGCGTCCTTAGCCGACGACCAAGTCACCCATACATAATTCTCCTTGCTCGTTGCCCGGAGCCGCTTGAAGCTTGGAGATCACTGGAAGCCTTGATTCATGCATGCCTCTCACCCTTTGAGCTTCTAAGGGGCTTTTATAGGGAATTTGGAAGGTCATGGAAGGGTTTAGGCGGGCTTCGGTGAAGGGTTCAACCTAGCCCGGGTAAACCATTTGAATAGTGTAGGGGGAAAGGGTTTGCCGGACCAGCCCATAGGGCTGGTCTGGGCCACCCAAACCCCTCCCCTGGATGGGGTTTAGGCGGACCAGCCCAAGGGGCTAGTCTGGTCCGCCTAAACCCCTCACGGAGTGGTTTTTCTTAATTAAAAAACCCTTTTGTTTTGGCCGGAATGGGTTTAGATGGACCAGCCTAGGGGGCTGGGCTGGTCCGCCTGAACCCCCTTCCCAGGGGGTTTAGGCGGGATGGCATATGACTTTTTAATTGATTAAAAAGTAATTTTTTTTTGTTTTTACAGAGGAGGTTTAGGCGGATAAACCCAGGGGGTTGGGCTGGTCTGCTTAAACTCCTCCCCCAAGGGGTTTAGGCGGACTGGCTAATGGGAGAGAGAGAGGGCGGTCCCCGTAGGTTTGACTGGGGGGTTTACCTGGGTTTGACTGAGGGTTTGATTGGGGTTTGACTGAGGGTTTGATTGGGGGTTTGACCTGTTATAAACAAAGATTTTCTTCCGGGGGCTCCGCGTGCGAGGCCGCACGATGGTGGTGCATGACGTGGTGGGTTGCTGGGAGTCTCGAGTTAACCCGGTTGTTGAAGCGTCGGCGATGTAATACCGTATGCAGGGTGTCCGGGGGTGATCCCCGAATCTTCATAGAGTGCCGTAAGATACGGCAGGTTGTCCTGAATCCCGAAACTGACCCGGTTGTCGAGAAACTGGCTGGCATAGTGCCGTTTGCTCGGGGCCGATCCCCGGTTATTGTGTTGTGCCGCTTGACCCGGTGAAGTGTCTCGATTTCTGAGCCCAACTCGACTAGTAGAGCGGCTTTGGCGATGTGTCATTTTGCTCTATTTAGGGAATATTTCCCTATGCTTAATCCTCGATTAATTCTAGAAAATAAGTCGGTGCCAACAATAGGATAAATGAAAAGTAGACCCAAAGAGACACACGACCCAAGGACAACAGACTAGAGGGAAGAAGCAAAAGAAAATCCTCAGTGGCCATCTGCAAGAGGCTGATCTTCAAGAGGCGGGAGATAGCCAAGGTGGCGTTGGATATCCTCAAGAGTGTGGTCTTGAAACTGAAGGCGGTGCTAGAGATTAGCAATGGTGTTATCACGATCCAGGCCACGGTGTTGCATATCAAGAAGAACACGGTTCATGGTGTGAAAAGCCTCACGAGAGTCTTCATGGCTTTGGGTGAGTGTGGTCATGTGAGTAGAGAGAGTTGTCAACTGAGGGGACAAGGTGTCTAGAACAGTGGAGAAAGAATCTGTGCGGTCGGACATGGATTCCAGTATATCACCCATGGTGTCTATATGATCCACAAAAGTAGAGAGTCGGTCCCCAAAAGTGTCCACTCGAGTCTCCAACCGAGTAAGACGCCTATCAAAAGTCTCATAGTCCACCCAAGAATGTTGTCTGGCCCCCTAAGTAGAGGATTCCCCGTGAAAGTACTGTGGTGGAGGAGGCATCTCTGGATCTATATGATGAGGTGAAGGTGGAGGAGGCTGGTCCTCTACCTGAACTGGAGGGGGGGCTTCCCCTTGACCCTACTGCTGCTCTGGCTCTTCTTAACTTTCTGATTCTTCCCCATAAACTGGCACATTGCGGCGTAGCTCACCATCGGCACCCCAGTAATATCCAAAATCTATGAAGATTTTATGTTTATTGTAGATATCATCCGGTCTGACTCGAACAAACATTTCATCACCCAAATTTATCCTAGCATATATAAACACTCATGTCAACTGTGAAGCATAAGGTAAAGATCGCCTCAGTTGGGTTCGGCATGTCCCAATCAAATCTACCTTGAGCCGACCCATGTTGACTAAAATCCCATTCATCACATGGTAAAACAGGAATTTGAGAACCTCTGTCACTTCATTTCGACTGCCACTCTTTGGATAGATGAGTGAAGTAAACATGTGGTGTAGAATTCGCTGCAGTGGTGGAAAATAATTGGCATTTAAAGTAATCAAATCACTGACACCACGCATATAGTCACAGTTCGTCATAGCAATAAAAGTGTCCTCAACTGCACCATGACCCAAAACCATGTTAGCACCCCTGGCCGAAACTCCTACTGTAAGACCTGGTAGTTAACGGATTCTTATCGGTATCGCCATATAAAAAGATTCTTGAGTTTAGACTATTTTATTGGGCTTAATGGGCCTAGTTTAATGGGCTTGGTCATATTTATAAGCTTTTAGAAGCTAGATAGGGCATATATGCAATTTTGCTTATATTAAGGCCTTATTGTAATTAAAATTTTTATAACAAAAAAATATCACAAAAATCATTTTAATTATTTTTTTTTGTGAAACTTCCTCTCACTCCCTCTCTCTTTCTCTCCCACGTACGCCCCTCCCCTCTCTCTTGCTCTCTCGGCGGTGTGATCACCCCGGGGCTTTGCAGGGACTGCAAGTGGTGACCTTGGCGAGCCTAGGGCGTGGGTAGAGTGGCGCTGTCGCCGTAGAGGCGAGCCGTGGAGCGTGGAGGCGGGGAATCCCAAGTGAAGGGCGTGGCTTCCTCGTGTAGAATGGGCGTAGAACGGCGTCTTCTTCTCAATCCAAGTAGGGGGATGGCTTCCTTACCTCCTTAGGATTGTTTCCCCATCCATTGACATGCTAATAGGGGGGCTATATGCATGAACTTTGTCATTTATGTTTTAAGAGCATGAACATTGTCATTTATGTTTTGATCCATTCTTGGCCATTATTTTTATATTTTTGGATGTATAATTGTTGTGGAATGGACGTAGGAAGGCAGGGAACACGTATAAATGTGTTTTCCCATCGATTTGAATCGATTGGGAGGGAACTCCATCGAGTTTCCGACATTTCGGGTTCTCTGGACGACATGCGGTCGTTCCAAAGACCGTTTTATGCTAGTGTAAGGCGGTGGACCTTAGTGGTCTCACCCCAGACCGTTTACGATTTCTTGGCGATCTTTCGATTGACTGTTTGTGGACCTTAGCGGCCCAGTAAATGACCACTAAGCCCCTTTGACCGAGTAAGGCGGTGCGAGCCTAGCGGCCCCGTCCTAGACCGTTTTCCATCATGTGGCGGTCAGTCGTGCGACCGTTTGCTATTCTGTTTAATTTATATGAAGTGTTCATAGCTAAACGGTCAGGGTAACAACCGTTTGGGCCAATGTAGCGGCCAATCGTTTGACCGCTTACGAAGTCCTTGCGGCCCTGTGCTAGAACGTTTAGTCCTACAGTGTATGAATTTAATCATGTTCAATTCATTATGCGTTCAACGATGCATGTTCACCATGTTTAGATATTTTTACAAACTGTGGCACATTCTTATATTCCAATAGAATTGTTTTCTCTTTCCTTGTGATGGAACCACTAGTCGTAGCCTGACGACCTTTAGTGTCGGCCCACCTGGGAGAGGTGGCGGGGTAGTCCCGGTATACGGTTTTTAAGCTAGTTTCTGTGGGCCCCCTTGCATGGTAGTAGCGTCCTACTGGGGGGAAAACTAGGTAGAGGCCTGGCTCAAGGCATTGAGCTTGTGTGTGCACACGTGGTCAAGGGCGTGGACTGACACTAACGAGTGTGACCCTAACTAGTTCTTGACCTTGGTTACTGTTACGTGTCTCACTTGCCGTGTTCCAGGCGAGTGGAGATACCCGAGATGCAGTATAAGTCATCAGTGGATGCATCTGGTCTTCTTTCTGGTGGTCCTCTCTCTCTCCTATCACTTGGAAATGATGGAAATATTGCATTTTTATTCTATTAGGTAGATTATGATTCTCATGTTTAATTATTCGTTTAAATATTAAATGGCATTTCAGTTAGCTGTCTTTAATTGTTCATATATCTGTACAGCTTTATTATATGTTATTTTTCTTATGCCATTGCATCATTCATTGCTTTTATAAGTTTATCTGCGAGGTAGGGATCTGCGTGAATCCAACTGAGTCTTTGTTGTGAGACTCACCCTTTTCTTTCTAGGTGAGCAGCAGCAGCCGTCCGCTAGTGGTTCTCGTGCTTTTGATGGCAGGTCATAGGTGCCAGCAGTGGTCTGTCTGTCTTTCTTTCCTTTTTGACCGGGGTATGTCCCGTGTAGTTGTTAATTTTGACTTTGTATAGTGTTTGGACTTGTGATGTACGGATCTGGACTATTATATAAATGTATCACTCTGTTATTGTCAATTGCTTCCGCTTAAAATTATTATTTTATAATGTGCGCGTGTAATTCCAGTTCATTATGCACCTCCTCAACCAATCCTCCCAACCCTTACGGGGCCTCATCAGCCTCTTGGGTGGCGTCTCCGAGCTCTTGGTATCGATTTACTGGTATCCGGATCTCCAGGTCGTTACAGTTGGTATCAGAGCGGTGTTGTGGTGATGTATAAGGAATTGAAGTTACACTAGTCCAGAACAAGTCCATGTGTACCACTACTACTGGCTTAGGCTGTCTTTCCGTGATTACTTATGGTTCTTTCGTTGTGAGTCTTTTCTTAAACTTAGATTGAAATGCCGCCTAGACGGAGAGGCCGAGGTCGTGTCCAAACTAATGTGGCCCAAGATGTTCCAAGAGAAGAGAGCGGTACTTCGCCTCATCCAGTGAATGTTCAAGGGCAAGGCCGTGTTGACCCTACTGCTGGTGAAGATGTAGTGCCTCAAGGTGGTCGTGGTCGAGTTCTAAAGGAATTTCTTTTATTCCACCCACCAACATATGAAGGACAAGCTTATCCGGATGCGGCTAGGGTTTGGCTGGATGCGACTGAGCGTGTGTTCCATTCTATGGAATGCACTGAAGATGAGAAGGTAATGCTAGCTACATTCCAATTGCAGGGGCAGTGCTCGCGTGGTGGACCACGGAGTGGGAGGTGACTTTTAAGTTCTGTCCTCTTCGACTGATTACATGGAAGGAGTTTGTTACTTCGTTCGAGCGTACATATAGTCCAGCTTATCTCAGAATGGACAAAATGTACCAGTTCATGGAATTGGCTCAGGGTGATATGACCGTCTTGTAGTATCGAAACAAATTTATGGAATTGGGTCGATATGCTCCTCATATTCTTCCTGACGAAGGGCTGAAGATTGAGCAATTTCTGCGTGGTTTGAAGCCAGAACTGAGGTAGCCTCTTATTGCAACCAGAGTGGCAGAGTTAGATATGGCTTATTAGGCAACAACAGCATTAGAATTGGATATGGCAAGATCTCGAGGGTGAACCCAAGTTGAGCCAGTGCAACAGAGTGTGCAGCAGCATCAAGCTAGTAGTCAACCAAGTGTGATGGGGGCACCATTATCCGTTCCTTCTGCCAGCGGTACTTCCTCCATGAAATTCAAATCCAAGCGGATGTTCAGGAAATCTAAGAAGCAGTATGACTGGCAAGCTTCCTCTGGTACCGTGCAACAATCAGCACCCTCTTCTTTTCAACGACATGGATCGGTGTCTAGTTAGTCGAGACCATATCCAAGGTGTGGTGGTAGCCATTTGGGTAGACCGTGTTCGATGCCCGTGGTGTGTTTTCGGTGTGATCAGGTGGGACATGTGGTCCGTGACTGTCCGTTGAGGCCGAAGCAGCTTGTTCAGTTTTCAAAGCCATAACAGTTCCGACCTCCACCACCATCACAGTCACAGCAGTATTCACAGGCATCAGTATCGTCATCACAGCAGTCTACGGCAGGTGGAAAGAAGCAGAAAGGAGAGTCACGCATATGACTCGTTCTGAAGCAGTTGCATCTCATCTTGTGGAGGGTACTCTTATGATTTATGGTCATGCAGCACATGTTTTATTTGACTCAAGTGCTTCTCATTCATTTATTTCTGAAGATTTTGTTACCTGTATTGAGGAGCCGACATCGGAGATGTCTTGTGAGTTAGTTGTTGAATTGCCTTACGGGGAGTTCATGTTTACTCCTTTCTGTCTTGATGAGACTCCTATAGTGATTGGGAATCAGTAGTTGCCAGCTAGGTTATATGCGTTGAAGCTGGTAGACTATGATGTTATTCTGGGCAGGGATTGGTTAGAGAGTTATGGAGCCGTGGTTGATTGTAAAACGAAGAAGGTTTATTTTCAGCCATCTGGGAAAGCGGCATTCTATTTTCAAAGTATTCGATCTCGTTCTCCTCACTTGCTTATTTCTGTTATTCGAGCCTGTAGATTACTTAATGCAGGTTGTCAGGGATTCTTTACTTCCGTGGTTGCTGTTGAGGCACCACAGCAGGAGATAGATGATATTCCTATGGTTTGTAAATTTCCTGATGTGTTTTCTGATGAGTTGTCAAGCTTACCCTCACAGCGAGAGATTGAGATGGTGATTGAACTAATTCCTGGTACGACTCCTTTATCAAAGGCACCTTACCATATGGCTCCTGCAGAATTGAAAGAATTGAGAGCATAGTTGTTAGAATTGCTGGAAAAGGGCTATATCCGTCCTAGCTTTTCTCCATGGGGTGCTCCTATATTATTTGTGAAGAAGAAAGATAGAAGCCTGAGGCTATATATTGATTACAGGCAATTAAGTCAGGTGACTGTCAAGAATAAATATCCTCTGCCCAAGATTGATGATTTATTTGACCAACTTCAGTCGGCGAGTGTCTTTTCACGGATTGATCTTCGATCTGGTTATTATCAATTGAGGATTAAGGAATCTGATGTGGAGAAGACTGCCTTTAGTACGAGGTATGGTCATTATGAATTTTTGGTTATGCCATTTGGGCTAACTAATGCTCCAGCAGTGTTCATGGACCTAATGCACCGTGTGTTTCATCCCTATTTGGACCAATTTGTGGTGATTTTTGTCGATGACATTTTTGTCTATTCGGCTTTCGAAGAAGAACATGTTCAACATCTTAAGGTAGTATTGCAGACACTGCGAGATCACGAGCTCTATGCAAAATTTAGCAAATGTGAGTTTTGGCTTTGGGAAGTTCATTTTCTAGGCCATGTTATTTCTGGTGACGGAGTTGCAGTTGATCCTGTTAAAATTGAAGCTGTTCTTCAATGACAGAGTCCTAAGACTGTGACAGAGATTATGAGTTTTCTGGGTCTTGCTGGTTATTATAGAAGATTCATTCAAGATTTTGCACGAATTGCCGCTTCAATGACTAAATTGACTCGCAAAGATATGCCATTTGTGTGGTCGGATAAGTGTGAACAGAGCTTCAATGAGTTGAAAAGGCTGCTCACCACTTCTCCAGTGCTTGTTTTGCCATCTGGCTCGGGCGGATTCGTTGTGTGTACGGATGCTTCTCGAGTAGGTTCGAGTGCAGTGCTTATGCAGCATGGCAAGGGCATAGCTTATGCATCCCGACAATTAAAGCAACATGAAGAAAATTATCCCACTCATGATTTAGAGTTGACGGCGGTGATTTTTGCATTGAAAATATGGAGACACTACTTGTATGGCGAGAAGTTTGAGATCTTCATGGATCATCAAAGCTTGAAATATGTGTTTTCTCAAAAAGATTTGAATCTTCGTCAGTGCAGGTGGATGAAGTATATGAAAGATTATGGTTTTACTCTATCTTATCAACCTGACAAGATGAATGTAGTGGCTGATGCATTGAGCAGAAAAGTGCAAATCAGTCATTTGTTGATTCGAGAATGGAAGTTGTGGGAACAGTTTCCTTATGAGACGTTCAGATTGAAAATTCCCCGTGATTCGATGGTAGCGATTCTTGCTAGTCTGGTGGTGACTCAAGCTATTTATCAGTAGATCAGGGAGGCACAGCAGGTAGATTCTGAGTTGTCTCGCATTGTGTTAATGCCAGATGTGGAGTTCGGTGATGATTCAGTGGTTAGATTCAGAGGTAAACTTTATGTTCCAACTGATGATTCATTGAGGAATGTTATTTTGCGTGAGACACATGAATCCCGTTATGTTATTCATCCCGGCACAATGAAAATGTATCAAAATGTGAAAAGGTAATTTTGGTGGCCAGATATGAAAAGGGATGTAGCTGATTTTGTGTCTAAGTGTTTGACATGTCAACAGGTCAAAGCTGAGCACCAAAGGCCTGGAGGAATGCTTCAACCCTTAGAGATTCTGATGTGGAAGTGAGATCATGTCACTACTGATTTTAGTATGGGTTTACCCCACACGTCACAAGGTTATGATGGAATCTGGCTGTTAGTTGATCGTTTAACAAAGATAGCGAGAATGTTGCCGATCAAGGTGACGTGGAATGTTCAAAAGTTGGCTAGGGTTTATGTTGAAAGGATTGTGCCATTGCATGGAATTCTAATATCCATTATGTCAGATCGTGGCCCGCGTTTTACTTCTGGCTTTTGGCAAAGTTTTTAAAGGGCGTTGGGTACAGAATTGGCATTTAGTTTAGGGTATCATCCCCAGTCTGATGGTCAGTCCGAGAGGACTATTCAAACATTAGAGGATGTGCTGCGATCGTGTTGTTTGGATTGGCAGGGTTCGTGGAGTCAACACTTGCCATTGGTGGAATTCTCTTATAATAATGGTTATCATTCCAGTATTGATATAGCACCGTATGAAGCTTTGTATGGGCGTCCTTGTCGTACACCGTTGGACTGGTTTGAGACTGGTGACCGACTGTTGACAGGGCTAGACATGATTCAACAATGTGTTGATGTGGTACATCTGATTAGGCAGAAAATGTTGACGGCTCAAAGTTTACGAAAAGCTATGCAGACCGGTGTAGAAGACCATTGCAGTTTGAGCCTGGAGATTCTGTTTTTGTGAAAATATCTCCAATGAAAGGTGTGATGAAATTTGGGAAGCGTGGAAAGCTTAGTCCCCGATATATTGGTCCGTTTCCTATTTTGGAACGTGTGGGCCAAGTGGCTTTTCGACTTCAGTTGCCATCGGCGATGCAAGCAATATATGATGTGTTTCATGTTTCTCAATTACGAAAGTATGTTCTTGATGCATCTCATGTATTAGATGATTCAATGTGGCCTGAAGTGACAGTGGATCTATCCACGCCAGAGTTTCCGATACGGATTGACGATCGTCGTGAACAACGACTGAGGAATAAGGTATTCCCTCTGGTAAAGGTAGTGTGGCAGCGTCACTCGGGTAATGAGGCTACTTGGGAACGTGAGGACGATATGCGTCAACAGTTTTCATTTTTATTCGAATAAGGTATATCTTCTTTCAGTTCTCTCCTTGTGCTTCCTTTTAAATTTTGAGGACGAAATTTCTATTAGGAGAAAGGGATTGTAAGACCCGGTAGTTAACGGATTCTTATCGGTATCGCTATATAAAAAGATTCTTGAGTTTAAACTATTTTATTGGGCTTAATGGGCATAGTTTAATGGGCTTGGTCATTTTTATAAGCTTTTAGAAGCTAGATAGGGCATATATGCAATTTTGCTTATATTAAGGCCTTATTGCAATTAAAAATTTTATAACAAAAAAAATATTTCACAAAAATCATTTTAATTCTTTTTTTTGTGAAACTTTCTCTCTCTCCCTTTTTTTTATCAAAAACCTTGCCTAGGTACATTGGGGGGTCCAATGCACAACTAGGAGGTGACTTTTATTAATAATGAACATAAAGAATTACATCATTCGGATGCTAGGCATTCCTAGCTTATCCAACCGGGCAGCACCTTTAATAAAGCTTGGAAGTTGCTGCTGAGAAGAAAAGGAAAAATTACATTTTGTATTGCAAGCTAGATTGGCCAAAGAATTTGCCACCTTATTTGTCTCACGAAAAATATGAATAATGGAATCATTTGCTGAAAGAAGGGCCCGAATTTCCCTCACATATTTGAGGATCTCCCAGGGACATGGAATCTTCTTGTTGATAACTTAGACCAGCACTTGAGAATCACACTCAATTTTGCTCGGTTGTGATGTAATAGTTCTCAAATATTTCATACCATCCATGAGAGCTCTAGCTTCAGGCATCATGCTGCTAGCTTGATCATAAAAGTGAGAATAAGCCAAAATGATTGAACCATTAAAATCTCTTATTACTCCACCACCACCCGAAACAACAACATGCTTTGAAGCACCGTCCGTGTTCAATTTTATATAAGGCCAAGGAGGAAATTGCCATTTAATGAGTTTGACCCTTTGACTGTTTCTGGTGAAAACCTGAATACCACATGCAGATAAGACTGTTTTCCTTTCATGTTTATCTTCCTGAAGCTTGGAAAGGATGAGAGATTGCTTTACCTGTGATAGAATTTTATGAACCATGTTCTGTGATTTTGAGACCTTGCCCTCATGAGTGACAGAGTTCCTAGTAGTCCATATCTCCCACAAGCTATAACCGATCACAGCAATAGTGAAAAGACCAAAGAGAGATTTACCTGAAGCAATATGTATAGCTTTGGAAATTAAATCTCTGATTAGTCTACCTCCAATCTCCAATCCTTTAGATTGAAAGAAAGACCAAATGTCCACAGCACAATCACTTTCTCTCTCTCCCTCTCTCTTTCTCTCCCACGTATGCCCCTCCCCTCTCTCTTGCTCTCTCGGCGGTGTGATCACCCCGGGGCTTTGCAGGGATTGCAGGTGGTGACCTTGGCGAGCCTAGGGCGTGGGTAGAGTGGCGGTGTCGCCGTGGAGGCGAGGAATCCCAAGTGAAGGGCGCGGCTTCCTCGTGTAGAACGGGCGTAGAACATCGTCTTCTTCTCAATCCAAGCAGGGGGATGGCTTCCTTACCACCTTAGGATTGTTTCCCCATCCATTGACATGCTAATAGGGGGGCTATATGCATGAACTTTGTCATTTGTGTTTTAAGAGCATGAACATTGTCATTTATGTTTTGATCCATTCTTGGCCATTGCTTTTATGTTTTTGGATGTATAATTGTTGTGGAATGGACGTAGGAAGGCAGAGAACATGTGTAAATGTGTTTTCCCATCGATTTGAATCTATTGGGAGGGAACTCCATCGAGTTTCCCACATTTCGGGTTCTCTGGACGACATGCGGTCATTCCAGAGACCGTTTTATGCTAGTGTAAGGTGGTGGACCTTAGCGGTCTCACCCCAGATCGTTTACGGTTTCTTGGCGGTCTTTCGATTGACCGTTTGTGGACCTTAGCGGCCCAGTAAATGACCGCTAAGCCCCTTTGACCGAGTAAGGCGGTGCGAGCCTAGCGGCCCCGTCCTAGACCGTTTTCCATCATGTGACGGTCAATCGTGCGACCGTTTGCTATTCTGTTTAATTTATATGAAGTGTTCATAGCTAAACGGTCAGGGTAATGACCGTTTGAGCCAGTGTAGCGGCCAATCGTTCGACCGCTTACGAAGTCCTTGCGGCCCTGTGCTAGATCGTTTAGTCGTGCAGTGTATGAATTTAATCCTGTTCATTTCATTATGCATTCAACGATGCATGTTCGCCATGTTTAGATATTTTTACAAACTGTGGCACATTCTTATATTCCAATAGAATTATTTTCTCTTTTCTTGTGATGGAACCACTAGTCGTAGCCCTACGACCTTTAGTGTCGGCCCACCTGGGAGAGGTGGCGGGGTAGTCCCGGTATACGATTTTTAAGCTGGTTTTCGTGGGCCCCCTTGCTTGGCAGTAGCGTCCTACTGGGGGGGAAACTAGCTAGAGGCCTGGCTCAAGGCATTGAGCTTGTGTGCGCACATGTGGTCAGGGGGGTGGACTGACACTGACGAGTGTGACCCTGATTAGTTCTTGACCTTGGTTACTGTTACGTGTCTCACTTGCCGCGTTCCAGAGTGTGGAGATACCCGAGACGCAGTATAAGTCGTCGGTGGACGCATCTGGTCTTCTTTCTGGTGGTCCTCTCTCTCTCCTATCACTTGGAAATGATGGAAATATTACATTTTTATTCTATTAGGTAGATTATGATTCTCATGTTTAATTATTAGTTTGAATATTAAATGGCATTTCAGTTAGCTATCTTTAATTGTTCATATATCTGTACAACTTTATTATATGTTATTTTTCTTATGCCATTGCATCATTAATTGCTTTTATAAGTTTAGCTGGGAGGTAGGGATCTGCGTGAACCCTACTGAGTCTTTGTTGTGAGACTCACCCTTTTCTTTCCAGGTGAGCAGCAGCAGCCGTCCGTTGGTGGTTCTCGTGCTTTTGACGGCAAGTCATAGGTGCCAGCAGTGGTATGTCTATCTTTTTTTCCTTTTTGACCGGGGTATGCCCCGTGTAGTTGTTTATTTTGACTTTGTACAGTGTTTGGACTTGTGATGTACGGATCTGGACTATTATATAAATGTATCACTCCGTTATTGTCAATTGTTTCCGCTTAAAATTACTATTTTATAATGTGCGCGTGTAATTCCAGTTCATTATGCCCCTCCTCAACCAATCCTCCCAACCCTTACGGGGCCTCATCAGCCTCTTGGGTGGCGTCTCCGAGCTCTTGGTATCGGTTTATCGGTATCCGGATCTCCTGGTCGTTACACCTAAGGCATGTTCAAAAAGGTCCGGAGTAATATGTATCTCAACACCTTGAACAACCATATATAACTCTTCATTCCTTTCAACCAAATTTCCATAAAATTGCTGCACTAGGTTGGGGTAATATCGGGTATATCTAGTGACAAAATCACTCCAACCCTGTTGAAACTCAAAGACTGCACATAGATCGAGCAGAATTTCGTTCACCTCATTGAAGTCGACTAGACGAGGGTCGATAATGGGTCGTGGAGGCAACCGAGGTGCACAAGGAGGCGCAGGAACCCGCCGTGGTGGAGGAGCCGGAGCCTCACGTCTCCGAGCGCTAGGTTCCCCTTGGGTAGAATGTCGAGAACTCCTTCTAGGCGGCATCCTGGACTAGAAACCCGCAGTGGAAACCCTTGTGAGGATCGATCTCAACTCTGGGGATGAAGATGGACCAAAAGACACTCCAAGGGCTTGAAAAGATCTTCTCCTTAATCTGGAACTTAGGGAAGAGCTTCACGATCGCACGAACGGTCGTGGAGGTTTCGTCAAGAAACCATGACGAACAGACCGGATCTTGTGCGGGTGGAAGAAGGAGGAGGTTTTTGGGCTTGAGAGGTGGAGTTTGGGTGTTCTAGGGTTAGGAAACAATGTTGGAGAGAGAGTGGAGTCGATTGAATGAGAAAAGGAGGTGTGAAGACCCCTTTAAAAGAGGGTCCGGCTAGGGTTCAGCCGGTCCGGTTCGCCGGAAACGGTCGACCAGACTGGGGCGACGGTCTACCGAAGTGGTCGACCTTGCCCTAAAATCCCTTTTTTATCACCTTCACCCTTTTTATATATATATAACATCTTCACTCCTTTTTTTAAATAAAAATAAAACTTCATCAACCTTCCTTCTGGATGGAATCAACACCTTGGGGTAATGAGAAAGAGTGACTTAAGACAAAAGGAGATGTAGTATAGAGAAGATTCTCTCGCTCCCCCTCAGACAGTGCCTTAGATCCCGAGGTCTCTGGGTCCATACTTATTTAATCAAGGAAAGTTCATCCTTAGAAAAGTTTCAAGGAGGGCTGTATATATATAAATACATTCAAGCATGCAGGGGTGTATATATACACAAGGTATAGAAAAGTAAATACATAGAATATGCATGATAATCTACCCGTTATGCAAATGAGTTTCTATATGTGCAACTTTTGACCTAAGTGCAAGCCTAGGTATGTATGCTCTCACCCTTGCGCATGCCAAGTTCTCTTCTTATCTTACTGAATTGTTCCTGGTTTAGGGGTTTTGTGAAGATATCAGCTAACTGATTGTGCGTCAATGACATTCAATTCAAAGACCCCTTTACCTACATGATCTCTCATAAAATGATGTCAAATGTCAATATGCTTTGTCATAGAATGTTGTACATGATTTTTTGACAAGCTGATTGCACTGGTATTGTCACACGAGATTAGAACACATTTCATTTCAACATCCAAATCAAGCAATTGATTTTTGATCCAAAATACTTGGGCTCCACAACTTCCGACGGCTACATATTCAGCCTCGGCCATTGAGAGAGCTACTGAATGTTGCTTCTTATAGGCCCGTGAAACTAGGCACCCACCGAGAAACTGACCGTACCCACTAGTACTTTTGCGATCAACAATGCATCCAGCATAATCCGCATCGGTATATGTAATCACATCAAATGAACTACCGATGGAGAACCACAAGCCAAAATTTATTGTGCCAATAAGTATCGAAAAATCTGTTTAACAGCCAATAAATGAGATTCTTTAGGACATGACTGAAAACGAGCACATAGACATACACTGTATTGAATGTCAGGACGGCATGCTATGAGATACAGTAGTGATCTGATCATACCTCGAAATAGTGTGGGATCTACTGTTTTATCATTTTCATCTTTGTCTAACTTCGTGGTTGTGGCCATCGGAGTTGACATGGGTTTTTCTTCTGCCATCCCATATTTCTTTAACATCTCCAATGTGTACTTAGCTTGATTTATGAAAATGCCTTCAGACGTTTGCTTCGCCTGCAACCTAAGAAAAAATATAAGTTCACCTATTAAGCTCATCTCAAATTCTCCTTGCATTATTTCTGCAAATTCATCACATAAGGCGTTATTAGTAGCTCCAAAAATTATGTCATCAACATACACCTGAACCACCAATATGTATTTACCTGATTTTCTCGTGAAGAGTGTTTGGTCAACCTTACCTCTTTTGAAACCATTTTCAATTAGGAATGAAGTGAGCCTTTCATACCATGCCCTTAGAGCTTTCTTCAACTCGTACAAGGCCTTCTGCAACTTGTACACCTGCTTTGGATGTTTTGGGTCTTCAAAACCTGGAGGTTATTTTACAAAGACATCCTCTTTTATGTATCCATTTAGAAAAGTAGATTTAACATCCATTTGAAATAATTTGAAGTTCGATGAGCAAGCATAGGACAAAAGGATCCGGACTGCTTCTAGTCTAGCCACCGGGGCAAATGACTCATCAAAATCAATACCCATTTCCTGGCTATACCCTTTGGCTACAAGCCGGGCCTTGTTCCTAATAACCAATCTTGTGTCATTCAACTTATTTCTGAAGACAAAGTGGGTTCCTATTACAGGTTGATTCTTAGGACGCGGCACAAGAGTCTACACCTCATTTCTTTCGAACTGGTGCAGCTCTTCATGCATAGCATGGATCCAGAATTCATTTTGAAGAGCTTCATGAATATCCTTAGGCTCTTCTTGAGAGATTAAGGCCATCAAATCCTCTTCTTCCACTTGCCTTAGTGAAGATCTAGTTCTTACCCCATCTTTAGGATTACCTATGATGTTTTCAACGGGGTGATCTTTTAAGAACGTGGAGGAACTTGGAAAGTCGGGGTGCTACACTTGCTATGTTGTGTCCCTGTGATTTTGATGATAGCAAACACTATAAGTCACTTGAATGCATACAATTCTGTTTGTAGTGCATATGAATGTTTCATTAAAAATCTTATCTGAAATATTGCTGCATTTAAATATGGCTGTGTGGTGTGTGCTTTGGTGCATTTCATTTATTGCATTTATCTGGATTGTTTGATGTCATATGTGTTTACTTCATTCAGAACTGCTCATTCAGAACTTGGTACATTGCTTAACTGTGAGCATGGCATAGACTGTACACTCATCTATCTGCATGAGTCACCAAGTCCACACATTGCATCGTGTGTTTTTCATGAAGTCTATACATTGGCATGCAGCGTCTCATGAAGTATGTACATCCTCTTCAAGCATTTCAAAGTCTATACATTGCTGAGCGTCTAACTGACTGTCTCATGCAAGTATATACATTGGCATATGTATTCACTGTAAAGTCTATACATTCATAGCATCCAGTGTCTAGAGTTTCATAAAGTCTGTACATTGGAAGTATGTACAACGGACTGTTACACGCATCATTCCAGTTGTCTTCGTGTCGTTATTTGTTCCATCGCGTGCTGAACACTGCAGCACCTCGTGCTGCTTTCTGTGCCACCTCGTGTCGCTCCATCTGTGTCACCCCTATGTCTTCGAGTCTTATTTTCGACCGTTTTACTTCCAGTCTTCTGTATTCGTGTTGTTTTTTCCAAGACCCCGTGTCTTTCTTGCTTTGTGACCACACTTCGTGTCGGTTTCTGTTTTCATCTTCGAGTTGTTTTCAGCCCGTGTCGTCCTCGTTTTCGAGTCATTTTCCTGTGTCTTCAAGTCATTTTAGTGTAAAGTGTCGTTTCACTTTGTGCCGTTCCCTTTGCTGTTTGATATTTCGTGTTGATTCTCGTATTGATTCACCGATGACCTCGAGTCAACTTAGTCGTTTTGATTGGTCGTTCTTCGTGTTATTTCTGTGTTTGTGTCTTAGTGTTGTTTTTATGTCTTCGTGTTATGTTTGTGTTTGAGTCTTCATGTTATTTTTGTGTTTGTGTCTTAGTGTTGTTTTTATGTCTTCGTGTTGCTTCTTTCTATCTTCGTCCAGGTTTCCTCTGATCGCGTGTTTTACTACTGTTATACTTCATGTTATTTACTTCTCACCTCGTGCTGTTCTCATCTGACTTCGTGTCGTTCTCTTTGTAGTGTTAGCTTTGTTACTGTGGTATCTCGTGTCGTTCTCTCTTTATCTCGTGCTGTAGTCATCTTATGTACCTCGTGTCGTTCTCAGTATAGTGCACCTTTTGTTGTTCCTACACACCTCGTGCAGCTTTAGCTTGAGTGTCAACAGACTTATTTCAGGTATATATATATATAGAGAACCCTGAGTATTAATGGTTTTAATCTCTTTGCAGGAGAAGAAGAAAAATAAAAAGAAGAAGGTGGTCCGAGGAAGAATATTCCCCAGTGACTGGGCTGCACGTGATCCAATACTAAAGGAACCAATGCTATAAGGGCACGTTGAAAGAAGGTTCTGGATCGAGTGTGGGAGGCACACGCATTCTGTACCTTATCCACCTGCTGCTGCTATATATTGAAGCCTTCGTCCACAGATGAAGGTTGATCAAAAGGGAAAAAGAAAAAGCAGAAGTGCAGAGAGTTCGATCCAGCAAAAGAAGAGAAGAAAATAGAGGGCAAAAACTGAAGAAGAGGAAGAAGAGAGAATAGCAGAGAGAGTGAGAGTGAGAGTGAGTGAAGAAAAGAGAAAAAGAGATCGAGATCAGAAAGAAAGAAAGTGATCGATATAGAAGAAGAGAGTTACAGAGAGGCAGTGAGCAGTGAGCAGAAGAAGAAGAAAGAAGAAAGAAGAAGAGCGAGAGAGCAGAAGAGAGATCGTGAGATCTAGCAGAAGAAGAAACAGAAAAAGAGAAAGAGAGAGATGGAGAGCTCGTGAAGAAGAATAGAAGCATCGTTCACTGGACCTTGGATTAGATCCAATCCAGTTCGCTCCTGCGAGAGCTTTTGTGCATTTCATCTTTCCAGCTTTCTGTTGCTGCGTCTTTTGTTTTTTTGTTTTTCTTTTTTAACTATACTCAGTTGTTCTTCCGATCCTCTAATGTGAGGTCGGGTTCCTCCCGTGGACTCAGGAGAAGGGAGACCTCGTGTCTTCGGTTTGCAAGTAGCTGGGTGCTACTTGTGGTTGTTTCCCTCCGGTTGGGAGGAAGGGAGGTCCGAGACCTCTAGGTTGCAAGTGGCTGGGACTCACTTGTGGGTTCCCTCCTGGTTTGGAGGAAGGGAGATTCATCTCCGGTTCTGGTCTTGTGGTTTGCAAGACTAGGTGTTCCCTCCTGGTCTGGAGGAAGAGAGACTTGCGTCTCTGGTTCCAAGTGACTGGGAGTCACTTGGGGTGTCCCTCCGGTTGGGAGGAAGAGGGGAGGTTGTTCCCATGGTCAAGCTGTTTGGCAGCAATTATTGCAGACTGAGTCTGCTGTTCTAGCCTAGGTAGTGAAAGCCTCACTCCGGTTTGGAGTGAGGGGTGGATGTAGGTCTGTGGACCGAACCACCTCAAAAATCCTGGTGTTCCCTTGTGGTGTGCTTTTGTTCCTTATATGTTCTTCTTATTGCTGCGTGATAAGTGTCCATTTGTTATGACAATTCATTGCATGTACACCATTTTATGTGCATATAATTAGGCAATTATGCATATTTTATAGTTAACCTCAACTCCACATTTAAATTGGAGCTTTCACGTAAATTAATTAATTTGGTAATTTTATTTAATAATTTGAAGTTGAGGGCCATGATCATTAATTCTCCATTGCATAATCATGAGCATTTGAGATTTATGTGCACATTGTGGTAATTTTTATGGACTAAAGTGTAATTATGTGTGTGTAGGACACCGAAGGTAATTACAAAAGAAGCCCGGGGCAAAAGGGTCATCACCATTTTGACCAAGTCAAATAAAGAATTCAAAATATTTTGGTTGGAGGGAAATGAAAGTTCAAAATTTTGAATTCAAAGTTTGAAAAGGAGGAATCTAAAGTTTAAGTTTGAAAAGGAGGAAAAGGACATTCAAAGTTTGAAATAAAGGAGAGACATGATGAGCCTTGGAAAATGTGGTGCCTAAAGTCCAAGAAAGGGGGTGCCCACCTACTTTTTCTCTTCCCCATGCATCATATTCCACTTAAATCTCAGCCATCCATCTCCTTTTGATACAATCTCCACCCTCCATCTACCTAACTTTTCCTATAAATAGCCCATGACAAAGAGGAGAAAGGAGAGTTCTTTTTTTGGCAATTTTTCACTCTTTCTCTCCCTCTCACATCTTTTAGTTCGCCGAGTTCGCCCTCTTACGTCCCTCTTCTCCTCTTGCTGTCTTCATCAAAGTTCTTTATTTTTACGTTCTCTACAACTTCTTCTTCTTCACCATCTTCTAATTCCTTCTGGTTTTAAAGCTATTTCGTGTTTTTCACTGTGCTGTCCTGTTCATCTGTGAACCAGTATTTCTCTCTGTTCTTCCCCTTGTTTATCACCCTTCTAGTCATTTTCTCCTCTTGCTTTCTTCATAAAAGTTCTTTGTTTTTAAAATATCTTCAACTTCTTCTTCTACGCCATCTTCTAATTCTTTCTTATTGGAAAGTTATTTCCCATTTTTCAACTTGCTGTCCTGTGATTTCACTGTTCATCCGAGGTTCTAGCTTTTGTTATTTCTCCGTTTTGAAGCTCTTCCACTCTTCTTTTCTCTCTGAGTTCTTCATCAAAGTTCTTTCTCTTATGTATATATAGATTTTCTTCTTCAATCACTTCCTCCAATTCTTCTTTGTTTACGAGTTACATTTATTTTCTCACTGTTTTACTCTCTCATCTTCTTCTTTCTTCATCTCCACACAAACCCTTTCACATTTCTCTCTATATTTCTCTCCAAAGTTTATCCTCCACAACTCCTCTTTCATGGCGGCGTGCACATCAAGACGGGCGACGTTCCAAGGCTCGTGACGTGGACGGCGACGGCTTCTTCATCCACCTCTTTCCACGGCGATCTCTTTCAAGGCGGAGCGATCCTCTCCAAGGCTCGGCGAGGAGGAGACGACGGCGTCATCACCATTGCTACTACCATCTTCACACCTTAGGCTCCTCTTTTTGTTATTGCTTTAGTTTTATTTCATTTCATTGTAATCTCATTGTGTCATTAGTGTAAACTTTTTCACATTTCATGTACTCTTTCTTTTAAGTTAATGAAAGTTGTTCTCTTGATCTAGTTCTTGATCTTCTTCCATCTCTACCATTTTCTTCTATCTCTTCTTTCCACTTCATGCAATTATTTTCTATAGCATAGGCGCATAGTCATAGGTGTTTTTAATTAAGTGTTTGGTTTGTTCATCATTTCACTATTTTCTTTAAGCAAAGCCAAATCACAAGTGTTTTTTCTAGAAGGTTACAAGGTTTTTAACTTTAAAAATCTCTTCTTCCCTGTGGATTCGACCATTCTCGCCACCTTAGTACGTCTTTCTTTCATATAGTGCGAGTTGAAATTTTTAAGATTGATACGCATGTTTTAAACGACGAACTTTTGCGTTATCCATTTTTGGCGCCGTTGCCGGGGAGGAATGATGATTTTTGATTTAAGAACTTTGTTTTACTTGTGTATATAGTGTACTAATAAAGCTCTCTTTTCTTTTTTTTTACAGGTTAAAAAAATCAGAAAAAAAGAGGTAAGTTTGTATTTCTTTCTTTCATTTTTTTTTGTTTTGTCATTTCATTTCAAAAAAAAAAGGAACGAGGGAACGCTTTTCAAGCAAGTATCCAAACTTTTCCTCTTTCATTTCAATTTCATTTCTCTACATTTCATATCTTGTGGTTAGATAAGTTCATTAAATAAAAATAAAAAAAAAGTATCACTTGAACTTCAATAAAAATGTTCATTGCAAGAGTAGAACCCACACTTCTATGTTTTAGGTCATGCATCATTTAGGATAGAATTTATTTTTCCTTGTTGTTTAATTATTGTTAATTGCATTATTGAAGATTGCGGGAGGCAAGGTGAGTACTCTAATTTTTTTCAAAAGCATGCTCATGCATTTCCATGCTTGCATAGAATCCCTTGTTTGAACTTGGTTTGTTGCATATCATTTCTAAAATATTCTAAGGGCAACACCCATAAACAAGATAAGGTGGGGATTTCATCACCCTTCCTTAGCCCACAAACCATAATTCCCTTGCATCTTTGCATCACCTAGACCTTAAATAAAATTTAGTAGACATTGGCCCTAGGTTCACACTGTGGTTCTTGTGTTATTTGGGCTTACCCTCTTGTGAAAACCGGTGCCTAAGGCAAGACGGTCGGACGGCAAACGCCTTAAGCGGGCTAGTGGTTTGGCATAATTAGGTCCCTACGAAAGTAGGGGGAACCTCCCACTGCCCCACCCCTTACCTGGCCGGTGGAAATATTGAGGGTGAACTTAAGTTTCACTTTAGTCATTTTGTGAAACCCAATTTGTAGGTCTAGGTCACATCTAGGGCAGTAAGTAATTTGTGTGATAACTTGTTTGTGTTTACATAATAAAAATAAAAAAAATAAAAATAAAAATAAAAACAAAAAAATCTCATCTTCTCTCTCTTCGTCCTAGTTTGTATCAAAATTAAAAAAAAAGAAAAAAATTAAAAGAAAAAAAATTAAAATCATCTCTCTCTTCGTCCTAGTTCATGCAAGGTAGACGATCTCAACATCCAAACCTACTAGGACCCATTCAAGAAATTGAGAGAGTCTTGTATCCAGGGAACGATCTCCAACAAGATCTCATGGCCGAAAATCAAGGACCTCACCAACAAAATCTAATGGCCGAAAATCCCGATCCTCCAAAGCAAATGAAGGACTATTTCTTGCCGAATCAATACCAACCGTCCTTCTATGTCCAAGCACCTCAGAACCAGGCGGTTCATTATGAAATCAAGTCTAGTACAATCCAAATGTTGCCATCTTTCTATGGAAATCCTAATGAAGACCCTTACAAACATCTTGATGAGTTCCTTCAAATCTGCTCCACAGTTAAAATCCAGAATTTCTCTGATGATGCTCTTCGACTAACTCTCTTCCCATTCTCTCTCAAGGATAAAGCCAAATATTGGTTATGAGCCTTGGGTAGAATCATTGATACATGGGCAGAAATGCAAAAAGAATTTTTGAAAAAGTTCTATCCTATAGGACGAACTAATATCATGAGAAGAGCAATTACTGGATTCACACAAAACCCAGGGGAACATATCCATGAAGCATGGGATAGACTAAAAGATTTATTGAGGAAATGCCCCCACCATGGGTTATCAAGATGGCAAAGTGTACAGGCATTCTATGAGGGTTTGGCAGAGAATTATAGACAGATGGTGGATGCATCATGTGGGGGATCATTCATGAGTAAGAGCGAGGATGAGGCTTATGATTTATTCGAAATGCTTAGTGAAAATTCCATAAGCCATACCTCGCTTTCATCATATGAAAGAATGATTGGGCCTTCTAAGAGGGGTGGACTTTATGAAGTTAAGAGCCAAGGTGAGTGTGAGAACAAGATGGATATTAATGCCATAAACCAAAAGTTGAATAAAATAGATTTGTTGGCGCAAAAGATAGAGAAGGTCGATATGGTTGCCCAAAATCTAGACCAGTTGTTGTCCATGTCTAGACAGGAACCCTCTTTCCCTTCTGCCCCTCAACCTCAACAATTCTCAACCCCAAGTCAAGAAGAAATCTGTGCTTTGTGTTCGAGCCCTAGCCATTCCGTGATTGGGTGTCCCACAGCAGCCCAACTCCCCCCATTTATCCAAGAACAAATCTTTGCTGCTCAAGGTGTCTCCAAATCCACATATGATCCTTATTCAAACACTTACAATCCGGGCTGGAGAAATCATCCAAATTTTTCTTGGAAGTCTAACCAAGGCCCATCCACCCAATCTCATCCCTCACACTATCTAAATTCAAAACAATCATTTTCCATGCCAAGTCAGTTAAACCAAAATCTCTCTTATCAGCCTCCTTTCCATCAACAATCACCTTTCCATCAAGCTCAGGCCCCATATCCTCAAGCTCAATTTGCTCAGGGCCAATTTCAACAATTTCCTGCACATCGTTCACATCAACCACATTATCAACCACCTCCTACTCAGCCCACTTTTGATGACAAGTTTGAACAACTCCAACAACTCATCCTTACCCAAGCACAATCCATTTCCAAGTTGGAGAACCAGATAGGGCAACTTGCTGCCAATAACATGAGAAGAGAGGTAGGTCAGCTCCCTAGCCAACCGGTGGCCAACCCCCGCAATCAACAACCTCCAGGCTTCCCTCCAAGAGCTCCTATTCTTCCTCAACCCAATCAGCCAAACCAACCTCAGCTGCCCCCTCCTATAGGTCCTCAGTTCGAGAATGCCAAAGCCATCTCTAGCCTTAGGAGCGGGAAAATTCTTAATGACCCTTATCAGGCTAGGGATGTGGGTAGTAGTTCGGGCCAAGATGCCCACGAGGAGAGTGATAGTGAAGATGAGGAGCCAACAATTTTGCAAGAAAAGAAGAGGCAAGAGGGGGGAGAAAATAAGCTGGACAAAGGGAAAGCAAAGGTTGATGAAGGACCACAAGAGTATGTTCCTAAGGTCCCATTCCCTGATGCATTGAAGCCTAAAGCTCAAAAGAGAAAGCCGGTCCAACAAGAAGAACTAGTGGAATTGTTTAAACAGGTGAACATCAATATTCCACTATTGGATGCGATCAAACATGTACCGGCGTATGTAAAATTTTTAAAAGAGCTATGTACACCAAAAAGGGAACCAAAGGTAATAACACAAAAGGTCCGCTTGTCTGAAGATGTCAGCGCAGTTGTTATGAATCATTTACCTAAAAAATTGAAGGACTCCGGAGCTCCACTGATTTCTTGTGATATAGGTGGAATTTCATTTGATAGAGCATTGCTGGACCTTGGAGCCAGTGTGAACTTGTTACCCACCTTTATATATGAGCAATTTGATCTAGGGGAGTTGAAACCCACATCTATAATCCTTCAACTGGCAGATCGATCTGTAAAGACTCCGAGGGGACTATTGGAAGATGTGATTGTGAAGGTGCATGAATGTTATTTCCCGGTGGACTTTCTTATTCTAGATATGGCCTCGTCCCAGGAATTAAAGCACACACCTATCATTTTGGGACGTCCGTTTCTTGCTACGGCCAAGGCCAATATAAATTGTGCCACGGGGATGATGGATATTTCCTTTGGAGGAGAAAAGGTTTCTCTGAATGTGTTCAAAGCATCTCAATATCCAGACCATGAGGAGGAATGTAATGTCATTGATGCTTTTGAAGAACTAATTGAAGAAAGTTTGGAAGTTAATGAGGAATGTCTAGAAGAGGGTAGCATGCTCCAGGATTCCCCACTTTCTAGTGCACCCCACTCTAGAGTAGAGCCACTCCCTCCACTTCAAGTTGAACCTATTCTTCCATCTTTGGATCAGCCACCCAGTCTAGAATTGAAGGCTCTGTCGGATCCTTTGAAGTATGCTTATCTAGGTCCTAACCAAACTCTGCCCGTAATCATTGCTTCCAACCTCACTGCTACTCAGGAATCCTAACTCCTAGATATCCTTCAGGAGCACAAGAGGGCGATAGGTTGGTCAGTGGCCGATTTGAAGGGTATCAGTCCTGATGTGTGTATGCATTACATTTACTTGGAGGATAATGCCAAGCCGAGTAGAGAGATGCAGCGTCGGCTGAATCCAAGTATGAAGGAGGTAGTGAAGAAAGAAGTTGTCAAATAGTTGGATGCCGGGATCATATATCCCATTTCTGATAGCAAGTGGGTCAGCCCAACTCAAGTTGTTCCTAAAAAGTCAGGGCTGACAGTTGTAACAAATGAGAAAGGAGAAGAAGTTCCCACACGATTACCGACTGGGTGGAGAATCTGCATTGATTATAGAAAACTAAATTTAGTCACGAAAAAAGATCATTTCCCACTCCCATTCATTGATCAGATCGTGGAGAAACTGGCTGGGCAGAAGTATTATTGCTTTCTGGATGGCTATTCTGGATATAACCAAGTTGTAATTTTCCCAGAAGATCAAGAGAAAACAACCTTCACATGCCCCTATGGCACGTTTGCTTTCAGAAGAATGCCTTTTGGGCTCTGCAATGCCCCTGCCACATTCCAGCGATGTATGATGTCCATTTTCTCTAAAATGGTAGGGGAATGCTTGGAAGTATTTATGGATGACTTTTCAGTGTTTGGTGATTCATTTGATGATTGTTTGGGAAATTTGACTCGGGTATTGAAAAGATGCATTGAGTCGAATCTAGTGTTGAGCTGGGAGAAGAGCCATTTCATGGTAAGAGAAGGGATCGTTTTAGGC
Source organism: Amorphophallus konjac (assembly GCA_022559845.1). Taxonomy (NCBI): domain Eukaryota; kingdom Viridiplantae; phylum Streptophyta; class Magnoliopsida; order Alismatales; family Araceae; genus Amorphophallus; species Amorphophallus konjac. The sequence goes on from CM040128.1 coordinate 242,157,407, forward strand.
CATGTAGTTTCAGAGAAGGGAATAGAGGTTGACAAGGCCAAGGTTGATGTGATTTCTAATCTTCCTCCCCCTTCTTCGGTCAAACAGATCCGTTCCTTTCTTGGCCATGCAGGATTCTACCGCAGATTCATTCAAAACTTCTCCACCATTGCTCGACCACTTACACAATTACTTGCCAAGGAGACTCCCTTTCATCTTGATGAGTCATGTCTAGAGGCGTTCAATTCTTTGAAAGCGGCTCTCACACAAGCTCCCATTCTCCAATCTCCTGATTGGTCGCTCCCTTTTGAGATCATATGTGATGCCTCAGACTATGCTGTAGGAGCTGTCCTAGGTCAAAGAGTTGAAAAGAAACCCGTGGTGATCTACTACGCGAGCCGCACCTTCGCTGATGCCCAAGTGAACTACACCACCATGGAAAAGGAATTATTAGCTGTTGTGTTTGCCCTCGAAAAGTTTCGATCATATCTATTAGGGGCGAAAGTCATTGTTTATTCCGATCACTCAGCGTTAAAATTTTTGATGTCTAAGAAGGAAGCCAAGCCCCGTCTCATACGGTGGATTTTATTACTACAAGAGTTTGATTTGGAAATAAGAGACAAGAAGGGGTTGGAAAATGTTGTAGCTGATCACTTGTCTAGGATTGTAATTCCTGAAAGTGCCCCTATGTCTGATTCCTTCCCTGATGAACAAATTCTTTCCATCTCTCACACAACAACCCCTTGGTTCGCTCATATAGTCAACTACCTGGCAGTAGGGCAGATTCCCGAAGGGTGGTCTAGACAGGAGAAGGATCGATTCTTTTCTAAGGTAAGGCACTATTTTTGGGACGACCCGGAGTTATTTCATATGGGTCCAGATCAAATAATAAGAAGATGTGTCCCCGAGGAGGAGCAACAATCTGTTTTGAACTTCTGTCATAATCTCGCTTGTGGGGGACAATTTTCAGGAAAGAAAACAGCGGCGAAAGTGTTGCAGAGCGGATTCTATTGGCCCACATTATTCAAAGATGCTTACGAATTTTCCAAAACTTGTTTAAGGTGTCAAGCCGTGGGAAACAATTCAAAAAGAGATATGATGCCGCTCAGTCCCATTCTGGTAGTAGATATTTTCGATGTTTGGGGAATAGACTTTATGGGACCATTTCCACCTTCATTTGGCAATGAATATATTTTGGTGGCAGTGGACTATGTTTCAAAATGGATTGAAGCTGTTGCTACTAGGACAAATGATCACAAGGTTGTGATGAAGTTTGTGAAGAAACACATCTTTTCTAGATTTGGTTGTCCTAGAGCTATCATTAGTGATGGGGGCTCTCACTTTATTCATTTTCAATTCCGAGCTCTGCTTCGCAAATATGGTATCACTCACAAGCTCGCTAGCCCCTACCATCCCCAAACTAGTGGCCAGGTAGAAGTGTCCAACAGGGAGATAAAAATCATTCTGCATAAGACAGTTCGGCCGAATAGAAAAGACTGGTCCGAGAGACTAGATGATGCACTTTGGGCCTACAGAACTGCATTTAAAACTCCCATTGGCATGTCACCTTATCGCCTCATTTTTGGAAAAGCCTGCCACTTGCCTGTAGAGCTTGAACATAGAGCATATTGGGCCATCAAACAAGTCAACTTTGATCTCATTCAAGCCGGGGCCCAAAGAGCTCTACAACTCAATGAATTAGAGGAACTAAGAAATGAAGCCTATGAAAATTCAAAAATCTATAAAGCCAAAATGAAAGCCTTTCATGATAAGCATATTCAAAGGAAAACTTTTCAACCAAATCAGAAAGTCTGGCTTTTTAACTCTAGGCTGTGCTTGTTCCCTGAAAAGCTCAAGTCCAGATGGGATGGACCGTTTGTAGTTGTCAAAGCTTTTGACCACGGTGCTGTCAAAATTTTGAATCCTAAAAATGGTCACATTTTTACTGTCAATGGTCAAAGATTGAAACCTTATTTGGAAAATGATCAGTTGCAAAAAGAATCCATTATCCTAAGTGGTCTGGAATAAAATTTTCATGAGCTCTCATGCGTCTGGCTGAAGACGGAAAACTTAGTGCTTCTGGGAGGCAACCCACAGTTTTTGTTGTTTTGACATTTTTGTTTGAGTGTGTTTTAGTAGTAGGCCAAGGAGAGGAAGTCGTCGCCGTCTATGACATTGATGGAGGTTTCATCTCGCATATCTGGTTGTCTCTTTCCTACTCAGAAGTATTTATTGATACATTATTCTATTGCTTTCAATTCTATATGCCATTGAGGACAATGTCATTCAAGTTGGGGGGAGAGAAATTTTCATGATGCATATAGTACAACCCTATAGGAGTTCTGTCTTACATGTCATAGTTGCATAAAAGTAGAAAGATGTAAACCCCATTTTGAGTTCATGATTCATGCTTAAATTAAAAGTAATTCTGGAATAGAAAAGACTAGGGAGAAGGATGATGGAAAATTTAGTCAATCTAGCCATGGAAAACTGATATAAGAATCCCTTTAAAGTTCATGTACACTTTGAAAAAAAAAGAAAAAAAACTCATGTTGCACACTAATGAAACAAGCAAGATAAGCCCTCTGTTATTTTTAGTATGCTGTCTGATATTCTGCACTTTTTAAGAAAAGAGATCTTTTTACAAAGCTTTCTGCCAAATTATCTATCAAAAAAGTGCAATGGCACTATGAAAAAAAAAGAAAAAGAAAAAAAAGAAGAAAAGAACACCATGAAAAATGCCCCAATTCTTAGTAACCGGGCCTACTTCACCTAAGACGTGTTGAGGTTCGCGTCAAACAGAAAAGGGAACCCTGATCTTAGTAACCGGGCCTACTTCACTTAAGACGTGTTGAGGTTCGCGCAAAATTGTGAAGGGATAGTGCAGCATCATGTGTGCTATAAAAGATCCCAAAGGGACAAAGCAATAAGGCAGACAAAAAAAGCTAATGCTCTAATCTAAGAGGTGCAGGGTTGAAAGACATTTGCTTAGAATAGCGAATGGGGGATGCAATTGTCTAAGCTGTGCATTTGGTAGTTACACATGCATAAGTGCTATTGAGCTTTAATTTGAATTCTTAATCATGTACTATTAAGTTCCTATATAAGGCTAGTGTGTATTAATGATTTCAGATTCCTAATCTTTGATTGATTCTATGAAGGGATAACTAGATATGAGAGCATGAATTTTGTAAACTCTTGTTAGTCCTAAAAATTCAATTTATTGGCATTGCTAAGGGACTAGCAATGAGTAAGTTGGGGGGTGTGATAAGTGTCCATTTGTTATGACAATTCATTGCATGTACACCATTTTATGTGCATATAATTAGGCAATTATGCATATTTCATAGTTAACCTCAACTCCACATTTAAATTGGAGCTTTCACGTAAATTAATTAATTTGACAATTTTATTTAATAATTTAAAGTTGAGGGCCATGATCATTAATTCTCCATTGCATAATCATGAGCATTTGAGATTTATGTGCACATTGTGGTAATTTTTATGGACTAAAGTGCAATTATGTGTGTGTAGGACACCGAAGGTAATTACAAAAGAAGCCCGGGGCAAAAGGGTCATCACCATTTTGACCAAGTCAAATAAAGAATTCAAAATATTTTGGTTGGAGGGAAATGAAAGTTCAAAATTTCGAATTCAAAGTTTGAAAAGGAGGAATCTAAAGTTTAAGTTTGAAAAGGAGGAAAAGGACATTCAAAGTTTGAAATAAAGGAGAGACATGATGAGCCTTGGGAAATGGGGTGCCTAAAGTCCAAGAAAGGGGGTGCCCACCTACTTTTTCTCTTCCCCATGCATCATATTCCACTTAAATCTCAGCCATCCATCTCCTTTTGATACAATCTCCACCCTCCATCTACCTAACTTTTCCTATAAATAGCCCATGACAAAGAGGAGAAAGGAGAGTTCTTCTTTTGGCAATTTTTCACTCTTTCTCTCCCTCTCACATCTTTTAGTTCGCCGAGTTCGCCCTCTTACGTCCCTCTTCTCCTCTTGTTGTCTTCATCAAAGTTCTTTATTTTTACGTTCTCTACAACTTCTTATTCTTCACCATCTTCTAATTCCTTCTGGTTTTAAAGCTATGTCGTGTTTTTCACTGTGCTGTCCTGTTCATCTGTGAACCAATGTTTCTCTCTGTTCTTCCCCTTGTTTCTCACCCTTCTAGTCATTTTATCCTCTTGCTTTCTTCATAAAAGTTCTTTGTTTTTAAAATATCTTCAACTTCTTCTTCTACGCCATCTTCTAATTCTTTCTTATTAAAAAGTTATTTCTCATTTTTCAACTTGCTGTCATGTGATTTCACTGTTCATCCGAGGTTCTAGCTTTTGTTATTTCTCAGTTTTGAAGCTCTTACACTCTTCTTTTCTCTCTGAGTTCTTCATCAAAGTTCTTTCTCTTATGTAGATCTAGATTTTCTTCTTCAATCACTTCTTTCCAATTCTTCTTTGTTTACGAGTTACATTTATTTTCTCACTGTTTTACTCTCTCATCTTCTTCTTTCTTCATCTCCACACAAACCCTTTCACATTTCTCTCTATATTTCTCTCCAAAGTTTGTCCTCCACAACTCCCCTTTCATGGCGGCGTGCACATCAAGATGGGCGACGTTCCAAGGCTCGTGACGTGGACGGCGACGGCTTCTTCATCCACCTCTTTCCACGGCGATCTCTTTCAAGGCGGAGCGATCCTCTCCAAAAGCTCGGCGAGGAGGAGACGACGGCGTCATCACCATTGCTACTACCATCTTCACACCTTAGGCTCCTCTTTTTGTTATTGCTTTAGTTTTATTTCATTTCATTGTAATCTCATTGTGTCATTAGTGTAAACTTTTTCACATTTCATGTACTCTTTCTTTTAAGTTAATGAAAGTTGTTCTCTTGATCTAGTTCTTGATCTTCTTCCATCTCTACCATTTTCTTCTATCTCTTCTTTCCACTTCATGCAATTATTTTCTATAGCATAGGCGCATAGTCATAGGTGTTTTTAATTAAGTGTTTGGTTTGTTCATCATTTCACTATTTTCTTTAAGCAAAGCCAAATCACAAGTGTTTTTTCTAGAAGGTTACAAGATTTTTAACTTTAAAAATCTCTTCTTCCCTGTGGATTCGACCATTCTCGCCACCTTATTACGTCTTTCTTTCATATAGTGCGAGTTGGAATTTTTAAGATTGATACGCATGTTTTAAACGACGAACTTTCGCGTTATCACTGCGCATTAGATGCTTGCTTAGGATCGTTTGAGGGCTTATTGAGTTGTTGTCTTGCTTTGATCCTTCTAAGTATCCTCAGTTTATTTCTGCAACAGTTTTAATTCCGCATAACTGAGCTTTAGAGTTTTAATTAGGCTATATTTGAAGAGGGATACATTCACCCCCCCTCTGTATCCGGGCCTTGCATCCTAACAATTGGTATCAGAGTAGGTTCTCTGATTGATTAGATCCAACGATCTACAGAGGATCCTGTTGTCCCGTGGTGTATTTCTGATTTTACTCTTTGCTGCATTAATTTGCTTACCGATTTATTCAATGGGTTCTCCACCGGTTTTTAATGGCTCTAACTTTAACTCATGGGTTAGCAGTCTACATAACTATGTGAATTTGATGAATCCGGATCTGTGGAAGTTAATCTCACATGGTCCTCACAGACTGCCAAAAGAAAAGTCCAAATGGACTAAAAGTCATAGATCCAGAAATGAAGAGAATCAGAAAGTTTTGAATCTAATGAAAGAAGCTACTGACAAGGCTCTACATTCTTATTTTTATGACTGTAGGTCCGCTAAGGACATTCTGGAAAAGCTAAAGCTAACTCAGAGGAGAGATGAGGATAGTTGCCTGATGGCTGACAAGAGCAACCATGGCAGTGATCAAGATGAATCCGAAGAACAGGATGATGAGGAGGTAAACCCTTTCGAGAATTTTTCTTTAGATGACTGGGAAGATGCCTATGTCAATATGACAATATCCTATAAAAAACTAGGGAAGAAGTATAAAGGTCTGAAAAAGGAGCTAAAGAATCATGAGAATGCTAAATCTCGAGGTGAAAGCCCTGAAATTCTAAAAACTGAAAATGAAATGTTTAGAAGACAACTACAAGATTTCGATTCTATTACTACAGATCTAGATCATTTGAAATCTGAAAAACAAACCCTTGTGAAACAAATTGGTTTACACAAAAAGGAGAATCAGGAGCTTGTTTGTGAAATTTCTGAACTAAAGGAGAGGCTTAGTTTAATTGATGATCAGGTTCATCACTATAATGCAGTTCAGAATGGAAAATTGGTGAGAGAATTAGAGTGTGTCAACTCTGAACTTGAAAAAATGAAATCTAAAAATGCTTGCAATGCTTGTGCAGCTTTAAGAGACTTGATAAATGAATTTGATTCTGATGATAAACTTCAAAAGGATTTAATCAAATCTCTGAAAGAAGAAAATAAATCATTGCTAGAAAAGAAAACTGAAGCTGAAGATATGAAATCTGAAAATGAAAGACTCAAAAACCAGTCCAAGGAATTTGAACACAAATTGATGAGTCTTGAAAAAGAAAACATATTGATTTCTGAAAAAATGGAGGCTGATAGAATAATGAATCTAGAGCTTCAGAAAAATCTCAACAAACCTCAATCTGAGAAACAACAGGAAAACTTTTATGAATGTGAGTCTTCCTTAGATGATTGGATGTTTGATGATGATCTTCTAGAGAAAAATAGGAAATTGAAAGAGGAAATCAACAAGCTAAATCATCTAAACACCCAACTGTCAGATAGACTATTGACAATTGAAAAAGGCAAGGGTGTGAGCATGAATAATTCTGATAGGTTGGTGGATGCAGAACAAGAAATTGAGAGTCTAAAAATCATTAACTTAATGTTAAATGGAAATGTCAGTTGTAGTGAACAGAAAATAGCTGGATATGGGCTTACTATCACATCCCTTCAACAAGAAGTTGATGATCTTTACAAGTCCCTATCTGAAGCTGACAAGGAAATAGAATTAAAACAGGAAGTAGAAAAACTCAAAAGTCTGAATGATGCCTTACATCAACAAGTAATTTCCTGTGAAACAGATTTATCCAAATATGAAGCTAATACTTGTGGCTTAAATTCTGAAATTCAAGACTTGAAAAATTCTTTGTCAAAATTTGTCAAGGGAAAGGACAATCTGAATAAGCTTCTGGGAAAGAGTGATAACTCTCAGAGAGAGGGGCTGGGTTACAGTTCAACAAACAAAAGGATCAATAGTAATAAAACTTCAACTGTGTTTGTAAAAGCTTCTGATCAAAACACAACTGCTGGTCCTTCTGTTTTTCAATTCACTGCACAAAAGTCCACTATGAAACCCAAAACTGTGGAACAAACTCGAAAACTGAAAAAAGGGTGAAAATTCACAGAAAAAGGAAAAACCCAAAACTGTGAAACAAACTCCAAAACAGAAAAAGGGTGAAAACTCACAGAAAAAGGACAAAGACACTCCTGTTGTTATAAAGAAGACTGCACACAATTCACATGATCTCTCACACACTCACATTAAAAGGGGGTCATATTATTATTGTGGGAAAGGAGGTCACATAATGGAGGATTGTGGATTGATGTTAAAGGATGAGCATGCTAGTGGAACTTTACATTCTAGAAACTCTTTTGATAGAAACCATGTTGCTAGGAAGCCTGATGCCTCATGTTATTATTGTGGGAAGCATGGTCATCTTATGAGTGAATGTTTTATCATGAAAGAAGATAATAAACAGCATGCCAAGTCCCCCATTCATGTTCATAGTCCATATGGATCTAAACACAATTCTAGTCAGCACATTGTGTGTTTCAACTGCAATAAGCCTGGGCACAAGGCTGCTGAGTGCTGGTTTAGATCCAATTGGGGTAAAAATAGTTTTCATAGAAGAAATTCTTTTGCATGCTCTCACTGTGGGAAAAATGGGCATACAGTCAAGGACTATTGGTATGTTCAAAAGAACTATGTTAATCCCCATTTTGTCAAATTCCCTGCAAAATCATTTGTGAAAATTTCATGCTATAACTGTGAGAAGCCAGGCCATAAATCTGCTGAATGTTGGATGGTTAAGAACAAGCATCAAACTGCTCATGCATATAACAGAAAATCTTATGAACATGTTTATAAACATCACCCTGCTGTTAATATGCATCATAAGAACCAAAAACCAGCCATTTCATGTAGATACTGTGAAAAATTTGGACATTCTATGGATGACTGTTCACTGATGAAATTTGATGATAATGTTGCTATGAAAAAGTTTAGAATACATGCTAGAGGTAAGGCAGGACCCAAAGCTGCTTGGGTCTCTGCAGGATCAAAATGATCAATATTTTGCAGGAGTGCCTTGGACTGAAGAATAAAAAGGGGGAAATAAACCAAGACACCCAAGTTGATAAAACCTCATTCAGGTAAATTTCTCTAATCTGTTCAAATGAAATTTATGGTTGAGCTGATAAGTCATAGTTTCATGCATACATGCTTTTTATTTGATTTGACTCTTGCATTGAGCTTTGTAGGCTTTCTTGCTTGTACTGTGAGCTGTGTGCATATATGTTAATTGCATATCATGCACTTTGTAAGGGGGAGTTTGATTGATGATTGCATAATCGTGATAATCTCATTTGCTGAATGCATACATGTAGTTAGTTGCAATTGCATTTCCTTACATTAAAAAAAATGATTCATTGCATCTAGATAGGGGGAGGATTCCTGATTCATCTCTTTACCTCTTGAACTCCTTCTGTCTAGCAATCTGATCCATTCTTGGCAAATCTGTGGTTCACTTGAATTCTCTATTGTCTACACTGTTGTAGCTCCATTGATTCTGTCTACTATGAATTCAATTGATAACTTGTTACTATCATACACATTTCTCCATATCTTATCAAGACTGGCCCAAGCTAATCTGACTGAATTTTAGTCTTTAAGGCTTGCTTCTGAATTGCTCAATTCTCTCAACTATTGGTATCAGAATTGTCTCTGCTAATCTCTCTTGACAATGCCATTGATTCAGCCGAATGAGGAAAGATTTAATCAGTGCACCCTAGGCATAAATCAGACACTCTGAAAAGAAGAATCTTCTATGATACTGGCTTAAGAATGTTTTGATAAATCAAATTGATTTAAGCCTAATGTATTTTCTAAGTTTTGATGTAAAAGACTTGAAAATATCTGAATCATCATGCTTAATAAGTCTTAACCAATTGCCTCATGAATTTCATGCAAAACTTTCTAAAATCTGAAATTTTAAAAGGCATGGCTTTCTTTGGTTAAGATACATGTAGAAAGTATTATTCTTAATCATTTCAAGTGTACTGAGCTTTGTTTGAAGAATCTGAAAACAGTTAAAATTTAAAGCTAGAGCAATGACTGTGGTCACAGAGAAACTGGGTTTTCTATCAATGAAATAGAGTAAGCCCATGTCATGAAGTGCCATAGTTACCTCTTTTCAATATGTTTGAAAATCTGACAGAGCAATGGCATGGATGTGTTGAGTAACTGGGGATTCTGGCCTCTGATCAAGGTGTCTCCTCATGTAAAAAGATACTCCATTGCTAACTCTGTTCCTTTTGAGAGGCAATTTGGTTGTCACATTGAGTAACTGGGTCACTTCACCTAAGACGTGTTGTGCCTCACGTAAAAAGGTGTTGACTGAACCAAACTTGCTCAAGGAAAAATAAGTGCTGCTCAATTGGTATCAGAAATTTCTGAAAATCTAAAGACAAGCTCAGTCTCATTTATTTCTGTTTAATCTCAATATGATCTTGTGTATTTTCCAGAGGAGTTACTGAATTTAAATGAGTAAGATGGAAGGAGGTTAAACATGAATATCAAATGAGTTGTTGGTTCACCTTTATTAAAAGGTGTTTCAGATATGAGTATTAAATTTTCTTGATAAACTTTGAATACATCTCTCTTAAATCATGATGGTCAGTTTAAACTCATTCATAATCCATTATAATTGAAGAATCTGAAATTCGCTTACAAAGATTTATGAATTTGGTGTGCTAAAATACAGTCTGTGTTTTGCTGATAGATGCTCATCACTTCACTATATCAATTGGCTTCACTCCATCACCTAATCAGGGGGAGCTTTCCTGTCTTACTGAGTGTCTTTCTTAAAAGGGGAAATCTAGTCAGCATTCTTGAGTGTCCCTGTGTTTTTATTGATATTCTCCCTTCATCTCAATTGGTTTCAACCTTCAAAACGTTTCTGATCATATTGCCCTCTATCAATGTATTTTGATTGGCATTGGTTCTCTTTTGTGTGACGCACAACTCTCAGAATTTTTTTGGATAACCAGAGTTCATCCTTGTAGATTTCTCTTGCATCATGGATCATAAAGGCAGAACTCTCTGGTCTGTTTGAGACACTATATGCATAAGGGGACAATGTGCTAGATTGTCTGATCAATTTGTTTGTCTGCTATAGCTCTATATCTTCTGCCATGTCAAAGGGGAGTATTTGTTGCATATGCATGACTGCATAAGTTGTTTGACTAAGAGGGAGAATTGATTTAAATGATTCTGATATCGTTTATCAAAGTATTTTTTTTTTATGAAGTCAAAGGGGGAGAAATATTTGATCAAGTGCATATGACTCATAGTGTTGCCATCATCAAAAAGGGGGAGATTGTTGTGTCCCTGTGATTTTGATGATAGCAAACACTATAAGTCACTTGAATGCATACAATTCTGTTTGTAGTGCATATGAATGTTTCATTGAAAATCTTATCTGAAATATTGCTGCATTTAAATATGGCTGTGTGGTGTGTGCTTTGGTGCATTTCATTTATTGCATTTATCTGGATTGTTTGATGTCATATGTGTTTACTTCATTCAGAACTGCTCATTCAGAACTTGGTACATTGCTTAACTGTGAGCATGGCATAGACTGTACACTCGTCTGTCTGCATGAGTCACCAAGTCCACACATTGCATCGTGTGTTTTTCATGAAGTCTATACATTGGCATGCAGCGTCTCATGAAGTATGTACATCCTCTTCAAGCATTTCAAAGTCTATACATTGCTGAGCATCTCACTGACTGTCTCATGCAAGTATATACATTGGCATATGTATTCACTGTAAAGTCTATACATTCATAGCGTCCAGTGTCTAGAGTTTCATAAAGTATGTACATTGGAAGTATGTACAACGGACTGTTACACGCATCATTCCAGTTGTCTTCGTGTCGTTATTTGTTCCATCGCGTGCTGAACACTGCAGCACCTCGTGCTGCTTTCTGTGCCACCTCGTGTCGCTCCATCTGTGTCACCCCTATGTCTTCGAGTCTTATTTTCGGCCGTTTTACTTCGAGTCTTCTGTATTCGTGTTATTTTTTCCAAGACCCCGTGTCTTTCTTGCTTTGTGACCACACTTCGTGTCGGTTTCTGTTTTCATCTTCGAGTTATTTTCAGCCCGTGTCGTCCTCGTTTTCGAGTCGTTTTCCTGTGTCTTCAAGTCATTTTAGTGTAAAGTGTCGTTTCACTTTGTGCCGTTCCCTTTGCTGTTTGATATTTCGTGTTGATTCTCGTATTGATTCACCGATGACCTCGAGTCAACTTAGTCGTTTTGATTGGTCGTTCTTCGTGTTATTTCTGTGTTTGTGTCTTAGTGTTGTTTTTATGTCTTCGTGTTATGTTTGTGTTTGAGTCTTCATGTTATTTCTGTGTTTGTGTCTTAGTGTTATTTTTATGTCTTCGTGTTGCTTCTTTCTATCTTCGTCCAGGTTTCCTCTGATCGCGTGTTTTACTACCGTTTTACTCCGTGTTATTTCCTTCTCACCTCGTGCTGTTCTCATCTGACTTCGTGTCGTTCTCTTTGTAGTGTTAGCTTTGTTACTGTGGTACCTCGTGTCGTTCTCTCTTTATCTCGTGCTGTAGTCATCTTATGTATCTCGTGTCGTTCTCAGTATAGTGCACCTTTTGTTGTTCCTACACACCTCGTGCAGTTTTAGCTTGAGTGTCAACCGACTTATTTCAGGTATATATATATAGAGAGAACCCTGAGTATTAATGGTTTTAATCTCTTTGCAGGAGAAGAAGAAAAACAAAAAGAAGAAGGTGGTCCGAGGAAGAATATTCCCCAGTGATTGGGCTGCACGTGGTCCAATACTAAAGGAACCAATGCTATAAGGGCACGTGGAAAGAAGGTTCTGGATCGAGTGTGGGAGGCACACGCATTCTGTACCTTATCCACCTGCTGCTGCTATATATTGAAGCCTTCGTCCACAGATGAAGGTTGATCGAAAGGGAAAAAGAAAAAGCAGAAGTGCAGAGAGTTCGATCCAGCAAAAGAAGAGAAGAAAATAGAGGGCAGAAACTGAAGAAGAGGAAGAAGAGAGAATAGCAGAGAGAGTGAGAGTGAGTGTGAGTGAAGAAAAGAGAAAAAGAGATCGAGATCAGAAAGAAAGAAAGTGATCGATATAGAAGAAGAGAGTTGCAGAGAGGCAGTGAGCAGTGAGCAGAAGAAGAAGAAAGAAGAAAGAAGAAGAGTGAGAGAGCAGAAGAGAGATCGTGAGATCTAGCAGAAGAAGAAACAGAAAAAGAGAAAGAGAGAGATGGAGAGCTCGTGAAGAAGAATAGAAGCATCGTTCACTGGACCTTGGATCAGATCCAATCCAGTTCGCTCCTGCGAGAGCTTTTGTGCATTTCATCTTTCCAGCTTTCTGTTGCTGCGTCTTTTGTTTTTTTGTTTTTCTTTTTTAACTATACTCAGTTGTTCTTCCGATCCTCTAGTGTGAGGTCGGGTTCCTCCTGTGGACTCAGGAGAAGGGAGACCTTGTGTCTTCGGTTTGCAAGTAGCTGGGTGCTACTTGTGGTTGTTTCCCTCCGGTTGGGAGGAAGGGAGGTCCGAGACCTCTAGGTTGCAAGTGGCTGGGAGTCACTTGTGGGTTCCCTCCTGGTTTGGAGGAAGGGAGATTCATCTCTGGTTCTGGTCTTGTGGTTTGCAAGACTAGGTGTTCCCTCCTGGTCTGGAGGAAGAGAGACTTGCGTCTCTGGTTCCAAGTGACTGGGAGTCACTTGGGGTGTCCCTCCGGTTGGGAGGAAGAGGGGAGGTTGTTCCCCTGGTCAAGCTATTTGGCAGCAATTGTTGCAGACTGAGTTTGCTGTTCTAGCCTAGGTAGTGGAAGCCTCACTCTGGTTTGGAGTGAGGGGTGGACGTAGGTCTGTGGACCGAACCACCTAAAAATCCTGGTGTTCCCTTGTGGTGTGCTTTTGTTCCTTATATGTTTTTGTTATTGCTGCGCATTAGATGCTTGCTTAGGATCGTTTGAGGGCTTATTGAGTTGTTGTCTTGCTTTGATCCTTCTAAGTATCCTTAGTTTATTTCTGCAACAGTTTTAATTCCGCATAACTGAGATTTAGAGTTTTAATTAGGCTATATTTGAAGAGGGATACATTCACCCCCCCCCTGTATCCGGGCCTTGCATCCTAACATGCTGTTCTTGAAGTATTTCAATTGATGGATCTTCATCCTTTTCACCTTTGTTGAAGATCCCTTCAGTTGGTTCATCCTTAGCCTTAGCCTCATTTGAGCGTTTGGAAACTTCATCTGCATCCAAAATTGGAATAGGTTGATTGGTCAGTTTTAATTCAGATTCATCATAAATAACATGAGGACTTTCTTCAACAACCAAAGTCCTTTTATTAAATAATCTGTAAGCTCTAGAATTAAGTGCATAACCTAGAAAATTTCCTTTATCACTTTTCTCACCAAACTTATCTAGATTAGACTTTCCATTGTTCAGGATGAAGCATGGGCATCCAAAGGGTTTACGATAGGAAATGTTTAGTTTCTTACCCTTGTAGAGCTCGTATGAGATTTTCTTCAAAATGGGCCTTACCATTGCCCTGTTGATGATGTAACATGTTGTACTTACAGTCTCAGCCCAAAAATATTTTGGTAGAGGGTTCTCACTTAACATGGTCCGTGTCATATCTATCAAGGTTCTATTTTTTCTCTCCACTACTCCATTTTGTTGAGGCGTCCTAGGTGATGAGAAGTTGTGTGTATATCCCTGCTCCTTGCAAAAATTGCTGAATTCATGGTTTTCAAACTCACCACCATGATCACTTTGAATTGTGGTGATGAGGTACCCTTTATCATTCTGGATTTTCCTGTAAAATATTTGAAACTCCATCAAGGCATCACTTTTATTGGCAAGAAATAATACCCATGTAAATTTGGAGTAATCATCAACAATCATGAATCCATAAGCTTTTCCTCCTAAGTTGGATGTCCTAGTCGGACTGAAAAGATCAAGGTGCAACAGTTCTAAAGGCCGAGCGGTAGAAATAATATTCTTATTTTTGAAAGATATGCGTGTTTGCTTGTCTTTTGTGCAAGTCTCACAGATTTTATCACTTTCAAATTTTAACTTTGGCAAATCATTCACCAAGTCATGTCTAGACAATTTGGAGATTACTCCAAAACTAGCATGACCTAGTCTTCGGTGCCATAGCCATGCGTTATCATAGTTGTTTGCTACCAAGCACACATCATCACCAGAAACATCATCAAGATCAGTAGTATACATATTGTTGTTCCTTTTGTCGATGAATCTGATTTCATTAGAGATTTTATTCATGACAAGGCAGTGAGTTTCATCAAAAATAATTTTAAAACTCTTGTCACACAATTGGCTTATGCTCAGCAGGTTATGATTTAAGCCTTTCACTAAAAGAACATTCTCAATCAAAGTTTTAGAATTCTTACCTATGTTGTCAATTCCAATTATTTTACTTTTTCCCTTTCCACCAAAGGCAACTGAACCTCCCTCCTTATCTTGCAGAGTAGCACCTTCTTGTCCCCTGTCATATGCCTTGAGCAACCGTTGTCCAAGTACCATTTGCTCCCCCTGGCTTCAAGGCATATCTGCAAGAAATAACATTCTCATCCAATTATTTTTGGTACCCAAATTAATTTGGGTCTATAGGAGTTAGTCCAATTCTGCACATATCTTTTTCTAGTCCAAGCAGCATGATTTCTTTATGTGTTTTGTTTGAACTAATAGTTAACAATAACATGACCAAATCTACCACAATAAAAACAATTGACATTTGAAAATCTTCTTTGGTATTTGTGTGGTTTGAATTAAACATGTATTGGCTTAGTGTGAGAGCATAATTGGTGGAGCAGTTTTAAATATGTTTTATTTTATTTTATTTTTATTCGTATTTATTTACTTGGTTATTTGGTTATTAATTAGGCGTGCCAGTCACTGTCGTGACAATTTATTATGTGCTCATCTGAATGATCAGATAATTATGGGTGATCGTATCGGGACCCAAAATTCGTCGTACCATAAATGCTACGACGTTAATTACGCCCCTCCGAAAGAGGGACAACCCTTGATTAATCGCCAAAATAAAGACCATGGGGCTCAATAAATAAGGATGCAATTGCATGCAAGTACACAATATGGTAGTACTTATTTATTAAATCAACTCCCGGTACGAGATGGAGAACTTAGGTTCAAGGACCACCATCATGCATAGTGATAGCTTCCGGTCGGGAGTAACCCGGCTTTCCGCTAATAACCATTTAATACATCGGAGAATCGGATCATGCAAGCATGCAAGATAACAATATTCAGTATTATCATTTATTATTTGTTTGATCAGTTATTTATAACTTCGAGAGAGATTTCGGCAACACCACCCTATTTCGAGGAGTATCTGACCCTTTTTATTTTTTGAAGCTGTGCATAACATTACGGTGCACACACATGGACCCATGAGGTGGTTCGAGTGCGACCGCATTAGGGCAAACACATATTATTGGGGTAATGTATGTCGGGGTACGACAAATTTGCTATTCAGGAACCGTAGGAACACGGTTTAAACCCGATCGGGACAAATCAAATTCAGTGAGTTATTGACCCGTGACAAAGTCATGCTTTGGCTACAGTGGGGGAAAATCTCGAGATCCAAGCACGGCTCGTCGGAGCGTCATTAATATCTCATACCTGGGTCTAGAGAAGGTGAGGGTTTCGAAGTAAGCACAGTCATGCTCATTATTCTTTATTTATTTTTGTTATTTTTTGAGACGCATGAATGCCTTTGTTCTCATCATTTTTTGTTTATTTATGGCATCCCTTTTCATTGCTCATTTATTATTTAATTACTATTTCTTCATTTTTCCCTTATATTAGACGCATGCATCTTTTAATTTTCTTTATTAGGAATTGTTCGACAATTATTCATCTATTCACCCCCCTTTTTTATTATTTATTTACCCCTTTTTATTCTTTTATCATTATTACTATTGTCACTTTTATTTTAATTATTATTTAATTATTATATATTTTTATCTCTCATTTTTTTAATGCATATGAAATGTCATGTACGTATGAATGTGAGTGAGGGTGTGTTGTATGTTTTATCCTTTTTTTAATGTATATAAAGGATGGAGGGAACGTATGTGCATGGTTTGTGTTAAATGTTAATGGGTTGTTAAGCGTAGGTTTAGCTTTGTGTGGTGTTTACTTTTTTTTTATTTATAATGAGGAATGGGTGGTGGCACCGATGGACACATCTCGGCGTGCATTTGTTTGTTTTGCGTTTGTTATTTTTTTTCTTTTTTCTTTTTATATGCATAACAAATACGGAACGGGTGATGCCGAGGAGCAATGGCGCCGAGAGGAGCCCCCCACCGATTCTCGTTTTATGCTTTGTTTAGTATTTTTATTTACTTATTATTATTATTATATATATATATATTTATTTCATTATGTTTATTTGTTTGTTTCCATTTTTTATTTTTTCTTATTTGTTTTGTTTGTTTATGTTTGTTTATTTTTTATTTTATTTTATTTTATTAGCAGTTCGACAGTTAGTCTATATGTCTGGCAAAAATTCGGCAACATCTCTCATGTACTCGGAATATGCCAAGGGATATATAGGAAACCGTCCACGGAGTGTCGGGACGGAGTCCGCAATAAACGGACATATTAGAGCCCGGAGCCGAAGGAGCCAAAAAATAATAAGACAATGTATGCCGAAAGGTGATTTATTTAACATTGCTATGGTGAGACCATGCATGTATATTGTACATCACCCACGGCCAAATACAAGAATAAATGGGTGGATTTGTTTGAACCAAACGTAAGTCATATATATATATATATATATATATATATATATATATATATATATATATATATATATATATATATATATATACCACATATATTTATTCACACACACACACACACACACACACACATAAATATATATATATATATATATATATATAGATATATAAAGTGAGAGTGAATGGCTGGTGTCTAACTAATGCATGTGTACGTGGGTTTCATGCACAAGTCAAATGGGTTGGCAGCTTGTATAAGGTTGTGTTCTTTTGTTCTAATATGCGAATGCTGACTCAATTTAATGCTCATGGATGTTCACTCAAATACACAGTGGAATGGCCATGCACATTTACGTTAGACTGCCCACTCAGGTAGGTTCGAGGTAGTAGCTGGATGGGGTAGCACCCAAACACGTTCATCATGCAGGTTTGCTCACGTACTCATTCATACATGTGCATGCAGGGTGAAAATATGCCAACAGTTGGGTGGACTTAATCAATACGGTGGCCATTGACATATGCACAGCATATATGAGACAAACGGCAATATGGTTCAGATGGCGGCAAAGCATGGGATCATGCACGTTCGGCGCGGGAATAGGAAAAGGGTCTCGGCGCGGCAGTAAAATAGCCTCAGCGTGGCAGTTTCCTGTCGGCGTGCCCACCCCCATCTCAGCTGCTGAGGGAGATCGGCATGGTGTGCAGTCTCGGCACGGAGGAAATCGGCGCGGTTGAAAACGGCGGGGGGGGGGGGGGGGCGCTCTTGTGGTGCCGAGAGGGTTCTCCATCTCAGAAAACAGAGGAAAAATTCAGGAAAGCAGAGTATCGGATTAAGACGAGATCGAAGGAGATTGTGTCTCTAGAAGAGGAACCAGAAGCCACACCATGATTCCGCGGGTCTCTGGCACTCACATGAGACAGTAAGGTATTATTTACATGAAAATTAACATGGGAAACCAACTGAAAACAAAAGAAAACAAGACATTTGTAGCCCTGCGGGGCACCGTGTTCAGCTCATATGGAATCAGGCCGCTGGGTAATCACGCACAGAAGGAGAGAAAGGAAGAAATCACAAAAGGGAGCCATTCTTATTAAATGCCATCTATTTTTTCATTACATCAGAGACGTGTTACACGATATCGCTTTGGAGAACTACAAAAGAAAGAAATCGTAGGAAGTAAATGAGAAAGATAATCGGGGAGGGGGTTGTAGCCTATCAAAGGCCTTACACAACGGGACTTCTACAACAGAGAGGTCGTTGCTCCTCTTCCCTGCTCACCTCATCGACCGGTGGCTCCCTCTCTCTCTCTCTTTTCCGCCGCCTCTGGCTTCTTCTACTTTTTTTTTGCTCTCCCCAGCTCTGTTGTTTCTTCTACCGTCCAGCCCTTCTTCTTCGAGATGGAGATATATATATATAGAGGGTGTAACCCTGCTTCCATCAGCGCGCTCCCTTAAGCATGGGGTCGGCATGCCCTGTCTTCGACTATGGGCCTCGACGGCCTTTTTGCACCTTGACCATTGATGAGCCTTGGTGGCCACTCTGTTGACATGGTAATAGGCCTCGATGGCCCTTTTCGTCATGCTATTTGTTAAGTATCTGTGACCCATTCTATCATTCTTCTTATCTTCTTATTTGTTCCGGCAAATAAGATATTAGCAAAAATAAGATATTTAACAGAAATAAAATTTTAACATTATTATTATTATTTTATTGTTATTACTATTAGTATCATTTATTACTATTATTATTTTATCATTCATTCTTTCTTTCTTTTTATGTGTCAACAATGATGCACAATCTTTTTCCTTTTCATGCACATAAGATGAAGTAATCTTGTGCTCAAATAATTTTTTATTTTAGGGAATGTACCACAATCCTTCTTTGCGGAAGTTAACTTTGACTCCCAATACATTGTCTATGTTTTGTTTCCCTTTAACAAATCTAGAGAGAGTGAGTTGCAAGTCAGTCACCTCCTTATTCAAACACATATTTTTATTTTCAAATTCTGAAATTGAGGATGTCAGAACTTCTTTTTCATTTTTAAATTTTTCATAAACTTTTTCAATTTCAGACATTTTACATATCAATTCCTCTTTGGTTTTCTCAATATCTGAAATTGTTTGAAGCAAGCTTTCTTTTTCTTCTATTAATTTGAACCATTCTGGTTCGAGTTTTTCAAATTTGACAGTAGGACCCTCATGTGTTAAATCATCAATTTTCTTTTTGAGAGTTTTATTTCAGATATGATTTTCTTATATTTCAAATATTACTTTTCATATTTTGACTCCTATTATTCATTTGAAATAAAATCAGGATCATAATTTACCTCAGTTGAATCAACTTCGTGTGCCATAAGGCACAAACTTTCTACGAGCTCTTCTAGTTCCTTATTGGACTATTCGTCCTCTTCGTCGCTCCATGTGACGACCATAGCTTTGGGCTTTTTGAACTTGTCCTTCTTGAACTTTCTCTTCAATTCTGGGCACTCTCCTCTCATGTGCCAGGGCTTCTTGCACTCATAGCATATAATGCTATTTGGCTTGCTTGGCTCCCCCTTAATCTGGGCTAGCCTTCTTTGCCCCTTTTTGAAATTTCCTTGGAAGCTCCTTTTTCTTCTTAGGAATTTCTTCACTTGGCGTGTCCACATGGCCAAGTTTTCTTCATCATCACTTCCTTCAGTAGACTCCTCTTCTTGGGAGTCATCGTCAGGTTGGTGGGCTTTCAAGGCCACCGTTTTCTTCTTCTTTGTTTCTTCCTCAGCTGTTCTCTTCATGTTTATCTCATAGGTCATAAGTGACCCTATGAGCTCGTCCAAAGAGAGTGTGGACAGATTCTTAGAATCTTCAAGAACCGTGGCTTTTGTGTGCCACACAGGTGAGAGAGATCTCAACACTTTTCTTACAAGTTCGGAGTTTGTGTACTCCTTCCCAAGGCCTTTGAGACCATTGGTAATCTCTGTTAACCTCGCAAACATCTCTGAGATCGTCTCCCCAGTCTTCATCTTGAACAGCTCATAGTCTCTAACCAGCATATTTACTTTAGTCACCTTGACCTCAGAGGTTCCTTCATAAATAAACCGCAGCTTGTCCCACATTTCTTTTGCTGAGCTACACATGGAAATACGAGAATATTCATTAGGATGAATGTCACATTGCATGATATTCATTGCATTAAAATTAACTGTGGATTTTTTGATATCCTTAGGGGTCCATTTGTCCTCATCAGCAGAAAGATCATAAGGACCCTTGTCCACAACCCTCCAGATCTCGTACTCTTGAGCTCTCAGAAAAATATGCATTCTATTTTTCCAGTAGGAGTAGTTTGAGCCATCAAAATATGGAGGACGGTGAATAGAGTGACCCTCAGGCATCATTCCCTTGTTGGCCATTGATCTGGATCTAACTCTAGATTATTAGATCTGAAAGAAATATTGCCTTAGCTCTGATACCAATTGAAGTCCCACGATCAATGACACCAAAGAGGGGGAGGGAGTGAATTAGGTGATTATAAGTTTTTTGAAAACTTTAGTCGATTTAAAAAACAAGTGTGATGAAATAGCAACTAAGAGGTTCAGATCTAATGCAAAACAAAATAGATCTATCAAAATCAATCGCCATGATAGTTCTTTGATATTAGGCGGAGTTGTGAATCCAAAGATTCTAAGTACTCACGCAAGGTGTTATCGTCCTGACAAGACTAGCCTTGTCAATCTGAACCCAGCTTTTGATATACCAAAGATCTAATATGAAAGGATTAATTAAACTAGATCTGAACAAGGAAAGTAGTAGAGATAATATACGATAATGCTAGCACAGAATGGAGGTAGAAGAGAAGGATCAAATCACACAAGAGACAGAGATTTTTAGGTGATTCGGATGCAACCACGGCAACCTACGTCCACCCCTCATAAACTATGAGGATTCACACACTATCTTGTAAATGATTACAAGATCTGAACACACACACACTCGTAGGAAGAAGGGAACTCCCACGAAGGTGCAATCACACTGGAACACACACAAATCTGACCGAAATCAAGCACACACACACAGATCTAAGAAGATCCACACATACACACGAATGTTTAAAGATTACAAATAGCACATACTTGAAGCTCAGGGAATATGGAAGAAGAAACACAAAGGAAAAAACTCTGATTTAAGCTCCCCCTGAGTAGATGATATAGATTTGGATGAAGCTTGAATCTCCACTTGATCGGAATCTCCACTTGATCTGGGGTTGATTGGCTTCAGATTAATCCTCAAAAGCTTTGAGTTGGATGAATATTTTCTGGATGAAGCACTGTTCACGGAGCTACAGTAGCAGCCTTCTTTCTCCCCTTGATAGTCTCCTTGATCTTCCTTTAGTGATTTGGATTTCTTTGCCCTAAGAGATGCTTTTATAAGTCTTAAATGGTCAAGGACAAGCCAAGACACAGATCCACAATTCCAGGGATGTCTGGAGACTTTTGGGATTAAAAAATCCTTGATAGATATTTTTTCCTCGTGAAGAAAACAAAGTCAAAATTGGAGGCTTCGAAGGGTTCGGTCGACCGGAAGGACGTGGGCGGTCGACCTAACTTTTACAGATTCTGAACATTTCAACACTGGGAGAGTCGATCGACCAGGCCAGGGCGGGCGGTTGATCGAACTCTGTAAAATTACAGAGTTCTGAACTCTGGGAAATTAGGTCAATCGCTACAGTTGGATAGGTCGACTGGTCTCTGAAAAACCTGCAAAAATAACATGGTTAGCCCATAAATCATATCCTTTATATAAGATACTTTGAGACCACATTTTGTTTCATTCAATTCAGGCTTGGTTTGACTAAGTCTTGGCATTTTTAAAACACGATCCTTTTGAGCATTGTCTTGTGATAGAAAAATAACTTGTGAGCCTATATGAGCACTTACTTCAGTTAGAGCGGATGTACTCAAACCATTTTTCATAGCGGGATTTTGTTATCATCAAAATCACTTGAAGAGACTCAACAGTTGTTAACCTGAAACAGATTGCAAAACAAACCTATTTATCATATGTTAGGCCTAGATAATTAGGTTCTACTCCTGATTATGATGTTGTATTCATAACTTTAGTTATGTTGACTACGCATCTTGATAGATTTCATGTTCTTTATGCGTTTCAAACTTATTTTTAGCTTATGCTATTTTCATGCCAAAACATATACTCTTGTATTAATTATCATATTTTCATGCGATTCATGGACTTATTTAGTGATGATTTGATCGATGTTTTACCATGATCCCTTCTCATCTACAGTCTTTTCTTAAGTACATGACACGTATTCCGATACGATGTCATTAATTACACTTTGCACGCATAGGCACATTATCTTGGACTTGTGACCCTCTCTGTTGGATATTCCTTCCACCGGATTAGGCGATCTTGTTTCAAGGCCTCCGTAAGTCTCCGCGAGCCTGGGATTCTCACTAGGACGCCGAGCTGATTGTACCCTCAAAAGCCCAATTCTTTAGAAATCACTTATCAGTGTTTTTGTGTGTCCTGGATTGTAGCGGCCATCAGGCGACCGCTAATGTCAAGTAACAGTCATCCCGTGACCGTGTTAGTCCAGATTTTATCACTGCGTCGACACTTTCTTTCTTCATGTGTCGGCTCTTTGTAGAAACGGTCTTGACCTGACCACCAAATTCATTATAGCGATCCAGTCTTGACCGCCTCTGTCCAGAAACGGTCTAGTAATGATCGCTTTTACCCAGTTCCTGTCTAACCCGAGGTTTGACCCAAGGATTGATTTTTCTAAGTTCTTAGATGGTCTATTGATTATCTAGAACCTAATACCTTATTCAAAAGCTACCTATTAAATTATGAAAGTTAATGAATGTACCGTTATGCTGTAGGATTCCTTCCGTAGCATGACCTTGTCATTAATGCATTCCTTGAACTCACATGTTCTAAGCTTGGTGCATTCTTGCCTTGACATTATTATCATGAGCTAATTGTTGAATTGTACATTACTGGCCGAACTTTATTGATATTTCTCATGGAAGTAGCTTGATTTATAATGTGAAGATGCAGACCGGGCACTGATTGTGTCCAAGGACTCCATGCTAGCCCTCTCGGCTGATTATCGGAAACGTGTTAAAAATCATGGGGTACGATTTTACTGGCGTTGCATTGCACTCGGAGTACTTATTTTTATAAACAGTGAAAATCACGAGGCAATCTAGTGAAATTACATTCTTACATGTTAAGTGACTTTCTAGTGCATAGCCTTTATGGTTATGAAAAGTGCATTTTTGTTACATTCTTGTTCGTGAAAGGCCATATTTACATTCATGCTATATTCTTGCTTGATCATATTCCCAATCTACATAAACTCTCATATCTCATCTTGATCATATCTTGTTACTTGTGTTACTTGGGTTTATACCGCATGTTTTACCGTATTTCTTTTATCTTATTTCCTAGAGCTAAAATGTTAATTACTTAAACATTACCTTCATGTTGATACGAAGATATCTACTGGGCAAGTGTGCTCATTACCCTACTTTTTCAATCTTTTCAGGACATTCTAGCGGGTCGGATTTAGATTATTCAAGTGATGGATCCGAGAGCGATTGATGGTTCGAGAGGAGCCGTAGTTAGTCTAGTCAAGAGTCAATTATGTAATTTTATCTTTATTGAGTCTAGTTAGTCAAAGAGTCTTTGTAAATTTTTCATTATGATTCAATAATGTCAAGGTTTTTGGATTATACTCTCATGTATTCACTCTTATATGTGAATGATTAGCGCTCTGATTATTATTATCACTTGAGACTTCTCTTGCCAGTTGTTCACGTTCCTGATTAGTTTTCGCTGCATAATCTTAGGGCATGACACTAGGTGATGTTGTTTCAAGGCCTCCGTAAGTCCCCGCAAACCTGAGATTCCATTAGGATGCCAAGCTGGTTGTACCATAAAAACCCAATGGATTAGAAAGCACCTATCTTACTGGCATTTTCTGTACCCTGGCTAAGTTGCGGCCATCTGAGGACTGCCATTGTCAAGTAGCGGCCCTCCCGAGATCGCCTTTTGCCAGATTGTTCTACTGCATCAACTCTTTCCTTGTTCTAGCATCGACTCTATCAATAAACGGTCTGCACTTGACCGCCACTTCTTGTTAGCGGTCCTTGCATGACCGCAATATTCAAGAAACGGCCCAGGCATGACCGTTTTCTATCTCTGTGTGCTTTACCTGGGATTTGACCCAAGGGTTGATTTTCCTATGTTCCTAGATGGTCTATTGACTATCTATAACCTAACACCTTATAACCCAATAAGTTATTAATGAATTATGGAAACTACTAAATGTACCATTATACTGCCGAATTTCTTCCTTGGCATGACCTTGTTCTTAATTCGTCCTTGAACTCTCATACTCATACTTGGTGCATTCTTACCTTGATATTCATTATCATGAACTTATTATTGAACTTGATATTATCGACCTACTTTATTTATATCTCATGGAAGTAGCTTGATTTATAACTTGAAGATGTGAATCGGGCACTGATTGTGTCCAAGGGCTCGACACTAGTCCCCTCGGTTGATTGCCAGAAACTTGCTATAAACCATGGGGTATGATGAACACTGGCGTCGCATTGCGCCGGGAGTACTTTTTTTTATAGACGAGTGAAAACCACGAGGCTCTACATGAAATTATATATTCTTGTTACATGACTTTCTAATGTATAGCCTTTATGGTTATGAAAAGTACATTCTCGTTACATGCAAGTATATTCTTGATACATGAAAGGCCAGATTATATTCTTACTCGATCATGCTCTCATTTTAAATGAACCTTGATATCTTGTTACTTTGGTTGTATGCGTATGTTTTGTTGCATTTCTTTTATCTTACATTCTAGAGCAAAAACGTTAATTACCTAAACATTACCTTCATGTTGATATGAAGATACCTACTGGGCAAAGTATGCTCATTCCCTACTTTTTTCAATCTTTTCAGAAAATTCTAGTGGGGATTCAGACTACTCAAGTGACAAGTCCGAGAGTGATTAAAGATCAAGAGAAGACATAGTCATGAGTCATTAGTAATAAAGTTCCTTCACTGTAATAGACGGTGAAATTGATCATGTCATGTAATTTCCTCTTTTTATTGAGTTTAGAAATGTAAAGAGTCAAGGGTCATCACTTTGTCAACTTATCATTATTATTCAATAAAAGCAAAGATTTTGTCCAATTATTGTGCATTTATTATTATGTGTGGATGTGTTAGCGCTCTGATTATATTACTCGCTTGCGGTATACTAGTCGGCTATTCAAGTTCCCGAATATCTTCCGATGTACTTATATCTCGGGACGTGACAATTAAAGTGGTATCAGAGCCTAGGAATAAGTAAGTCCTAGGAGAAAAAATGTCATGTCATAGGCTAAGTCCAAGGTTTAAGGACCCACACCTATAAACTAAAGAAAGAAATTTCACACCTGTGAGAGATTGGGTAGAGCCCTGGATGAGATAGCTAACTAGAAATTATCTCTAGGTTAACTCCCTTCAATTCCATAGGAGTTAATTACTTGTTTATGTCTTTCAGGCACTTCACTCTTACAATGGCCGTTGAACGTGTCGCTAATCATGCTAATTGGGAAGCGATGCAACAAACAGTTACGGGTCTTACCCAGGCCCTACAAACTATAGCCCAAGCTGGCGCAAGGGCTAGCACGGGTAATTTGCACGGGAATTTCCTGAGTATGAATCCTCTAAGATTCTCTGGATCCTCTAACCCCGACGAGGCGGAGAATTGGATCAATGAGATAAACAGGATATTCGACATCATGCAATGCTTCGACCAAGAAAAGGTCTATCTCGCCACCTTCCAATTAAACAAAGATGTGCGTACGTGGTGGAAGGCCACCTCGGCACAGCCACAAAATGCTCAACCTACATGGGAGGAATTCCTTACACTCTTCCGTGTAAAATACTTCTCCGAGCACGTCAAGGAGAGAAAGGCTACGGAATTTGCCTCTCTTTGCCAAGGCATGATGTCAGTAGCAGAATACGAGCTTCAATTCTCTCTGGCTCTCTATGCTCCTCATTTGGTTAGTACCGATCTATTAAAGGCTAACCGGTTCATGGACGGTCTAAGATCGGGTTTTATTTCTCAACTTGGACCTCAAAATATCCGTACATATACGGAGATGGTCCAACGGGCGCATCTATGTGAGAGGACCTTGGAGAAGGTCAAAAAAATTAAGGGCAAGAGCGAGGAGTCAAGCTGCAAGTTCGATAAGCGAGGACGAAGGGAAGAGAAGTTCAACATCACGGGCCCCTACAAATCCTGTGATAATAAGAAGCGCTCCCGTAATGGCAACGGGAATGGCAAGAACAAGAGAATTAAAGATGAAGAAAAGTAAGTAACGACGGCTGGCTCGTTTTGTGAGAAATTCGACCACTCGACTGAAGAATGCTGGAAGCACCTTGGCACTTGTTTACGTTGTGGGAGTCGGGAGTGTTAGGGTGCTAGGCCCGGATACAGAGGGGGGTGAATGTATCCCTCTACAAATATGGCCTAATTAAAACTCTAATGCTCAGTAATGTGGAATTAAAACTGTTGCAGAAATAGCCTGAGGAACCTTAGAAGGATTAAAGCAAGATAGCAACTCAAGAAGCCCTCAAACGATCCTAAGCAAGCATCGAATGCGCAGCAATTAAGTGAACATATAAGAAACTCAATTAACCTCTAGGATAGATAATCAATTAAATCACGGTCCTAGCATGCATCTAGCGGAAGCAGGCAATCAAACAAACCACTGCACGATGATTTTAGGTGGTTCGATCAACAGACCTACGTCCACCCCTCACTCCCAACCGGAGTGAGGCTTCCACTAGTAACACTAGCACAGCAGACTCAGTCTGCAATAACTGCTGCCAAACAGCTTGACCAGGGGAACAACCTCCCCTCTTCCTCCCAACCGGAGGGACACCCCAAGTGACTCCCAGCCACTTGGAAACCAGAGACACACGGTCTCTCTTCCTCCAGACCCGGAGGGAACCCCTGGACTTGCTACCCACAAGCCCAGACCCGGAGGACCAAACCTCCCTTCCTCCAAACCGGAGGGTAACCTACCAATGACACCCTGTCAAAGGCAACATAGAGGTCTCGGACCTCCCTTCCTCCCAACCGGAGGGAACCAATCACAAGTAGCACCCAGCTACTTGCAAACCGAAGACACAAGATCTCCCTTCTCCTGAGTCCACAGGAGGAACCCGATCCCCAACAGGGCAATCGGAAGAACAACAAGTGACTGTTTAAAAAGGAAAAACCAACAATCGCAGCAACAGAAAGCTGGAAGAATAAAATGCACAAAGGCTCTTGCAGGAGCTGGCTGGCCTGGATTTGATCCACGGTCCAGCAGGAACTGATCTTCAGTTGAAGCTTCCTTTTCTCTAGCTCTCTCTTCTTCTCACTCTTCTTTTTCTTCTCTTTCGCAGGCTCTCACTCTGTCTCTTCTTTCTTCTTCTTCTTTCTTCTTCTTCTGCTCACTGCCTTTCTGCAACTCTATCTCGATCACTCTCTTCCTCTTTCTTATCTGATCTCCCTTTCTTATCTTTTCTTTTTCGTACCTCTTCAGATGGAGGCGGCTTAGTATTTATAGCTGCAATATTTAGGGCGTTATCCTCGGATCACGTGCCAGGTGCCAACCTCGGATCACGTGCACTTCATAGGCTTCACGAGCAGTACCTGTCACACAGTCATAAGAAGATATCAGATGATGTATAGACTTGGTTCAGGCTGTTTAACAAAGTGTGTACAGCCACGATGCAGCTTGAGTGTATAGACTTCATATGCAATGCAACATTGTATAGACTTGAGAGAGACGCTGAATGAGACACAGATGTTGTATAGACTTTACATGTGAATGCATATGCCAATGTATATACTTGAAAGCATGAGACGCTGACTGAGACGATCGGATGTACAGACTTCGAATCAAGGCTTGAATAGTAAATCAATGTCTAGACTTGGATGCTCAATCGCCAATGTATAGACTTGCAGCTTGAACCAGTGAACAGACTTGTAGAGCCGAACCCAATGTATAGGCTTGGCGGAGCACAGTCCAATGTATAGACTTTGTGAAACAGAGTCCAATGTATAGACTTGGCAGGTTGACCCACTGTACAGTCTTTGAAGCCGAAGACAATGTGAAGACTTGTGAAGCTTGAGGCCAATGTACAGACTTGTAAGGTGTGAAGCGATGTGTAGACTTTGCGTTCAACTGGATGTATAGACTTGGAACTCAAGGGCAGTGTACAGACTTGGCCAAACGTAGGAAAAGCCCCCAATGTGCAGACTTGATCATCCAAACACAGAACAACCGATGTAGACTTGAACGCTGTACAGACTTCTTGAAGTGATGCTTGATCAAAGAGACAGTGTATATACTTAGCCACCAATGTATAGACTTCAACACAAGATTAACACGAAGACATAAACACGACTCGAATACAAGAACGACACGGGCTGAAAACAACTCGAAGACGAAAACAGAAAATGACACGAAGTGTAATCACAAAGCAAGAAAGACACGGGGTCTTAGAAGAAACAACACGAATACAGAAGACTCGAAGACATAAACAGAAAACGACACGAGGTGGCACAGAAATCAGCACGAGGTGCTGCAGTGTTCAGCACGCGATGGAACAAACAACGACACTAAGGTTTATAGTGTTGTCAACCTCAAAACATGTAAAGACTCAACAATTGAAAGTCTGAAGGTGATGTACAGACTTTATGAGAAGGCAACTGAACACTGTACACACTTCTAATGTACAGACTTCATATGAACATACCAATGTGCATACTTCCCTTCGATGCATCTACAGTGCAATGTGTTGGCTTGACAAACATTATACAACGTATGGACTTTGATGAATGGCCCAATGTATGGACTTCGCGAGTGATGCATGAACTACCCTGTACAGACTTTAAGACTTAATGAGCAACAAAAAGGACAAAGCAGCATGGCGTCAACCCAGCTGTTCCACTGCGTCAACGCAGCAAGTAAATCATCAACTACTGCGTCAACGCAGTGTCCTTGTAGCGTCAACGCACTGCATGAACCATTAGCCACTACGTTAACCCAATCTAGCCATATTCATTGATTTAGCTATTGAAGCAACCAATCAGATACTTAAGCCTTCAAACAGACATCTAAATTAATTAGCACACCTCAGTGTGACTCATGGTGTGTCAGCCATCATCAAAATCACACAGGGGCACAACAGGGAGCACTGTATGCCCGATTGCCCTCTCATGAAGGAACAATATTCTAATGACGGACGCAAGCGGCATGCTCGTCTTAATGTCGTTCTAGAAGCACTGTATGCCCGATTGCCCTCTCATGAAGGAACAATATTCTAATGACGGACGCAAGCGGCATGCTCGTCTTAATGTCGTTCTAGATGACGAAGAAGCGCCCAAGGATGATGGGTTGATGGAAGGTACCATTCAAATTTATTCCCATCTTACATTAGTGTTATTTGATACTGGTGCTTCTCATTCCTTTATACCTACTACTTTTACAAAAATTTTATCAATTTCACCTGACCTCTACCTTTGGACTTAGCTATCACAACACCTTTAGGTCCCGGAACTAAACTTACCACCCACTACCCAGATAGTGAGGTAACTATTGAAGGTCATAATCTTCCTGCAAACCTCGTATGCCTCGACATGAAGGCTACGATGCTATCCTACATGTAGATCAGCTTGTTGACCATGGCGCCTATATAAATTATCGCAATAGGAGAATTTCCTTTTGAAAATCAGGTCTCCCACGATTTTCTTTTCTTGGCATTAAGTATAGGAAACATCCTGCCCTCATTTCTTCTCTTCACACCTTCAAACTCATCTCACAAGGTTGTGAAGCTTTCCTTGCTTCCGTGATCGTTACCGAGTCCAAGAAAATCATTCTACAGGATATTCCCATTTAAATGAGTTCCCCAATATTTTTTCATCTGACTTACCCGGTTTATCGCCCGAAAGGGAAGTAAACTTCTCTATCGAACTAATTCCTGGAGCAGCACCTATTTCAATAGCTCCTTACAAGATGTCCCCTCCGGAACTCAAAGAATTAAAGAAACAACTTCAAGAGTTATTAGACAAGGGTTTCATTCAACCCAGCACATCCCCTTGGGGTGCGCTGGTTCTATTTGTCAGAAAGAAGGACGGATCTCTCAGGCTATGTATCAATTACCGGCGACTAAATCAACTCACAATCAAGAACAAATATCCGTTGCCGTGTATCGACAAGCTATTTGATCAAATTTCTGGAGCGGAATATTTCTCCAAGATAGACCTCAGGTCTAGTTACCATCAACTCAAGATTAAAGATGAAGACATTTATAAAATAACTTTCCAGAGCCGATATGGGCACTATGAGTTCATGGTGATGCCGTTTGGGTTAACTAATGCCCTGACATCATTCATGCAACTTATGAATAATATCTTTAGGCCCTATCTTGACCTATTTGTGGTCATTTTTATTGATGACATTCTCATTTACTCCAAGACCAAGGAGGAACATGAAGAGCATTTAAGAATAGCTTTGCAAACCTTAAGAGAGCACCAACTCTACACAAAGCTCAGCAAGTGCGAGTTCTGGCTAAAGGAGGTGTCTTTCCTTGGCCATATTATTTCAAAGGAAGGTATCGTTGTGGATCCTTCTAAAGTAGAAGCTGTCAAGAATGGGAGCCTACCGACGACCGTGTCTAAAGTTAGGAGTTTTATCAGATTGGCTGGTTATTATAGACGATTCATCAAAGATTTTTCTAAAATCGCTATTCCTTTGACTAGGCTTATAAGAAAGGAGAATCCCTTTGTATGGTCAAAGGATTGTGAAGGGAGTTTCATAACTTTTAAAGATCATCTTACTACTTCCCCTGTACTGGCGTTACCTGTCAAAGGTGGTGGCTTTGAAGTCTATACGGATGCATCTGGCATTGGACTTGTATGCATTCTTATGCAAAATGGCAAGGTGATTTACTATGCTTCAAGGCAATTGAAGCGTCATGAAGAGAACTACTCCGTGCATGATCTGGAGCTAGCTGCTGTTATTTTTGCCTTGAAAATATGGCGACATTATCTTTATGGGGAAAAGTTCACTATCTTTTCAGACCACAAAAATCTGAAATATATTTTTACTTAGAAGGAGTTAAACGTGAGGCAACGAAGATGGTTGGAGTATCTCAAGGACTTCGACTTCTCTATCCAATATCACCCAGACAAAGCAAATGTTGTAGCAGATGCTCTCAGCAGAAGACTGATGGCAACTCTAGCAAGTCTCAGTTTTATGACATATCTTATCGAGGATTTTGCTCAATTAAATCTAGATGTTGATACAGATGAAGAAAGGGGTATTATTGCCAATATCCGGTCACAACCTACATTAATTGAAGATCTAGTCAAATTGCAAGAGAATGACCCAGTATTAATGGAGATTAAAACCAATATTGATCAACGGTCGGAATTTTCCATTTCGACCGATGGAAGGCTATTGTTTAAAGATCGGATCTGTGTGCCGGATCATGCCGACACTAAGAAATTGATCGTGGAAGAAGCTCATAAATCAAGGTATTCTATTCACCCTGGTGCTATCAAGATGTACCAAGATTTAAAAAAGAATTTTTGATGGCCCAACATGAAGAGGGAGATAGTGGATTTTGTATCACGCTGCCTCACTTGTCAGCAAGTTAAGGTGGAACATCAAAAATCCGTTGGAAAGCTACATCTCTTAGAGATTCTCGAATGAAAGTGGGAAAGTATAGGGATGGATTTCATCATGGGTTTACCCAAGATAAGAGGTGGACATGATGGTATATGGGTGATCGTAGACCGATTGACTAAATCTGTACACTTTCTATCAATCAAAAGTCGATGGTCTATGGATATTCTAGCAACATTATACATGAAGGAGATTGTCAAGCTACATGGTGTCCCTATCACTATTATTTTAGATCGAGACCCTCGATTCACGTCACAATTCTGGAAGGGTCTACAACATTCATTAGGGACCCGACTCAACTTTAGCACTGCATTCCATCCTCAAACTGATGGTCAAACTGAAAGGACAAATCAGGTTGTGGAAGATATGCTTAGGGCATGTGTTATTGATTTCGGTGGGAGTTGGCACGACCATCTACCTCTAGTGGAATAAGTTGCTGCTTATCTATATGCTGGAATGAAGTTGGATAAAGACAACTTCTCGCTCTGAAATTATTTGAGATACTACCAAGAAGATAAAGCTCATTCGAGAAAGACTCCATATGGCTCAGGATAGACAGAAGTCATATGCTGATAATCGAAGGCGTGACTTGGAGTTTCAAGTAGGAGACCACGTGTTCTTTATAGTTTATCTAGGACGAGGTATTCAAAGGTTTGGCATTAAAGGTAAGCTCACTCCAAGATTTATTGGCCCTTTCGAAATCCTTGAGAGGGTTGGTGAAGTCGCATATCAGCTTGCCTTGCCTCCCCAATTAGCTGGAGTCCATGATGTATTCCATGTATCGATGCTCAAAAGGTATGTTTATGACCCATTCCATGTTATAAGTCATGACAACTTGGAGGTTCAAAAGGATTTGATGTACGAGCAAAAGCTAATCAAAATCATTGATCGGGAAGTACGTCAGCTTCGGAATAAAACTATTCCCATGGTAAAGATCTGGTGGAATAAAGGTTCAAACCAAGATGCAACATGAGAGACAGAGGAAGCTATGTGCAAGAGATTCCTGGAATCACTTGATTGTAAGTATACTCTCCCTAAAAATCCACGCAATGAATTTGGGGACCAAATTCTTTTTAAGTGGGGGAGGGTGTAGCACCCCAATTTTTTAAGATTTTTTTGGAATTAAATGAGAATTATTGAGCATTTAATAAGCTCAATTGGCTAATAAAATAAATTAAGGGTTAATTAAATAAATCCCTGGGCCCTACCTAGAAACCAAACAAATAAGCCCACTTGAATTAGGCCCATAAACCCAATTCTATGGCCTTTTGACCCAAGCCCATTACTAGAAACGTAATTTGAGGAATTTACAGATTTAAAAATAGGATATATATACCAATCAGGGGATAATAGGAGATAAATGGAAAAATCTAAAATCTTCGGATTAAACACCAAAAGGCGGTCTATCGCGAGACCTCCACCTCATGAAAGCGGTCTGGCCATGACCGCTACTTCCTTCCGATTTCGTGAATTGAAGAAGAGTGGAAAGCTTGGATCTTTGGCGTCCTAATCCCCATGGATCGAAGTATGTAGACATGTAAACATATCTAGGACTCTTGGGGATCGATCTTAACCCCTAATAGGACTCCCAACTGGATCAAATCCTCAGCCCTAACTCAAACCCTATAAATAGAGCCCTATTTCGACCTGCCCGAAACCTTATTTTGGCTCGCGTATTTTGAAGGTAAGGAGACATCATCTCAGGTTGGTTCTTTAAAAGTTTTTACTCTCCTTAGTTTTATGTAACTCCCCTCCACATCTTGTGTTAGGAGTTCAAGCCGTTGGAAAGATAGAAGCCCCCGAAGTTACTATTTCACTACAGAATGCGCAGGAAATAGTGTCTCCGTCTGAGGAAGAATGTAAGATTAGAAGCCCTAATCAAGGTAATCTAGTGTCCATCCTTTAAAAGAAGTTATCCTCCTTTATATTATCTACCTACCCTCCAAATTTCACGAATTAAGGTCAAGGGGTTGAAGAGTTAGAAAGCCGCGAAGTCGCTGGTTTGACGTAGGACGCCCCAGAGCCTGCATCGACTTCCAGTCAGAAATTTGAAGTCTAGGGATAGAATCAAAGGTAGATTATCTCATGAAAAGGTTTAAACATAAAGTTATGTGCAAAAGCCCCCTATTTCCGTGTGATTTCATACTTTATACACGGAGTATTTCATGTTTTACTATCGCTACGCATCTAGGTTATTCCTACATGCATGATTTCTACCCTTAATGGAAAAGATGATAATCTTGGTTTAATCCATGTAATCCATGCATCCTCATGATGTAAATTTGATCTATCATGTCTTACCTACCTGATTAGCATGTTTTGCGTGCATTTATTTCTCTAAGATTAAGCCTATACTTTGGTTTTAGTTTATGTTTACAACAGACAAGAAACGGCCTCTATAAAATTGCCATCTTTAGATAGCGGCCATTCGATAGACCGCTAACACCTGTATGCGGTCCTCACCTAAACGCTATTTGCTTTCAGTTCTCTGCTTTCTGTTAAATCTAAACAGATTGCTGATTGACCCTATTAACTATATGATAAAACTATGTAAATAGGTTTTATTCCTAGTTTTGACTTTATATTCGTAATATTAGTTATATTGTGCATCATCCTTGATAGATTGCATGCCTTACATGTTTTAAATACTTATTTTGAACTTTTGCTAATTTCATGCCAAAATCATATACTCTTGTGTTAAAGCTAAAGTTCATGTGCTTATGAGACTAGTTTCATTGACGATATTTGATCGTTATCTTATCACGATTTCACTCTCATCTCCACGTATTTCTTAAGTACATGGCACGTATTTCGATACGATGTCATTAGTTACACTTTGCACTAATAGGAACACTCTCTTGGACATCTGATCCTCTCCGTTGGATATTCCTTCCACCGGACTAGGTGATCTTGTTTCAAGGCCTCCGTAAGTCTCCGCGAGCCATGGATTCTCACTAGGATGCCGAGCTGGTTGTACCATAAAAACTCAATGGATTAGAAAGCACCTATCTTACTGGCATTTTCTATACCCTGGCTAAGTTGCAGCCATCTGGAGACCACCATTGTCAAGTAGCGGACCTCCCGAGACCATCTTTTGCCATACTGTTCTACTGCGTCGACTCTTTCCTTGTTATGGCGTCGACTCTAACAATAAACGTTCTGCACTTGATCGCCACTTCTTGTTAGCGGTCCTTGCATGACCGCAATATTCAAGAAACGGCCCAGGCATGACCATTTTCTGTCTCTGTGTGCTTAACCCGGGGTTTGACCCAAAGGTTGATTTTCCTATGTTCCTAGATGGTCTATTGACTATCTAGAACCTAACACCTTACCCAATAGGTTATTAATGAATTATGGAAATGACTAAATGTACCGTTAAATTGCCGAATTTCTTCCGTGGCATGACCTTGTTCTTAATTCGTCCTTGAACTCTCATACTCATACTTGGTGCATTCTTACCTTGAAATTCATTATCATGAACTTATTATTGAACTTGATATTATCGGCCTACTTTATTTATATCCCATGGAAGTAGCTTGATTTATAACTTGAAGATGCGGATTGGGCACTGATTGTGTCCAAAGGCTCGACACTAGCCCCCTCGGTTGATTGCCAGAAACATGCTATAAACCATGGGGTATGATGAACACTGGCATCGCATTGCACCGGGAGTACTTTTTTTTGTAGACGAGTGAAAACCACGAGGCTCTACACGAAATTATACATTCTTGTTACATGACTTTCTAGTGCATAGCCTTTATGGTTATGAAAAGTACATTCTCGTTACATGCAAGTACATTCTTGATACATGAAAGGCCAGATTATATTCTTGCTTGATCATGCTCTCATTTTAAATGAACCTTCATATCTTGTTACTTTGGTTGTATGCGTATGATTTGTTGCATTTCTTTTATCTTACATTCTAGAGCAAAAATGCTAATTACTTAAACATTACCTTCATGTTGATACGAAGATACCTACTCGGCAAAGTGTGCTCATTCCCTACTTTTTTCCATATTTTCAGAAAATTCTAGTGGGGATTCAGACTACTTAAGTGACGAGTCCGAGAGTGATTAAAGATCGAGAGAAGACATAGTCATGAGTCATTAGTAATAAAGTTCCTTCACTGTAATAGACGGTGAAATTGATCATGTGATGTAATTTCCTCTTTTTATTGATTTTAGAAATGTAAAGAGTCAAGAGTCATCACTTTGTCAACTTATCATTATTATTCAATAAAAGTAAAGGTTTTGTCCAATTATTGTGCATTTATTCTTATATGTGGATGTGTTAGCGCTTTGATTATATTGCTCGCTTGCGGCATACTAGCCGACTGTTCACGTTCTCGAATATCTTCCGTTGTACTTATATCTCGGGACATGACAGAGGGCATAACCACGTGGCCTATCCCTAACTGCAGAGTAACATTTCCTTTCACATTCCTCTTAGAGTTGTCATAAGTTGAACTAGTTGTGCAAACTTCCTCTAGATTCTCTTATTCTAAGCCCACTTTCTTGATGGTTTCATGGGACAGACATTGATTGAGGCACTTGTGTCAATCAAGGTAGAATTTACCTTGACCCATGTTGAGAGTGATAGTGAGGCATATGGGGAGTGACTTGATCTTTGGAGCGGCCAAGTCTTTCTCGAAAAAAGATATGGAAGGACTTTGTGTTAGAGACAAGATAGCCTCGCCGATGCCACTAGTAAGGAGATCCTCATTAACCATTATCTTCTGGAGAAATTGGAGGAGAGTGGATTGGTGAGACGGGGACCTCTTAATGAGTTCTAGAATAGAAATTTTGGCGGGGGTCGTATCTAGATGTTGTAGGATGTCGTACTCTGCAAGAGGGGTTTGAGAGTTTGCCCCTTCCTCAGGCTGAGACTGCCTTTGTAATGAAGAAACAATGCGGTTCCTTAGAGTGACATTGAGGGTAGCCTCTTTTGGGGAATCCAACTTTTGAGGTTTCGAGCGAATGCGCTATAGGGAGGAGGGAGTCCCAAGAATTGAGGAAAAAGAAGCCAACTCTTGACCCTAGGGTTTTGAAGAGGGTTGGACCATTTTCGACTGTGGGGGCCTAACCAGGACCAAAGGGTGACCCCTTTCATCAGTGGAGTTCAACAAAATAGGAGGTTCCTGAGACATAGTGTAGCGACCCGGATTCCGGATACCCGGTGCACCCGGTATAAATACCGAATACACGTGATACCACATGGGACCCGCGAGGCCTCCCAAGCGCGTGAAAGCACCGAAGGGAAAAAGGAGTGTGTGGAATACATTGAAGCCAGCAGATATAACAGTAAGCAATAAAATTTCATTACATTGGATTGCTAAAGTAGCAGAAATAGAATTACTTTTCATTAAAAATTCAAATTTTACAATTATACACCAGAGTCTAGCCCAAGGAAAGACAACAAGTCTAACACAGTACAGTCTGACAGAAAAGAAACGTACACAGAAGTCGGGGGAAGCCCGACGCAGGTACAGCTGGCAGCTACAGCGAACATGCTCCACCAGGAACAGCAGAGGCAGACGACGAAACCCACCTGAAAAGCAGGGGTGAGTCTCAACAGAAACTCAGTAGGGGTCACGCAGATCCCCACCGGAAAACACACAGTGCAACGGAAGCAACAGAAACAACAAGTGCAGCAAAGCAGGAAAACACTACACTACAAAGCTGTAAACAGAACAGGTACAGCAGGAGCAGGGAACAAGCAGGAGAGGGGAGCTCAACAACAAAGAAGAGCGAGGCCGTAAAACACGGAACAACGGCCACCGAGGAGAACTCGGCACCCTAAGCTACTCCAAATGGCAACAGACGGTCGGCCCCAAACTCACACAGTAGGGTAACCCAATCCGTCAGCCAAAACAAAGGCGAAGGCGGACGCCGACACCGAAAACACAGACAAAACACGACAGGAGACGTCGTGCACGCAGCCCCACGCATGACGAGAATGTCATGCCAATGACAGAACACTGACCTCGAGTACGGCCACGAGAGGGCAACTCGCAAAGGTCACAGCGCACAAGAAAACGCGAGAGTCACAGCACCGAGTGACAGGAGCACCCTCCTCCCAGAAGAACAGCCAGAAGCGTCCACTGACGACTTACACTGCGCCACAAGTGTCATGTCCATTCAAGAACAAGACACACCAAGAACCAGGTCCGAGGAACAACAGTTCCAAGGAAACATGGTACCAAAGCACAGGACTGCAGCACCAACTGCGAGTGACTAGTCAGGGCCACGCCCGTCGGCGCAAGTCCCCAGTCCCTGACCACGTGTGCACACACTGACCACTACCTAGGCCAGGCCTCTAGCTAGTATTCCCCTCGGTAGGACGCTACCGCTGACCGGGGCCTACGGAACTAGCTTAAAAACCGTACGTACCAAACGCAACAGGAAAACCCCTCCACCACTCTCGGTGGGTCGGCAAAAGCCTAGGGCTACAACTAGTGGAGGCTCACAAGGCACATACTCCGAAACACAGGTGCTAAAGCACAGACGGTCAAGAAAGACCCGTCTCGTGCACCACAAAGCACCATGGCAGCTAAACAACTGCCAACAGACTCAGGATCAGGCAACTAGACCTACGACGTAACGATCCCTGAGTCAGACGACTCAACGGCAAGATCGTCACAAACAGCGGAACAAGCCGCCAATCGGTCTAATCCTAAGCCACAGAAGAAAATGACACTCCGCAAGAACAAACAACACACAAAGACCTGAGGGAAACACCAAGAACCCTCAGACACGTCTGGACACACAAACCGAGGTAGAACAACACTTCAGGGCATCCAGAAGCAGTGTCTCGAGCCGGACACAACCACCGAGACACACACACACAAGGTCACACGTCAACCACTGGGTCACACCGGGTTGACCTGAACCCAGCAACGCACAAGCAAAAAGTAGGATAGACAATCCTACCGCAAGTAAGAAGACTCCTGGCCACCTTACAACGTAGTCTTAGCCCTCATAGGACGTCAAGAAACATCCACGGGATAACGGGCAAACCACTAGGACAAGCCAAGACAAGCTAAAACTGAAATCACGGAAAACGGAGCACAAGGCATGTAACGCGCCACCCCTAGACCGCTACTAGCATGTGACGGTCTAGACCAGGGCCGTTACTCACCAAACGACGGTCGGACGACAGGCCGTCGCTCACACCACCCTAACCAACTCTAAGACTCAAAATACGCACGAGCCAAGTAACGCACTAGACTAAGCGCGTTACAGCCAAACGACGCACGGGAGCAGGCACGTTATTCACAACGTGCACAGCCACCCACAACCAAAGCGAAGTAACGCGCAACGCCAGGCGCGTTACAAACAAACAACGCGGTAAGGGAGACACGTCAGAGCCAAACGACGCGCGGGGGAAGGCGCGTTACTATCAACGTGCCCAGCCACCCTCAACCCAGCACAAAACAACAAACGACGGCCAGAGATAGAGGCGTTATAACACAACGACGCATGGGGGCATATCCTTTATATCCAACGGGCACAGCCACCCAAGCTCGGCCAAACAGAATGTAACGGCCAGGGGCAGGCGCGTTACACTCAAACAACGCACGGGGGCACGACCGCTGGAGGCACCGCCTCAACAGGTCAAACGTCGGTCAAACAGCAAGTAACGACCAGGACCAGGCGCGTCACATTCATCTAACGCGCTGGGTCAAGCGCGTTAGATCAACCGACTCAACCCCAACACAAAACGACAAAGACAAAGTAACGCGCTAGCCTAGGCGCGTTACAAGGAAGCGACGCGCCACCCTGGGGCCGTCACTCACCCAAAAGCCTGAAAGCTCAAAAACGCCAAACGAAGTAACGGTCTGTCGTAGGACCGTCAGAAGCAAGTAACGGCCACTGGAACGACCGCTACTTCCCATACGGCGGGAAAACAGAGGAACGGCCAAACCGGCCCGTTCCACGCCCCATTCACGCCGAAATGCAGGGGAAACACACCTAAACGACAAATAACAACATCAGGGGACTCCAAACCCCACATGCAAGCTCAAAAACGCAAGATCCGGGCGATTTAGACGAATCGACCCTAAGTGGGTCACCGAGGTTCCCGGGCTTCTACCGGCCTCGAATGAACACCAAATCACACGAAATCAACGCGGATGGGATCCTAACATCCTAGCGGTCAGTTAGAAACTAACTACGCCGCAAATGGTCGCCGTTTACCGGCCGACCCTAAAAACTACGAAAATCACGGTTTAGGCAAAATAAGCCCAAACTCGACCGTTTCCTTACCGAACGCCGTGCAATGGTAGGGAAAACGAAGAGGACGAAGTAAGGATCAGTCACCCTACCTCCACCGAAGAAACAGTGCCCCGAAGGGACTAAACCACGCCGAAATCCACTCGCGAACCGATTTCACCGGCTTTGAATCCACCGATCGGGATCGCGCCAGAATCGATCCGATCCTCGCCCCATCGCGCACCTCGACAGC
The DNA here is from genome assembly GCA_022559845.1 of Amorphophallus konjac. Lineage (NCBI taxonomy): Eukaryota > Viridiplantae > Streptophyta > Magnoliopsida > Alismatales > Araceae > Amorphophallus > Amorphophallus konjac. The sequence continues at coordinate 242,197,726 of CM040128.1, forward strand.
TCCACCTCGTCGCCACCTCACCCACGAGCGCCTCCGTCTGCAGCCGGAGCCGGAAGGGGGAGAGAACGAGAGAGAACGGGAGAGAGAGAGATAGATCGCGAGAGTGAGGAGAGAGAGAGGAAAAGAAAAGAAATAGAAAAGAAATTAGGAAATTTTCCTAATTTCCAAAAATTCTGAAAATACGCCGAAAATGCACAAATTCATAAAAATACGCAAAAATAGTCAAAACGACCGGCTCGAAGAGTACATCGTCGCTGTAGCATCCACGAGTTCGAGAATTGACAAACAAACTCACCGTAGGGTTCCGTAACTAGTACGTGAGAAAAACTCACACGGCTCGTCAAACTCAACTCGGAAGCCACAAAAGCGAACCGAAACTCAACGAAACCAATCCAAAACAGATCCGAAAGATCCAACAAAGATCCCACAAGACCTGCAAAGGATCCAGCAAAGATCTACCAAGGATCCAGGGCATTACATCCTCCCCTCCTTTAAGAAATTTCACCCTCGAAATTAAGGACTAACAAAGGAGAAGCAGGGAAGAACAACCCAACAATACAACCACGATAAACGACACAAATCTCGAGAAACACAGCTCAGAGGAACACTGTCAGACTACAATTACAGGTAGACGCTCTAGCTTCCAAGACAGCAAGTCCACAGCACGAGCATGGCACCAAAGTGAACACATCTAACACCTCCGAAGCAAAGGCAACGTCGCTTACGTCTCACCAGGAACAGAGACACGACTGCCACAACAACAGACAACCGAGAAACATAATGACAACATGGCAAGCAGCAACTTACACAAGGAGACACAGTCCTCATAGCTGACAGCTCGCAACATCATCGGCTCCAGTGCCAAAGGCAACATGGAACACCTGGCACACAGGACACCAACGACAACAACAACACTGGACCACAAACACAATCAAGTCAGCACTCAGCCAGCTATCACATCTGGTCGAGTCGCAAGCTAACTCCACCAGGAAAAGAGAGCACAGCAAGCCAACTGACAAGACAAGACCATGGTCCAAGGCAGAGACACAAAATCATAAAGAAACAGCGCTCACAAAAACAACACAACGGCAACACCTGCAGGATTCCGGCTCCGCACAACACACAGAACCAAGGAACACAACTGCAAGCAGGGTCACATCAAGGCACAGGAACAGCTGAGCACACGACCACAAGAGACAGGTCACGCATCAGACTGCTCACCAAGAGAAGACCCACAACAACGAGAAACGACAACAATCTCGTGGAACGCAACTCAAGGACTACGAACACGCCTCGAGAGCACAACACCCAAGAAAGAAATACAGAGCAGGGGGTACTCAATCAGCAAGGAATGCCGACAAATTCCCCAACACTCACAAATGCCAATGCCAACACCAGAAAACCACAAACAATGGCACGACAACCTACAAAGTCAAGGCACGAGAAGCCAAGACGAAGTCACATCGAGAAAGAACGAACCTCTCGACGAGTGGGTAGCCAACCCACACACTTCCGCTGCACCCTCAACAATGCGCACAGGCAACAGAACAACACCGGTAATCGCACCTCAGCACATGCCAGACGCCATCGCAATCAACAAAGATCGTAATTAACACGCCACGAGCACCGATCTCGCGAACAACCGATCACAAGGGGCCTAAGTGCAACAAAGGAAGAGCACCAGCTTCAGCACAAAGCACGCGGAAAGAGCTAATCTCAGTTTACCTTCATGTCCTGGAACGACAAATGAGCCTTCACAACTCATCGGCCGTCAGACACAGCACGACAAATACGGTACACGACAGCTCTTAACACCATTATGGAGTCCAAAGCCAAGCAACCGTAAAACAAGGAGCAGATCAGGCTCAAAACAATGCTGTCTACACTTAAGTAGACACAGGACAAAAGGCACCACTAAGACAGCAATTCCAAGGCTCACCTCGAAAAAGCTTCACCAAGAAGAACGAGAAGCAACAAGCTCAACAACATAAGCTCACCAGGAAAGGAAGATCCTAGCTCGCCTGAGCAACTTCTCAATCGAGGCAACACGATAATCGAGACAACCGAAACAACGATGCATCAGGAGCTACACAGACTCAAGCTGGGACAACCAAAGCAACGTAAGAACGTGCATGGCCATCACACCAACGCTGAAAGTCATAAGCCACCTGAGCAAAAGCACAGAAAACAGCTCGAACAAGGCACTGTAGGTTCATGCCAACTGACAAACACTGCCAAGTGCAACATGATCAAGACAACTTCAAAATCGAACAAAGCACCTCGTCACACCTAGACGAGAGCAAAAACCATCTCGCACAGTGCCAACCAAGCACGTACAAGACCACGCGCAAAAAGCACCGCGATAAACCATCCAACACCTACGCCAGCAAGAGACTGTACTGGACCTTAAGAACTTTGGTAACAGTATATCTGGATTTCCATGTATTTCATACGACAATGCTCTGATAGCTCAGAAAAGAAACTCCGAACATCTCAGAACACTGCTCTGATACCAACTGTAGCGACCCGGATTCCGGATACCCGGTGCACCCGGTATAAATACCGAATACACGTGATACCACATGGGACCCGCGAGGCCTCCCAAGCGCGGGAAAGCGCCGAAGGGAAAAAGGAGTGTGTGGAATACATTGAAGCCAGCAGATATAACAGTAAGCAATAAAATTTCATTACATTGGATTGCTAAAGTAGCAGAAATAAAATTACTTTTCATTAATAATTCAAATTTTACAATTATACACCAGAGTCTAGCCCAAGGAAAGACAACAAGTCTAACACAGTACAGTCTGACAGAAAAGAAACGTACACAGAAGTCGGGGGAAGCCCAACGCAGGTACAACTGGCAGCTACAGCGAATGCGCTCCACCAGGAACAGCAGAGGCAGACGGCGAAACCCACCTGAAAAGTAGGGGTGAGTCTCAAAAGAAACTCAGTAGGGGTCACGCAGATCCCCACTGGAAAACGCAAAGTGCAACGGAAGCAACAGAAACAACGAGTGCAGCAAAGCAGGAAAAAGCTACACTACAAAGCTGTAAACAGAACAGGTACAGCAGGAGTAGGGAACAGGCAGGAGAGGGGAGCTCAACAACAAAGAAGAGCGAGGCCGTAAAACACGGAACAATGGCCACCAAGGAGAACTCGGCACCCTAAGCTACTCCAAACGGCAACAGACGGTCGACCCCAAACTCACACAGTAGGGTAACCCAATCCGTCAGCCAAAACAAAGGCGAAGGCGGACGCCGAAGCTGAAAACACAGACGAACACGACAGGAGACATCGTGCACGTAGCCCCACGCATGATGAGAATGTCATGCCAACGACAGAACACTGACCTCGAGTACGGCCACGAGAGGGAAACTCGCAAAGGTCACAGCGCACAAGAAAACGTGAGAGTCACAGCACCGAGTGATAGGAGCACCCTCCTCCCAGAAGAACAGCCAGAAGCGTCCACTGACGACTTACACTGCGCCACAAGTGTCATGTCCATTCAAGAACAAGACACACCAAGAACCAGGTCCGAGGAACAACAGTTCCAAGGAAACATGGTACCACAGCACAGGACTGCAGCACCAACTGCGAGTGACTAGTCAGGGCCACGTCCGTCGGCGCAAGTCCCCAGTCCCTGACCACGTGTGCACACACTGACCACTACCTAGGCCAGGCCTCTAGCTAGTATTCCCCTCGGTAGGACGCTACCGCTGGCCGGGGCCTACGGAACTAGCTTAAGAACCATACGTACCAAACGCAATAGGAAAACCCCTCCACCACTCCCGGTGGGTCGACAAAAGCCTAGGGCTACAACTAGTGGAGGCTCACAAGGCACAGACTCCGAAACACAGGTGCTAAAGCACAGACAGTCAAGAAAGACCCGTCTCGTGCACCACAAAGCACCATGGCAGCTAAACAACCGCCAACAGACTCAGGATCAGGCAACTAGACCTACGACGTAACGATCCCTGAGTCAGACGACTCAACGGCAAGATCGTCACAAACAGCGGAACAAGCCGCCAATCGGTCTAATCCTAAGCCACAGAAGAAAACGACACTCCGCAAAAACAAACAACACACAGAGACCTGAGGGAAACACCAAGAACCCTCAGACACGTCTGGACACACAAACTGAGGTAGAACAACACTTCAGGGCATCCAGAAGCAGTGTCTCGAGCCGGACACAACCACCGAGACACACACACACAAGGTCACACGTCAACCACTGGGTCACACCGGGTTGACCTGAACCCAACAACGCACAAACAAAAAGTAGGATAGACAATCCTACCGCAAGTAAGAAGACTCCTGGCCACCTTACAACATAGTCTTAGCCCTCATAGGACGTCAAGAAACACCCACGGGATAACGGGCAAACCACTAGGACAAGCACAAGCTAAAACCGAAATCACGGAAAACGGAGTACAAGGCATGTAACGCGCCACCCCTAGACCGCTACTAGCATGTGACGGTCTAGACCAGGGCCGTTACTCACCAAACGACGGTCGGACGACAGGCCGTCGCTCACACCACCCAAACCAACTCTAAGACTCAAAACACGCACGTGCCAAGTAACGCACTAGACTAAGCGCGTTACAGCCAAACGACGCACGGGAGCAGGCGCGTTATTCACAACGTGCACAGCCACCCACAACTAAAGCGAAGTAACCCGCAACGCCAGGCGCGTTACAAACAAACAACACGGCAAGGGAGACGCGTCAGAGCCAAACGACGCGCGGGGGAAGGCGCGTTACTATGAACGTGCCCAGCCACTCTCAACCCAGCACAAAACAACAAACGACGGCCAGAGATAGGCGCGTTATAACACAATGACGCATGGGGGCATATCCGTTATATCCAACGGGCACAACCACCCAAGCTCGGCCAAACAGAATGTAACGGCCAGGGGCAGGCGCGTTACACTCAAACAACGCACGGGGGCACGACCGCTGGAGGCACCGCCTCAACAGGTCAAACGTCGGTCAAACAGCAAGTAACGGCCAGGACCAGGCGCGTCACATTCATCTAACGCGCTGGGTCAAGCGCTTTAGATCAACCGACTCAACCCCAAAACAAAACGACGAAGACGAAGTAACGCGCTAGCCTAGGCGCGTTACAAGGAAGCGACGCGCCACCCTGGGGCCGTCACTCACCCAAAAGCCTGAAAGCTCAAAAACGCCAAACGAAGTAATGGTCTGTCGTAGGACCGTCAGAAGCAAGTAACGGCCACTGGAACGACCGCTACTTCCCATACAGCGGGAAAACAGAGAACGGCCAAACCGGCCCGTTCCACGCCCCATTCACGCCGAAACGCAGGGGAAACACACCTAAACGACAAATAACAACATCAGGGGACTCCAAACCCCACATGCAAGCTCAAAAACGCAAGATCCGGGCGATTTAGACAAATCGACCCTAAGTGGGTCACCGAGGTTCCCGGGCTTCTACCGGCCTCGAATGAACACCAAATCACACGAAATCAACGTGGATGGGATCCTAACATCCCAGCGGTCAGTTAGAAACTAACTACGCCGCAAATGGTCGCCGTTTACCGGCCGACCCTAAAAACCACGAAAATCACGGTTTAGGCAAAACAAGCCCAAACTCGGCCGTTTCCTTACCGAACGCCGTGCAATGGCAGGGAAAACGAAGAGGACGAAGTAAGGATCAGTCACCCTACCTCCACCGAAGAAACAGTGCCCCGAAGGGACTAAACCACGCCGAAATCCACTCGCGAACCGATTTCACCGGCTTTGAATCCATCGATCGGGATCGCGCCAGAATCGATCCGATCCTCGCCCCATCGCGCACCTCGACAGCTCCACCTCGTCGCCACCTCACCCACGAGCGCCTCCGTCTGCAGCCGGAGCCGGAAGGGGGAGAGAACGAGAGAGAACGGGAGAGAGAGAGAGATAGATCGCGAGAGTGAGGAGAGAGAGAGGAAAAGAAAAGAAATAGAAAAGAAATTAGGAAATTTTCTTAATTTTTGAAAATTCCAAAAATGCGTCGAAAATGCACAAATTCAGAAAAATACGCAAAAATAGTCGAAACGACCGGCTCGAAGAGTACATCGTCGCTGCAGCATCCACGAGTTCGAGAATTGACAAACAAACTCACCGTAGGGTTCCGTAACTAGTACGTGAGAAAAACCCACACGGCTCATCAAATTCAACTCGGAAGCCACAAAAGCGAACCGAAACTCAACGAAACCAATCCAAAACAGATCCGAAAGATCCAACAAAGATCCCACAAGACCTGCAAAGGATCCAGCAAAGATCCACCAAGGATCCAGGGCATTACACATAGGCTGTGATTGAGGGGGTTTGATGAGAGTTAGTGGGCGACTCCCATCCATGCTAGGATTGAAAGGGGGTGCCCGCGATTGGGGCAATTTGATGAGAGTATGGGGGTGATCCTCTTCGGAGAATGTATTGACATCTATCTCGGGTTCTTGGACCACTTTTTCGGAGCACTCATACCATTCTTGAGATCCTTCAACACCCCACATCTGTTGTCTCTGAATAACATGAGGTTTGAGGCTCATAACGATGTTGACTCTCCATGCTGCTCGGAACAAGATGGATCCTTGTTTAGCTGGTGATTAGGTAGTGGGTCTTTGACAATGCCGAGATCCCAACTAGGCTTTTTGAGGTTCGCCATAATGACCTTTACATCGGCCCAATTGTGTTCATTTCGTATACCTAATCCCTAAAGGTGAAATAGTTGTGAGTTTCATGCCTCGGGGCACGATGGTATGGGCAATACTTGGACGTGTTTGCATTAGGGTGAACCCATTCCCTTTGGGGCAGGAGCTGGATAGCTTGAGAGGACATTAAGGCGAAGAAGATGTCACCCACGGATTCTAGCAATAGAGGGTATGAAGACCTCTTGGGTCCAGCTCTAGCATAATTTTGGGGTGGAGGCACAACTGAGTAGGGCTTTGAACCACTAGCAGCTTGATTGGGATTTCCTTGATTAGGTTGAAGAACCGGGCGATTGTTTGGCCAAAGAGGAGGGCCGAAGGCATTGGCATGCTCATTGGTGGAAACCCCTTCCGTGGTGGGGATGGCAAGAACCTTTCAGCTCCTAGCACGGGTGTTAAAAAATGGCGGAAGGGTGGAATCCTTGATTTGGGCTTGCACAATATGAGCTTGGTTGTATAGCTATGGGAATGTATGGAGCTTGCTGAGCATGAGAATAGCCTTAAGTCGGGAAGTAATGTTATTCACCAACATAGTGACAACTTGTGTAACACCCTGGATTTTCTCCGATATTATTCGGATCTGGATCCGTGGGTTTCAGATCGTTTTCGTGGGTCCTGGAGAGCATTTTACGGTTCACGCGTGTTTTTGTCTGTCGGACCTTCGGAATCCCGTGTAGGGCGAACCGTTACGTTCTCCGACTCCGGGACGTTACCAACGCGTTGTACGACCAGGGAGATGATTTTTCCTTATTTTTGTTATTTTCTAGAAATTTTGGATTTTCTATATATAAAACCTCATTTTTCTCTTTCTCCCCACCTCTCATTTCTCACTCTCACCCTCTATCTTCTCTCACGCTCTCTCTTCTCACCCTCTCTTCTCCGGCGGCTGATGGAGCGAGGCGGGGGCAAGGCGGGGTGATGTAGGCGAGGAATGGCCGGGCATGGGCAAGGATCGGGAGGCGGTGGCTCGCGGTGGAGCTCGTGGTGAGTTCGTGAACCGGCGGAGCTTTAACGGCATTTTCTTGGTGGATCGGCGTCCTCGGCGCGTGGAATCTTCGGTGGAGGTAGGGGGACGGATCCTTAACCCCTGTACTTCTTTTTCCATGAGTTTTGTAGGTCGTGGTGAGTCGATCGGGGTTATTTTCATATTTAGGAGAAAAGTGCATGTTTTGGGGTGTGAGCCGGATCTTACGTTTTGATTGTATTTTTGGGGTTTAAATGGGTCCTCTCGGTGCTAGAAAGGTTGGGGACTAGTTTCCCTTTGTTTTCCCCTTCACATGGGTGTGAACGGGGCGTGGAATGGAGTTTTTCACTGTTTTCGCCGTTTTCGTGCTCGGGATGGCCTAGCAGTCCTTCTAGGGACCGCTAAGCAACCTGGTGGCCATGTGGAGACCGCCAGGGCTCCCCTATGTCAGTTCGAGCCTTGCGGCCTCGCGATAGACTGCCAGGCAGTGGCTTGCGGTCCTGGGTATGACCGTTTACTGCCAGTTGTTCTTGGTTGGTAGTGGTCCTGGCGTGACCGCTACGTGTCTCTAGCGGCCCAGAGTGGACCGCCAGGCGGCCTTGCGGTCTGGGTGATGACCGCCTAGGTCCTAGGCATTTTTGAGGCGTAGCGGTCCTGGCTGGACCGCTAGGAAGGACTTAGCGGTCCAGGGGTAGACCGCCAGGTGGTTTGACAGTCCAGGGAGGACCGTCACCCTGTTTTCCGTGCTAGTGGTGTTCCGTTTCCATCGTGTTGGCCCCCGGTCGACCCGGTTGTGACCTAGTGGTCGACCTTCGGTCTCGTGGATGTCCTGAACACCCCGGGTGTAATACCCTGGATTCTTATCAAATCTTCCGGATCCTTATCGGAGTGCTTTCGGATCGCTTTTGTGAGTCCTGAGTTGAGTTTTACGATCCGCGTGGGTTTTTCTCTCGTACAAGTTACAGAATCCAGTGGTGAGTTTATTTCTCAGGTCATTGACTCGAGGACGCTACAGTTGCGATGTACTCGTTAAGAGGATCGTTTCGACTATTTTTCATATTTTTATGAATTAGTCCATTTTCGGGCCAAAAATCAAAATTTACGGAAATTAGGAAAATTCCTAATTCCTAATTTCTTTTCCTTTTTCTTTTCTTTTCCTCTCTCCTTTCCTTCATTCGCACGCGCGACCCTCTCTCTCCCGTACTCTCTCTTCTCGCCCTCTTAGCTCCGACTGCATACGGAGGAGGCTCGAGAAGGATATGGAGATGCCGCGGAGGTGATCCGGAGCGTGCTGATGCGAGGATCGGAGCGTGGTTGGCGCGATCCCGTTCGGTGGATTCAAAGCTGATGGTTGAGCTCGCAAGGTGATTTTCGACGTGGTTTAACCATTTCAGCCCGTGGAATCTTCGGTGGAGGTAGGGAGATGGAAGCCCTGCTTCTCTTCTGCGTTTCCTTGCAATTTCGTGTCGGTCGGTGCGAGTTTGAGCGGGTTTCGTTCAGTTTTGGGAAAAGCATGCTCGGGGGGTGTGCATCGGGTTTGCCAGAAAACGGTGACAGTTTTTGACTAGAGTAGTTTCATTGTGACCCCCAGCATGTCTGTATTCCATTTCCGCTGATTTCGTGTCGATTGGTCGTCATTTGGGGCCGGTACGAGTCTAGGAACCCCGGTGAACCAATTAGGGTCGATTCATTGGAATCGCCCGTTTCTTGCGATTTAGATGTTGCATGGACCCCTTCCGGCCTGTGGAAGGTTAATTTTGTCGATTAGGAATGTTTCCCCTACGTTTAGACGCGAATGGGGCGTGGAACGGCCGGATCCGACCATTCCTATGGTTTTGCCGCCGTATCGTGCTAGCGGTCGTTTCAGAGACTGTTTCTTATCTCTGGCGGCCCAACGTGTTGGATTAAGTGGATGGTCAAACTAGAGGGGGAGGGGCTGAATAGGTTGACCCTTTGAAAATTTTATGCAAGATCACACTCGCTATCAAAAACAGAATGCTAATCAGAAAAATAGTAACTAAATGTGTGCAGATAGAGCCTACTCAAACACCTAATGTCAAGCAAATTATGCGAAAAATGGCAGACCACAAGTGAACACTGATTTTTATGGTGGTTCGGTCTCCCTGTGGAGACCTACGTCCACCCCTCACTAAACCAGTGAGGATCCCTGCTGAGCTTTACAGCTTAGCTTCACCGAGGAACAACCTCCTCAAACAACGTTGAGCAGTACAGCTTGGCTTAACCAGAGGAACAGATCCTCTAAACTGCTAATGAACAGCTTGCAGGCAAACACGCCCAAATGCCCTTGATCCAAGAATAATCTGCTAGATCAAACCCCTCCCTCTACTCAAACCAGTACGAGGGAAAAACAATGTAACAGTGTTCAAACTAAAATGAAAAATAATAAACAAAATCACTCAGTGATGGAGGAACAGCTCCAGATCTGTGATGTTGCTGGATCTCAAGCTCGAACTCAGAAGTCTTGAGGAAGATGTTTCAACAATCAGCTGGCCTTCTCCTTCTTAAGGGTAGATGAACTCGCACTGATCCACTGCCCCTGGATCTCCTCTGATCGTCAATGGATGCAGCAAGGTACCAGCAGGAAGACGATGGACTCCACGATCCTTCTCGAGGGCTTCACTTGCTCAGGTTCGACTACCGCTTCTCCAACTCTTCTTCTATGTTCTTCTGCTCTTTCGAAGTATGTTCCCTCTCTGCACTTCTACTCCTTCGAAGTATGATCACTCTCTCCTCACCTTCTTTCTAAGGAAGAAGCTTCCTGTTTATTGAACGGAGCACAACTAGGGCATGTGGTTTCCATGATTCCTGCTCAAAATGCCTTAGCCCACGTGGCGGTATCCCAGCACAATAGTTCCACGTGTCATATTCATCCAGTGGGCCCCAACCAGATTTTCTTGTTAGCCCAATGATTGCTCTCATCAGAGCCTTCTGGAATCGCGAGGGAAAACGAGATTGCAAGCACTTTTGGCTGATGTGGCCTTCGACGTCACGTATGACTGGGGTCCACCCAACTAATCTTATGAAAGGATTCAGATGGCGTCAACCCATGGTGACAAAGGGGTTGACGCTGCCTTGAACTACCCACAAGGCTTCAAGTTCGCAGGTGGATGAGTTGACGCATTGGGTTACTGCGTCAACCCACAAAGCTTATCCAGAGCCAATTTCATCTCAGAGTGAACTGCTGCGTCGACACTATCATGCTGTAGCGTTGACGCACTGGGGTATTCCAGTGAACCATAATTCTGCCTTTTGAACTGCTGCGTCGATGCTGCTCTACTGTGTCGTTGACGCAGTGAAGTAGATCTGTGAGTGCCTCTGCTTATTAAGGTGATGCGTCGATGCTGCAATAGTGTGGCGTTGACGCAGTAAAGTAGGCTAGTAAGATCTTGGTGCCTCAACAATAGATGCGTGGATGCCTTGAACTCCCCGCGTCGACCCTGTTCCTTTCTTGCATCAAAAATGAACCAAAAGCATGCGTTACTGAATCAAGATTTAATTCAACATTTTAAATTTAATTCAACATACACATCTCATGGTTGTCATCATCAAAACCAGGGGCACAACAATCTCCCCCTTTTTGATGATGGCAACTAGGAGGTGAATGTCATTGCATCTAAATAAAGATGTATTAAAAAAAATTCAGAAAAAAATTCACTTCAGTGACTGAAACAAACACCAGTTTTTGTCATTCATTTAAGTCCAAAGTTTTTCACAAATTATGTAAAGGAGACAAAAAACTTCAGCCAGTCAACACATTTGATGCAGATGCAATGCAGTTCTAGACCCCAACTTGACTTCATTTCTCTCCCCCTTTGACATCATCAGGAAGGGGAGTAGATGAGGAAGAGTGAAGGACAGTTGCAGATACAATATCCAACTGTTGCTGAAGCTGAGCCATGGATGTTGCCATAGTGTCCAGCCTTTCAGAAAGCAGCTGATCTTTGTGCACCACAAACTTGTGGTATTCTTGGACCTTGGTAGTGATACTGTCAAACCAATTATGTAAAATATCAAATAGATAGTCCACTTGAGCTTTCTGCTGAGATCCCCATTCAGGTGCAGAAGAGGAGGCTTCTGTTGGTGGAGGGCAGTACACATCACGCTGATCTTCAATTGTGGGTGGGAAGTTTTCTTTTAGAATATGCAACACATCCACAACCTCATCATCTACTAGAGTGGTTCGTTCAAACAGTTTAGCAAGGTCATGACCAAAAGATGTAATCTTTTCAAACAAGGTTTGAACCTTTTCACTGAACTCATTGTTCTTGTCAATCAGGGTGGAATATTTCAAATTCAACTTGGATTGGTTTTCCTTGACATTATGGTTATATGTCTGTACAGCATGTAGCCTGTTCAGAAATTATTGATGCAAGCTTTTCAAAGTGTGCATTACTGACCCAGCTTTCTGACAGACCTGAAGGAGGGATTCCATGAAGTTATGAAGCTTTTTGTCTGACTTGAATTTGTCTTGCTTGAACTGTTCCCATCTGTTGTCTGATTTCTGCTCAAGATGAGAAATCCTCATTTCCATAGTTGAGCTCAAGTGCATTATGGAAGAATCAATGTTCTTGAATTTCATTTCTAGAAATTGAATCAAGGTGGGATTGATACCGGAAGTCTGATCATTCATGCCAGCATCATGATGAAATTTATCTGGCAGTTCTTCCTCAGGAAAGTAGGTAGATTCATGTTCCCTTCGAGGAGAGGGTTCCTGAAAAGGACCATGTATGATCATAATATCTCTAGTGACAGTTGGGAGATTTGGAGCAGTATTTGTGACAATATCAGCTTGGACAGGACTGGCTTCTTGTTGGTATATTCTGGCATGACTAACCTCTTGTCTATCTACTCTGGCCGGACTGGCCTATGGGTTTTATTGTGCTGTTTCTCTCAATTCTACAACAGGAGTCCCAGAGGCAGAGGCATGCTTCTGACTTGGCAATACTCTGACTGGCTGTCCATTCACAATTTTAAATCCCATGAACTTCTGAATGTATGATAAGGAGTATCTATTCCCTCTGGGAATGTTTAGTTTCTTTTCATTTCCAAAGTTCACTCCAACTTTTCTAAAAATTGCAGTCAATGGGGCAGCATATGGAAGTGTCCTAGACTGTTTCAGACATGTACCCATGGTCTGAATGATAACATTAGACAATGAAATCTTGATTTGTTTCAGGATACAGTATAGCAAGAATCTTTGCATCTCAGTAACTCGTTCCCTACCACTGCTCTAGGGTGTAATGATGGATGTGTAGATATGAGGTAGCAGTCTGTTAAAGGGAGGGAACCGATTGGCTTTCAGACTAGATAGATATGTCTGCTTAACAACAGTAGGATCACTAGGTTGTTCAGTCAGAAGGGCATAAGCGTCATGTTCATCAAACTAAAAACTATGTAGCTGAACCCCATCCATTGGAATTTTCCATGATCTGGCAAACAATTTATTTGTTAACTCAAAATGGACATTTCTGACTGTTGAAGAAACTTTGGGGATTTGAGGCACATATTTCAAATTTTGATAAAATTCCCTAACGAGGGTGGGGTAGTATATCTTATGATTTGTGACAAAAGACCACCAACCCTGAAAATCCAAAGTGGGAAATAGTTGCGGAAAAACCTCAAGCATCTCAACATCGGTAGCAACAATATATCATGGAATAAGGACTTTCAGATGTTCTTCTACATTGATGGTGAGCGAGGGATCAGAAGACCTTGCATGTGAACTGTCCACAGCTTGTTTCCCCTTGGCAGCAGCTGAAGATGTAGACTGCTCTTCTGCCCTTGATTTAGATAGCTTTCTCTTTTTGGTCGGCGGGCTCGGATGGAGACGGCGTTTCCGAAGAGATAACTCTTTCTCTTTTCCTTTCCATTTCCTTGGAGCTGAAGGAGACGGTATCTCCTCTGGAGGATCTGCCACGGGAACATCGTGAGTCTCCTTCTGCTTCGCTGCCCTTATCTTTGCCGACGAGCTCTTTTCTTTTCCTTTACGTTTCCGTGGAGCTGACTGAGATGGCGTCTCCTCTTGAACAAGTTGAAATTTGGTTCAAGGTTCAATCTTGCCCTCAGCAAAGATGGGATCTCTTCTCTTTAGACCCTTCTTGTCCTTTGACCCTATTTTCGGAGGAGCCATGGTAGCGAGGTGAATCACCTAATGATAGGGAAGAGAAGTGCCGTGGGAAGAAAGAGATGAGAGAAGCGAAGAGGTAGGAGCCAACAGGGTTTTTGAAAGAGGCGAGGTGACAGAAGCGTTTACGCTGAGGGGCTTTAAAGAGACAGAGCCGGTTCAACTGGATGAACCGAACTAGGTTGATGGAGCGACCATGCGACTGTGTTGACGAAGTGAAGGACTGAGGCGACGCCACCAAAAGGAATATGAAGGAAATATTGAGTTAGGAAACACAGTATTGAGGCATTGTAAAGACTTTGAAATATGAAAGATGAGATTTGCATTCATGGATTTTTAATAGATAAAATTCAAGTTCCCTTATGAGAGATATGATAATAGACCCTAATTCATTTAATGATGTGGAGAAAGACAAACTTATGAGTTTGAGTTAAGCCCATGAACGAGAAGAGTATATGTATGGAATAAAGATAGAATAGTTTGCACACCAGGAACTTTCTCAAAACTATCCCCTAGATTGTTCAATTTCAAGAGACCTTTATAGAAGTGAATTTAACGAGTATTGAAGATGAACTCGGTAGAATTTTATGTGAGCTTAAGAATAACCACATATATATATATATATATATCTATTTATTCACATTTTTTTATTTTTATTTTTAATTTTCATTAGCAGTCAAGTGTAGCTAGCATATTGACACAGGTACACATGTTTATCAGACACCAGAGTCCCCGGTTATTCAGCATAGCTAACTATTCTGCTCCAATGAAACAGAGTTAGCAATTCACATCATGACATGCCTCTCAGTACTCATTGGTGCATGTTGGTAGTTTCTCAGTGAAAGTTTACCATTGCTCTGCAACGAATTATTTTTCTTTGGGAACAGAGATAGGAACTCACATCTTGACGTGCTCCTTAGCACTTCCTTGGTGCATAGAGACAGTTTCTCAGTGAGAACTAGCCATTGCTCTGTATTTTATTTCATATATGTATATATAGAGAGAGAGAGAGTTTATTCCTTCAGCTCTTATTAAACATATTCTGAGTTTAAGGTCAATACAGAGATTAAATTCATTTTGCACAAAGTGGTCTCTTTACTTTTGATCATCATGGTTCTAGAGTGAAAGAGTTCACAATTTTATTAAATAGTTCTAGCTATTCCATATGCAAAGCACTTTTAAGTTCAAGGATTTGTAACCTTCAAGGATCATGAGATTTATAAGTCTCCAGCCATTAAATTTATATAGAGTCGGTCGGTGAAGACCAAAACCTTCCATAAAGGAGTCATCATTTTAACTCCCCCTGAATCAATGGCATCAATTCAAATCTAGAGCTCATGAACCTTACCTCATACTTGAAGATTGATGAGTTCTTCAACAACTAGCTAAAAAGATGAATGGATGAAGTATGTGAGGAAGAAACGAATTGATGAGAAGTTGAGAGGGCTCTAGGCTTCAAACAATCTAAGGTACTGGAAGTGCCATTTCAGAACACATTCACACAGCAGCATACTTTGAAACACATCAGACATTGTGACAGCTTCTTCTCACCAAAAATGTCCACAGTAGGTAGAATTTCTAGATTGCGTTGACTCAACGCCAGTACTGAGTTAACCCCACTCATGTGAGCAAGCTGACTCCAGAACGGTTTACACCAGGTTTCTGTCAGTGCGTCAACTCAACCACAACACAGCGTTAACTCACTCCACCAATCAGCTGAACTGCCAGCACTATTTCCAGATTAGTTCTTTCAGTGCGTTGACCCAGCCTCATCACTGCGTTAACTCGGACTTCTTCACCAATAAGCCTATTCAATCAACTGCGTGGGCCATCCTTCAGGTTCAGAAACCACTAATCTCAAGATGCTAACTTGCTCTCCTTGGCAAGTAAAATCTAGTACAAACTCCCCCTCAGATCATGCCTGTCACGCCTCGAGCGCGGAAGATACCCGGAGACGCGTGACGAGTTTATATCAATCATGTCAATCAGAGTGGTCGTGTATTCGACACAAAGACAGAGATGCGCAAAATAGCAAGATAACCCAATCCTTTATTTCATAATGGATAGACTATTACAAATCCAATACTCTGTTTAATAAAAAGGAAAAGAATACATATTTGACTCAAGAAACTATAGAAAAGACTAGATGACACTTGAGCAGCTCTATCACTTTCACTCTTGACCATTCCCATCCGATTGACTTCCATCGTCGTCAGACTTACCTGAAAAGTAAAAAGGGACAAACGGGATGAGCGAACGCTCAGTAGGAAATTATATCTCAAGTACTAGCAAGGGGTTTAAGTAATTACATCTTTCATGAATGCAATAAAGCTATGCATGCTCGCATAAAACGACAAGATAGAGAGAATGTAATATCAAGGAATAAGATGAACAAATCATGAGCGTTCAATAAGATAATCAAGACATGTCAAGAACTTTGGCTATCATGTACAAAGCAAGTAAATTACCCTTTTTCGAGCCACGCATTTCATTTCATGTCAAGTACGATTCAAGTATAAGATGTATGTGGAATGTCCAATCAAACAAGTCAAGTACTCGGTATAATGCCAGATACCTTATCATTTTAACTCCCATGGGCACAAGTACTTTCGGGTGCTCCTCCCAGGACCAGATCGGGCCCTATATGCGCAGGCATTTATCATGTGTTTTGACATCCACTCTTATTTATAGCCAACGTAGAATTTCAATAATCAAGCTTGTAGACACGTATGACAACTTTGATAGAATAGAGTCTAAAATATGACAAAGGACATAGAATGGCGATAATAACGGTATAATCACGATCTCGATAAAAATCTAGGTAGAATATGGTTCCCTTAACTTGGGTACCATGACAAATCAGTATGGACATTCTTTATATAGAATTGAAGTCCACATGAACATTATATCAAGGTAAGATACCCTCATTCTTATCATAGAATTGAGGTTTACAAGAATGACATGGTATGGCATGATATCATCATTCCATTAAGAATTTCTTATGATATACTCTTTGTATAATCATAAGGGCCGGTATACCATGTTTCTTTAGAGTGACATGGCATCAATGGTGTAATGGGTTTTTAGGGTACAACCAGCTCAGTCGACCTTGAGGGAATCCAAGGTACGAGGAGTCTTACGGAGGTCTCTATGACTAACTCGCTAGTCCAAAGGAACGGAATGTCCAATGGAGAGCTTATATGTCAATGAGAGTTGAGTGTGATCGATAAAATAACGTGAAAAGTGGGACTATACTCACGGAGTGGAGAATAGTGCCGATATATACGTATATGTATAATATGAAACCATCGGTTAACAGAATCAGGATAAAAATCAGTTTACATAAAATAATTAGGTCAAGTCGTTTCTCAAGTAATTAACGCCTAACATAAGGGCGTTTACACGTGTTTCCATTTTGCAGAATTTTCATTAATTCAGTAATTTATCTAAAACACGCCTTGGTCAGGGTCGTTTCTTCAAGATCTGACGACTACACCAGAAGGCGTCTTATTGTTTACATATTTGACAGAATATAATTAATTTTCATGAATTATCAAAACGCGCCCTGGGCAGGGGCGTTACTATTTAATTCCATTTTTTTACAGAATATATATTTTCAGGAATTTACAGAAACGCGCCCTATGAAGGGGCGTTATTTACATACTCACACCCTAGTTCAGGGCGTTAGTTTCACAAGTCACGACCTAACTTAGGTCGTTAATTCTTCAAGGGTCATGAACAGTAACGAAGTTATATAACAAGCAATTTTCCGAGATCAAATTTCATGGATAGGACAGGAAACTAGCAGGAAGAGTCATGCATTATATTAGAATCAAGATTTTATATATATCATCTTTATAATATGGGTATTTATGATTTTCATGAAATTAACGCCTGTGTACAGGGCGTTGATTCTGAAATTGACGACCTGTTTAAGGTCGTTTCTTTACAAGTAGCGCCCTCATTTGTGGTCGTATATTTCAAAAGCACGCCCTTTGTAAGGACGTTTCTTTCAAGAATTCATCAGAAACGTTTAAAACTTAGGAAAACTATATGCAGGTGCATGCTCATATGATTTCACTACGATCCTTATATACTTTGGGCTACATACTTGAGAAAATCCTACCTTTAAGAGTTGATGTGGAGATGATGGAACGGATGAAGATATTGATCTTCTGTCTTCAGGAACTTCACTCAACAATCGATCTGTAGGAGGAAGGAAGGAAGATGAGGAAGATGGGGACATAACCGTAGTTAGGAAAAGTTTTTAGAAGAACCTTACCTATGTTCTTCACAACGTAGGTGCTCTCTTCGACCTGTAAGAAGAAGATGAAGAACTGTTAGTTCTTCATGTAGTCGAAACAGAGGTCAAAAGAAAACAAGAAGAACATATGTTCTTCACTTACCGTGCAGCAGCGGGTCGATCAAATGGGTTAGGGTTTGGTTGAACGAGAGTCTTTATAGGATTGTGGGTGTCCTATTAAGGCTAGAGTTTTATTGGAAGTAATGCTTCCCAGATTGAGTCATTATCACGTTTGAACTCTTTCTAATGCTTATCACCTGCCCTGAATAAGTTCTGGGCTCGAACGGAATTCGAACGGAATTAACGACCTAGGTCAGGGCGTCGATTCTTAAATTGACGACCTGGTTGAGGTCGTTTCTTAAGTAGCGCCTTGTAGAAGGGTGTTTCTGGTTTTTTTTTTTTTTAAACACGCCCAGAATAAGGGCGTTTCTTATCCTTGCCCTTTTTGGCGTTTGGAATTGACGACTTGTGGTGAGGGCGTCCTTTCTTTAGTCACGCGTTAACTGGAGGCGTTTCTAATTTAAATAGCGCCTTTATCAGAGGCGTTATCTTTATTTTGTTTTATTTATTTATTTATTTGATTTATATAAAAAATCATTATTATTATTAATATTTTATCAGGGTTGCTACACCCTCCCCCACTTAAAAAGAATTTGGTCCCCAAATTCAATTGCATATCATGTATACACGCGGAGAGTGTAGAGTATATACCTCTTAGAACAACTCGGGAAATCGTTTCTTCATAGATTCCTCGGTCTCCCATGTCGCTTCGTGTTCAGTATTCTTATTCCATTGCACCTTGAGCATGGGAATAACCTTATTCCTTAGAGCTCGTAATTCACGGTCTAAGATCTTCATAGGCTTTTGTTAATATGTGAGATCTTTCTGGATCACCAGATCTCCATGTTCAATAATATGCGATGGATCGTGCACATACTTCTTCAACATAGATATATGAAATACATTATGTACCTCGGACAATTGAGGAGGCAACGCGATGCGATAAGCAACCTCGCCAACTCTTTCGAGTATCTCAAATGGTCCGATGAATCTTGGCGTAAGCTTGCCCTTAACACCAAATCTTCGTATGCCACGTCCAGGTGATATCTTGAGAAATACATGATCTCCGATTTGGAATTCAAGATCTCTCCTTCTTGTGTCAGCATAAGCCTTTTGCCTTGTCTGAGCAACTTGCAATCTTTCCCTGATTACTTGTATCTTCTCAGTTGTATCCCTTACCATGTCTAGACCTAATAGTTGTTTCTCTCCCACTTCGTTCCAGCATAAGGGTGATCGGCAACTCCTTCCATATAAAGCTTCGAAAGGTGCCATTTGGATACTAGCTTGGTAGCTATTATTATATGCAAATTCCACTAGTGGCAAATGTTCATGCCAGCTTCCACCAAAGTCAATGATGCATGCTCTAAGCATATCTTCAACAACTTGGTTAGTTCTCTCGGTCTGACCATCCGTTTGAGGATGAAAAGCAGTACTAAAGTTGAGCCTTGTTCCCAACGAATGTTGTAATCCCTTCCAAAAATGAGAAGTGAAACGAGATCTCTGTCAGACACGATTGAGACAGGAATTCCATGTAACCTGACTATTTCCTTGATGTATAGTGCAGCTAGTACATCAATTGACCATCGGCTCTTTATTGGCAAGAAATGCGCCGATTTAGTTAAACGGTCAATAATAACCCATATTCCATCATGTCCTCCTTTTGATTTGGATAAACCCATGATGAAATCCATACCAATGTCCTCCCACTTCCACTTAGGAATATCTAGAGGATGTAGTTTTCCAGCAGGCTTTTGGTGTTCTGCCTTGACCTGTTGGCATGTGAGACAGCGAGATACATAGTCTGCTATTTCTCTTTTCATATTAGGCCACCAAAAGTTCTTCTTTACATCTTGATACATTTTGGTTGATCCTGGATGAATAGTGTACCTTGATCGGTGAGCTTCATCTAAGATTTTCTTCTTTAATTCCGGACAGTCGGGTATACAAGTTCTACCTTTGAATAATAATCTTCCATCAGAAGTTAGTTGAAAATCAGATTGTCCTTCTAATCTGCCTTTGATTTCCACTAATATAGGATCATCATCCTGAAGCGCTTGTATCTCAGATAATAAATCTGACTGTATGCTTACATGAGATAATGTGACAAATTTGGCTTCCTTGTCCAAGCTTATATTGAGCTCGGAGAATTGTTCTAGCATCCTCCATTCTTGTATCATACAATTGGCTATCATTGCTTTCGACTTTCGACTAAGGGCATCAGCAACATAATTACCCTTTCCGGGATGGTATTGTATATTGAAGTCGAAGTCCTTGAGATATTCTAGCCAGCGTCTTTGTCTCATGTTTAGCTCCTTTTGTGAAAATAGATATTTGAGACTTTTGTGATCGGAGTATACAGTAAACTGCACTCCATATAAGTAGTGTCTCCATATCTTTAGGGCAAATACTACCACGGCCAGTTCTAAGTCATGGACGGGGTAATTCTCCTCATGCTTCTTCAGTTGACGTGAAGAGTATGCTATGACCTTTCCTTGTTGCATTAGGACACATCCGAGGCCAATGCCAGAAGCATCTGTGTAGACCTCAAATTTCTCTCCTTCTATTGGTAGAGCTAACACCGGAGCTGTAGTGAGATGATCCTTGAGAGTTTGGAAACTTCTTTCACATTCCTCACTCCATTCATATCGGATCTCCTTACGAGTTAATCTTGTAAGTGGTACGGCGATCTTAGAGAAATCTTTGATGAATCGCCGATAATAGCCTGCGAGACCTAAGAAACTTCTGATCTCGCTAGCATTGGTTGGTCTTCCCTAGTTTCTGACAGCTTCAACCTTTGATGGATCAACAGATAGACCATCCTTGGATATCACATGTCCGAGGAAAGTCACTTCTTCAAGCCAGAATTCACATTTGCTGAGCTTTGCATATAATTGATTTTCCCTCAATACTTGCAATGCGATCCTTAAATGCTCATCATGTTCTTCCTTAGTTTTGGAATATATCAATATATTATCAATGAAAACCACCACAAATTGATCTAGATAAGGCCTGAATATGCTATTCATTAACTGCATAAAGGCAGCAGGGGCATTTGTTAGTCCAAAAGGCATAACAACAAATTCGTAATGGCCATACCTGCTTCTGAATGCAGTCTTATGAATGTCATCATCCTTGATTCTTAATTGATGATATCCCGACCTGAGATCAATCTTGGAAAAATATTTGGATCCTGAAATCTGATCAAATAACTCATCGATTCTCGACAGTGGATACTTGTTCTTGATAGTGAGATGATTCAACTGTCGATAGTCGATGCACAAGCTCATGGATCTGTCCTTCTTCTTCACAAATAAGACTGGTGCTCCCCACGGAGAAGTACTTGGTCTAATAAACCATTTTCGAATTAGTTCCATCAACTGCTCCTTCAACTCTTTGAGTTCCGCAGGGGACATTCTATAGGGTGCCTTTGAAACTGGACCAGCACCAGGGACTAAGTCAATGGTGAAGGCAACTTCTCTTTGAGGGGGTAATCCCGGCAAATCTTCCGGAAATACGTCTGGAAATTCTTGCACTACCTGAATGTCTTCTATCTTGGTTTCCTTAGCTTCTTTAACAGTGACAAAGGCAAGGAAGGATACACATCCTTTCCTGACGAGCATGCTTGCTCGAAGAGCCGAAATAAGAGGGGATTTGTTCCGACTCTTGGGGCGAGTAAAGACTAACTCTGGAAAATCTTTGAAAGCAATTTGGCTATTGCGGCAATCAACCGTTGCTTGGTATTTGGATAACCAGTCCGCTCCCAGTATAACATCATACTCCTTTAGATCGAGGCATATGAGACCTATAGGTAAATTCCTACCTTGAACCATTACCTCACAGTTTTGGTAGTGATGAGTAACATCATTTTCGCTTCCAAGAGGAGTAGTTAGAACTATTTTTATCCATTCTGGTTCTAACGGTAACGGGTCGGCAAACTTCTTAGAAATAAAGGAATGCGATGCACCCGTATCAAATAAGACATAAGCACTTTTGGAACAAACTGTTAATGTACCTTCTACCAGTCCACCTTCTTCTTCTGGTTCGGTCTCCTGAATTGCATGAAGACGAGCATTCTTTGTCACCGGGCGTTTACCGTCACCGGCTTGGTCATTCATTAATGGACAATCGGGAATCCGATGTTCGCGACTCCCACAACGGAGACAAGCTCCTAATTTCCTCCAGCATTCTTCTGTCTTGTGACCAGCCTTGTCACAATGCTTGCACACTGTATTAGAAGGGGTAGTTGTGATAGAGAAAGGCTTGGATTTCTTGAACTTGGAATCTTGAGAGGATGAACCTCCATTATTGGGCCTCTTCTTAAAGTTGGGTTTGAAAGAACCCGAACTTGTGACTTGCTCCTTCTTGTCTTTTCCACGGATCCTATCAGATAGTTCCGTGGCATCTTCAAGTAATTGAGCTCGGCGCACTATTTCAGAATAAACTTGGATGTCCATAGGCGCCAATTGAGTAATATAGTGGGGCCTAAGCCCATTAAGAAATCTACGGGCTTTCATCTTCTCCGTGCTAATAAGATGCTTAGCATATCTAGACAACCTGGTGAACTGAGCTTCATAATCTGCTAATGATAAAGATCGTTGTTTTAATGCAGCGAATTCTGCAGCCTTCTTTTCTTGGACTCGGTCCGAGAAATATTTAGCATTGAAGTATTCCACAAATTCTTCCCATGTTACTTGAGTAGGATCGATGGTTGCTTCAATAGACTCCCACCAGCATTTAGCATCCTTTTCTAACTGGAAAGTAGCTAATAAGACTTTGTCCTGATCCGTGCATTGCATAACACGGAATATACGTTCAGTCTCCCGAACCCAACGCTCGGCATCGTCCGGATCGGTCGATCCCATAAACTTCAGGGGATTCATGTTCTTAAAGGCTTGGTGTAAGCTTCCAGCTCATGGAGTACCACCTTGTGCTACCTGTTGTAGCACTTGAGTCATTCCTTGAAGGGTACGCTGCATGTTGCGCCATTGAGCACGTTCGGCAGCCATTATCCTACAATTACCATAACTATATTAGTATTATACCACTGTGATCTTATTAAAAGACTTATTGACTCTTAACCCTTGGTTCTACCCAATCTCACTTGGTTAAACGTTCAACTTATCCTTGGACTTGGGTTTTTCCTAGGAATTGAATACCTTAGGCTCTGATACCACAAAAACTGTCACGCCCCGAGCGCGGAAGATACCCGGAGACGCGTGACGAGTTTATATCAATCATGTCAATCAGAGTGGTCGTGTATTCGACACAAAGACAGAGATGCACAAAATAGCAAGATAACCCAATCCTTTATTTCATAATGGATAGACTATTACAAATCAAATACTCTGTTTAATAAAAAGGAAAAGAATACATATTTGACTCAAGAAACTATAGAAAAGACTAGATGACACTTGAGCAGCTCTATCACTTTCACTCTTGACCATTCCCATCCGATTGACTTCCATCGTCGTCGGACTTACCTGAAAAGTAAAAAGGGACAAACGGGATGAGCGAACGCTCAGTAGGAAATTATATCTCAAGTACTAGCAAGGGGTTTAAGTAATTACATCTTTCATGAATGCAATAAAGCTATGCATGCTCGCATAAAACGACAAGATAGAGAGAATGTAATATCAAGGAATAAGATGAACAAATCATGAACTTTCAATAAGATAATCAAGACATGTCAAAAACTTTGGCTATCATGTACAAAGCAAGTAAATTACCCTTTTTCGGGCCACGCATTTCATTTCATGTCAAGTACGATTCAAGTACAAGATGTATGTGGAATGTCCAATCAAGCAAGTCAAGTACTCGGTATAATGCCAGATACCTTATCATTTTAACTCCCATGGGCACAAGTACTTTCGGGTGCTCCTCCCAGGACCAGATCGGGCCCTATATGCGCAG
This sequence comes from Amorphophallus konjac, assembly GCA_022559845.1. NCBI lineage: Eukaryota > Viridiplantae > Streptophyta > Magnoliopsida > Alismatales > Araceae > Amorphophallus > Amorphophallus konjac. The sequence goes on from CM040128.1 coordinate 242,221,817, forward strand.
GCATTTATCATGTGTTTTGACATCCACTCTTGTTTATAGCCAACGTAGAATTTCAATAATCAAGCTTGTAGACACGTATGACAACTTTGATAGAATAGAGTCCAAAATATGACAAAGGACATAGAATGGCGATAATAACGGTATAATCATGATCTCGATAAAAATCTAGGTAGAATATGGTTCCCTTAACTTGGGTACCATGAAAAATCAGTATGGACATTCTTTATATAGAATTGAAGTCCACATGAACATTATATCAAGGTAAGATACCCTTATTCTTATCATAGAATTGAGGTTTACAAGAATGACATGATATGGCATGATATCATCATTCCATTAAGAATTTCTTATGATATACTCTTTGTATAATCATAAGGGCCGGTATACCATGTTTCTTTAGAGTGACATGGCATCAATGGTGTAATGGGTTTTTAGGGTACAACCAGCTCAGTCGACCTTGAGGGAATCCAAGGTACGAGGAGTCTTACGGAGGTCTCTATGATTAACTCGCTAGTCCAAAGGAACGGAATGTCCAATGGAGAGCTTGTATGTCAATGAGAGTTGAGTGTGATCGATAAAACAACGTGAAAAGTGGGACTATACTCACGGAGTGGAGAATAGTGCCGATATATACGTATATGTATAATATGAAACCATCGGTTAACAGAATCAGGATAAAAATCAGTTTACAGAAAATAACGACTTAGGTCAAGTCGTTTCTTAAGTAATTAACGCCTAACATAAGGGCGTTTACACGTGTTTCCATTTTACAGAATTTTCATTAATTCAGTAATTTATCTAAAACGCGCCTTGGTCAGGGTCGTTTCTTCAAGATCTGACGACTACACCAGAAGGCGTCTTATTGTTTACATATTTGACAGAATATAATTAATTTTCAGGAATTATCAAAACGCGCCCTGGGCAGGGGCGTTACTATTTAATTCCATTTTTTTACAGAATATATATTTTCAGGAATTTACAGAAACGCGCCCTGTGAAGGGGCGTTATTTACATACTCACGCCCTAGTTCAGGGCGTTAGTTTCACAAGTCACGACCTAACTTAGGTCGTTAATTCTTCAAGGGTCATGAACAGTAACGAAGTTATATAACAAGCAATTTTCTGAGATCAAATTTCATGGACAGGACAGGAAACTAGCAGGAAGAGTCATGCATTATATTAGAATCAAGATTTTATATATATCATCTTTATAATATGGGTATTTATGATTTTCATGAAATTAACGCATGTGTACAGGGCGTTGATTCTGAAATTGACGACCTGTTTAAGGTCGTTTCTTTACAAGTAACGCCCTCGTTTGTGGTCGTATATTTCAAAAGCACGCCCTTTGTAAGGACGTTTCTTTCAAGAATTCATCAGAAACGTTTAAAACTTAGGAAAACTATATGCAGGTGCATGCTCATATGATTTCACTACGATCCTTATATACTTTGGGCTACATACTTGAGAAAATCCTACCTTTAAGAGTTGATGTGGAGATGATGGAACGGATGAAGATATTGATCTTCTGTCTTCAGGAACTTCACTCAACAATCGATCTGTAGGAGGAAGGAAGGAAGATGAGGAAGATGGGGACATAACCGTAGTTAGGAAAAGTTTTTAGAAGAACCTTACCTATGTTCTTCACAACGTAGGTGCTCTCTTCGACCTGTAAGAAGAAGATGAAGAACTGTTAGTTCTTCATGTAGTCGAAACAGAGGTCAAAAGAAAACAAGAAGAACATATGTTCTTCACTTACCGTGCAGCAGCGGGTCGATCAAATGGGTTAGGGTTTGGTTGAACGAGAGTCTTTATAGGATTGTGGGTGTCCTATTAAGGCTAGAGTTTTATTGGAAGTAATGCTTCCCAGATTGAGTCATTACCATGTTTGAACTCTTTCTAATGCTTATCACCTGCCCTGGATAAGTTCTGGGCTCGAACGGAATTCGAACGGAATTAACGACCTAGGTCAGGGCGTCGATTCTTAAATTGACGACCTGGTTGAGGTCGTTTCTTAAGTAGTGCCTTGTAGAAGGGCGTTTCTGATTTTTTTTTTTTTAAAACACGCCCAGAATAAGGGCGTTTCTTATCCTTGCCCTTTTTGGCGTTTGGAATTGACGACTTGTGGTGAGGGCGTCTTTTCTTGAGTCACGCCTTAACTGGAGGCGTTTCTAATTTAAATAGCACCTTTATCAGAGGCGTTATCTTTATTTCGTTTTATTTATTTATTTATTTATTTGATTTATATAAAAAAATCATTATTATTAATAATATTTTATCAGGGTTGCTACAATGCCTGACATAGAGTTTTGATGAGAATGCAATGATTGACATGATGGGCTATTTAGTTAACATGTGTTTTTTCAAGACAAAGAATATGACCAAAAACTAAACTCCCCCTAGATTTATGACTTATTTAGAAACCAAGAACTTTCAACTCACGCAATGCATGTAATCAATTTATTGCAAAGTAAAGTTAACCAATCAAATTCCAAAGAATAAACTGAGCTATCAAGTTAGGCATCAAGATGAGAATAGCATACGTACCATCCAGCTGAACTTTCCTGAAAAATGCCTGAAATTCTTCAAATGCATCGTTTTTATGAGATAAAAAGAACACCCAAGAGAACCTGGAGAAGTCATCTACCAAAACAAATCCATATCTATTTCCACTTAAACTTGCTGTTCTGGTGGGTCCAAACAGATCCATGTGAATAAGTTCAAGAGGTCTAGAGGACTGGTTTTCTATTCTAGATTTAAATGACTTCCTAGTGTGCTTGCCTTGAGTGCATGCATCACAAACTTTGTCATTTTGTTTAAATGAGACATCAGGCAAGCCGTTTACCATGCTGAATTTAGCTAACTTATGCATGACACTATAGCTAGCATGTCCTAGTCTACGATGCCATAGCCAAGCTAGCTCACTTTTATTAACGGCAAGACAGAGATTGTTGTGAGCAGGATCATCCAAGTCTACCATGTACATGTTGTTTATTATTTTTCCAATGAACTTAACATTTTCAGAATGCATTTCAAGAATGGTGCATACAAGAGAATCAAACACAACCTTGTGTCCCCTGTCACACAGTTGGCTTATACTAAGAAGATTAGATTATAGTCCTTCAACAAGTAGCACATCATCAATGGAGTTCAAGGGAGTTTTGCCAACTTTACCTTTGCCAATAATTTTTCCTTTATTGTTGCCCCCAAACGTGACATGCCCTCCTTCTTTCTCAACCAAGAAACAGAATTTTACCTTATCTCCCGTCATATGTCTTGAGCAGCCGTTGTCAAGATACCATCTGTTGTGTACAGCTGCAAGGCACTCCTGCAATTCACATCAAACGAGGAATTTTAGAACCCAAATACACTTGGGTCCCATCAGACCATATGATCCTGTTAAGTAAGACAACATACTTTTGGGAATCCATATCTGTTGTTTTGGAGGTTTTTGAGATTTTTGAGATGTGGAGTTCATAGGTTTGAGGATTTTCTGATTAGGTTGAGGTACCCTTCGGAATGAACTCTTTGAACCAGTTTTGTTGTTAAAAAGGTGTGAATTTTTATTCTTGTTTCCACTCCAATGACTATTATGAATCCAAGAAGCACTGGGGAACCTAGGACGAGGAGCTCTAGTTGAATATTGAATTCTGGATGGAATGAAGCTTTGCTGCGTAGACCCTCTTGCACGGCTGCGTTGGCCCATCCATCCAAACCCCATATCATATGGGTTCTAGTACCCAGGGTACGTTGACTCACTAAAGTGACTGCGTCGACTCATTCTCTTGTTTTTGAAGGGATACCCATTCTGGAGGGTGTAGATATATATCTTCCTTCCGCTCTCTCACCAATGGTCAAAGCGCATCAAATGTACGGAACAATGTGCGATGGGCAAACCACGAGAGCGAGAGACAGAAAATAAGACAGAGAGCAACGAACAGGACCGTGATCGCCACCAAGATGCCGTACGTGATAGTCACGCCGTACCTTGGAAAGGAAGGGGAGACACTCGCCTTGCTGCAGCACCGGGAAGACGCGCGGTCGACGTAGAACCGCCTTAACAGACACACGGCCCTACGATAGACCGTTTGAGGGTGCTGCCGAACACGCGGGAGAAGAACTCCTGGAGGACGGACGGCTTTAATGGGACCGCCTAAAGATGAAGAGCGGCGCAGAGAGGGCCGCTGGTATCCTTGAACGGGCCTACAAGAACCGCGCTAGTCCGCCACGCCAAGAGTTACAAAAGGGCTCACCTCCACCCTCTCCAGCCGGCTAGAGGGGATGGGCCTCGTGCTGATGAAGTGCTGACCTGCGAAACAGTACGAAGACACAGAAGGAACACCCAGATTAGAGCTAAATGACGTAGTACGCGTTCATGTGAGAAGAATGAAGCATAATCAAGTGGAAAGGGGGATACCTGGGGGGTTTTAAACCCCTAGGGTGACAAAAACGTAGGTGGGTGTATGCATGGGGAGAAAAACGAGGGAAACGCAGAGACAGAACAATGCATGCAACAGATGATGAAGAAATCAGAAAATGACGCTATGACTCGACACATAGACTACTCCCTGAACCAGAGGCTCGTAAGGACGTAGAGAGCCTCCCTCCTTGGTGCTAGGTCGTTCGGAAATGCTGTAGGGCTTCGCCGTCGACCAAAATTCCCCCCCCCTTTCGACGTCCGGCCACTAGGGTCTATTTATAGAGCCTAGAAAGCCAGCCTCGAAATTAGGTTTTAGAGGTATTTTCAGGTCAAGGTTATAAAAGATAAATCATAGATATTATCATAATCTCTTATCCAGTCGAAACTGCATCAAAAATGGTTAATTATCCAGGGAGAAATCATCAAACAAACTGGGGATAAAGTCATGAATAAAAGAGATAAAAGTCTGTTAAAAAGTCTCATCCGACGGGATGAGCGGTCTTACGATAGACCGCGCAACATTTGGGCGGTCTGGTTCAGACCGTCCAAGCTGTCGGTGGAAATTCAAAAAATCAGAAAATCGACCCAATTATCTCTCTAACTGGCCGAAACGCCCGCCGTTGGACCCTCAAAGATGAACGGTTCTAGTGAGACCGTTCTAGTGTAGAGCAGCCAATAACCAACCGTTTCACCCTGTCGGTGATAATTCGGATAATTGGATAATTATCTGAGAAAATGGGCATGCGTAGGACTCTGAGGTATAGGCGTTTGTAATAAGCCCGTCCATTGGTTTGAACGGTCCTAATAGGGCCGCACCACAGCCTGTCGGTGAATATTCAGAAAATACCTCAGAAATTAACAAAATGTATGAACGGTCCATATTCAACCGCTCATCATCTGAACGGCTAAGGTTGGGCCGTTTATGCTATGAAACGTTCAATTGACCAAAGCCAAGGCCCATTAAGCCCTGAATCGGCACGGACTTCACAAAGGAGGGAGACGATCCATAAAATGAGCCCAAGACGTGCCACAAAATGGCCCAATGAATGATGGACAACTCAAGGCATCAACTAATGGGAGTAAGAGAAACGACTCAAATTATCGGTATAAAACGGGTGTCAACAGATGCCCCTCCTTAACGTCCTCTTTGTAGGGGAGTGAGCGGAGGTGAAGCGGAAGTGACATGGAACATGGAGGTGGAGCGGAAATGCAGCGGAGTCGACCGAAAAAGCGGGCGTTAAGATAAAACGACACCCGTTTCTACTAACAAGTGATGAGAATCTTCCGGAAAACCTTGAACCAAACGCCGGGAATAGTTAACTGAAAGCGACGCCAAATCTGGAGGAACTAAACTAAATGAAACAAATCGACAAGGCCGGCCTCATGGGGGACACAATCCCGCGGTCCAATGAGGGGGCCACAAAAGAAAAAAAGGCTAAAACTCCAGACGGGGACCTTTCAATCAACCGGACCAATCAAATCGACCAAAGAAAACCTTCGAATTCAGAGTGGAATTAGTTCTTCTTACTCGAGCAGTTGAACACACAGCTGACCATTACTGATGGGACATTTCTTAAGCCAATCATGGGGCATGAAAGCTCAAAAGGATGCGTATAATGCATGCTGGGCTAAAATAAAAGGAAATCATTAAAACAAATGCCAAGAAAGATTAAAATATAAAATATTCGAGAGTAGTATTGCTAAGCTGGGAATATCAGAGTCAAGATACCGTCCGCAACCACAGCGTGCGGATAGAATCGTCCTCCTCGTGACATCCCAACTTAACGGCCTATCCGAAGGTTAGGTACATGAGCCTGGATCATCATCGTTTTTGTTGAAGGGGAACATCATATCCTGGGACACGTAGGTAACCTGCCGGCTCTCGAAATAGTATAATATAATACCATATAATTAATGCAATAAGGGATTAGGGATAGAAGGCCATACCTGACTTACCTGTGCAGGCGAAACGGCGAGACAGGCTAAAATGATACTGCATAAGATGGTTAAGAGATGTATTTCCAAAGAACATATCAATATTCATGATCTAAATACACCATCCAGATAAACGGCCTTATCTCAACCGTGCAATATTCCAAACGGCTCTATGTTAACCGCCTTTACCTGACCTTCGAACAAATCTTACAGGGCCGGTTGCCAGTGATGAACGGTCGGGGCCACACCGTTTTTAAGAGGAACGGCTCTATGGGAACCGCTCGGGCTTATAATTTCAACCGACTTAAAATTAACGGTCAAGAGCGACATACGGTTATAGATGGACCGTTCACATGATGAACGGTCTAACGATAGACCGTTCTTCTCTGCAACCTCGAAAAAAAGAAACCCCCTCGTCTCTCTCCACCGTAACCAACGGTGGAAGGGACGAAGGGGCAAAAGGCCTCAAACACCCATTCTCTCCTTCTCTCTTTCTCAACCCCCCTCCCTCTCTCGATCTCACAGCACCCCCCATGACGAGGAGCCAGCCTCACACCGCACGGCCACCCATCACCGGTGAGGGTTCACCTTCGTCGTCGCAACCGCCACCACCGCCACCGTCCGAGGAGGAGGGTACACCCAGGGTGACGATGGAGGACTTAGCCATCGTCGTCGCCGAAGAGGATGTTGCGGCCGGAGACGACGACGTCGCCGGAGCCGAGGAAAGAGGCACGCCGGCGAGGAGGGAGAAGAAACCCCGTGATGCCGAGGTAGGCCTCCCCGCCCCTCATTTTCTTTAATTTCGTTTAATGCATGCTAGCTTAGGGGCTTTTAGGGGGGAGAGACACTTAGAGGCCGGTTTAGGGGGCCATGGAGGTCTCCTAGCCGGCTGGGGGGGGCGTTCACCGTCGTCGGGGGCGGCAACTGTAGAACGGTTCAACAGAAACCGCACGGCAAAACAATGCGGTCCACATAGGACCGTCCCAAAATATACACGGCTTAGGGAGCGCCGTTCAAACTCACACAGCCAACGGGCCACCAAAAACATATACGGTGAGGTTATCACCGTTCAAATAGTAAACGGACCATATAGGTCCGTTTAAACAGGCAACCAAGGCAAAACAATACGGTCCTCACAGGACCGTCCTCAATTCATACGGCCAAAGGTGGGCCGTTTCTCCTTAGGAAGACGGGCAAACAGACGGTGCATGGTAATCCGTCCAAGATGGGAACGGTTAGGGATAGCCCGTTCAAAACGAGGAACCTGAGAAACAGAATGGTTCGAAAGAGGCCGCTCACCTGTCGAGCGGTCCGTGAGTAACCGTTCTTCAAATCAAAGAATTGGACTTTGAGAATTTTATTAAAATATGAAAACTAAATGACTAACATAAATGAGATGGATGAATGCAGGGGAAGCGTAGGACCCGTACCTCCTGGCTGCAGGTCCGTGCAGTGTACCTGGCACTGCCGGACTTCCAGAGGGAGCGGTTGACTGCCATGGGGTTCGCCCCCTTCCTGAGTATTGAGGTGTGTCGCTTTGACGCAGCTCTGCTCTACGCCCTACACGACCGCTGGGATCCAGTGAGTCGGACGTTCCTTTTCCCGTGGGGGCACATGGTCCCTACATTGGAGGACGTGGCCAGGCTCACTGGCCTACGTGTGCACGGGTCACTGGTCAGCGGGACTACTTTTCCTGACTACCGGGGGATGGCTCGAGAGTTGCTCGGCCTATAGCTGCGGCGCCCCGAGAGGCAGTCGACCCTCCTTCCCCGGGCTGCTCTCCAGGACAGCCTGGGTCTACGACGAGCTGGCATTGCAGTGGGCGAGTGGCCGGAGGAGCACTTGGAGCGGCTCGTGGGGCTGGCGAGGCCGAGGGTTGCTGCGAGACCGGGACCGGGACCTGAGGCAGACAGAGTGCTGAGACGGTTCCTGGTGCTGATGTTCGGGCGGCTTCTCTTCTCCACTCGGGCGGACGTGATGAGCTGTCGCTTCCTCCCTTTCCTCCAGGAGCTCGAGTACGTAGGTGACTATGCTTGGGGAGCGGCGGTCCTCGCCTTCCTCTTTGACACTCTCAGTTCGACGGCGCGTCGGACGATGCTTGGGGGCTTCTCCCCCTTACTCCAGGTGCGGCTCTCTTCTCTAGACTTAATTATGCAACCCTATATGCTTGCTGAATGCTGACATGACCTTGTGGTACAGGTGTGGGCCTACGTGCGCCTACGTGGGTTGGGTAGAGGCGAGGAGACCTGCCCTGGGCTCCTGCCGATCGCACGGAGGTGGACAGCACCCCGGGAGATGATGGCCTTGAGGAGGCAGGTCCGGGAGCTTCAGGATGACCTGGACACTCTACCGTACACTTCGATATGCTTCTAGACTCCGACTCTTTAATTACATGTGATTCTTTCATGATTATGATGCTGATGCAGTTTCCTATTCCTTGCAGGTACGGTGGACTCCTTACACGGAGGAGAGCCCGGAGGGCCAGCCGTGGGTGACCGAGGCCTTGGCCTTCTCTGGCCGAGATGTGTGGCTTCACTGTATGAATGTGGTGGAGCCACTGTACTTCAGGTTGGTGATGAGGACCATCGGGGTCCATCAGCCGGCCGTAGAGTTCCCTGCGCCTGAGAAGGCGGGGGAACGGGTGACGAGGATGACCCGGGGACTCCGTGAGGCGTTCGACTGGACAGCGAGGAACGCCGAGCAGGTCATCGACTGGGCTGTGCGAGGGCGAGTGGTGACCGCCCGGGTAGAGAGCGATAGCGCGTACTACACTGCGTACGCACGGCACTACCGGGACCAGGTGTTCCGAGGCGCCCACCGACCGGTACGACTTCTAAACTTAAACTTTGTCTATTATGCTTATGAATGATGCACTAACACAAGGACTTTTAAATGTAGGTCGACCCTGCAAGACGAGTGGCAGAGTTGCAGGGACTCCTGCACTCCACCATCCGAGAGAGAGACGAGGCCCGGCAGGCCCTGGCCATACTGGTGAGTTTTCTAAACCTTAGACTCTTTAAATTATGCAGTCCTATATGATTACGATTGTGCCTGTGACTGACCTGGAGTATTTGGATGCAGCGCGCCGAGGGTGCTCAGAGGGCGGGACCAGACGCTCGTTCTTCTTCCTCCGTCCAGACCCCAGCAGACCGAGCCGAGCGGGATGCGGACTTCACTCGGATGGTAGAGCGGGCCAAGGCGGCCGAGGTGGCACTCGTGGAGAGGGTACGCAACTCTAAACTTCCTCTTTTACTTACTATGCTTATGAATGAAATGTTGACTAACAATGCCATGCGGATGCAGACGTCCGAGCTGACTCGCCTCCAGGCGGAGCTGGAGCGGAGCCGGGTGGCGGCTCGGGAGGAGGTAGCCCGGGTGCGAGAGGAGGCTGCGCGGAGCCGACCAATGGACACAGTGGAGACCGCGCTCCTCCAGGCCGAGCTAGAGCGACTGCGGGCTGGCGCGGCCGAGGCGGAGCGGTGCCGGACCGAGGCGGCCGAGTTATGCGGGGAGCTGCGAGCGTATAAGAACATCAGCCGGCGCTCACGCAGCGGGACCCCGAGCGTCAGCCATGGTACGCACGGTTCCGTGAGGAGTTTTTTCACGGGTTCCTCCGGTCAGCGGAGGAACGAGGAGGATGAGCGGCGCCGGCGACGTCAGTGTGACGAGGCGACCTCAGCGATGCCTCCTCCAAAGAGGCATGAGGGTGAGGGGGACAGTGACGGAGGCCAGGGAGAGAGAGCCGCTTGACTTGTCGTACGGGGCCCATCCTTTTGTACATGATGATAGTGATGTGCAAATATACATGTACATTTTGCTTCTTTTTCACTTGCTTTGTGGATGAATGCATGTATGCATGAATGGATGAATGTGACTCATCTACTAGATAGAGTGAGACAGATGGGCGAGTTTGAGGAGTGTGCTTAGCCCGAGAGAGATGAGTGACGCATACGCCGACTTGAGTGAGATGAGTGACGCACACGCCGACTTGACTGAGATGAGTGACGCACACGCAGACTTGAGTGAGATGAGCGACGCACACGCCGATTTGAGTGAGATGAGTGACGCACACGCCGACTTGAGTGAGATGAGTGAGGCACACGTTGACTTGAGTGAGATGAGCGACGCACACGCCGATTTGAGTGAGATGAGTGACGCAGACGCCGACTTGAGAGAGATGAGTGCGCCAAATGACTGAGACATGAGTGCAGTAGGTTGATTGGGGGCAGAGCATATGGGCGGTTCTCCCCAAGCCGTTCGTGGAGAAGAGCGATTCTCCAAAGACCGCTTCAATTGAGTTGGAACGGTTCAATATAAACCGTAATAACATTCGAGCGGCATATTGTAGGCCGCACAAGAGGCTGGACTCGGGCTTTTTTAGAGAGATGAACGGTTGATAATGGGCCGCACATGCATATGGACGGTCTATCGTAAGACCGCCCAAGTGGACTTCCTATTTGCTCGAAAGGGGACTCCCTGGAGAGTCCCCAGCCCGCGGGTAAGACGATTTGCACTTATCATAACCCTATCTTAACCCGTCCTAGACTTATCCGAGCCTAATCCCAAGAGGTTTAGGCTTCCAATGGGCCCTATAAGTAGTAGGGGGGCCTGGACCCGCAACTCACACGTCCTCCATATCCCAAGGCTTAAAACCTTTGATTCCTATCACCAGATCATCATGAAGAGGGCCTTCGATGGAAGTTCCGCGGAGGGAGCGCCCTTTGAAGGGCCGAGACCAGCTAGAAAGGAGCGGGAGGTGATCCAACGGCTAAGCTTGATTCCTCGTCATCTCAGCGCCTCCCCTATGAGAGAGGTAAGTTAAATCAGAATATATTCAATTTCTCTCAATTTCCCTTATATTTCCTTCCATCCTTAGCTTTTTCCTTCTTCTCAGCTCCTCCCCGCCCGAGACGCTTTTCTAGTTTAAAGTGGGTGGCTCCCATGGTCCGTGCGTTGCCCCTCGGGGTGACTTACCTTCTCAAATCCTGGCACCTACACTCCCTCTTAGTTCTAGGTCAGAATTACCCTAGACTTTCTTTAGACTGGCATAGTATCTCTGCTCTGATGGAGATTTGGCACCCCCAGACCCACACTTTCCTCTTCCCATCTTTTGAGGCCACTATCCTGTTAGAGGAGGTAGAGACATACTTCGGGCTCCCTAGGTCCAAGGTGGGGGAGGAAGACTTGATATGCCATACCGTTGCCCCTATAGATCCAAAACTCATCCTAGGGGGATTTATGCCTGATAGCGGGGATGTTCGCGCCTGTGTAGGTCCTCGTCACATTCACCTCCTTCCTCTGAGCCTGTGGGTAGTGGAGCATTGCAGAAATAAGTGTGGGTGGGTTGAGGCCATAGCCAAAGCTGTGTCCATCTGCCTGTGCGGGGCCATCCTTTTCCCTTCGACGACCACGTCCTAGAGATTCCCTTACTCAGTACCATTAGTGGCCTTTGGCGGGGGCTTTCCATCTCCCAGGCTGTCTTAGCTTACTTGTACGAGGGTCTTACTTCAGCAGCCTTAGGAGGTCCTCTCTTTGGTTCGATGATCCTATTGGAGTGCTGGATGGGAGTTAGGATGAAGTTTACCCCGAGGGAGGATATTACTTCAGTTAGCAGGATCTTTGGGAGCCATCCCCTTTACTTCATAGGAGGCGCCTTCAGGTTTTCTCCACAGGTTGAGTGTAGGACGACGGAGCTGAAGACCAGGGACGAGTGGCGCCCGTACATCAACAGGCTGCCCCTGGACAGGTTCGAGATGCGCCCGGACTTCCTCCACGACACCGCCATCAGGCTACCTCGGAGAGCGGGCTTAGACTTGAGGCTCGTGAGCGACACTGCCTTAGCGATGTACAGCCCACACAGATGCTACCTGCAGATTGGACTACCCCGGACGGTGCTACCTACGCTACCCCACCTTCCCGCGCTACAGGCGCGGAGGATCGGGACAGAGGAGGACGAGCAGGCGGAGGACGAGCAGGCGGTCAGGAGCGCGCTGATTATGTGGGAGGTGAGCCGGGTGCGTACCCTACCAGCAGAGGTTGAGGAGGCTTCAGAGACTCGACAGGCTTATCTTAGGGAGCTGAGAGAGATACGTCCTTGCGGGGATGCCCAGCGGAGGATTGAGTGATTCCCCCCTTCTTCTTTTGCTTTGATGATGATTGTTGGGTGAGACATGTGTTCAGACAGCTCGATATATGGAAATGAATAAAGTTGATGAGTTTCTTACTTGAATTTGAGCTTTGTGGTTTGATCATGATGTGGGGTGATTGCAAAAGACGAGGATTGAATGTTCACGTGGTCATGAGCCAATTGTCCTTCCAACCTGCCCCTGTACACATGCAAACATGAACAAGATTAAATCTATTTTAGGCTTAGCCCCTTGCCTATAGCAAGTTAGGAGGTGACCATTTTCTTGATTTTTGGTCAAAGGGTTAAGCCTTATCAAATAGGCAGATATCAAAATGAAACATGCAAATGAATGCTATGCAATGCAAGAGCGAAATTTTTGGATTTTGAAATATTTGATTTTTTAGGTTTTTGAAATGTTTGATTTTTTTGGGTTTGAAATGTTTGATTTTTTGGGTTTTGAGATGTTTGATTTTTTTGGGTTCTTGAGATGTTTGATTTTTTTTTTGGGTTTTGAAATGTTTGATTTTTTTGGGTTTTGAAATGTTTGATTTTTTTTTGGGTTTTGAAATGTTTGATTTTTTTTTGGGTTTTGAAATGTTTGATTTTTTTGGGTTTTGTTTTGAAACCAGCTCGGGCTCTAACGGCAAGGATCTTCTCATCTTACTACGGACTTCCTAGGCCCAGCATGTGCAGAAGAGGGGGAACCGCCTGCGGTCGTGGTCAACTACGCTCAACGGTGCTTCTGCCGAGGCCATACCCGGGGTGGGATTCATTCCTTGGAAAGTGAAAACAAGGTCAAGTAGGGAAGCTGACGACAGGTGTAGAGGTTTTTAGGGCTTTAGTTCTTTCCCAGGGCATTCCCCTTTTCAAAGAATACGGTCTGTTGCGCCGGGGCTTTGTATCCGTTATCGAACCTTCACCCGCTCTAGGCACGCATGCGACCGGGCTCATAACGTCCCGCGGGAAAACTGTACTGCCACTCTTGCCATGCCTAGTTGTATCCTTTTGGGGGTTTTAAGAGCTTCGAGCTTTGTGCTTTCGGCCTTATCTTTTGATTTTGCCCCTTTTCTCTTTTTTTCTTCTTGCTTTCCTCCTTTTCTTTTTTTTGCGGAGTGAGGTCTTAACGGATTGCCCCTATTTGAGACCTCTTTTAATGGGGAATCTGGGTCAGTTCTCGCCCCCTTATTCACCGCTTGCCCCTATCTTCAGCCGAGAGAGAGGAAATACAAGGATTTTCACCTTCCCCGAGCATGGCCAAAGGAGAAACGGTGTCGGGTAGCATGAGAGAATACCGAACCACAGGCAATCATGTAGTGTGTGAGATACTGGACCTAGGTCCTCCTTTGCAATCTGGTGGGGTATACCCTGCCATCGAACCGCTTACTGGTTTTATTTTTATGGATAGAAACGTTTTAAATACAGCCCATTCCACGGGTTTGGCAATTCCTCCCCCTCCGCGTTAATTAGACGATACGCATTGCCCGGATAAGCTTCTTTGATTACGAAGGGCCCTTCCCAATTGGGTTGCAGCTTAGACCTGGGGCCTGCTGACCTGATGAATTTGTGTTTCAAAACCATATTACCCACTTGAAATTTCCTTTCAATGACCTTCTTTTGAAAATATCGCGAGACACGCTTTTGATATACTGAAACATGATTGGCCGCATTCAACCTCTTCTCGTCTAAAAGTTCCAGTTGGACTAGCAACGCCTCTCGACGTTCGTCAAGATTAAGTTCCTTATCCAGCTGCACCCTTAGGGAAGGGATCAGAATTTCATACGGGAGCACCGCTTCCATTCCATAAGTGAGGGCAAAGGGAGTCTGCCCTATGGGAGTGCGGACGGAGGTGCGATAAGCCCATAGAGCTTCTATCAATTTGTCGGCCCAATCAGTAAATTTTTATGATTCACATGTTTTCTTGATAATTTTAAGAAGGGTTTTATTCGTGGCCTCAGTCTGGCCATTACCTTGGGGGTAGTATGGTGATGAATGATGCAGAGCTATATTGAATTTCTTACAGAGGTCCTGGAGTTCTTGTGAGACGAATTGAGGTCCGTTGTCGGTGACGATGTCGCTTGGCACCCCGAACCGCGAGATAATGTTCTTCATAATGAAGCGGCATACTATGGTGACTTTGACTTCTGCATAAGCTTCAGCTTCCGCCCACTTGGTGAATTATTCCGTAGACGTTAAAATGAAGGACTTCTGCTTAATCGTGGAATTCGGATCACCGAGGGGTCCGATGATATCAAATGCCTACATGGAAAAGGGCCAGGGGGCCGTACTAGGATGAAGAGAAGAGGCAGGAGCGTGGATTTTGTCAGCATGGATTTGGCACTGAAGACACCTACGGACATAGGTGGAGCAATCTTCTTCTAGAGTTGGCCAGTAATAGCCCTGCCTAAGAATCTTCTTTGCCAACGCCTGTCCGTTCACATGCCCTCCACACTCGCTGGAGTGGGCTGCTTCCACAACTTTCCAAGCTTCTTCGTCATCTAGGCACCTCATTAGAACTCCATTAAGAGCCCGCCTATACAATTCACCTATGATGATCGTGTATCTTGCAGCGACTCTTCTAATGGCTCTTCGCTGCTCAGCATTGGCCGTTTCCGAAATGTACCATCCATGCAGTATTGTTCGATTTCATAGAACCATGGCAGTTCTTCTTCTTCAATGATTTCCTCAAGCTCAGTCAATGAAACTTCTTTTATCTCTTCCCTTTCGATTTTCTTCTCCATAGACATTCTAAGATTGTCGAACCAGGGATCTTGAAGAGAAGGAACATCTAGCCGTTGGACCACAATGGTCTCAGTGGCGCGACTCAGGGGAAGCGATAGGGAAGAGGCGAGCGATGCAAGGGCATCAGCCAAGATATTCTGAGAACGAGGAGTATGAATATAGACGAGTTTCCTGAACTGCCTAGCCAAAAGGGTGACCAGATCTTGATAGGGTTTGAGCTTAGGGTCACGGGTGCGGTAAGTCGACAAAACTTGACGCAACA
Source organism: Amorphophallus konjac (assembly GCA_022559845.1). Taxonomy (NCBI): domain Eukaryota; kingdom Viridiplantae; phylum Streptophyta; class Magnoliopsida; order Alismatales; family Araceae; genus Amorphophallus; species Amorphophallus konjac. Next base: position 242,237,299 of record CM040128.1, read on the forward strand.
CCAGCTGAGAGTCTCCTATGATGTTAAGATATCGCGCGCCCAAGATGTAGGTGTGCTTCAGACCGGCAAGGAGAGCCTCATACTCGGCTATATTGTTAGTGGCGAGAAATGAGAGTTGATATGCAACAGGGATAGTTACTCCTTCTGGAGTAAGGAGAGCGGCGCCGATTCCACTGCCCTGGGAATTGAGAGCACCATCGAAATGAAGAGACCAGAAAGGAAGATGAGTGATCACCGCCAGGTGTTCATCGGGGAATTCATCCCGGATGGAATCTGTATGAGGGATGGGAGAATGAGCCAGGTGCTCGGCAATAGCATATCCCTTGATTGCTTTCTGCACGATGAAGACGATGTCAAACTGGGAGAGAAAGCTCTGCCAGCGAGCTAGTCGGCTAGAAAGGACTGGCTTTTCCAGAAGATAATGAATGGGATCCATTCTAGAGATGAGCCTGACCTCATGGGCAAGAAAATAGTGTTTAAGCTTCTGCGCTACCCACACTAGTGCTGCACAGGTCTTCTCCATGGTAGTGTACTTGGATTCAGTGGGATTAAATAACCTTGAGAGATAGTACGCTGCCCTTTCCCTTCCTTCATCGTCTACCTGTGCCAAGACAGCTCCTAGGGAGTCCTCAATCACAGAAATGTACAGGATCAGGGATTTCCCAGGGATGGGTGGTTGTAGAACCGGGGGATTAGAGAGGTAAACCTTGAGTTCCTCATAGGCCTTCTGACATTGTTCATTCCATTCAAATTTCGCGCCTGCCTTTAGTAATTCATAAAACGGGCGGCATCTTTACGAATGCTGAGATATGAATCTCCTGATAAATTGCAAACGCCCGATCAAACCTCGAAGCTTAGTGATGTTCTTCGGCGGCAGCATTTCCATGACGGCCTTTGCCTTGTTTGGATCGATCTGAATCCCCCGTTTACTAACTATAAACCCGAGCAATTTCCCTGATGCAACTCCGAACACACATTTCTTTGGATTCATCTTTAATTTGTATTCCCTAGCCCTTTGCAACACCTTGGCTAGAATGGCGGGGTGTTCTTCTTGTGACCTCGATTTAACTAAAATATCATCCACATAAGCTTCTAAATAAACGTGCATCATATCGTGGAAGATAGCCATCATCGCTCTTTGGTAGGTGGCACCTGCATTTTTCAACCCAAATGGCATAACGACGTAGCTATATTTGCCCCAAGGTGTGGTGAACGAGGTCTTTTCTTGATCCTCCGGAGCCAGAAGGATTTGGTTATACCTCGAGTAACCATCCATGAAGGAGAGGGCTTCGTACCCAGCTGTATTATCGACCAAGACATCGATGTGAGGAAGTGGAAAATCATCTTTCGGACATGCCTTGTTTAAGTCCCTGAAGTCAATACAGATTCAAATTTTACCATCCTTCTTCATTACCGGGACTATGTTCGCCACCCATTGTGGGTACATCACAACTCTAATGAACCTGGCCTTATGCAATTTATCGACTTCTTCCTTAATCCTCAAGGTCATCTGTGGGTGGAATCTCCTTGCTTTCTGTTTAACGGGCGTTGCCCCTGGTTTGAGAATCAGCCTGTGTTCGACCAAGGCGGGGTCAAGGCCCGGCATGTCTTCGTAGGACCAGGCGAAAGAATCGTTGTACTCCCTCAAGACTTTGACAAGCTCCTCTTCTACCCGAGGGGGGAGATTAGCAGAAATAAATATGAGCCTGGGGTCCTCTTCTGTTCCGAGGTTAATTTCCTTAGTGGGTTCATCCACTACTATGGGAGGTTCGTCAAACTTCTTCAAGCCTTGTGCGTATAAATCAGCGGTGTCACCCACCTCCTCTTCCTCATCATCCGCTGGGTCTTTCTCATTCACAATTTCATATACTCCTAATCCATCGTTGCTCCATACCTCATCAATTCCCTCATCATCTTCCAAGACAATCACGGTCTCTACAAATTCCGGACACTTTAACAGAGCATGACATCTTCCAGCCAAATCTTGTAGAAACCTATCGGGAACGGTTTTGGGAGAGCGCATTACGGCAGGTGCCGCAGACGTGGATGGGCTGACAAAACTCGAACTAGACTCTACCCTGACTGACTCGACCATCCTAGAAGACTCTATACACTGTACATCCGATTTAGGGGAGAGAAAATCTACTGGAAGAGGAACAGGGGTCTCGTGCCCCTGGGGATCTGGGTAGAACATAGCGTAATCTTCCATGGAGACCTCCGTTTTAAAATTGGCATTTTTTTTTGGAGGCTGGAGGTGATCACGCAGCAGGAGGAAGGAGACGGAGGAGGAGGAAGCTGCATGGGAAACAATTCTGGGAAGATGCAGTCAAAGAAAGGATCAGAGGATGAAAACCACATTTCATGGAGCTGAGCTCCTGGGGGAGGAGGAGTGAATAGGGTTGATAGATCAATGGGCGGGCAACGCCCGCAAGCACATGGAACGAATAAAATTTTGGGTCTCTCCGCAAAACACGGGTCGACCATGAGTGGAGGGGAATGGGGAACAGAATCCAACCGTTGAAACCAGGAAGCGAGACGGGATGGGGACATAGAATAAGTAGTGGCGGAGCTTCCCATCTTTCGTGGCCCTTCGCGGGCCAATGGCATCGGAGGACGCTTTACCAGCTGCGTCTCCTTCTTCTTTGGTTCACCCTCTTTTTCATAAAACATCGTCGTAAAGCAATCAGAAAGGTCTTCCAAGTCACCGGCTAGCCCTTGCGGTGATGGTGGCGGATCAGCAACAGCACAAGCTTCGTCTATCTTTTCTTCAAGGCTGGATGGCGAGGTCTTCAAGGTGCCGGGCTGCAACGGACCCTTCACAAAATGTTACCGGTAATCCCAGGTCAACGGCCCAGAGTCCCCAAGCATCGACATGGAGGATTCATGGTAGCCGAGGCCCCGACGGCCCATCTTCCTTCCTTTGGGAACGGGGTTGGTTCGGCCCTGCAATTGTGCGCCGAGTCCTCGGCCTGGCTGATAGCCCAATTTTAGAATTAGGTGCCACCCTTTGGAGTCTCTCATTTTAGGCTTGACCTTCACATTGGTTGGTGCAGCGGTGGGCTTGCGTGACGCATATGCCCACGAATAGTTTAAGTCCATGACAGATAGAACAGGCCTGTTACTCGGCCACAGTGTGGGCAGAATCTTGGCGGCTACGGCCTCAACATTTTGAACCGTAGAAACACTCTTCACCTTGACCACTCGTCCTTGGAATGGGAACTTTAGACATTGATGGGCCGTCGAGGGGACGGCATTCAAACTATTCAACCATGGACGGCCCAGAATGGCTTTGAACATCGGGTCTATGTCCAGCACATAAAATTCCACATCCATAACTAAGGGCCCTAGCTCGGCCTGCACAGTCACCACTCCGTGACAAGCACGTTTGGAGTTATCATAGGCTGCTATGGTAGTCGACGTCGGCTTGAGCATGTCCTCTGATATATTGCAAGCACGAAGGGTACTCAATGGACAGACATTTATTGACGCCCCCGTGTCCACAAGGGCGGATTCCACGGCTATTTTGTTCAGAGAGATGGTGATACATAACGGCATCTGCCGTGCCTCAGGAGGTGCTAGCTCTGACTCAGCAAACGAAATAGAGGGCCCCCTTGTGATCGTGGCCAAGACCGAGGGCAGGCTATCCACTGCCACATCTTCGCTCACCATAACTTTCTGTAGGAAGGTCTTCAGGGCATCTTGGTGGAGTGGCGACCTCTTGATTAGTTCTAACACTGAGATTTTAGCCGGCAGTCGGTCTAAGTGCTGCAATAAGTCATATCTTGTGCCCGGCACAGGGTCTATTTCTTCTGGCTCAACTGTAGGGGAGGAAACTGCAGGGTTTGGTGCAGACGCACCTGAAGAAGGAAAAATTCTTTGGAAAGGACGCCCGCTCCGAAGGGCGCATTGCGATGCTGGCGCGGCCTGGAATGGACCCCCGCTTGGCCTGGTGGGGTAGGTGAATGGCGTGGAGATGGAGGTGAGGATGACTGAAGTGGGTTTAATAGGCCCTGGTGGAGGGGAAGTGGGTGAAGGGTTAAGCTTAGGGGAAATGACGGGAGGTATGGTGGGTGGTGGTGAAAGGACGGACGGAGCAGAGGGGAATGTAGCGGGCCTAAGAGGCGACGCGAAGGAAGTGACGAGTGGTGTAGCGGTCAGAATGGCGGGTCTAAGAATGGAGGGGATGGCAGGTACGGGAGAGTAGTGGTGGTGGAAGGCCAAGAGATGTGCGGGGGTCTCATCATCAAACGTCCACCCAGCGTTGGGGGCTGGGCGCTGGACCATATTCACTTGTGCTAGGGCCGGCGGCTGCTGTTGTTGCGGAGGAGCGGGTTGATGTACTGGCATGGGATTTTGATGGATCCCAAGGTCTTGCTGCTGCGGTTGAGGTTGCTGTTGCTACTGGGGTTGCTGTAGCGGGGGTTGCTGAGGTGCCGCCTACTGCTGCCTGGCTTGCCTTTACCTCTGTTTAATATCCTCAATTAACTGGTGCATCTGGGCCCAATCAATCCTCTGGCCCTCATGCAAATCATACACCAGGTCTCTGAACTGGTAGCATCGCTCTATCGTGTGCCCGGGTTGCCAATGGAATATACAATATCGGGATTGGTTGGCAGCCGGATTCCAGTTCGGGCGTTCAGGAGGCAACTGAAGGTCACCAGTATACATTAGAGCAGAGAAAATATCTGGCAAGGTCTCCGGAAGAGGAGGGTAATGAGCCCTTTTTGGAGCTGGTCGAGCAGAGCCATAGGCGGTGGGTGGAGGAACATTATTGTACTGCGGGGGCCGCTGAGGCTGTTGGGGTGGCGGAGGTGCCTGTTGAGGGTATTGCGGGACTTGGAAGGTGGGCTGGGGAACTTGCGGAGCGGCGAACTGGGGGTTGCGCTGAGGCGGTGGGAAGCGGGGTGGCGCGGCTTGCTGGGGGAATTGAACGGCCTGGACTTGCTCATTAATTTGTACTCCCTCAGTGACGGGGCCTTGGGTTTTCTTGGTGGCTTTGAGCTTCTGGGCCTCGAATAAAGAATGGATGGGGGAGTCCTTGAATTGGGTTTGAATAAACCTAGCTCTACTGTATAGCTGGTGCATGTTTGCGATATCATTCATTGCCATAATGTTTCTGAAAGTCAGCGTAGCATTGGAAATTAACAACTTCACTTTTTCTTCTTCCGGGATCTGCCTGGGCACACGTGAGGCCATCTGCCTCCAGCGGTCTACATAGGTTGCGAAGTCTTCTTCCGGCTTCATCTTCTCCGCCACTAGGTCAGTGAAAGAGTATTCGGGTCCAACTCGATCCTGAAATCTCTGTAAAAACCTCTCCTTGACTGTCTTGAAATTCTCGGCCTCCTCCATAGGCAAGGTGTAGAACCATTCTAGAGCGACCCCTTCCAGAGACTGACGAAACAAATAGGCCATCAAGCGATCGTCCTGCTGGAACTGTGCCGATTCGTACAAGAACTCCCGGACATGGATGAACGGGTTGCCATTCCCATCGTATTTGCGGTACACGAGGAGCTCAGCCTGAGAAGGAAAATGAATGTCCCTGAAGTTAGGGATAGGGACATCGGCAAGAGATTGCGGGCCGATGCGCTTGTGGAGGAGATCAATTTGTTGCTGCATAGCAGCCCATTTGTCAAGAATTTCCCGTTCCCGGGAAGGAGGAGAAGGAGCAAGAGGAGTAATGGGCTGAGGAAGGGCCCATATCCGCATGAGCCAACTGGGCCGCCCCTGACCGCAACCTAGCGAAGTCCGCCAGGGCTACGAGGGCCTGAGGTGATGGAGAAATTGTGGTGTACGGATCAAGGTAAGGAACAGAGGGGACCGGGGACTTTCCTTTATCAGGTTGTTGATGGACTGAGGTGGAAGCCTGGCCCATTTCTATATTGGGATATCGAAGGGTCTGAGGGCGGACAGGAGTAAGGTCAATGGGAGCCACGGAGGTGGTCCCGACCACAGGAGATGAGGTGGCAACAACAGTCGTGTCATGAGGTGGAATTGAGGCCGGGGCATCGCCCCCTTGCAAAGCTCGTCTGATGAGATGGAGCTGGGTGGGGTCCAGCTGGGCCATCATATCGAGGATCATATTGGCTGAATTCTGATTGGGCGGGTTTGAAAGAGAGGGTCGGGGACCCTCGCCAAGAACGGTCGGGAGTGAAGGGGCCGTCCCCTCTCCCCCCTGCAAATGGGTGACCCTAGGTGGGTCCTCAAGGAGACCACGAGGAAGGGAGTCCTCGTGGGCCGAAGAGAAGTCGTATGACGACATGGAAGAAGAGGAATCGAACAAGGGGTTGGAGTAGGAATGGAAATAAGAGTCGACCCTAGGAGGTGATCGTGGGGGAAGAAGGCAACCCCACATACACCAAGACACCTAGGGCTAGAACCAGCAACACCAATCAATCAGATCTACCAAGCAACTAACAAGCATACAATGGAGAGAGATGAGAGCAGAATCACTCAGTAATGCAATCAAGTTCTTACAATGATGCTCGTCAATTCCTTATATCTTCTTCTTCAAGCTTTAGTGGATTAATGAAAATATAAATCCGCTCAACCACTAGGCGCCTAACTGGGATAGGAAATGATGAACTGTGTGACTCTATCAGGATCTCTCCCTTGCGGATGCAACCCTAGACTGAGGTGGGTACGGTACAACCTGCCCGGCGTCCGTGTGGGAGTCCACGACTCACGGGGGCTTACGGAGGTCCTCGGCAAGGTCCCTAGTCGGCTCCAAGGAATATGGAGACGAGAGGAAACCCTACCTCGGTAGGAATGCAACTAATATGAGAAGGGGTCGATGCTCCTATGCGCACCGGAGTGCATGCACAAACTAGCCTAGCAGCTATCAATCAATGAGCAAGTATACACATGAGAAATGAAAAGCATGGTAATACAATGATGATAAGAGAGCAGGGGGGGAAATCAATGAGTAGCACCAAGCATAGCAAACCACATAGAATATGACAATCAAAGTATAACATAAACACACTGTGGCACCAGATGAACGGCCCCTCTTCGGCCGCCCCAACAGTAGAACGGTGTATGTGAAACCGTCTAACCCAGGGAGAGAACAGAACTACAGCGTAATCACAGAACCTAAAAAATGAGAGAGCAACGGCAGGAGAATACCAGAAAGACGGTCACTAGTCAACCGTGTAACCTCATGAACGGCCCTCAATCAGCCGCATACCTGCAATAAGAACAGACACAAACGTACCTGTGCTGGAAAACTGAACGGCCAGATCTAGGCCGCTCTACAGTATGAACGGTGTATCTAGCACCGTGTGTAACAGGAAAGACCGATGAAGCTAGCTCTGACTGCAGGGGATGGACGGTAGAGTATCAACCACTCCCGTGGGTGGGCGGCCCATGAAGAACCGCGTAGGCCCCCAGAGGACAGAAAACGCATTCACCCTATAAATCACTCTAAGGAGAAAACTTGGACAACAAATAAGGAGGGTCAGCAACTCAAAGGCACGATGGGCATTAGGTGTCCCACCGTGATCGCCACAAAAGGGGTGTAGATATATATCTTCCTTCCGCTCTCTCACCAATGGTCAAAGCGCATCAAATGTATGGAACAATGTGCGATGGGCAAACCACGAGAGCGAGAGACAGAAAATAAGACAGAGAGCAACGAACAGGACCGTGATCGCCACCAAGATGCCGTACGTGATAGTCACGCCGTACCTTGGAAAGGAAGGGGAGACACTCGCCTTGCTACAGCACCGGGAAGACGCGCGGTCGACGTAGAACCGCCTTAACAGACGTGCGGCCCTACGATAGACCATTTGAGGGTGCTGCCGAACACACGGGAGAAGAACTTCTGGAGGACGGACGGCTTTAATGGGACCGCCTAAAGATGAAGAGCGGCGCAGAGAGGGCCGCTGGTATCCTTGAACGGGCCTACAAGAACCGCGCTAGTCCGCCACGCCAAGAGTTACAAAAGGGCTCACCTCCACCCTCTCCAGCCGGCTAGAGGGGATGGGCCTCGTGCTGATGAAGTGCTGACCTGCGAAACAGTACGAAGACACAGAAGGAACACCCAGATTAGAGCTAAATGACGTAGTACGCATTCATGTGAGAAGAATGAAGCATAATCAAGTGGAAAGGGGGATACCTGGGGGGTTTTAAACCCCTAGGGTGACAAAAACGTAGGTGGGTGTATGCATGGGGAGAAAAACGAGGGAAACACAGAGAGAGAACAATGCATGCAGCAGATGATGAAGAAATCGAAAAATGACGCTATGACTCGACACACAGACTACTCCCTGAACCGGAGGCTCGTAAGGACGTAGAGAGCCTCCCTCCTTGGTGCTAGGTCGTTCGGAAATGCGGCAGGGCTTCGCCGTCGACCAAAATTTTCCCCCCCTTTCGACGTCCGGCCACTAGGGTCTATTTATATAGCCTAGAAAGCTAGCCTCGAAATTAGGTTTTAGAGGTATTTTCAGGTCGAGGTTATAAAAGATAAATCATAGATATTATCATAATCTCTTATCCAGTCGAAATTGCATCAAAAATGGTTAATTATCCAGGGAGAAATCATCAAACAAACTGGGGATAAAGCCATGAATAAAATAGATAAAAGTCTGTTAAAAAGCCTCATCCGACGGGATGAGCGGTCTTACGATAGACCGTGCAACATTTGGGCAGTCTGGTTCAGACCGTCCAAGCTGTCGGTGGAAATTCGAAAAATCAGAAAATCGACCCAATTATCTCTCTAACTGGCCGAAACGCCCGCCGTTGGACCCTCAAAGATGAACGGCTCTAGTGAGACCGTTCTAGTGTAGAGCGGCCAATAACCAACCGTTTCACCCTGTCGGTGATAATTCGGATAATTGGATAATTATCTGAGAAAATGGGCGTGCGTAGGACTCTGAGGTATAGGCGGTTGTAATAAGCCCGTCCATTGGTTTGAACGGTCCTAATAGGGCCGCACCACAGCCTGTCGGTGAATATTCAGAAAATACCTTAGAAATTAACAAAATGTATGAACGGTCCATATTCAACCGCTCATCATCTGAATGGCTAAGGTTGGGCCGTTTATGCTATGAAACGTTCAATTGACCAAAGCCAAGGCCCATTAAGCCCTGAATCGGCACGGACTTCACCAAGGAGGGAGACGATCCATAAAATGAGCCCAAGACGTGCCACAAAATGGCCCAATGAATGATGGACAACTCAAGGCATCAACTAATGGGAGTAAGAGAAACGACTCAAATTATCGGTATAAAACGGGTGTCACGCGGTATAGACATTGCGTTGACGCGGCCTGTGGTTTGTTTTAGACATATTTCTGTAGAAGCCCTTAGACATAGGTTGAGTAGACGCAGGATGGCCAGTGCGTTGACGCGGCTGTCTTGTGCCAATCCAATGACTCCTTGAATTTCCATAAGCTTGATGCTGGGTTGATGTACCAGGGTCCATAGGTTGATTTGAGGTTTTACTTCCAGACTTAGGCATATTTGTGTGGTGATTGGTATTCAAGGTAGCATTCATTTTCTCTTTGCCCTTTTCTTTTCTGATTTCATCTGTCTGTTTTACTTCTTCTTAATTTTTCTCACAAGACTTCTTTTCAGCCGTTTGGCTCTGCTCAGATGTACCTTGTTCAGAAACAAATGTTATAAATCTAGCTCCTAGATCCTTCTTCTTGGTTGGATTATAACCAAGTCCTTCTTTTCCAAAATTACTTCTTATTCCCATGACAGCTTCAAGATTGTTTTTACCCTGTGTTAATTTCTTAAGAGAGGCTTGTTTACTTGAATTCTTATCTTCCAGTTTCTTCAAATTTTCTTGGAGTTGCTGATTTACTCCTTGAATGGCTTCATATTTTTCTTCAGCAATTTTTACATCACTCTCTAATTTTTGCATTCTGAGTTTCAGGTCATCATGAACTTTCAGTAAAATTTCATTTTCTCTTTTCATCTCTATTAATTGATCTTTATACATATCACTTTCAGCAAGAGACTCTCTTAGATGAGTAATTTCAGCTTCTAAGCACATGATTTTCTCATTCAAGAAATTATCTTGACTAGTCAAATTTTTCTTCTTCTTCAGTGATTTATTTTCTTTCCTCATATAATCATACTTATCTAGCAATTCATTAAATGCTTCTTCCCAATCACTGCAAGAAAAGTTTTCAAAAGAGGAGGTTACCTCATCCTGATCATCTCCCTTAGCCATAAAGCACACTTAACATCACTTTCTTCTTCAGAGGTACTCTCTTCTTCATCTTCATCTTTCTCCTCATCACTCCAAGTGCTCATCACAGCTTTTGGCTTATTGTTCTTCCATTTTGGTTGGACTTTCTTCACATTCTCTGGACATTCAGATTTAATATGACCTTGTTTCCTACATTTGTAACAGACAACATTGTCAGATTTCCTAGAGTTTTCTGATTTGAATTTTGAACTCTTTCTTACCACTGGTCTTCTGTTGTTTCTAAATTTACCTTCCTTCCTTAGAAACTTCCTGAATTTCCTGGTGAGCATTGCTATCTCACCTGAGTCATCATCTGAAGTAGATGACTGACTGTCATCTGAACTCTCCATGTTGCTAGGACTAGCCTTCAAAGCAAGTGGCTTCTTCTTTTTCACATCCTCATCAGTTCTTTTGAAATTCAGCTCATAAGCCATCAGTGATCCAATAAGCTCATCAGGGGTAGTGGTAGGAAGGTTCCTAGATTCCTCAACAACAGTGACCTTGGTGTGCCAAATTGGAGTTAGGGATCTAAGAATTTTCCTGACCAGTTCATAATCAGTGTAAACCTTTCCCAGACCTTTAAGACCATTCACTAATAGGGTTAGTCTAGCATACATTTCAGATATATTTTCCTCTAGCTTCATTCTAAAGGCTTCATATTTATAAATTAACATATTAGCTTTTGTCTCTCTTACCTCTGGCGTACCTTCATAGATGACTTGAAGTCTGTCCCACATTTCCTTGGCACTGGCACATGAGGACACTCGTGAAAACTCCTTAGGATGCAATGAGCATTGCATGATGTTCATAGCTTGCCAATTGACGTTGGACTTCCGAATCTGCTCTTTCACCCATAGTTCTTCATCTCCTTCTAACTGATAGGGTCCCTTACTCACGACTCTCCAAATCTCATGGTCGTGAGCTCACAAAAATACCTGCATCCGATTTTTCCAGTAAGCATAGTTAGTGCCATCAAAGAAGGGTGGCATATTCACTGCATACCCTTCAGGTATGAGCCCCTTGTTTTTCATTCCACTAAATCTCTCTAGGTTGTGAGACCCTTGACAAGAGAGCCAAGCTCTGATACCACATGTTGGATTAAGTGGATGGTCAAACTAGAGGGGGAGGGGGTGAATAGGTTGACCCTTTGAAAATTGTATGCAAGATCACACTCGCTATCAAAAACAGAATGCTAATCAGAAAAATAGTAAGTAAATGTGTGCAAAACGAGCCTACTCAAACATCTAACGTCAAGCAGATTATGCGAAAAATGGCAGACCACAAGTGAACACTGATTTTTATGGTGGTTCGGTCTCCCTGTGGAGACCTACATCCACCCCTCACTAAACCAGTGAGGATCCCTACTGAGCTTTACAGCTTAGCTTCACCGAGGAACAACCTCCTCAAACAACGTTGAGCAGTACAGCTTGGCTTAACTAGAGGAACAGATCCTCTAAACCGCTGACGAACAGCTTGCAGGCAAACACGCCCAAACGCCCTTGATCCAAGCACAATCTGCTAGATCAAACCCCTCCCTCTACTCAAACCAGTACGAGGGAAAAATAATGTAACAGTGTTCAAACTAAAATGAAAAATAATAAACAAAATCACTCAGTGATGGAGGAACAGCTCCAGATCTGTGATGCTGCTGGATCTCAAGCTCGAACTCAGAAGTCTGGAGGAAGATGTTTCAACAATCAGCTGGCCTTCTCCTTCTTAAGGGTAGATGAACTCGCACTGATCCACTGCCCCTGGATCTCCTCTGATCGTTAGTGGATGCAGCAAGGTACCAGCATGAAGACAATGGACTCCACGATCCTTCTTGAGGGCTTCACTCGCTCAGGTTCGACTACCGCTTCTCCAACTCTTATTTTCTGTTCTTCAACTCTTTCGAAGTATGTTCCCTCTCTGCACTTCTACTCCTTCAAAGTATGATCACTCTCTCCTCACCTTCTTTCTAAGGAAGAAGCTTCCTGTTTATTGAATGGAGCACAACTAGGGCGTGTGTTTTCCATGATTCCCGCTCAAAATGCCTTAGCCCACGTGGCGGTATCCCAGCACAATAGTTCCACGTGTTATATTCATCCAGTGGGCCCCAACCAGATTTTCTTGTTAGCCCAATGATTGCTCTCATCAGAGCCTTCTGGAATCGCGAGGGAAAACGAGATCGCAAGCACTTTTGGCTGATGTGGCCTTTGACGTCACGTACGACTGGGGTCCACCCAACTAATCTTATGAAAGGATTCAGATGGCGTCAACCCATGGTGACAAAGGGGTTGACGCTGCCTTGAACTACCCACAAGGCTTCAAGTTCACAGGTGGATGAGTTGACGCATTGGGTTACTACGTCAACCCACTAAGCTTATCTAGAGCCAATTTCATCTCAGAGTGAACTGCTGCGTCGACGCTATCATATTGTAGCGTTGACGCACTGGGGTATTCCAGTGAACCATAATTCTACCTTTTGAACTGCTGCATTGACGCTGCTCTACTGTGGCGTTGACGCTGTGAAGTAGATCTGTGAGTGCCTCTGCTTCTTAAGGTGATGCGTCGACGCTGCAATAGTGTGGCGTTGACGCAGTAAAGTAGGCTAGTAAGTGTAGACACGCCATTCCTGACGTCTCCCGAGAAAGTCTCATATTACTATACAATGCCCCGCAACGGCTTACGCATTTTGAATCGCTCGAGTGCTTCCTTTTCTTGAGTCTTCTTCCGCCCTTTTCGGCATCCGGAATCGTCTCGTCACGGCATTCGGACGGCATCAACACCAGTCAGACGCATCAGGAGGTTCCGGAACCAAGAAGGGTGTCTGCCGGGCGGCCGCCAACGCTTGAACTGAGGACCCGGGTGGGTCTTAATGGGGGCGTCCAGGCCCCTGGACGCCCCCATTCTTTTAATTTTATTTTTCAAAACCCAAAACACAAATAAAAAATAATATATTAATGGAGGCGTCCAGGCCCTTGGACGCCTCCATAAAAACAAATATAAATATATATATATATATATATATATATATATATATATATATATATATATATATATATATATATATATATATATATGCCAGTTGGCATAAAAAGACAAAACAAAATAAAAATTATACATTAATGGAGGCGTCCAGGCCCCTGGACGCCTCCATAAAAACAAGCATAAAAAATATATAATGCCAGCTTTGGCATAAAAAGACAAAATAAATAAAAAAATAATATATTAATGGAGGCGTCCAGGCCCCTGGACGTCTCCATCAACTCCCTCACAGGCGCCGCCCACCGAACGATGGTTTGTCGTGTGTGAAAAAAGCTAAATTATGGAGACGTCCAGCCCGCTGGACGCGCCCATTTCAAAATCACGAGGCACCGCTCACAAAACCACGCGTTGTGTCAAACCGCGTGCGGCCGTCGGTGGTGTTCGGTGGACCTGTTAGGGGCGTCCGGGGCCCTGGACGCCTCCACAAAAATATTCCGAAAAAATTAATAAAAATAGAATAAAATATTAGTTCGGCCCTGATGGAGGTGTCCAGGGTCCTGGACGCCTCCACCCTCCGGAGCCCTATAAATAGAGGCCCACCCCCTCAGTTCTGGGAGAGCTTCGAAGAGATCCGATAGGCTGCCGGAGCCCAGAGGCTACCGGAGTCATTTTCTAACCCGTGGGGTCTTTTGTAGGTGGAGGTTCTACCGGCTTCTCGGGTGCCCACGCTCGCGAGAGGAAGGTCATCTTCATCCACCGCGCTTCCACGCCATCCCTACGCTGTCGGAGCTCCGCCGGATTTCACCATCGGCACATCCAATAAGCCAATCCTTTCCTTTTTTTCTTAGTTCTTTTGCATTCATCATCTCGCATCATCTATCCCCCTTCATAAGGGCTCCTCTTCTTATATACTTCTTGCATCCATCATCTCATTTTCCTCCTACTCATGTCCGAGAGGGGTTTAAAAGACAACACCAACCAGGTGTGTGTCTTGCCATCATTTCATTATTTTTATTGCAAGGATTTGAATACTACACCTTCATCTTTCTAATCCACTCGTCACTTGTTTGTCGTTGTTTTGCAAGGGTACCCAAGGAAAGCCCTCTCCGTCGGCTGGCCGAAGGGGGAGGAAGAAGCAACCCGTCGTCTCCCGCTCTTGAGGTAGGCGCGATCACTTTCTTTATTTTGGGGTCTTTCGGCCCCTGGCGATCACATCTTGTTCTCGAGGCTGCGGCGAGTCACTTCCCCAATGGCCGTTTAAATTCCCGTTCTTATACTCTCTTTATATTCTGTTGTATTCTGCTCATATTCTCGAGGCCGCGGCGAGTCACTTCCCCAATGGCCGTTTAAATTCCCGTTCTTATATGTTATATTCTTATCTATTCATATTCTCGAGGCCGCGGCGAGTCACTTCCCCAATGGCCGTTTAAATTCTCGTTCTTATATATTATATTCTTATCTATTCATGTTCTCGAGGCCGCGGCGAGTCACTTCCCCAATGGCCGTTTAAATTCCCGCTCTTTATATTCTCCTTATATTCTGTTATATTCTTATCTGCTCATATTCTCGAGGCCGCGGCGAGTCACTTCCCCAATGGCCGTTTCAATTCTTGTTATTTAATTTCTGCACCATTCCCGTCCCCCCGAGGTCGCGGCGAGTCACTTCCCGCTATGGCCGTTTAACCCCCATATCTTGATATATTACATTTGTCCCGCTCGCCCCACCGGAGCAATCTCCCGTGGTGGCCCCTTCTCTTTTCTCTTATTTCTGTGTTGCAGCAAACAAAAAGAAGGAGCCCGCGCGCTTCGCGTCCTCTTCGCACCCCGAACCGCATGACGTCGCTCACAGATTGGCGATCACGGTGGGACCTCTACTGCTTCCTTTTGGCTACCCTTGCAAGTTCGGCACCATCCGTGCCTCTCCACCTTGGCGCCCGCGCGCGCCCCCGTTGTGCTCACGGCAGCACTGTCAGTTTTGATTGGTTGTTTGTTTATTATATGTCTGTTATTTCTGTTATTTTCCCACTCCATATCTCTGTCAGCATTTCATTGCATGCATCCATCCCTCTTTTCTATCCTTTTTTCATTTTTTTGAGGATCACCCTTTCCCGGTGAAGGAAGGACTCTCCGTTTGAGAATTCCTCTCAACGGACTAGAATCTCCTCCACTGGGACCTCCGTAAGTCCCTGATATCGAAGAATCTCCTCTTCGTTCACTGGGCTGGTTGTACCATTGAAGTTCCCCGAAGTTAGTCATTTCATTCGTGGTGAGACGAGAGACCCTAGCTGACACGGCGGTGAAACAAAAATAAACTAGGGTCCCCATTTTGTGTGAACTTCGGATCTCGCTAAAAACACATAAAAAAAAATCATCAAAATGAAAACACACAAAAAGGCGTAAAGGCATCCACTTGTTTGATAATCTCTGCTACCTGCTTGCTAGTGTATGTTTTTGTATTCTCGAAAAACTGTGAGCATGGCTTACGAGTCTTTTGAGGAAAACCACCCTAGTCGTGGTTTGTCAGCCGACCAGCGAATCTATGCTATGGACTCGGGTCCTTCTCATGAGCCCTCGCATGAGGTGCAGGTTATTGCCGGGGACACGTCCCCACCACAGGACATCTCTTCCTTACTGGGTGTCCTCGCCAACACGGAGCTTACCTCTGAACAGCTCCGGGCCTTCCAGGCCATTCTAAAAGGGAAATCTGTTTCCCCCACGCCCCAGGAATCAACTCCGGCCATCGCACCTCTCCAAGAGTCCGTGCAGGCCATTCCATCTCCTTCATTGGCACAAGCCATCCAGTCTCCCTCGCTTCAAGGACAAGCGAGCCAACAACCACCCTCATTCCAGTTCCCGTCACAATCTCAAACTCCCGTTGTTCCCCACACACCGCTTCAGCCAGGGCCAACTGTCGGCGGTCCGACAGCTCCCTCTCATTCCGGGTTCCCCCCTCAAGTCTCCGGGAGACAGTTTCTCCCCCAGTGGCAAGTGTCACCTTCACCTCCAGAGGAGCTCACCCAATCGCTCCTCAATAGGTTCAATCGCATGGACGAGCAGTTTCAAAATCTGAGAAGGATGGTGGACGTGAAAGCCACCCCGGAGGTTGCTTTGCCAATCCTTCCCGTCATTCATCTTCCTCCCTCCGAAATGCCCACGTACCGCAGATACAATGGTACCGGCAACCCCTTCATTCACCTCAAAGATTTCATGTATGAATCCTCCTATTGGCAAAACGATCAGAGGTCCCTGGCATACCTCTTTCGGAGATCATTGGATGGTCCCGCGCTTGAGTGGTTCTATTCCTTGGAGCCCCGCGAGGTCGAGAATTTTGAAATAGTCCAGAGAAGGTTCTTGCAGAAATATAGGGATAGGGTCGGTCCCTCACTCTCTATTACCGACCTAGTGGCCGAAAAGATGAAGCCCGACGACGATTTTGTCCGCTATGCTGATAGATGGAGGTCTCTGGCGGAAAGAATAAGGGATACCCTCTCTGAGCCCGAACAAGTGAAGATGATTGTGTCTAATGTAACCCCACAGTTCAGACATGTCCTGGCCATGAATAAACTTACTACAATGGAGGAACTCTATGAAAGGGCCCGATACATCCAAACCCAGTTAAAAGACTCCCCCATTATGAACATGTTTGAGTCGCCGAAGCCCAAAGTAGTCAGAAAGACAGGCGCTGGTGTCCCGGGCGGAGCCACAGAAGGGGTCGTGACAAATGAGCAAGTGGGTGCGGTCAACAATGCCAACTATGCGGTCAACCCAAGGCCTCCACAAATGCCCCGACTTCCCCTCCAACCAGGTCCTTTCCCTCTTCGTCCTCCACCCCAAAATAATCCACCCCAGGATAATATGCCTCCATTACGCCAACCCCAGCAACAACAACCACAACCTCAGCAACAACAACCACCGCTTCAGTACAACCAAGTTCCACCCCCGGGGAACTATGGTCCCCAACAGCAATAAAGGAGGCCGCTCGGTCCCAAGAGAGCCTACTATCCACCATTGCCAGAAACCTTAGTAGATATTTTTAATGCCCTCATGGCATCAAACCAACTCGCCCTACCCAGAGAAAGGCTCGTGTGGCCCCCAAATGTTGATACCTCCAAATACTGCGTCTACCACAGGCAGCCAGGACACACAATAGATTACTGCTTCCATTTCAAAGATTACATCCACGATATGAATGATGAACATCAAATAGATTGGGATGAAATGAGACGATACGTCGCCGCTCTTAAGGCTAGGAGACATCCTCATAGGCCACAGCAGCAGTTACAACAGCAGCAGCAGCAGCAACCACAACAACAACAACAGCCTCAGCAGGCCCCACAACAACAGCCCGACATGGGCATAATCCAGAATCCATTACCGGAGCACCAACAGCCCAATCATCAGGTTAACCCCATCTCCTCCTTCCCGGAAGTCGGGAGAGAGCAGGTGTGGCACCAGGAAAGTACCTCTATTCTTTCTTCCTCCAACCCCATCGTCATGCAACCCCCTCGCCTTGCCCGGGTAGCACCTCTCTCTCATCAACCCGCGTCAGTATCGCCTTCACCATTTCCACTACCATTACGCCCTCTCATCCGTACCCCGATCTCCTATCAACCGACACTCTCCACTATGCCTTCACACCCTCTCATCTTCTCTCACTCCCCCACTTTACCATCCACCTCTACCACATTTACCCCTACGCCTTCTAAACCCCTTATCATCCGTCAACCATACATAACCCCGTCTTTCTCCACCGTATCACCACTAATGCCTTCAAAACCACTCATTACTCATCGCCCACCTCAAAATCATTGCCCACTTCAAGCCCTACCCACTTCTACTTCGTCTCCACCTCCACCTTCCAGACCCCTTATCCTTCATAATCCGCGCGATATCCCCTCTACCTTCACCACGCCTCCACCTAACAAACCCCTCATCAGAATCCCTGCTCCCGTCATCACCCCTGCTTCATCGACCATTCCTCCACCACTACCCCTCAAACCTCTGTTAAAACCCACTGCTACCCCCACAGAGGTACAAAGCCGCAGGCAATGGTGCTCCGGAGTGGAAGGATTTTCCACAGGGTTTTCCCCCACAACAGTCAGAATCTTGAGCAATCTCAGCCAGAGAAGGATGATGGAGAACAACCAGAAAGAGCTATCCCTGGAACACAGTATGATCTATTAAAACATTTGGACAAGACGCCTGCTCGGATCTCCATCCTGGAGCTTCTTCAAAGATCCACATCCCACCAGGCAGCCTTAATGGAGTACCTTTAAAGAGTCATGGTTAATGAAGACCTCCCCGTGGAGAAGATTTCGACCGTCCTGACCCCAACAGACACACAACCGGCCATCATGTTCCACAACTACGAGCTCGCTCCCAAGGAAGCTCAGAAATATGCATTGTGCATTTCAATAAAAATCAATGGGGTATCCATAAACCCGTGTCTTGTGGACACGGGTGCGTCCATAAATGTGATCTCCATGAGCACTCTTCAGTTGTGTGGGATCGACGAGGAACAAATAAGACCTTCCTCGATCACGGTCACGGCCTATGACAATAGCAAAAGGCCACCGCAGGGGATGATTATTCTGAAGGCAGAACTAGGCCCCATGTCAATTCCCACAGAATTCCATGTCCTCGACATGGACCCCACATTCAAGGCTATACTGGGTCGCCCTTACATCGAAGCCATGGACGCTGTGCCTTCCACCAACCATCAGTGCATGAAGTTTCCTTACAATGGGAGAATTATTAAAGTGGTCAGTACACCTGTCCTTCACACAGTGGATGCTATCAACACCTCTATGCCCTCTGTTTGGCCGTCTCATCGGCCCATATTGTCACTACTGGATGTACGTGATTCATCTCACGTTCCACTAGCACCAAAGGAGCCGGTCAGGACAACCGCAACATCATGTCTCCCTTTTCACTCCAAAGGTTGGGAGATTATGAGGAACATCGGCTATCAACAGGGTAAAGGTCTGGGCGCACAATTACAGGGTATGCTCAAACCACCAAAGGAAATTAGGCCGAACCGTAGGTTTGGCCTAGGCTTCAAAGGACCGTTCAGGGCGGCTTGGAAGCCCCTCACATGGACTCTATCAAACCACTTCAACAGAGGGCCCGTTGTTCAGATGGGAGATTACCCACGAGAAGCATATGGGGGATCGCATGCTGTATATTTGGCTGAAAAATATCCGAGGATCACCAAAAGAGGTAAGATCAAAGATCCGGAATGCGAGTGGAACAAATGGTTCGACATACGGGACATTTCCGTTGCACTGGAAAGGATGTTCTCGTCTCCACAACTTGAAGGACCGCCATTGATCTCCGGAATACCAGAGAATATTACCACTCTTGCCAAGGTTCCAAACTATCCTCGTCCTCGCCAGAAGGACTCTGTCATCGACGGATCTTCATCCGTCCTCAAAATTGCCATCGATGGCTCATTAGCCGCCATCTTCTCCATCGACTCGTCTCAGCCTTTGCTGATATCTTATTCCTGGGTCAGACAATTATCTGATGATCTTCCCAGATCCCCTTCTTTGTTTACATACCTACGCGGGCTTTTCAACCCGCGCCAGGTCTTCAACCATGATCTGCTCTATGAGCCTCACAATCCTCTAGCCATAACCACTTTTCTCTCTCCTCCAATATCTTTTCACTGCTTTGTCATTAAAAATGAAAACGGAAAAAAACGTCAATTTTCAAACTCCCCAACAACACATCTTCGTTGAGGAAACCTCCTACATCTCCCACGGGTGCGTACCGCCTTGCGGACCACCCGTCCAAGGTCCGATGAGCGACCTTTTCTACCCCTCCTCTGAGGGGTCTTCTCCTGTACATTCTATACCATCCTCTTCATCTTCCTCTTCTTCTGTAAATATTTTCAGTCAATCTAGGAATGATAGGCCAAGGGTAGTACCTAGGAAGAAATCCAAGGGTAGGCAGATCCCTCGTCGATTCCTTCTGGATTTAGCCGCCAGGTGTCAAGCCCTCCTTGCCATCCCCCAGTTGCTAGAAAATCCCATCCGGCTACCAAAAATAGAATGTGAGGGCGACTATGCATTTGATGAAGGGTATGGAGTCTACGAGATCACAAATGAAGAATGCCCCACTGAAGATGAGGGTGAAGAATATGAGGATGCGGCGGGCGCATACGCAAGTGGAATGAGGAGATTCGACGAGCCGTCAACCGCCGTAGAAGAATCCACCAAAGAAGTCAACTTGGGAACTGAGAAAGACTCTAGGATCATCCTCATAAGTGACAACCTACCACCATCTGAAGAAGAGGCATTAATTGAGGTTCTCAAGGAATATAAGGAC
Organism: Amorphophallus konjac; assembly: GCA_022559845.1. Lineage (NCBI taxonomy): Eukaryota > Viridiplantae > Streptophyta > Magnoliopsida > Alismatales > Araceae > Amorphophallus > Amorphophallus konjac. The sequence continues at coordinate 242,257,788 of CM040128.1, forward strand.
ACGTTCGCATGGAGCTACGAGGATATGTCGGGTTTGGATTCAACCTTGGTCGAACACCGTTTAACCCTAAAACCAGGGTCCGTCTCGGTAAAACAAAGGTTAAGGCGTTTCCACCCTCAAATGGCTTTGAAAATGAAAGAAGAGGTCGATAAGCTCCACAAAGCCAGGTTCATTAGAGTCGTTCTTTATCCTCAATGGGTGGCGAACATTATCCCGGTCATGAAGAAAGATGGGAAAGTCAGAATTTGTATCGACTTCCGGGACCTTAACCGCGCGTGTCCAAAAGATGATTTTCTCTTACCTCACATTGATGTGTTGATTGATAACACGGCAGGCTACGAAACCCTCTCATTCATGGATGGATTTTCAGGATACAATCAAATTCGTTTGGCAGAAGAGGATCAGGAAAAGACGTCATTCACTACCCCTTGGGGAACATATTGTTACGTGGTCATGCCGTTCGGATTAAAGAATGCTGGAGCTACTTACCAAAGGGCGATGATGGCCATATTTCATGACATGATGCACATATATCTGGAAGTGTATGTGGATGACTTATTGGTAAAATCAAGGACCATGATGGAACATCCAGAAGTTTTGGCTAAGGTCTTGCAGAGGTCAAGGGAGTTCCAACTGAAAATGAACCCGAAGAAGTGTGTGTTTGGTGTGTCGTCAGGTAAATTGCTGGGGTTCATTGTGAGCAAAAGAGGGATCGAGATAGATCCCGACAAAGCTAAGGCTATCAGGGATATGCCGCCTCCCAAGAATTTGAGGGAAGTCCGAGGTTTAATCGGGAGTGTAGATCGGATTAAAATCCGCTCTTTTTTGAGAGGAGATTAAAATATGACAAAAAGGAGATAAATAAATAATGCAAAAAGAATGTAATAAAAATAGCACGAGGTGCTAAAGTGGAGATGGTGTGATCGCCAGAGGGGTCACCTCAATAAGAAGAAAAGGAGATCGCGTGTACCTGGTGAAAATTGGGATGCGGGATGGATGTGGATTTCTTCCTCCAACTTCAATCGGCCGGCCGATGAAGTGGGTTTTCTTGGTTGATTACCTTGTAAAAAAAAAGACAATGAAAAACAAACAAAAGAGAGGGGGATCAGCCAAAGTGCAATAGTATCAATCCAAAACTAACATAAAATGATGAAAAGACATCAACGTGCGCACCTCTTTTTTTTGTTTTTGTTTTTAAAACCCCTAGCAGAGAACTAGGGAAAGGATATGATAAGATGATGCTTAATGCAATAAAAGAACTAACGACAGGGTGACAATGATAATATGCTAAGAACGAGATGAACAAAACAAGCACAATATATAGCCCTGCTCTCCCTGACGAGAGTAAAGGGAAACCGTGAAGATGCTGAACGGATGCAGAAGGATGGAGAAAGCAGTAGCTGAAGGAAGAAGCAGGCGTTTGATTGGATGCAGAAAGGATGGAGTGCAAGCCAATGCTCAATGCTTCGAATGCCTTTTTTCCTTCTGAATGCTTAACGTGCTTGTTGAATACTTAACATCTTAACCCTTTTCCACGATCGAATGATATTTTCTTTTATAGCTTCAATCGGATGTGATAAAACAAGGAAATGATAAGAATGGGTAATGAGGCATCCAGGGAAGGATCAAGATCGAGCAAGAGTCCCAAGGATGGTAGGGAACTGTGAGGGAAAGATGAAAAAAGGAAGGACTCTGGAGTGAAACATGACTTAATCCAGGGCATCGATTTATGAATTGATGACCTGCACAGAGACGTTTCTTGAAACACGACCTAAGAAAGGCCGTTTCTTCCTAGATTTAATTTTGGAAATAAAACTTTCTTTGTTTAGACATTAATGGAACACGCCTAAGATAACGGCGTTGCTTAAAAACACGCCCTGAGGTAGGACGTTACACAGAAAATGCTTTTTATTTTGAAAATAGATAATTCCAGAAATTAACGGATAATACCAGGAATTGACGCCCTCATCTATGGTCGTCCTTTCTTTTGAAACGCCCTATCACAGGTCGTTACTTTCGAAAGTAACGCCCTTCGTCAGGTCGTGAATCACGAAGGATGCAGAAAAAAATGCATAAAATTCTCAAAAATAGAAAAACTTCATGTTATAGGAATATTGAAGTCCACTTGGGGCGTTTACATAATGACATGAGATTTGATCAACAAAACGTCAATTTTGGCGTGTCTACAGCTACCCCGCCTTGGCGTCTGCTTTGCAAGGGAGTGAGACGGAAATGGAATGAAGTGTAATGAAAGAAATGAAGTGGAATGAACTGATAAGGAGACGCCAAGGTGTGATGTGACACACCTCAGAACATTAAGCATTTGAAATCTTTCCAAGATTCTGAGTGAAACAACTCTGAGTGGTTCCAAGGAAACATCGATTTGTTGGATAAATGGAGATTAAACTAAGCAAATAAAGGGATGTGCGCGTGGGCACGACAGGGAAAGACCATTGGAGAGCGATTACCAGCCAACGTGGACGTGCTACAACCAAGGTAAATTTTGCAGAAAAGTAAAGAGAATTGGATAGAGATCCAACAAAAGGGATACTTTCAAGGAATCAGCCTGAACGGCTTCAAATAGAACGAAGTACTTGATTTGAAGTGGAATATCTCATGTCAACTCAATCAAGAGCGAGTGAACTTCATTATTGCCATAATATGAAGATTTTCAGCATGAAACTCAAAGTCCTACATGATGCATGCTGGGCTAAAAGAAAAGATTAAAACAAACTAAAAATAGAAAATAATCAAGGATAATATTGTTAAGCCATTTAGATCTGGTCAAGAATCCATATCTCTGAGTTAACACTAAGCCGAGGCCCGTTTGTCCGCGCATTAACTCAGAAAGTGGAACCATCGTCCCAAACCTTTAACAATTCAACGGCCTATCCGTGTGATCAAGATTCTCCTGAAATCGTCATTGTTTTTGATGAAGGGGAACTCAAATTTCAGGTTTATCAGAACCACAAGGTCCTTGACATACTATAATAGCGTAGATATCATATAATAACAATGCTTACAAGAAACAGATACAAGGTGACAAGATGTTACTCCCATGAGCGGTCCAAACGCCTCGAATCCTGCAAACTTCTGCACTTTGAAACTTATTATCCTTCATTTATCAATTCAGAACATGACATGATCATAAGTGCTTAATCATAAATAATTTCACCAAATAATAGCACTTAAATTCATCAAAAGTATGGAGAGGTCAAAAATCCGTAGGCCAATAAAACACGCCTAAGAACAGGGCGTTAACAGCATGAAAGACGCCTGGACCATAGGTCGTTAAACACTTAAAACACGCCCTACTCAAAGGCGTAACCAATAACAGAAGCTTAGAAGAAACACGACCTCATCAAGGGTGTTACATAAAACACGACCACTGGTCAGGTCGTCAAATCAAAAAGCGACGCCCTTACACAAGGCGTTAATTCAGCACGAACCTCCGTTTCTAAATCAAGAACACAGTCCTTAACCTAATCAAACTTCTATCTTCGGGACTCTTCAGGTCTCTTCAAATCCTTATAAAAAGGAAGGCTTTCTTTCACAAACCAATCAAAATTTTTCTCTGCAGCCGAACTGCTTCTTTTCCTTCTTCATCTGCAGGCCTTTGTTCTGCTTCTGTTCTTCTTCAACTGCAGGCGGCGATGGACAGGATGATGAAGAAACCTAGGATTTCTACTCCTAGAATTACTGAAATACCAGGGCACATAAGCAATCGAATTGCTTTGAATCAGGTAAGCTTTTCTTCTGCTAATTGCTTTGTATTGTTCCTTCTGCCGAACTCTCATCTCACATTTCATATACTTATGCTTATTACTGCATGTGTTCTGTTCTTCTCACAGGATTACCCAACCCTTCCAGGAGCTAGAAGATATGTCCAAATCAAATGGTTGCCCCTCATCCTCTCCAAATTCACTTCAGATATGAGGGTCTATGTAGCTAGATGGCATCTCTTGGGGTTGATAACCCATGCCAAGCATTATGATCAAATCCACATAGATTGGGCTGCCATAGGAGCATTGATTGAAACATGGCATCCTTCCACCCATACTTTCTTATTTTCCACATTTGAGGCCACCATCTTGCTAGAAGAAGTAGAGATGATCCTAGGCTTGAAAAGGATGAAACACGGAGAAGAAGAAAAGATGGCCATCATGCCAAGGCCAATCTCCTCCCATGAGTTGCTAACCTCGTTAATACCTAGCCCAAATATAGTGAACCTAATCAAGGTCACTAAAGGAGTTAACCTCTTGAAGCTCGCCTCATGGGTGTACAAGAGAGCGGGTCAAGCTAAAGAGGAAGAGGAGATAGAAAGAGTGACCAAAGCCTTCGTGGTGTGCTTAGCAGGAGCACTCCTATTCCCATCCACGGAGGATTTTCTAGAGGAGTCCCAATTGAGCGCAGTGGTGAGCTTATGGGAAGAAGAAAGAGTTGGACCGGCGATCCTAGCATATCTCTATAGCGGGCTTACATCGGCGGCCATGGGAAGGCCCATCTACGGGTGCATGCTAGCACTCTCAAGTTGGGTTGATCTACACTTCAAATTCGATTCATGCCACGAAGCCCAACAACCCTCAAGAATTTTCTCAAAGAGCCCACTCTCCTATATAACCGGCTCATTAGGTATAAGCAATAGAGTGACTAACCGGATTCCTCAAATCAAGAAGAGAGGGGATTGGAGGGAGCACTTAAAGGTAATGCCAAAGAATCTCTTTACTTGTGCCCCGGGTGTATTCAAAATGCAGGAACTTCGTGCACGCTTCTCCATCGGGACGGACCTTCGTCTTATTGGCGCTTCGGACTTCGTTTTGTACAACTCTCACAGGTGCCTTCCTCAAATTGGACTTTCAAGGCAACACTTAGAAGACATCTCCCATCTCCCTCCAATCAAATCAAGAGACCTAGGCAGTAATGAAGATGGTGAGGAGGTTATCACCATTCAAGCTCTGTGGAGGCTAAGCAAGCTTCATCAACCTGTAGAAGACTTGGATGAAGACAAGGAACAGTGGAAAAATTATGTAATCTCATTGAGAAAATTAAGGCCCAAAGTGGCTCATTAGTCATTGTAGTTTCTTTCTTTCAAAATAATGAAGATTGCTTTCTGATTGAGTCCACTATTACTGTGATTATGAACAAAATTATCCAAAACCTGTGTTTCTGTTGTAAATAACGCCTCAAAGAATGCCGTGAATTCAAAAATACACGCCTTACCTCAAGGCGTCTCAATCGGCCCATCTTCCACAGTTAACGCCTGCACCAGTGGGCGTGACTTAAATAACGACTTCAGACAAGGCGTGAACAGATTCAAACCCCAAAGAATATAATCGTTGACTCATCAAAAGTAACGTCGTTTCCTTAGTCACTCCTTAAAAATAACACGCCCTCGACTGAGGCGTTACTCTAAGCCAGCAATGATGACTTTCATCACATCAATCAACGCCCATTCAATGCGTCTGACGACGGTTATCGTTCCCCATGCAAAACAAATTAACGCCCTAATAGACGTCGTCTTATTTTATAAAATGCCCAAGTCCTGGGCGTGAATTCTATTATAAACGCCTTGCTTAAGGGCGTGTCTTTTTTCGAAACCCAAAAGTCATCGGCCCCTTTCTTCTTCCTCCTTCCGTTCTCATTTCCCCCCTTCTGCAAACCCTAACCGAAACCCCCCCTCTTTCGATCTCTCTCTCTCGTTCTCTTCTCTCACTCTCTCAATCTCCCTCTATCTCTCTTTCTCTCCTAGGCCGAGCCATGGCCAAACGCCAGAGGGTGAGTGCCCCAGAGGTCGTCGACCTCGATGCTGCCCACGCCCAAGAGGAACCCGCCCTGGAGGAGCTCGCCATTGTTGCGGTTGAAGAACCGGCGGTGGTTGCCGGCGGCGACGAAGCCGGTGAAGCAGCAACAGAAGAAGGAGGAGAAGACGAAGGTGGAGAAGAAGAAGAAGAAGATGAAGAAGAGGGAGATGGAGAAGAAGAAGGACCACCGCCCACGGCGGCGGTCACTCCCCGGGGCCAACTCCGGCGGCCCAGATGGCCACTGCCTCGGCCACAACCCCAGAAGGACAAAAAGGTAAGTTCCCCCTCCCCAATTCCATTTTTTTTATTTTATTTGCATTTTTCCTGATTTTTCATAGCCCTCGGGTGCGAAACCTGCAACTCAGAAAAGAAACGCCCCCCACGGGGGCGTTAATCACAAACGAAACGCCCTGACCCAGGGCGTAAATTTCTTTTATTTTCTAAAAATCAATTAACCTCCATGAAAAACGCCCTGAAGCATGTCGTTTCTCCAAAAATTATGATTTTTCATTAATTCCATGCCCATTAAATATTTTCATTAATTATTTCGCATGCTGCCATTTTTATTTGAATTATCTGAAAATCATGAAAGCCACGCCCCTCACCACGGCGTGTTGTAACAAGCAACGCCCAAACCAGAGGGCGTCTCTTCATTAATTCTCGTTTAAACTGAACGGTCCTAAATGGAAAACGCCCCAGCCGACGGCGTGATTTGAAAACATTTTAGGATTTTTAGAAATTAACCACATGTTCACGCCCTACACAGCGGCGTTTCAAAGATGAAAAACGCCCTCAGACAGGACGTTACTTCAAAAGAAAATGCCCCTTTTAGGGGCGTGAATTCACTAAGAGACGACCTGAGGAGGGGCGTGACTTCCAAAACAAGCCCAAGCAAAACCAAATGCAATTACACATGATTAATCAAACAATTAAGCAAAGTTCTTTCTTTTAATGCGTGCAGGGGCTGATGAGGACCCGTATCTCATGGGTCATGGTCTGGGCAGCATACCAGGGTCTCCCCGACTTCCAGAGGGTTAGGGTAGATGCTATGGGGTTCGGGGCTTTTCTATCCATCGAGCCATTTAGACCCGACCTAGCACTTATCCAGGTTCTACGGGAGCGTTGGGATAGGGTGAGCCGGTCCTTCCTGATGCCCTGGGGGCACATGGTTCCTACCCTAGAGGATGTGACTAGGATTACAGGGTTGAGGGTGGATGGTGAGGCTGTGAGCGGGTTCACCTACCCTGACTACACGGAGATGGCCCAGAGGTTACTAGGGCTGGATATGGTCTATGTGGTGCCGAGCGAGTGTAGGACCATCTTCCGTACAGACTTGACTACGGTGATGGGTTTAGGGGATGCCAGGCACAGGTCAGGGGAGACCCTAGGTGAGTTTGCACAGAGGCTGACCGACGGGGTGAGAGCGGCATGCTGCCAGGACCCGACTGACCGTGAGAGAGCGAATCGAGACCTGAGGAGGTTCCTGCTGCTGCTGCTCGGTAGATTATTGCTGGGGACGAAAGCCGACGTCATCAACTGCCGCTTCTTGGGCATCCTTGAGGACCTGGAGACCGTTGGCACTTACGCTTGGGGTGCAGCGCTGCTGGCGCATTTGATAGCTGATTTGTCCACGGGGACGGGGCGAGAGACGACCGTCAGTGGCTTCTCACCTTTTCTTCAGGTATGTAATTTTCTCATTTTCATGTCTTTTTTTCTTTTTCTTTTCTTCTTATTATGATGCATGTGAATGCCTTACTAATGCAATGCATGGATGCAGGTGTGGAGCCACCTATACATGCCGATGGGGCGCGTTGACCCACGGCCCGGAGCTGAGGGATCCTTTCCTCTGGCGTGACGCTGGTTACCAGTCGTCTTCGGTGCCCCACTTGACTACGAGTTGTGGGTTCTACGGAGAGAGTTCCGCGACTTCCCTCCCTCGCTGGTATGTATGAATGAATGATATGCATTTCTTTTGAATTGATTATGATGAAATGATAATGGTATGTATGAATGCAGGTGCGGTGGAGGCCTTACGAGGATATGACAGATGAGGGCCAACCTTGGGTCGTATCGGGATGACCTCGCTTTGGGCGTGAGCTGTTGCTGCATTGCCTGAGCGAGATCGAGCCGTTACGGCTCCGGTTGGTGATGAGGACCCTGGGCCTGCCCCAGGAGTGGATCGAGGTCGGAGAGCCTCGAGGCATAGGAAAGAAGACCCGCGGTCGCACCAAGACGACCGACTGGAGGGTACGTTTCGAGGAGCAGTACGCCGACTGGCAGCGTGGCGGGACCAGAGTCACCTCCCGAGCGACTGACAGCTCCGAGTACCTCCGGCGCTACTGGGAGGTACACGCCGGCCGACCCCAGATGAGGGTCTTAGGGGTATGTATGAATGCACTTATTTCTAAATTGAATGCAAATGCTTATGTGACTATAATGTGACTAACATGCAATGGATGCAGGATGCGAGGGACATAGCGGCGATAGACGCCCAGGCCCACCTACACAGCCTGGAGGACCAGCTAGCCGCCACACGGGCCGACCTAGAGACCCTGGTGAGTGTTTAAATTACTTCTATATGCAAATGAATCTTTTTGTTGAATTATTGATGATTAGCCACTGACGATCTCAATGAATGCAGCGTGCTCAGCAGAGAATAGTGGGGAGAGATCCAGGGGAGGCCTCCAGCTCGAGGGGACCTAGCGCGGAGGTGACCGCGCTATCAGAGCAGCTAGCTGGAGCGGTTGCACGAGCCGAGGCAGCGGAGCGTGACCTTGCTTCACGGGTAAATTCTGAACTCAAACTCAGTCAGTTCAATTTATTGATTAAATATAGCATTGTGTACTGATAAAAATTCATTTTTACAGACTGAAGAGCTTCGAGCCGCTCTTATCTGCGTAGACGAGGGCTTCCGAGTGACGAGCTCACATGTGAGTAATTCAATCATGCATCGTTAAATTATTGAATTATTGCATTTATTGTGATGATTTGCTTACCCTTTTGCAGGTGGCTCAGCTTCAGGCCGTACGTACCGAGTTGGCGATCCGTGACCAGCGGATCTCAGAGCTTGAGAGGTCCCAGAGGCGACGAGAGGAGCTTCCTCAGGACGTGGCCGAGCTGCGGGTGGCTCTTGAGATGGAGAGACGTGAGCGTGCTCGAGAGCGCGGGGAGTATCAGACGCAGATAGCAGCACGTGAGCGAGAGCTAGTCGACTCGAGGACCCAGTTGATCCTTTCTCAGGAGCGGCTACGAGTGTCCGAGGAGCGTCTCCAGCGAGGACGTGAGCGAGCACGGGCTGCAGGGTACTCCTTTACTAGCTCCACTTTTGTTGCGGGTTCTTCTCTTCGAGAGAGGAGTGAGGCAGGGGACCAGGCTCGAGTTCCGGCTTCTTCACGGGGGCCCATGCCTCCTCCACCAGCACCAGCTCGGGATGGCGAGGAGGAGGTTGAGAGTAGGAGAGAGGAGGGTGGAGGCGAGAGCTGAGAGACTTACTTGTACTCCTCCACCCTCACACCTGTACTCAGACATTCATGATGTATATATATATGAGATTGAGATTTCTTTTGTTACCTGAGCACTTTGTGTGGTTGTGGGCTTGTGTTTGTGTACTTTTCTTCTCTCCACGTTCTTCATGTTTACTTTGCTTTTGCCCTGTATCTGCAGCTGCGGTTTTCACTTGAATAAAACAGGTTAATTCATCTGTTCGACTTGGCCCCTTGCCCAATGAGCAAGGGGTGGCAATATTCTGACCTTAATGACGGGTCAAGGGGCCAAGCCTTTAATCAAATAAGGTAAAGTGAAATAACCAATAAAGGGGAGATGCATCATGCAAGCACACACATGCAAACAATAAATCAAAATATGCACAGGCAAAATGCAGGCATACGAATGAAGAAGGCATTATATATATTTTTTTGTTATTTTCCTGAAAAAAATGCCTTAGATTAGGTCGTGACTCGGGTGAAAGACGCCCCCTCAGACGGCGTGCATTTTAAAAGGATTTTGGAATTTGGTGAAAAGACGACCTGAACAAGGGCGTTAATTTGATAAAGACGACCCTCACGAGGGCGTGAGTTAAATTAAAAACGCCTTAGTGAGAGGCGTGAATTATATGAATTTTCAAAAAAGATTGACAAGGCTATCCAGATCGCGGGCCCTACACGGTCACCATCTAGGATTCATTAATCTTTCTTGAATAATTAAAAGGGAGTCAACGTGCTCAAAGTTGACTTATATTCGAGATTTCGCACAGTGCAATTTCTTAAGTTCGTCTTGACCATCCTGCCAGTTCGTGACTTTACCACATAGAAAGGATGGAAGAAAATATAAGGGAAGCCCATAAGGGGTTCTGGGATACTCAAAGTAAAGTTACCTCCCCTGCCCTATGCCTGTTGGGGTTCGGTCTTTGGCGTAGGAAATTGTTACCTTTTTTCCCATTTATAATGCATGCATACGCCCAAGGTTTTCCTTGCGGGGACTTTGCCCTCTTGACATGCTTTTCTTTTCATAACTTGACTTTCACTTTGGAATTGATTTGCATTGATGAAAAAAATAAACCTAATTGTACTTGGGCTTTTGGGCCTTGACTTCCACCTACTAGGGCGGCGGACAGGCTTGGCGCCTCTGCCTCGAGGTCTCCCTTCCCCCCTTATGGGCCGAAGAAGAAAAGAACGGGTATTGTCTTTCACTTTTAGTCAGGTTTTTGACTTTCTATCAGATTTTGCACTGCTTGAGTTCAAGAATAAAGCGTGTAGTGTGTGCGGGTGTCAACCCCATTTTTAAGTTACCAATACTGATAAATGAATTCTGAATTTTGACCTTTCAGGCCTTGATCTTTTGTGTGCCATGACAAAAGCCTTTTTGTTTGTTTGAAATTTCTCTCTTTTCTTTTTTTGTTTTTTTTGGATTTGGATTTTGGCAAATATTCTAATTTTTTTTGGATTTGGAAAATATTCATTTTTTTTGTTTTGTGGGATTTTGGAAAATATTCATTTTTTGTTGGATTTTGGAAAATATTCATTTTTTGTGGTTTTGGGAAAATATTCATTTTTTGTGGATTTTGGAAATATTCATTTTTTGTTGGATTTTGGAAAAATCAGGGGTAGTATTTCTTAAGATATAAACCGTTCCAAGGGTGAGTTAACTCTTCACCTTCAGCATTAGTTAATTTATAAGCATTGCCAGGAAAAACTTCTTTTATAACGAACGGTCCCTCCCAATTTGGTTGGAGTTTTGAACGGGGGCCACCCGGCTTAACAAAAATTCTCTTGATACCATTTCACCGACTTTAAATTTTCTCTCAATTACTTTCTTTTGGTAAAAACGTGAGAGCCTATTTTGATAAACGCGCGCATGCTCAGCGGCGACCAGACGCTTCTCATCTAGGAGTTCCAATTGGGCAAAGAGTGAATCACGACGTTCATCAATAGAAAGTTCCTCATCCAATTGTACTCACAGAGAGGGAATAAGAATCTCATAAGGGACTACTGCCTCCATCCCATAAGTGAGGGCGGAAGGGGTTTGCCCAGTGGGAGTGCGAATGGAAGTGCGGTAGGCCCAAAGAGCTTCAACCAGCTTGTCTGGCCAGTTCGAAAATTTATTAGCCTCACACGTCTTTTTAACGATCTTGATCAAAGTTTTGTTAGTTGCTTCTGCTTGGCCATTACCCCGCGGATAATAGGGAGAAGAATGATGCAATGCAATGTTATACCTGTTGCAGAGATCCTTGAGATCTTGAGAGATAAATTGAGGTCCATTATCGGTGACGATGGTGCTCGGGATGCCGAACCTCGTGATGATGTTCTTCATGATAAATTTACAAACGGTTGATGCTTTAATTTCCACGTAAGCTTCCGCTTCCGCCCACTTGGTGAAGTACTCCGTTGCCGTGAGAATGAATGATTTTTGCTTGGTCAGGAGGTTCGAGTCACCAAGAGGTCCAATGATGTCAAAAGCCCACATGGAAAAAGGCCATGGGGAGGACGTAGGATGGAGTGAAGAAGCAGGAGAATGAATCTTGTCGGCGTGCAGTTGGCACTTAACACACCTACGAACGTAGATAGAGCAATCCTCTTCTAGAGTTGGCCAAGAGAAACCTAGCCTAAGGATTTTCTTAGCTAGCATCTGGCTGTTCACATGACCACCACACACACCAGAATGCGCCTCTTCCACGACTTTCCAAGATTCATCATCATCGAGGCATCTCAATAAAACACCGGTGAGCCCTCTTCTGTAGAGCACACCTCCAACCAAAGTATAACGTTGAGCCACTCTTCTAATTGCTTTCTTTTCTTCTGATGTGGCTTCCTCGGGATAAGACTGATCATTACAGTATCTGGCAATCTCATAATACCAAGGCTTCTCTTCGTTAGCCAATTCTTCTTCCCAGTCCAAAAGCATGACCTCTTTGCCTTTAAGAGTTTCTTTCTGCTTGGCCTTCTCGAGCACCTGATCCCTAATATCAAGGAAAGCACGATCCTTAATAGCTGGAGTGTCACGCTGATGAATCAGAGGGACATGGAAATCACGCTCAGGGGGGAAGACTAAAGCAGAAGCTAAAGAAGCAAGAGCGTCAGCTAGAATGTTCTGACTACGAGGCACATGAACGAAGATTAACTTGGTAAAGAGTTTGGCATAAGCTGAAGCGAGTTCCTGGTAGGGTTTAAGCTTAGGATTGATAGTGCGGCACTTGACCAACACCTGGCGCAGAATGAGTTGACTATCACCGATAATCCGCAAGTGAGTGACACCATATCGATGAGCGGTTTGTAGACCGGCCAAAAGAGCTTCATACTCGGCTATATTATTGGTGACGGGGAAAGTAAGCCGAGCAGCAAATGGAATGGTGACTCCTTCAGGTGTTAAAAGAACCATGCCGATCCCTCTTCCTTGAGAATTAAGAGCTCCATCAAAATGTAATGTCCACATAGGATCAAGGGGTTGATTAATGGACATTAATTCTTCATCTGGGAACTCAGAATTGACAGGATCAAAATGAGGTAGAGGGTGATGAGCAAGATGTTCGGCGATAGCATAACCTTTGATAGCTTTTTGTTGAATGTAAGTGATATCAAACTGGGAGAGGAAGCTTTGCCAGCGTGCTAATCGATCAGTGAGGACAGATTTTTCAATGAGGAATTTGATTGGATTCATGCGTGCAATGAGGTGAACCTCGTGAGCTAGGAAATAGTGTTTTAATTTCTGAACTACCCAAACCAAAGCAGCACAAGTCTTCTCCATGGCTGAGTACCTCTGCTCACAGGGGTTAAGAAGTTTAGACAAGTAGTATGCTGCCCTCTCCTTACTTTCTTCATCCACTTGAGCTAAGACAGCACCTACAGAGTCATCCAGGACTGAAACATACAGAATAAGTGGTTTGCCTGGAATTGGCGGCCTCAGGACAGGGGGATTGGCCAAATAATCCTTCAATCCGTCAAAGGCTGCCTGACACTTGTCATCCCAATTAAACTTGACTCCCGGCTTGGTAAGCTCATAAAACGGCCTGCATCTTTGTGAATGCTGGGAGACGAAGCGGCGAATGAATTGCAACCTCCCTATTAATCCTCGAACTTCCTTCAAATTCTTGGGAGGAGGCATATCTCTAATGGCTCTCGCCTTGTTGGGATCGACTTCAATTCCCCTCTTACTGACAATGAATCCAAGCAACTTTCCTGAAGAAACGCCAAATACGCACTTCTTGGGGTTCATTTTTAATTGATATTCTCGCGACCTCTGTAGAACCTTAGCTAGAACCCCAGGATGCTCAATCCTTGTCCTTGATTTCACTACCAGGTCATCCACATACACCTCGATGTAAATATGAATCATGTCATGAAAAATCACCATCATAGCCCTCTGGTAGGTGGCTCCAGCATTCTTAAGTCCAAAGGGCATGACCACATAGCAATATGTACCCCATGGTGTAGTGAATGAGGTTTTCTCTTGATCCTCTTCAGACAGACGAATTTGATTGTAACCTGAAAAGCCATCCATAAATGAAAGAGTTTCAAATCCTGCCGTGTTGTCGATCAGAACATCAATATGAGGGAGGGGGAAGTCATCTTTAGGACACGCCCGGTTGAGGTCCCGGAAATCTATGCAAATTCGAACTTTTCCATCTTTCTTCATAACCGGGACAATGTTAGCCACCCAATTGGGATAGAGGACGACTCTAACAAATCTAGCCTTATGGAGTTTATCGACCTCTTCTTTCATCTTCAAAGCCATGTTAGGGTGGAAACGCCTCAACCGTTGTTTGACCGGGACAGACCCTGGCTTAAGTGTAAGGCGGTGTTCAACGAGCGCAGGGTCTAATCCAGGCATATCTTCATAGCTCCATGCGAACGTGTCCTTGTATTCTTGCAGAACCAAAATGAGCGCCTCCTCCTCGGAGGGCGGTAAATTCTTACTGATGAGGACAATCCTAGGGTCTTCCTCGGTACCCAGATTGATTTCTTTGGTTGGCTCTTCTACCGAGGCTGATGGTTCGTCGAATCGTCTCATGCCACTAGCAAAGGCATCCGCCTCGTCCTCATAGTCTTCATAACTTTCTTCCCCCTCTTCAATAGGGTCTTCATCATTCATGATTTCATAAACGCCCAAACCCTCATAAGCAGCAACAGAATCCTCATATTCTAATTCCGGCAGGATGATCGGTTCTTCCACAAACTCAGGGATTGCTAAACAAGCTTGGCATCTGACAGCCAACTCCAACAAAAATCTTTGGGGAATCTGCTTACCCTTGGCCTTCTTATGTGGAACTATCCCCTGATTTTTATTATTAGAAGGAAAGGAGGAAGAATAGGAACAACTAGCTTGACCAGGGGAAGGAGATGAAAAAGCGGATACAGGAGGTGATACAGAGGAGGGCCCCTCACCAGAGGGGGAGAAGAGTCTTACCAAGGAATCTTGGAAGAGCGGCCCCTGGGTTGGGACGCACTCGGGAGAAAAATAGGAGGTCTCCTCAATAGAAATGGAGGATTGGAATGTTGGAGATTTGGCATTTTTTTTTCATTTTTAGCTTTTCCTTTGTTTTTATTTTCTTCTTCAAGTAAAAAGCAATGTGAAGGGAGAATAGCAGGAGGAGTGGAGATTGCAAGATTGGAGAAAGATTTAATCAAAGATGGCCCACGCGGGGGTGAGATGGAGATTTTAGAAAATCACTCGAGGAGCGAAGGAGCAATCGGGAGGGAAATCTGAATTGAATCGGGAGACAAGTTGATGGTAATCGGTGGTGGTCGCGGCACGTGACCAAACCAACGGGAATAGAGAGAAGCCAACACAGATGGATGCACAGAAGTGAGGGAGAAAAGGCCGGCTCACAGCCTATCCACGGAAAATCCTTCTTCAAAGGGGACATCTGGCTCCCCCGTATCTGTGTAGTCACTTAACATCTGCCTTTTATCTGTGATTACTACTGGCATTTCAATCAGTTCTTGAATCAGCGGCGGCCACTCTGGATCCGTCGGCATGAACAGGCGGCTCAGAGAGATCGTGATGTCATTCATGTCAAACCACCTGTACCAGTCACATTTCGGATCACCCATTTTTCTTCTTTTATCTGGCCTTAAAGACTCCAGGGCTTTGTAGGTAGCCAGTGGGGCAATGTGACGAGCAAACTGTCTGGCGTGCACATCTTGACAATCAAGCAATGAAGTAATGACGGTAGTCTGCTCATTGTTCTGAATGCCACCGGTGACAAAATGTGAAAGTCCAGGTGAGCGGCTGGCGGTCTGGTTTGAAGGTGGACGTCATAACAGCCCACGGCTCTCCTTCATTCTTGCCCGGTGCTTTGTAGCCTAAGCCGCCTCGTGCAATCACCTTTTGAGGCTTAATGGGCCTAATCCTGCCCTGGAGTTTGGCGCCCAGGCCCTTGCCATCTTGATATCCCATTCTTATCAGAATGTTCCAGCCGGGGGTATTCATCATATTTTTCTTTTTCTTCTTCCCCTTAGAAGGCAGGGGTGTCATAGCAACTGTGGTAACAGTCTCAGATAGCATCGGCCGTGGACGGGGAACGTCCAGTACAGATAATAACGGCTTGTTGGCAGGCCATATGAAAGGAACTGATGAAGCTACATGAATGTCTTCCTCTGGCAAGATCGGCACGCTGGTCACCTTGATAATGCGGCCCTTGTGCGGAAACTTGAGGCACTGATGGTTTGTAGAGGGCACTGCGTCAAGCTGCTGAATATAAGGGCGACTCAGGATGCCATTAAAGGTCGGATACATATCCAGAATATGAAAATCTGCTGTAATGGTGGCTGGACCCAAGCTGACTTTGAGAGTAATCATACCCAGAGGGGGTTTCTTTGTATTGTCATATGCCGTGACAGTAATGGTAGATGGCCGAATCTGGCTCTCAGGGATACCGCATAACTTCAGAGTGCTCGGAGGCAACACATTGATAGATGCACCGGTGTCTACCAAACACTGCTTAACGGCCACTTTGTTGATATCAACCGTAATACATAGGGCATATTTTCTTGCCGGTAGAGGTGCTAACTCATGTTCATGGAATGTGATTGCCGGCTGACTGCTGGCAGGGGTCAAGACTGTAATTATCTGTTCAACCGGAAGGTCCTCATTGACCATGACCTTCTGCAGGTATTCCTTCAGGGCCAGCTGATGAGTGGTGGACCTCTTGATTAATTCAAGAATGGAGATTCTGGCTGGAGTGCGATCCAAGTGCTTTAATAAATCATACTGAGTTCCCGGCACTGAATCTTGTTCCTGCTCTTGCTCTTGTGGCCCCTGCACAGGCTCTAGCTCTCTCTGTGGGAAAACACGGTGGAATATCCGTCCACTGCGGAGCGGCGCTACGCCTTGACGCGCCTCTGTCGGGGCAATATTAGGAGGAGGGTTGGAAGAAGAAGAAGGAATGTTGGTAGCAGAAACCCTGCTAGGGGATATCAAAGGGGAATTCAATGAAAGGGGCGCCCCCGTAGGAGACGTGGTAGTGGTGTTTAACAAAGATGCCCCCGCGGGAGGCATGGGAGGAGTATTTGATGAAGGTGCCCTCGCAGGAGGCATGGGAGAAGAGAGGGATATCCGAATGCGAGGAGCATTGGCAGGTGGTGGAATAAGGAGAGATCGTGGCACAAAAGGTGGCTGAACTGATGACGGAGGAACTCTTGCCGGTGTAGGAGTGGTAGAGGGGGTAGCGGGTGCTGGCGGTGAGCGGAGTAGGAGTGGCCTGGATGGCGCGTGTGTGGGATTGGTGGTGGAAGGTGGAATGGTAGGTTGTGGAGGTGGTAGGCGGGTAAGAAGAGAACGAGCCGGCAAGGCCGTGGAATTGGTGGAGGTAGAAGGATTGACAGGGCGTAGAAGGGGACGTCCCGATAGGAGAATAGAAGAAGAAGGAGGTGTGCGCAAAAGGCGCGTAGTTTGATTTTGAGTTGGATCATGGTGAAATGCCCCGACAGAGGCGTTTTCTTCGTGCCATCCCTGCCCTCTCTCCACCTTGTAGAGAGACGTGACAGGGTTCACATGTTGATTAGGAGCGTGCTCCGGCAATGGATTACGGACGATCCCCATATCTTGCTGGGGTGCTGGAGCTTGCTGTGGCTGAACTTGTTACGGAGCTGGCTGCTGTTGTTGCTGATTTTGTTGTTGCCGAGAAGCCCTTCTTTCTTTCATAGCGGCTATGAATTGTCTCATCTCATCCCAATTGATGTCACCCTGGTCATTTAGATCGTAGATGTAATCTCTGAAGTGGAAGCAACGATCCAGGTTGTGACCAGGGCCGCGATGAAAGGCACAATAACGGGATGTGTCAACATTAGCGGGCCACACGGTTCTTTCCTTTGGTAATGCGAGCAAGTTGGCGGCCATCAGGGCATTAAAAATATCGGGGAGACTTTCAGGAAGTGGGGGATAGTGGTCCCTTTTGGGGCCAAGTGGCGGTCTCCGTTGTTGTTGTTGGCCGTAGTTGGCTGGTGGGGGCACTTGATGGTATTGTGGTGGAGCTGGAGGATCTATGCGGGGGGCTTGGTTTTGCGGTGGAGCGAAGGAGCGTTGAGGCGCGAATTGGGGTGGTGGAGTAGGGTTAAAATGAGGGTTCTGTCGTGGAGGGGTTGGTGGACGTGGGTTAGCTTGATTATGGGGGTTGCCAACTACGCCAACCTGCTCATTGGTGACAGTGCCTTCAGTCGTGGGCCCGCTGTTGACATTTGTATTCTTTTTAAATAGCCGAGGCTTCGGCTCAAACATGCCCATGATGGGCGAGTCCTTCATTTGCGTTTGTATATAACGAGCTCTTTCATAGAGCTCTTCCATAGTTGTTAGCCGATTCATGGCCAAAATGTGCCGGAATTGGGGGGTTGCATTAGAAATGACCATTTTCACTTGCTCCTGTTCCGACAATGTGTCCTTTAATTTCTCGGCCATAGACCGCCACCTATCAGCAAATACAATGAAGTCCTCCTCGGGCTTCATTTTCTCGGTAACTAAATCTGTAACAGAAAGGGAAGGTCCCACCCGGTCTCTGTACTTTTGCAGGAATTTTCTTTGAATAACATCAAAATCGCCGGCATCAGCTGGCTCCAGAGAATAAAACCATTCGAGGGCTGGCCCCTCAAGAGACCTCCTGAATAAGTAGGCCAGGGAGGCCTTATTGTCCTGCCAAAAGGAAGTCTCATATCGGAAATCCTTTAAATGAATGAATGGGTTGCCCGTCCCATTATATCGCCAGAAATTCGGCATTTCAGAAGGTGGTAAATGGAACACCGGCAACGTAGGAAGAGAAATTTCCGGAGCATTCTTAGTCGCTGTAACCTTCTTGAGCTGTTCCTCCATGCTGGCCAGCTTCTGAAGCAAGAGAGTGTTGGTATCGGGCTCGACCGGGGCCTGATTCTGAGCAAAAGAAGGCGGTATAGGTGTTCGTAGAATCCGAGGAGGTTGGAAGGATTGATGCCTAACCGCTGAATAGCTCGCCTGCTGGGCCGGCATGGCCGCAGTAGGCGTTTGTGGACGAGAGGAGGGGGGATGCAAGACCGCCTGGTCATTAACAATCTGATGGCCACTCACGGCCGGAGGGGGATTAGAAGAAGAAGAAAGAACCGACTTCCCTTTTAAAGCGGCCTGAATGGCTTGCCGCTGGGAGTCATCCAACTGGGAGAGAGCCTGGATCAAATCCGTGACATTAATGGATGGGGAAGGGTTCCCCGAAGTGTTGGAAGATGGAACTTGAGACGAAGGGTCCGCCTCATGAATAGTGGTATCAACCACATGAACTTGTGAGTAATGGGGGTGAGGAGGAAGGTAGTTCCCCTCATAATAAACAGAATCCTGGAGAGGGTCCTCATATTGACCAAATATGTTCTCATTCTCATCATCATAAGAGTACCCGTTGCCTGACATGTTGATGGTTTTACCTGAACGGAGTTTCATTCTTAAGAGAGAGAGTGTTTAATGAAGGAACTATCACAAAATATTTAATCCAAACAAGGCAATCAAATCACCCAACTATGTTTATGCAAACAAGGTTGGCAAGAAACGCAAGATTTTAATGTTTGATGTTTGAATTAGGGTGGATTATTTGTGAAAGTTCACTCTTTTGCCAAATGAGACCTAGTTTGATCCAAGTGTAACCTCCGGGTCAACTAAGTTTTTCTCTCTCTTTAACAACGCATAGGTTCTCTAAACTCCAGGTACTTCAAGGGTACAACCAGCCCGGCGTCCGTGAGGGAATCCACGGGTGCGGGGACTTGTGGAGGTCTTGGAAAAGGGATTTTCGGTCCAAAGAGACGGAATGCTCAATGGAGGGTCGTCCCTATTCCAAGAAGGGTGTGTGGATCCTAGGGTAGAGAGAGGAGGTCTCTCAACCAAGCCAACAAATCAAGACAATCCAAGCAGCAATGTAATATCAAGACAAATGCCAAGCAATGAATAAGAGCTAATATGTGAAAAAGAACAGTAAAGAAACGCCCTGGGAAAGGTCGTTTTCACAGCAGGAGGAAAGACACGCCCTGCGGTAGGTCGTGACAAAATGAAAACACGGCAGCGTGGCTGTCGTTAAACTCTGTGAGGGGCTCACAGACGGTAGGAAAACACGCCTTTAGGTGAGGCGTTATAAAGAAAGGACGCCTCCACAGGAGGGCGTCAAAACTCAGAGAAAACGCCCTGATGATAGGCGCTGATAATAAATGAAACGCCTCGGGGAGGGGCGTTAATCCACAGGCAATATGATAAGCAGCAGCAGCAGTTATGATAAAGAGAAACGCCCTAATGACAGGCGTTGATAAGAAATGAAACGCCTCGGAGAGGGGCGTTAATCCACAGACAATATGATAAGCATGCAGCAGACAGCAGTTATGGTAAAAGACGCCCTGGAAGTGGGCGTTACTCAACGAAACACGTCCCTGAGAGGGGCGTTAAATAGCAGACGATAAAATGAGCAAACAGAACGCCAGCAGGTGCAATAAACACACGCCCTGGAAGGGGGCGTTAATCAACAAAACACGTCCCTGTGAGGGGCGTTAAATCAAAAGACGCCCTTGTTGAAGGCGTTAATAAGCAGCAATTGACTGATCCGGGGAGTGTGCAGGGTGCACAATAGAGGGTGCCCGAGGGGCACAAGGGAAAGGGTACCGAGGGTACCGAGGGGAAAGGGCACGCGAGGGTGCCTAAGGGGAAAGGACACACGAGGGTGTCAAGGGGAAAGGGCACACGAGGGTGCCAAGGGGAAAGGGCACACGAGGGTGCCAATGGAGATGGTAATCAATAAAGAAAACAGTGGAAGTCCCACCGTGATCGCCAATTTGTAGATCGGATTAAAATCCGCTCTTTTTTGAGAGGAGATTAAAATATGACAAAAAGGAGATAAATAAATAATGCAAAAAGAATGTAATAAAAATAGCACGAGGTGCTAAAGTGGAGATGGTGTGATCGCCAGAGGGGTCACCTCAATAAGAAGAAAAGGAGATCGCGTGTACCTGGTGAAAATTGGGATGCGGGATGGATGTGGATTTCTTCCTCCAACTTCAATCGGCCGGCCGATGAAGTGGGTTTTCTTGGTTGATTACCTTGTAAAAAAAAGACAATGAAAAACAAACAAAAGAGAGGGGGATCAGCCAAAGTGCAATAGTATCAATCCAAAACTAACATAAAATGATGAAAAGACATCAACGTGCGCACCTCTTTTTTTGTTTTTTTTTTAAACCCCTAGCAGAGAACTAGGGAAAGGATATGATAAGATGATGGTTAATGCAATAAAAGAACTAACGACAGGGTGACAATGATAATATGCTAAGAACGAGATGAACAAAACAAGCACAATATATAGCCCTGCTCTCCCTGACGAGAGTAAAGGGAAACCGTGAAGATGCTGAACGGATGCAGAAGGATGGAGAAAGCAGTAGCAGAAGGATGGAGAAAGCAGGCGTTTGATTGGATGCAGAAAGGATGGAGTGCAAGCCAATGCTCAATGCTTCGAATGCCTTTTTTCCTTCTGAATGCTTAACGTGCTTGTTGAATACTTAACATCTTAACCCTTTTCCACGATCGAATGATATTTTCTTTTATAGCTTCAATCGGATGTGATAAAACAAGGAAATGATAAGAATGGGTAATGAGACATCCATGGAAGGATCAAGATCAAGCAAGAGTCCCAAGGATGGTAGGGAACTGTGAGGGAAAGATGAAAAAAGGAAGGACTCTGGAGTGAAACACGACTTAATCCAGGGCGTCGATTTATGAATTGACGACCTGCACAGAGACGTTTCTTGAAACACGACCTAAGAAAGGCCGTTTCTTCCTGGATTTAATTTTGGAAATAAAACTTTCTTTGTTTAGACATTAATGGAACACGCCTAAGATAACGGCGTTGCTTAAAAACACGTCCTGAGGTAGGACGTTACATAGAAAATGCTTTTTATTTTGAAAATAGATAATTCCAGAAATTAACGGATAATACCAGGAATTGACGCCCTCATCTATGGTCGTCCTTTCTTTTGAAACGCCCTATCACAGGTCGTTACTTTCGAAAGTAACGCCCTTCGTCAGGTCGTGAATCACGAAGGATGCAGAAAAAAATGCATAAAATTCTCAAAAATAGAAAAACTTCATGTTATAGGAATATTGAAGTCCACTTGGGGCGTTTACATAATGACATGAGATTTGATCAACAAAACGTCAATTTTGGCGTGTCTACAGGGAGGTTGCAGTTTATTCGTCGGTTTGTGTCTCAACATTCACAAAGGTGTGGACCTCTCTACGAGTTGACCAAGCCAGGAGTAGAATTCCACTGGAATTCAAAATGTCGAAAAACTTTTGAAGGGTTGAAGGAATATCTGGCTAGTCCACCCGTTCTCATTCCACCCAAACCAGAAAAACCTCTGATCCTTTACGTCTCAGTCTTGGATGACTCCGTGGGAGCCGTCCTCGCACAAGCTGATGAAGAAGGCAAGGAACGGGCAACCTATTACTTGTCCAAACTTCTCAATCCCTGTGAGCAGAAGTACACCGTCATGGAGAAAACCTGTGCTGCCCTCGTTTGGGTAGTGCAGAAATTGAAGCACTACTTCTTGGCTCATGAGGTTCACTTGATTGCTCGAATGAATCCTATCAAATTCCTTCTGGAGAAAGCCGTCCTTACGGATAGGCTAGCACGCTGGCAAAGTTTTCTCTCTCAGTTCGACATCACCTACATCCAGCAAAAGGCGATTAAAGGCTATGTCATAGCCGAGCATCTCGCTCACCATCCTCTTCCCAAGTTCGATCCCGTCCAATCAGAGTTTCCAGATGAGGAACTAATGTCCGTCAACCAATCAGATGAGCCAACGTGGACGCTATATTTTGATGGAGCTCTGAATTCTCAAGGGAGAGGAATCGGCGTCGCGCTCCTGTCGCCTGAAGGCCTCACATTCCCATTGGCATACCAACTCAAATTTCCAGTCACCAACAATATAGCCGAATATGAAGCTCTTCTAGCTGGCCTAGAACTCGCTCATTCTTTTCGTATCACTGAGTTGCGAGTCGTAGGTGATAGTCAACTCATCCTTCGCCAGGTGCTCACTAAATATCGCACTCGCAATCCCAAACTCAAGCCATACCAAGAACTCACTGCTGCCTTTGCCAAACTGTTCGCCAAACTGATCTTTGTTCATGTCCCTCGTCATCAGAATATTCTCGCCGATGCCCTCGCCTCGTTGGCATCATCCATAAGGTTCCCTCTAGGAAGATGGTTTAAGTCCATTTCCATCTACAAACTTCACGCCCCTGCAATCGATGATGCTTCCTACGTAAACATCAAAGACAGGATAGCAAGAAAGATCCTGCAGGAAGATATCCTTGAGAAGAGGGAGATCATGTTGGCAAAGGCCGAAGAAGAACTGGCTGATGAAGAGAAACCATGGTTCTATGAAATTGTCAAATACTGCCAAGATCAGTCTTATCCTGAAGGGGCCACCACAGAGGACAAGAAAGCCATAAGAAGGGTGGCTCAGAAATATACATTGGTTGGAGGTCTACTCTATAGGAGGAGCCTTACTGGTATTCTGTTAAGATGTCTTGGTGACGATGAGGTTTGGAAATGTGTAGAGGAGACGCACTCGGGCGTGTGCGGTGGCCACGTGAATAGTCAGATGCTCGCCAAGAAGATCATTCGCCAAGGCTTTTATTGGCCCACTATGGAAGAAGATTGTGCTGTCTATGTCCGTAGGTGTGTCAAGTGTCAACTTCATGCCGATAAAATCCATTCACCATCTTCCTCACTTCATCCAATATCTTCGCCGTGGCCTTTCTCCATGTGGGCATTCGACATCATTGGTCCCCTAGGTGATCCCAATTCCCTCACCAAGCAGAAATCTTTCATCCTTACTGCGACGGAATACTTCACCAAATGGGCCGAAGCTAAAGCTTACGCAGAAATCAAGGCGTCAACAATATGCAAATTCATCATAAAGAACATCCTCGCCAGATTCGGCGTCCCAAGCACGATCGTCACCGACAATGGGCCACAGTTCATTTCTCAGGACCTACAGGACCTCTGCAAAAGGTACGCAATTGCATTGCATCATTCATCACCTTATTACCCACAAGGTAACGGCCAAGCGGAGGCCACCAATAAAACATTGCTCAAAATCATCAAAAAAACCTGCGAGTCTAGTAAGTTTTCAGACTGGCCAGAAAAGCTTATCGAAGCTCTATGGGCCTATCGCACTTCAATCCGTACCCCCACCGGGCAGACTCCATTTGCCCTTACTTATGGTATGGAAGCGGTAGTCCCGTACGAGACTCTGATCCCTTCTCTCAGGGTACAATTGGACGAGGAATTTCCCCTCGACGATCGTCGTAATTCACTCCTCGCCCAGTTGGAACTCTTGGATGAGAAACGACTGGCCGCTGCCGAACACGCGCGTGTGTATCAAAATAGACTCGCTCGCTTTTACCAAAAGAAAGTCGTTGAGAGAAAATTCAAAGTCGGTTAGATGGTCGTAAAAAGAATTTTTGTCAAACCTGAAGGTCCGCGTTCTAAGCTCCAACCCAATTGGGAAGGACCATTTGTAATTCAAGCCGTGTACCCTGGCAACGCCTACAAGCTAGTCAACGCCGAAGGGACCGAGTTATCCCACCCTTGGAATGGGCTCTATCTTAAGAAATATTACCCTTAGCACAAACAAAAAAATGATGAAAAGATAAAAACATCAAAAACAAAGAAATACCGAAAACCACTAAAAATATGGAAAATTCAAAATGCCGATGCCTGGCAGTCACCATGTAGTTAAGTTCCTACATCTAACCTTCATGTTAGGATAGGGCCCATTAAGGCTTGGTAGTCACTGAGTCTTGGTTTGCCAGAACCGTGGAGATCCCTGTCCGGCCACGTCGGCCTATGCTCGCTCGAAGGAAGCTAACATGTGCTCACTTATGTATTTTATTCAAAAAAAGTCGGTAGCATCACCTACGGTGGAGCGTCACCCAGAAGATCTCCGGAAGCTATAATCTTTATTCTTTTCTCTTCGACCAAATGAGACAGTCGGCGCCCTTAAAACGCTGAGCATGAGAAACCAAAACTCAAACCCCAAAGGCAAGAGTAGGATCCATTTCCTCGAGCATCGATCAGAGCACGAGAAGAGGGCAGTGTCCCCGTAGGCATACAAAAGGGAGCCCACAAACGTCAAACGATTATATCTCCCTCACAAAAAGAAATACAAAATCAAAATCAAGAGAAAAGCCTGGTCGTGACCGTGCCTGTTGCGATAAACGGAATCCCTCAAAGCAAAAGTCTGGATCCACAAAAGGGGCCGTGGAATGTAAATGCTCGAGATTTGGTCCGAAGTTGTTCGAAAGGAAAGAGTTAATGGGCCTTATTCGCTCGCCGGGTTAACGGTTTTGCTGATCCTCTCAGGAGGTTTATCCCCCACGCTCTTCCTTCTTCCTCTAAAGATGAAGGTTCGATGGAGTTTCTGAAAGGTGAAAACTCCCCAGGGTCTGCGACCTTATTTTAATATACACATTTGGTTCCCTACTTTGAAAAGCAAAAGCTATCGCTGCGAAGGAGTCTCCGTGTTTCTAGCTGGTCAAGACCCCTGTTTACCACCTTGATGTCTTCTTGTTTAACCTCGGGCTTAGGCCAATGCAAGCGCGTCACCTATGGGTGCGACGGCGTCTGATTCTGGGTCAGCGTCGCGCGGTTGGTCGTTAGGGTTCCAGGGTGGTCCATCATATACCATCTAGAGTTGTGAGGAAACAGGCCCGGGTCGTGCAAATCATTTACCTCAAACACCTTTTGGGTGAATCCCTGTGGTCGGAAGCGACTGGGAGCCTAAGCATGGCATGACGGTATTGTCATCAGGGTAAGTCTTAGCCGGCGGGATCATCATTCGAGGGGTCTAGAGGCCCAAATCAACCTAGATGTGCACTTAGGATACCTGGGAGGTTAGTAAGAAACCCCTGTCTCATGTAGGTTAGGTGCCATTTGGGTGCTTGCCACGCGTTAGCAACAAAAAAATCGAAATGATAAAAGCAACAAAAAAAATAGACAAGAGAAAATGTACATATTTGCAAGTAAAAAAATCTTTTTTATGATAAAACAAAAAAATGCCAAATATAAAAAAGAAAACAAATCAATTTTGCATGATTGCATTCGCGTGTAGCATCTCGCTTTTAATACTGCTTGCATTCGTATGCTTGCCTGTCGCATCTATCATCACTATATCTTTCTCTCGCCTTCCTTAAATAAAGGCTTGGCCCCTTGACCAGTCATCAAGGACAGTCACAGTGACCATTTGCTTATTGAGCAAGGGGCCAAGTCAAAACAGAAATTCTGATTTGTTTGTTTCAGTGATATGTGCAGGGATTCAGGCAACAGAAGCAAAGGTGAAAAACAAACAAACCGAACCTTGTATTTCATTCCAAAAACCAAAAAAAATTACATCAAGTTCCGCCCTCTCTCTCCGCATTACTCGTCCCACTACGCTCCGGGCAAAACGCTCTCAAAGGTGCTACCCAACTACGAAAAGTGGTACTCCTACCGCTCTGTACTCCTCTTCCTATTCCCACATCCCGGCGTTGATCTACGGAAGCAGCAGAGAAGCTACCAACACGAAAGCCACGCTCTCGTGCTCTTCGGTAACGCTCCTCACCATCTCTCAGCCACTGTTCAGCAAGACCAAGGCTGATTTGGAGTTCGAATAGTTGGGCCTCCATGGCCCTTCGTTCCTCCCTTTCAGTCAATCTGTTGGCTCTTTCTCTCTCTACGTCTCTTTCTTTCTCTGCACGTTCTCTCTCGCGGTCTTCCTTCTCCAACTGGAGAGTGATCCTCAGTTCCACAGCATCCCTAGAGGAGTCGTCATCGGGATGATGCCGCAGTTCCCTCTCCAGTTCTGCTACCCTAGCCTCCTTCTGCGCAGCTTGGGCAAGCGCTTCTTCCGTCTCCTTTTCCTGCCAAGTGTACCATCTCAGATACGCGATAAGGCATAAACAAGGAGAACTCAACACTGAGACTCTTACCTGTATAGAGAGCATCCCTTCTGCCTCCGCAGCACGCTGCGTGGCGTGAGCAAGTTGCTCATGAAGTAAGTCAAGTTCTGAGGTGGGAATCCACAAGCTGGAAGAGGCACCACCTACTCCCATCGCTAGGGAAGCCGCGCCAATCTGGGCATGCTACGACCGCGTGAATTAGCAGCCAACATCTGGAATCTGGGGTTTTAATTAGGAACGTACTGTACACCTACCAAGGCGCTCGTAGCTCCGCGGGCATTACCCAACTGTTGTTCCATCTCTGCCAAGCGAGTTCGTAAATTCGCTATCATGGCATCCCGGACATCCTGCAGCCTTACGAGTCAGCATTTTTCACCAGAAAACTAAGAAAAGGAGAAAGAAGAAAAGAGAAAAAGGGGAAACCTACCTCCACAAGTCCCCGGGGTTGGAACCGCTCTGCGTACTTTGTCCTATATAGACGCAAGTAGTCCTCGCTATCCCGCGCCTGTGATTCTACAATCGTGCCACCCCGTTGCCAGTCCTCATACTGTTCGGGGAATCGCACGCGCCAGTCAATGCAGGTCGCCGGTCCCCGCGTCTTTCTCCCGACACGAGGTGGCACAGCTGAATCCACCCATTCTTGAGCCAGTCCTAAAGTCCTCATAACTAATCGTAGCCGAAGCGGCTCGATTTCATTCAGGCAGTGCATCCACAGTTCCCGTCTGAACCGGGCACGACTTGCTAGAACCCACGGCTGGTCGGCATCGACCATGTCTTAGTAGGGTCTCCAGCTTACCATCGCTGCAGGGAACTCCTGTAGCTCCCGCCTTAGCACCATCAGTTGGTAGGTTAGGGGTGCCGCACTCATGATGGGTTCCCACCGCCTGGCTAGCGGCACCATCGCGGGTCGCCAATGCCGAGCTCTCCCCATAGGGAGGTAATAATAGCTCCACAGCTGCTCGGTGCAGGTCATCAGAACCTTGCAAAAACACAAAAAAAATACAAAACAAGCAAAACCAAAAAAATACCTGGATGAATGGTGTGAAACCACTCACAGTCATCTCACGATCCGTTTCTTGGAATAGGCCTGCAAACAAGTGTGCCAGCATGGCGGCTCCCCAGACATAATACCCTACTCTTTCAAGGTCTGACAGCAGCTCCAGGAAGCGACATTGGATACCGTCCCCTTTCGAGCTCAGTACCAATCTCCCCAAAAGGAAGAGGAGAAATCTCCTCAAATCTATGTTGCATCTTTCCCAGTGCCGAAATCTGTGCAGTACACGGCACGGCATCCTATTTCCATCCTTTCCATGAACTCTTCTGAGGATTCATCGTCCCGCCGACGAGTGTCGGTGAGCCCTAATGCATCCATGAGGGACGCCCTAGCTACCGACCTATTTTTCCGACCATCTAGGTCCAAACCCAGTAACTTCTGGGCACCTTCTCTGTAGTCCGCGTAAGTGACTCCGGTCACTGCCTCGCCCTCCACCTTCAGGCTTGTGATCCGGACCACATCCTCCAAGCTAGGCACCATGTGCCCCCAGGGCATCAGGAATGCCCGACTCACTGGGTCCCATCTCTCACACAAGGCTTGGATCAGGACCAGGTCGAGCTGGATCGGCTCGATCCGAAGGAAGGTGCCAAAACCCATCACGTCTAGCCTGGCCTTCTGAAAATCTGGGAGACCTCGGTATGCTGCCACTACCAACTCCCATGAGATCTGTGATTTCATCACACTCTACGCATGCAGGGAATGGAGAGGAGGTTTGGTCAGAAAGAAAGGAAGAAAAAAGAATGGAAAAAAGGGCAAGAAAACTTGGCTTACGAGTTGTGATTGGGCCCTTTCGCTAAAGTGTCCTTCGAGGTCCGAAAGCCTCCTGGAACTACTACCACTAGACCTGCTTCTCTTCGAGGAGTGGGAAGATTCGCCCTCCATCCAACTCTCGGAATTTTGAACTCCTCCTCTCCCGTGAAAACTTGTGCTCCTCGAGTTAGCTCTCGATATACCTGGGAAGATAAAAGGGACAAGAATTTATAGAAATGGAAGGAGTGCGGGCTAAGATTTCCTCCATCACCTGTTAATGATAGCCCTCGCAATGAGGAACCTGCCATGCGGTCCCGTGTGTCACTTCACCGCTCGCACAGGGTGATTGATTGGATGAAGAATATGACGACTAGCCCCCTATGTTGTCTAGGGAAACCCTTTCATGTTTTAAGGGACGTCCGCAAAATTTGACACAACATCCGGGAAAAGGGGCTAGGGCCGTCATTATTGACTTCGACGGTAGATTCCTGTGGGAAATGGTCACAACAAGACGCGATTCTCTACTTGGGGTGGAGTCTCGGCAGACCCATCACATGGGAACAGTGCAAAGAAGAGGAAGTGTAGGGAAGAAGGAATGCACAAGAGAACAAACGAGCAGCAGAAAATCAAATCACTCCATTCATAATTCTACATAATCTGTCATAAACACTACAATCATAGAGAGGAGGCGAGTCCACCAGCTCGTCGATCCTCACCATCACTCATCTCTCTAGGTGCTCCCCTCCTCTCCCCTGAGGTGCGGGTCCCTCAGAAGCCTCTGGGATCCTCGTGCAGCAGCATCTGCCTCACCTCGTGGCGCCTGCTCCGCAGCAGTGACTCGCTGCTCCTCCCCTGGCATGGAGAAGAAGCCGCTAGCAGTAAAGCGGCTGGACTGGCGGAGTCGCTCCCTGAACTCTCGCGTTCTCTCGTAGCGCGTCTCCATCCCTCCTAGCCTCTGCACGACGGCCTGAAGGCCCAGCTGGAGCTCCCTCACTTGGGCCTCCAAGGCCCTCCTCTCGGTCTGATCCCGCTGTCGCTCAGACCTTCTCTCGACTTTCTCTCTCTCTGCCTCTCTCCTCATCATCTGTAGAAGAACCCTTAACTCCAGGATGTCTGGAGAAGGTCTCTCCTCACCACGATGCCGCAGCTCCGTTACAGTCGCCACCCAGGCATCACGCTCCTCTTCCGCCCGGGTCGCCCGAGCCACCGCACCGGTAAGTTGCTCCCGGAGGGAGGTAATCTCGAGAAAAGGGGCCGAGGAGCTGGAAGATGCACCACCAATCATCCCCGTCGTCGCTGTCTGCTGGGCACGCTGGAACAAAATAAACAACGGCCGTCAGTGAAACTCCAAATCTGAAGATAAAAGTGCGGCACGTAACTTACCAGGAGCGACATCTCATGTTGAGCGACGGCCAGCTGCCGCCTAGCCTCTGACAGTTGGGCGCGCGAGCCGCCGACCCCACGCGTGTCCCCAGCTTGGGGAAGCCCTGCATAACTCTCTCTCTGCCACCGCAGGAAGTCGGCGCTGTCCTGCACCAATACACTCCCTTGCTGTCCAGGGAGACGTACGTGCCAGTCCTCGAGCCTCGCCTTGCCGCGACTCTCCCTCCTGACGCGGCTCGGCTCGTCCGCACTCGCCCACTCATCGGCCAGGCCCGGGGTCCTCGCCATGTCCTGCACCAAGAAAGGGGTCCCACATCAGTCAAAAAGAACGCGTCCCCTGTCTAGGACGCATCCATCATTTAAGTGCAACACTCGCCGAACCCTTTCCCCCCTCGCACGGCTTGCTTCAAAACTCAAAATAGATCAAAGAGGGGGAAAACCAAGCACCTACCAGACCGTGTTCACCTCCCTCCGCGACATCGGGCCCCTCGGGGGCCCGAAGCGGCCCTTCCTCCTCTATAGACGCCGTTCCGTGCTCTGGCGCGTCCCTCCTTGGGCGAGGGTTCCCGCGTCCCTCTCCACCTTCGCCGTGGTCCAGACCGCCGAACTCCATCGATCGAGGGGAAGAAGACAAAGACGGGCGAGCAAGTTTCGGCGGAAGGCGGGCTCGTTTGCAGGTAAGGCACGGAGAAGGAAGGCCACCCGTCGCTTTAAATTTGAATTTGAGGATTAAGACGCGTCCTCGCGCTTGGACGCGCCCAAAAGAAAGCGAAAAAAAAAGGGGAACAAAAAACCCTCCATGCAAAGTAGTTCCCTCCTGTCCAGGGCAAAGTCCCGTGAAGCGTGAACAACGTAGTGTGAAAGAAAGTGCAGGAAGGAAAAGGGCACACGACAAAAGGAACCACACGAAATCCATTTCATACAAACAGTCAAAAGTACATCATACAGTGAGGACGGTGGGGTGTACAAACAACTCTCTAACTCTCACCACCACCCTCCTGGTCATCTCTCTCCTCCCTCCTCTGACGGGGATCCCTAGGGGGCCTCTGCGACCTCTGCGAACCCTGAGAAGCCGTGCTCGCCTCTCCAGGTGGCACCATGCCAGCCTCCAAGGTGCGGCGATGCTGCTCGGTCGAAGAAACTAGAAAGCTGCCCACAGAAAAGGAACCGGACTGACGAAGTCGCGCCCCGCGCTCCTTCGCCCTCTGATACCGCTCCTCACTCTCCCGAAGTTTCCCCTCCGCCATGCCAAGACTCAGCCGGAGCTCCGACACCTGGGCCACCAGAGCTCTCCTCTCGTCCCAATCTCGATATCGCTCTGCCATCCTGTACTCCCTGTCTTTCTCTATGATCTCCCTATCCCTCTCCCTCTCTCTCTCCACGGTCTCCCTATCCCTCTCCCTCTCCTCTCTCTCCCTCATCGCCTCTCTCCTCGACAGCTCGAGGGCGATCCGCAGATCCACTATGTCGCGAGGAAGCTCCTCAGCCTCCCGTCGCCGCTCCTCCTCTAGCTCCGCAATCCGGGCGTCACGCTCTGCCACCCAGGCATCGCGCTCCTGCTCAGCACGAACAGCACGGGCCAGGGCCTCCCGAATCTCGGCCACCTGTCAAAGCACGCATGCACCGTAAGAGAACAGTGATGGAAGGAAAGCAGCTAGAAGAGGGTCAGGGCCAAGCAAGCACTCACTCGAGCCTCGCGGTCACGCTCGGCCTCCTCAGCCCGAGCCCCCGCATACGCCAGCTGCTCCTAGAGGGCAGAAACCTCCGGAGGAGGGCCCCGCGAGCTGGAACCCGCTCCACCAGCCGTCCCGGCTGCCGCTGTCTGGTGGGCCCGCTGAAACACGGGGCAAACGTCAGTCAAAGGCTAAGCATCAAAAATCTAGGTCACAAAAAATGCATTGCATGGACTAACTAGGATCTCCAACTCCTGTCGCATGGCCACTAACTGCCGCCTGGCGTCTGCCAGCTGGGCCCGCAGGTCGGCAATCATGTTGTCACGAGCATCCTGCATTGCACATAAGTTATTGCCACATGCATATACATATAGAAGGGTGAAGCAGTTTCATTTCACTTACCCCTGCCATACCACCCAAGGAGAGGCGGTCCCCGTACGTAGCTCGATATCGTCTCATGTAATCTGTGCTGTCCTGTACATGGGATACCACTGGGACCCCGCCCTGCTGCCAGTCCTGGTACTGTGCTGGGAAGCGCGTACGCCAGTCCACAATCTTCGCCTTCCCCTTGGTCTTCCGCCCGATGCGGGCCGGCTCTTCTACATCAACCCACTCCTGGGCTAGCCCCAACGTCCTCATAACCAGCCTCAGCCGAAGCGGCTCGATCTCGTTCAGGCAATGGACCCACACGTCCCGCCTGAAACGAGGAAGACCCGCTACAACCCAAGGCTGGCCAGCGTCGCCCATGCCCAGGTAGGGTCTCCACACCACCTACATCACCATACATACATCATATTAGTTGCCATTCAGTCACATAAGAAAACACAAAAAACCATACGCATCATACCATGGCCTCGGGATACTCGCTCAGCTCCCGACGAAGTGACGCCAGCTGGTAGCCGTGGGGTGCTGCAACCACGACCGGCCTCCACCGCCGCGCCAGAGGCACGGCCCTCCTGTTCCCATGCCTAGCCCTCCCCATCTGGAAATAGTAATAGCTCCACACCTGCATCCATCATACATCATTAGTACAGTAATTGCATATTTAACTGTGGGAATGCATAAATAAAATGTTTACCTGGAGAAAAGGTGCGAAGCCACTGACTGTCGTCTCCTTCTCCGAAGTCTGGGAGAGATCAGCAATCAAATGGGCAAGCAGAGCCGTCCCCCACGCGTAGTGCCCCACTCTGTCAAGGTCCGCCAGAATCCCGAGGAAGCGGCAGTGGATGCCATCCCTCTTCGTCCCCAGCAGAAGGCGGCCCAGGAAGAAGAAAAGAAACCTCCGGAGGTCTAGATCCACCAGCTCCCGCTCGCTCGGGTCCTGGGTGAAAGCTGCACGGGCATCTCCCTCCAGTCGTGCCAGAAACTCCGCTCCAGTCTCGCTGACCCGCTGGCGCGGGTCGACGAATCCGAGCGCCTCCATGATCTCCACTCGGCCGACTACCTTGCTGTCCCTGTCAGTCACGCTCGTCTCTAACCACAGCAGGTCCAGGGCACTCTCTCGGTAGTCAGGGTAGGTGACCCCGCTGACCGCCTCTCCGTCAACTCGTAACCCAGTGATCCGAGCCACGTCCTCTAGTGTCGGCACCATGTGCCCCCAGGGCATCAGAAACGCCCGGCTCGGCGCGTGCCACCGCTCCCTCAATGCCTGGATAAGAGGAAGGTCGAGCCGGAAGGGCTCGATCCTAAGGAAAGCTCCAAAGCCCTTGGCGTCCACACGCGCCCTCTGGAAGTCTGGCAGCCCACGGTATGCTGCCACCACTAGGGACCAGCTGATCCGTCCTTTCATCACACCCTGCACACCACAAAACCAATAAAAAATACATCAGCATCATGAATAATATTAAGCAATAACACTATATATTCTACTTATTTATTTTATGTTATCTTATCTTTAAAACATTTTAGGATTTTTATGGAGGCGTCCAGTACATTGGACGCCTCCTCTCTATTTTCCTTATTTTCTTTATAGAAAAACCCAAAACAAAAAAATATATTAATAATATATTTATTTATGGAGGCGTCCCAGGTCCTGGACGCCTCCTTATTTTTAATCCTATTTTATTATTTACGTAAATAAACAAATAAACAAAAAGAAAAAGAAAATGTGGAGGCGTCCAGGGCCCTGGACGCCTCCTTTCCCTCACTCCCCGGCCTTCTCTCACAGCCTCTCGCCCTTCCGTTTAGCCTATTGAACCACAGAGTGAGAGTTCCGAAGGGCTTACCAGGTCGTGATCGTCCTCTCCCACGTCGCCAACGCCCGCAGCGGCCTCCGCGGCCAGAAGAGGCACCTTCATCCCCTCCTCCGCAGCAATCTCCTCTGCTGCGGCCTCCTCGGCATCATCCCTCAGCCTCCTCGGACGACGAGCCCGTCGTTTCCGCTTCTCTGGACCCTGGCTCGATCCTCCTCGCTCCATTGAGACTAAGAATGGGTCGTCTGGGGTGACGGGGTCGTCAGAATGAAAAGTACAAGTGAGCAGGGGGTGAGGCCCCCCATATATATAGAAACCACTCTGATTGGGGCGTCTGGACGCCCCCACCTTTTTTTTATTTTTTTCAAAATTCAAAAATTAGGGGCGTCTAGGCGCCTGGACGCCCCCAAAACAAAAAAAAAACAAAAAAAATAATAAATAAAAATTTAGGGCGTCCAGGACCCTGGACGCCCCCAAAACAAAAACCAAAAAAATTATAAATAAAAAATTAGGGGCGTCCAGGCCGCTGGACGCCCCCAAAACAAAAAAACCAAAAAAAATAATAAATTAAAATTTGGGGCGTCCAGTCCCCTGGACGCCCCCAAAACAAAAAACTTAAAAAATCAAAAATAAAAAATTAGGGGCGTCCAGGCCCCTGGACGCCCCCATAATAAAAATTTCAAAAAAAAATATATAATAAAATTAAAAAAGATAAGAGTATGTATATAATCCAAACAAAAGAAAAAACACAAAGAAAAAGAAAAACCACAAAAAAGATAATAATAATTAACAGAACTGGTCCAAAACTGCCAAATGCCAGATTTTATTCCATCAGAAAAGCAGAATGAACTACATCAGGGGCTTAGGCGCCTTAGGCCTTAACTTCCCCAGTTCGGTTACATAAGCCCCCCACAGCTCACATTCTTCCCCCACGTGCGCTAAGGCCTTTCCCGCGACACTTGTCTTCCAGGGTGCTTTGACGGCCTTCGCTTCCTTCGCATCCGCTTCAGTACCCAACTCTCTCTTCTTCAAAGGAACGATGCCAGTCGATAGTGGGAACGAATGGCGTGGAATGCCGACCTGGAGGCAGCATCGATGCGCGTTATAAAGGACAAACTCGGTCGCGCCGATCAATTGAAGATCAACTTCGGGGAAGGCCTCATAAGGAGATCAAGCAAAGCAAACATGCCGGTGCGCAAGTAAAGAAGCCTTGTGTCACGGTGCGGAAGTGAGACCGCCAGTCTTCACGTTTCTTCAGCCACGGAACGCGGTTCACTACAGTACCACCGAACCCTAACACGTCGGCTATGTGATGAAGAGGGCTTTGTTGGAAGAGCTTCAAAGCGGTTGGCATTCCCTCACGGTGATCAAACTTGAAATGCAAATCCATCCAGCAACTCAGGACAAGTGCGCAACCAAAAGGAGGCTTACCCATGCTCGAGGCAGTAAGGCCACTATACAGGTAGGCGAGGGCAGCGGGTCCCACCCTCTTTCCACGCCAGATCCCGCAGATAGCACTCAGTTGGTCTTCCTCCACCATGTTGTCAGTATAAGGAAACAAGAGAGCACCCGCCAGACAAATGGTGAACCCCTTCATGATTCCCTCCAAATAGTCATCGTCTGGTGACCCTCTCAGGGCGTCCATGACCCACTCCGCAAGCTTTTGGAGATCGATCCCCTTTTGAGTACGGACCTTTCTGGCTGCGTCGGGCGGCATGAAGCTTCCAAGGACGCTTTCGGAAGTCCCCCGTGTCAGCATCCGCATAGCCTTCACCTTCCCGTCACTCTTGAATTTCTTCAATCCGAGCAGAAGTTCCACCTCCTCGAGGAGGATGGTCACCTCGAAGGTCGGGAAGATAAAAGTGTGGGTCTGGGGATGCCAGATCTCCACTAGTGCGCCCATAGCCGCCCAGTCCATACGAATCTTCTCATAGTGTTTGGCGTGAATAAGGAGCCCCTGCAGACGCCACTTCGAGAGTATGGCCCTCATGCCGATGGAGATGTTGGAAGTTAGCTTTGAAAGCCATGGCAGTTTGGAAAACTTCCTCGGGCCTGGGAAGAGTGGATATGGCTGAAAGAGAAAAGAAAGAAGAAGAAAGGAAGGTAGTAAGAAGAAGGTTCACGTGGAGAAATTTGAAATGAATCAGCTTACCATATGCGACATGATCGTCCCACTCAAATGACCCTCGAGGTCGGAGAGTCGCCTGATCTCACTGCTAGGCCTGCTCCTCTTCATAACGCGGGAAGACTCTCCCTCCATCCTGAAAATCTCTAGATTCTCCTCTCTTTCCTCTCCTGAGCTTCCAAAACCCACCTTGGTGCATTTGAATGAGCTAGCCTAAGGGGAGTTCTTATAGGAAGGGAAGATCGCTACAGGACGCAACATGTCACATCAGTGGTCATTGTCAAGATTTTGTCTGGATCTCCTTTGTACTGTGGTGCGATTCTGCTGTGATTCTGCTACTTTCTGATGTTGCTAACCTTTGCTAGTCTGTGCAGGTTTTACTAACGGACGTCTTTGTCCTGTCTCCTGTCCCACCTTTCAATGGTTGGTCCCACCATGTCATGCATCATAGTATACGATACCTACGCTACTAGAACATGTCAAGGACCTTGCGACCCGAACAAATCTGGGATTTGAGTTCCCCTTCAACAAAAACAGTGATGATCCCGGAAGAATTTGGGTTGTACGGATAGGCCGTTAACTTGTGGTAGCATGGGGACGACGGTTCCATTCAGTGAGTTGGTGCGCGGATAAGCGGGCCCCAGCCCAGTGTCGGCTCACCGGATCGGTATCCTGACCCGTTCTTAACAAGTTGACAATATTATCCTTGGCTATTTTCTATTTTAGTTTGTTTTAAATTTTTATTTTAACCCAGCATGCATTCATATAGGATTTTGATTTATTGCGGAAGATCATTCAAGTGATTCGATTGCGAAGGCCTTGTGCTTCAATTCCTACAAATATGAGATATTCCACTCCGAATGAAATACTGAGTTTCCTTGAAACGGCCCTACGTTGCTCTTCCAAAAGGAGACCCTTGTTTGGACAGACCCTCAGATATTCCTTTTTACCTTGTTTGACCCACCTTGGCTGCAGCACCTCCACATTGGCTGGTAACCGCTCCCAAAGGTGAAACCTGCAGGTTTATGACCCAGGTACTTCCACACCGAGAAGTTGGTCTCCTTTATTTTTCGTGCCTGAGTGCACATTTCACCCTCCTTTATTTGATCTCCGTCCAAGCAACCGTCAAGACTTGAAAGACCTCCTTCAATGTCGCCTCATTGAAACTTCAGGAAAAATTCCAAACAGTACGTCAGAAGCGTGTCTCATCACACCTTGGCATCAACTTATCACTCCGCTCCCACTTCATTTCACTCCACTTCGATACCATTCCACTACGTGTCGCTCCCTTGCAAAGCAGACGCCAAGGCGGGGCAGCTGTAGACAGGTCATTCCTGACGTCTCCCGAGAAAGTCTCATATTACTATACAACGCCCCGCAACGGCTTACGCATTTTAAATCGCTCGAGTGCTTCCTTTTCTTGAGTCTTCTTCTGCCCTTTTCGGCATCCGGAATCGTCTCTTCACGGCATTCGGACGGCATCAACACCAGTCAGACGCATCAGGAGGTTCCGGAACCAAGAAGGGTGTCTGCCGAGCGGCCGCCAATGCTTGAACTGAGGACCCGGGTGGGTCTTAATGGGGGCGTCAAGGCACCTGGACGCCCCCATTCTTTTAATTTTATTTTTCAAAACCCAAAACACAAATAAAAAATAATATATTAATGGAGGCATCCAGGCCCCTGGACGCCTCCATAAAAACAAATATATATATATATATATATATATATATATATATATATATATATATATATGCCAGTTGGCATAAAAAGACAAAACAAAATAAAAATTATACATTAATGGAGGCGTCCAGACCCCTGGACGCCTCCATAAAAACAAGCATAAAAAATATATAATGCCAGCTTTGGCATAAAAAGATAAAATAAATAAAAAAATAATATATTAATGGAGGCGTCTAGGCCCCTGGACGCCTCCATCAACTCCCTCACGGGCGCCGCCCACCGAAGGACGGTTTGTCAGTGTGTGAAAAAAGCCAAATTATGGAGACGTCTAGCCCGCTGGACGCGCCCATTTCAAAATCACGAGGCGCCGGTCACAAAACCACGCGTTGTGTCAAACCGCGTGCGGCCGTCGGTGGTGTTCGGTGGACCTGTTAGGGGCGTCCGGGGCCCTGGACGCCTCCACAAAAATATTCCGAAAAAATTAATAAAAATAGAATAAAATATTAGTTTGGCCCTGATGGAGGTGTCCAGAGTCCTGGACGCCTCCACCCTCCGGAGCCCTATAAATAGAGGCCCACCCCCTCAGTTCTGGGAGAGCTTCGAAGAGATCCGATAGGCTGCCGGAGCCCAGAGGCTACCAGAGTCATTTTCCAACCCGTGGGGTCTTTTGTAGGTGGAGGTTCTGCCGGCTTCTCGGGTGCCCACGCTCGCGAGAGGAAGGTCGTCTTCATCCACCGCGCTTCCACGCCATCCCTACGCTGCCGGAGCTCCGCCGGATTTCACCATCGGCACATCCAATAAGCCAATCCTTTCCTTTTCTTCTTAGTTCTTTTGCATTCATCATCTCGCATCATCTATCCCCCTTCATAAGGGCGCCTCTTCTTATATACTTCTTGCATCCATCATCTCATTTTCCTCCTACTCGAGTCCGAGAGGGGTTTAAAAGACAACACCAACCAGGTGTGTGTCTTGCCATCATTTCGTTATTTTTATCGCAAGGATTTGAATACTACACCTTCATCTTTCTAATCCACTCGTCACTTGTTTGTCGTTGTTTTGCAAGGGTACCCAAGGAAAGCCCTCTCCGTCGGCCGGCCGAAGGGGGAGGAAGAAGCAACCCGCCGTCTCCCGCTCTTGAGGTAGGCACGATCACTTTCTTTATTTTGGGGTCTTTCGGCCCCTGGCGATCACATCTTGTTCTCGAGGCCGCGGCGAGTCACTTCCCCAATGACCGTTTAAATTCCCGTTCTTATACTCTCTTTATATTATGTTGTATTCTGCTCATATTCTCGAGGCCGCGGCGAGTCACTTCCCCAATGGCCGTTTAAATTCCCATTCTTATATGTTATATTCTTATCTATTCATATTCTCGAGGCCGCGGCGAGTCACTTCCCCAATGGCCGTTTAAATTCCCGTTCTTATATATTATATTCTTATCTATTCATGTTCTCGAGGCCGCGACGAGTCACTTCCCCAATGGCCGTTTAAATTCCCGCTCTTTATATTCTCCTTATATTCTGTTATATTCTTATCTGCTCATATTCTCGAGGCCGCGGCGAGTCACTTCCCCAATGGCCGTTTCAATTCTTGTTATTTAATTTCTGCACCATTCCCGTCCCCCCGAGGTCGCGGCGAGTCACTTCCCGCTATGGCCGTTTAACCCCCATATCTTGCTATATTACATTTGTCCCGCTCGCCCCACCGGAGCAATCTCCCGTGGTGGCCCCTTCTCTTTTCTCTTATTTCTGTGTTGCAGTAAACAAAAAGAAGGAGCCCGCGTGCTCCGCGTCCTCTTCGCACTCCGAACCGCGTGACGTCACTCACAGTAAGATCTTGGTGCCTCAACAATAGATGCGTGGACGCCTTGAACTCCCCGTGTCGACCCTGTTCCTTTTTGCATCAAAAATGAACCAAATGCATGCGTTACTGAATCAATATTTAATTCAACATTTTAAATTTAATTCAACATACACATCTCATGGTTGTCATCATCAAAACCAGGGGCACAACACAACGATGGACCATCACACTCCATAGTGTGTCGGTTAGTTGTAGGTCGGTTTAGGTTGGTGGCCCAACCTTTGACCGCCTATTGCCTCTGGCGGCCCTATAGTGGTGCGCCAAGCTCAGCGATTCCTCGATTCTAGCGTTAGTCGGTTCGGCTTGGCGGTTGTATGATAAACTGCCACACGTGTTGTAGCGGCCCTAGTCTTGACCACTAGGGTCTGTTGAATGAGTCAACGGGTGTATGTTGGTTCCGACTGGCGGTTCTATCTTTGACCGCCAAGGTCTTGTAGCGGGCTTCTTTTCGATCGCTACTGTCTGTTTGACCGAGTCAATGTTTTAAGTCGGTTGGCTTTGGCGGCCCAACCTTCGTGCGTTTCTTCCTTGTAGCGCGCCCTTCTTAGGCCGCTACAGTTCGTTTGACTTAGGTCAATGTTTTAGGGCGGTTAGTGTGGCGGTTCACTCTTAGACCGCCTAGTCCGTGCAGCGCGTCTATATTAGACCGCTATGGTGGTTTGATTGAATTGGTCAATTCAGGGTTGACTGGGTTTAGCGGCCTAATCCTTGACCGCTACAGCCCCCTAGCGGCCCATTCTAAGACCGCCAGTGTATGTCCTTCCGTTTAATTCCTGCGTGTCGTTTCCCGATGTGTTAGTTTCCAAGTACCTTGGCTTGACCTCGTGGTTTGCCCATTGTCCCGTGGATGTCTTTTGATGTCCTATGAGGGCTATAACCATGTTATAAGGTAGCCAGGTGTACCCTGCTATTGATTAGGTTTCTGTACTGCTTCAGAGTCGTTATTAGGTTTTAGTCAACCCGGTGAGACCCAGTGGTTGACAAGTAACCTTGTGTGCGTCTCGACTATTCTCGATAGCTCGAGATAGTGCTTCTGGACGCCTTGAGGTACTATCTTACCTCGATTTGTGTGTCCAGGTGTGTTGAGGGTCTTGATGCTCCCTCAGGTCTCCGTGAGTCGTTTTATACGGTTGGGTGGATCTGATGATCCAGTGTCATTTTCCCCGGCTTAGGATTAGGCTGATTGGCGACTTGTCACCGCCGTTGTGCGACGATCTTGACCCCGAGTCGTGAGACTCAAAGATCGTTGTATCAGCAAGTCTAGTTGCCATGTCCTGAGTCTGTTGGCAGTTTGGTATACTACTTGGTGCTTCGTAGTACGTGCGATAGTGCTTGCTCAGCCTGTCTGTACTTCAGCACTCGTGTTTCAGAGTCTCTGTGTCTATTGAGCCTTCACTAGTCGTAGCCTGACGACCTCGAGTGTCGGCCCACCTGGGAGTAAGTGGTGAGGGCAGTTCCCGACTCAGACGGTTTGTAGGCTAGTTTCCGTGGGCTCCCTTGCCTTGCAGTAGCGTCCTGCTGGGGGAGAAAACTAGCTAGAGGCCTGGCTCAAGGCATTGAGTTTGTATGTGCACACATGGTCAGGGGCGGTTTGGACGAATGCCAACAGGCGTGACCCTGACTAGTCACTCGTTACTATTGTTCATTGTACTTGGTACGGTGTCCCAGTGTCCGTGGTCGACACGACTGAGATACCTGAGGCATAGTGCAAGACGTTAGTGGACGCATCTGGCTGTTCTTCTAGTGAGGAGGTGCTTCCGTCACGTGACACGTGACTCCCATGTTTCTCATCCTTCGTGTCGTGACCTTTTCTGGGTTAGTCTGTTCT
Source organism: Amorphophallus konjac (assembly GCA_022559845.1). Lineage (NCBI taxonomy): Eukaryota > Viridiplantae > Streptophyta > Magnoliopsida > Alismatales > Araceae > Amorphophallus > Amorphophallus konjac. Next base: position 242,299,056 of record CM040128.1, read on the forward strand.
TGACTTTACCCAAGGTCGGCTCTCTGTTGCGTGCATGATGATCTCGTCATGTATGCGTTAGTGTCTGTGTCTGTCCAGGTCTTTTCTAGGGTTTTTGCCTAGTCTTGTAGGACCTTTGCTTTGGGCTTTGTGCCTACTGACGGATCGGTAACTCCTGACCTTGTGAGATCATGGTTCACCCTTCTATCGCTGCTTGGAGTAGCTTAGGGAGCCGTGCTTTGCTCGGTAGCCGTATTCTCATTCTTTGCGGCTGTGTTTTTCCATTTTCTTTTGGCCGTTCTACTCCTGCTTTTACGGCTTTCTTTTACAACTTTCTAGTTGTAGTTTAGCTCTTCCTGCTTTACTACTATTGCTAGTTTAGCTGTTGTTCCGTGTTATTGCGTTATTTTTCAGTGGGGATCCGCGTGACCCCTACTTTTCTAGTGACACAAGGCTCACCCCTACTTTTCTGGTGTGGTCGTCTCTGCTTCCTTCACGATTCCTGGTGTGGCGTGCTCGTAGTTACGAGCGGTACCTACGTCGGGCTTCCCCCGACCTCAGTGTACGTTTTTAATTCTGTTGGACTATACTTATCTTTCCTTTGGACTGGACTCTGGTATAATTATTAATTTTAAATGCTAATGAAAAAGTAATTTTATTTCTGCTACTTTAGCAAACCTGATTAATGAAATTCTATTGCTTACTGTTATATCTGCAACTTCAATGTACTACACAACAATCCTTTTATCCTTTCGGAGCTTTTATCGCTCTTGGGAGGCTTCACGGGTTCCAAGTGGTATCGGGTCTACTCGGTAGTCCTATCGGGTATATCCGGTATCCGGAGTCTGGGTCGTCACATTTGGTATCAGAGCGTTGTTGTGTGAAGTACATGGGAATCCGAGATATACAGTGTCGAGAGTCCTGAAAGGCTAGTATAGTCTTTTCGTTGGCTTAGGTTTCGCGATTATTTGTCGCTTTGTTTTCCATGTGTTGTCTTGTGCGTGCCGTGTTAACACTGTGCGAGATGGTTTTGTTCTTGTCAGGATGTGACGGGATGTTCTTTTTCATCGTGGTGTTTATCTCGATCATGTTGTACTTGGCAGAGTTCGCCGGCAGGCGTGAATCTGCAGTGCATTGTTCGAGATTTCTCTGTGGTTTGTTCAGGTGGCTGGTGACTTTTCGAGTTGGTGTGATGGCCATGCACGTTCTTACGTTGTTTTGGTCATCCCAGCTTGAGTCTACGCAGCTCCTGAGGTGTTTCGCTTCTGTTGACGTGGTTGCTTTGTTACCTCGATTGAGAAGATGCTCGAGCGAACCTAGCATTTTCCTTCCTGGTGAGCTACTGTTAGTCGAGCGTGATGCTTCTCATCCTGTTTGGTGGAGCCTTTTCGAGGTAAGCCTTGGAATTGCTATCTTGGTGAGACCTTTGTCCTGCGTCCGCTTAAGTGTGGACTATGTTTATGCTGAACCTGATCTGCTTCCTGTTCGACGGTTGCTTGGCTTTGGACGCAGTTTTATGTTAAGAGCCGTTGTGTACCGTGTTAGTCATGCCGTGTCTAATGGCTGATGTGTTGTGAAGGTTCAATAATTGTTTCCAGGACGTGAGGATAAGACGAGATTAGCCTTTCTAGGTGCTTTGTGCTGAAGCTGGTGCTCTTCTTGGTTTGCACTTAGGCGACTTGCGATCGGTTGTTAGCAGCATCAGTAGTCGTGGCGTGATACATTGTGATTTTCATGAATTGCGATAGCGCCGTGTGTGTGCTGAGATGCGGATACCGAGGTATTTTTGATGCCTATGTACGTTGCATGAGTGCACAGCGGAAGTGTGTGGGCTGATAACCCATGGGTCGAGGATCGTTGGTTGTAAGATTCTGGCCGGTCAAGAGAATTATTCTTCTCGATGTGACTTCGTCTTGGCTTCGTGTGCCTTGATGTTATCTGTTGCCGTGCCATTGTTCTTGAAGGCATTATGATGTTGGCGCTGGCATTTGTGAGTATTGGGGAATCTGTCGGCATTTCTGCTGGTTGAGTACCCTCTGCTCTATAATTCTTTCTTGAGTGTTGTGCTCTCGGGACGTGATCATGGTCCTTGAGATGCATTTTCCCGAGATTATTGTTCTTGTTGTCGTGGGTCTTTTCTTGGTGAGCTGTTCGTGGCATGGCTTGTACGTGCTAGTCGTGTGTTCAGCTGTTATTATGCCTTGATGTGACCCAGCTTGCGGTTGTGTTCCGTGGTTCTATGTTCAGTACGGAGCCAGGATCCTGCAAGTGCTGTTGTTGTCGTTGTTGTCATTTTGTCGTTGTTTCCCTGTGATTCTATCCTAGCATCATGTGGACCATGATCTTGTCGGTTAGTTGTGCTATACTCTTCTTTCCTGGTAGAGTTAGCATGCGACTCGAATCAGATGTAATATCTGAGTGAAGACTGACTTGATTGTGCTTGTGGTCCGGTGCTGTCGTGGGCGTCTGTTGACACCTGAAAATGAACAAGGGTGAAAACATAATTGAAAAGAGGGTCGGACCAACAGTGAAAGACCAATGATAAAGCTCATCAGCTGTCTGCTCGGCTAAAGCCCTTGTCGGCAAAGCTGATGCCCGATGTCAATGTCACTCAGACGGCGGCACTGATAAAGCAGCCGTCACTCGACTGATGAGACCTTCCAGCCCTTTGATGAGAGCTGTACTACCATTTCGCCCAAGAATCCACGGATGATATGTCAGGGTAAGTCAGATGTCGACTTACTGACAGATGTAATATGAGATGAAGATGAAGCCGGTACCGGCAGATGAAGATGGCAAAGGCTTTGCAAAGTCAAAACAGAAGAAGAATGGTCTCCACAGGTTATACACCCGGCGAAAGTCTTGTCGGACTAAAGCTGATGCCCGAGCTCGTCACCATTCAAGTGACGATATCGATGAGATAATACCCGATCTTGTCACCGTTCAGATGGCCATTCTGATGAAACCCTTGTCCACGGACTGATGAAACCCCCGTCCACGGACTGATGAAACCCTTATCTACGGACTGATGAAACCCTTGTCTACGGACTGATGAAATCCCGGTCTATGGACTGATGAAACTGTAATGATGATCTCAATACAAGATATGTCACCAATAGAGGGCCCTTTCGGGTGATGAAGCATTTGAAAAGACCCAAGTGGGCCTGTGAAAGCAGCTGAAAGACCCAAATGGGCCTGTGAGGAGGTGGCGCCGAAAGGCTGAATGTCCAAGGCGCGCCGGGAAGCTCAAGCCGAGGCCGCCGAGATGAGGCCTGCCGAGAGGGAGAAAAGGGTTATAAAAGCCCCCTCCCTTTGAACAGAAAAGGGGATCGGTTGAAAAGGGGATCGATCGGAAGAAAAAAAAGAGGGAAAAGATAGAGCAATAGAAAGATAGAGAGGGAGTCCTGCTCAGAGAGCGAGAGCCCCCCCTCAACCAAAAGAGAAGAGAAGAAATAGAAGAGAAGGAGAAGGAAGGTTCCAGGTGGGCACTGGGGAGGGAGAGGAGTCAATGCTCCGCCCTCCCCCATGCTTTCTTTTCTCTTTTTCTTTATGTAATCTTTAGAGTTTCATCTCGATTGATAGAGTGTAACCGGACAATCCCGGCCTTGATTTGTATCTCCCTGTTCCTCATTCCCTCCCTATGAGCAATGTAAGTCTGGAAAAATGCATCAAAATAGAATATTACAGTGGCCTATTTGGGTACTGATGGATTGAAATTGCTGTTATCCTCCTCCGTTATTTCTTGTGCATCCGCTCGTCCATTGCTTAGATGCTTTTGTTTTTCGGCCGGTGCTTCATATCTCGGAGTCGGTTCTCCTGTGAAGAATGAAGGCGGAACCCCAACCCTCGTTCAATGGGTTATTGGGTTCCGTCCCTCTCCTTTCTTCCATGGTACGATAGACCCCCCGGAACATCGTGGATTTCTATCGAGTTCATAGCTAGTTCAGGGTCAGAGACAGCAATCTCTTGACCGGTTGAACATCAGATGATCAGAGAAAATCTTTTGCATAACCCTACGAGGCGATGGAGCTATGCCACTGCATAAGCTTCGTTGACCTCTAAAGGAACATCCAAATGGTGCTGCAGGCACGTATATGGCCAGGGGTCCAGTACCCCTCCGTTTGGCTTTTACCCCGGCATTCCGTCGGTGATTGTCTATCATCTCCTGGCAAATGCTGACCGCAGGGGAAATGCTGCCAAAATTCTCAAAGTTCATTGAAACCCCATGTTTGATCTTCCCCCAGACGGCCGGCAGCAGGAAGAAATGCATCCTTCAGAAGGCTATACGACGGTCTCATTTCCCCATCAATTCCACCCTCCAGATTTCCTTGGCATCCTCCTAACAGAAGCATCCATGAAATCCCCTTTTTCGTATTCCAAATTCAGCTTCAATCGCATTCAGAAACTCAAAATCCCTGAAACAGAGCATCGTTCGAGCTATGGAAAATGATGAAACCCTGTAGCAAATCTGCCTTCTCGGCGCACAAAATTGCCCGCCGAGAACCCCTCTGCCGAGAGGTCTTTCCCCTCAGCTACACGACAAGCTTCGTCCAGAGCCTTCGTCATGAGAACCTCCTAGTCCAGCTCCCGGCGCCAGGTTCTCGACGCGACCAGGAATGCGCCGAGAACCCTTCTGCCGAGAACCCCTTGCCCTTGCTAGCCATTTTCCCCCTGCCATTCGAACCTGCTGGCCCTTCCCGGCGCCACCTTCCCGGCGCGCCCAGGAGCGCACCGGGAAGCTCCACGCCGAGGGCCTTCCCCCCTTTTTATCTGGCCGCGCCGAGATCCTTATTTGGCCTACTAAACCGTGCCGAGAAGCCCCCCTCTTGGCGAATAAAGCCACGCCGAGAGCCCTTCCTTCTTCGGCCGATGAAACCCAGTCAGAGGCCCTCTTCTACACTGATATCCTTCAATCGTTGGTCTCCATACACATACGCCCCGGGGATGTTCAGAGATCGTCATGAATGCCTTAAGAGGACATAGTAATGGGGAAGGTCTCCCCTACAGTCTTCATTCCCGATCCAGATTTCACCCTTATGAACCCGAAGGGTCATGTCATTACATGAGTCCCGAGGGATTTCAAGGGGATATTAAACGATGGAATAAAGGTAAGCGATGTCCCAAGGCCCGACGCCCATCCTCGTTCGGTTGCCATCCCGGCACTCCGTGGATGATGACCTATCCTCTCTTGGCATAATCCAAGTTGAGGGGACATGCTGCCACAATTTACACATACCTTGCCAGGTAGCTATGATGTCCTATCTCTCAACCCCGTTGGCCCACGGAGCTATGTCCCTACATGCTCTCCGACGGTCCCTTGAAGGGGGAATATAGATGCAACATCGCGTACGCACGGGGCGCGTCATGTTATGACAGTGCTTACTCGGACTCTGGGTCAGTTATGCCCGATCTTTTACGGATCCCACCCTGCCACTGCATGGGTGGTTTCCTATTCCCCACTCGACATGGTCCGAGTTGGTGGGAATCTGCCGTCGGTTTTATCCTGAAAATAACGAACCCCTGCTTCGTCTAATCCATTTAACGTTTTGCAAACGATTGAATTCCGTCTCTTTTAAGCATGCGGCTTAACCGCTGTCCGCCTCCTATCTCTAGCGTTTAATCAAGGGTTGTCCTCCTTAGGGAGGACGTAATTAACGTCATAGCGTTTATGGTATGACGGACTTCTGGTCCCGACTCGGACTTCATAATCGACTGATCAAGTCAGATCGAGCGCACAAAGAAATTGTCACCCCGGTGACTGGCACGCCAATAAATAAATAAATCAATAAATAAATAAAGTAAACTAAAATAAAATAAAATGTGTCAAACAAGTCTGGCACGCCCGGTGGGACTAAGTCTCCCTTCATCTTTACGCTAAAGTAGGAGGCCCGGCGGGCCCCCCCTGAAACTTCTGATTCTGTGTACTTTCCTTATTTTCAGGAATCTACAATGACAGCCGGAATCATGTCCGTTTGCTTCGACCAGCAGCCAATTGACATGCATGTGCGCGAAGGCTACCTGGCGGTACCCCTCGCATTCGGATCAATGCCGCCTGCCGTTGGGCTACCCAACTGCTTGGGCGTCGTCTTCACTGACCTTCTACAGGTCGATGACAACGAGCAAGGCACTGCTGCATGTGCCCCGGTGAAGATCACCGACCAGAAGAACATCTTACCAGAGAACACGGCCCCCACGGCCGTCGCCTGCTATGTCCATCATGTCCAGAAAAGGGACATGGTCCCCGCTGCTGCTCAGAAGGGGAGAAGAACCAACCGAAGGAGCCGGTATGTTGCTGTTGACCGCCGTCTTTCCAACTCCGGAAAGATAATGATGATCGGTGGTGTCCGGGCAAACATGAACGGTTGCCCGAGGGCAGTCAAGCCAGACGTGATCGTCCCGATGGTGCCCACTGCCAACAGATTCCAAACTCTGACCACCAGGCAGGCCAATTGGGAGGCTAATGAAAAGAAGCCGCTGGCGCCCAAGCCAGCAAAATACAAACAGGTCTGGCGGCCGAAGAAGATCCAAAGCTGGGCCCCAGCTCAGAACAGGGAGAACCTTACTGATGTCACTATTGCCCGCCTCAGAGCAGGGGGCAGAAGGGAAGTGAAGAAAGATGAAAGAAATGCTGCTACTGTCCACCCCAGGACCCGGGGGAGGAGAGATGAGATTGAGGGTCAGGAAAGAGATATGACTGCTGTTCGCCCCATGATGAGGGGCAGAAGATACCAGACAAGGGAAAACTTCACTACTACCCATCCCATGGCCAAGGGCAAGAGAAGGGAAGAGAAGATCTACAATGCTGCTGCCAACTGCTACCAAGTTGGCAATATGAGTGAACCAGTCACTGTGGTTACTGCAAGAAGACCAAGAGCCTGTGCCAGGCAGGCTGATATCTGCAGATACTCCAAAGCCGAGCATTTGAATGCTCAGGTGGCAAGACTGGCTTATCAGCAAAAGAGCCAGGACAGATTGATACTCCAACCTGAGCCACAGAGGCACAACTCTGAAGAGATGAAGCAGATAGTCCAAGACTACTTCCACTACCTGGGGAGCTCTGCCCTCGGTCAACAAAGACTATCCCGGGCCTTGGGTACCAGAGGTGAAGAAAAAGAAGAAACACTGCAAGAGATGAAGCAGATGAAGAGATGAAGCAGATAGTCCAAGACTACTTCCACTACCTGGGGAGCTCTGCCCTCGGTCAACAAAGACTATCCCGGGCCTTGGGTACCAGAGGTGAAGAAAAAGAAGAAACACTACAAGAAATGATGATCGGAGCCTCTTCCTCCGATTCAAATCACTATGAAGAAGGTCTCAAGGTCGGATATGACAAAGAAGACCTGTACCGGGAAGAAGCCAAAGAGAGAATATCGGTCTTTGACCGGCTCAGATATCCTGACCAGGTGAAAAGAAAGGTCTACAGGCGGAAGGGAAAAATGCAAATCTTCGCCTGCAACATGGCTGGACTCGCCAGGGGGCAAGATATACTACCAACTCAGCCAAATGAACTGCTCAGGTTGGCTACTAGACCTGGTCCTGTCATCAGAAGAAGCCAGGCCGCAAAAGATAAAATGAAGAAATATGATGAAGCCCGCAAGATCACCACTATGACAGTCAATGTGGTGACGGCACAGGATGAAGACAATCCCTTTGTTGATGATGCTGAAGGGACTTCTGAAGATATGCAAATCCCATCAACCTTGGATCCCATGATCCAGATGATGTTCAGGAGATATCAGCAGGAGATCAGTGCTCTCCGAAGACAGCTCAATGAGAGACATGAAGCTACATCAGTCTCAAAGCAAGCTGAACCTGCGGGGCAAACATCCAGCTCAGTAGAGACGGCTATCCTAGCTAACCCTCTCTTAGCTGATAGGGGCAAGACACCGAGCCAACCTATTCCACAGCAAACAGTAGCTCAGCTCTCTGTGTCTCAGACGCAGCCTACCGCGCCCATCTTGCGCGCCACTGTGATGACAACTCCTCACAGCCAGCAACAAGCTCACTTCTTCCCAGAAGAGATAGATCCAGCTGTAGCCCACAAGCAGATGATTGAAAGAATTGTGGAAATGAAGCTGTCAGAAAAGACTGGTGGTGATGTGGGTACTTATGATGTGTAGAAAGTACCGTATCCTCCCCAGTATGCTGCCAAGAAACTACCCCCAGGCGTCAGTAAGCCGCCGAAGTTTGAGAAATTTAATGGCCAAGGCTCCCCTAGGGAGCATATAGCCTACTACACTACAATCATGGGCGACCTAGCAGTCGATGAAGCTTATCTGCTCAAGTTCTTTGGCTCATCCCTCACTGGGTTGGCCTTTGAATGGTACTCAAGCCTGCCAGCTGGGTCAGTGGTTGATTGGCCTGATATGCAGAGAAAATTCCGCGACAGATTTCATGTCACGGAAAGGGAAATCACGATAGCAGAGCTGTATGCAACTAGGCAGAAACAAGATGAGACCGCACTGGACTACATCAAAAGATGGAGGAACTTAGCCATGAGATGCCGAAGGCCTCCTCATCAAGAAGATGCGGTGCAGATATGCAAGCAGAGCCTCAGGAGGGAGGTGCTAGAAAAGGTGATCGGTGTAGATGTCAGAACATTTGACCGGCTGAATAATATAGTGGCGGAAGTCGAGACGTTCTTATCCAAGCGTCCTACCGCCAATGTTCTCACTATGCCGAAGGGAAAATCCAATGAACGACGGCCATCACACTCTGAGGCCAACACCGTCGATTTCAGGACCTTCGAGCAACAGAAGGGGAAGAAAGGGGCAGATGAAGCTCCCCCGCTGGCAGATACAGCAGAAAGAAAAGATAAAGTCTCTCTGAGAGACAAGATGAGAAAAGCATATTCCTTCCCAAAAGATAAGACGGCCGCACTGTTCAACTGGGCATACAAGTTCAATAAGGTAACGTTGCCTGAACCCAAAAGACCAGCAGATGTAGCAAAGAAAGATGATCCGCTGTTCTGTCCATTTCACCGTGCGCTGGGGCACGCAATTGAAGATTGTTATGTCTTCAAAGATATCATGGAAGGAATGGTCAAGAAAGGTGAGCTGCAGCTGGGAGATTACCAGGTAAAGCCGCCCCATCCACATGAGCCTCCACCCTGGAGAGTGGCTGCCAATATGATCTCAGTCTACCAACAGTTGCCCAAGGAAGTCGTTGAAGAGTGCACCAAACATACCTATGAAGCTTGCTTCCTCACCCCACAGAAGGATCAGGAGGGATGGCAGATGATACCCATAAAAAGCAGAAAGAAAACTCCTGCAGCCAGTACCAGCGGAGCAGTTATCCGGGGTGTTACCCCAAGGCCCGAGCCGCCTCCAATAAAGCCAATATGGCATACAGTTGAGACCGGACCAGTCATCCGGATCCCTACTCACAACCGGAGGAGACAAACTCCCCTCCCTACGCATAAAGAGGTAAGCCCTATAGCCAGGCGTCTGCAGCAGTATATTAATGAGCTTGATGAGTACGAACAGAAGAAGCCCAAGCATCTGCTGATGAAAGACTGTATACTCTGGGAACAGTTCGAAGAATTGAAAATCAAAGAACAGCCAGAGGCAGAACAAGAAAAAGCCGAGAATGAACCCTTCTGGGGGCAGGAGCCAGCAAGGTCAAATTCCCAAAAGAAGAAGAAACGACCCATCCAAGATTAAAGCTATCCAGGAGCTCCCTCCACCAAGGAATCTCCACGAGCTGAGATCTGTACAAGGGCGTTTGGCCTACATCCGACGATTCATATCAAATCTATCGGGGAGATGCCACCCTTTTCACAAGCTCATGATGAAAGATGTACCGTTCCTCTGGGACGATGGCTGTCAGGAAGCCTTTGAGAAGCTGAAAGAATATCTCAAGACCCCTCCAGTGCTGGGGGCACCTATTAAGGGCAAGCCCCTGATACTATACATTGCAGCCACACACTGTTCCCTGGAGCAATGCTAGCACAGATAAATGAAGAAGGCAAAGAGCAGGCTCTATACTACCTGAGTCGGAGGCTGATTAGAACTGAAGAAAGTTACACCTATATAGAAAAGACATGCTTGACACTAGTCTTTGCCGTTAAAAAGCTCCGGCACTATATGCTGTCACACGAAATCAGATTAATATCTGCAGTAGATCCGCTCAAATACATATTGACTCAGCCAGTACTGAAAGGCCGGTTGGGCAAATGGGCAGTAATTCTGATGGAATTCGATATCACATATATACCCCAGAGGGCAATAAAAGGACAGGCCGTGGCCGATTTCTTCGCAGAGCACCCTGTACCAGAGAATGATATGTTGGGGACTGAGTTACCCGATGATGAAACATTAGAAGCCTGCCAGGCTCAGTCAACTATGTGGCAGCTATTCTTTGATGGAGCATCTAGAACAGAGACGGACTCCGATGGAAAGACCAGAATACGGGCCTGAGCCGGTATTGTGCTAAGATCGCCAGAGGGGGAGGTTGTGCATACTTCCTGTTCTATAAACAAGCCCTGCACTAATAATGAAGCCGAGTATGAAGCTCTGATAATCGGGTTGCACATCAGCCTCAACATGGGCATCCAGATGCTTCAGGTATTCGGGGATTCAATGTTGATAATAAAGCAAATCCAAGGGGAGTTCGAAGTGCGAAAGCCGGAGTTGAACCCCTACCACCAAAAAGCTGTGTGCCTCATGGCGAAATTCTATCATATTGAGCTGAAGCATGTAGGCCGTGCACATAATGCCCAGGCTGATGCGTTGGCAAAGCTAGCCAGCTCAATAGTAGTCCCACCAGATGAGACACTGAACATTGTTGTTATAAACCGACGGCAAGTCCCCAGCATGTTAGAAAGCTGCCCCGAAGAAAATAAGTCGCCATGATCAGTACAGAACAGGCATCTGATTGGAGACAACACCTGCTGCAATGGTTTTCACACCAACAGCTGCCGCAGAAAAGAGAAGAAAAGATGAAACTTTTAAGGATCAAAGATTCTTATGAATTCAAAAATGGAACTCTGTTCCGAATAATGGCAGACGCACGCAAGAAGATTTTGCTCCGCTGTCTGTCTACTGAGGAAGCTTGGTAAGCAATGAAAGAAATACATGCTGGGATGGCAGGTGCACATCAAGCTGGCCCTAAAATGAAGATAGAAATCAAGAAGCTGGGTTATTATTGGCCCACTATGTTTGAAGATTGCTGCAAGTTTGTAAAGTCATGTCAGAAATGTCAGGAGCATGCTGTTGTGCCTAGAAGGCCACCTGCCGTTCTGCACCCTACAGTCCCTAGCTGGCCGTTTGCACAATGGGGAACTGATGTAGTCGGCCCACTACCGACCTCATCGGCCAGACATAAATACATACTGGCAATAACAGATTACTTCTCCCGATGGGCGGAAGCTATAGCATTACGAGAAGTGACTGGTGAGCTGGTTGCCAGATTCATCAAGCAGAACATTATCTTCCGGTTTGGGATCCCCAGCCGGATAATATCTGATAATGGAAGTCATTTCAGAAATCAAAAGATCTATCGGCTTGCCGAGAAGTATAAGATCGAATGGAGGACTTCCACTCCCTACAATCCACAGGCAAATGGATTGGCAGAAGCCTTCAACAAAACTTTATGCACCTTGTTGGCTAAAGTCGTCAATTCTAGTAAGAAGGACTGGGAAGAAAAGATGTATGAAGCTCTGTGGGCATACCGCACTGTCTTCAAGACACCTACAGGGTGCTCGCCATACTCACTGGTATACGGCTCAGAAGCAGTAGTTCCACTAGAGCTGGAAGTCCCGTCACTCAGAGTGGCAGTCCAATATGACCTGGCCCATGGCGAACAAACCAATGCAGAAAGAAGATTACAAGAATTGGCTGAATTGGAAGGAAAGCGCCTCCAAGCTCAGAAGAATATCCAGATGTATCAGGCCCGCATGGCCACTGCGTTCAACAAACTCGTAAAAGGACGAGAATTTAAGAAAGGTGACCTTGTCATGGTCAAGAAAAGAGAAGTCATGGCGTCCAACCCAAAAGGAAAGCTGAATCCTAATTGGGAAGGTCCTTATGTGATATATAGGGTCTACGAAGGAGGGGCCTACATGGTTGTTGACCATCAAGGGGAAATCCAATTTTCACCACTCAACGGTAGACACCTAAAGCTGTATCATGCTGCCCAACCAATATTCCCCGAGTAATCATCGGGCTAAAAGCTACCCTTTTCCTTGGTCTAGCGACACTCTGTCCTAACCAAGCTACCCTTTTCCTTGGTCTAGTGGCACTCCGCCCTAACCGAGCTACCCTTTTCCTTGGTCTAGTGGCACTCCGCCCTAACCGAGCTACCCTTCCTCCTTGGTCTAGCGGCGCTCTGCCCTAACCGAGCTACCCTGCTTCCTTGGTCTAGCGGCACTCTGCCCTAACCGAGCTACCCTTCCTCCTTGGTCTAGCGGCACTCCGCCCTAACCGAGCTACCCTTTTCCTTGGTCTAGCGGCACTCCGCCCTAACCGAGCTACCCTGCTCCCTTGGTCTAGCGGCGCTCCGCCCTAACCGAGCTACCCTTTTCCTTGGTCTAGCGGCACTCCGCCCTAACCAAGCTACCCTGCTCCCTTGGTCTAGTGGCACTCTGCCCTAACTGAGCTACCCTTTTCCTTGGTCTAGCGGCACTCCGTCCTAACCGAGCTACCCTTCTTCCTTGGTCTAGCGACACTCTGTCCTAACCAAGCTACCCTTTTCCTTGGTCTAGTGGCACTCCGCCCTAACCGAGCTACCCTTTCCCTTGGTCTAGCGGCACTCCGCCCTAACCGAGCTACCCTTTTCCTTGGTCTAGCGGCATTCTGCCCTAACCGAGCTACCCTGCTCCCTTGGTCTAGCGGCACTCCGCCCTAACCGAGCTACCCTGCTTCCTTGGTCTAGCGGCACTCCGCCCTAACCGAGCTACCCTTCCTCCTTGGTCTAGTGGCACTCTGCCCTAACCGAGCTACCCTTTTCCTTGGTCTAGCGGCACTCCGCCCTAACCAAGCTACCCTTCTTCCTTGGTCTAGCGGCACTCTGCCCTAACCGAGCTACCCTTTTCCTTGGTCTAGCGGCACTCCGCCCTAACCAAGCTACCCTTCTTCCTTGGCCTAGCGGCACTCCGCCCTAACCAAGCTACCCTTCTTCCTTGGTCTAGCGGCACTCCGCCCTAGCCGAGCCATCCCTTATCATGATCTAATGACAGTCCGACTTGTTACCCTCCCAAAAAGAGGGGAAGAGAGAATAAAAGAATGAAAATAAATAAAAATGGGGTTAAAAATAGAGATACCCTGCCGGTCTTGTTCAGGTTTTCCGAGCAAGGGCAAAAATGGCTAAAACCCAGCTGTGGTGAAAACCCGAAAGGGCACTGCAGGCAAAATCGGGTACCCCGCCACGTGAAAACCCGGAAGGGCGCGTGGGCAAAAGCAAGAGGGGGCTGGCTCCGGTGAAAATCCGAAAGGGCGCTTGGGCCAGTAATATGGTGATCCTAAAGAAACCTCACCTCCCGTCATAAACTTCTCGTCGATCGGCCGGCACCTTGTCCGATCAACGATCAAATCCACCCAGTACGGACCCTACGTCTGTCCTGATAAAAGCCCTCATACCTTGTCCCAGGTCTCACCGTGATGAAACCTGCTGCTGATCAATGGGCACACTCACCCGATCAGCAATGAAACCTGTCCGGTTTAGGCCTTACGTCTATGCCGATGAAACCTATGAAACCCTTGCATTGGTATATACCCAATACCGTGATGAAACCTGCTGCTGATCAATGGGCACACTCACCCGATCAGCAATGAAACCTATCCGGCTTAGACCTTACGTCTATCCCAATGAAACCCTATTCAGTTCAGACCCTACGTCTGTCTTGATGAAAACCACATATCCTTTAATTGTCCCACCTACTATAACCCCTACCCAGTCTAGACCTCACGTCTATTCTGATGGAACCTCTCCTTTCACACTCCTGCAAATTGTCTCCTTTACGGTGCACATGGCCGGAAGGATTTTTGCTGCCACTCACAAAATCCGGTTTAAGCACCTCTTCGGATGCCGTCACGCGGTGGAGCGAGTCCCCCATCCTTTCTCTGAACGGGTGGACGCTCTCCTGCCAAGCACGAGCTGTTCGCATGAGGGATTGTCAAAACCGCTACCCCACTTCCCAAAGTGATAAAACCATATGCAAAGTAAGATGGAGACGCTTGAAGCCAAGGGATTCCTTTCCAATAAAAAGGAATACATGAAGGGCCCCGAGGGGACATTACATTACAGAAGAGAACAAAAAAGGAGGAATAAACAATTCACGGCCGCCGGAATATATCTTCGAAGGCTAGAAGACCCACATAAGGGGCGGCTCCTAGCTCATGAAGGCGCGCTTCCTCCTCCTGAAGCCCAATGGACATGTCCTGAAGAGACATCACCCGTCCCTCCAGCGAGGCTACCTCCTCTTCAGACTGCGGCCGGATAAAGGAGAGTTGCTGCGGTTCGGCTCGAAGTCCAGAGAGTTCCATCTCCAGTAGGGCTATCCGGTCCCACACAGCTTCTTCCCGCTGAATGGCACCTTCTAGCTCAGCTCGGCGTCCATCAAGCATAAGTGTCAGCTTCCCCAACTCGGATTTGCATTCTGACCTCTGCAATTTCAGCGCCGTTAGCTTATCAACCATGGTCCGTGCTAGGAAATCCCTCTGATGCACGAATTTAAGCAAAAGCAAGACCCGCTGAGCCCATGTGTCCAGAGGGCAACCCATAGCCTGCAGACCGGCAGTGAAGCGATCAGCAATTTCCTTCAGCTGCAAATATGTCAAGCCAGGCTGAGATTCTACCAGCTGGCGCAGCATATCCAGGTTCTGCCAGACAAAGCTCTCGGACGATGCAAAGCCAAAAGAAGCAGAGGGGATCACTTCGAAGGTCACTTCGCTATCAATGTCTACCCACAGTGCGACATCCGGCTGAGAGGATGAAGATGGTAAATCCGCTGGAAGAACTGGCCGATCCCTCTCTGAGCCCTCTGGCTGAACTGAAGATTCCCCCTCCGTCTCGGGCGCTATGGCTTGAACATCAGCGGAGGGAGGACCGATGAATGACGGAGCTATCTCTTCATGAATCTTCTGAATAAGGGCTTCATCTTCAGCTACTCTTCCTGATAATGGGGGCGAAGGGTCTCTAGTCTGTAAAGGCAGAAATCTAGTTTCTATAGCCACTGTCGCAGGGACTGCTGACTCAGGCGCAGTTGACATTATGGCAGTCGGTATGAAAGCGGAGCTTCTGGCTGGGTCTGCTTCGGCTCTGAACTCTGAGGCCCTGACGAGGATGGAAATCTCTCCTGGTGATCCTAAGTCCAACGATGCTAAATCTGTCGAGGACTGTATCCGCGCCGGCACAGGGCGAATGATCTCGGGAATTCCCGTGCAAGTTAACGGCTGGAAAGGGACAATAGCCCAGTTTATGGAAGAAATGTCCGTGATAGCCGCAGTTGTGTCTGAGCTAGCAATGGCAATGCCCTGAGACCAAAACAAAGCAACTTCAGTGCTGGATATAAAAGAAGAAGGGGCAGATGAAGCAACAAACATGAAAAGGAACCCACCCTTGAAGCAGGGTCCACATCCTCGGAGTGGGGTGAAAGAGAAGGAAGCTCCGTAGTCGGAATGACAAATGGTGGAGTTATGTCAATCTCGGTATCGAGCCCGGTAAACTCCTCCTGCAACTCCTCCTCAGGAGATAACACCACCAGCTTAGCCGGCTGAAAAGACGAAACACCCTTTGCAAATACAAGTGGGGCCTCTGGTTCGGGAGCATCTCCCTCACTGTCACTGAAGGTTGCATCCTCCTCATCAGAGGCGGTCTTAGAACTGCCTGAGGATATTTCCACACTAGCTATACGCTGTGGGGCCACCTCTAAAACATGCCGAGATGTAGACCGGGTAATTATACGCCTGGCCGGAACGGCACGCTGCTTCGACTGAGCCTTGTGACCTTCCTGTGGTTGAAGCAACTCTTCTGTCACCGCAGCCTCAGTCTGCTCCTCGCCTGCCGCTGATGCAAAAAGAGACCTTTGACAAATATAGCAAAGAAAAACAAATACAGGTATGAGACAGATGAGAAGATACACTTACCCCTCGCCTCACTAGCCGGCGTAGGAGAAGGCAATCTGGTCTCCACCACAGAAGGTGCTATGACTGTCTCTTCGGCTGTGCAAAAAGAATGGGTCAAATTCAAGGACTTCTTTGAGATCCTGCAGAAGACAGTGAAGAATGCAAGTGCAAGCTCTTGATGTTACCCTGAATCGGTGTCGAAGCAGCCTCCCTTTGCAGCTCAAACTCATCGAATGATGGAATGTCAGGGAGAGGGGTCCCAGTATCCATTGCCACCGAAGTCGACTGTTGAATGTGGGCCTTTTTGGCCTTCCTGGCCTTCCCAACTGCAGTCTTCACTGCGGAAGCCTTCCTCTTCTTGCCAGGAGGCAGGGGAGTAGTGGTCGGCGCTGCAGCAGGGACTTCAAAATAAGTGGGCTTCTCGGCCTGCGCAATAATCTTTCTATAGAGCCCCTGCCGCTTTATATCAGGCCGGTCTGTTAAGAATGGCAGAAGGATGATGGGATCAGCGGATATAAAATTCAGATGCTAAGCAGAAAACACTGCAATCAGAAAAGAAGAAATCTTACCTGCCGGGCCGTCATAGAATACAGAAAGTGGCCAGTACATGTAAGCTACCTCCTTGGAGCGGGAAGCAGCCTCCTTGATGAGCCAGCACACATCACCAAATAGCTGGCACTTCTCTACCAAAGCTGCCAGATCATTATGGCCGCGAAAGGCAAGGCATCGAAACAAGTCAAGATAGTCCATGCCCTGTGCTAAGAAGCTCCAAATTGCTGAAAATAAAGAAAATATGAAGAATGAAAATGTGAAAAGGGAAGACAAGAGTGCAAAATATTGTTGCATCAAGATGATCGGGTCTGAGAACCCGATTAAAGGCAAATTGAGGAAGATACCTTCGAATGATGAAAGACACCTGCGAGCCCCGTGCCGCTTATTCTGCACTTACGCCGCCCGCAGGTGGGGGGCATTTGTTGACACCTGGAAAATGAACAAGGGTGAAAACATAATTGAAAAGAGGGTCGGACCAACAGTGAAAGACCAATGATAAAGCTCATCAGCTGTCTGCTCGGCTAAAGCCCTTGTCGGCAAAGCTGATGCCCGATGTCAATGTCACTCAGACGGCGGCACTGATAAAGCAGCAGTCACTCGACTGATGAGACCTTCCAGCCCTTTGATGAGAGCTGTACTACCGTTTCGCCCAAGAATCCACGGATGATATGTCAGGGTAAGTCAGATGTCGGCTTACTGACAGATGTAATATGAGATGAAGATGAAGCCGGTACCGGCAGATGAAGATGGCAAAGGCTTTGCAAAGTCAGAACAGAAGAAGAATGGTCTCCACAGGTTATACACCCGGCGAAAGTCTTGTCGGACTAAAGCTGATGCCCGAGCTCGTCACCATTCAAGTGACGATATCGATGAGATAATACCCGATCTTGTCACCGTTCAGATGGCCATTCTGATGAAACCCTTGTCCACGGACTGATGAAACCCCCGTCCACGGACTGATGAAACCCTTGTCTACGGACTGATGAAACCCTTGTCTACGGACTGATGAAATCCCGGTCTACGGACTGATGAAACTGTAATGATGATCTCAATACAAGATATGTCACCAATAGAGGGCCCTTTCGGGTGATGAAGCATTTGAAAAGACCCAAGTGGGCCTGTGAAAGCAGCTGAAAGACCCAAATGGGCCTGTGAGGAGGTGGCGCCGAAAGGCTGAATGTCCAAGGCGCGCCGGGAAGCTCAAGCCGAGGCCGCCGAGATGAGGCCTGCCGAGAGGGAGAAAAGGGTTATAAAAGCCCCCTCCCTTTGAACAGAAAAGGGGATCGGTTGAAAAGGGGATCGATCGAAAGAAAAAAAAGAGGGAAAAGATAGAGCAATAGAAAGATAGAGAGGGAGTCCTGCTCAGAGAGCGAGAGCCCCCCCTCAACCAAAAGAGAAGAGAAGAAATAGAAGAGAAGGAGAAGGAAGGTTCCAGGTGGGCACTGGGGAGGGAGAGGAGTCAATGCTCCGCCCTCCCCCATGCTTTCTTTTCTCTTTTTCTTCATGTAATCTTTAGAGTTTCATCTCGATTGATAGAGTGTAACCGGACAATCCCGGCCTCGATTTGTATCTCCCTGTTCCTCATTCCCTCCCTATGAGCAATGTAAGTCTGGAAAAATGCATCGAAATAGAATATTACAGTGGCCTATTTGGGTACTGATGGATTGAAATTGCTGTTATCCTCCTCCGTTATTTCTTGTGCATCCGCTCGTCCATTGCTTAGATGCTTTTGTTTTTCAGCCGGTGCTTCATATCTCGGAGTCGGTTCTCCTGTGAAGAATGAAGGCGGAACCCCAACCCTCGTTCAATGGGTTATTGGGTTCCGTCCCTCTCCTTTCTTCCATGGTACGATAGACCCCCCGGAACATCGTGGATTTCTATCGAGTTCATAGCTAGTTCAGGGTCAGAGACAGCAATCTCTTGACCGGTTGAACATCAGATGATCAGAGAAAATCTTTTGCATAACCCTACGAGGCGATGGAGCTATGCCACTGCATAAGCTTCGTTGACCTCTAAAGGAACATCCAAATGGTGCTGCAGGCACGTATATGGCCAGGGGTCCAGTACCCCTCCGTTTGGCTTTGACCCCGGCATTCCGTGGGTGATTGTCTATCATCTCCTGGCAAATGCTGACCGCAGGGGAAATGCTGCCAAAATTCTTAAAGTTCATTGAAACCCCATGTTTGATCTTCCCCCAGACGGCCGGCAGCAGGAAGAAATGCATCCTTCAGAAGGCTATACGACGGTCTCATTTCCCCATCAATTCCACCCTCCAGATTTCCTTGGCATCCTCCTAACAGAAGCATCCATGAAATCCCCTTTTTCGTATTCCAAATTCAGCTTCAATCGCATTCAGAAACTCAAAATCCCTGAAACAGAGCATCGTTCGAGCTCTGGAAAATGATGAAACCCTGTAGCAAATCTGCCTTCTCGGCGCACAAAATTGCCCGCCGAGAACCCCTCTGCCGAGAGGTCTTTCCCCTCAGCTACACGACAAGCTTCGTCCAGAGCCTTCGTCATGAGAACCTCCTAGTCCAGCTCCCGGCGCCAGGTTCCCGGCGCGACCAGGAACGCGCCGAGAACCCTTCTGCCGAGAACCCCTTGCCCTTGCTAGCCATTTTCCCCCTGCCATTCGAACCTGCTGGCCCTTCCCGGCGCCACCTTCCCGGCGCGCCCAGGAGCGCGTCGGGAAGCTCCACGCCGAGGGCCTTCCCCCCTTTTTATCTGGCCGCGCCGAGATCCTTATTTGGCCTACTAAACCGTGCCGAGAAGCCCCCCTCTTGGCCAATAAAGCCACGCCGAGAGCCCTTCCTTCTTCGGACGATGAAACCCAGTCAGAGGCCCTCTTCTACACTGATATCCTTCAATCTTTGGTCTCCATACACATACGCCCCGGGGATGTTCAGAGATCGTCATGAATGCCTTAAGAGGACATAGTAATGGGGAAGGTCTCCCCTACAGTCTTCATTCCCGATCCAGATTTCACCCTTATGAACCCGAAGGGTCATGTCATTACATGAGTCCCGAGGGATTTCAAGGGGATATTAAACGATGGAATAAAGGTAAGCGATGTCCCAAGGCCCGACGCCCATCCTCGTTCGGTTGCCATCCCGGCACTCCGTGGATGATGACCTATCCTCTCTTGGCATAATCCAAGTTGAGGGGACATGCTGCCGAAATTTACATATACATTGCCAGGTAGCTATGATGTCCTATCTCTCAACCCCGTTGGCCCACGGAGCTATGTCCCTACATGCTCTCCGACGGTCCCTTGAAGGGGGAATATAGATGCAACATCGCGTATGCACGGGGCGCGTCATGTTATGACAGTGCTTACTCGGACTCTGGGTCAGTTATGCCCGATCTTTTACGGATCCCACCCTGCCACTGCATGGGTGGTTTCCTATTCCCCACTCGACATGGTCCGAGTTGGTGGGAATCTGCCGTCGGTTTTATCCCGAAAATAACGAACCCCTGCTTCGTCTAATCCATTTAACGTTTTGCAAACGATTGAATTCCGTCTCTTTTAAGCATGCGACTTAACTGCTGTCCACCTCCTATCTCTAGCGTTTAATCAAGGGTTGTCCTCCTTAGGGAAGACGTAATTAACGTCATAGCGTTTATGGTATGACGGACTTCTGGTCCCGACTCAGACTTCATAATCGACTGATCAAGTCAGATCGAGCGCACAAAGAAATTGTCACCCCGGTGACTGGCACGCCAATAAATAAATAAATCAATAAATAAATAAAATAAACTAAAATAAAATAAAATGTGTCAAACAGCATCCTGTGTACCAGGTTTCGTGGTTGCCTTTGGCACTGGAGCCGATGTGTCGAGTTGGTAGTTGAGAGCACTATGCTTCCTTGTTTAAGATGATGCTTGCCCTGTCTGTCGTTTTGTTTTCCCGATAGCTGTTGTCGTGGCATGAGTCGTGTCTCCTTTCCCGTGAGACATAAGGGGCGTTGCCTTGTTTCGGAGGTGTCAGACTTGCGTTCACTTGTGTGCCATGCTCATTATGTGGATCGATCTGCCTTGAGATCCAGAGCGTGTGCTTATGATTATGGTCTGACAGTGTTCCTCTGAATTATGTTTTTCAAGAGATTCATGCTGTTTCAAGTTGTGTCTTGGGGGTTTGTTCGTCCCTGCTTCTTCTTGTTCGTTCCTTAAATTTCGAGGATGAAATTTCTTGAAGGAGGGGAGGCTGTAATACCCTGGATTCTTATCGAATCTTCCATATCCTTATCGGAGTGCTTTCGGATCGCTTGTGTGAGTCTTGAGTTGAGTTTTACGATCCGCGTGGGTTTTTCATACGTACAAGTTACGGAACCCAGTGGTGAGTTTATTTCTCAGTTCATCGACTCGATGACGCTACAGTTGCGATGTACTCGTTGAGAGGATCGTTTCGACTATTTTTACGTATTTTTCTGAATTAGTCCATTTTCGGGCCAAAAATCAGAATTTACGAAAATTAGGAAAATTCCTAATTTCTTTTCCTTTTTCTTTTCTTTTCCTATCTCCTTTCCTTCATTCGCACGCGCGACCCTCTCTCTCCCGTTCTCTCTCTTCTCGCCCTCTTAGCTCCGGCTGGGGACGGAGGAGGCTCGAGAAGGCTGTGGAGATGCCGCGGAGGTGATCCGGAGCGCGTCGGTGCGAGGATCGGAGCGTGGTTGGCGCGATCCCATTCGGTGGATTCAAAGCCGACGGTTGAGCTTGCGAGGTGGTTTTCGATATGGTTTGGCCATTTTGGCTTGTGGAATCTTCGGTGGAGGTAGGGAGATGGAAGGCCTGCTTTTCTTCTGCGTTTCCTTGCAATTTCGTGTCGGTCGGTGCGAGTTTGAGCGAGTTTCGTTCAGTTTCGGGAAAAGTATGCTCGGGGGGTGTGCATCGGGTTTTCCAGAAAACGGTGACAATTTTCGACTAGATTAGTTTCATTGTGACCCCCATCATGTCTGTATTCCATTTCCGCTGATTTTGTGTCGATTGGTCATCATTTGGGGCTGGTACGAGTCTGGGAATCCCGGTGACCCAATTAGGGTCGATTCGTTGTAATCGCTCGTTTCTTGCGATTTAGATGTTCATGGACCCCTTCCGGCCTTTGGAAGGTTAATTTTGTCGATTAGGACTGTTTCCCCTACGTTTAGACACAAATGGGACGTGGAACGGCCGGATCCGACCATTCCTATGGTTTTGCCGCCGTATCATGCTAGCGGTCGTTTCAGAGATCGTTTCTTGTCTCTGGCGTCCCAACGATGGACCGTCACACTCCATAGTGTGTCGGTCAGTTGTAGGTCGGTTTAGGTTGGCGGCCCAACCTTTGACCTCCTATTGCCTCTGGCGGCCCTATAGTGGTGCGCCAAGCTCAGCGATTCCTCGATTCTAGCGTAAGTCGGTTCGGCTTGGCGGCTGTACGATAAACCGTCACGTGTGCTGTAGCGTCCCTAGTCTTGACCGCTACGGTCCGTTGAATGAGTCAACGGGTGTATGTCGGTTCGAGATGGCGGTTCTATCTTTGACCGCCAGGGGTCTTGTAGCGGGCTTACTTTCGACCGCTACTGTCCGTTTGACCGAGTCAATGTTTTAAGTCGGTTGGCTTTGGCGGCCCAACCTTCATGCATTTCTTCCTTGTAGCGCGCCCTTCTTAGGCCGCTACAGTTCGTTTGACTTAGGTCAATATTTTAGGGCGGTTAGTGTGGCGGTTCACTCTTAGACCGCCTAGTCCGTGTAGCGCGTCTATATTAGACCGCTATGATGGTTTGACTGAATAGGTCGATTCAGGGTTGACTGGGTTTAGCGGCCTAATCCTTGACTGCTACAGCCCCCTAGCGGTCCATTCTATGACCGCCAGCGTATGTCCTTCCGTTTAATTCTTGCGTGTCGTTTCCCGATGTGTTAGTTTCCAAGTACCTTGGCTTGACCTCGTGGTTTGCCCATTATCCCGTGGACGTCTTTTGATGTCCTATGAGGGCTATAACCATGTTATAAGGTAGCCAGGTGTACCCTACTATTGATTAGGTTTCTGTACTGCTTCAGAGTCGTTATTAGGTTTCAGTCAACCCGGTGAGACCCAGTGGTTGACAAGTAACCTTGTGTGTGTCTCGACTATTCTGGATAGCTCAAGACAATGGTTTTGGATGCCTTGAGGTACTGTCTTGCCTCGATTTGTGTGTCCAGGTGCGTTGAGGGTCTTGATACTCCCTCAGGTCTCCGTGAGTCATTTTATACGGTTGGGTGGATCTGATGATCCAGTGTCATTTTCCTCGGCTTAGGATTAGGCTGATTGGCGGCTTGTCACCGCCGTTGTGCGACGATCTTGACGCCGAGTCGTGAGACTCAAGGATCGTTGAATCAGTAGGTCTAGTTGCCCTGTCTTGAGTCTGTTGGCAGTTGGGTATATTGCTTGGTGCTTCGTAGTACGTGCGATAGTGCTTGCTCGGCCTGTCTGTACTTCAACACTCGTGTTTCTGAGTCTCTGTGTCTATTGAGCCTCCACTAGTCGTAGCATGATGACCTCGAGTGTCGGCCCACCTGGGAGTAAGTGGTGAGGGCAGTTCCCGACTCAGACGGTTTGTAGGCTAGTTTCCGTGGGCTCCCTTGCCTTGCAGTAGCGTCCTGCTGGGAGAGTGGTGAGGACACCAGAGCTAGCCGTCGTTATCAGACACGTAGCACGACTCGAGCGACGCCGACCTCCTTGTGGCTAGGTGATAGCATGGAGTCCCCACCTGGGTATTGAGTTTCTTTATGTTTATTACGAGTGTATTGGTGTGTATTTATTTGAGTATTTATGAGTGTAATGGGTCAAGGTTGTAAAATGGGTTACACTTCATGTAAGGAGCCCAATTTCTAAATTGGGCCTCCAAACTTTTAGGAGCCCAATTGGGCCTCTCTCTCCCTTGTGGGCTTCTACACATGTGGGCCCAAAGGCTGGTCCAAGGCCCAAGATGGGCTTCTAGAAGACTTGGACCATTGGACCAAGGAGACAAAGGTGGAGGATGCCCCCTCCTTATCTCCCATGCTTGTCCCCCACCTACCCTTAAAGGGGGGTGTCCCCTCCTTGTCCGCCATGCTTGTCCCCCACCTACCCTTGACCAATGTTAGTGGATGTCCTTTGGTGTTAGTGGATGTCCTTTGGTCTAGATCTAGAGTTTGAGTATTTAAGATCTCTTGTATTTTTGTGGAAGATTGATGAAGAAAATGGATGCAAAAATCATTTGGGTGCCCCCCCTCTCTCTCTCTCTTGTGTTCTTGAAGTTCTTCCCTCTCCCACCTCCAATCTCTTCCAGATCTGATCTTCAATCCTCCACCTCCCTCAAATTTCTTCTACTTCCCTTCTTCCTCTATCATCTTTGAACGACCACCGCCGCCGCCACCGCCGTTCATGCCGCCGTTGAGCCACCACAAGCTGATCTTCATCCTGCTGTCCCCAAACTCGGAGTTGCAGGACAGCAGTCCGGTGAAGAGCCTGGTATGGGAGATCCGACCGTTGGATCGTCGCGAAACTTTGAGCGTAGGTTTCCCCCATCATAGGCCTTTCCTAGTTCAATGTTTAGGACGATCAGAGCCCGTTTGCCCCCTTTCCCAACCACCTGTTCATATTCCCCAAAATCTGCCTGTGTGCAGGTCTGCGAGATAGATCTTAGTAGTTGATTTTTACACCCCCTCAAATGTTGTCCAAACTTTACAAAAATACTATGTGCGTCACCATATCCCTCCCCTCTACCCACCATAAAAATCCTAATTTGTCCATTTGGTCCTTGGTCAAATCCCTTGATCAGGGGGGTCAAGTTCTGTCCAGTCTGTTCTATATTTTGGGACAGTGTGATCAGTCAACTAGCAGTCATTTTGATTTCAAATCCAACCGTTGGATGAGTTTGGGCTTCCAATATGTCGTAGTATTTTGAGTCCTCTTTCCAATGGTACCCTTTGTGCCCCGATCCAACATCGGGATTGAGCCTACCAGCCGATCTCGTCCGAGCGTGCAGTTCTGGTCTGAAACACAACTGCGGGACAGCCTTGGGAACAAATCCCAAGAAAATTGCTCGCCTCCACTCCGGTGACCGCCACTCCCGGGGATCGACCCGGGACACTCCAGGAATGTCCCCGCCAGCCGCTGCAGCCAGAGCCTCCCCGGACTTCGCCATACTAGCAGCGGGTGCCACGTGCCATCCTGTGGGTCCGAGTGAACGGAGTTGAACCGGCCGACCGCGTCCGCCCGAGCGCCACTGACTACTGCCCGCCAACTCGAGATTGGTGCTCCCGGACCCCACGTGTCATCTATTACCTCCCTGCATGGAGTGGGCTTTAGCATTATTTCTGTAATTATTAATTATTGATGTACCGGGAGTTCCGGATCTCGGCCGGGACGTCTTCCCCACGCTCCGAGCGTGGAGGTACACTCATCACCCCTCTTTAGTCACTTGCTTTCCTGGTATAGGCTCTTGATGCCACTACTCGTGAGCATGTTAGGCCCCTAGATCGTTCAAATTAGTCACCGCTGTGAGTTGTGAGTTGTGAGTGCGAGACCCGTCCCGTGACTCGATCCGAGCACGAGAGTGAGTCGACCACCCGAGACTCATTGCCGGTTTCTCAACCGTGCAGATCGACTCGTTTCCCTCGCCAGGGATGACTGTGAGTGAGTGCTTCTTGTTTGGGCATGTTCGCTTCTTCAGGAGCCACGTTAGGTGCCGAGTTGTTCGTGTTGTTGCTGGTCGCATCGTCCAACAAGTCACGTCGTCTAGTAGACGTCCAATGATCGCACCAACAACATCGAGTCTCATTGTCATCCCGCTTCAAATTGGTATCAGACCCGGTTTGAGTCTAGGGTAGTCATTATTTTCAAAAGAAAAATTGTTTTAAATTGCATTGCACCCCAATACTCTAGTATATCAAAAGACGTTACTGGAAGGTTAGGGTACGCCTATCCGGAAGGTAGCCCCTCGCGTCGAGTCGGATCTTCAGATTATAGCCTCCGCCACGTACTGGAGATTGGGTTAAGTCTAGGGTCCCCAACTTACATCGATCCATCCATATAGGTCTAGTGAGTCCTCCTTAGCTCCCTTTAGGCCCATTGCATGCCCACCCGTCGAGGTGCCCAATACCATCGCCCTGACACGATGGGTAAACCCCGAGGTGCCAACCCGGGAGACCGAACACTGGAGGACTTGGTGGCTCTACTCATGGAGCGCATGGACAGGTCCAACCAGACTCTTAGGGAGCATACCGAGCGTATGGAGAGCTGATTCAAAGCCATGGAGGACCACGCCGAGGCCTCCGACCGATATGTCCAAGGTCTGGTTGGAAGGCTAGAGAGTGTGGAGAGAACCCCTCGCCGGGACCTACCCGGCATTCTTCCGGCCCCTCAGGCGCCTGTTGCCCAGCCCGCGCCTGCTGCCCATCCCGCACCACCTCGGGTTGAGGAGTAACGGTCACGTGCCCTCCATTTTGAGGACTACGAGTCCGACAACGATTACAAGGGAAATGGCCAGTGCCGGCGTGGTCACCGACCACACAGGGATGATGAGGACGAACGGATCCTCAAGACCGTCCGTGCGGACCCTCCCACGTTTGATGGGTCCAAACCTTTAGAACCCAAGATCTATCTTGATTGGGAGGCCAGCATGGATCGGTACTTTGAGTGGTTCGAGATGATGGACCACCGGAGGGTCAGGTATGCCAAGATGAAGTTGTTAGGGCAAGCATAGACTTACTGGAGCAATATGGAGAGCTTGCTCTTTCAGCGTCATAAACCTCAGGTAGGTTCTTGGGATGAGATGAAGGACAAGCTTAGGCGTAAGTACCTTCCTGCCACGTACTATCAGCGACTTATTGATAGGTGACAGAGTCTCACCCAAGGGGACTGATCCGTGTCAGACTACATCGCGGAGTTTGACGAGTACTTTTTGCGATGTGGCGTTACGGATGAGAGCATCATGCATGTATCGCGCTTCCATCGTGGTTTGCGGCCCCACTACCAATATGAATTATTTCGCCACAATGTTACCACCTTGGAAGACGCATATCAGGTTGCTCTAGAGTTGGAGCAGTTCGAGGCGGAGTTCGCTCCCGTCCAGCACCTGGGGTTCACTTATGCGCGTGGGACCGACCCTCGTACCATGCCTACCTCCTAAAGCCGGTTTCCGGTGGCCCGCCCCTTGGAACCCCCTCGACAAGACCCCACTGCTCCTAGGCTCCACACTTTCCCTCAGAGGGACCCTCCCCCTCACCCGCAGGCACCCATCCCTACCCCTCGACCTTATCAGCCCGCCGTACCAGCTCGGCCTCTTCTTCCCACACCCCAAGTCCATAGAGAGGACAAGGGTAAGGGGCCAATGATTAGTGGAACATCTCAGGGCACTGGGACACGAGACCGTTGATACACTTGTGGTGGAGTTGGCCACTTTTCCACTAAGTGTCCCACCCGAGGAACACCTGTTATTGCCGACACGCCGGCCCGTGACCCCACCCCCGAGTTGGTGCCGGTCAGTTATGAGCCGGACTAGGAATTGGCCAAGGAATTCTTTGATGAGCTATTGGAGGGCGAGCAGGTCGACGTCCCTGGTACCCAGTATCAGGATGACGTACATTTGGGTGTAGTCAGGTGCATCCTTACCCAGCCGCAGGTGAGTGATGATTGGCGTCACACCACCATATTCCACACATTTTGTAGGCTGGAAGGGAAGGCCTGCAAGGTGATTGTTGATAGCGGGAGCTAGATCAATGCTATCTCCATAGGCACCGTCAAGCGCCTTGGTTTGACGCCCGTGGATCACCCCGCACCCTATAGAGTTTCTTAGGTGGATTCCACTTCCATCCTGGTCAGACTGCGGTGTCTGGTGCCACTGCAGTTCCAGGCATACCGTGATGCGATATGGTGCGATGTACTACCTATGGAGGTGGGTAGTATCATCCTTGGTAGGCCTTGGCTCTTTGACCGAGATGCCACCCTTCATGGTAGGTCAAACACTTGCACCTTCGACCATGGTGGCCAAAGGATTAGCCTCCACCCCGTCCCACCGAAGGACCCGTCTGTCCGAGGACCAGCTGGCCCCAGTACTGCGACCTCTCCTAGTCAGGGGAAAGCTGGTCCACCCGCGTTGTCCTCGGCACAGGCCTCCACCTCTTCGACTGCTCCTAGCATAGTGGACCCTCCACCCAGGAGGTTGATGATGATCAGTCCGAGAGAGATGGAGCAGGAGGTGACTGGGGGTAACCCCATTCTAGCTATCGTTGTCAGGGGCATAGAGGATGTTGCCCCTAGGTCCGAGGATGAGCTTCCCCCAGAGATAGCTACAATATTACGGGAATTTTTCGATGTCTTCCCCGAAGACCTCCCTGGAGGCCTTCCACCTATAAGGGATATCCAGCATGAGATCGACCTCGTCCCAGGCTCATCTTTGCCCAACCTTCCCCATTATAGGATGAGTCCCACGGACCATGCCGAGCTTCAGCGACAGGTCGAAGAGTTGATGAGTCGGGGGTCCCTTAGGGACAGCAAGAGTCCATGCGCTGTCCCCGCACTATTGGCCCCGAAGAAGGATGGCACATGGAGGATGTGCGTTGATAGTCGTGCAATCAATAAGATCACGGTGAAATATCATTTTTCTATTCCCGGATTGGATGACTTGCTAGACATGATGTCGGGAGCCACTATCTTTTCAAAGATAGATCTTCGTAGTGGCTATGACCAGGTGCGGATCAGGCCTGGGGATGAATGAAAGACGGCATTCAAGACCAAGGATGGTCTTTATGAGTGGTTGGTTATGCCCTTTGGGCTTTCCAACGCCCCTAGCACCTTTATGTGGTTGATGACCCAGGTCTTACGCCCTATGATATGGGACTTCTTGGTCGTCTACTTCGATGACATTCTTATCTATAGCCGCACTAGGGAAGACCACTTAGACCATCTTAGACAGGTCTGCATTGTGTTGAGGCGAGAGAGTTTATTTGCCAACCCGAAGAAATGTGCTTTCATGTCCGATCAGATCACTTTTCTCGGGTTCATTGTGTCGAGAGATGGAGTCTCCGCTGATCCGGAGAAGATTAGGGCCATCAGGGAGTGGCCCGAGCCCCGCACACTCCACGATGTCTGGAGTTTCCATGGCCTAGCAATGTTCTACCGTCGCTTCATTCGTGGCTTCAGTTCTATCACTGCCCCGATCACTGATTGCATAAACAAGGGGGCATTTGTATGGACTAAGGCTGCCGCCACGGCATTTCAGACATCAAGGAGCACATGACCCATGCACACGTCCTTGCCCTACCTGATTTTTCTAAGGTGTTTGAGGTCACGTGTGATGCTTCTGGAGTAGGCATTGGTGGAGTGTTGAGTCAAGAGTCCCACCCCATTGCATTCTTTAGCGAGAAGCTTAACGATGCCAAACTGCGTTATTCCACTTATGATAAAGAATTTTACGCAGTCGTCCAGGCATTGAGCTATTGGAGGCATTATCTATTGCACCAAGAGTTTGTTCTCTTTTCTGATCATGAGACATCACGATTCCTCCATACCCAGAAAAAGCTGAACGCTCGCCACAGTCGTTGGGTGGAGTATCTCCAAGAGTACACCTTTGTGCTTAAGCACAAGGCAGGGGCGGAGAACAAGGTGGCCGATGCACTGAGTCGTCGGGTGATGATGTTGACCACCATGAGTGTTAAGGTGTTAGGGCTAGAGAGGCTGAAGGAAGCCTATGTTGACTGTCCGGACTTTGGTCCGATCTATGCCGTCCTTCAGGCCGGTCCATCGCACGATTATAGCGAGTTTGTGCTACAGGAGGGTCACCTATTCTGGGGTGATAAGTTTG
This sequence comes from Amorphophallus konjac, assembly GCA_022559845.1. Taxonomy (NCBI): domain Eukaryota; kingdom Viridiplantae; phylum Streptophyta; class Magnoliopsida; order Alismatales; family Araceae; genus Amorphophallus; species Amorphophallus konjac. The sequence continues at coordinate 242,328,451 of CM040128.1, forward strand.
TTGCATCCCTACGGTTTTGATGATGTCAAACACTATAAGTCAAACTTGATTAGCCTATCAACACATATACTTCACATAGTGTTTTTGTCTGATTTACACTAAGCTGTTTGGAAATGCTCTCACGAAATGAAAGTTGATGCATACTTTGCTAATATGAAATTCAGGTCGGTGCATTCACTGTCAACTCGGTGCATATCCTGTATTCCGTGCATTTCACAATCGGTTCAATTTTTGTGTTATAAAATCAAGTCGGTGCATCCTTTGTTTTACGCATATTCAGTCCATGCAGATGTTGCATCTTAACTGAATAGGGTCTGTGCATGCTAGCAGCTAGTCGGTGCAATTCTCGTTGAGGCACGCGACTAAGTCCGTGCATGTTGTATTCCTAGCACAGCAAGTCAGTGCAACAATCATTGTTGCATGAAATCAAGTTGGTGCAACTCTCGCACCATGCACATAAAGTCTGTGCACATTTCTTTGCTAAGTCCGTGCATAAGAAGTCATAGATCTAATCTCATTGCATGTATTGTGTTTTACACAGTGTCTCTGTCTGTGTCTCATGCTAGAGGTCGGTGCAATGTTTGCTTTAGCACCTCGTTGCAAGTGTCTTCCACGCATGATCAAGTCGGTGCAATTCTTGTTCTGTACTTAACAAGTGTGTGCTATTCTCTACTCAAGGTCGGTGCAATCCTTGTGGATGCACGCACGTAAGGCCTGTGCATGTCTTGGCTTGTGCACAATTAAAGTCTGTGCATTGCTGTAAAATTTGGGCTTATCCCGCAATTCACGACACATGGTCTAAGCATTGTTTGAGATACGGTCTGTGCATGTGTCTATGTCGTTAGCTTTAAGGTCAGTGCATGTCAGTTAGAGTTTGTGCTTGTCTCGCTATATGAGACGTAAAGTCTGTGCATGACCTTGGTCTATATAGCCTTCACTAATATCTTCTCTTGCTTGGCAGGGTTGTCACCTGGTCGAGCATGTGTTGAGCGAACCCAAAACCAGTGAGGTCATTCCACGTGGAAGTCAATGTACCAGGCTTAAGGGCTCATGCTCCGAGGCAAGGAACAGATAGGATGATCCTGACACGTGGAACCCAAAAGGGATCAGATCTGTGAGAAGAAATGGGCGGGAATCGTGTTAGCCACGCGCTATCGTCTGGCTATAAAAAGAGGTTGAAGAATGCAAGAAAAAGTCGCTGAAGATTGAAAAACCAAGAGCATCTGAAGCCACTGCGAGTGCTGAAACCTCCCTATTCGAGAGAAGAGCCTATCTAGTCATGGGAGAGTCTGAGTGATCATTTCTTTATTTTGAGCTTGAAAGACTGCTTCTCTGGAAGCTACATTTTGGCTATTTTGTGTGACTATTTTCTTTTCATTTCTTCGTTTTCAAGTTGTTTCACTCATTTCTTTTATACTGCTTTATTACTCTCTAAGTGTTCTTAGAGGAAGGGAGATTGGTTCTCCAGTTGCTAGTGTAGGGAATTCGCTCGTGTGTACCCTCTGGCTTAGAGGAAGGGAGGTTGGTCCTCCGGTTCAGATCTTGCTGGGGCAAGGTCAGGTTCAGATCCTGTGGGTTACAGGATCAGTGTAGAGGGATTTGTTCTCTTGTGGCAAGCTATTTGGCAGCAGGTGTTGCAGATTGAGTCTGCGTGTTTAAATTTGCTTAGTGCAAGGAAGCCTTTCTCCGGAGGAAAAAGGAGTGGACGTAGATTACATATCGCAATCGAACCACCTTAAAAATATCTGCCTCACTTGTGTGGTTTGCTCGTTTGATCTCTTGCTTGGTGCGTATGGGTGATTTCTGATTGTGTCTAAAGCTCATAAGCTGTTCACTTACTGTTCCGTATCGGCCTCCTCACATTAAACTTTTAATCATTGGTCCTCTCCGTGACTTAATTAGAGAAACTCTCCTTCTACGTCTGGGTTTTCGTAGCTCCTAATTCAAATTGCATTAAATCGGGTGTGATCTATTCATCCCCCCCTTCTAGCTCACACTCTTCGTTCTATCAATTGGTATCAGAGCGGGTTACCCATCATGTGGTCAAATGGCCAGGGTAATTCTGGATCTAGTGGTCCTCGAAGCTTCATGGCTTAGGGATAGTCTATAAGTCGCCCTCCTTTCTTTGATGGTACTAACTATTTCTACTAGAAAAATAGGATGGAGGTGTTTATGAGAGCACAGAGCCACAAGCTCTGGAGAGTGATCACCGTAGGGCCTTGTGATCTTCCACCGAATGAAGATGCGTGGACGGAGGATCACGTCAAACTTTCCACCATCAACTGGTCGGCCCTGAACATCATTCAGTGTGCTTTTCACCCTGATGAATACACCCGGATCTCAGCCTGTAAAACCACCAAGAAGATGTGGGATGAATTGGAGCTAATCTACGAAGGTACATCCCAAGTGAAGGCCACTAAGGTAAATATGCTGACCTCTGAATATGAATTGTTCAAAATGAAATCTGAGGAGACGATCACTAAAATGTATGCCAGGTTGTCATTGATTACTAATAGTCTTAATGGGCTTGGGAAACACATTTCAGAAGGGGACATTGTCAGGAAAATTCTTAGGTCGCTATCCCTCGCTTGGCACACTAAGGCCATAGTGATAGAAGAGTCTAGGGATCTGTCGAAGATGACAGTCACTAAACTGATAGGATCCCTAATGACCTACGAAATGAACTTCAAAAGGAATGGTGAAGGAAGTGAGAAGAAGGGCAAGAACATTGCCCTCAAGGTGTCCAGCAGTAAAGGTAGCAGCAGCAGCGGTAGTAGCAGTGGGGAGTCTAACGGTTTATCAGATCTTGATCAAGATGAGCAGGCTATGCTCACTCGTTAGTTTCGAAAGTTTCTGAGAACGAAGGGAAAATCATTCAGAAGAAAAGGGTCGTATTCTTCTGGTAAGAAGTTTGATTCCAATAATGATAAAACCAGGAGCACTAAGAAGATTACATGTTATCACTGCAGGAAGACATGACATATAAAAGGTGAATGCCCTGAACTCCAGAAGAAGGTCTCCAAGGTGCAGAAGAAGAAACCTCAAGCTATGGTCTGCACGTGGAGTGACGAGGAGGAAGACCCAGAGGCCAACTCTTCAGAGGAAGACGAAGAAGGAATATGTCTCATGGCCAAAAGCAACGAAGAGGTAACCAATATTTTTGAGAACTTTACAATTGATGATTGGAAAGATTCATATGCTGAACTGCTAGATAAATTTAATGCTTTGAGCAAAGAGCATAGGATGATAAAGAGAAAATTGAATATTGCCACTGAAGAACAGGTTCAGACTAACAAAGAGAATCTAAAGTTCAAGGAAGAACTAGAAGAGATGAACTCTCTCAGAAAAGAAAATGATGACCTTAAATCTGAAAACCAGAAAGTTCATAAACAGCTGGATGAACTTAAGTCAAAGTTTCAAGAGAGTCAAAGTGGAAACAGCTTGATCACTGAAAAATATGAAGTTGTTAGGAAGGTCAACTCTGAATTTCAAGAAAAGTGTAAAACATTGCAGAAAGAGATGGAAGATAAACAAATAACCCTATAAAAATTTGTTCAAGGAAGGTCAAACTTAAATTCTATGTTGGGTACTAGAGTTAATTTTAACAAAGAGGGTTTGGGCTACAATCCGGTACAGAAAAGACCTTTTGAATTCAAAATTATAACATTCTGTCCAAAAAAGGGAAAAGAGAAAATGGACACACCTGTTAGGGTGCTAGGCCCGGATACAGAGGGAGGGTGAATGTATCCCTCTAGAAAATATAGCCCAAATTAAAACACTAAAGCTCAGATATGCGGAATAAGGACTAATGAGCTTTCCAAGATGAAATGATAAGGCAACGAATGAACAAACAGCTGGACTGCAACAATGCAGCCACCTGATCAATCAGAAACGAAGGCAGAGCTAAACAACCCAAACACACTTAGCAGAATATAATGCTCAAAAAATAACTCTCTAGATAATGCAACTAGCCAAGCATGCACAACCTGTGAATGGGAGGTAGAAGATATGGAGCTAACGCAAGGCAAACCACTGCAGACATACTTTTAAGGTGGTTCGGTCCTCCAGACCTACATCCACCCCTCACTCCCAACCGGAGTGAGGCTTCACTAGCCAGAGCTAGAACCAGCAGACTCAGTCTGCAACAGACGCTGCCTCACAGCTTGACTAGGGGAACAGCCTCCCCTCTTCCTCCACGCCGGAGGGAACCCACAAATGGCACCAGCCACTTGCAACCGGAGGAATCAACCTCCCTTCCTCCAATCCCGGAGGGAAACACCTAGCAGCTCCCAGCTGCTGGCAGATCAGAGGTCTAGCCTCTCTTCCTCCTCAGCCGGAGGGAACCCACTCGCGGCACCCTGCTGCGAGCAAACCGGAGATCCCACGATCTCCGTTCTCCTGAATCCACAAGAGGAACCCACAAGTAGCACCCAGCTACTTGCAACCGGAGATTAGATCTCCCTTCTCCTGACTCACCAGGAGGAACCCACAAGTAGCACCCAGCTACTTGCAACCGGAGATTAGATCTCCCTTCTCCTGACTCACCAGGAGGAACCCGATCCCCAACAGGGCAATCGGAAGAACAAAGCTAACCAGAGAAACAAAATGAAAAATAAGAAAACATAAAAGGAACAGCGACAAAGGCTGAAAATGAAACACAATAGTCATTCTGGATTTGATCCACGAACAGACTGAACAGGTCTTCAATAGAACTCTCCTCTCTTCTTTTCTTCCTCTTCTTTCTTCTTCTCTTCTTTTTCTGGATCGAAGGCCTTTCTGCTCTCCAGGCTTCTTCTTCGATCAACCTTCTACAGAGGATGAAGGCTTCCTTTTATAAGCATCATAGCAGGCACACTAGGCGCGTGTGGCTTCTACGTTTCCTGCCCTAGAAATTCGGACCACGTGGCAGCATCCTGGTTCACGAGCCAGGCACCTCGGATCACGTGCCCTTCAATTCAGTACGCTCAGCAACTGGAGTCAGGTGGCGTTAACGCACTTGCTTCAAGGAGTTGACGCAGCCTTCACGGACATTCTACCAGTAGAACTCAAGTCTGCTGCGTTGACGCTTCCAACTCATGGCGTTGACGCATTGATGCGTTCCAGTGAGCAACCAGCCTAGCCCTATTGACAGTTGCATCGACGCTGCTCAGTTGTGGCGTTGACGCATCGGCATCGGCAGTCCAGTAAACACACAGTCTAACCCTTTTTTAACTGCTGCGTCGATGCTGCTCCACTGCTGCGTTGACGCGTTGGTGTATTTTTGCAACTAATAGTTCAGCTTGTTTGCATGCTGCGTGGATGCTAAGGACTCCAGCGTTAACCTTTTAAACTGTCTCCGAGCTAGATGCCTATCAGGCTTAATGGCTGCGTCGACGCTGTCTAGCAATGGCGTTGACGCATTGAGTAATCCAGGAGCTTCTTTCTAGATTATTTGAACTGATGTGTCCACGTGTCAGCATTTCAGCTTCTTGGATCACGTGCCAAGTCTTGATGGCCTAAATCATCTGCAGAGGAAAATGACCTTAGTTCAGACGAATGTATATACTTAAGCAGAGCTGCCAGTGTATGGTCTTTGAGCAGTGCAGCGAGTGTACAGACTTGGTAAAACAAAGTTCAGTGTATAGACTTGGTGAAATGAAGTCCAGTGCATAGACTTCAAAAGCTTGAAGGCCCAATGTACAGACTTTAAAGGCTGTGAATAGCCAGGCATGCTGTACAGACTTGAAACCTACGAAGATAGAGTGTATAGACTTGAAAGTCTGAAGGCGATGTGCATACTTGCTGAGTTGACGCTGCAGCCCAATGAGTTGACGCTGCAACGTATATACTTTATGTTCGATTGAGGATGTATAGACTTGCTGAGTGCATGAAGACATTGAATAAGACCCAGCAATGTGTAGACTCTACAGTGAATATATGACCCAATGTATACACTTGATGCAATGCATGCCGATGTACATACTTCTAGAAATGATGCACTGTTGACGCTGTACAGACTTCAACACAGGGAAGACTCTAAATGAGACGTTGGCAGAGACAATGCATGAGACGGTGAAGGACCGATGTATAGACTTCACCAACACGATCAGGCTGCACAGTCCACTGTATAGACTTGGACGAAGGCATGAACAGTGGAAGCTACAGCCCAATGTATGGACTTTGAAGGATTTGAGCGTGAGACTGTATAGACTTGGCCCCTTTCCGGATGTATAGACCTTGAGTCAAGAAGACCAATGTGTGGGCTTACTATAAAGAACAATGTTCTGATGGGTCGACGCATCAGCAAGGGTGGGTCGACGCACTGCTGTGTAGACAGAGGCAAGTATGACTGAAGGGTCGACGCATCAGCACAATGAGTTGACGCACTGCTGTGTAGACTGTGCAGACAGAGTGTAGACAGAATTGAGTAGAGCATGTTATCTGACAGCCATAAGAACTCCATTCACTTACATGATAAAACATGAATTAATCGAGCATAGAAAAGACACAGCAAGATGACTCATAGTGAATAACTCACTTCAAAGGCCAATCATCAAAACCACCATTAAAACCATCATCAAAACCACATGGGCACAACAATCTCCCCCTTTTTGATGATGGCAACACTACACAGTGAGTCATCTACACAGTGAGTCAATCTGATGACTCAAACTATTCTCCCCCTTTGACTTCATCAAAAAGAAAATAGTTTGAGAAATTATAGTATGTATAAAAATTCAGTCAATTTCTCCCCCTTGCAAGAACATGATTCTCTTCCTTTAAGAGTTTCAACAAAACATGAGTTAGAGATGATCAAAAGGAACATGCATGCACTGATTGAATGAAATTCTCCCTCTTGGGCAACCAATCTCCCCCTTTGGTATAATCAAAATAAACCATGGGAAGGGGTATGAATGTAGATGCAGATACCAGAAATATGAATGCAAGAGCACAATTCTTCTCCTTCTATGCAGCATGATGCATATGACAAGGAGGCTCCCCCTCAATAAATGGAACCTTATGAAATGGATGAGAAGGAGACCTCATGGGCAAACAAGGAAAAGTTCAGGTCAATGAGCAGAAGAGTTTCAATTAACAGATTTTTCAAGGATGCTCCAAACACAAGAATTTTAGCCAGATTTTTAAAGAGATATCAATCTCATAAATCTAAAACATAAATTTTCAAAGTCTTCCATTATAGGAACTTATGAATGAGCTTTTTGAACAGCATGGTTTAAACTTGATGTATGCAGAGTTTATTAATAAAATTCTGTATTGATATCTAAAACCATGGTTTAATAAAGATGAACCAAGCTCTCATATTTATCTTGATTAATCTCCCTTTCTCTTACACAATCAAATCTATTGACTTCTTTCAGAATTACATGCACTAGTATTGAAATCAAGCAATTATGAATTCATATGATTTTGTCTAGGGTTGTAGCAATTAGATTTTTGCATCAATATTCAGATATTTCAATTTGTTCAACAATTTTCTTGCTACAAATTTTACGAGCACTCTAGTTCAGTGCACACATTGTAACTAGAGGATATACCTTGATTAGAGGCCAATATCCCTAAGCCCTTAGTGTGACTAACTGTCATGCTTTATGTGAACAGAGTTAACATTTACACATCATGACACACTACAAATCATTTTTTTTTAATGAGTGAGTTGTATTTCTCAGTGTGCATGCCATTGCTCTGCCTGATTTTCAATGAATTTTATGCAGAGTTAACTAAGGCACCTCATGACACAGTCCTTTGGACTTGTGTTTCTCAGTGACCAATGTCATTGCTCTGACAGATATAACCCTTTAGACATTTCAGAGACATTCATTTGCTTCAAATCAATAATAGTTTCATGTACTTAACCAATTAAAGTCATGTATTCAAAAGTGTAGATTTCAGAAACTTTTCACAAGACACAGCATGAAACAAATGGTTAAGGTTTATTAAACATGCTTCAGATATTTTTAAGAGATTTTAAAGTTAAACTCCATGAATACATTAAGCTTAAACCACCTGAGTTGTTTCAGATATTCATAAAAACGTATAATAGAAGATTTCTAGTTCAAAAGTTTTCAGATTTATGATCGAGATAGCCCATTGAAATCTTCATGAAGGATTGATAAAAATTTGAAGCCAAATGATACACATTGATAGGAGAGATTTTGAAGCTCAATGTTTTCAAAAATATGTTCAAGGTCTGTCAACAAAATCAATAAGGAAGGATATGCAATGAATTCTCACATGAGTATGCATTTGACAACCTATATGCAATGCATTGACTCCCCCTGACAACATGCATTTAGGCAATCTTTTTGGTATTTTCAATCTAAGGAAATGCAATGCAATTAACTACATGCAAGCAAAGACTCAACACTGAATGCTATGCAAAGATATGCAATTAACTCTCCCTGAAAACATACAATGTTTGCACTGAAAACTGAACATATGAAATCAAATGATATTGTGACTTGTGCACAATCAGACTGTCCTATCAGATTTTTCAAGATGTAATGGACAGATTTACAATGAACTGTGCAATAGACAAATTTCAAGCCATATACATAAGCAGTTCAGATTATTCAGAATGCAATTTATTTTCAGAATTTATGCATTTCAACAATTGTCAAACAACTACAAATGGCAGATATGCAGGAATACATCAAATCAGATATGCAATGAGTTTCAAAATGGATATGCAGAGAGATTACCTGAAAAGTGTGAGAATGGGGTTTTTCATTCTTGAGTGCCTTGGATCATTACCCCTTTTATTCCAGTCCCAAGGCACACCAGCATAGCAAAGTTATTTTGCACAAATAGGTACCCAAGAAGTCTTGGGTCCTGACATGACATTATTACTTCTAGCATGTTTTCTCAGCACATTTTTAACTTGATAACAAGGAGCAGCAGTTTTCAGATTGAATTTATGCACATTCTTATTAACATAATACCAATTGTTAGCATGAAATCCATGTGCATATGCATAAGATTTTCTGTTAACAGAATAAAAATTCTGTTTACCAAGGCCAGTTTGGTTTTGATATCCTGCCAGCCAACAGGTTGCAGCCCTGTGACCTGGCTTCCCACAATGATGGCATGTAAATTTCACAACATGGAGTTTAGCAGAGTTATTCTGAACATGCCAACAATCTCCAGCTCTGTGGCCTGGCTTCCCACAGTTATAACATGAAGGTTTTACAAATTGTTTTACAGGGAATTTAGCATGTTTGATATTCACATTTCTACCCTGAATATGCCAACAGTCCTTGACTGTATGGCCATGCTTTCTACAGTGAGAGCAATTGAGAGAATTTCTTCTAAAAGAACCTGACCAGCATTTAGAGGCCCTGTGACCCCTTTTCTTGCAATTAAAACAGATGATGTGCTGGTTCATAAAAACAGATTTGTTTTTACTAAAGACATGCTGATTTGCAAAGTGTTTTGTATGATATGAACATGATTTTTCCTTATTACTTGCAAACCATCAATGAGCAATTGAGTGTCCTAATTTGCCACAATTAGAACATGTGACACTCCTTTTCTGAGATGAAGGATTTTTATCATGAGATCTCCTAGCATTCTTATAATCCTTCTCCATCAACTTACACTCATGCATCAGATGTCCAACTTTATGACAGTCATGACAGATAATCTTCTTTTTAGATGCATGTGAGTGTGTGTGAGGACTGTGATCAATGTGCACTGATGAACCCTTTTCATTGATTTTCTGATTTACAGTCCTTTTCTGATTTTTATCCTGTTTTCCTGTTTTCTTAGTCTTGTACTGAGGTGGAGATGAGGTAGAAGACTTTTCCTGTTCAGAAGTTTTAATGAAAACAGTTTTCAGCTTGGATCCATCAACCTTTTTCAACTTTTCAGTTTATTTTTGGGTTCTCTGACCAGTAGACTGAGAAACAGGTGACTTCTGAGAAGTGTGAGAAGTAGAGCTAGCAACAAAAGATGTACGAATTTTATTTTCAAAATTCGTTTTATTTACAGGATTATAACCTAACCCCTCCTTCTGAAAATTGACTTTTACTCCCAGCAGTTTGTTCAGATTATCTTGCCCACTAACAAACTTTGACAGAGAGTTCTTTAAGTCTTGGATTTCATTTTCTAAAGAGGTGATTTGTAACTCATAACTGGCAATCTCTTGCTCACTGCAATTCATAGCTTCATTCAAAACTTTGTTAACAGTTTTATATTTCTCAATTTATTTTCCAGATTGCTCAGTTTATCAGAATTTTCAACGCAAACACTTTTACCTCTTTCTAAAGCTAGAAGTCTCTCAGACATAGTGGAATTCAGCATTTTCAATTTCTCATTTTCTTCCTTAAGTTTGTCATTCTGAACCAATTCATTTATTAGAAGCTGATCTTCTGAATTGACTTCATACTTTCTTCCATTTTCAATTTCCTTCATATCTTTTTGCTGTTTTTCAAGATCTTTCTGTAATTCTATGTTTACAGACTTTATGGCATTAAGTTTTTCAATCAGCAATTTGTTCTCCTGTTTAAGTTTCTCTGATTTTTCTTCATCTTCTTTGGAGAACCCTCTAAGAGAATCATTTTCTGATTTCAGCTTGTTTAATTCAGACTTAACGCATTCAAATTCTTTCAGCATTTGAGTATCAGACATATTAGCATCAAGAGCATTTTTCAATTCACCATAATTTCTACAATCAATATTTAAATTGTCTGACCTACTACTTTTCTTCAATTTTTTGTATTGTTTTCTTAGCAGTTCATGAGATTCAAATAATTCAGCATATGCATTCTCCCAATCTTCTAGAGAAAAATTCTCGAAGACATTTACCTCATCATCATCATCTTCTTCATTTTGATTGCTGCCTTGATCGCTGCCACTTTGATTGCTTCTGTTGGCCATCATGCAGCTGTCCACATCTATCTCCTGAATTCGCTTCAGTGTATCCAAAATATCTTTAGCAGAACTGCAATCAAAGAAACATGAATGGAAAGCTCTATCAGTAGCTGCCTTCATCAGATTTATAGCTATCTGATTTTCTTCATGCTTAGACTTGTGACTGTCAGTCCATTTGGACTTTTTCTTTGGTAGTTCATGAGGACCGTGTGAAATTACTTTCCACAGGTCTGGATTCACAGATTTAATATAATTCTTCATACTAGCGAACCATGCATTAAAATGCGTACCACTGAAAATCGGTGGATGAGCCATTGAAAACAAATCAGATTAATGCAACAGAATATTGATGCACTAAAAATAAATTAGCACCTAAGACTGCAAGATCGAATCTGCAGGTCGCTGGACCTTGTATGCAGACACCGCTCTGATACCAACTGTTAGGGTGCTAGGCCCGGATACAGAGGGGGGGTGAATGTATCCCTCTAGAAAATATAGCCCAAATTAAAACACTAAAGCTCAGATATGCGGAATAGGGACTAATGAGCTTTCCAAGATGAAATGATAAGGCAACGAATGAACAAACAGTTGGACTGCAACAATGCAGCCACCTGATCAATCAGAAACGAAGGCAGAGCTAAACAACCCAAACACACTTAGCAGAATATAATGCTCAAAAAATAACTCTCTAGATAATGCAACTAGTCAAGCATGCACAACCTGTGAATGGGAGGTAGAAGATATGGAGCTAACGCAAGGCAAACCACTGCACACATACTTTTAAGGTGGTTCGGTCCTCCAGACCTACATCCACCTCTCACTCCCAACCGGAGTGAGGCTTCACTAGCCAGAGCTAGAACGAGCAGACTCAGTCTGCAATAGACGCTGCCTCACAGCTTGACTAGGGGAACAGCCTCCCCTCTTCCTCCACGCCGGAGGGAACCCACAAATGGCACCAGCCACTTGCAACTAGAGGAATCAACCTCCCTTCCTCCAATCCCAGAGGGAAACACCTAGCAGCTCCCAGCTGCTGGCAGATCAGAGGTCTAGCCTCTCTTCCTCCTCAGCCGGAGGGAACCCACTCGCGGCACCCTGCTGCGAGCAAACCGGAGATCCCACGATCTCCCTTCTCCTGAATCCACAGGAGGAACCCACAAGTAGCACCCAGCTACTTGCAACCGGAGATTAGATCTCCCTTCTCCTGACTCACCAGGAGGAACCCACAAGTAGCACCCAGCTACTTGCAACCGGAGATTAGATCTCCCTTCTCCTGACTCACCAAGAGGAACCCTATCCCCAACAGGGCAATCGGAAGAACAAAGCTAACCAGAGAAACAAAATGAAAAATAAGAAAACATAAAAGGAACAGCGACAAAGGCTGGAAATGAAACACAATAGTCGTTCTGGATTTGATCCACGAACAGACTGAACAGGTCTTCAATAGAACTCTCCTCTCTTCTTTTCTTCCTCTTCTTTCTTCTTCTCTTCTTTTTCTGGATCGAAGGCCTTTCTGCTCTCCAGGCTTCTTCTTCGATCAACCTTCTACAGAGGATGAAGGCTTCCTTTTATAAGCATCAACAGCAGGCACACTGGGCGCGTGTGACTTCCACGTTTCCTACCCTAGAAATTCGGACCACGTGGCAGCATCCTGGTTCACGAGCCAGGCACCTCGGATCACGTGCCCTTCAATTCAGTACGCTCAGCAACTGGAGTCAGGTGGCGTTAACGCACTTGCTTCAAGGAGTTGACGCAGCCTTCACGAACATTATACCAGTAGAACTCAAGTCTGCTGCGTTGACGCTTCCAACTCATGGCGTTGACGCATTGATGAGTTCCAGTGAGCAACCAGCCTAGCCCTATTGACAGTTGCGTCGACGCTGCTCAGTTGTGGCGTTGACGCATCGGCATCGGCAGTCCAGTAAACACACAGTCTACCCCTTTTTTAACTGCTGCGTCGATGCTGCTCCACTGCTGCGTTTACGCGTTGGTGTATTTTTGCAACTAATAGTTCAGCTTGTTTGCATGCTGCGTGGACGCTAAGGACTCCAGCGTTAACCTTCTAAACTGTCTCCGAGCTAGATGCCTATCAAGCTTAATGGCTGCGTCGACGCTGTCTAGCAATGGCGTTGACGCATTGAGTAATCCAGGAGCTTCTTTCTTGATTGTTTGAACTGCTGTGTTCACGTGTCAGCATTTCAGCCTCTTGGATCACGTGCTAAGTCTTGATGGCCTGAATCATCTGCAGAGGAAAATGACCTTAGTTCAGACGAATGTATATACTTAAGCAGAGCTGCCAGTGTATGGTCTTTGAGCAGTGCAGCGAGTGTACAGACTTGGTAAAACAAAGTTCAGTGTATAGACTTGGTGAAATAAAGTCCAGTGCATAGACTTCAAAAGCTTGAAGGCCCAATGTACAGACTTTAATGGCTGTGAATAGCCAGGCATGCTGTACGGACTTGAAACCTATGAAGATAGAGTGTATAGACTTGAAAGTCTGAAGGCGATGTGCATACTTGCTGAGTTGACGCTGCAGCCCAATGAGTTGACGCTGCAACGTATATACTTTACGTTCGATTGAGGATGTATAGACTTGCTGAGTGCATGAAGACATTGAATAAGACCCAGCAATGTGTAGACTCTACAGTGAATATATGACCCAATGTATACACTTGATGCAATGCATGCCGAAGTACATACTTCTAGAAATGATGCACTGTTGACGTTGTACAGACTTCAACACAGGGAAGACTCTAAATGAGACGTTGGCAGAGACAATGCATGAGACGGTGAAGGACCGATGTATAGACTTCACCAACACGAACAGGCTGCACAGTCCACTGTATAGACTTGGACGAAGGCATGAACAGTGGAAGCTACAGTCCAATGTATGGACTTTGAAGGATTTGAGCGTGAGACTGTATAGACTTGGCCCCTTTCCAGATGTATAGACCTTGAGTCAAGAAGACCAATGTGTGGGCTTACTATAAAGAACAATGTTCTGATGGGTCGACGCATCAGCAAGGGTGGGTCGACGCACTGCTGTGTAGACAGAGGCAAGTATGACTGAAGGGTCGACGCATCAGCACAATGAGTTGACGCACTGCTGTGTAGACTGTGCAGACAGAGTGTAGACAGAATTGAGTAGAGCATGTTATCTGACAGCCATATGAACTCCATTCACTTACATGATAAAACATGAATTTATCGAGCATAGAAAAGACACAGCAAGATGACTCACAGTGAATAACTCACTTCAAAGGCCAATCATCAAAACCACCATTAAAACCATCATCAAAACCACATGGGCACAACAACACCATCAAGCTCTAGTCAGGTTCAGAGTGTCCAGCAAACTGGGAATAAGTCAACAAAACTTGTTCAACAACGCTCTAAAACTGTTAAGAACTTAACTAGACAAGCTCCCATGCCCGTCAACCAGAACAAGAGTGTTAACAGACCCAGGCAAATGACCCACAACAGAAATTCATATTATAATAAGAACATGGGTCAGTACAGAAGAAACTGGGGAAATCATGCTCACTCTCAGAAATTCTTTAATGAGTATGCTTTTACTAAACAGGATGGGTACAGAGGATACCCGAGGAATAAAGGGTCTAACAACAGGAACATGTTTCACTCCTTTAGATCAGGTGGACACAATTCTAGTTTCAACAAAACTGTCTACAAAGCGGGAAAGAGGAATAATTTGAAATAGCTTTGGATTTTCAAATGTCTGCTTAGAGAGTTAAATAATGTCTTTGGACCCAATCTATCTTGGGTTCCAAACCACTTTGCTTAATTTGATCTATGCAGGTTATCCTAGTAGCCGAGAACAACAAGTGGTATCTAGATAGCGGCTGCTCCAGGCACATGACAGGTGACCGATCCAAATTCCGCAAGCTGGAAATGAAGTTAGGGGGTCTGGTCAAATTCGGAGTAAAGAATAGAGGTAAAATTATTGGCATTGGAACAGTTGGTAAGTCCTCCACAAACTCCATTGAAAAAGTTCTTCTTGTTGAAGGTCTTCAACACAACCTGCTAAGCATTAGTCAGCTATGTGACAAGGGTCATAGAATTTTGTTTGATAACAATGCATGTAAAATTCTTGAAATAAATTCTGACAAAGTCATGTTTGAAGCTCATAGAGTTAATAATGTATCCATTGTTGATCTAAATAAAAAATTTGAAACTAATCTCTGTCTATCTGCTGATCTTGAGAATAATGCTTTCATGTGGCACAGACGTTTAGGTCATGCTAGCTTCTCCTCTTGGAATAAATTGGTTAAACATGATTTAGTTAGAGGATTGCCAAAAATCAAATTTTGTTCTATTTCAAAACCATGTGATGCTTGTGCTCTAGGCAAACAGACCCGAAAATCATTCAAACTCAGATCTAAGTCTCTGTCATCCAGACCAAGGAGCTTTTACATATGGACATCTTTGGTCCAACCAGGACTCAGAGCCTGAATGGTAAAAGATTCAGATTTGTTATTGTAGATGATTTTACTAGATATTCTTGGTTATTTTTCTTGGCAAATAAAAATGATGCTTTTCAGAAGTTTGAACATCTTTTCAACAAAGTTAGACAATAAGGAATTCACAGAATTTTCATGATCCACTTTGACCATGGAGGAGAATTTGAAAATGCTACATTCTCTGAATTTTGTAATAAAGAGGGACTGACTCACAGGTTTTCTTCTCCCAGGACTCCAGAACAGAACGGTATAGTGGAGAGAAGAAACCGCACAATCATTGAGATGGCCAGAACCATGCTGATGGAGAGTCAACTACCTAGAAGATTTTGGGCAGAGGCAGCCAACACCTCTTGCTACACCATTAATAGAGCCTTGGTAAGACCTATCCATAAGAAAACACCTTATGAACTCCTGAAAGGTAAGAAGCCTGATGTTTCATACTTCAAAATCTTTGGTTCAAAATATTTTATCCACAACAACAATAAAAGAGACCTAGACAAATTTGATGCAATGAGCACTCCAGGAATCTTTCTAGGATACTCTGAAACAACTAGGGCATATAGGGTTTTCAACTGCACAGATAAGACTTTAGAAGAAACACCTCACATCATATTTGATGAATCAAACAATCTCACTACCTTAGATAATGATGATAGGTGCTCAAAAGAAGATGGAGAATTCTTGGAGGACAAAGAGAATGAAGAAGTTAAACCATCTGAAGTATCAAGTACCTCCAACCAAGTAAGCTCAGCTGAAGTAGGTGAGTCTTCAACAAATCTGAAAATTTTGAAAGATAACCCAGTAGATAACATCATAAGCAACCTTGAAGATCCACTCAGAACAAGGTCTCACTTTAGAAATGTTCATAATCAGGACCTAGTTGCTTTGGTCTCACAGATTAAATCCAAATCAGTAGAAGAAGTTTTAAATGATCAATCATGTGTTAATGCTATGTGTGAGGAGTTAGGTCAATTTGTAAGAAATAATGTCTGGGAGCTAGTTCCAAGACCAGAAAATACAAATGTCATAGGAACTAAGTGGGTTTTTAAGAATAAAATGAATGAGGATGGAATTATTTCGAGAAATAAAGCCAGACTATTAGTCAAAGGCTACTGTCAGAAATTTGGAGTTGATTTTGATGAGTCCTATGCACCTGTTGCTAGAATGGAAGCAATTAAAATTTTATTAGCTTTCGCTTGTTCTAAAAACATAAAGCTTCAACAAATGGATGTTAAAAGTACATTTTTAAATGGAGTTATTAAAGAAGAAGTTTTTGTTGAACAACCTTCCGGATTTCAATTTTCTCCTGAACCTAACTAAGTTTTCAGGTTGAATAAAGCCTTGTATGGTCTAAAGCAGGCTCCTCGAGCCTGGTATGAAAGGCTGACAAAATTTCTGATCAGCAAGGGCTACCACAAAGGTAAGGTGGATCAAACCTTATTTACCAAGAGTTCCAATAAAGACCTCATCATAGTTCAGGTATATGTAGACGACATTGTCTTCAGTTCAACAAATACTGAACTATGCAATGAGTTTTCTAAATTGATGTCTGCTGAGTTTGAGATGAGTTTGGTAGGTGTATTAAAGTATTTCCTTAGCTTGCAGGTACAACAACTGGAGGATGGATGCTTCATCAACCAGACCAAATACACATTGGACATCCTCAAGAGGTTTGGCATGATCAATCTAAAGCACATCACAACACCAATGGGTACCAACACATCATTGGATGCATACGAATCAGGTAAAGAAGTTGATGCAAAGGTATACAGAGGTATGATTGGATCTTTGCTCTACTTAACTGCCTCGAGACCTGATATACAGTTCAGTGTAGGAATGTGTGCTAGGTACCAATCTAGACCCACTGAATTACACTTAGCAGCTGTAAAAAGAATTTTCAGATACTTATCTGCTACACACACCCTAGGTTTATGGTTTCCTGCATCACACACATTAGATCTTGTTGCATATACGGATGCTGATTATGCCGGGTGTAAGCTAGATAGAAAAAGCACTAGTGGGCATTGTGAATTTCTATGTGGGCGTTTAGTCTTTTGGGGTTCCAAGAAACAACACTCTGTGACACTCTCTACTACAGAGGCTAAGTACGTAGCTGCAGGGAGTTGTGGTACACAAGTCATTTGGATCAAAAGCTAACTTCAGGACTATCAAGTAGACCTGGGGTGCATACCTATATATTGTGACAATACTAGTGCCATCAATCTAGCCAAGAATCCTATTTTGCATTCTCGAACTAAACACATAGAAATAAGACATCATTTTATAAGAGATGAGGTTTCCCAAGGAACATTTGAATTAATCCATGTAGGCACTGTAAACCAAATAGCTGACATCTTCACTAAGCCACTGGATAATGAAAAATTCACATCTTTGAGGAGAGAGTTAGGTATTTCTAAATCTTATCTCCATGAATAAAATGCCCTCATGATTTTTTTTGTTTTCAGCATTTATATCTACATTGTTCTTGAGTAAAATGTTTTGCTTCTATGAATAACCTGTCCTTCCTCTTGAAGTCCCGCGATCAATGACACCCAAGAGGGGGGTGAATTGGGTGTTTACCAATTTTAAGAAAACTTTTGACTTTTTACAAAATATGTGGTAAACAATAATTAGCAATAGAAAACTAATTAACCAATTCTCTCAAACTCACCGTTCCCACACGACCAAACAACGAAAGCAATCAAACCACACAAATAACACACAATGCACAGTGGTTTTTAAGGTGGTTCGGATGCAACGACGGTAATCCTACGTCCACCCCTCACCAAATCCGGTGAGGCTTCACTCGGGGATAAATCCCCAAACGGAGACAACGCTCCAACCACACACGCAGGACGACGCCTGCACACACACACGGGGATGCGCCCCAACCCACACACGGAGACAAGCTCCAACACACACACACACACGGAGATGAACTCCAACACGATCCGACAACCGGATCACAACCACACTCACAAGATCGAACGGATCTAAAAAGACCCTCACACACACAAACATAAATCTAGGAAGATCCACGTACACACACGAATCAATTACAACACACACACAAACAACCACGGATCCAACACGATCCACACACACACACAAGTTATTGCGGTTTATGATGAAACACAAATATGAGACTTAAATCACAAGACACCAAAGTAAATAGACCACAGTTTAGAATGCTCCTGATTTAGGCTCCCCCTGAGTGTATGCTCCAGATGTTCGCGTTGATTCCTTCTTCACCTGAATGGCTTGAGACTCAGCTTGAATGGCCTTGTATTGGATGTAGGTTTCCTTGCACGGAGTACTATTCACTGCTACAGTACTTCTTCTTCTCTTCACTTGGATAGCCTTCCCTTAAGCTCTTCTTGAGATCCTTGCTTGATTGGAACCCCCTGGCTTTGGAAGATGACTGAATGGCTTCAGTTGATGCTTGAATGGCTTCGATCGGATGAAGAACTTGGTGGAAGGAATGTTGTTCACGATCGTTGCAGCAACCTTCCTTTGATAGCTACTATCTTGATCTCTCTAGATTGATTTGTTGTTGCTTCAGTTCATGGGAAGATGAAGGCTTCAAAATAGATCTTGGATCTTCAACTATGATGAGGCTTTGATCTTTGAATCACTGTTCACGGCTACAGTGATATTCCTCCTCTTCCTTGAGCCAGCTTGATCCCTCTTGTTCTCTTGGAGCCTATTTGGGTTCATGACCTCAAAGAGAGGTTTTATAACCCTTGGAAGGTTAGGAGACAAGGCCCAGACCCAGATCCACAATTTATGGGGTGATTAGGAGCATTGGGATTAAAGAAATGGGGAAGGGAATCTCTTTTCGAACTTGACACAAAAGTCAATAAAGGAGGGCCTCGGGGCTGGCGGTCGACCGGTGGAGGGCTGGCGGTCGACCGCTAGGGGCCATTCTATAGCTGTGTGGCTGCTGGGAAAACCGGTCGACCGCTAGGGTCCTGGCGGTCGACGGCTAGGTTTACAGGTTGCCAATCTTCAATTCTGTCATTTCAGGTCGACCGCCAAGGGTCCACAGGTCGACCGCCAATCTTCAAACCTGTAAAAATGAAATGTTAGACCAATGAAATATGTCCAAAAGTCAAGAGCTTCAAGTCCATATCAAGTCCATGCATTTTGGGATTGAATTCAACTTAGAATATGCTTTGAGCATTTCTAAATTTTGTTCCGGGGGCTCCGCCCCCGGAAACCCCCGCAAGGGGTGCTGCCCCCTTGACCCCCGCGACCTGACCGGGCAGGTCGATCCCCGCGACCTGACCGCGTAGGTCGATCCGCGGGTGAGGGCGCACGATGGCCAGAAGGGTTTCATGTTTAAGGTGCATGAATGAGGTGTATTAATGAAACATATATGAAATATCTATGGTGAGATTGATGCTTTAACATGGTAAGTATCTTACCAATGACTCTTGACAGTAAATGACATATATCACCTATTTTGTATTGCAGAGGAGCAGGGTGCTTATCCACACGTTTGGTTTACCAGGTGACTACCATGAGTTTGATCCTGCATACAAGATAGTCAGGGTTAATTGCATGCTTGTTAACATTAAAGAGGTTATGAAACCTCTTGCCTCTTGTAAAACCAGCATATGCAACCAGCATAAACAACAAGATGAATGAACACAAACATCAAGAACATGTGTAATCAACCAAGTTTAGTTATCATCACGTGAACACACATTAAGTTTAGTTATCATCAAAACCATAACTTAACAATTACAACAATCATCAAAACCATAACTCAACACCTCTATGTTCTTAACCACTCAGCATGAGTGTGTCTTCATATCTTGGCATAGTGTGAGGGGGAGTTCTTTCTATGTCTATATGCGAGCCGTTAAGCTGAGGGGTCTGTGCATTTGCATATACTGCATGAGTTATATATGAATAACAAACCATTTTGTAAGGGGGAGTTGGTTAGTTTGTGAAGACTGACTGACTCTGAAGCATTTGAGAGATGTATGTTGCTGTTGTTTCTTCTGAAAGATTTAATACAGTTCATCCACAGCAAGGAGAATCACATACTTGTTTTAAATCCTTAAGTCTGAACAACTAAAGCTCAGCTAGATTCTTTTATCTAGTAATTCAGAAAAGACTTGGATAAGGTGTTCGAAGTATATCTCCTTACACATTTCATGATCATGGAACAAGCTAAACTTATATGTCATGATATCTGTTAAAAACTTGAAACCTAGACTTCAAGGAACACATTCTTTAAGAATCAATGCTTCTGGTAGGTATTGCTTTCAAACATTCATATTAAAAACAATATAAGGGGATTAAAACAAAAAACTTACTTGCTCAGAGCAATGGTCTGATTACTGAGAAACTGAGTGTTTCATCAAAAAGAAATGAAAATTTTCCTCAATCATGAGGTGTCAGATTATCTCTGTTAAGAAGTGTAAAATTTGCTATCATGACAAAGCAATGGTAATTAAGTGGTGAGTAATTGGGGAGTCTGGCCTCTGATCAAGGTGTCTCCTCACGTAAAAAGCCACAGTTACTAACTATGTTCTCTAAAAAGAGAGGTAATACGGTTCTCACATTGAGTAACAAGGGAGTCCGGCCTCTGATCAAGGTGTCTCCTTAATGTCAAAGATGTGAACTACCAAGTTATCTATTGATCAATATTCTGCTCGTTAATGAAAAATATGTTTTAGTCAAATTCATGGTTCTTATTGCTAGTTTATGGACTGTTTGTCCTCAATACCCCAAGAACTTTGTTCTGAGAAACAGTCTCTTGCAGTCTAACTAGTATAGTTTTGATCAGCTCTCTCTTGACATATCTGTTCACCCTTGTTTCCTTATCATAATCTTTGTACGATGATAAACTTCACTTTCTCTTCTAGGTCTTTCTAGATTACTAGCTTTGATGAATCAACACGTGTTTTAGTGCCTTACTTAATCTTTTAAGATATGCCCATGGGTAATTCTCTCTGTGAAAATTGTGAAAATACTGCATTTTACTCTCACTTATCCAACAGCTGCATGTCTCTTTCATCTCCTTTTGATGATGTCAAAGGGGGAGAGTTTAAGGGATAGAGTGTCTATTGAGGGGTAGGAGAGTGAAGGAGAGTCTAGGGGAGGAGAGTCAAGTGATGAGGAGAGTGTTTTGCATTGGCAGGAGTTAGTGTGACATGGAGCATGCATGCTTGATCACTCATTTTTAGGTGCATTGTCATAGATTGACTCATGCCATCATCAAAAAGGGGGAGACTATTGCATCCTTATGATTTTGATGATGTCAAACACTATAAGTCAAACTTGATTAGCCTATCAACATATATACTTCACATAGTGTTTTTGTTTGATTTACACTGAGCTGTTTGGAAATGCTCTCATGAAATGAAAGTTGATGCATACTTTGCTAATATGAAATTCAGGTCGGTGCATTCACTGTCAACTCGGTGCATATCCTGTATTCCGTGCATTTCACAATCGATGTAGTTTTTGTGTTATGAAATCAAGTCGGTGCATCCTTTGTTTTACGCATATTCAGTCCATGTAGATGTTGCATCTTAACTGAATAGGGTCTGTGCATGCTAGCAGCTAGTCGGTGCAATTCTCGTTGAGGCACGCGACTAAGTCCGTGCATGTTGTATTCCTAGCACAGCAAGTCAGTGCAACAATCATTGTTGCAAGAAATCAAGTTGGTGCAACTCTCGCACCATGCACATAAAGTCTGTGCACACTTCTTTGCTAAGTCCATGCATAAGAAATCATAGATCTAATCTCAGTGCATGTATTGTGTTTTACACAGCGTCTCTGCCTTTGTCTCATGCTACAGGTCGGTGCAATGTTTGCTTTAGCACCTCGGTGCAAGTGTCTTCCACGCATGATCAAGTCGGTGCAATTCTTGTTCGGTACTTAACAAGTGTGTGCTATTCTCTACTCAAGGTCAGTGCAATCCTTGTGGATGCACGCACGTAAGGCCTGTGCATGTCTTGGCTTGTGCACAATTAAAGTATGTGCATTGCTGTAAAATTTGTGCTTATCCCGTAATTCACGACACATGGTCTAAGCATTGTTGGAGATACAGTCTGTGCATGTGTCTATGTCATTAGCTTTAAGGTCAGTGCATATCAGTTAGAGTTTGTGCTTGTTTCGCTATATGATACGTAAAGTCTGTGCATGACCTTGGTCTATATAGCCTTCACTAATATCTTCTCTTGCTTGGCAGGGTTGTCACCTGGTCGAGCATGTGTTGAGCGAACCCAAAACCAGTGAGGTCATTCCACGTGGAAGTCAATGTACCAGGCTTAAGGGCTCATGATCCGAGGCAAGGAACAGATGGGATGATCCTGACACGTGGAACCAAAAAGGGATCAGATCTGTGAGAAGAAATGGGCGGGAATCGTGTTAGCCACGCGCTATCGTCTGGCTATAAAAAGAGGTTGAAGAATGCAAGAAAAAGTCGCTGAAGATTGAAAAAACAAGAGCATCTGAAGCCATTGCGAGTGCTGAAACCTCCCTATTCGAGAGAAGAGCCTATCTAGTCATGGGAGAGTCTGAGTGATCATTTCTTTGTTTTGAGCTGGAAAGACTGCTTCTCTGGAAGCTACATTTTCACTATTTTGTGTGACTGTTTTCTTTTCATTTCTTCGTTTTCAAGTTGTTTCACTCATTTCTTCTATACTGCTTCGTTACCCTCTAAGTGTTCTTAGAGGAAGGGAGATTGGTTCTCCAGTTGCGAGTGTAGGGAATTCGCTCGTGTGTACCCTCTGGCTTAGAGGAAGGGAGGTTGGTCCTCCGGTTTTGATCTTGCTGGCGCAAGGTCAAGTTCAGATCCTGTGGGTTACAGGATTAGTGTAGAGGGATTTGTTCCCTTGTGGCAAGCTGTTTGGCAGCAGGTGTTGCAGATTGAGTCTGCGTGTTTAAATTTGCTTAGTGCAAGGAAGCCTTTCTCCAGAGGAGAAAGGGGTGGACGTAGATTGCAGATCGTAATCGAACCACCTTAAAAATCTTTGTCTCACTTGTATGGTTTGCTCGTTTGATCTCTTGCTTGGTGTGTATGGGTGATTTCTGATTGTGTCTAAAGCTCATAAGCTGTTCACTTACTGTTCCGTATCGGTCTCCTCACATTAAACTTTTAATCATTGGTCCTCTCTGTGACTTAATTAGAGAAACTCTCCTTCTGTGTCTGGATTTTCGTAGCTCCTAATTCAAATTGCTTTAAATCGGGTGTGATCTATTCATCTCCCCTTCTAGCTCACACTCTTCGTTCTATCAATTGGTATTAGAGCGGGTTACCCATCATGTGGTCCAACGGCCAGGGTAATTCTGGATCTAGTGGTGCTCGAAGCTTCATGGCTGAGGGACAGTCTATAAGCCGCCCTCCTTTCTTTGATGGTACTAACTATTTCTACTGGAAAAATAGGGTGGAGGTGTTTATGAGAGCACAGAGCCACAAGCTCTGGAGAGTGATCACTGTAGGGCCTTATGATCTTCCACCAAATGAAGATGCGTGGACGGAGGATCACGTCAAACTTTTCACCATCAACTGGTCAGCCCTGAACATCATTCACTGTGCGGTTCACCCTGATGAATACGCCCGGATCTCAGCCTACAAAACCGCCAAGAAGATGTGGGATGAATTGGAACTAATCTACGAAGGTACATCCCAAGTGAAGGCCACTAAGGTAAATATGCTGACCTCTGAATATGAATTGTTCAAAATGAAATCTGAGGAGACGATCACTGAAATGTATGCCAGGTTGTCATTGATTACTAATAGTCTTAATGGGCTTGGGAAACAAATTTCAGAAGGGGACATTGTCAGGAAAATTCTTAGGTCGCTATCCCCCGCTTGGCACACTAAGGCCATAGTGATAGAAGAGTCTAGGGATCTGTCGAAGATGACAGTCACTGAACTGATAGGATCCCTAATGACCTACGAAATGAACTTCAAAAGGAATGGTGAAGGAAGTGAGAAGAAGGGCAAGAACATTGCCCTCAAGGTGTCCAACAGTAAAGGTAGCAACAACAACGGTAGTAGCAGTGGGGAGTCTTACGGTTTGTCAGACCTAGATCAAGAGGAGCAGGCTATGCTCACTCATCAGTTTTGAAACTTTCTGAGAATGAAGGGAAAAACGTTCAGAAGAAAAGGGTCGTATTCTTCTGGTAAGAAGTTTGATTCCAATAATGATAAAACCAGGAACACTAAGAAGATTACATGTTATCACTGCAGGAAGACATGACATATTAAAGGTGAATGCCCTGAACTCCAGAAGAAGGTCTCCAGGGTGCAGAAGAAGAAACCTCAAGCTATGGTCTGCACGTGGAGGGACGAGGAGGAAGACCTAGAGGCCAGCTCTTCAGAGGAAGATGAAGAAGGAATATGCCTCATGGCCAAAAGCGACGAAGAGGTGACCAATATTTTTGAGAACTTTATAATTGATGATTGGGAAGATTCATATGCTGAACTACTAGATAAATTTAATGCTTTGAGCAAAGAGCATAGGATGATAAAGAGAAAATTGAATATTGCCACTGAAGAACATGTTCAGACTAACAAAGAGAATCTGAAGTTCAAGGAAGAACTAGAAGAGATGAACTCTCTCAGAAAAGAAAATGATGACCTTAAGTCTGAAAACCAGGAAGTTCATAAACAGCTGGATGAACTTAAGTCAAAGTTTCAAGTGAGTCAAAGTGAAAACAGCTTGATCACTAAAAAATATGAAGCTGTTAGGAAGGTCAACTCTGAATTTCAAGAAAAATGTAAAACATTGCAGAAAGAGATGGAAGATAAACAAATAACCCTAGAAAAATTTGTTCAAGGAAGGTCAAACTTAAATTCTATGTTGGGTACTAGAGTAAATTTTAACAAAGAGGGTTTGGGCTACAATCCGGCACAGAAAAGACCTTTTGAATTCAAAACTATAACATTCTGTCCAGAAAAGGGAAAAGAGAAAATGGACACACCATCAAGCTCTAGTCAGGTTCAGAGTGTCCAGCAAACTGGGAATAAGTCAACAAAACTTGTTCAACAACACTCTAAAAATTTTAAGAACTTAACTAGACAAGCTCCCATGCCCGTCAACCAGAACAAGAGTGTTAACAGAACCAGGCAAATGACCCACAACAGAAATTCATATTATAATAAGAACATGGGTCAGTACAGAAGAAACTGGGGAAATCATGCTCACTATCAGAAATTCTTTAATGAGTATGCTTTTACTAAACAGGATGGGTACAGAGGATACCCAAGGAATAAAGGGTCTAACAACAGGAACATGTTTCACTCCATTAGATCAGGTGGACACAATTCTAGTTTCAACAAAACTATCTACAAAGTGGGAAAGAAGAATAATTTGAAATAGCTTTGGATTTTCAAATGTCTGCTTAGAGAGTTAAATAATATCTTTGGACCCAATCTATCTTGGGTTCCAAACCACTTTACTTAATTTGATCTATGCATGTTAGCCTAACAGTCGAGAACAACAAGTGGTATCTAGATAGCGGCTGCTCCATACACATGACAGGTGACCGATCTAAATTCCGCATGTTGGAAATGAAGTTAGGGGGTCTGGTCAAATTCGGAGGAAAGAATAGAGGTAAAATTGTTGGCATTGGAACAGTTGGTAACTCCTCCACAAACTCCATTGAAAAAGTTCTTCTTGTGGAAGGTCTTCAACACAACCTGCTCAGCATTAGTCAGCTATGTGTCAAGGGTCACAGAATTTTGTTTGATAACAATGCATGTAAAATTCTTGAAATAAATTCTCACAAAGTCATGTTTGAAGCTCATAGAGTTAATAATGTATACATTGTTGATCTAAATGAAAAATCTGAAACTAATCTATGTCTATCTGCTGATCTTGAGAATAATGATTTCATGTGGCACAGACGTTTAGGTCATGCTAACTTCTCCTCTTTGAATAAATTGGTTAAACATGATTTAGTTAGAGGATTGCCAAAAATCAAATTTTGTTCTATTTCAAAACCATGTGATGCCTGTGCTCTAGGCAAACAGACCCGAAAATCATTCAAACTCAGATCTGAGTCTCTGTCATCCAGACCAATGGAGCTTTTGCATATGGACCTCTTTGGTCCAACCAGGACTCAGAGCCTGAATGGTAAAAGATTCGGATTTGCTATTGTAGATGATTTTACTAGATATTCTTGGTTATTTTTCTTGGCAAATAAAAATGATGCTTTTTAGAAGTTTGAACATCTTTTCAACAAAGTCAGACAAGAAGGAATTCACAGAATTTCCATGATCCAGTCTGACCGTGGAGGAGAATTTGAAAATGCTACATTCTCTGAATTTTGTAATAAAGAGGGACTGACTCACAGATTTTCTTCTCCCATGACTCCAGAGCAGAACGATATAGTGGAGAGAAGAAATCGCACAATCATTGAGATGGCCAGAACCATGCTGATGGAGAGTCAACTACTTAGAAGATTTTGGGCAGAGGCAGCCAACACCGCTTTCTACACCATTAATAGAGCCTTGGTAAGACCCATCCATAAGAAAACACCTTTTGAACTCCTGAAAGGTAAAAAGCCTGATGTTTCATACATCAAAATCTTTGGTTCAAAATGTTTTATCCACAACAACAATAAAAGAGACCTAGACAAATTGGATGCAAGGAGCACTCCCGGAATCTTTCTAGGATACTCTGAAATAACTAGGGCATATAGGGTTTTCAACTGCACAGATAAGACTGTAGAAGAAACACCTCACATCATATTTGATGAATCAAACAATCTCACTAACTTAGATAATGATGACAGGTGCTCAAAAGAAGATGGAGAATTCTTGGAGGACAAAGAGAATGAAGAAGTTAAACCACTTGAAGTATCATGTACCTCTAACCAAGTAAGCTCAGCTGAAGCAGGTGAG
This sequence comes from Amorphophallus konjac, assembly GCA_022559845.1. NCBI lineage: Eukaryota > Viridiplantae > Streptophyta > Magnoliopsida > Alismatales > Araceae > Amorphophallus > Amorphophallus konjac. The sequence continues at coordinate 242,355,670 of CM040128.1, forward strand.
TCTTCAACAAATCTGAAATTTTTGAAAGATCACCCAGTAGATAACATCATAGGCAACCTTGAAGATCCACTCAGAACAAGGTCTCACTTTAGAAATGTTCATAATCAGGACCTAGTTGCTTTGGTCTCACAGATTGAACCCAAATCAGTAGAAGAAGCTTTAAATGATCAATCATGGGTTAATGCTATGTGTGAGGAGTTAGGTCAATTTGAAAGAAATAATGTCTGGGAGCTAGTTCCAAGACCAGAAAATATAAATGTCATAGGAACTAAGTGGGTTTTTAAGAATAAAATGAATGAGGATGGAATTATTTCGAGAAAAAAAGCCAGACTAGTAGCCAAAGGCTACTGTCAGGAATTTGGAGTTAATTTTGATGAGTCATATGCACATGTTGCTAGGATGGAAGCAATTACAATTTTATTAGCTTTCGCTTGTTCTAAAAACATAAAACTTCAACAAATGGACGTTAGAAGTGCATTTTTAAATAGAGTTATTAAAGAAGAAGTTTTTTTTGAACAACCTTCCGAATTTCAATTTTATCCTCAACCTAACCAAGTTTTCAGGTTGAATAAAGCCCTGTATGGTCTAAAGTAGGCTCCTCGAGCCTGGTATGAAAGGCTGACAGAATTTTTGATCAGCAAGGGCTACCACAGAGGTAAGGTGGATCAGACTGAGTCTGCATGTTTAAATTTTCTTAGTGCGAGGAAGCCTTTCTCCGGAGGAGAGAGGGGTGGACGTAGATTGCAGATCGCAATCGAACCACCTTAAAAATCTCTGTCTCACTTGTGTGGTTTACTCGTTTGATCTCTTGCTTGGTGTGTATGGGTGATTTCTGATTGTGTCTAAAGCTCATAAGTTGTTCGCTTACTATTCCGTATCGGCCTCCTCATGTTAAACTTTTACTCATTGGTCCTCTCCGCGACTTAATTAGAGAAACTCTCCTTCTGCGTCTGGGTTTTCGTAGCTCCTAATTCAAATTACTTTAAATCGGGTGTGATCTATTCATCCCCCCCTTCTAGCTCACACTCTTCATTCTATCAAAGTTGTGCATCCCACGGACTTCTATTCGTGACTTTCTTACGTGGGAGATGCACGCGGGAGGTCTTGCTGGTCACTTTGGCCGAACAAGACCATAGCGGCGGTTGGGCATCGATTCTATTGGCCTAGCCTAAAGAGGGATGTTGCTCGTATTGTGGCCCAGTGCCGCATTTGTGCTATGGCCAAACAGAGGAAGCAAAATACCGGCCTCTATACTCCCCTTCCCGTCCCGGATAGTCCATGGCAGGACATTAGCATGGACTTTGTGTTAGGATTGCCCCGCACCCTCCAAAAGCATGACTCGATCTTTGTGGTTGTCGACCGGTTCTCCAAGATGGCATTATTCATTCCATGCTCCAAGACCTCGGATGCCACTAGAGTTGCCCGTCTGTTCTTCTCCCATTGTGTCTCCAGATTTGGCCTTCCCCGTACCATAGTGTCAGATAGGGATGTTCGATTCACCAGTTACTTTTGGAAGACCCTATGGCACATGATGGGCACCCAGCTGAAATTATCCACTGCATACCACCCCCAGACCGATGGTCAGACTGAGGTTATCAATAGGAGTTTGGGGGACCTTCTAAGGTGTCTAGTCTGTGATCGAGTTAGGGATTGGGACTTGGTTCTACCACACGCGGAGTTTGCTTACAATGATTCGATTAATAGGTCTACAGGAATGAGTCCTTTTGAAATTGTTACTCACCGTAGACCTAGGAAGCCTATACACTTGGTCCCATCTCCCATCCAGTCCCGTGTATCTGAGTCAGCTGAGTCCTTTGTCGATCATATTAGACAGTTGCATGAGCTTGTATGTCGTCACATTGAGTCCAGCAATGCACGATACAAGGAGTTTGGTGATGCACACAGGCACCACCGTGAGTTTCAGGTAGGCGAGTATGTCATGATCAGGGTTAGGCCGGAGTGATTTCCCACGGGAACCGTGAAGAAGCTACAAGATCGCGGTGCCGGTCCTTTCCGTGTAGTGAAACGAGTTGGTCCTAATGCATATGGTGTAGATCTGCCAGAGGAGTATGAGATTAGCTCCACTTTCCACATCTCGGATCTAGTCGCTTATAGAGACCCAACGGTGATACCCAGTGAGCCCTTTGAGCCGTCTCCACCCATTGTGAGCGACCCCACCCCTGAGCGTCCACCTCCAGCTTTGTCACCTCTGTAGCGTGAGCAGATAGAGCGTATACTAGACGAGCAGGTGACTACTACCCGGGATGGAGTATACCAATGCTATCTGGTGCGATGGAGGGGACGGCCCGCGTCCGATGACACTTGGATCACCCAGGCAGAGCAACAGATGATAGATCTAGATCTGCTGGATCTATACCAGAGTGATCAGGACCCCTACTCGACAGGGTCGAGCTTCTCCCACCCAGAGAGAATTGGTGAGGACACCAGAGCTAGCCGTCGTTATCAGACACGTAGCACGACTCGAGCGACGCCGACCTCCTTGTGGCTGGGTGATAACATGGAGTCCCCACCTGGGTATTGAGTTTCTTTATGTTTATTACGAGTGTATTGGTGTGTATTTATTTGAGTATTTATGAGTGTAATGGGTCAAGGTTGTAAAATGGGTTACACTTCATGTAAGGAGCCAAATTTCCAAATTGGGCCTCCAAACTTTTAGGAGCCCAATTGGGCCTCTCTCTCTCTTGTGGGCTTCTATACATTTGGGCCCAAAGGCTAGTCCAAGGCCCAAGATGGGCTTCTAGAAGACTTGGACCATTGGACCAAGGAGACAAAGGTAGAGGATGCCCCCTCCTTGTCCCCCATGCTTGTCCCCCACCTACCCTTAAAGGGGGGTGTCCCCTCCTTGTCCCCCATGCTTGTCCCCCACCTACCCTTGACCAATGTTAGTGGATGTCCTTTGCTGTTAGTGGATGTCCTTTGGTCTAGATCTAGGGTTTGAGTATTTAAGGTCTCTTGTATTTTTGTGGAAGATTGATGAAGAAAATGGATGCAAAAATCATTTGGGTGCCCCTCTCTCTCCCTCTTGTGTTCTTGAAGTTCTTACCTCTCCCACCTCTAATCTCTTCCAGATCTAATCTTCAATCCTCCACCTCCCTCAAATTTCTTCTACTTCCCTTCTTCATCTATCATCTGTGAACGACCACCGCCGCCGCCGCCGCCGTTCATGCCGCCGTTAAGCCACCACAAGCTGATCTTCATCCTGTTGTCCCCAAACTCGGAGTTACATGATAGTAGCCCGGTGAAGAGACTGGTACGAGAGATCCGACCGTTGGATCGTCGCGAAATTTGAGGGTAGTTTTCCCCATCACAGGCCTTTCCCAATTCAATTTTTAGGTCGATCAGAGCCCGTTTGCCCCCTATCCCAACCACCTATTCATCTTCCCCAAAATCTGCCTGTGTGCAAGTTTGCGGGATAGATCTTAGTAGCCGATTTTTCCACACCCTCAAATGTTGTCCAAACTTTACAAAAAAACTATGTGCGTCACCATAACCCTCCCCTCTATCCACCATAAAAATCCCCAATCCTAATTCGTCCATTTGGTCCTCGGTCAAAGCCCTTGATCATGGGGTTCAAGTTCTGTCCAGTCTGTTCTATATTTCGGGACAGTGTGATCAGTCAACTAGCAATCATTTTGATTTCACATACAGCCGTTGGATGAGTTTTGGCTTCCAGTATGTCATAGTATTTTGAGTCTTCTTTCCAACGGTACCCTTTGTGCCTCGATCCGACGTCGGGATTGAGCGTACCAGCCGATCTCGTCGGAGCGTGCAGTTCTGGCCAGAAACACAGCTACGGGACAGCCTTGGGAACAAATCCCAAGAAAATTACCCGCCTCCACTCCGGTGACCGCCGCTCCTGGGGATCGACCCGGGACACTCCAAGAACATCCGCGTCAGCCGCTACAGCCAGGAGCCGCCCCGGACGTCGCCGTACCAGCAGCGGGTGCCACGCGCCATCCTGCGGGCCCGAGTGAACGGAGTTGAACTGGCCGACTGCGTCCGCCCGAGTGCCACCGACTGCTACCTGCCAACCCGAGATTGGTGCTTCCGGACCCCACGTGTCGCCTGTTACCTCCCTGCGTGGAGTGGGCTTTAGCATTATTTCTGTAATTATTAATTATTGTTGTACCGGGAGTTCCGGATCTCGGCCGGGACGTCTTCACCACGCCCCGAGCGTGGAGGTACACTCGTCGCCCCTCTTTAGTCGCTTGCTTTCCTAGTATATGCTCTTGATGCCGCTGCTCGTGAGCATGTTAGGCCCCTAGATCGTTCAAATTAGTCACCATTGTGAGTTGTAAGTGTGAGACCCGTCCCGTGACTCGATCCGAGCACGAGAGTGAGCCGACCACCCGAGACTCATTGCCGGTTTCTCAACCGTGCAGATCGACTTGTTTCCCTCGCCAGGGACGACTGTGAGTGAGTGCTTCTTGTTTGGGCATGTTCACCTCTTCAGGAGCCACGTTAGGTGCCAAGTCGTTCATGTTGTTGATGGCTGTGTCGTCCAACAAGTCACGTCGTCTAGTAGACGTCCAATGATCGCACCAACAACATCGAGTCTCATTGTCGTCCCGCATCAGAGAGAAAACTAGCTAGAGGCCTGGATCAAGGCATTGAGCTTGTGTGTGCACACGTGGTCAGGGGCGGTTTGGACGAACGCCGACAGGCGTGACCCTGACTAGTCACTCGTTACTGTTGTTCCTTGTACTTGGTACGGTGTCCTAGTGTCCGTGGTCGACACGACTGAGATACCTGAGGCACAGTGTAAGACGTCAGTGGACGCATCTGGCTGTTCTTCTAGTGAGGAGGTGCTTCCGACACGTGACACGTGACTCCCGTGTTTCTCATCCTTCGTGTCGTGACCTTTTCTGGGTTAGTCTGTTCTTGACTTTACCTGAGGTCGGCTCCTTGTTGCGTGCATGATGATCTAGTCATGTATGCGTTAGTGTCTGTGTCTGTCCAGGTCTTTTCTAGGGTTTTTGCCTAGTCTTGTAGGACCTTCGCTTTGGGCTTTGTGCCTACTGACGGATCGATAACTCCAGACCTTGTGAGATCAGGGTTTGCCCTTCTGTCACTGTTTGGTGTAGCTTAGGGAGCCGTGCTTTGCTCGATAGCCGTGTTCTCGTTCTTTGTGGTTGTGTTTTTCCCTTTTCTTTTGGCTATTCTACTCCTGCTTTTATGTCTTTCTTTTACAGCTTTCTAGTTGTAGTTTAGCTCTTCCTGTTTTACTACTACTGTTGTTTTAGCTGTTGTTCCGTGTTACTGCGTTATTTTTCAGTGGGGATCCGTCTAATATCCCGGACCTTTTGGATCCTTCTTTGTGGGTCCCGGATCTGTTTTCTTAGAGTGTCCGGTTCCGTTGTGTCTGGCATTTTGTTTCAAACATCTTTTGTGTTCGGATCGGTGCGATCCGGAGTTATTTTGGAGGCCCGGAGTGTGTCCACAGCTTTTCCACGCGTGTTTTCCGATTCACGATGTGTGTTTTGGTAATTCCTTCGGAACCTCATTACGGGTGGACCGGGTCATTCACCTAGAAGAGAGTGGTACCGTTACTATCGGTGCATCCCAAGGATCGCGGAAACGTGATTTTTTATTTTTCGGTAGTTTCTAATTTTTTTGGATTTTCTATAAATACCCCCTATTTTCTCTTTTCTTTTCCACCTTTTCTTTCTCTTCCTCTTTCCTTCCTCCCCCACCGTGAGAACCGCCCCCCTCTCTCTCCCATTCGACCGCGGCGGCGTCCCCTCCGACTGCAGACGGCGCGGGGCGACGGCGTGACGACGTGGGCGACGGCGAGGCGATCATGGCGGCGTAAAGTTTGTGGGGAATTGTGAAGGGACGAGGGTTCTAAAAGCGTCTTCCTTGATTTCGGTAACGATTCGGCGGAGCTTTCACTCCATTGTGGTAGGGGGACGAATCCCTATGCTCATCCCGTCACCCCCCGTGATTTGTAGGCCGAATGGGAGCCGAGAGGGGCATTTTTGAGCGGGTTTGGGCAAAATCATGTTTTGGGGAGAGTTCGCCCAATCTATGGATTTGAGCCGCGATTTGGCGTTTTGATGGCCTAGAATCATGCTAGGTGTCCCTAGGGGGCTTCCCCCTTGATTTCCCCCTCTCCCATGGAGGTATGGGGGCGTGGTTGCCATTTTTGGTTCTTGTTCGCCGTTTCGCCGTTTCGCCGTCGGAACGTTGTGGCGGTCGTTCTAGTGACCGCCACAGGGTGTAACGCGCTTAGGGAGGTGCATTACACTCCATTGGTTTTGGGGCGTGGCGTTCGTGGGCCTGACGGTCCCACGATAGACCGCCACAGTGATGTGACACCCCGGCATTAGACCGTTACAGTGAATTCGACCGTTGGGTTTTGACCGTTGGGGGTCAAGGCTTGTGACGCACCAGGATTGGTGTGTCACGTCCTTGTAACGCCCCTGCGTTGGAGCATCAGAGCTGATGCATCCACAACTTGTAACGCACCAGGGGTGGTCCGTTACAGCCTATGACGCCCCGAGCGGTGTGCGTCACAGTTGTTTTCGACGCACTAGGTTGGGTGCGTCAGGGCCTGTGACGCACCAGGGTAGGCGTGTTACAGCTGGTTTTGCACCGAACGCCTGACGCGCCTGTGTTGGGCCGTCAGACGACTGTGACGGTCCAGCACTAGACCGTCAGAGCCTGTGGCGCGTCTAGAGTAGACCGCCAGGCTCAGGACTGCACCAGGTGGTTCGCTGTCCCGTTTCTTCTCCGATTGTGGTCACCGTGCGACGGTGCTGGTACGTGGGATGGTCCCCGTATGTCGTCGGATGCGGATGTTATTTTCCGTTGACTCGAGAGTCTACTCCTTCAGTGACCCTCCACTAGTCGTAGCCTACCAGTATGCGTGTGCTGGTCCCACTTGGGAGTAGGTGGACGGGCTTACCCTAAGGACAGTTTTTAGACTGGTTTCTGTCGGGCCCCACGTCTGTAGCCAGAGTCCGGCTAAGGGGAAAACCAGTTAGAGGCCAGACATAGGACGCATGGTCTGTGTGTTCACACGTGGATGGGGGCGGTTGGACCCACGGTGACGAGCGTGACCCCAGCTTGTCACTTGCTTGTGGTTTCTTGTTCGGTGTCCGTGCCTCTGGTAGGCGCTACCACATCAGGCAGTTCACCCATCACTACGGTGCGGTGTAAGTCGTTAGGGGACGCTACCGACTGTGCTTCTAGTGGGAGGTACTCCTGTCGAGTCGGGAGTGATAGACTGTCAGTCTTGTGACTTCGACCTTTGGGTTCTGGTCGGGTTGACCGTTGAGCTCCGGTTGTTTCACCGTGGCACGTGCGTCAATTTTCATGCCGCGAGACCGGTGTTGTAGTTGTAGGGCTGCTACTTCTGAGGTACTCGCTTAATCGGTAGCATAGTGGTTTCCCGTTTCACGAGGTAGGGTTTGAGTGATCCCTACTGAGTCTTGTTCCGAGACTCATTCCCTGCGTGTTTTCACCGTGTTTCAGGCGAGGCGCGGCTTCAGGAGAGCGCGACCGAGGCTCAGCGTGGTTCAGGTGCCCAGCGTTAGTGCCAGAGGTCAGAGCCAGGATATGCCCCATGTAGCTGTACTTTTTCTTTCTAGTATCTGTACTAGATGTGGACTACTGTTGTTATTCTGATATATCTTGTGGACCATGTATCATTTAAAATGTTAATTTTTTTTCCTGCTTAATTATATAAGCTGTTTAATTTCTACAATTATTTGTGATACTTATGTAGTCTCCACACCATCCTTTTAACCCTTCCGAGTCTTCGGACTCGTGGGTGGCGGTGCGAGTCTCGGGTTATCGGGCCTTCCCAGTAATTAGATTCTCGGGTCGTTACAATCCACGTGACCCCTACTGAGCCAGTGACACGAGACTCAACCCTACTTTTCAGGTGTGGTCGTCTCTGCTTCCTTTGCGGTTCCTGGTGTGGCGTGCTCGTAGTTGGCAGCGGTACCTGCGTCGGGCTTCCCCCGACCTCAGTGTACGTTTTTAATTCTGTTGGACTGTACTTGTCTTTCCTTTGGACTAGACTCTGGTATAATTGTTAATTTTAACTGCTAATGAAAAAGTAATTTTATTTCTACTACTTTAGCAAACCTGATTAATGAAATTTAATTGCTTACTGTTATATCTGCGACTTCAATGTACTACATAACAATCTTTTTATCCCTTCGGATCTTTTATCACTCTTGGGAGGCTTCACGAGTTCCAAGTGGTATCGGGTCTACTCGGTAGTCCTATCGGGTATATCCGGTATCTAGAGTCCGGGTCGTCACACTGGGGGTTTTGTGTCCGTGATTTTGGGGTGTCTGAAGGTATCATGTTACCTCGATTAACGTGCCATAGGTTTGGTGGGTCTGGGTGACCCCATGTGTTCCGGGCTCTTGTGTTTTCGCTAGATCCAGTCACCGTGAGTCGGCATGAGTGCGGAGGGTTATCCCCGCACGTCATTGGTATTTCGGGAAGTGTATTCCGTGCGGGCCATGTGTGTGGCCTTGGACTGTGAGTCCAGTCAACCAGGCTGGGACTGGAGGTTTTTCGTGTGTCCCTAGGACAAGGGATTAACTTGGCGGCCTGAGAGGTACCTCGGTATTCGTGCTACCGTGGTTTCTGACCTAGGCATAGGCCAGATTGATGGCATGGGGCAGTCCCGGTACAACGGTCACGACCCGAGTCACGTGACTCAAAGACCGTTGGGTTTATTAGGTTTAGTAGAGTGTCCAGAGTCTGGTGGCCCTGGGCCACATGTTACTCTGTGTTACTCGCGACGAGTGCGTGTGTGGCTTTCCGTGTTCACGTTTAGTGACCTGCCACTAGTCGTAGCATTCCTACGCACGCGTGTGCGGAGCCACTTGGGAGTGGTGGAGAGCGTTACCCGAGAGAGACAGTTTTTAGGCTGGGTATCATAGGGCCCCCACGCACAGCTTGAGTCCAGGCTTCGAGGGAAGAACCAACTAGAGGATCTGACCTCGGGCGCATGATCTGTGTGTGCACACGTATTTGGGGGCAGTCGGACCCGCACTAACGAGCGCGACCCCAGGTAGTCCTTGTTTTGTGTTCCTGGTTACTGTATAGTGTATCGGTCTCCGCCTGGGGCGTCGTAGAGAGAAACTTGAGGCTACGGACTAAGTCGTCAGTGGACGCATCCGGCTTTACTTCTGGTGGGTAGTGCTCCTGACACATGACGTGAGATTCTCGTGACTCGAGGTTCCGTTTCTCGTCTGCAAGACGTGATTTTACGTGCAATTTTTGGGTGTATTCCCGAGGTTGTGGTCTAGGGTTTCAGTGAGCATCACCGAGGGTTTTTGTAATACCCTGGATTCTTATCGAATCTTCCGGATCCTTATCGGAGTGCTTTCGGATCGCTTTTGTGGGTCTTGAGTTGACTTTTATGATCCCCGCGGGTTTTTCTCTCGTACAAGTTACAGAACCTAGTGGAGAGTTTATTCTTCAGTTCATCGACTCGAGGACGCTACAACTGCGATGTACTCTTTGAGAGGATCGTTTCGACTATTTTTGCATATTTTTTTGAATTAGTGTATTTTCGGGCCAAAAATCAGATTTTTCAGAAATTAGGAAAATTCCTATTTTCCTTTCTTTTTATTTCCTTTTCCTCTCTCCTCCCTCTCATTTCTCACGTCCCTCTCTCTCTCTTCATTCTCTCTCCTCTCAGGTTCTCTCGACGCGGGGCGCGCGACCGTGGCGAGCTGGGCGAGGCGGGAACGCGATGGAGTGTTCGTGGAGCGTGATGGAGTGGCGGATTGAGCGTGGCACGGCGCGATCCCTCGGTGGATTCAAAGCCGGCGCGGTTCGTTGGTTTGACGATTTTCGGTGCGGTTTAGTTGCTTCGGCGCACGGAATCTTCGGTGGAGGTAGGGCAATGGATCGCCTACTTCTCCTCTACGTTTCCTCGCCGTTTCACGCCGAACGGTGCGCATACGAGTGAGTTTCGTTCAGTTTTGGGAAAAGCATACTCGGGGGATGCGCGTCGGGTTCGCCAAAAAATAGTGATGATTTTTGACTAGATTAGTTTCATTGTGACCCCCAGCATGTTAGCGTTCCAGATCCGCTGTTTTTATCGAGATTGGTCGTCATTTGGGGCCGGTACGAGCCCGGGAACCCCGGTGACCCAATTAGGGTCGATTCGGTGGAATCGCCCGTTTCTTGCGATTAAGCTGTTGCATGTGACCCTTCCGGCCTGTGGAAGGTGTTTTTCATCGACTAGGGTTATTTCCCCTGCATTTAGACGCGAATGGGGCCTGGAATGGCCGAGATCTGCCATTTCCCCAGTTTTCCCGCCGTAATGTGTTGTCAGTCGTTTTAGAGACCGCCACTGGTCTCTGGCGGCTCCTTGATAGACCGCCACACTCTGTAGTGTGTCGGTTAGTTCAGGTCGATTTAGGCTGACGGCCTAAACTTAGGCCGCTTCTTACTATGGCGGACCTATAGTGGACCGCCAAGCTCCATCTGTGGTTCCTCGATTTTAGTGTAAGTCGATTGGTTGAGCGGTCGTACGATAGACCGTACGCCTGCTCTAGCGGCCCTTTCTTAGACCGCTATGGGCCATTGACATTAGTCAACGGGTTAGGTCGGTTTGGGTTGACGGCCCAAGCTTTGACCGCCAACGTGCTGTAGCGCTCCTTCCTTAGGCCGCTACAGTTTGTTTGACCGAGTCAATGTTTTAAGTCGGTTGGGCTTGGCGGCCCAACCTTTGTGCGTTTCTTCGTTGTAGCGCGCCTTTCATAGGCCACTACAGGTCGTTTGACTTAGGTCAATGTTTTAGGGCGGTTGGTATGGCGGTTTACTCTTTGACCGCCTAGTCCGTGTGGCGGTGCTATATTAGACCACCATGGTGGTTTGACCGAATATGTCGGTTCAGGGTTGACTGGGTTTAGCGGCCTAATCCTTGACCGCTACAGTCCCCTAGCGGCCCATTCTATGACCGCCAGCGTATGTTCCTCCGCTTAATTCCTGCGTGTTGTTTCCTGATGTGTTGGTTTTGACTTCGTGGTTTTCCCATTGTCCCGTGGATGTCTTTTGATGTCTTATGAGGGCTATAACCTTGTTATAAGGTAGCCGGGCATACCTTGCTAGGTTTCTGTACTGCTTCAGTGTCATTGTCAGGTTCTGGCCAACCCGGTGAGATCCAGTGGTTGACAAGTAACCTTGTGAGTGTCTCGACTATTCTGGATAGTTCGTGACATGGTTCTAGACACTGAGAGGTACTGTCTTATCTCGGTCTGCATGTCCAGATGTGTTGAGGGTTTTTGGTGATCCCTCAGGTCTCTGTGAGTCGTTTTATACGGATGTGTGGATCTAATGATCCAGTGTCATCTTCCTTGACTTAGGAATTAGGCCGATTGGCGGCTTGTTCCGCTTGGTGCGACGATCTTGACTCCGAGTCATGAGACTGAAGGATCGTTGTGTCAGCAAGTCTAGTTGCCTTGTCCTGAGTCTGGCGGCTGTTCGATGTGCTGCCTTGCGCTTCGCGCTTGGTGCCTTATAGTACATGTGACAGTGCGTGCCTAGCCTGTCTGTACTTCAGCACTCATGTTTCAGAGTCTCTGTGTCTAGCGAGCCTCCACTAGTCGTAGCTTGTCGACCTCGGGTGTCGGCCCACCTAGGAGTGGTGGACGGGCAGTTCCCGAGATATGGTTTGTAGGCTAGTTTCCGTGGGCTCCCGTGCTTGCAGTAGCGTCCTACTGAGGGAGAAAACTAGCTAGCGGCCTGGCTCAAGGCAGCGAGCTTGTGTGTGCACACGTGTTCAGGGGCGTTTTGGAGGAGCGCCAACGGGCGTGACCCTGACTAGTCACTCATTACTGGTGTTCTTGTTCTGGTTCAGAGAGTATCTCAGTCTCCGTCATTCTCGGCGTCCGTAGCGAGATACTTGCGGCGTAGTGTAAGACGTCAGTGGACGCGTCTGGCTGTTCTTCTAGTGAGGAGGTGCTTCCGTCACTTGGCGCATGACTCTCGTGTTTCTCGGAGTCTGTGTTACTCTTCCGAGTTGGTCTGTTCTCGGCTTCATCCAAGATCAGTTTACTGTTGCGTGCATGACGATCCAGTCATGTATGCCTTAGTGTCTATGTCTATCTAGGTCTTTTCTAGAGTTTTCTACCTATTTCCGTAGGCCTTCACTTTGAGGCTGGTGTTTTATCGACGGATTGGTAACTCCTGACTTTGTGAGATCAGGGTTCGCCCTTCTGTCGTTGTTTGGAGTAGCTTAGGGAGCCGAGCTTCTCTCGGTGGTCGTGTTCCAGTCTTTGCGGCTTTGCTTTTCCCTTTTCTTTTAGCTGCTCTGCTCTTGCCTTTACTATTTTCTTTTACAGCTTTCTAGTTGTAGTTTAGCTTTTCCTGCTTTACTACTACTGCTATTTTCGTTGTTGTTCCGTGTTACTGCATTGTTTTTCAGTGGGGATCCGCATGACCCCTACTAAGCCAGTGACTGTGGATGCACTTTTCGTTCGTCTATGAGCTGGATATCTATGCGTGCAACTTTTGGTGTCCACGGTGACACGAGGCTCACCTCTGCTTTTTAGATGTGGTCGTCTCTTCTTCCTTGAGGTTCCTGGTGTGGCGTGCCCATAGTTGCCAGTGGTACCTGCGTCAGGCTTCCCCCGACCTCAGTGTACATTTTTCTTTCTGTTGGACTGTACTTGTCTTTCCCTTGGACTGGACTATGGTATAATTGTTAGATTGAACTGTTAAATAAAAAAGTATTTTTATTTTTGCTACTTTAGCAAATATGATTAATGAAATTTAATTACTTACTGTTATATCTGCGACTTCAATGTACTGCACAATAATCCTTTTATCCCTTCGGAGCTTTACAGGTCTTGGGAGGTTTCATGAGTTCCAAGTGGTATCGGATCTACTCGATAATCTTATCAGGTTTATCCGATATCCGGAGTCCGGGTCGTCACATGTGGTATCAGAGCATTGTTGTGTGAAAGTACATGGGAATCCGAGATATACAGTATCCAGAGTCCTGAAAGTCCAGTACAGTCTTTCGCTGGCTTAGGTTTTGCGATTCCTTGTCACTTTATTTCCGTGTGTGGTCTTGTGTGTGCTGTGTTGGCACTGTGCGAGATGGTTTTACTCTCGTCAGTATGTGACGGGACGCTCTTTTCGTCCTGGTGTTTGTCTCGATCATGCTGTACTTGGTAGAGTTTACCGGTATGCTTGAATTTGCAGTGCATTGTTCGAGATTTTTTCTTGGCTTGTTCAGGTGGCTGGTGACTTTTCTGGTTGGTGTGATGGCCATGCACATTCTTATGTTGTTTTGGTCATCCCAGCTTAAGTATGTGCAGCTCCTGAGGTGTTTCGCTTCTATTGAAGTGATTGCTTTGTTGCCTCGATTGAGAAGATGCTCAAGCGAACCTAGGATTTTTCTTCCTGGTGAGCTACTGTTAGTGAGCTTGATGCTTCTCATCCTGTTTGGTGGAGTCTTTTTCGAGGTAAGCCTTGGAATTGTTGTCTTGGTGAGACCTTTGTCCTATGTCTGCTTGAGTGTGGACAGTGCTTATTCTGAGCCTGATTTGCCTCTCTGTTCTACGGTTGCTTCGCTTTGGGCCTAATTTTTGTGTTAAGAGCCGTTGTGCACCGTGTTTGTCGTGCCATGTCTAGTTGCCGATGTGTTGTGAAGGCTCGATAATTCGTTCAGGACACGAGTAAGCTGAGATTAGCCTTTTTCTTTGTGCTTTGTGCTGAAGCTGGTACTCTCCTTCGTTTTCACTTAGGCGACCTGTGATCGGTTGTTAGCAGGATCAATACTCGTAGCGTGTTATATTACGATTTTCATGAATTACGATGGCACCGAGTGTGTGCTGAGATGCGAATACCGGGATGTTTCTGATGCCTGTGTACGTTGTAAGAGTACGCAGCGGAAGCGTGTGGGCTGATAACCCACGGGTCGAGGATCGTTGGTTGTAAGATTCTGGCCGGTCGAGAGAATTGCTTTTCTCGATGTGACTTCATCTTGGATTCGTGAGCCTTGATGTTGTTTGTTGCCGTGCCATTGTCCTTGGAGGCATTATGGTGTTGGCATTGGCAATTGTGAGTGTTGGGGACTTTGTCGATATTTCTGCTGGTTGAGTACCCTCTGCTCTGTAATTCTTTCTTGGATGTTGTGTTCTCGGGACATGATCTTGGTCGTTGAGATGCGTTTCCCAAGCTTGTTGTTTTTGTTGTCGTGGGTCTTTTCTTGGTAAGCTGCTCGTTGCATGACTAGTCCATCGTAGTCGTGTGTTCAGCTGTTGTTGTGCCTTGATGTGACCCACCTTGCAGTTGTGTTATGTGGTTCTGTGTTCAGTACGGAGCCGGGATCCTGCAAGTGATGCTATTGTTGTTGTTGTCATGTTGTCATTGTTTCCCTGTGAATCTGTCTAGGCATTGTGGGGACCAAGGTCTTGTCAGTTTGTTGTGCTATACTCTTCTCTCTTGGTAGAGTTAGCAGACGACTCGATCAGATGTAATGTCTGAGTGAGGACAGACTTGATTATGCTTGTGGTCCTGTGCTGTCGTTGGCGTCCTATGTGCCAGGTTTCGTGGTTGCCTTTGACACTGGAGCCGTTGTGTCGAGTTGTTAGCTGAGAGGACTATGCTTCCTGGTTTAAGCTGACGCTTGATGTGTCTATCATTTTTTGTTATCGGTTGTTGTTGTCGTGGCATGGGTCGTGTCTCCCTTCCTGTGAGACGTAAGCGGCGTTGCCTTATTTTGGAGGTGTCAGACTTGTGTTCACTCGTGTATTATGCTCGTCCTTTGGATCGATTTCCCTTGAGATCCAGAGCGTGTGCTTGTGAGCATGGTCTGGCAATGTTCCTCTAAATTATGTTTTTCGAGATTAGTGTTATTTCAAGTTGTGTCTGGAGGTTTGTCCTTCCCTGCTTCTCCTTGGTAGTTCCTTAAACTTCGAGGATGAAATTTCCTGAAGGAGGGGAGGCTGTAATACCCTGCATTCTTATCGAATCTTCTGGATCGTTATTGGAGTGCTTTCGGATCGCTTTTGTGGGTCCTGAGTTGAGTTTTACTATCCACATGGGTTTTTCTCTCGTACAAGTTACGGAATCCAGTGGAGAGTTTATTCTTCAGTTCATCGACTCGAGGATGCTACAACTGCGATGTACTCTTTGAGAGGATTCTTTCGGCTATTTTTGCATATTTTTCTGAATTAGTGCATTTTCGGGGGCAAAAATCAAATTTTTCAGAAATTAGGAAAATTCCAATTTTCCTTTCTTTTTATTTCCTTTTCCTCTCTCCTCCCTCTCATTTCTCACGTCCCTCTCTCTCTCTTCGTTCTCTCTCCTCTCAGGTCCTCTCGACGCGGGGCACGCGACCGTGGCAAGCTGGGCGAGGCGAGAACGCGATGGAGTGTTCGTGGAGCGTGATGGAGTGGCGGATTGAGCATGGCGTGGCACGATCTCTCGGTGGATTCAAAGCTGGCGCGGTTCCTTGGTTTGACGGTTTTCGGCGCGGTTTGGTCGCTTCGGCGCACGGAATCTTCGTTGGAGGTAGGGAAATGGATCACCTACTTCTCCCCTACGTTCTCTTGCAGTTTCACGTCGAACGGTGCGCATACGAGTGGGTTTCATTCAGTTTCGAGAAAAGTATGCTCGGGGGGTGTGCGTCGGGTTCGCCAGAAAATGATGATGGTTTTTGACTAGATTAGTTTCATTGTGACCCCCAGCATGTTAGCATTCCAGATCCGCTATTTTTATCGAGATTGGTCATCATTTGGGGCCAGTACGAGCCCGGGAACCCCGATGACCCAATTAGGGTCGATTCGGTGGAATCGCCCGTTTCTTGCGATTAAGCTGTTGCATGTGACCCTTCTGGCCTGTGGAAGGTGTTTTTCGTCGACTAGGGTTATTTCCCCTGCATTTAGACGCGAATGGGGCCTGGAATGGCCGAGATCTGCCATTTCCCCAGTTTTCCCGCCGTAATGTGTTGTCAGTCGTTTCAAAGACCGCCACTGGTCTCTGGTGGCTCCTCGATAGACCGCCACACTCTATAGTGCGTCGGTTAGTTCAGGTCGATTTAGGCTGACGGCCTAAACTTAGACCGCTTCTTACTGTGGCGGACCTATAGTGGACTGCCAAGCTCCATCCGTGGTTCCTCGATTTTAGTGTAAGTCGGTTGGCTGAGCGGTCGTACGATAGACCACTACGCCTGCTCTAGCGGCCCTTTCTTAGATCGCTATGGGCTGACGGCCCAAGCTTTGACCGCCAACGTGCTATAGCGCTCCTTCCTTAGGCCGCTACGGTTTGTTTGACCGAGTCAATATTTTAAGTCTGTTGGCCTTGGCGGCCCAACCTTTGTGCGTTTCTTCGTTGTAGCACGCCTTTCATAGGCCACTACAGGTCGTTTGACTTAGGTCAATGTTTTAGGGCGGTTGGTGTGGCGGTTTACTCTTTGACCGCCTAGTCCATGTGGCGGTGCTATATTAGACTGCCATGGTGGTTTGACCGAATATGTTGGTTCAGGGTTGACTGGGTTTAGCGGCCTAATCCTTGACTGCTACAGTCCCCTAGCGGCCCATTCTATGATTGCCAGCGTATGTTCCTCCGCTTAATTCCTGCGTGTCGTTTCCTGATGTGTTGGTTTCCAAGTGCCTCGGCTTGAATTCGTGGTTTGCCCATTGTCCCGTGGACATCTTTTGATGTCCTATGAGGGCTATAACCATGTTATAAGGTAGCCATGCATACCTTGCTAGGTTTCTGTACTGCTTCAGAGTCATTGTCAGGTTCTGGTCAACCCGGTGAGATCCAATGGTTGACAAGTAACCTTGTGAGTGTCTCGACTATTCTAGATAGTTCGTGACAAGGTTTTGGACACTGAGAGGTACTGTCTTATCTCGGTCTGCGTGTCCAAATGTGTTGAGAGTTTTTGGTGATCCCTCAGGTCTCCGTGAGTCATTTTATACGGATGTGTGGATCTGATGATCCAGTGTCATTTTCCTTGACTTAGGAATTAGGCCGATTGGCGGCTTGTTCCACTTGGTGCGACGATCTTGACTCCGAGTCATGAGACTCAAGGATCGTTGTGTCAGCAGGTCTAGTTGCCTTGTCCTGAGTCTGGCGACTGTTCGATGTGCTGCCTTGCGCTTCGCGCTTGGTGCCTTATAGTACATGTGACAATGCGTGCCTAGCCTGTCTGTACTTCAGCACTCATATTTCAGAGTCTCTGTGTCTAGTGAGTCTCCACTAGTCGTAGCATGTCAACCTCGAGTGTCGTCCCACCTGGGAGTGGTGGACGGGCAGTTCCCGAGATACGATTTGTAGGCTAGTTTCCGTGGGATCCCGTGCTTGCAGTAGCATCCTGCTGAGGGAGAAAACTAGCTAGAGGCCTGGCTCCAGGCAATGAGCTTGTGTGTGCACACGTGGTCAGGGGCATTTTGGACGAGCGACGACGGGCGTGACCCTGACTAGTCACTCGTTACTGGTGTTCTTGTTCTGGTTCAGAGAGTATCTCAGTCTCCATCGTTCTTGGCGTCCGTAGCGAGATACTTGTGGCGTAGTGTAAGACGTCAGTGGACGCATCTGGCTATTCTTCTAGTGAGGAGGTGCTTCCGTCACTTGGCGCATGACTCTCGTGTTTCTCGGAGTTTGTGTTCCTCTTCCGAGTTGGTCTGTTCTCAGCTTCGTCCAAGATCAGTTTACTATTGCATGCATGACGATCCAGTCATGTATGCCTTAGTGTCTATGTCTATCTAGGTCTTTTCTATGGTTTTCTACCTGTTTCCGTAGGCCTTCGCTTTGAGGCTGGTGTTTTACCGACGGATTGGTAACTCCTGACTTTGTGAGATCAGGGTTCGCCCTTCTGTCGTTGTTTGGAGTAGCTTAGGGATCCGAGCTTCTCTCGGTGGCCGTGTTCCAGTCTTTGCGGCTTTGCTTTTCCCTTTTCTTTTAGCTGCTCTGCTCTTGCCTTTATTGTTTTCTTTTACAGCTTTCTAGTTGTAGTTTAGCTTTTCCTGCTTTACTACTACTGCTGTTTTCGTTGTTGTTCTGTGTTACTGCATTATTTTTCAGTGGGGATCCGCGTGACCCCTACTGAGCCTGTGACATGAGACGAACCCCTGCTTTTCAGGTGTGGTCGTCTCTTCTTTCTTGCGATTCCTGGTGTGGCGTGCCCGTAGTTGCCAGCGGTACCTGCGTCGGGCTTCCCCCGACCTCAGTGTACGTTTTTCTTTCTGTTGGACTGTACTTGTCTTTCCCTTGGACTGGACTCTGGTACAATTGTTAGATTGAACTGTTAAATAGAAAAGTAATTTTATTTCTACTACTTTAGCAAACCTGATTAATGAAATTTAATTACTTATTGTTATATCTGTGACTTCAATGTACTACACAATAATCCTTTTATCCCTTCGGAGCTTTACAGCACTTGGGAGACTTCACGGGTTCCAAGTGGTATCGGATCTACTCAGTAATCCTATAGGGTATATTTGGTATCCGGAGTCCGGGTCGTCACAGTTTTCCTAGGCAGTGTTCAATCCACGACAGTGGTGTCGTGATGGGTTTTCCTGGCAGCTGTGGACGCACTTTTCGACACGCTCATTCGTTTGTTCTTTAAGTCGGTTTAAAGTGCGTGGGCGTGCCAGTCACAAAGTGACGATTTATTCGGGCTTCATAGAAGCCCATGGTGTGCTCTATCTGACTCAATCAGACGATTGTGTAGTTCGTGTCGGGACCAAAACCCGCCATGCCATAAAGGTCACGGCGTCATTTACATCCCCTCAGAGAGGGGAACACCCTTGATTAATCACCGGGAATCAGGGCCTCATGACCAGGAAATTATATCCAGAGAAATAAGACAATAGCGATCTTGAATCAGCTGGAAAGCTGTTTATCTAGGGAAACAAGCATTCGAAACAGGTCGGCCACCCAGGGGGACCATTTAATGTTCAGACGAGTGTCCGACTTCAGAATATTATAATCGTCACGGGAAAACCGGAGCATATGTATACCAGGGTACGGTAAATTTATTATCCGGAGGGATGGAGAGAATTCGGTTAAATCCCGGTTAGAGTGTCCGGAAATCAGCGAGTTTATCGGCCCAGTGCAAGATCTAGTTGCGACCATACTGGGGGAGGCCCCCGCGGTCGAAGCAAGCTTTGTGTGGGCATCATTAATTTTTTCGGTGCCAAAGGGTAGCGAGAAAATGTCCCGGGATTGGATCCCAAAACAAAGGCATGTTCAAGGATAGTGGGCTATAGGCCTAGGATATGGGTCAGACAATGACCATGATTGGGACGAGCCCAAGATTCAAGCGTGACCCATGGAGGCCTTATCAATATTCCCATGCAAAGGATTCGGAGATGACGAGAGCCGTATCGTCTTGTTTATTATTATTATTATTTATTTATTTATTCTTTTCATGTTCATTGATTCTTCTTTTATTGCATGTGTGTTATGTCCTATTCTTTTATTTATTTTTTTATTATCATTCTTTTTTATTTTTTATTATTATTTTATTATTATACTATATTTTTTATTATACTATTGCATTTCAGGTGTACCGGGTAAGGAGTTGAATAGTGTGCCGCTGGAGGAGGGGAAGAGTGCAACGGGTGAAGGCTGGGTAAGGTGTACCGGGCTAGGGCACCATCGGGTGCACCGGGTGAAGGTGCCGGCGTGGTGTGCCGGGTAGGAGTGAGTTGGAGGGTGTACCGTTGGGTTAAGCCACGGGTGTACCGGGCAAAGGGGCCGAAGGGTGGAAGGGTGTACCACTGAGGGAAGGTGCAAGTGCATCGGGCGAGGCAGCTGAAGTGTGTCGGGCTAGGATGTTAAAGGGTTTGAGGGTGCACCGGCCCAGGTGAGGCCAAAGTGCAGCGGACGGATGGCGATGGGAGCGTACCGGGTGAAGGCTGGGCAAGGCCGGTGCAAATCTGGGCTTGGGTCGGTGCACATGTGCACCAGGCTAAATGAGGGTCAGTGCAGGTTCTAGACAGTTAAGGACAAGGTCGATGCAGGTTCTATGTGTTGGGTTCCGTGCACCCCCTCGTTATCTTTGACAATGGTTTTGATGATTCCAATATACTGTGTGGTTTTCGTATGTTTTAAAGTGAAAATAATCTATGTAAGTCTTGTGATAAAAGTTGTGACAAATGAGCTTACATATGGATCTTATGCCATGCAGGTTTGGATGTTTTTGGGTTGACTGGCCTTAACAGTTTTCCATGTATATACTTGGATTTGGATGGCCAGATTCACTGCTTTAACAAAGTGCCGACACTGGTTGCTGAGTGTCGACACTACTTCCAATATGTCACATGCACTGATCTGTCTTCTTATATGGTGTTTTATTGACTAGTTCATTTGAGTGCATTGGACTGGTATATGAGTTAAGTTCAAACTGTTGTTGAATGTGCTAGACTTGATTGAAAGAACTTGATTATTTTTGTCTGAAATGGAACTCTGTGTGCAGCTTTGTTAAATCATATTTTGATATGTGAGAGTTGCGTAAAAGAATTGGGTTCCTTGAGTTAAAGTGAACTGACATCTGCACCGACCCACATTTGCCAATTCTTTATGTGTGGACAGTCCTTGGGCTTATATGCATATACACTAATGGTTCATATGTACTGACCTGTTCATTGGTTGAAATTCAGAAATCATCATGTGCATCAATTGTGTTGACAAGTTTGATTGATGATATGAATAGCTATCAATGAACTAAACTTAAATTCTTGGACTGAACTTGATAGTTTTGGTTTGATCATGGGATTCATGTATGGCTTGTCTGAACCACATCTGATATGTGAGTTCATGAAAATCTCGGTTTGAAAATTCATAAATCACTCATATGTGACTTTGCATTTTAATATGTGAACATGTAGGTTGAACACATGTCTCTAACATATTTTATTTCAATGTGCATGTGGACAGTTCTGTATTGAAACTGAAATTCAGACTGAACCTTGGATTCATGAGAGGAATGCATTTTACTTTACTCAAATGCATGTTTTTCACTTGGCTAAATCAAGTTTTCATAAATGGGTTGAAAATGGCTTCTTCAAGTGCTTTGACTCATAACTCTCATGATTTGAATGTCCTGAAAGTGCAGGTTTCAAGATACCCACAAACCTCTGTAAACATGGTAAGAATTCATTTTAGTATATGTTTCCAAGTGGGTAAGTTGGGTTTAATTTATTTGGCTACTTAATTATCTTTTGACTAAGTGAGCTTCATGATGCATCATGCTCAATTCGATTCCCATTCTTTCTTGCAAGATCTGATTTGATTTGTGTTTTAAAACCCCTCATGCATCTCATTCTATTGTTTTTTAATGAGGTTCAATGGTGTTTTATTGATCCTCAGTGTGTTTGGGGTTTCAATTCAGTTTATCTAAGTTTTCTGATCTGTCAGAAAAAGTGTCGACTCACTGAGTCGACACTTCTTTAAGGTTGTTCTGTCTACTGCTTCGTTTCATTTTTCCAGACAGAAAGTGTCGACTCCAGGAGTCGACACTTTCTGGCCAGTCTGCTGGTTGGACACTTCTGGCTGCAAGTGTCGACTCCTAAAGTCGACACTTACAGGCCGGAGGTCTGTTTTCAAAGAAAACAGAACCTCTGGTGAAAAGTGTCCACCCAATGAGTAGACACTTTCACCTAGGTCCTGTTTTTATATAACACTTCGTGAGAAAAGTGTCGACCCCATGAGTTGACACTTTCTCTGGTTCGTTCGGATCGAGTTTTTGGATTGATTTCGAAAACCCCATTTCAAGATCCGTTTTGGCTTGGATGTTTACCCTATTACCCTTAGGGTTGACCCATCTATGGGGTGTTGTTTTGAAGGGTTTTAACATGGGGTTTTTTGTCTTTTGCTCCTGATTTCCCTCTTGTATATGAGGGTTACGATCTCCATTGTAAGAAGAATTCCCCTTGCGCTAATAGTTCCTATCTGCTGCAGGTGAAGAAGAACGAGGAGGAGAAGGTGCTGCTCTGCTGGAGAAGAGATCCACGCCGCCAAGGAATGTGTCTCACGACCCCAAGCTCGAAGCCGAAGGCGAGCCGCCGCTGCTCTCTCCATCGTTGCTTGCTTGGGCGCATTTCAAAAAGGGGACTGATTCCTTCTCTTATGCTCTTATCATTCTAAAGCATTCTTCGATTTTGTCTACGGGTTGTGTGAAGATTTAGGGGATATCTAAATCATTCATTTCAATATCTTTTTTTGAGATTAGCTTAAAGGTTGGGCTCATTGTACTATCTGCTCTTGTAGTGGAGAAGAAGAACGAAAAGGAGTGTGGGACATTAAAGGGGAATACATATATATATATATATATATATATATATATATATATATATATATATATATATATATATATGATTTTCTTCTCAGTTGTTGTCATGTCCCTTTTAATCAAAATATACTCTCGGAGCTTAATGACTCATTTTTTCTTGATGTGTACAGCCTCAATTGGAGTTGGAACTTGAACGAACAAACATGGATCTTCAAGGAGGTCGATTGACTGCTCCAACCAGCTGCGGATAAGATCTTCTCCAACCTAGGCTTCAAGAAAGATCTGCTTATTTCTATTTGAGAACAAAGGAGATATTTCTACATCCTCTTTATGCATATTTCTATGAATGTTTCATAGTGCATTTTCATCTACATACTGCTGTGGGCGTATATTGTATATCCTTTGATTTTGTTAAACTCAGAATATCTGTGTGTGTACGGAGCTGTGTCTCCGTGTGTTTGTCGTCTCCGGGGTACGTTCCCCGAACGTGTGTGTGTGTGCTGCGGTGGCAGCGTGTTGGGGCCAGTCCCCGTGTGATTATTGCTGTGGAAGCAGCGTGTGCGTGTGTAGCACCCCGTATAAAAAAAATGAAAATGAAAAAAAAAATATTATTAATAATATTTTTCAAATGAAAAAAAAATATTAGATAAACTCTATAGGAAGCTTATGTAAGAAGTGGGAACACGGAGTCATCATATGTAAAGATTATTCACTTAACAAGTGGCTTCCTAGGGTAGTTGGTTAAGTGATGTGCCTTTCAACCTAGTGACCATGGTTCCAATCCTAGCATCCGCACCATTTACCCTTTTTGCCAAATAATTATATGTTATAAGCTAGCAAAACTTGCACTTACGATTTGGGCCATGGATTAGCTGTACAAACAGTATCTCTTATCAGAAGAATTACAAGGTTTACCCCCGGAGAGGGAAGTGTCGTTCACTATCGACATTATTCCTGGTGCTGGTCCTGTGTCTAAGGCACCCTATAGAATGTCTCCCGCCGAGTTGAAGGAGCTAAAAGAGCAGCTAATGGATTTACTGAAAAAGGGATTCATTAGGCCGAGTACTTCCCCCTGGGGAGCACCCGTGCTCTTTGTTAAAAAGAAGGATGGAACATTTAGGCTATGCATTGATTATCGGCAGTTGAACCATCTTACAATCAAGAACAAGTACCCGCTGCCGAGAATTGACGAGCTGTTCGACCAATTGTCTGGAGCTAACTATTTCTCGAAGATTGATCTTCGATCTGGTTACCACCAATTGAGGATCAAATAAGAAGACATATATAAAACTGCATTTCGAAGCAGGTATGGGCATTACGAATTTACTGTTATGCCTTTTGGACTAACAAATGCCCCCGCAGCTTTTATGCAGTTAATGAACAACATCTATAGGCCTTATTTAGACCAATTTATTGTGGTCTTTATCGATGATATATTGATCTATTCAAAAACTGAAGAAGATCATGAAGTCCATCTCAAGAAGGCATTACAGATATTGCGAGATAACAAGCTATATGCCAAATTCAGCAAATGCCAGTTCTGGCTTGAAGAAGTGTCCTTCTTAGGCCATGTCATATCAAAGAATGGAATTTCTGTTGACCCTGCGAAGGTCGAAGCTGTACAAAATTGGGGACGACCAACGAATGCAACGGAGATTCGAAGCTTCTTGGGTCTAGCTGGTTACTACCGGCGTTTTATTAAGGACTTCTCCAAGATTGCTGTCCCTCTTACCAGATTAACTCGCAAGGAAGTGCCTTATGAATGGAGTGAAGACTGTGAGAAGAGTTTCCTAACTTTGAAGGATCTCTTGACTACTGCTCCGGTCTTATCTCTACCAATCGAAGGAGAGAAGTACGAGGTATATACCGATGCATCTGGTATCGGCCTCGGATGTGTATTGATGCAGAATGGAAGAGTCATTGCATACTCTTCCCGGTAATTAAAGAAGCATGAAGAAAACTACCCTGTGCATGATTTGGAACTAGTCGCAGTGGTATTGGCTTTAAAGGTCTGGAGGCACTATCTCTACGGAGAGCAATTCACCATATACTCCGATCATAAAAGCCTTAAATATCTATTCTCTCAGAGAGAGCTGAACATGCGACAAAGGCATTGGCTCGAGTATCTCAAGGATTTCGACTTCACTATACAATATCATCCTGGTAAGGGTAATTCCGTAGCAGATGCCCTTAGTCGGAAGCCGAGAGCCCTAGTAACCAACTGTATGGTTCAAGAATGGAAGCTGTTGGAAAAATTCTCTGAACTCAATATAAGCATGGATGAGAATGACATGTGTATTACTCTATCTCTCATAAGTGTACATCCGGATTTGCTAGTTGAAATCAAGAGGTTGCAAGAAGAAGATCCTACCCTAGTGGAAATAAAAGAAAAGCTGGACGAGAAATCTAATTTCAAGTCGGCACTCGATGGCAGATTATTATACCATGAACGGACATGTGTACTAGACAGTCCTGAGCTGAAGAAGAGGATTCTTGAAGAAGCTCACCGATCGAGGTATACAATCCACCCTGGAGCCACTAAGATGTACCAAGACATAAAAAGAACCTTTTGGTGGCCCAATATGAAAAGGGAGATAGCAGACTTCGTGTATAGATGCTTGACATGCCAACAGGTGAAGGCGGAACATCAGAAGCCCGCTGGAAGATTGCATCCACTAGATATCCCCAAGTGGAAATGGGAAGACATCGGCATGGACTTCATCATGGGTTTGCCCAGGTCTAGGGGCGGATATGATGGAATATGGGTAATCATCGATCGCCTTACTAAATCGGCTCATTTCTTGCCTATCAAGAGTCGGTGGTCGGTTGATGTTCTTGCTGCCTTATATATCAAGGAGGTTACTAGATTACATGGAATTCCTGTGTCTATAGTATCTGATCGAGACCCACGCTTTACTTCTCATTTTTGGAAGGGTCTACAACATTCTCTAGGAACGAAACTCAACTTTAGCACTGCTTTTCATCCCCATACAGATGGTCAGACTGAAAGAACAAATCAGGTTGTTGAAGATATGTTAAGGGCATGTATTATAGATTTCGGCGGAAGCTGGCATGACCACTTACCCCTAGCCGAATTTGCCTACAATAACAGCTACCAAGCCAGTATCCAGATGGCACCTTTCGAGGCACTTTATGGCAGGAGTTGTCAATCTCCAATATGCTGGGATGAAGTCGGTGAAAGACAACTTCTAGGCCCATATATGGTTAGAGATTCAACTGAAAAGATACACCTTATCCAAGAGAGACTCAAGATAGCTCAATGCAGGCAAAAATCTTATGCTGATAACAGAAGGAGAGATTTGGAATTTCAAGTGGGTGACCATGTATTTCTCAAGGTATCTCCCGGCCGAGGTATTAGAAGATTCGGTGTTAAGGGTAAACTTACACCAAGGTTTATCGGTCCATTTGAAGTATTGGAGAGAGTAGGCGAGGTGGCTTACCGCATTACCTTACCTCCTCAACTCTCGGAAGTGCACAATATATTTCATATATCTATGCTGAAGAAATATGTGCACGACCCTTCTCACATCATCAATCATGCTGAATTGGTGATTCAAAGGGATCTTACTTATTAGCAAAGGCCGATGCGGATCCTCGACCGCGAAGTTCGAGTTCTAAGGAGCAAGACGATCCCTATGGTAAAAATCCAATGGAATCGATGCTCGGAGCAAGAAGCAACTTGGGAGACCGAGGAATCTATGAAGAGAAGATACCCAGAACTATTTTAGTCGGCAAGTATCTTATACTTTCTACAGTATCCTTATGTAGTTGAATTTACCCTTATACAATTGAATTTGGGGACCAAATTCTTTTAAGTAGGGGAGGGTGTAGCACCCCGTATAAAAAAATGAAAATGAAAATGAAAAAAAAATATTATTAATAATATTTTCCAAATGAAAAAAAAATATTAGATAAACTCTATAGGAAGCTTATGTAAGAAGTGGGAACACGGAGTCATCATATGTAAAGATTATTCACTTAACAAGTGGCTTCCTAGGGTAGTTGGTTAAGTGATGTGCCTTTCAACCTAGTGACTAGGGTTCCAATCCTAGCATCCACACAACCCTTTTTGCCAAATAATTATATGTTATAAGCTAGCAAAACTTACACTTACGATTTGGGCCATGGATTAGCTGTACAAACAGTATCTCTTATCTCTCCTACAAGCTGTAAAGCCTCATTATTCCAGATCTTGCCCCCTATCCAGTCATGACAGACCCTATAAACATGCCCGTAGCTACCCCCATTCTAAGCTAGCTAAGGTTGGGGCAAAGCTCTGCAGGGATTAAGCAAGAAGGGTCTGCTACTACGATCGTCCAACAAGGTAGGTGTTCTCAATTTTTAACTAAACTAGTAGTTAATCTAGGATGATTAGCCTAGGTAGTTAGTCTTAGGCTTATCTCCATGCAATATTTAGTGTTTATACAGCATGTGTTAGCCTCATAATTATCATGTATTAGCTTTAATCTAAGAAAAATAGTAAAGTAATTAGTTTCACAACAAGGATAATTAGCATGCAATAGCTTCAATCTGGGACAATTAGCAAGTATTAGTCTCATGCCCTAGATAACTAACATGAATTAGTTTTATTAACTAATCTAATAGCATACCTAATCTATTAGCATGCTTAATTAACCTGTTAATCTACCAAAACACCTCAAAGCTATTTAAAAGTGTCGACACTTTCACACAAAGTGTCAACACTTTTCATATCTCAAGCTATTTACAAGTGTCGACACTTTCACATAAAGTGTCAACACTTTCACACAAAGTGTCAACACTTTCATATCTCAAAGCTATTTACAAGTATCACACTTTCATAGCTAATGTAAACACATCATGTAGACACTTTCACACATGTATATATAACAGCTATATATATAAATATATAAATATAACAATCTATATATATAGTAAATGTCGACACCTTAAAGATAAATGTCGACACCACCTATAACGACACTGTACAACAGAGATTAAAAAGGAACAGTAAATGTCGACACTTGGTGTCGACATATGTTGAAAAAAAAAATAACAGAAATAAAATGTGAACAATTTATACACCTATACTTCCATACCTAAATATATAACAGCAATATATATATATATTTATATTCAAATGTTCGACACCTGCATAATGCAAGTGTCGACACCTGCATATATGCAGGTGTGACACCCGACACAACACTTCCATATATATATAAATGTCTATATATGTATATAAATTCATATATATATATATATTTCCATTAATTGTATATACAAAACATATAGAGAACAGAATATAATATAAAATGGACTCCTTCATTCTTATATATATATATATATATATTTTTAGAATGAAATTATTTTTTTATGTAAAAATCTAATTTTCACCACATTAGTTTATACATACTAAAAATTATCTCCAACTGTTAGAACTACTTCCAACATGTTAAAAGTGACTTCCAATATGATAGAATTATTTTATATATACTGAGATATAAAAATAATTTTTAGCATGTTAAAATCTATTTCAAGCTATTTTTGTGCATATAAAACCTACTTTCCTATTAAATAAAGTAGTAAATTGATGCATGAAAAGTATTTCCAGCATGATAACATTTCTTCCAGTATGGTAAAATTATTCTAGCATGTTATAATTATTTTTGGCATGTTATAATTATTTTCATTATATTAAAACTATTTTTCAGCATGATAATGCTATTTTCCTATCAAATAATTAGCAATTAAGTGTAGAAAAATAATTTTTAGCATGATAACATTTCTTCCAGTATGGTAAAATTATTCCAGCATGTTATAATTATTTTTCGCATGTTATAATTATTTTCAGTATATTAAAACTATTTTTCAGCATGATAATTCTATTTTCCTATCAAATAATTAGCAATTAAGTGTAGAAAAATAATTTTTAGCATGATAACATTTCTTCCAGTATGGTAAAATTATTCCAACATGTTATAACTATTTTGGCATGTTATAATTATTTTCAGTGTATTAAAACTATTTTTCAGCATGATAATTCTATTTTCCTATCAAATAATTAGCAAATAAGTGTAGAAAAATAATTTTTAGCATGATAACATTTCTTACAGTATGGTAAAATTATTCCAGCATGTTATAACTATTTTTGGCATG
This sequence comes from Amorphophallus konjac, assembly GCA_022559845.1. Lineage (NCBI taxonomy): Eukaryota > Viridiplantae > Streptophyta > Magnoliopsida > Alismatales > Araceae > Amorphophallus > Amorphophallus konjac. The sequence continues at coordinate 242,384,084 of CM040128.1, forward strand.
TTATAATTATTTTCAGTGTATTAAAACTATTTTCAGCATGATAATTCTATTTTCCTATCAAATAATTAACAAATAAGTGTAGAAAAATAATTTTTAGCATGATAAAAATTATGTTGTTATCATAAAATTTCTGTAATCAGCATGGCAACCTTATCTTATTATCCTATCAGTAAGTTAATTATTTTAGCATGTTAAGCATTAATTTTAGCATGTTAATAATTAATTTTCAGCATGTAAAAATTAAATCCAGCATGAAAAATTTATTTTCATCATCTTGCCATTAAAGTAACATATGAAACTCATTCTCAGCATGTTAATATTATTTTTAGCAAGTTAGAATTATTTTCAACATAAAAACTTATTTTCATGATTAAATTCTGATTATTATAATAAATTACCATTTTGGCTAACCTATATACGTATATCGGACAGAAGATATACATATCTATAACCTCCATTATGTTGGACAAAAGTTAAACACTTGTTCTAAACATAAAATGGGCAAAACTGCCACCCGTAAACCTATTAAAATTTCTGTTAACCAATAGATCATCTAGTTAACCCCTATTGCCATTAGCATGCATCGAACGTTACGGGATTTTACTCCTAGTTCATCCCTACACATCAATGCGCCCTTGGATTCCATTCCATAATTGCACCTTATATATCATACTGGTCAAACCTTGAAATTCCATATTGGCTATAAATGAGAGTGGATGTCAACAAACATGACAAATGTTGTGCATATAGGGCCCGGTCTGGTCCTGGGAGGAGCACCCGAAGGTACTTGTGCCCATGGGAGTTTATTGACCACGGTGTTTAGCATTGCACCGGAGTACTTGCTTGCTAGACTTTAGGCATTCCACTCATTCTCATGATATTACTTGATTGATTGACTTGAGACCCGCAGAAGGGTAGAAGTGTTTACTTGAATGCATTATAAATAGCCAATTCCAGTTATACATGCTTGAAACTACTTTGCTTACTAATGCTAGCTTGATTAACATGTTGCTATTCCAGTTATCACTTCTTAGTTATCACTGACTTGATATCATTTACTATCACTTGCTACTACTGCTTGAAATCGTGAAATCTATATACTCTCACTTTCTACTCCTGTCGATTTTACGAATTCTTTGATATCTATCTGTCTGCATGCATAGTTTACCTTCACTAAACGAATGTATAATTCACTTAAAGCATGTTAGAACTTGAGATGTAAATCCTACTAAGCGATTCGCTCATCTAGTTATTTTCTAACCTTTTCAGGTAGTTCGGATATCAGCCAGAACTCGGAAGGGAATGAGTCTGAGTGATGAGTGTAGAAATGGAGTTATCATGTTGTCTTATTAATTGTGCTTGTGTAATGGTGTTATTGTAATCCCGCTTATGTCAGTCATATCCAGTTATGTCAGACGTTAGTTGTGTTAGTCCAACTGATTAGAACTGTAATAAGGGCTTGAAGCCTCGTAGTTGGACTTGGAAATGTATGCAGTTGTCATTTGATTAGTTGTAACAATCATCCTATTTGTATTAATTTCAAGTTAAATCTTAGTTATCTGCATACTCTATTAACTATCAAGGAAGAATTCCATCGATTAGCTAGCTCGCTTTGGTTCTATATAAAACTGTCGCGCCACGGGTAAGCTTCCGCGCTCGGGACGTGACAACGGGCGAGGCACGGGCGAGGATGGGTGAGGATCGAGGCGGTGGAGGCGCGGTGAAGCTCGGCCGTGGGTTCATGGAACGGCGAGGCTTCAACAGCGTTTTCTTCGTGGATCGGCATCCACGATGCGTCGAATCTTCGGTGGAGGTAGGGAGATGGACCCTCAACCCGCGTACTTCATTTCCCATGAGTTTTGTAGGCCGTGGTGAGCCGAGCGGGCTTATTCGAGGGATTTGGGGGAAAACTCATGTTTTGGGGGTGTGAGCCCGATCTCCCATTTTACGGTGTTTTTGGCCGTTCCAGGGGTTTAGATGCATGCCTAGGGGCTTGGGGGAGGTTTCCCCTTTTGTTTCCCCTTCACCTGGGGGTGAACGGGGCGTGGAATGGGTTTTTCTGCGGTTTCTGCCGTTTTCGGGTGCGGAATGAGAACGCCCTAGTCTCAGGTAGCGCGTTCTTGAGGGTCGCGCCACCCCGATAGGGTGCGTCCATCAGAGAAGATGAACAGTTAGGTGGTTCCTGTTGTGCTATAGGGTCCTAGCATGTTCAGCCTTGTCGCGCTATAGGGTCGTAGCGCGATCTGGCCTGGTCGCGCTATAGGTCTATGGCGCGTTCAGTCTTGTCGCGCTATAGGGTCCTAGCGCGTTCTGTTTGAACGCGCTATGGACCTATAGCGCGTTATGTTTGAACGCGCTATGCAAGGATAGCGCGTTCTTGGGGTGGCCTGTCGGGCTGCCCAGGGCGGGCACTCTACGGCTGATCGTGCTCCCCTTGGGCCGTGTGTGTCCCGGACACCCCATGGAGTTCCATGACCGTGTCTTTAGGTGTCCGGACATCCCATGGAGTTCCATGATTAGTTTTCTTTTATTCATGGACTGCATATGAATAAAAAACTCCCTACATGGGTCTCTTGCATAAAAAGAACTCTCCTTTGAGCCAATCCAAACTTGCACAGACCTCCAGCCTCCAATTGCATGGGCCTCGTTGAACGTGCACCAACCTTGTCCAGCCTTTGCCCTGAATGTGCACTGACCTTAGTCCCCTTATGTACTGGCCTTGTCTTCAACGTGCACAGACCTTGCCCTTCACGCATTTCAAATGTGCACTGACTTTGGCCTCCTTGTGCACTGAATTTGGCCTCCTTGTGCACTGACCTGCATTTGGCATGGCCGCATAGCTGCACCGACCTTTATTCAGCCCAGCTGAAGCCCGCACAGACTTCATCCCAAGGCTGCACCGACCTTGCCCCTTCATAGTTCTCAGCTGCACCAACCTCATCCCAAACTAGCACAGACCTTTCCCAGCTAGCACAGACCTCAGCCCCCAACTAGCATAAACCTTGCCCAGCTAGCACAGAACTCAGCCCCCAACTAGCATACACCTGGCCCCATGCATGCTTAGACCTTGGCCCTGCACCTGCACAGCCCTTGGCCAACCTGCACCGAACTCCAACCTCCAGCTGCATAGACCTCGTTCATATGCACTGACCTTGTCCCTTGCGTGCATAGTGTTGGCCCAGAGAGATGGCGGACAAAAAGGGGGGTTGAATTGTCCCCTTGCCGAGATGGCGGATTTTAAAAACTTTCTTAACTAAACACAGTGAAATAAAAACTAACAGTGTTAATTACCCTAAATTAACGTGAGATCTAAAAGGTTCTCTCAATCTTTGCGATCCCACACGGCTTGACAATGCAGATAACGATTGAACACAAACCAAACACGGATAACGAAGGTAGCTATGTGTGGAGGTGTCGTGAATAAAAATCTATTCAATGGACCTGTGAGAGGAGATAGAAGAGATGGTCAATCACACAGGCAATCACACAAGACACAAAGATTTTTAGATGGTTCGGGACCACGACGGGCTCCCTACGTCCACCCCTCACCCAACCGGGTGAGGCTTCACTACACGCTACTTTCGTAGCAACACGGGGACGAACCCCAACCACACACACGCTGCTTCCGCAGCAATAACCACATGGGGACTGGCCCCAACACGCTGCCACCGCAGTACACACACACACGTTCGGGGAACATACCCCAGACATGACAAACACACGGAGACACAGCTCCGTACACACACATAGATATTCTGAGTTTAACAAAATCAAAGGATATACAATATACGCCCACAGCAGTATGTAGATGAAAATTCACTATGAAACATTCATAGAAATATGCATAAAATGGATGTAGAAATATCTCCTTTATTCTCCAATAGAAATAAGCAGATCTTTCTTGAAGCCTAGGTTGGAGAAGATCTTATCCGCAGCTAGTTGGAGCAGTCGATCGACCTCCTTGAAGATCCAAGTTTGTTCGTTCAAGTTCCAGCTCCAATTGAGGCTGCATACATCAAGACAAAATGAGTCATTAAGCTCCGAGAGTATATTTTGATTAAAAGGGACATGACAACAACTGAGAACAAAATCATATATATATATATATATATATATATATTCCCCTTTAATGTTCCACACTCCTTTTCGTTCTTCTTCTCCACTACAAGAGCAGATAGAACAATGAGCCCAACCTTTAAGCTAATCTCAAACAAAGATATTGAAATGAATGATTTAGATATCCCCTGGGGAGTTTCTTCTACTCGTGAGATGCATGAGGGGTTAATTTGGTTTTCTTTTATTCATGAAATGCATGTGATTAGTTTTCTTTTATTCATGGACTGCATATGAGGAATTTATTTTATTCATGGAATGCATGTGAGGAATTTATTTTATTCATGGAATGCATGCTTGAGTTTTGATTTGGTTTTCTTTTATTCATGTAGACCATGTTCGTGGTTATGTTCGGTAGTCCGTCATAAAGATGCAAGTGTTCAGTTATTCGGGATCTCCGTGGTTCGTCGTTATTTCGGCAAAGCCGTTTCATTGGTGTTTATTCTGTTTATTTGTTGTTTCCTTTTGTATTATTGCTTTTCTTTTATTGTTATTGTTATTGTTATTAGGTTAATTCTGACGAAAATTCGACAGCATCTCCCCTTGACCCGGATGCTAGGGAGGTGTAAAGGGGAACACGTCCACCAGGAGTGACGTGACCCAACAAGTCGAGGTGCATGCCAGAGCAGTGACACCTTTAAGAAAACTTTAAAAAATCTGGGGAAAACAACGAACGGGAAACACTGCGCCAAAATAGGCTGAGGGTGCATCGAATAAAGGGAGTGGCTCAGGTGCGTCGGGTAGAGGCAGGCCAAGGGTGTGCCGGGTTGGACTGGCTAGGAGTGTGCCGGGTTGGACACGATTGGGGTGTGCCAGGCAAGGCACGGCTGGGCGGCCAGTGTGTCGGGTGAGGCACAGCTGGAGGGTGTGCACCACTCATGGGTGCAGAGGGTGCACCGGGCAAGGAAGTCGAGGGTGTGCCGGAGCAGGCAGGCTAAGCGGCCAGTGTGCCATGCTGGCCAGGATGGCGAGTGTGCCAGGCTGAGCGAGTTGGCAAGTGTGCCGGGTAATGGGAGCTGGCAGGCGTGCCGGATGAAGGGCTAAGCGAGCTGGGAAGTGTACCGGCTGAGCAGGATGCTAAGTGTACCGGGCAAGGCACGACCAAGGGTGTGCCGGACTAGGGGTGTTTAGACTGCACCGGGTGGAGGGGAAATCGTGGGTAATGAACAGGACAAGCAGGGTCTTGTGAACCCCTTCATCAGGCTAACTGAGGCATGTCAGAAATAAAACTCTCGCAGAAATGTAGGGAATGACCATGTTGCAACGACAATTCGGAGGAGAATGGCTCAATGCCGTCGCGCCGGAGACACTACCCATTAGATTGGGCAGACTCCATGATGTTCTGAAGAGCGAACAACCCAAGAGCCAGCAAACCAAAGGGGAGCGGAAAACAAGCCACACTGGGCATCGTGGGGTGGAGGTTGAGAGAACAAAGGGTGCATTCCATTCACAGGGAACCGTGGCCAATACATCGCAAAGGGAAAGAAAGAAGCAAAAAAAAATGAAAATACAGCGTGGGGAGGGGAGTGGTAGAACACCAGATCCTCCCCTCCCTGGCCTCACTTCCTCTCTTCGCTCCCCCTCCTCTTCTTCTCTTCTGTCTTCTTTCTCCTCACTCAGGCGGTGGTGGATGGGGCAATAGGCATTTCTCTCTTCTTCTCTTTCTCTTCGCACGATCGGCGGTGGGTGGAGCAGCAGCAGTGTCTCTTCCCTTCTTCTCTTCTTCTCTTCTCCTGTTCTTTTTCTGCCCTTCTTCAGCCCTTTTGGGAGGCCCCCAGGCGAGAGAGAGCCTCTGCCGATCTCCTCTTTTCTTCTCTGTGAGAGGGTATGTATGTATCTCAGGCAGTGTTGACCTCTCTCTGACGATGGGAGTTAATTGAAGGTTGACCCCCGGTCTTGTCTTTTGGCAGGGAGTGCCTTCATGCTTGGATGAGGCTTCGACAGCTGGGCAAACCCCAGCTGGCTCGAGATGACTATGCTGCGCGCCAAGGGCCCCACGCAGTGACCAGCAGTGTTCGTCGCCGGCTACACGGTTTCAAAGGGTGGAACGCTACACCGGGTGGAAGGCTGCTGGACAGTGTGCTGCTGGGGGCTTGGCTGGGTGCACCGGGCAAGGCCCGCTCATGGGTGTGCCCCTGGAGGGCTTAAGGAGTGTGCCGCTGGAGGGCTGAGAAGTGTGCCGCCGGGGGCCTTGACAGTGTGCTGTTGGAGGCTTCTCAAGGCATGCCGTTGGAGGCGCTTGGTAGTGTGCCATTGGAGGGCACGAAGGGTGTGCCGCTGGAAGGGGGCAAAAGTGTGCCGTTGAAGGGCACGTTGAGGGGTGTGCCGTTGAGGGCTCCAAAGGTGCGTGTGCCGCTGGAGGGCACAATGAGTGTGTTTCCTTTTCTTCTTTTCTTCTTCTCATCTTCTCTTCTCTTTCCCCCTCCTTTTTATTCCCCTGCACGTAAACATGGGGTGAGAATTTTTTAGTGTCCACAGCAGCGTAGCTAGAGGTTTTCCTGTTAGTCTAGTGGTCACCCGACTGTGAGCTCGGGACGTGTTTTCCATTACAGTAGGAGTAGCTGTAGCACCGAGTTTTTACCGGCCACCGAGTTTGCAGTTCCTGCTGTCGTTGCTGCTTTCCACTACCGTTGTTGTTTACGGTTGGGGTTCCGCGGGACCCCTACTGAGCCAGTGATAGGAGACTCACCCCTGCTTTTCAGGTGCGGCGGTTCTTCCTCGAGGTTCAAGGGTGCGGTGCGGAGTATCTAAGTTGCCAGCTCGCCAGGTTGAGTGTTCACTCGGTGGTGGGTATGCTTTTCTACCTTAGAGTGTACTTTTGTTGGACTGGACTCTGTTGTAGTTGTTTATTTATTTCTGTTAATTGTTGAATTGTCCTACTTTATTTCTATTTCTTTGTACCTCCACACTCCTTTTAGCCCTTCCGAGCCCTCCGGCTCATGGGCGGCACGCCAAGATTCAAATGGTATCGGGTTCTTCCCGATATTCGGATCTTGGGTCGTCACAGTTGGTATCAGAGCGGTGGTTGTGGACGTACATGGGAATTCGAGATATTACAGTGATCAGAGTCCCTAAGGTCCAGTACAGTCGGTAGCAGGCATAGGGTTTTGTGCATGTTTTCCGCTTGGTTTCTTACATAAGAGCTTGAGTGCGCTACGTTGGCGCTGTGAATGTGGTTGATGTCATCATTGGAGTGCCGACGTGAGGCCCGAGGGATGTGATAGAGAGATTTCTTCCAAATGGGTGGTGGCTCCGGTCGTGCTACGTTGGGTAGAGGTTGCCGGCAGGTATGTTGCTACGGTGCTGCGTTCAAGGAATTGCAGTGGTGGTGCATCGAGAGATGCTGTGATCGTGGTCCGACGAAGCACTTGGCGAGTGTTTTCGGAGGAGCTGACCTGACGGAAGTGATGGTTTTCTTGGTGCTGGAAGGTGCGATTCCCAGCGTGCTCGAGGTTCGAGGTCTGGTCGAGCGTGGAGACCTTCCGTTGGTCAGAGGTATATTGAGTTTTTCTCTTGGTTGGAGGAGATTGCATTTGGCTATGGTTTGTCATCTTGCATCGTGTGTCCGGATTGGTTGGCCTCTCTTATGTGCCATGAAGTCCGTGTGAGACACGTCTTGTGTTTTGGCAAGGTGGTTGCCTGTGAGAAGCGTTGCCCGTTCCCTGATGCGTAAGGGTGCGTTGGCATTGTTCCGGAAGGACGAGTGCTGGTTGGGAGGTGTTTGTGAGAATTTGCTGCTTGTGTTGTGATTCCCGATGTGTTGAGGATCGGAGCATGTGGAGTTGCAGAGGATTGTCAGGATGGTGGATCCCGAGTCGTTGTGGTTGGCTGTACATGTGGATCAGAGTGCGCATCGGAAGCCTGGTGGGCCTATAACCCACAGGCCCATGATCGTAGCGTTGGTTGCTACGGGCGGATTTCCTGAGGATGTGTAGAGCGTCAGAGGACTAGTTCCTCGGTATGAGACGTGTTGTTACCGTGCCGTTGCTTGAGGTATTGTGGTTTGCGGCACAGGCAGGATGGAGAATTGGGGAAATATGTTGGCGAGTGTGCCGCATGAGTACCCTGTTTTGTGTTGGAAGCTGTGTCCGCAGATGAGGCTGTGTTTTTGGAGAAGTGATCTCTGAGAGATTATGAGTCCCAATTGGTAGTTGTGAGCGGCTGGTAATGCTATAAGTGTGATCGGCTGCAGTAGGGTCAGTGTTATCAAGAGGCCAGATGAGTCCGGAGGTTTCAGAATGATGTGGAAGAGGATTCAGCGGTGGTAAGATGTGTATTGTATGGGGACCCGTGTGCTTTGATCGTGGCGTCGTCGACCACGTTGCTGTGATAGCAAGTGGCACTTGGTTGTTTTGGAGTCGTGTGCCGTGAATTGCTCATGTTGTGTCCCGTGGCTCTGTGGTAAGAGCGAAATTGGAATTGGCAGGCGTCCTTTCGGAGTAATTGAGATGAGATAGGATTTGATGGGACAAGACGATGGTCGATGCCTACGTGCGGAGGTCTCTGATGAGACGTTGGCGTTGGATGGTGATCCTTGGTCTGTGACCAGCAAGGGAGGATTCCCTTGTAAGTCTGAGTTGAGTAAGGTGAAGACCGAAGATTCAGGAGTCTTGTCATTTGGTTTTGCCGTGCTCCCTTGTGAGGGTAGATTTGGCGTGAGGATATGTCTGGATGTAGTGTTGGTCTGCGCGGAAGTCAACGGATGGCCTGACGGGATTTGGAATGTGCCCTTCAGACCTGGTGATGGACCAAGAAAGAAGGAAGAAGCTGAGTGAGTCAAGGGTTTCCCGTTGACGAGTGTCTAGTGACCGGTGGTTGGTCTTTCACAGATAGAAGATGCTGGTGGTTGTAAGTCAGGAATGGTGAGAGCCGTGTGCCAGTGAGGCCTTGGGTAGCCGATTATGAGGTGTCCCTCTTCCTGGATTGGATCTAGAAATTGTGGAAGTTTGTCTTATGGCAGAGTTGGTTTCCGTGCAGCTGAGGTGATACCAGACTTATGTTTTTGTTGTATGCCTGCTCGATGATCGAGGTGTGTTGGGTCATGAGCGAGGCGGTGGCTGTGATGATGGTATGGCCGTATCTCTCACGATCCGTGTTTTCATGAGAATCGACGTTTTCCGTGCTAGGATTCTGACAGCATTGTCAGTTGGTCCGAGGTGTTCTCCCCCTATGACTTGGTGCTAGTCCTGAATTTCAAGGATGAAATTTGTTTAAGAGGGGAGGGCTGTAACGCCCCGGATTTTCTCGGATATTATTCGGATTTAGATCTGTGGGTTTTGGATTACTTTCGTGGGTCCTAGAGAGCATTTTACGGTTCACGTGTGTTTTTATCTGTCGGACCTTCGGAACCCCGTGTAGGGCGAACCGTTGCGTTCTCCGACTCCGACTCCGGGACCTTCGAAACCCCGTGTAGGTCTTTGTAGACACGCTAAAATCGATACTATGTTGAGTAAATCTCATGTCACCACGTGATGTCCCAAAGTGAACTTCAATATTGGCTTAATGTTAAGTTTTTCTAATTCATTTAGAATTTTTCTATCGTATTTGTAATTCGCGACCGAAAGCAGGGCGTCATTTCATTAACGACTGGTAGGGTGTCGTTATTTCAATATTCAACGATCGTACGCGCAGGCGTTATTTCCTGGTGTTTCTTGATTTTACAAAATTCCATTCAAAAATAAATGTAAAGAATTGACGTCGGCTTCTAAGGCGCTGATTAATTAACGCCATACCAGAAGGCGTCATTTCCCATTTTTAAATATGGAAAGTCGTTTATTTCTAAAAATTAACCCAGGAATCAGCAACTGCGTGCGCGGTCGTCATTTCAATTAGCGACCAGCCTAATGTCGTCATTTGAGCTTCCATCTCCGTTTCGTCTGCTACCTTCCCGTGAAGAGTCCTTCTTCATTTTAACACCATGATCGATTGGGGAAGGGAGATCCTTACTGGAGGATTGCTATCCTTATTTTAATCCTATTAGAATAAGAATTTTTGGCCTTATAAATACCCACGATTTCATGCGCGCGCGAGAGGATATATACACACACAGACGTACAAAGAGAGAGGAAAGCCTTTTCTTCTAATAGTCTTTATGTAGGTTTTCTTCTTCATGGAAGGGATTTCTTTCTCCAGACGCTCTTCTTCCTCCAGGCGATTTCTCATCTTCCCGCCACAGTTGAAGCGCTACCTCTCTTTCTCCTTTACTGTTGCAGCAACAGCAGAAGGGTCACCCTTCTATTTTGTTTTCTTATTGCTCATCTCAAACTCATGGTTCTAGCTATCCCGCTAGCTTTCAGCATACATACATCAGCATATAGTTCTTTCCTCTGCATACCATATTACTTGTTGCATCCATAGCATACATATCTTCCACCTTTTTTTACTCCTCTTAGGGGTTTTAAAAAAACACACAAGGTATGTTCATGCCCATGTTGCATAATTCCATGTTGTTAGAGCATTGATACTACACTTTGGCTAATCCACATATTTGCTTTTTTTTTTTTGTTTGTCTTAACAAGGACCCCTTCATCGGCCGGCCGGTAGAAGGAGGAAGGAAGGACTCACACTCTCACCCGCTTCTTCACAAGGTACATGCGATCATCCTTTAATTTTTGAGGTAACCCCTCTGGCGATCACTCTCCTTAGAGCATCACATGCTCCTTTTATCCTCTTTTCTTTTATTTCCACATATCATGCTTGCTTAGCATATTCATCCTTTTTTTATTAATATCTCCCTTTAAAGAAATTTTAAATTTCCTTTCTTTTTAAATGTCTATGTGACACGTTCACAAATTGGCGACCACGGTGGGACTCTTGATGTTTTTATTTTGATTACCTCTCTATCGGCACCCACGTGTGCCCCTCCCTTTGGCACCCTCGTGTGCCCTTCCTTTGGCACCCACGTGTGCCCCTCCCTTTGGCACCCTCGCGTGCCCCTCCTTTGGTACCCATGTGTACCCCTCCCTTTGGCACCCTCGCGTGCCCCTCCTTTGGCACCCACGTGTGCCCCTCCTTAGTGCTCCACGTAGCACACTCCCTTGTGCACCACGTGCACATCTCCCACTGGATTAGCCAATTTTTGAATTGTCCATACCATTTTTAAGAAAAGAAATTTGATTTCTGTTAATTTTCATTGATTTTTGTTCTCTGGAACTGATTAGCGACTTCCCTGCAGCCGCTATTTTAACATTCAGCGACCCCTCACAAAGGCACTGTTTGCATTTATTTTTCAGTATTTTCATCATTTTTATAATCAATGCCCCTCCACAGAGGCGTCATTCCTGCATTCAACGCCTCACACAAAGGCGTCAATTCTACCGTTACTGTTGATTTTCTTGTCCTGGTCACTGTTCACTGATATTTGACGCCCCTCCACAGAGACGTTATTTGCATAATCAGCGCCTCACACCAAGGCGCTATTTTACTTTGATGTTCACTATTTGCCACTGTTTACAGTGATTAGCGACTGACACCTAGTCACTGTTTATTAAAACCGTGACTTCCGACAGGTCGTCATTTTGTTCTGTTTTCACATAACCTTGATTATTGTTGTTACCTTCACCTGTTGATTGCATTTATTGATCATCTGATTGTCATTGCGTGATATGCCTGTATTAGCTTGCATTCTAGGGCATTTGGTTGAGAGACCTCCTCTCTCTACACTTCTAGGATCCCACACTTTTTTCTTGGAATTAGAAGGGCCCTCCATTGAGCATTCCGTCTCTTTGGACTGAAAATTCCTTTTCCAAGGCCTCCGTAAGTCCCCGCACCCATGGATTCCCTCATGGACACTGGGCCGATTGTACCATTTGAAGTACCCGGAGTTTAGTTAACCCATACGTTGGTGAGGAGAGAGAAAGAACTTAGTTAACCCGGAGATTACACCCAAACTTGAAACTAGGACCCACATTAAAAAGTGAGAATTGATCACACATTTAAAAATCAACTTTAATCTCAAAGGAGAAACTTAAAATCTTGGGCTCATTACAACTTGAGTGAACAATTTGTTTGATTGGGTGATTATCTCTTACTTATACTTGTTGGTTTGAAATACTTTCCTCTCCTTAAACATGCAACTTCGTTCAGGTAAAATCATTAACATGGCCAACTATGGGTATTCATATGATGGTTATGAGGAGGGTCAATTTGACCCATCCTATGAGGTCCCCCCTCAAGATTCCACTCATTATGAGCGAAACTATGCTCCCTCTCATGCTTACTATTCCCAAGTTCATGTGGTCGATACTACTACTCAAGAGGTCGAGCCTTCCTCCCAAGCTCAACCTACCACACAAAACACATCTGGGGACGTTGCCCCATCTTTTAATCTTAATGATTTGATCCATACTTTGTCTTAATTGGACAATTCACAACGTCATGTGGTCCAGGCCGCCCTAAAAGGGAAATATGTCCCTTCATCTTCAAACCCCCCTCAAGCCGCGGGTGGCCATCCATCTCTTAATGACCAGGCGGTCTCACAGAAAATTCCTTCACGTCCACCAACTCCTATCATGGCTACGCCGGCTCAACTGGCAAGCCACTCAGTGGTTAGGCCCCAATATCCTCCACCTCCCCAAATTTTAAGGAGGCTTGTGCCAAATACGCTCCCTTCCAATCCAGCCCCGATCGAGTCCGACACCAACACCATACTCCTCCAAAAGATAGCTAGTATGGAGGAGCAGCTTAAGAAAGTCATAGCACCGAAGAATGCTCCGGAGATTGCTCTCCCCACTTTGCCGATTTTTCATTTGCCTCCTTCCGAGATGCCGAATTTCCGGCGCTACAATGGAATGGGTAACCCGTTCATTCATTTGAAAGATTTCATGTACGAGACTTCATTCTGGCAGGACAACAAGATCTCCGTGGCCTATTTATTTAGAAGATCTCTAGATGGTCTGGCACTCGAATGGTTCTATTCCTTGGAGCCGGCTGAAGCCAGTGATTTTGATATTGTTCAGCGGAAATTTTTACAGAAATATAAGGACCGTGTGGGTCCATCCTTGTCAGTCACAGATCTTGTTGCTGATAAGATGAAGCCCGAGGAGGACTTCATCCTGTTTGCCGATAGGTGGAGGGCTATGGCCGAGAAATTGAAAGACACACTTTCAGAAACAGAACATGTTAAAATGATTATATCAAATTCTACTCCGCAGTTCCGTCATATCTTGGCCATGAATAGGCTAAGCACTATGGAAGAGCTCTATGAGAGAGCTAAGTACATACAGACCCAAATGAAAGACTCACCCATCATGGGCATGTTTGAACAGAAACCAAGGCTGGTCAGGAAGACCACCAATGTTAACAATAGCGGTGGCACAACCGAGGGTACCGTGAGAAATGAGCAGGTGGGCGTGGTTGACAACCCCGCACCTTTCCGCCACCCTAACCCAAGACCTCCACAACCCCCACAACAACTCCCCTTCTTTAATCCCGCTCCCCAAGCAAATATCCCCCCTCGACCCTTCCATCCTCCTCCACAAAATCAAGCCATCCATCCAAACCCACCAATTCCTCAGCAATACCATCAAGTGCCACCACCCACCAACTATGGTCCTCAGCAGCCAAGAAGACCACTAGGCCCCAAAAGGGCCCAATACCCTCCATTACCCGAGAGCCTTCCTGATATCTTTAATGCACTCATGGCGGCCAACCATCTCACCTTGCCAAATGAAAGAACGGCCTAGCCCGCTAATGTGGACACCTCTCGGTATTGTGTTTTCCATCGACAGCCCTGTCATAATATAGATCACTGCTTTCATTTCAAGGATTATATTTATGACTTGAATGATCAGGGTGGTATCAATTGGGATGAGATGAGGTAGTTCATTACAACCTTGAAGGCTAGAAGACCTCCTCGACAGCAACAGGCTTAGCAGCCGCCTCAGCAGCAAGTTAAACCTCCCCCTCAATAGCAGCAAGCTCCCGCACCTCAACCGGACATGGGGATTGTCCATAATCCACTGCCGGAGCACCCTCTGAATCAGCAAGTAAACCCTGTTACCTCCTTCTATGAAGTGGGAAGAGGACAAGGGTGGCATGAAGAGAACGCCTCTATCGGGGCTTTAAATCCAACTCCAACCCAACCACCCCGTCTCTTAAGAACACCTCTCCCTCCAATGTCTTCTCTCCAACCCTCACGTCCCCTTTTACGCACTCCTAATCCCTTACAAACTAGGCCACTCCTCATTCGACCTCTACCATCTTCCACACCACAACAAACTCCCCCTCCCGTCACCAATTCCTCTCTCTTGCCATCTAGGCCACTCCTTATTCGCCCTTCACCAACACCTAATCCCTCCGCTACCACCAATCCTCTGCCACCCACAAATCCTTCATTTTTACCTAGACCCCTCCTCATTCGGCCTAAACCTCCCTCAGCCGTTCAGGCACCTCCTATTACTCCCATTACCGCTATCCCTTAACCAGCAAGATCCCTCATAAGGGATCCTCCTTTGGTTACCCCTCTAGCATCCACTAACCCAAACATCCCATCTTCCTCTTCCATTAACTCTCCACCTACCCACAACCCGATAGAGGCACGATCATCGCAAACCATGGTGCTCCGCAATGGACGGATGTTCCATCGTGTATTTCCGTAAAGGGAGCCAGAGCCCACACAGGGGCAAGAAGAACAGGAGTAAGAACAGGAATCTATACCGAGCACACAATATGACTTGCTAAAGCATCTAGACAAGACCCCGGCAAGGATTTTCATCCTAGAGCTGATAAAGAGATCCACCGTTCACCAGCAAGCTTTGAAAGAATATTTAAAAAAGGTGATGGTTAATGAGGACATTCCGGCTGAACAAATTACGTCAGTTTTGACACCGGCATGTGGTCAGCCAGCTATTATTTTCCATGAGCATGAGTTAGCTCTGAAGCTAGCCAGGAAATATGCCTTATGCATCATAGTTGACATTAACAAGGTGGCAGTTAAACAATGTTTAGTTGATACTGGAGCATCCATTAATGTGTTGCCGCCAAGCACTTGCAAGATGTGTGGCATCCCGGACAGTCAGATTCGGCAATCTACTATTACAGTCACTGCTTATGATAATACCAAGAAGCCGCCTTCGGGCATGATTACTTTAAAAGTTGGGCTGGGTCCAATCTCGATCACAACGGACTTCCATATTCTGGACATGGATCCAACCTTCAATGGCATTTTGGGCCACCCTTACATCCAAGAGCTTGATGTTGTGCCCTCCACTAATCACCAATGCATAAAGTTTCCTCATAAAGGGCGCATCATCAAAGTTACAAGCATGCCTATTCTGCCATCAGAAGATATACACTCAGCAACATCAGTACCTTCCGTATGGCCAGCCAATAGGCCTTTGCTCTCAGTGTTAGATGTTGCCGACCAGCGACAGGATTTGTTAAGGCCTCCAGTCACAACACTTGCATCAGCTCTGATATCTCCCCTACCCTCCAAGGGGAAGAAGAAGAAGAATATGATGAATATCCCAGGGTGGAATATTTTAATGAAAATGGGGTACAGAACCGGCAAAGGCCTAGGTGCTAACCTCCAGGGCGAAGTGAAGCCCATTAAAAATTACAAGCTCATTCCCCGAGGTGGCTTAGGATACAAAGGGCTAGGCAAGGAACATGGTAAATATGAAGGAGAGCCGTGGGCTGTTATGACCTCCACTCTTACAACAGATAGACCGCCCCTCACATGGACTCTGCAAACACACTTTGTAAAAGGGGATACTCAATATGATGAGCAGGCCACATTAGTTACTTCCATGTTAGATCATCAAGATGTACATGCACAGTAGTTTGCTCGCCATATAGCCCCGTTGGTCACATACAAAGCTCTGGAGTCTTTGAGGCCGGACAAAAGAAGAAAATTGGATGAATCAGAATGTGAATGGTACCGATGGTTTGATATGAATGACATTGTCATTGCTCTGAGCCGTCTATTCATGCCGACTGATCCGGAATGGCCGCCGCTTATTCATGAGTTAATAGAAAATCCGACAGTGATTACAGATAAGAGGCAGCTTTTAAGCAACTATACAGATACTGGAGAGCCAGATGTGCCGTTCGAAGAAGGTTTCACTGTGGATAGGCTATGGGCCAGCCTTTTCTCTCTTAATTCTGTGCATCCGTCGCTTATCACTTTCTGGTCCTCCAAGATGTTGTTCCCCGATATTCCCAGACCGCCCGCGGTCTTGATTACTCTTTCTCCGGATTTCTTTCAAGTTTCTTCAATTTCTCCTTTGCTCCTCGAGCAGTTTTCTTAACTCTCCATTGCGCCTGCGCGTGAGCAATCTCTTCTCCAATCTTTCTCTAATCTTTCAATCTCAACACCACCTCATATTCCTTCCTTCCATTGCCTTATTCTTGAAAATGAAAAAAAATGCCAAAATTTAAACTTTCCAATATTCCATCTCTATTGAAGAGATCTCCTATCTTGCTCAAGAGTGTGCCCCCGATCCAAGGGCCACTCTTTCAAGGTTCATTAGCAGACCTCCTTTTCCCCTCTGGTGAGGAGGCCTCTTCTGTATCTCCTCCTGTATCCACTGCGTCCTCCTCTTCTTCTCTTCCTCCTCTAGGTTAGGGTAGTTCGTCTAGCTTGTCATCTTGTTCCTCTCCCTCTGCTTCTAAAAGTCTTGGGGTAGATACTCATAAGAAGGCCAAGGGTAGACAGATTCCCCGTAGGTTCTTGCTAGATCCAGTTAGAAGATGCCGGGCATGTTTAGCTCTTCCCGAGTTTCTAGAGGATCCGATACTCCTGTCGGATTTAGAATGTGAGGATACAGGTTCTATAGATGAAGGGTTTGGTGTTTATGAGATCATGAATGATGAAGACCCTATTGAAGAGGGGGATGAAGAATACGAAGAATATGAGGACAAGACTGATGCTTTTGCTAGTGGCATGAGGAGATTTGATGAACCATCAGCCTCAGTAGAAGAACCCACCAAAGAGATTAATCTGGGTACCGAGAAAAGCCCTAGGATAGTCCTCATCATTAAAAACTTGCCGCCCTCCGAAGAAGAGGCGCTCATTCAAGTTCTTCAAGAATATAAGGACACGTTTGCATGGAGTTACGAGGATATGCCGGGTCTGGATCCTGCTCTTGTTGAACACCATCTCACACTTAAGCCAGGATCTGTCCCGGTCAAGCAACGGTTGAGACGTTTCCATCCTCACATGGCATTAAAGATGAAAGAAGAGGTCAACAAACTTCATAAGGTGAGATTTATTAGAGTCATCCTCTACCCCAATTGGGTGGCTAACATCGTCCGGGTAATGAAGAAGGACGGAAGAGTCAGAATTTGCAGACTTCCGGGACCTTAACCTCGCGTGTCCTAAGGATGATTTCCCCCTCCCTCACATAGATGTGCTAATTGACAATACGGCAAGGTACGAGACCCTCTCTTTTATGGATGGCTTCTCTGGTTATAATCAGATCCGTTTGGCTGAGGAGGATCAGGATAAAACCTCATTCACTACACCTTGGGGAACTTATTGTTATGTGGTCATGCCGTTTGGACTCAAGAATGCCGGAGCCACTTACCAAAGGGCCATGATGGCTATCTTTCATGACATGATCCATATTTTTATAGAGGTGTACGTTGATGACCTAGTAGTGAAATCAAGAATAAGGATTGAGCATTCTGGGGTTCTGGCCAAGGTCTTGCAAAGAGCACGGGAGTATCAGTTGAAGATGAACCCCAAGAAGTGCGTGTTTGGTGTTTCATCAGGAAAATTACTTGGATTCATAGTCAGCAAGAGGGGTATTGAGATTGATCCCAATAAGGCAAGGGCAATAAGAGACATGCCTCCTCCCAGGAATTTGAAGGAAGTTCGAGGATTGATCGGGAGGTTGCAGTTCATTCGTCGGTTTGTCTCCCAGCATTCACACAGGTGTAGGCCGTTTTACGAGCTTACTAAACTGGGAGTCAAATTTAATTGGGACGACAAGTGTCAGGCAGTCTTTGACGGACTAAAGGATTATTTGGCCAATCCCCCTGTCCTGAGGCCGCCAGTTCCAGGTAAACCACTTGTTCTTTATGTTTATGTCCTGGATGACTCTGTAGGTGTTGTCCTGGCGCAAGTTGATGAAGAAGGAAAAGAGAGGGCAACCTACTACTTGTCTAAGCTTCTTAACCCTGTGAGCAGAAGTACTCAGTCATGGAGAAGACTTGTGCTGCTTTAGTCTGGGTAGTGCAGAAGTTGAAACATTATTTCTTAGCTCATGAGGTTCATCTTATAGCTCGTAAGAATCCTATCAAGTTTCTCCTTGAAAAATCTGTCCTCGCTGACCGATTGGCACGATGGCAAAGCTTCCTTTCTCAGTTCGATATCATCTACATTCAATAAATAGTCATTAAAGGCTATGCCATCGCAGAACATCTGATGGGGACATCGAAGCAAGACCGTTCGCATTTTGTTTGTATTTATATCCTTTTATATTTGTATGTATACCCTTATGTTATATGGGTACGCAATTGTACGTCTTAGTGGGTTTATATGTAAAATTCTAGTAGGTCCAAGCAAGGGGGCCCTCAGCCCTTTCCCATTGGTCCATGTCACCCATGTGGGGCTGGTCAAAATTTCCTAAGTGGCATCTAGAAGGGTTGAATGTCAAATGACACATGGGTAGACAAAGGGAGTAAAAAGTCTAAGGTAGGCTACCTACCATGTCAAGCTTGTCTTCCCTTGGTCAAGGGGGTGCCCTCCCCTTAATTTTTTTTATTTTATTTTGTGTGTTGGCCACACTTAATTAGGCCATCCCTTCCCCATCCCTAGATCCAATGGTGGAGATTAGATTTGATGTGTAGCATATATATACTTGTATTTTTCCATTTAGAATAATTAATGAATGAAAAAAAAGTTGAATGCCCAAGGAGCTTCTTGCGCCCCCTACCTCTCCCCTCTGGTTTTTTCATCCCCAACCCCAATTCTAGAGTGATATACCTCCCCTATTGATCCTCTCTACCTTCTGGTTCATCTCCGGTGATCGCCGCCGCCGCCGTCGTACCGCCGTCGCTCCGCCGCCATCATCTTCGGTATTCTATCCATCCAGGATAGAAGCATCTTCCCCGAATTCCTTCTCCCCTCTCCCACCTCCTATGAAGCTAAAATTTTCAGGGTTGGTTCCCCTCTCGAACTTCTATCTTCACAAAAAAATTCAAGCCAAAATTCCTTCATTTGGTATTTTTCAAATTTCGTTCTTCTTTTATTCCTAGATCTGCCAGGTTTCTATCTACAGTGACAGTAACTCTGAGTTTCCCATATCTGGACCTTTTTTTGATTTTTACAGGAGCTTCCAATTTTATTGATAGTTCTTTCCACCTTCCCCCATCACCATGAATTTTCTTGATTTTTGTTCAGCCCTCTACATATTTTCTAAAATTCGTCCAAGTTCCCACACCTATTCTATCTGCCTCATTCCAGATCCGACCCACTGCCAGTATAAACTCTCTATAAAATCCATACTTCCATATTTTCCAGATCTAAAAATATCCCTGGTTTCCTCGCTTGAATCTATACAACTTTTCAGAAGAACCCAACTTCATATTCGGAGGTCTACCTATCTATCAACGGCTGTTCTCAGGAAAATTACCTGCTGTTCAAAGATTTCAGGTACTGTGCAATAGAAACTTGGAAAATAGTTAAGGCCCAGATCCATGAAGATCCAGCTTCTCTCTCTAGTCCTATCTTGAAGGATTTCGAGAGAGCTTTCCAACGGTACCTCCCGATCGTCGATCCGACATCGGGATTGGTCGCAGCAAGCAATCTCGTCGGGTCGCGCGTTGTAAAATAGCAAGTGCAGATTCGTGGCCAGCTAAGCCGGTGGGTGCCGATCGGAGCCGCCCGGCCTCCGGCCGGCAAACCAGCGCGTCGCCAGCCCAGGGAGCGCTTCCCCAAGCGTCCCCACCACAGTGGTGCCACCCCGGTCCCACACGGCCCCTCCGACCAGCACGTGGGCCCCACAATCGTGAGTACGTGTGCAGCCGAAGCTACGCGTGAA
This sequence comes from Amorphophallus konjac, assembly GCA_022559845.1. Lineage (NCBI taxonomy): Eukaryota > Viridiplantae > Streptophyta > Magnoliopsida > Alismatales > Araceae > Amorphophallus > Amorphophallus konjac. The sequence goes on from CM040128.1 coordinate 242,404,183, forward strand.
GCCGCCCGTCAACCCAAAATAGGTCCTCCCGGACCCACTTGTGTAGCCCTTTACCTCCCTACGTGGAGTGGGCAGTAATTCATTACTGTAATATTTGTGTATTAATTGTCCTGGGAGTACGAGTTCGGCCGGGTCCGTCTTCCCCACGCCGAGAGCGTGGAGGTATCATATTCGCTCCCTTACTCGGCATTTGCTCTATTCATATATATCTCTTATGCCGCTGCTAGAGGGCATGTTGTAGGGCCGTTAGCTCGATATATATTGTTGTATCATCGCTGCTGCGAGAGAGAGAGAGTGACCGTCCTGTGACCCGATCCGGGCACGAGAGAGAGCCGACCACCCTAGCTCACTGTCGGTTTCTCAACCGTGCACGTCCGACGCTTCCCTCGTTAAGGGACAATCACGAGCTCACCTAGAGTCCGAGGATCCCATATCCAATTGGTGTCGAGTCCGTGGTCCGTCCCGCATCAACATCTTGCTCATCACCCTCTCCCTAGATTTGACCATGTTCACTCGGAGATTCCAGATGAGGAACTAATGTCCATCAATCAGTCTGATTCGATGTGGACGTTACATTTTGATGGAGCTCGGAATTCACAAGGAAAGGGGATCAGCATTGTTCTCCTATCACCTGAGGGTATCACTATTCTGCTTGTCTCTCAGCTTGCATTTCCAGTTACAAATAACATAGCTGAGTATGAGGCTCTTCTGGCCGGTCTGCAGGCCGCTCATCAATTCGGTGTTACCCGATTGCGGATTATAGGTGATAGTCAGCTTATTCTTCACCAAGTGCTTACCAAAGTCGCACGCTCAATCCTAAACTTAAACCCTATCAGGAACTGGCTTCTGCTTATGCCAAGCTTTTCTCCAAACTAATCTTCGTCCATGTTCCTCGAGATCAGAACATTCTAGCTGATGCTCTTGCTTCTCTTGCATCATCTTTGGTTTTCCTTCCCGAAAGGGACTTCCATTCGATCATTGTTCACAAGCGTCTCACTTCTACTATTAAGGATCCAGCTTTCCTTAGTGTTAAGGAGGAGGTGCTCAAGAAGTGTAAGGAATGTGGAATCATTGAGAACAAGGAGATGTTATTAGATCTAGAGGAAGATATGGATGATGAAGAGAAGCCATGGTATTACGAAATTACTAAGTATTGCCAAGATCAATCTTATCCTGAAGAGGCCATGGCTGAAGAGAAGAAAGCCATTAGAAGAGTTGCTCAGAGATACACCCTGGTTGGAGGTATACTCTATAGAAGAGGTCTCACTGGAATCTTGCTTAGATGCCTCGATGATGACGAGTCTTGGAAGGTCGTGGAAGAGGAGCATTTAGGAGTGTGTAGTGGTCATTTCAATAGCCAGATGCTAGCCAAGAAAATCTTTAGATTAGGCTTCTATTGGCCCACTCTAGAAGAGGACTGCTCTATCTATGTTCGAAGGTGTGTTAAGTGCCAACTGCACGCCGATAAAATTCATTCTTCTGCTTCTTCACTCCATCCTATGTCCTCCTCATGGCCTTTCTCCATGTGGGCTTTTGGTATCATTCGACCTCTTGGTGATTCAAACATCCTCACAAAAATAAAATCATTTATACTCACGGCCACGGAGTACTTCACTAAGTGGGCGGAAGCATACGCGGAGATCAAAGCGTCAACCCTCTGCAAATTCATAATGAAGAATATCATTGCAAGATTCGGCATCCCAAGTACCATCGTCACCGACAATGGACCATAATTTATCTCTCAGGAGCTTCAGGACCTCTGCAATAGGTATAACATTGCATTGCATCATTCATCTCCTTATTATTCGCAGGGCAATGGCCAAGTAGAGGCAACAAACAAAACTTTGATTAAAATCATCAAGAAAACGTGTGAGGCTAATAAATTTACGGATTGGTCAGAAAAGATGGTGGAAGCTCTTTGGGTCTACCGTACTTCCATTCGTACTCCTACTGGGCAAACTCCTTTCGCCCTTACTTATGGAATGGATGCGGTAGTCCCTTATGAGATTCGTATTGCCTCTCTTAGAGTACAATTGGACAAGGAGTTCGCTATTGATGAACGCCGTGAATCTCTCCTTGCCCAGTTGGAACTTTTGGATGAGAAACGTCTGGCCGCCACTGAGCATGCGTTCATTTATCAAAATAGGCTTTCACGTTTTTATCAAAAGAAAGTAATCGAGAGAAAATTTTAAGTCGGTGAAATGGTAATCAAAAGAATTTTTGTAAAATCGGGTGGACCTCGTTCAAAATTCTAACCAAATTGGGAAGGGCCTTACGTAATAAAAGAAGCTTATCCTGGCAACGCTTATAAATTGGTTAGCGCCAAAGGGGAAGAACTGGCTCACCCTTGGAATGGTCTATATCTGAAAAAGTATTACCCTTAAGTCTTAAAAAAAGAAAAAAATGAAAAAATGAAAAAAGGGGCAAAAGAAAAAAATGGAAAATGAAAATTACAGGCTGGCATGGTGCATAGGTCGCAGAACCTGAAAAATCAAAATCCCTAATTCATTCTTCAGTCTAGTCTTGATGGTTTAACATAGGGTCAATACCTGCACACACTACATGTTTTGCTCTTAAAACTCAAGCGGCTCAAAATTCGAGGAAGATTAAAGCCGAACAAAGAGTGTAAAAACTTTACCTATTTTCTTCCCTTCGGTTCACGAGAGAGAGTACGAGTCAAGGAATGCTAACCAAAAACCTACCCGCCGCCCTAGTAGGTGGAAGTCAGGGCCCAAAAGGGAACAATACCGTAAAGCCCAAGTACAATTAGGTTTTTATTTGTTTAAAAGAAAAGGAAAAGAAAAGAAGTGCGAAATTACCAAAGAAAAGCATGACAAGAGGGCAAAGTCCCCGCAGGAAAAACTCTGGTCGTAAGCATGCATGAATAAGGGCAAAAATGTAATAAAATTTTCCTAAGTCAAAGATCGAACCCCAACAGGCACTAGGATAGGGGAGGGAAGCTTCCTAGTTCTTTGAAACATCTCATGAGCTTCCTCAATTTGATTCTTCATTCCCCCTTTATGGTATGTTATAAGCTCGAAGGATGGCAAAGACCGACTAAGAAGGATGGGCCGCAAGAGGATATGAGTAAAAACACAAGTCATCAAGCACGTTGACCTTTTGTTAAATCATTTAAGAATGGTTAATGAATTTGAGATGGCGATTGTGTAAGGTTTCAAGACTCTTTGGTGCCATGCTAAGTCTCACAAATAAAAAAATATTTTTTAATTAACGCCTTCTTTCGGGGCATCATTTACATAATTAGCGTCAGTCAACATGCCGTCATTTTTAAAACAAGTAAAAAAAAATAAAAAATGATTTTTTCAATTCACGCCCGCGTGTAAGGGCGTCATTTATTTTATTCGCGTCGTTGTGTATGTCGTCATAGAAGATAAAAAGGAAAAATGGTTTTCAAATCAACACCCGAGCGTGTGGGCGTCAATTATATAATTAATGATTTTTGTGGAGTCGTCATTTAAAAGAAAACGGAAAAGAATAAAAAGAGGAAAAGAATAAAAAAAAGAGAGAAATTCTTGAAGAAGTCCACTGCTCTTCATGTTGCCATGTCATTTGCTTGGTTGCATTATTGTGTGGGCATTCTTTTATTTCAAGTTTGCATTTGCTTGTTCGCATGTTGCATTTCTCCCATATCTTTGTTATTTGCCTAGATTAATTAAAGGCTTGGTCCCTTGACCCGTCGTCAAGGTCAAATAGTGACAACCCCTTGCTTATTTGAGCAAGGGGCCAAGCTGAACAGATGAATTAATCTGTTTATTTTAAGTGTTAAACTACAGGCGCAGGGGAAGAATGAAAGAGACAAGTCAAGTACACGAGTGCTCAAATCGACAAACTCAGGTAACATAAAAATCTCATATATATATATATATATATATATATATATATATATATATATATATATATATATATACAAGATATGCAGGTGGAGGAGTAAAAGTCTCTCTAGCTCTCGCCCCCACCCTCCTCTCTCCTGCTCTCTACCTCACCCTCGTCCTGGTGACAAGCTCGTGGAGGGGGCATGGACCCCCGGGAAGCCGCTGGAGCTCGAGCCTGCTCATCTGCCTCGTTCCTCTGTCGGGTCGAGGAACTGGCTAGGTACGTTGCGCTGGCGAACGCGCTGGAGTGTCCCGCAGTTCGCACCCTTTCTCGGCCTCTCTAGACGCGCTCCTCTATCACTCGTAGCCGCTCCTGTACAACGGCTAGCTATGCTCTCAGATCCGCGAGCTCACGCTCTCGTGCTGTTGTTGTACTCCTTGTTTTGATGATGACAACAATAAGATTTTGGATATAGACACTTAACCTCCTAATAACTGTTTAATAGTTCAAAGGGGTTGCAGGGTGCTCATTTCGTCAACGCCATCAAATGGAAGCGTCGACGCAGCAGTGCAAACTCAAGAAAGAAGCTCCTGGGTGAATTAGTGCGTCAACGCAACGTTCAAGTTGAGTGGACGCATCAGAGCATTGATAGCTTGGGCACAAAGTCTATACATCAGCTGGATCCATTTAGTCTGTACATTGGCATATCTTCTTCAAGTCTGTACATCGGGCACCTTCTTAACAAAGTCTATACATTGTTGTTTCCATTGCAAAGTCCATACACTTGAAGCTCTTCATTTGATAAAGTCTATACACTAGACTTCAATTCTCAAAGTCTATACACTAGACTTCAATTCTCCAAGTCTATACACTAGACTTCAGTTCTCTAAGTATATACATTGGTGTTTGCACTGCAAAGTCCATACACTGGAAGCTCTTCGTTTGATATCAACAAGTCTGTACACTGGGTTCAACTCTCCAAGTCTGTACAGCCTGTTTGTCTTCTTGTGTGAAGTCTATACAACGCATGCTCACATATCTAACTCTATACACTCGATTGTTAGATCTTCAACTATATACATTGGTTAAGTCTATACACTGAGATCTCATGAATAGTTGCAAGTCTATACACTCGTTGTTAGAGACCTAGACTGCTAAGTCTATACACTTCCTCACTATGTACACACTTGCTATATTGATCTCTGAAGTCTATACAATGCTTCACGTTAACACTAAGTCTATACACTTCATTATTGTTGCTGAAGGGAACAGGGTCGACGCCTGAAGCTTAAAGCGTCCACGCATCAGTAGACGAAGCTTTCACGATGTCTTCTATTGCGTCAACGCCATCAACAAGCAGCGTCGACGCAGCGGCTTAAGAGACGCCAGTATACAAATGTACATGTTCAATGCGTCAACGCAACATGCTGATAACGTCGACGCAGCACGCCCAGTTGTTGAAGACTCGATCACTGGACTGCCGATACCGTTGCGTCAACGCAGCAGGCTGATGGAGTCGACGCAGCGGTTAAAAAGATTGAAGATCCATGATGGCTGCGTCAACCCTTTGGAGCAAGTGAGTTGACGCCATCTAACTCCAGTTGCTGAGCGTACTGGTGCTGGGCACGTGATCCGAGGATAAGGAGAATGCCCAGATGAAGACACGTGTTCTGACAGCATGCTGGATGCTGCCACGTGGTCCGAACTCTTAGGGCGAGAACTGTGGAAGCCACACGCGCCCTGCTGCTGCTGCTGCTGCTGCTGGTATATAATGTATCCTTCATCTTCAGATGAAGAGTGATCGAAGCAGAAGCCTGAAGAGCAGAAAGCCCTTCGATCCAGAAAAAGAGAAAAAGAAAGAAAAGAGAGGAAGAAGAGATAGAAGAGAGAAGCCATGAATCGAGAGCAGTGAGTGAGAGATTAAGAGAGCAGAAGAGAAAGAAAGAGCGATAGAGAGTGAGAGAGAGAGCTCGTGGAAAAGAAGGAAGAAGCTGCTTGAAGATCTGTCTTCACTGGACCGTGGATCAGATCCAGGCCAGTCAGCTCCGTTGAGAGCCACATTGTGCATTTCATCTTTTACAGCTTTCTGATTGCTGTGTTATTTTCCTTTATTGTTTTTCCTTTATTTTCTGATCATCTTTGTTCTTCCGATTGCCCTGTTGGGGGTCGGGTTCCTCCTGTTGGTTCAGGAGAAGGGAGATCTGATCTCCAGGCTGCAAGTGATAGGTTGTCACTTGTGGGTTGCCCTCTGGTTAGAGGAAGGGAGGCTAGTCCTCCGGTTCTGGGCTTGTGGTTGCAAGTCCAGTGGTCCCTCCTGGTCTGGAGGAAGAGAGGTCTTCGACCTCTAGTTTCCAAGTGGCTGGGAGTCACTTGGGTGTCCCTCCAATTGGGAGGAAGAGGGGAGGCTGTTCCCCTGGTCAAGCTGTGCGGCAGCAACTGTTTGCAGACTAAGTCTGCGTTCTAGCTTGAGCTAGTGGAAGCCTCACTCCGGTTGGGAGTGAGGGGTGGATGTAGGTCTGTGGACCGAACCACCTAAAATCTCTTGTGCAGTGGCTTGATTGATTGATTGCTTCCGCTAGATGCTTGGATAGGCACGCCCAAGAGTTTGTATTTGAGTTGAAATGAATTAGTTCTATCCTGTGTCTTTCTCTAGCATCCTAGTTTTTAATTTGGCCATATACTGTAGAAGGATACATTCACCCCCCTCTGTATCCGGGCCAAGCTTACTAACAGTTGGTATCAGAGCGGGTGTCTGCATACAAGGTCCAGCGACCTGCAGATTCGATCTTGCGGTCTTAGGTGCTAATTTGCTTTTAGTGCATCAATATTCCTGTTGCATTGAATTTATCTGCTATTTGCTTCAATGGCTTGTCCACCCGTCTTCAGTGGTTTTGATTTCAACGAGTGGCACAGCGCCTTACGTGCATATGTTAGATCTGTTGATCCAGACCTGTGGAAAGTGATTTCACATGGTCCTCATAAATTACCAAAGAAGAAGTCCAAATGGACTGACAGTCACGAAGCAATGTATGAGGAGAATCAGACAGCTATAAATCTGATGAAAGCAGCCACTGACAAAGCCTTTCACTCATGTTTCCTTGATTGCAGATCTGCAAGGGATATGTTGGAAATGATGAAGAGAGCCGGGAAAGGAAATCAAACAAGCTGCATGATGGCTGACAGAAGCAATCAAAGCAGCAGCCAAAATGAAGATGATGATGATGAGGTAAATCTCTTTGAGAACTTTTCTCTTGATGATTGGGAGAATGCATATGCTGAATTGTTAGAGTCACATGAGAGCTTAAGAAAACAGTATAAAAAGTTGAAGAATGGTACTCGGGTAGATGGTTCTAGCTCTCCATGTGAAAATTGTACGAGTATGAAGCAACTTCATGATGCATGTCTGTCTGATAATCATATGTATAAAAATCAGAATGCAAAACTGAAGAAGGAACTCGAATGTGTTTACTCTGAACTAAATAAGCTAAAATCTGAAGATGAATCTCTCAGAAAAATCTCCAAAGAAGATGAAGAAGAATCAGAGAAACTTAAGCAGGAGAAAAACCTGCTTGCTGAAAAACTTGAAGCCATCAAATCTGTGAATGTGGAATTATAGAAAAACATTGAAAAGAAGGAAAAAGATTTGAAGGAATTCAAGGCTGGAAGAAAACTTGAAACTAACTCAGAAGATCAGACTCTAATAAATGAGTTAATTCAGAATGACAAGCTTAAGGAAGAAAATTAAAAATTAAAAATGTTGAATTCCACTATGTCAGAGAGACTTCTAGCTTTGGAAAGAGGAAAAAATATTTGTGTTGAAGATTCTAATAAACTGAGCAATCTGGAACAGGAAATTGACAAATATAAAACTGCTAACAAGGTGTTAACTGAATGTGTGAACTGCAGTGAACAAGAGATTGCCAGTTATGAGCTACATATTTCCTCTTTGGAAGATGAAATTCAGGATTTGACAATCTCCTTGTCTAAATTTGTTGATGGGCAGAAAAACCTAGATAAGCTACTAGGTATAAAAATCAACTCTAGGAAGGAAGGGCTGGGCTACAATAAGATAAACAAGAAGGAACTTCAGAACAAAGTTATGACATCTTTTGTAAGTGGTTCAGACGTAGCCACCACCTCTAAAGACAAACAGCCCATTGTTCAGAAAATACTGGGAACAAAGAATAATTTGAAGAAAGACGGACTGGGCTATAGTCCAGTCATGAGGAAGGTCGATGGAGCCAACCTGAAAACTGTCTTTGTTAAATCCTCTGAACAGGAGAAGCCTTCTATTTCATCTCCAACTCAGTACAAGGCTAAGAAAATAGGAAAACAGGATAAAAACCAGAAAAGGACTGTAAATCAGAAAATAAATGAAAAGGCTTCATCAGTGCATGCTGATCACAGTCCTCACACACACTCACATGCATCTAAAGGAAAGATTATCTGTCATTACTGTCATAAAGTTGGACATCTGATGTATGAGTGTAAGTTGATGGAGAAGGATAATAAGAATGCTAGGAGATATCATGATAAAAATCCTTCATTTCAGAAAAGGAGAATTGAGTGCTTTCATTGTGGTAAACTAGGACACAAAATTTCACAGTGCTGGTTTGTTAGTGATAAGAATAAATATCATGCAAACTATCATGTTTCTAACAAGAACAAGTCTGTTCTAATAAACCAGCATATGACATGCTTTAATTGTGGAAAATTGGGTCATAAGGGATTTGAATGCTGGCTGAATGCTGGTAAGAGAAGTTCTAATTCATGCTCTCACTATGGCAAGATGGGCCACATTGCAGCCCACTGTAGACATGCTCAGGGTAGACAACTCAATTCTAAAACTCTTAAACTCCCTGCTAATGGAAATATGTTTGGAAATAATGTTTTTAGAGGCAAGCACAATGAGTGCTTCAAATGTGGGAAGTTTGGCTATACAGTCAAGGACTGTTGGCATATTCAGGTTAGAAATGTGAATCTCAAACATGCTAAATTCCCTGTAAGACAATTTCCAAAACTTTCATGCTATAACTGTGGGAAGCCAGGTCACAGGGCTGCAACCTGTTGGCTGGCAGGATATCAAAACCAAACCGGTTTTGGCAAACATAACTTTTATTCTGTTGACAAGAAACCTCATGCTTATGCACATAGAATTCATGCTAACAAGTATGTGCATAAATCAGATCTGAAAACTGCTCCTAGAAATGTGCCAAGAAAACCTGCTAGGAGTAATACTGTTTTATCAGGACCCAAGACTTCTTGGGTACCTGTTTGTGCAAAATAACATTGCTATGCAGGTGTGCCTTGGGACTGGAATAAAAAGGGGTAATGATCCAAGGCACTCAAGAAGAAAAACCCCATACTGTTTTTTCTTTCAGGTAAACTTCCTGCTGTCCTTGTTTTTAGTTTTATTGCATGGCAATTTAAATCTGTTTTTGCACTCTTCATTCATCAGTTGCCATGTGCATTATTTTCTGATCATACATTTGCTGAGAGTTCTATGCAAACCTCAGATTAAGAAGGGTTGTCTGTATCTGATGCATACATAGGCTTATTGCAATTGCTTGATAATTGTGTTATGCATAGACTCTGAAAACAAATTGCCTTTCGAATTATCTGAAAAATCTGAACTACTTATGAGTGTGACTTGAATCTTGTGTGTTGCAATAGCTCACTGAAATTCTGAATTGCATATAGAACTGCATGTTGAATAATCATGCATGACCTCAATGGTATATAAATGGTAAGGTACCAAAAGGCAGGGAAGTCTGTCTGGAGGTTCTTACTATGTGTGTCACGCCCCGAGCGCGGAAGATACCCGGAGATGCGCGACGTGTCTATATCAATCATGTCAATCAGAGTGGTCATGTATTCGACACAAAGACAGAGATGCGCAAAATAGCAAGATAACCCAATCCTTTATTTCATAATGGATAGACTATTACAAATCCAATACTCTGTTAAATAAAAAGGAAAAGAATACATAGTTGACTCAAGAAACTATGGAAAAGACTAGACGACACTTGTAGAAGCTCTATCACTTTCACTCTTGACCATTCCCATCCGATTGACTTCCATCGTCGTCGGACTTACCTGAAAAGTAAAAAGGGACAAACGGAATGAGCGAACGCTCAGTAGGAAATTATATCTCAAGTACTAGCAAGTGGTTTAAGTAATTACATTTTCATGGATGCAATAAAGCTATGCATGCTCGCATGAAACGACAAGATAGAGAGAATGTAATACCAAAGAAATAAGATGAACTTTCATGAACAAGATACAAGTTATTCAAGATATTCAAGCAAGTACCATTATCGAGTCATGTCAAGAACTTTGGCTATCATGTATCAAGCAAGTAAATTACCCTCTTTCGGGCCACACATTTCATGTAAAGTCAAGTACGATTCAAGTACAAGATGTGTGTGGAATGTCCAATCAAGCAAGTCAAGTACTCGGTATAATGCCAGATACCTTATCATTTTAACTCCCATGGGCACAAGTACTTTCGGGTGCTCCTCCCAGGACCAGATCGGGCCCTATATGCGCAGGCATTTATCATTTGTTTTGACATCCACTCTTGTTTATATAGCCAATATAGAATTTCAATAATCAAGCTTGTAGACACGTATGACAACTTTGATAGAATAGAGTCCAAAATATGACAAAGGACATAGAATGGCGATAATAACGGTATAATCACGATGTCGATAAAACTAGGTAGATTATGGTTCCCTTAACTTAGGTACCATGACAAATCAATATGGACATTCTTTATATAGAATTGAGGTCCACATGAACAGTATATCAAAGGTAAGATACCCTCATTCTTATCATAGAATTGAGGTTTACAAGAACGACATGATATGGCATGATATCATCATCCCATTAAGAATTTCTTATGATATACTCTTTGTATAATCATAAGGGCCGGTATACCATGTTTCTTTAGATTGACATGGCAAGGATCGTGTAATGGGTTTTTAGGGTACAACCAGCTCAGTCGGCCTTGAGGGAATCCAAGGCTACGAGGAGTCTTACGGAGGTCTCTATGACTAACTCGCTAGTCCCAAGGAACGGAATGTCCAAAGGAGAGCGTGTATGTCAATGAGAATTGAGTGTGATCGATAAAACGCCGTGAAAAGTGGGACTATACTCACGGAGTGGAGAATAGTGCCGATATATATATATATATGTATAATATATAAACCATCGGTTAGCAAATCAGAGGAAAAATCAGTTTACAGTAAAATAACGACTTAGGTCAAGTCGTTTCTCAAGTAATTAACGCCTAACAGAAGGGCGTTTACACATGGTCCGTTTTGCAGAATTTTCAATAATTCAATAATTTATTTAAAACGCGCCTTGGGAAGGGGCGTTTCTTCAAGAGTTGACGACTACAGTAGCAGGCGTCTTTTTATTTACAATATTTTTCAGAACATATTTATTTTCAGAAATTATCAAAAACGCGCCCTTGTCAGGGGCGTTAATTATTAAATTCTTATTTTCACAAAATATATATTCCAGGATTTTAAAAGATACGCGCCCGAGTAAGGGGCGTTTATTTTTAATTCACGCCCTATGATGGGGCGTTTACATATGGAAAACGACCTAGTCTAGGTCGTGAATTCAAGAGATACTGGGAAAGCAAGATTTGCACGATAATCAATGATAACAATCATATAGTCATGACAGGAAATTGGCAGGAAATCAGATGCAGTATTTTAGATTTGATGTTTCATGCTTATTGACTTTTAACCGTTAACAATTATTGATTGATTTCATGTAATTGCATGGATAATCCGTTCTGAAGATTTACATGAAATTAACGCCTGTGTACAGGGCGTCAAATATTAAATTGACGACCTGGACATGGTCGTGTCTTGTAAATTAGCGCCCTTGACAGGGGCGTCTCTTTCAAAATATTTCAGAAAACGCATGAAAACTATAATAATCATATGCATGACATGCTTATATATATATATATCTTGCATTAATTTCATTTGGGCTACAGTAACTTGAGAAAACCTACCTTTAAGAGTTGATTTGGAGATGACCGTGAGGGGTTTTTGGCTAGCAGAGGATGATGGCTTTGATGAAGAGGCTTCTACTGCGACTTACGAACAGTGGCAGCAACAACAAGGAGAAGAACAATCGTTCTTCAGAGATCTTCACGCTACAGAACCTGTAGAGGAAGAGAAAGGAAGTAAATATGAAGATGTTAATATTCTTCATAGTTGTAATCGATATTTTAAGAAGATAGAAGAATATTACCTATTCTTCGGCAGCAGCAGAGTTTCCTGGACAAGAAGAAAATAATTATTCTTCACATAATCTGAAGCAAGAAAAAAAAGAAAACAAAAGAAAATAAGAAGAACAGTTTGTTCTTCACGTACCTAGCAGCAGACGTTCGATCAAATGGGTTTAGGGTTCGTTCGATCAAGACTATTTATAGGATTTAGGAGTCCTAACAAATGTAGTGTTTGATTGAAAGTAATATTTCCAAGATTGAGTTATTACCACATTCGAACTCTTTCGCATAGTTATCACTTACCCTGGATAAGTTCTGGGTTCGAACGGTTCCGAATGGAATTAACGACTTTGGTCAGGGCGTGTATTATTTAATTGACGCCTTACTTTAGGGCGTTTCTTAAAAAGCGCCTTGAAAAAGGGCGTTTCGTGTTTTAAAACACGCCCAAGATAGGGGCGTTTCTTTTACTTACCCATTTGGTCGCATGAGAACTGACGACCGCATGTGTGGGCGTCCTTTCTTTAGTAACGCCATGGATAGAGGCGTTTCTTTATAAATTAACGCCTTAATAAGAGGCGTTATTTTTAATTTTGTTTTATTTCATCCAATTAACCCTATTCCTTTTATATATTACTTCTGTAATATATATGTTTTAATTCATTTCAATTATTCATTTATTAGGGTTGCTACAGAGGTGGTCTTTTAGACCAAGTGCTCCGCCTAGTACCATGGGTCACTTTGCTGATAGGACAGTCTGATTGTGCACAAGTCACAATATCATATGGAATCATATGTTCAGTTTTCAGTGCAAACATTGTATGTTTTCAGGGGGAGTTAGATGCATATCCTTGCATAGCAATTCAATGTCGAGTCTTTGCATGTCCCTGCATACATATAGTGCATTGTATCCCCTTATATTGAAAATGTCAAAAAGAGAGTTTGAATGCATATTGTAAGGGGGAGTCAATGCATTACATATAGGTTATCAAATGCATACATGTGTCAGAACTCATTGCATATCCTTTCTTATTGATTTTGTTGACAAACCTTAATCATATTTTGAAAACTTTGAGCTTCACAATCTCTCTTAACAATTGGTATTTCTCCTATCAATTGGTATCTTTTGGCTTCAGAAATCTATCAGTCCCTTATGAAGATTCCAATGGGCTATCTTGATCATAAATCTGAAAATTTTGAACTAGAAAACTTCTATTATACAGGTTTATGAATGTCTGAAATAACTCATGTGGTTTAAGTTTAATGTTCATGGAGTTTGACTTTAAAATCTCTTAAAAATATCTTAAGCTTGTTTAATAAACCTTAACCATTTGTTTCATGCTGTCTTGTGAAAAATCTCTGAAATCTGCACTTTTGAATACATGACTTTAATTGGTTAAGTACATGAAACTATTATTGATTTGAAGCAAAAGAATGCCTCTAAAATGTCTAAAGGGTTAATTCTGTCAGAGCAATGACATTGGCCACTGAGAAACACAAGTCCAAAGGACTGTGTCATGAGGTGCCTTCATTAACTCTGATAAAATTCATTGAAACTCAGGCAGAGCAATGGCATGCACACTGAGAAATACAACTCACTCATTAGAAAATGATTTATAGTGTGTCATGATGTGTAAATGCTAACTCTGTTCATATAAAGCATGACAGTTAGTCACGCTAAGGGCTTAGGGATATTGGCCTCTAATCAAGGTATATCCTCTAGTTACAATGTGTGCACTGAACTAGAGTGCTCGTAAAATTTGGAGCAAGAAAATTGTTGAATAAAGTGAAATATCTGAATATTGATACACAAATCAAATTGCTTCAACCCTAGACAGAATCATATGACTTCATAATTACTTGACTTCAATACTAGTGCATGTAACTCTGAAAGAAGTCAATATATTTGATTGTGCAAGAGAAAGAGAGATTAATCAAGATAATTATGAGGGCTTGGTTCATCTTTATTAAACCATGGTTTTAGATATCAATACAGAATTTTACTGATGAACTCTACATACATCATAATTAAACCACGCTGTTAATAAAGTTCATTCATAAGCTCTTATAATGGAAGACTTTGAAAACATATTTTGGATTTATGAGAATAATATCCCTTTGAGAATCCAATTGAATTTCCCTTCTTATTCTTTTCATAGGCTCCATTTAGTAAGGGGGAGTTTCATTATTAGATGCATCATGCTGCATAAGGAGGAGTATCTCATTCCTAACTGCATCACTGCGTAGACGCAATGTTACATTGGCGTCAACGCGTTATGCCTCACTGGCTTTTTATCTTGTGTTTTTCGGTTCACTTGCCTCACTACGTAGACGCAATGCCCCTCTCTGCGTCCACGCATTGCTTCTTATTCATATCTTCTTTACCCGGTTCACCCACTTGAACCGACTGAACCGTTCACTTAAAGGGTCCACGGTGTTTCTTTAAAAGCGATATGAGACTGTTATTCTTCTTCACTTTTTTCCAAAACCCTCTTTTTATCATTCGACCTCTCGTGTCCCCCAAGTATCCTCTCAGCTCTCTCTCCTGCTCGATTCATCTCCGTGCCATGGATTCTCCAGCATCCACTCAAAAAGGGAAGCAGAGGGCAGAGGAACAACCAAGAGGCTCAGAACCAGCAAGAGGCACAATGGAGTCCCACTCTCTAGTAGCTCGCGAAAGGGGAAGAAGGAAGGAGACGGGTCCACGGGATCCAAGTCCGCCAACCAAAAGGTTAAAGAAATCCGCAGTCAGAAAAGAGAAGCGGAAGGGCTTATCTTCAGGTTCTACAACCAGTCAGAAAGATGCTGGTAGCTCGCCTACAGTCACCATGGAAGAACCTCTGAAGGTTCTTATTTCCCGGTACGTTGATGCTACTGATCATCATATGCTCGAAGTTTTTCCTCAGCTGTTTCCTACACTGGACCATCAGGGCTGGTGGTCGTTTGTCTCAACACACAAGACTTACTACCCCACCTTGGTCAGAGAGTTCTACCAGAACTTAAAATATGAACCTTCTGTTCCAAAACTCACATCCAGTGTTAGAGGTGTAAGGTTCGAAATAACAGATAAGCTACTTGCCAGAGCATGGAAGGTTCCTAAAGTAGGAGTTCAGCTGCATGATTTTGAGTATGATGCGCATGAAGCGTATGAGCTCTTGACTGAGAAACCCAGTAATCTCTCCGATGTCAGGGAGACCTACCTAGGCAGTCTCAAAGCCAATCATTTCCCTTCGCTAAATAGACTGCTCCACCACATTTGCACTTCCATGATCACACCACAGAGCAGTGGAAGAGAAAGGGTGACAGAGATGCAAAGATTTCTTCTCTACTGTATGCTGAAGAGAATACAGATTTCCCTGCCGGATGTAGCTATTCAAACAATGGGGTCTTGTCTATCTCAATCCAGAACCCTTCCTTATGCCGCCCCATTAACTGCTGTTTTTCGGAAAGTTGGTGTAGACTTTGGCTCTGAGAAGAAAATTATCATCCCTCGAGGGAATGTGTACACACTTTCTTACATTCAAAAGTTTATGGGTTTTGAGGTCGTTGATGGTAAGGCTGTCAGAACCCTTCCTAGTCAGAAATCAACACCATCAGAGATCGGTCAGGCATCAAGAACAGCCACTATAGATGATGGTCAAGTGCACAGAGCAGAAATACCGATTCCATCTGTGGTGAGTGAAGACATGCCAGAGGACAACTCCATGAGAGCAGACCAAGTTTTTGAGGCTTCTGCGGAACCGAGTGGCTCTGTACCTACAGTAGAACCATCTACGTCAGGAGCCATTAAAGTTTATAAAAGAACCTCTCCAACTTCTGATGCTGCTCCACCCCCAGCAACTATTGAAGAAATGTTAGTGAACATGACTATGATGATGCAGCGTCAGGAGGCCAAGATGGACAAGTTGGTGGAGTTCACAACCCTTCATTTTAACAAGCTGACTGCTCGGATTGTGAATTTTGAAACTTCAGTTTTATGTGAGTGGCGAAATTTCTTACTCACCAAGATGATGTCAGACCAAGCAACAAGGTCAGTCTTGAAACAGATATCATCCCTCCTTGACAAACTTGCCACTCTGGTACAAGAGATGCACAATCAACAAGGTTCAACTCTTTCCTCTTTTGCCAAAATTATTGATATGTGCTATGATCTGAAGATAGGGCTAGAAACAATCAAAGGTCTTGTCAGTGCAATCCCTCCATTCCTCAAAGTTGTGCTAGAGAAGATTGACAAAGTAATAGCCAACATCCAGTCACTTGAGAACAAAGATTCTATCACTGAAATTGGCAATGTTCGTAACACTCTAAGTCATCAGCTAAGCGAACTTTCTCAAGAGATCAGAGACCTTCTAACCGAGGACCATTCTTCTTCAGGACAGCCATCTCGCCAGACACCTCCAGGCACTCAAGGACAATCTTCTCGTCAGCAACAACAACCATCTTCTGCCAGGCGTTACAATCGCTTCTTCCCATCTTAACCTATGTTTTCTTCATGCACCCCCTTTCATGATGATGACAAAGGGGGAGAGCTTAATGAGCTGCTAAATTTTGTTAATGACTGCATTTTGTTAATGACTGCTAAATTTTGCTAATGAATGCTGAGTTTTGTTAATGAATGATAGCATATACTTTCGTTTTTGTGACTCATAATTTTTTGTTCAACTGACAAGTAACCATGCGTTTGGTTGATGCTAACATTGTGTGATCGCAGATGTCATTAAAACAGTTTGGCGGTTGTCATCATCAAAAAGGGGGAGATTGTTGTACTCCTGGTTTTGATGATGACAACAGTAAGATTTTGGATATAGACACTTAACCTCCTAATAACTGTTTAATAGTTCAAAGGGGTTGCAGGGTGCTCATTGCATCAACGCCATCAAATGGAAGCGTCGACGCAGCAGTGCAAACTCAAGAAAGAAGCTCCTGGGTGAATTAGTGCGTCAACGCAACGTTCAAGTGGAGTGGACGCATCAGAGCATTGATAGCTTGGGCACAAAGTCTATACATCAGCTGGATCCATTTAGTCTGTACATTGGCATATCTTCTTCAAGTCTGTACATCGGGCACCTTCTTAACAAAGTCTATACATTGTTGTTTGCATTGCAAAGTCCATACACTTGAAGCTCTTCATTTGATGAAGTCTATACACTAGACTTCAATTCTCAAAGTCTATACACTAGACTTCAATTCTCCAAGTCTATACACTAGACTTCAGTTCTCTAAGTATATACATTGGTGTTTGCACTGCAAAGTCCATACACTGGAAGCTCTTCGTTTGATATCAACAAGTCTGTACACTGGGTTCAACTCTCCAAGTCTGTACAGCCTGTTTGTCTTCTTGTGTGAAGTCTATACAACGCATGCTCACATATCTAACTCTATACACTCGATTGTTAGATCTTCAACTATATACATTGGTTAAGTCTATACACTGAGATCTCATGAATAGTTGCAAGTCTATACACTCGTTGTTAGAGACCTAGGCTGCTAAGTCTATACACTCCCTCACTATGTACACACTTGCTATATTGATCTCTGAAGTCTATACAATGCTTCACGTTAACACTAAGTCTATACACTTCATTATTGTTGCTGAAGGGAACAGGGTCGACGCCTGAAGCTTAAAGCGTCCACGCATCAGTAGACGAAGCTTTCACGATGTCTTCTATTGCGTCAACGCCATCAACAAGCAGCGTCGACGCAGCGGCTTAAGAGACGCCAGTATACAAATGTACATGTTCAATGCATCAACGCAACATGCTGATAACGTCGACGCAGCACGCCCAGTTGTTGAAGACTCGATCACTGGACTGCCGATACCGTTGCGTCAACGCAGCAGGCTGATGGAGTCGACGCAGCGGTTAAAAAGATTGAAGATCCATGATGGCTGCGTCAACCCTTTGGAGCAAGTGAGTTGATGCCATCTAACTCCAGTTGCTGAGCGTACTGGTGCTGGGCACGTGATCCGAGGATAAGGAGAATGCCCAGATGAAGACACGTGTTCTGACAGCATGCTGGATGCTGCCACGTGGTCCGAACTCTTAGGGCGAGAACTGTGGAAGCCACACGCGCCCTGCTGCTGCTGCTGCTGCTGCTGGTATATAATGTATCCTTCATCTTCAGATGAAGAGTGATCGAAGCAGAAGCCTGAAGAGCAGAAAGCCCTTCGATCCAGAAAAAGAGAAAAAGAAAGAAAAGAGAGGAAGAAGAGATAGAAGAGAGAAGCCATGAATCGAGAGCAGTGAGTGAGAGATTAAGAGAGCAGAAGAGAAAGAAAGAGCGATAGAGAGTGAGAGAGAGAGCTCGTGGAAAAGAAGGAAGAAGCTGCTTGAAGATCTATCTTCACTGGACCGTGGATCAGATCCAGGCCAATCAGCTCCGTTGAGAGCCACATTGTGCATTTCATCTTTTACAGCTTTCTGATTGCTGTGTTATTTTCCTTTATTGTTTTTCCTTTGTTTTCTGATCATCTTTGTTCTTCCGATTGCGCTGTTGGGGGTCGGGTTCCTCCTGTTGGTTCAAGAGAAGGGAGATCTGATCTCCAGGCTGCAAGTGACAGGTTGTCACTTGTGGGTTGCCCTCTGGTTAGAGGAAGGGAGGCTAGTCCTCTGGTTCTGGGCTTGTGGTTGCAAGTCCAGTGGTCCCTCCTGGTCTGGAGGAAGAGAGGTCTTCGACCTCTAGTTTCCAAGTGGCTGGGAGTCACTTGGGTGTCCCTCCAGTTGGGAGGAAGAGGGGAGGCTGTTCCCCTGGTCAAGCTGTGTGGTAGCAACTGTTTGCAGACTAAGTCTGCGTTCTAGCTTGAGCTAGTGGAAGCCTCACTCCGGTTGGGAGTGAGGGGTGGATGTAGGTCTGTGGACCGAACCACCTAAAATCTCTTGTGCAGTGGCTTGATTGATTGATTACTTCCGCTAGATGCTTGGATAGGCACGCCCATGAGTTTGTATTTGAGTTGAAATGAATTAGTTCTATCCTGTGTCTTTCTCTAGCATCCTAGTTTTTAATTTGGCCATATACTGTAGAAGGATACATTCACCCCCCTCTGTATCCGGGCCAAGCTTACTAACAACTGTCTGCTCCTCTCTCTCTCGAGCACGCTCCTCCCTCCGCTCCTCTCTCTCGCGGATCCGCTCCTCCCTCTCTCGGGTGCGCTTCCTCCGCTCCAGCTCGAGGTGGATCCTCAGATCGGTCACGTCCATGGGCAGCTCCTCTCGCCGCCTCAGTGCCTCCTCAAGATCTGTGACTCGCTGCTCACGGATGGCAAGCTCGGTGCCAGCTAGAGCAGCCCGAGTAAGCACGTCCTATAGCTCTGCGGTCTGCATCATTCAATTAAGTATCAGCTTCATATTCAATTTCATAAGCATTTGAAATAATTTGTGCTTGACTTACCCGTGCCGCAAGATCGTGCTCCATCATCTTGGCCCGCTCAACTGCTCATGCGAGCTACTCCTCTAGGGCAGAGGCCTCTGTACTCGGCCCCCTCGAGCTGGAAGCCCCTCCTGCACCTCTTGCCGTCGCTCCCTGCTGGGCACGCTGCATTCATTAAGATTGTCAATGGCTAATCATTAATAATTTAGGGAATCATTTTGCATATAGATAATTACGCTCACCAGGGTCTCCAAGTCTGCCCGTATGGCTGCTAGCTGAGCCTCCAGGCTATGAAGATGGACCTGCATGTCCATCGCCACCACATCTCGTGCATCCTGCATTCATTACATATTAGTTACATAATAGACATATATCATTTATAGAAAAAGAAAAGAAAATGCATTCATACGTACCCCTGTGACCCTCATCTGGGGTCGGCCGGCGTAAACCTCCCAGTAGCGTCGTAGGTACTCTGAACTGTCTGTCGCCTGGGAAGTAACCCGCGTACCGCCACGCTGCCAGTCATCGTACTGGTCTGGGAACCGGATCCTCCAGTCGGTCGCCTTCGTGCATCCTCGGGTCTTCTTCCCTATCCCGCGAGGCTCTCCAACCTTGACCCACTCCTGGTGTAGGCCGAGGGTCCTCATAGCCAGTCTAAGCCGTAACGGCTCGATCTCGTTCAGGCAGTGAACCCAAAGCTCACGCCCAAAGCGAGGTCGGCCCGCTACGACCCAAGGCTGACCCTCCTCGGTCATACCCTGGTAGGGCCTCCAAACCACCTGCATTCACATCATTTCATCATATTTCATAAAGCAGGAAATAAAAAGAAAATTGCATCAAATTTCACATATGCACCAGTGAGGCGGGGTAGTCACGGAACTCCCGCCGAAGAACACGCAACTCGTAAGCGTGCGGTGCTCCAGTCACGAGCGGTAACCAACGCCGTGCTAGTGGGAACGCCCCCTCGTCTCCGGGTCAGGGGTCGACACGGCCCATCGGCATGTATAAGTGGCTCCACATCTGCATCCATCAATTGCATTAGTAAACTTTCATATGCATAATCATAAGCATTTAAATAGATAAAAGGACATGCATACCTGAAGAAAAGGTGAGAAGCCACTGATAGTCGTCTCTCGGCCTGTCCCCATGGACAGATCCGCCATCAGGTGCGCCAGCAGGGCGGCTCCCCACGCGTACCTCCCGACTCCCTCCAAGTCCTCGAGGATCCCCAAGAATCTACAGTTGATGATATCCCCCTTCGTGCCCAACAATAGTCTCCCGAGCATCAAGAATAGAAATCTCCTCAAATCTCGGTCCACTCGCTCCCTCTGAGCCGGGTCCTGGCAGTAGCCAGCCCGTGCTCTCCCAATCAATCTCTGCGAAAACTGCTCCAGGGACTCCCTCGGCCTCTGCCTAGAGTCTCCTAATCCCATGGCTATGGTCAGATCTGTGTGGTAGATGGTCCCACACTCACTAGTGGTCTCTGCTATGGTCTCTAGCCCTAACAGTCTCTGGGCTAACTCCCCATAGTCTAGAAGGGTCACTCCACTGACAGCCTCCCATCTACCCTCAACCCGGTGATCCGGGCAATGTCCTCCAAACTCAGTACCATATGTCCCCAGGGCATCAGAAATGCCTGGCTAGTCCTATCCCACCTCTCTCTAAGAACCTAGATCAAGGGTAGGTCGGGGCGGATGGGCTCAGTGCTAAGGGCCAAACCCCATTGCCTCTATCCTAGCTCTCTGAAAGTCTGGTAACCCGTAATAAGTTGCCCGGACTTGGACCCATGAAATCTGAGTCCGCATCAATCCCTGCCAAACAAGAAGAACATAAATACATTCATATACGCTAATGGAAATTCATTTGCTATTAAAATCTCTTCACTATCTGAATTGACGACCACACTGTGGCCGTCAGTTGATGAATTGATGCCCCTGTGGGGGGCGCTATTTCTGAGGGTGTTTCGGTTTTCATAATTTTCTCCATAATAAAAATAAAAATTGACAAGCACCCGGTGGCCGTTGTTTGTTTAATTGACGCCCCTGTGTGGGGAGCTATTTCATGGGGTGTTTTGAACCGATAGTAAATGAAATAAAACAATGGATATATTAAAAATAAAAATGGCAGGAAAATGAATGGAAATGATAAATAAATATGATGGTTTTTAAATCACGACATGATTCAGGGCGTTATTTCATGAATTATCTATTTTCAAAAATAATTTTTTTTGAATTGACTACCTGCCTTAGGTCGTCATTTGAATTGACGACACCCCAGGGGTCGTCATTTGTCTGATTTTCCTGGTTCATCATCCCCCTTCACCGAGGGCTATAGAAATTTAAAAAAATGGAAAAAATGAAAAAAATGGATGAAGGCTAGGGTAGGGGAACCCAACCTTGCTCCGCTCCGGTGCCATCAGGCCTCCTCGCAGCGGCTGGCGAGGACGGGGAGCTGCTGCTGATACTGCTGCTTCTTCTTCCTCTTCGTCTTCTTCCTCGTCATCGTCCTCATCATCATCTTCATCATCCTCTTCTTCATCTTCTCCGTCCTCTTCATTTCTTTCTTCGTCATCTCCTTCATCTTCTCCTTCATCTCCTTCTTCTTCATTGATTTCTTCTCCTCCGGCTTGCTCCGCCGCCGGAGTGTGCTCGGCCGCCGTGGGAGGAAGATCCTCACCAGTGTTTTGCCCTTCTTCGTCGCCAAGGTCGACGACATCAGGGGCCATGACCCTCTGTCGTTTGCTAGGACCCGCCTTGAGAGTGAGAATAGGGGTTGAGAGAGAGATGGAAGATGAGATGGGAGGTGGAGTTAGGGTTCGGTGTGGAGAGTAGCAGAGGAAGAGAGATGGAGGAAGAAGAAGGTATAACGAAGGAAGGAGAAGAAAATAGGAAAGTAGGGCGGTTATATTCAAAAAGAATTGACGCCATAAGCAGTGTCGTCATTTGCATAATTGACCGCCGTGTCCAAGGTGCTATTACAAGATTTGACGGTGGTGAGCGAAGGCGTCATTTAATATTGCATGGGAAATTGAACTGTCGTCAGAGCATTGAAGAGATCTATTTGATTGATGTGATGAGAGTAATCATTACTGTTTATGATTAACGACAATGCACGGAGGCTTCATTTGATTAAGGCACGACTTCTATCGAGGCGTCATTTTGTGTAGTTAATGGAAAATCTGAAGAACTTTTAAAATAATCAACGCCCATTTGGTGGGGCGTCAGTTAATCAACGCCTGCGTAAGAAGGCGCCAATCATGGGAATTTTATTTGATTTATTTTTGGGAAATTTTATTAAAGTAATTGACGACGTGTTGCAAGGCGTTGTTTGACGAATTGACGGCTTGATGGTTGTCGCGGCTCAGAACAGAAATGCAGAATCTGATTGAATTGAGAGGAATTGATCATATAATATGCTTTTTTTTTGCTCAATTAAGAAAGATCCTTTATTCCATTAAAAGAAAAGCATCATTACATCAATGAGCCACCTTGGGTCTCAATCCCCTAAGAGCTATTACATAAGCTTTCCATTGCTCTTTGTTCTCTTCAACCCTCTCCATGGGTTGATATAGCTTGTTGATCCTCCATAGAGCTTGAATTATCTTGATCTCCTCCTCATCTTCATTAGAGCCAAGATCTCTCCTATTGATAGGTGGAAGATGAGATGCCTCTTCAAAGTAATGACGTGGGAGTCCAATTTGTGGTAGCCATCGGTGAGCGCTGAAGAGGATGAGCTCGGTGGCGCCCACTAGCCGAAGTTCCACTCCCGATGAGAGCCTTATGCGGATGTTTTGAGCCTTGAGAACCCCGGTGTGGCGACCTAGGATCCGGATACCAGGAAAGGAACCCGATACCATTCGGATCCTGGCCCGTCGCCCACGAGCCGGAGCTCGGAAGGGCTAAAAAGGAGTGTGGAGGTATAAGGAAATAGGAAATAAAGCAGGATAATTCAACAATTAACAGAAATAAATGAACAACTACAACAAAGTCCAATCCAACAGAAAGTACAATCTAAAGCAGTAAAACGTACCACATGTCAAGTGAACACTCGACCCGACGAGTTGATAACTAAGAACCTCCATACTGCACCCTATAATCTCGAGGAAGAACCGCCACACCTGAAATGCAGGGGTGAGCCTCTGATGTGACACACCCTTGGACCAAATTAACAAGCACAATTTGCAATCAAACGGACCGATATTGGCGGCTACTCTCCCGTCGCTCACCCGAACCCGGGGTAACTCGGCGATACCGAGTGGAGGTTGTGTGGGCTGGGCCCTTGCTGGTAGAGAGCCAGCAAAGCCAAGGTTGCTTCCCCAAGGATATGGCTGGCCCAACTCAATGAGGCCGACGATGTGCCAAGGGCACGGGTTCCACTCTTCACCTCACGGTGATCTCTTGAAGCAACGGGGCTTGAGGGATCGAGCACTCACTCTCACGGCCAGCGGAGCTATGAACTAATATTGAAAGAACAAGCAAAAAATTAGAGCTAGGTTGGGGCACTTACTCGACCGGTTTGAAGAAATAGGTCCCGCTCGGAGACGTGGGCGAGCGGGGAAGCGTGGGTTCCCCACACGTCGCGTCGGGGTAGCTTGCCCTGTTTAAACACTTACAACACTACGCCTCTCGTAGGAGGGGGATCTTGGGGTAGGGGTTAACTGTTAATACATCCAAAACTACCTCCACACAGGGAGGGGCCTTCAGTCGGCCAAGCAAGAGGGGGGAAATCAAGCTAGAAGCAAAGAAAGGGAGCCAATGCCGATTCTAACCACTCTCTGCGCTTCAGGACAGGCAGTTGGTTGTCTTGATGCTGTGGCCACTCTAGATTTTTGTTGATGACAAAACCAGTTGAAAATTCTTTGTAGCTAGATCAGGATGACGCCAGAATTTTGCTGATTTCTTTGGTCGCCGGTGCTGGTCGGGCAGAGGCACAAACAGGGAGGCAGGCCTGCAGTTCTGACTGCTTCAGGTTCACAACAGCAGGAAGAAGAGGTTGCCACGAGCACTCCAAAGCTCAGAATCAGGTGCCGCCGGAGTCTTCAGAACCATCGATGAGTCTTATTAGAAACAAGACCAACGGGCATGCTAAATGTTGTTGGAGTAGACTGGCAGAACTCAGACAATGAGGGGGGGTCGGAGCAGACTGATAGGAAGCAGAACCATGCACCAGGAGGAATAAAATGAGAACTCTTGATTCCGGGCGCCAAACAGAGCTCCGCTTCTTGATTCTGGAAATAGACTTGTCGAAGAAGCTCCCGACCAAGCCTCGCCTCCAGATCTTCAAGAGAGTGGTCGTGGTAGCTTCAGGAGTCAGCTTCAGGTTGCTCTTCAGGGAGGAGATGCGCAGTCGGGGAAGATCGACTGCTCAGGACAGCCACAAACTCAGAACGTGATGAGACCACCACCGTTGCGAAGAGGACGGAGAGACGCTTCCAACGGTAGCTCTTGGGCTTCCAGGGACGTTTGGACGAAGCCGGAGTCGCCTCTGCAAGTTTCCATTCCTCTGCTGACTCTAAGCTGCGAACTAGTCAGCTGGGACCTGCTACAAGGCCGGGGTGGAGATGGTGCCAATGGGTGGAGGGGTTGAGGGAAGGGTAGCAGAGGGTGTGGGGAGTCAAGGGGAGGGCTGGGGGTGACCTAAGGCTGGGGGATGGAGGTAATTTCAAATTCAAATGGGTCTTGGGGGGTAGGAGATTGTGTGGGGAAGAGAGGCGATTGTGTTGGAATGGGGAAGATTGTGTTGGAATGGCCAAGGATCTTCTAGGGAGAAGCAAGATTTGGTGGTGGGGTTTTCCAATACACCTAGGGAAGGGAATGGGGGGTGAGGTGGAGGAGAGATAGGGTAGGTCGCAGCCCCCCTTGTAGAGAGAGAGGGAGAGAGAAAGAGAGAGAGAAAGAGAGTGGGGATTCTCTCCCCTAGGGCTTCTCACCCCTATTGGATTCACTCCACTAGAACTATATAATATGAACTCTCAAATGGAAATTTGGCATTCATTCATTAATTTGAAATGGGGGGGGATGGGGTTCTATATATAGGCAACCCACATTTTACAAAAAGTCCCTGACTCATGCAACAATGACAGATAACCAAGGGGTAGGGGGCGCCCTTGGGCCTAGTAACAAACTAATCAACCTAATAACACTCAAACTTAGGGAAATAAACAAAAGACCTAGGGACATGACTCAAATAAAAGGGAAAATACAATGATATGACTTGAAAAAAGATTACATAGGACTCAAAATAAATAACTAGACCATGCCGGATGCAACCGGGGCGAGGAGACGAGCCGTGAATGTGGGCATGGGAGGTGATGTCTCCATCATACTCCCGGGGTGCGGAGAACTCGACTCCGTCGACTAAGAGTCATTCCCTCCTCGGACGGTGTAGAAGCGATACCGCCCGCAAGTCTTCCAAAGGAGACCGATCCATCCACCCGACGAGACAGTGCTCAGTCACCTTGCTTCTGGTGGTAGTGACATGTTCATCCAATATTTGCTCAATTTGCTCACGCTGGGCTCCCCTGGCTAGAGGACTCTTCTCACGGGTGGGTGCTCTCTCAATGAGGGGTGTGGGCTCAATATCCTCACTGGGTACCGCCTTGGGACCCTTATATGGTACTAGGTCGACTACATTGAATGTGAGACTCACTCCATACTCCTCGGGCAGATCTAACTCATAGGCATTAGCGCCAATGCGCCTCAGAACCTGGAAGGGACCAGCCCCACGAGGCCTCAATTTGGAGATGGCTCCCGGGGAGAGCCTCTTCGTCCTCACCATCACAAAGTCACCTACGTGGAATTCTTGGTGATGCCTATGAGAGTCAGCCTGCCTTAGTCAGCCTGCCTTTTATAAGTCTCATTTTCCTTGCTGATGTGCTTGCGAAGATTTTCATGCAATTTTGTGAATGCTGACATTCTAGGGGTGATGGGTGGACCTGAGCAATCAAAAGTAGACCAATCATGCTTTGACGCCAAGAAGACTTTGATGGAATGGGGAGGACCGGGGCATCCATAGGTGATCCAGTCATGCATGAGGGTGACAAATGCCGGGGGACCCGTACATTCATGAACACTCCTATCATGCCTACAACCCATGATGAGTGAAGGAGGACCATTACACCCGAATATGGACCAATCATGCATCCTACTTGACATGTGGGTGATATGAACGAGTGGACCCGACTTATGAATCATGCCAAGTGATGTTGTACGCCAAGACTTATGCACTCTTGTGCCAAAGATGTCCCCTATGTGTGGGCTTTTGGACTTCCATTGGAATGGGTCAAAGGGGTCTAGGAAGATGGATATCATGAAGTGGGGCACTTCCTCGATCCCTAGGTGTATATTGCCCAAAGTCATGGCTCCCAAAGCGTAACCTAGGTCTAGGATGGGGTGGATTGGGTCAATCATGGTGGGTTGAGGTAGGGAAAAGTGGGTGGTGGATAAGGCGGTTGGGTCACTCATGGTGGATTGGGGTAGGAAAAGGTGGGCGGTGAGTAAGGGTGGTGGATCACATAGGGATCTAGGCTCCCATAGGAAGGGGTCAAAGGGGTCATGGAAAGGGTTACCAAGGGAGAGGAGTTCTATGTCCTTAAGGTCCTCAAATGATGGTGGATCATCCACCTTTAGTGAAATAAGTGGGCCGAAGTCTTTGGTGAGTGGGTCGGCCATAAGGGAATGTTTTGGCTTTCTTTCCGATATAAGGAACTCCAATTTAAGAATGGAGTCGGGCTCATCGGGTGTGGGAAGAACTATAAGAAGGTCGCTAGTGTAGCAACTAATGGTGCAAATCGAGGTGATGGACCCAACACATAGGTGACGGAAGTCAAGGCTCTTAGGTTGATCGGTTGCCAGGGCCAACATGCTAGTCAGCTCAAGTTGCCACTCTAAGCCCTTAAGAAAATCTTCTCAAGTCTCTACCTCTAAGTAGGATTGGAATGTGGTGCGATAGGAGTTAATGTGTACTAATTGGAAAGGGTGCTCCATGGTTGAGGTTTGTAAGTACAAGGCATGAGGGATGGGTTTTTGCTTGAGCCATTTGATGATGAGTTCTCCCATGGTCACCACCTTTTGGGTGAGATTGAGAGGCTTGGGGGGGTATGGGTTTATTTGGATGGGGATGAGTTGATGTCCTTCCTCCATATTGATATGAGTATGGATTTCTTTAAAGGTGGGGAAAGGCTTTGGGTTGGTGTTCAATCCTGAGGATTCGGTCTTGTGGGCCGTGGTCACCTCATGTTCACTCATGACCTCGTTCATTCTTTGAAGTGGGTTGAGAGGGCATGGTAGCCAGGTACGTGGCTCCGGTGGGCGAGGGAACATAAGGTTGTTGAAACTATAGGCTCCCGGAAGATGTGTGGGATGAACTAGGTAAGTCCGAAGCAATGGGTCGAAGGTGGCATTCCGTTCAGCAAGCCATTGTTTCCCTAGGATTAGGCAAGGGCCCTCTAAAGTACCAATTTGACACCATGCTCCTGTTGGGAGCAGAGGATCATCAAGCTAGAGGGGGAGGGGGTGAATAGATTGACCACTTAAAAATTTTAAGCAGAATAAGACAATTGCACTCTCTGTAATAGCTCAGACAAAAATCCGGTTCGTGAATCTCTAAAGAGCTAGCGCAATATCTAAGCGATCTAACGAGACAATAGTCACAAGAACAACCCACAAGCACAAGCCACAAGAGATCAGAGTTTTTTGAAGTGGTTCAGTCTCTATCTCGAGACCTACGTCCACCCCCTCACCAAACCGGTGGGGATCACCGCTGAGCTTTACAGCTTAGCTAACACCAGAGAAGAATCCTTCTCTGACCTACAGATCCACTCTGCAGAAGACAGCTATACCCTGTCTTAGAACCGCTGTCGAACAGCTTGTAGACACAAAGTCTATACAACCTCTGATCTCAGAACACACTCTAGATCAGAACACACCTGTCCACTAAATCCCAGTGGAACAGTAATCCGAGAATAGAATTGTATAAGAAAACAAAAAATACAAGGTAAGGAATAGACTCAGTATACGCTGATCAATGGATCTTCAGACTTCTTGCGCAACAGAAGAGAGTAGAGCCCGAAGAGATGAACAGTATGATCTGAGTATGATCTTCCCTTCAGTTGAGACTAGATCAGTCTGATGCCTTCATGGTTCTTCAGCTTCTGATCTTCTTCACTAGGAGAATGAGCCTATCCTTCAATCCACGCACTGGACCTTCTTCACGATGCTAGGATCTCCACGTTCTCCTCTCTGTACAAGTGCTTCTTAGTCTCTTCTATCCTCAGCTCTACTCATCCCCCTTCGATCCACTTCTACATTTCCTTTTTCATTTTCCCACGCAAGATTGGGCCCCCACGAGATTCCCAATCATTTGCCCACGTGTGGAGAAGCTTCTGGACTAAAGGAGGAAAAGTGTCCTTCGTTTGCAGACGTG
Organism: Amorphophallus konjac; assembly: GCA_022559845.1. Taxonomy (NCBI): domain Eukaryota; kingdom Viridiplantae; phylum Streptophyta; class Magnoliopsida; order Alismatales; family Araceae; genus Amorphophallus; species Amorphophallus konjac. Next base: position 242,433,053 of record CM040128.1, read on the forward strand.
GCTGGCCCACTTTATCCAGTCCTTCTGCCCGAGCGCTTGTCTGGGACTGGGTGCGTCGACGCCAGCATTTGAATGCGTAGACGCTGTGTGAAGACAGCTTCTGATCTTCCTTCGATGTATGGCTTCAGGTTATCGCTGCGTTGACGCTAATAACAGGTGGCGTCGACGCTATGTGAAGATAGCTTCTTAATCTTCAGGCACCCGCCGCGTCGACGCTGGTAGCTGGTAGCGTCAACGCTGTGTGAAGATATCTTCTGGAGGCATGCGAGTCGACGCTGCATCTGAGTGGCGTTGACGCAGTTAGCATGCGCATGACTCAAACATCTTGAGATCTAGTCACAGCGTCGACGTTCTCTTGCTTGAGGCGTAGACGCAGTCTAGATGAAGTATGCTTCAACTTGGAGGAGCTGAAGGCTGCGTCGACCCTTTGATCTTGTGGCGTCGACGCTGACTATTGCCTGCATTAGAGTTCAACAGAAATTCTTGCCACATACCAGATTGTCAGATAATAATACACCCTGTCATATCATGGTGATCATCATCAAAATCAGGAGGACAATAATCTCCCCCTTTTTGATGATGGCAACCATGATGGAATTTTGGTATTTTAATGAACATGCAATTCAATAACCAAGTAAGCAGAGGCAAGCACAACCATAGCAATCAAACACAGGTATCACTTCAACTCATTCACCATTCACTTACGCACATAGTCAATTTTAACTATAAATCAAAACGAAGTGCATTCACAAGATAGTCTCCCCCTTTGACATCAGCAAGAAGGGGAGGTCAGAAGACAAGTAAGTATAAGAAAATATCCAGACCATTACTTAGGGAAAATACTGAGAATGTCTCCTAGACGAGTGACCAGAGGACTGGCCCGGTGGAGGTGGAGGATGATGAGATGAGAAGGTCTGCTGGGCATGCAGAGCTTGAATTGCCTGAGAAAGCTCGCCCAACTGAAATAAAAGAGTGCTTTTAAGACTCCCAGCTCGGAGCGGACATCATCAGATCCTCGTGTCAACAACTCAAGCGTACCGCACATAGTTGCCATTGAGGATGAAAGACTAGACAGCTTGTCAAACACGGCTTGAAAACATGTGGAATCGAGGTTACTTGAGACTGTAGAGTAACCATAGCAATTTGAATATCATAACACATGGATTGCATCTTGGCCATGGTCTGAAGAGAAGACATCTGTGTAGAGTGCATGTTGGAAACTAACTCTGCAATCTTGTTGACAATCTTTGCAACACTCTGCAGGACCTTCCTCATAGCTTTGTCAGTTTTCTGCTTGGCCTTCATATAGTCTCTCCAGGTGACCATTATAGAGATTTAGATAAGATAATTCTTTTATACAGTCGTTCCAGCTGAAAGTCAGTATACAGAATAAAAGAGTTAAGTTTGTCCCCTTGATGCTGCATCATTCGTATGAGGTGAACCAGTAAATCCTTTTCTGTTGCACCAGGAGGAGCCTGGAAATAATCATCCTGAGGTTGTTGGCTAGTGGACCCAAGTTCTCTATTACAATTATGTGAGCTGGACTCACCTTGTTCCCACTGAGTCTTAGGTTCCCCTCTAATGTCAAACCATTCAGGCTCATCATCTTGAAAAGGGGGTACTGCAGATGGAAATCCTTCCTCATCAGCATCATTGGGAGACTCCACCACATACGAAGGAAAAACCTGCTCACTATCAACAGTATGAACAGGCCTATCCTGAGTGTCAAAAGGTGGAGGTGACCTGGCTGGAGCTTGTGTTGCACCTTGGACCTCAATGTCCACATCTCTTTCCTGGCCCCCCCAATGTGGAGGAGAAGCAACAGGTTCAGGAGATATCCTGACTGACTCTGGTTCGGGCTCAGGAGGAGTAGCAGCTGCCCTGACAGAAGATTGTTGACTTGGCAGCACTCTGACTGGCTTGCCATCTACAATTTTTACACCCATAAAATTCTGAACAAACGACATGGAGTACACATTGCCTCTAGGAACAACACACTTTTTTTCATTGCCAAACTGAATTCCAACCTTTCTGAACAAGGCTGTGAGATGTGCTGCGTAGGGCAGAGTCCTAGAGTTGTCCAGGCAAGTCCCCATTGTCTGAATAATAACATCAATCAAAGACACATTGATTTCTTTCAACATGCAGTATAGTAAAAATCTCTGCATGATTGTAACCCTTTCACGTCCACTGCTCTGTGGGGTAAAGATGGAAGTGCATATATGGTGCAGAAGTCGAACATGAGGTGAAAACTGGTTAGCTTTTAAGCTTGACAAATGAGTCTGCTTAATGTCTGAAGGGTCCTCTGGCTGGCCGGTCAAAACAGCAAACGCTTCATGTTCATTCAAAGGAAATGAGTGAAGTTCGGCCCCCTTCATAGGAATCTTCCATACTTTGGCGAGCAGACTAGCAGTAAGTTCAAACTTAACACCCTGAACAGAGCTGATCAGTCTTCCACGTTCGGGTTGATGGCATAGATTGCGGTAAAACTCCCTGACAAGAGTAGGGTAATAGACGGAGTACTTGGTGGCAAAGCCCCACCAACCTTGAAACTCCAAAGTGGGTCTAATCTCAGGGAAGATAGAATGAAAGGCTTCGTCCGATTCAAGGATATATCGAGGAATTAAAACCTTCAGGGGTTCGTCTGTACCAGAAGAAGGAGCGGATACGGAAACCCCAGACTTGGATTTTTTGGAGAAGACTTTCTTCTGAGAAGATGAAGGCTTGGAGGACGATCGGACCTTCTTCTTCTTGGAAGGAGGGGAGGGGCTGCGTGGACGCTTCCCCTTGTCTTTGCGTTTATGCGAAGAAGAAGATGTAGGAGGAGGAACCGCCGCAGGTGATTCAAGAGCTTGGGCTTCAGCAGCAATGGCAGGAGCTGGAGGAGCCGAAGATGGTTCCTCAGCAGGCTTCTTACCCTTCCTGGAGTAGGCGAGAGCCATCTTCATGGATAGAGGAGAAGAAGAACAGTCAAGAGGTGTTTCAGAGGGAGGAGAGGGACCGTCGTGCATCAGAAGGATGAATGAAAAGTAGCCGACTGTTCCCTCGGTTGAGGGTTTTAAAAGGGTGACACGCGAAACCCCCAATCCTGTTATTGGGTAACCAGGTAACGGATCCATATCATAACCGAAAGAACCTAGATTGAGTGGATGTGTCGACGCGAGGAAATCAATGCGTCGACGCTATGATCACTTATGCACAAAAGTGTATTGGAAAAGCACAGAGGCGTCGACCTGAAGAGCAAGGATGCGTCGACGCCAAAATGTGAATACACGCTGCCAGACAAGGATTTTTGAAAGATAGAAGATGCAGCTAAAAGAGCAGACATTGGGAAATGTCATTAGAATCCAGGTTTCATAAGGTAATACACTCAAACTCAGGGATTTTTAATAGCTTCAGTTCAAATTCCCATGAAAATAAGATTTACTCAGATTAGCTTCGAACCATTTAGTGACATAAAATGTTGATATTCTGCGAAGTTTGAAGCACAGAAATGAACAGTAATAGTGCAGAATAGGAGTAATTTCTAAACTAGCTTCATACTCGGGATCTTCTCATAACTTTGTCCTTCATTACTCAATTTTGAAAGAATCTTTGAAGAAAGAAATTTAAGAAGCATTGAGGATAAGTTCATTAGATCTTTTGAGCCTTTGATTTCATACCATCACACATGTGTCTTAATATGTATTTTATTTATTCCATCCATTAGCAGTCAAATATAGCTAGCCTTGTGACACGAGTACACATGCTTATCAGGCACCAGAGTCCCCGGTTACTCAGCATAGCTAATCATTATGCTTAGAATCAGAGGTAGTGATCAACCTCATGACATGCCTTCCAACACTTCATTGGTGAGGAAGGTAGTTTCTCGGTTGAGAATCACCATTGCTCTAACATGGATACATTTCATTAAAGGACAGAGATAGTAGTCCACCTCATGACTTGCTCTTTAACACTTCTTTGGTGCCTAGAGCAAGTTTCTCAATGGAAATCTACCATTGCTCTGCGAGGAACAGATACACTATGTGTTTCACTTTTTCTTGAAGCTCTTTTTAGATCTAAGCAGACTTTAGCAACAATACCAATTAAATTTCCATATATTGAAAGATCCTTCTACTTTTGATCAATTGGGAAAAAGAGACGATTGGAACCAAGTTACATTAACTTGTTTAGTTCTTATTCCAGATTCAACCACTTTTAGGTTCAAGTTCTGGTGAGTTCAAACATTGAAGGACACACATTTTATATCATTAAGTAGTGTGAAGTTATTCTAAGAGAAACTTGTTTTCATTAGAAATTATTCCCTTACCTCCCCCTGAATGGAAGGCATTAACTTTTCACCAGGACATTTGAGACAATTCCCTTATTCAGGAATAGAAGGAGAGTACATCAAGAAATCTTGGGAGTAAGAAGGTAAATAAGATAGAGAATAAGCAAGATTGAGTGCAAAGGTGATTCTTGAAGAAGAACAAGTCTAGCAAGAAGGATGAATGATAGAATCCTATGAACTAGACGAGAGGTCATAATCACCATCACACCACACTGTTACTTGTATAGCGTCAACGCAGAATACCTGAAGCGTCGACGCACTTTGCCATACTGCACGGATTGTTTAACATTTAAACATAGGCAATCCATCGCAGCGTGGACGCATACAAAAGGGTGCGTTTCCGCATAAAACCTTACTCCCCCTTAACTCAAGCATGAAAGAAAAAGTTAAAATAGATGAAATTATAAACATGCTGAGGTTTTTATTTCAGATGAACAAAAATACCAAGACATACTAACAAAAATTCATACTCCCCCTAAGTGTATGACTTATTCAAACATGGACAATTTCACCATAGCAGGACTTCAAATGATCATCACAAAAGCAATCAAGCAGCATTCAGATATTCGGCCATGCAGTCAATTCAAGATTCAGAATGTAAATTGCAGAGTCCAAGCTCTCTCCTAAGATATGAAAAACACTCATTGTTGAGAGGCTTGGTAAAAATATCAGCTAGTTGACCTTCAGATTCTACAAATACAAGCTTGAAACTCCCTTTACTGACCTCATCTCTTAAGAAGTGATGTCTGATTTCAATATGCTTGGTCCTAGAGTGCTGGATGGGGTTCTTGGCCAGGTTTATAGCACTTGTGTTATCACACAATATTGGGACACATCCAAGATCAGTTTGGTAATCTTGGAGCTGATGCTGGATCCACAACACTTGAGTGCCACAGCTCGCTGCAGCGACATATTCTGCCTCTGCAGTGGACAGTGCCACTGAGTGTTGTTTCTTGGAAGCCCAAGAGATCAAGCACCCACCCAAAAATTGGCAGTAGCCACTAGTGCTTTTTCTGTCCAATTTACATCCAGCATAATCTGCATCCGAATATGATACCAAGTCAAAGGTGCAGGATGCAGGATACCAAATCCCTAGGTCTTGAGTTCCAGCAAGGTATCTAAAAATACGCTTGACAGAACTTAGGTGGGATTCTCTAGGATCAGCTTGAAAACGTGCACACATGCAAACACAAAATTGAATATCAGGCCTTGATGCAGTAAGGTATAGAAGTGACCCTATCATACCTCGATAGGTCTTGGCATCAACTTGTGTACCTTTCAAATCTGCATCCAAGATTATGTTTGTACACATGGGAGTGCTGATTACTTTCAGATTTTCCATTTTATACTTCTTCAGTAGCTCCTTGATGTACTTTGTCTGACTAATAGAGCATCCATCTCTGCTTTGGGTGATCTGCAAACCTAGAAAAAATTGAAGTTCACCCATGAGACTCATTTCAAATTCTGTTGTCATTAAGTTAGCAAACTCCTTACACATACTAGGTTTAGTGGAACCGAAGATAATGTCATCAACATATATTTGAACTAAAATGATATCTAAATTCCTGACCTTTGTAAACAATGTCAGGTCCACTTTACCTCTTGAATAACCCTTTTCAGTGAGAAAGGAGTTGAGCCGGTCGTACCAGGCTCGAGGTGCCTGCTTGAGTCCATACAGTGCTTTGTCCAATCTGTATACGTGGTTAGGATTTTCTGCACATTCAAATCCAGGGGGTTGTTCCACATATACTTCTTCTTTTATGATTCCATTTAGGAAAGCACTTTTTACATCCATTTGTTGTAATTTTGTTCCATGACTTACAGCATATGCAAGCAACAAACGAATGGCTTCTAATCTGGCTACTGGTGCAAAGGATTCTTCGAAGTCAATACCGAACTCTTGATTGTAACCCTGTGCAACCAGTCTAGCCTTATTCCTAACAATAACACCATTTTCATTTTGTTTGTTTTTATAGACCCATTTAGTTCCTATTATAGATTGATCCTTGGGTCTGGGCACTAGATGCCACACTTTATTTCTTGTAAATTAGTTGAGTTCTTCATGCATTGCATTTATCCAGTTGGGATCTTTTAAGGCTTCCATAACATTCTTGGGTTCAGTTTGAGATACCAGTGCCATGTTATCCATTTCTTGTATTTGAGAGCGTGTCCTAACAGGTTCATGCAAGTTGCCTATTATGCTAGATGAGGGGTGATCCCTTAACAGCCTAATGTTAATTAGAGGGTTACCTCCATTAATATCTGCATTACCCTGATTACTAGACTCTGGCTCATCTTCTTTTGGTCTTGAATCTCCTTCCAAAGTTTCTTTCTCCTCAGGCTTGTCAAGGAAGTCTTCATCACCATTGTTCCTGCATGAGGATTCAACTTGTGAATTTTCAATTAGCTCATCAAAAACGATGTGAGGTGATTCCTCAACTGTTTGAGTTTTCAGATTTAGGACCCTATAAGCCCTAGAGTGACTGGAGTATCCTAAGAATATGGCGGGTTCACTCTTGGGTTCAAACTTATCTAGGGCTCGTTTATCATTATTCTGAACAAAGCATTTTGAACCAAAAACTTTAAAATGAGCAACAGAGGGCTTCTTACCTTTCAGCATTTCATATGGAGTCTTTTTGGACTGAGGTCTTACCATTGCCCGATTTACAATGTAGCATGCAGTGTTCACAGCCTCTGCCCAATACTTCCTTGGGAGTTGCCCTTCAATCAGCATGGTTCTACCCATCTCCACAAGGGTTCGGTTTCTTCTCTCCACGACTCCATTTTGTTCAGGTGTTCTTGGGGAAGAAAACTTGTGATTTAGCCCTGTTGCTCTGCAGAAATCTCCAAATTCAGCATTGTCAAATTCTCCACCATGATCTGATATAATGGAAGAAATGACAAACTTACCCTCCTGCTGTGTTTTCTTAAAGAATGCCTGAAATTCCTCAAATGCCTCATTCTTATGAGTTAGAAAGAATACCCAGGTGAATCTAGAAAAATCATCCACTAGAACAAATCCATATCTATTACCACTAATGCTTGCCGTTCTAGTGGGTCCAAATAAATCCAAATGAATGAGTTCAAAAGGTTTAGTGGACTGACTCTTTATCTTGGACTTAAATGACTTCCTAGTCTGTTTACCTTGGGTGCATGCATTACAGATTTTGTCATTTTTCTTGAATGAAACATCAGGCAGGCCATTCACCATGCTGTGTTTGGCTAACTTATGCAATACACTATAGCTAGCATGTCCTAGCCTACGGTGCCACAACCAAGCTAGTTCAGTTTTATTTACAGCAAGGCAAAGATTATTATGTGCAGGATCATCTAAATCAACCATGTACATGTTGTTTATTCTTTTTCCAACAAATTTAATTTTTTCTGATTTTTCTTCTAAGATGGTGCACGTGTTTGCATCAAACACTACTTTATTATTTCTATCACACAACTGACTTATACTGAGCAAGTTATACTCTAGACCCTCTACTAAAAGAACATCATCAATGGAGGTAGAAGGGTTTTTGCCAACTGTACCTTTGCCAAATATCTTGCCTTTATTGTTTCCACCAAAGGTAACAAATCCTCCATCCTTCTCAACCAGGAGACAAAACTTGGCCTTGTCCCCTGTCATATGCCTTGAGCAGCCGCTGTCAAGATACCATCTGTTGTGCATGACTGCAAGGCATTCCTGCAAGATTCATCAAACAAGAGATTTTGGAATCCAAACACACTTGGGTCCCATTGGATCACTGGAAGACTTCAAGAAATTCAGTAGGTTCTTAGGAATCCACATTTGTCTTTGTTGAGGTTTTTGATGGTTTTTAGTTGAGGAGGCAGCTGGTTTCTGATTTGTTTTTAGGGTTGTTTTAGCTGCTTTATTGAACCAACGTTTATTTTGGCTCCAAAGAGCCTCTTGGTGATGTGGGTTGACTGCCCTAAATAAATGTGTTTGTCTTATTGGATATGCATACATGGGACGCGTCGACCTTCCTGAATGAATGCGTGGACTCACCCACCCATAGTTGCTCCTATGTGTATGATAGAATGTAGGGTGCGTGGACGCATTGTGGTGTGTGCGTTGACCCATCCACCCAGATTGATTGAAGTGTTGGCCATGGTGGTATGGGTGCGTGGACGCATATCCCTGCATGCGTCGACCCATGTGGTCGTTCCTATTCTTATGGACTCTTTGGAATTCGGCCCGAGTCGACGCCACATGTCCGTAGCGTTGACGCATCCGAGTTGAGTGCCTAGACCTATATGCAGAAGGCCTATTATTGTATGAAGGTTGCGTTGATACATCTCTGGCCTTGCGTGGACGCATCTGACTCTTGCCAGATTTGGTATTTTCAGTCTTTCTGGTGCTATGTTGGTGAACGAAGGGTCTGGAGCTGGAGGCCTTAGGTGGTGATGAAACGACAGGCTTGCAGCTGGTTAAATTCTTTGCAAATTTTGCCTTAGGAGATTCAGTCAGCTTCTCTTTTCCTTTCTCCTTTGTCACTTCATTTTTCTGAATCTGTTTCCCTTTGTCTCTTCCAACATTTTTTACTTCAGCCACCTGTTTCTCCTCAGCTTTCTTTTCTTCTGATATGAAGGTCACCAGTTTAAGTCCAATTTCTTTCTTTGAGCTTGGATTATATCCAAGTCCTTCTTTGCCGACATTGCATTTTGTTCCCATTAAGGCATCAAGATTATGTTTGCCTTGTGTCATTTTCTCTAGGGAAGTTTGTTTGTCCAATTTTTCTTTTTCAACTTTCTTCAAATCTTTCTGAAGTTTCAAGTTGACACCATTTACCGCTTGATATTTCTCTTCAGCGATTTTGGTGTCCTTTTCCAGTTTTTGCATTCTTAACTTCAGTTCGTCATGTGTTTTTAGTAAGAAGTCATTTTCTCTTTTTGATTTAATCAATTGAGATCTGTATTCATTTTCTTCATTCAGAGTTTTCTTCAGACAAACAATTTCATCTTCTAGCATTTTAACCTTTTCATTTGATAAATTTTCTTGACTTCCCTGGTTTTTCTTCTTTTTAAGCATTTTATTTTCTTTCTTCACAACATCATATTTATCCATAAGGTCATTGAAAGCTTCTTCCCAGTCATCACAAGTAAATTTATCAAATGGAGAATTTACCTCAGTAGAGTCCTCTCCCCTGGCCATTAGGCATAGCTTTACTTCTTTTTCTTCCTCTGAGGTGCTATCCTCCTCTTCCTCTTCTTCATCACTCCATGTACTGATCATGGCCTTGGGCTTTTTATTTTTGAACTTGGGGTAAGCTTTCTTAGTATTTTCTGGGCACTCTGACTTGATATGTCCCTGTTTCCTGCATTGATAACACACAACTTTGTCAGATTTCTTAGTTTGGTCAGACTTAAATTTAGAAATCATTTTACCTTGATAGCTTCTAAATCGACCAGCTTTACCTTCCCTTCGTAAGAATTTTTGAAATTTCTTTGTGAGCATAGCAATCTCACCTGAATCACTGTCTGAAGAAGAAGTCAGATTCTCATCTGAGCTCTCCTTGCAGCTTGGAGCAGCCTTGAGAGCTAGGGGTTTCTTCTTCTTTATTTCCTCATCAGATCTTTTCAAATTCAGCTCATAGGCCATAAGGGAACCTATTAACTCGTCAGGAGTGGTATTGGGAAGATTCCTAGATTCTTCGACCACTGTGGCTTTTGTGTGCCACACGAATGTCAAAGATCTAAGAATCTTTCTCACCAGCTCATAATCTGTATAGGCCTTCCCTAGATCTTTGAGACCATTGACAAGCACGGTTAAACGAGCATACATCTCAGAAATACTTTCTTCAGGTTTCATGTGAAACAACTCATATTCAGAGATTAGCATGTTAGCCTTGGTCTCCCTTACCTCCGAGGTACCCTCGTATATTACCTCGAGTCGATCCCACATTTCTTTCGCACTTGCGCATGAGGAGACGCGTGAGAATTCCTTGGGATGCAGGGAGCATTGCATAATGTTCATTGCCTGCCAGTTGACGGTTGATTTTCTTACTTGCTCCTTCACCCATAATTCTTCGTCGCCTTCAATTATGTAGGGCCCCTTGCTCACAACTTTCCATACTTCATAGTCCTGGGCCCTGAGAAAAACTTGCATGCGATTCTTCCAATAGGAATAGTTAGTGCCATCGAAAAATGGTGGTCTATTCACAGCATAACCCTCTGGCATGAATCCTTTGCTCTCCATTACTTCTCTCTAGGTTGTTAAACCTTTCAAGAGAGCCTGGCGCTCTGATACCACTTGTTGGGAGCAGAGGATCGTCAAGCTAGAGGGGGAGGGGGTGAATAGATTGACCACTTAAAAATTTTAAGCAGAATAAGATAATTGCACTCTCTGTAATAGCTCAGACAAAAATCCGGTTCGTGAATCTCTAAAGAGCTAGCGCAATATCTAAGCGATCTAACGAGACAATAGTCACAAGAACAACCCACAAGCACAAGCCACAAGAGATCAGAGTTTTTTGAAGTGGTTCAGTCTCTATCTCGAGACCTACGTCCACCCCCTCACCAAACCGGTGGGGATCACCACTGAGCTTTACAGCTTAGCTAACACCAGAGAAGAATCCTTCTCTGACCTGCAGATCCACTCTGCAGAAGACAGCTATACCCTGTCTTAGAACCGCTGTCGAACAGCTTGTAGACACAAAGTCTATACAACCTCTGATCTCAAAACACACTCTGGATCAGAACACACATGTCCACTAAATCCCAATGGAACAGTAATCCGAGAATAGAATTGTATAAGAAAACAAAAAATACAAGGTAAGGAATAGACTCAGTATACGCTGATCAATGGATCTTCAGACTTCTTGCGCAGCAGAAGAGAGTAGAGCCCGAAGAGATGAACAGTATGATCTGAGTATGATCTTCCCTTCAGTTGAGACTAGATCAGTCTGATGCCTTCATGGTTCTTCAGCTTCTGATCTTCATCACTAGGAGAATGAGCCTATCCTTCAATCCACGCACTGGACCTTCTTCACGATGCTAGGCTCTCCACGTTCTCCTCTCTGTACAAGTGCCTCTTAGTCTCTTCTATCCTCAGCTCTACTCATCCCCCTTCGATCCACTTCTACATTTCCTTTTTCATTTTCCCGCGCAAGATTGGGCCCCCACGAGATTCCCAATCATTTGCCCACGTGTGGAGAAGCTTCTGGACTAAAGGAGGAAAAGTGTCCTTCGTTTGCAGACGTGGCTGGCCCACTTTATCCAGTCCTTCTGCCCGAGCGCTTGTCTGGGACTGGGTGCGTCGACGCCAGCATTTGAATGCGTAGACGCTGTGTGAAGATAGCTTCTGATCTTCCTTCGATGTATGGCTTCAGGTTATCGCTGCGTTGACGCTGATAACAGGTGGCGTCGACGCTATGTGAAGATAGCTTCTTAATCTTCAGGCACCCGTCGCGTCGACGCTGGTAGCTGGTAGCGTCAACGCTGTGTGAAGATATCTTCTGGAGGCATGCGAGTCGACGCTGCATCCGAGTGGCGTTGACGCAGTTAGCATGCGCATGACTCAAACATCTTGAGATCTAGTCACAGCGTCGACGTTCTCTTGCTTGAGGCATAGACGCAGTCTAGATGAAGTATGCTTCAACTTGGAGGAGCTAAAGGCTGCGTCGACCCTTTGATCTTGTGGCGTCGACGCTGACTATTGCCTGCATTAGAGTTCAACAGAAATTCTTGCCACATACCAGATTGTCAGATAATAATACACCCTGTCATATCATGGTGATCATCATCAAAATCAGGAGGACAACAGCTCCATCAAAGTATTTGGTCTTCCCGAACCATTTATGAAATTCAACGAAGACTTGGTCTCCGTTGTGCACAATTTGTCCAGTCGTGGAGAGGGTGGTTACGATATCGAGGGATACCCAATTATCCTCTACCATGTCAATGAAGTCAATTTCTGTGGGGCTCCCATTAGGTAGGTATGCTTGGGATATGATGGGAAGTGGGGCCTTTTGGTCCGTAGACTCAATGTCAAGGGGAGGGGGACAATAAATGAGACGGTCCGTCGATGACTCTAATGCAAGCGTGCCCATGGACTAGACTCGTAGAGACAAGTCTAAAACTTGTACTGATACCAATTGATGTGACACACCCTTGGACCAAATTAACAAGCACAATTTGCAAGGACCGATATTGGCGGCTACTCTCCCGTCGCTCACCTGAACCCGGGGTAACTCGGCGATATCGAGTGGAGGTCGTGTGGGCTGGGCCCTTGCTGGTAGAGGGCCAGCAAAGCCAAGGTTGCTTCCCCAAGGATATGGCTGGCCCAACTCAATGAGGCTGACGATGTGCCAAGGGCACGGGTTGCACTCTTCACCTCATGGTGATCTGTTGAAGCAACGGGGCTTGAGAAACCGAGCACTCCCTCTCACGGCCAACGGAGCTATGAACTAATATTGAAAGAACAAGCATGAAATTAGAGCTAGGTTGGGGCACTTACTCGACCGGTTTGAAGAAACCGGTCCCGCTCGGAGACGTGGGCGAGCGGGGAAGCATGGGTTCCCCACACGCCGCGCCGGGGTAGCTTGCCCTATTTAAACACTTTCAACACTACGCCTCTCACAGGAGGGGGATCTTGGGGTGGGGGTTAACTACTAAAACATCCAAAACTACCTCCACACAGGGAGGGGCCTTCAGCAGGCCAAGCAAGAGGGGGAAAATCCAGCTAGAAGCAAAGAAAGGGAGCCGATGCCGATTTTGACCACTCTCTGCGCTTCAGGATAAGCAGTTGGTTATCTTGACGGTGCGGCCACTCCAGATTTTTGTTGATGACAAAACCAGTTGGAAATTCTTTGTAGCTGGATCAGGATGACGCCAGAATTTTACTAATTTCTTTGGTCGCCGGTGCTGGTCGGACAGAGGCTCAAATAGGGAGGCAGGCCTGCAGTTCTGACTGCTTCAGGTTCACAACAGCAGGAAGAAGAGGTTGCCACGAGCGCTCCAGAGCTCAGAATCAGGTGCCGCCAGAGTCGTCAGAACCTTCGATGAGTCCTCTTCGAAACAAGACCAACAGAAAGTACAATCTAAAGCAGTAAAACGTACCACATGTCAAGTGAACACTCGACCCGACGAGTTGATAACTAAGAACCTCCATACTGCACCCTCGAATCTCGAGGAAGAACCGCCACACCTGAAATGCAGGGGTGAGCCTCTGATGTGACACACCCTTGGACCAAATTAACAAGCACAATTTGCAATCAAACGGACCGATATTGGCGGCTACTCTCCCGTCGCTCACCCGAACCCGGGGTAACTCGGCGATACCGAGTGGAGGTTGTGTGGGCTGGGCCCTTGCTGGTAGAGAGCCAGCAAAGCCAAGGTTGCTTCCCCAAGGATATGGCTGGCCCAACTCAATGAGGCCGACGATGTGCCAAGGGCACGGGTTCCACTCTTCACCTCACGGTGATCTCTTGAAGCAACGGGGCTTGAGGGATCGAGCACTCACTCTCACGGCCAGCGGAGCTATGAACTAATATTGAAAGAACAAGCAAAAAATTAGAGCTAGGTTGGGGCACTTACTCGACCGGTTTGAAGAAATAGGTCCCGCTCGGAGATGTGGGCGAGCGGGGAAGCGTGGGTTCCCCACACGTCGCGTCGGGGTAGCTTGCCCTGTTTAAACACTTACAACACTACGCCTCTCGTAGGAGGGGGATCTTGGGGTAGGGGTTAACTGTTAATACATCCAAAACTACCTCCACACAGGGAGGGGCCTTCAGTCGGCCAAGCAAGAGGGGGGAAATCAAGCTAGAAGCAAAGAAAGGGAGCCAATGCCGATTCTAACCACTCTCTGCGCTTCAGGACAGGCAGTTGGTTGTCTTGATGCTGTGGCCACTCTAGATTTTTGTTGATGACAAAACCAGTTGAAAATTCTTTGTAGCTGGATCAGGATGACGCCAGAATTTTGCTGATTTCTTTGGTCGCCGGTGCTGGTCGGGCAGAGGCACAAACAGGGAGGCAGGCCTGCAGTTCTGACTGCTTCAGGTTCACAACAGCAGGAAGAAGAGGTTGCCACGAGCACTCCAAAGCTCAGAATCAGGTGCCGCCGGAGTCTTCAGAACCATCGATGAGTCTTATTAGAAACAAGACCAACGGGCATGCTAAATGTTGTTGGAGTAGACTGGCAGAACTCAGACAATGAGGGGGGGTCGGAGCAGACTGATAGGAAGCAGAACCATGCACCAGGAGGAATAAAATGAGAACTCTTGATTCCGGGCGCCAAACAGAGCTCCGCTTCTTGATTCTGGAAATAGACTTGTCGAAGAAGCTCCCGACCAAGCCTCGCCTCCAGATCTTCAAGAGAGTGGTCGTGGTAGCTTCAGGAGTCAGCTTCAGGTTGCTCTTCAGGGAGGAGATGCGCAGTCGGGGAAGATCGACTGCTCAGGACAGCCACAAACTCAGAACGTGATGAGACCACCACCGTTGCGAAGAGGACGGAGAGACGCTTCCAACGGTAGCTCTTGGGCTTCCAGGGACGTTTGGACGAAGCCGGAGTCGCCTCTGCAAGTTTCCATTCCTCTGCGGACTCTGAGCTGCGAACTGGTCAGCTGGGACCTGCTACAAGGCCGGGGTGGAGATGGTGCCAATGGGTGGAGGGGTTGAGGGAAGGGTAGCAGAGGGTGTGGGGAGTCAAGGGGAGGGCTGGGGGCGACCTAAGGCTGGGGGATGGAGGGAATTTCAAATTCAAATGGGTCTTGGGGGCTGGGAGATTGTGTGGGGAAGAGAGGCGATTGTGTTGGAATGGGGAAGATTGTGTTGGAATGGCCAAGGATCTTCTAGGGAGAAGCAAGATTTGGTGGGGATTTGGTGGTGGGGTTTCCAATACACCTAGGGAAGGGAATGGGGGGTGACGTGGTAGGTGAGGTGGAGGAGAGAGAGGGTAGGTCGCAGCCCCCCTTGTAGAGAAAGAGGGAGAGAGAAAGAGAGAGAGAAAGAGAGTGGGGATTCTCTCCCCTAGGGCTTCTCACCCCTATTGGATTCACTCCACTAGAACTATATAATATGAACTCTCAAATGGAAATTTGGCATTCATTCATTAATTTGAAATGGGGGGAATGGGGTCCTATATATAGGCAACCCACATTTTACAAAAAGTCCCTGACTCATGTAACAATGACAGATAACCAAGGGGTAGGGGGCGCCCTTGGGCCTAGCCCAATGAATTGGGCCCAATAACAAACTAATCAACCTAATAACACTCAAACTTAGGGAAATAAACAAAAGACCTAGGGACATGACTCAAATAAAAGGGAAAATACAATGATATGACTTGAAAAAAGATTACATAGGACTCAAAATAAATAACTAGACCATGCCGGATGCAACTGGGGCGAGGGGACGAGCCGTGAATGTGGGCATGGGAGGTGATGTCCCCATAAGCCTCCTGTCACTGGCCCAGTAGGGATCCCACGGAACCCCAACTGAGAACAACGGCAGCACGGAAAGCAACAACAACAAGAACAATAGTAACAGTAGGAACAGCAAACCGGTGGCCAGTAAAAACTCGGCGCTACAGCTACTCCTACTGTACACGAAAACACGCACCCCAATCTCACCGTTGGGGGACCACCAGACAACGAACCACCCTAGTCATGCAACTAGGAAAATGACCACCCGTCGGGAACTCGACGCTGTCTAGGGAAAAACCCTCGGTGACGCTCACCGGAGCCCTTAGACCTCGGCATCGGAAAAACATCTGAGAACTGCACACAAAATGGCGTTTCGCAGACATGAAGCGAAACTTGACTCACGAGGAAACTCATGTCACGTGACGGGAGCACTACCCACTAGAAGAACGATCGGATGCGTCCCCTGACGTCTTACACCGCGTCACAAGTGTCTAGCTATCACGCCCCGAGCTCGAGACTCAGACACACACAGTAACCAGTACCACAAACAAGGACTAGCTGAGGTCGCGCTCGTCAGCACGAGCCCGAAACCCTCAGCCCTGTGTGCACACTCAGACCATACGCCCTAGGCCTATCCTCTAGCTGGTAATTCCCCCTAAGCCCGGACTTGGCTGTACGTGGGGGCCCTACGGTAACCAGCCTACTCACCGTTTCTCTCGGGTAAGCCGCTCCACCACTCCCGGGTGGGTCAGCACCGCGTGCCGTAAGAAGGCTGCGACTAGTGAGAGGTCACTAAACGTGAACACGGAAAGCCACTCACTCACCCATCGCGAGTAACATGGAGTAATAGGCGGCAAGACGCCACCAGACTCTGGATGGTCCACTAGACCTAATGAACCCAACGGTCCTTGAGTCACGAGACTCGGGGTCATGACCGTTGTATAGGGACAGCTCCACGCCGTCAATCTGTCCTATGCCTAGGTCAGAAACTACGGTAGCACGAATACCAAGATAGCCCACGAGCCGCCAAGACCCCTCCCTTACGAAGGGAACTAAGGAACCTCCGGCTTCTGGCCGGATAACTGGACTCGCGGTCCAAGGCCAAATACATGGCCCACTCAGGAATCATCTTCCAAGGAAACTCACGACGTGCGGAGGAACCCCACCGCACACACTCCGGTCCACGGTGACTCGATCAAGCATAACACGAAATCCCGGAACACATGGGGTCACCCAGACCCACCTCACCTATGGGCACGCTAATCGAGGTAACACGGTACCTCCAGACATCCCCGAAACACAGTCACGAAACCCACGGGATGTCCGGGACACTCACGAGACCGAAGGTCGATCGTCGGGTCACAACCGGGTCGACCGGAGGTCTACATAACACAACCGGGCACAATTGGGTTGCCCGGACCCTTAAACCCACGGGGACACTATTAGAGGTAAAGTGACACCTCCGGACACCCAAAAACACGGTCACGGTACTCACGGGGTGCCCGAGATACTCACGGCCAAGGGAGGCATGATCAGCCATAGACTACCCGCCCTGGGCCACCCGACTGGTCACCTCCAAGAACGCGCTATCTTTGCATAGCGCGATAAGATCAGATCGCGCTATGACCCTATAGCGCGACAGGGACAGAACGGTTTATGACCTTATAGCGCGCTAGGAACCGCCTCACTGTTCATCTTCCCCGATGAACGCGCTCTATCGGGGTGGCGCGATCTTCAAGAACGTGCCCGCCTTGGCTAGCGCGTTCTCAGTCCATGCCCGAAAATGACGAAAATCGCGAAGAAATCCATTCCACACCCCGTTCACCCCTAGGTGAAGGGGAAACAAAAGGGGAAATCTTCCCCAAGCCCCTAGGCATGCATCTAAACCCCTAGGTCGGCCAAAAATATCGTTAAACGAGAGATCCGGCTCACACCCCAAAAACATGCATTTTACCCAAAATGCAAAAATAAACTCGCTCGGCTCGTCACGGCCTACAAAACTCACGGGAAATAAAGTACACGAGTTGGGGGTCCATCTACCTACCTCCACCGAAGATTCGACGTACCGTGGACGTCGATCCACGAAGAAAACACCGTTAAAGCTCCACCGGCTCGTGATCCCACGAACCGCCTCCACCATCGCGATCCTCACTCCATCCCTGCCACTCCATGCCCCACGATCCTCCGGAGAAGAGAGGGAGAGAGGAGAGAGCGTGAGAAGAGAGAGGGAGGGAAGAGAGAAATGAGAGGGGAGAGAGAGAAAGGGTTAATATATATAGAAAAATCCCAAAATTCTAGAAATTCAGAAAAATACTAAAAATTACCTCCGCGATCCTCGGGAGGTGCACAACATGCCGGTACTATCCCGGAGTCGGAGAACGCCACTATTCGCCCTGCACCGTGTTCCGAAGGCGCATCAGGGAAAAACACGTGTAAAGCACATAATATACTCCGAGACTCACAAAAATGATCCGAAAAAATATCCAAAAAATCTGGGGCATTACAACCCTCCCCCCTTAAAGAAATTTCGTCCTCGAAATTCAGGACTAGCACTAAGTCACAGGGGAAGAACACCTTAACCAACTGACAACGCTGTCAGAGCCCCAGCACAGAAAACCTCGATTCTTCCGAAGACACGGATCCTGAGGGACTCAGCAAGACTATAATCACGAAGAACACCTCGCTCCGCACGCCGCACACACCGGCCATCAGAGCAGGCGTACACCAAGGGACACAGTCCGACATCACCTCAGTCACAACGAAAAACCAATCATGGCACCGTTGCCACCATCACGCTCCCCGAGGAGACACAGTCCTCGTCATGAGAAACAGCTACCGATCCATCCTATGGTCGGTAGTCAAATCACACGTCAGCTTCAAAACCAGCTGACTGGTTTCACACCCTGCTCCAGGGAATAACCGACACAGAGCTTCCCTCAGCTCACGCAGCCATCTCAACAGACCGCAATGAGATCATCGGCTCAGTGCCAAGAATCATCTCACACCTGGCAAGCTAAAAATCAGACATATCACTGTGCCAACTCTGCCAGGAGACAAACTTCGACAAGGCCCAGATCCCATCCGAAAGGCACATCATGGAAATGGCCACCAAAGGCCTCACTTACACGCGGTCCTCGCCATTCCCGAACCACAACCACCAGCATCTTTTTTCTGTGAAAGACCATCCACTGGTCACCAGACATTCGTCAATGGGAAACCTCCACCGGCCCAACAGGCACGATCCAACTCATGACAGGCCATCCGCTGACTCGTGCACAGACCAATATCACATCCAGACCTATCATCATGCCAACTCTACCCTCTCAGGGGAGTACGGCAAAACCAAATGACAAGATCCTGATGTCTTCAGTCTTCACCTCACTCGACTCAGACTTACAGGGGAATCCTCTCGTGCTGGTCACAAACCAAGGACCACCATCCCACATCAACCTCACTTCGCAGACCTCCACGCACAGGCATCGACCACCGTCCTATCTCATCAAAACCTCCGTCTTAATTAATCCAAGAGGACGCCTGCCAATCCTGACTCTCGCTCTTACCATAGAGCCACGGGACACACAATCTCTTACAATCCACGGCACACTTCTCTAGAACCGACAAGTGCCACCTGCTACCACAGCAAGCAGGTCGACAGCGCCATGACCAATGCACACAGGTCCCCAGACAATAAACGTCTTACCACGGTCGACCACTCGGTCAACCCGACCAGCCACTCACGGCCACCAATCGGGACCCATACTCTCTCAAAGATCACTTCCCCAGAACACGATCTCAACCGCGAACGCAACCTCCAATGCAAGAACACGGTACTCATGCGCCAACCTCGCCAGCATATTTCCCCAACTCTCCACTTGCCAGTGCCACGACCGTAGTATCTCAAGCAACGACACGGCAACAACACGTCTCATACAACTGAAGAGAATGCATATCAAGGAACCAATCCTCCGTTGCTCTACACTTCCTCAAAAATCCACCCGCAGCAACCAACGCTACGATCCGCGCACTCTGATCCACATGCACATCCAACCACAACGCCAACTCGGAATCCTCCATCCCGACAATCCTCTGCAATTCCGCAGACTTTGATCCTCAACACCTTGTAAACCACAACACCAACCGCAATTCTCAAAAAAACACCGCCCAACCGTCACTCGTCCTTCCGGAACAGCGCCAACACACCCTCACACAGCAGGGGGCGGGCAACGCTTCTCACAGATGACCACCTTACCAACACAGAGGACGCATCTCGCACGGACTTTATGGCACACACGAGGAGGCCTCCCAATCCGGGCACACGATGTAAGACAACGAACCTTAGCCAAAATGCGATCTCCTCCAACCAAGGGAAAACTCAATACACTTCCGACCAACGGAAGGAAAACTCCACGCTCGACTTGACCTCGAACCTCACACATGCTGGGAATCACACCTTCCAACACCAAGAAAACCATCACCTCCGCTAGGTCAGCTCCTCCGACACACCCGCCAAGTGTTCCATCGGACCACGATCACAGCATCTCTCGATGCACCACCGCTACAATTCCTCGAATTGCAATACACCACGCCAAGAGCCGTAACACGAGCCATAATCGACAACCATCGACGCTCATCCTCGAGTCCCGAAACTCACCGCAGAACCTTCACATCTCAAGCCAAATCTAAGGCGAACACCACCCATTCGCACACAAGAGTGCAGGAGCAAAACTTACTGGGACACCACAGCCCAATCCTTCCTCAAAATCCGCAAAGATAACCGGGACCAACACGTCATTTCTAACGCCACAGAGCATGACAGGAACATCAGCTCGACAGTTAGCAACTCAACAGAAGATCCTCCGTTCGCCCGAGCATAATTCTCGACCAAAGCACCCGCTCCAACACCTCAAACTATAACCTTAACGCCTCAGGGGCTGGACAATCCTCAGACTGGAGTGGCCAAACTCAATAACAGCTCCCTCAGAGCACACTCACAGCCACTTAACGACAAACAGTCCTCGCCAGCCACCTGACCTCGCTGCTAATTCCCACGAACGCAGCACCACAGTAACGCATGCCTGCCAGATGCACTCTGCCCAACGTAGCACAACCGGGGCCACCATTGATGAGGGAGAAAGCTCTCAACCTCGATCCGCAGACCCCATGCTGGCACTCCGACAAAAGAACAACCACCTTCACAGTGCAAGCGCCATGCACTCAAGCTCCTACGCGAGAAACCAAGCGAAAACAAACACAAAACCCTATGCCAGCTGCCGACTATATTGGACCTTATGGACTTTGATCACTGCAATATCTTGAATTCCCATGTACGTCCACAACCACGCTCTGATACCAACTGTGGCAACCCAGGATCCGGATACCGGGAAAGGAACCCGATACCATTCGGATCCTGGCCCGCCGCCCACGAGCCGGAGCTCGAAAGGGCTAAAAAGGAGTGTGGAGGTACAAGGAAATAGGAAATAAAGTAGGACAATTCAACAATTAACAGAAATAAATGAACAACTACAACAGA
Organism: Amorphophallus konjac; assembly: GCA_022559845.1. Classification (NCBI taxonomy): domain Eukaryota; kingdom Viridiplantae; phylum Streptophyta; class Magnoliopsida; order Alismatales; family Araceae; genus Amorphophallus; species Amorphophallus konjac. The sequence goes on from CM040128.1 coordinate 242,454,282, forward strand.
GTCCAGTCCAATAGAAAGTACAGTCTAAAGTAGTAAAACGTACCACATGCCAGGTGAATACTCGGCCCGGCGAGCTGATAACTAAGAACCTCCGTACTGCACCCTCAAACCTCGAGGAAGAACCGCCGCACCTGAAATGCATGGGTGAGCCTCCTGTCACTGGCCCAGTAGGGATCTCGCGGAACCCCAACTGAGAACAACGGCAGCACGAAAAGCAGCAACAGCAAGAACAAAAGTAACAGCAGGAACAGCAAACCGGTGGCCAGTAAAAACTCGGCGCTACAGCTACTCCTACTGTACATGAAAACACGCACCCCGATCTCACCGTCGGGGGACCACCAGACAACGAACCACCCTAGTCACGCAACTAGGAAAACAACCACCCGTCAGGAACTCGACGCTGTCTAGGAGAAAGCCCTCGGTGACGCTCACCGGAGCCCCTAGACCTTGGCATCATAAAATCATCCGAGAACTGCATGCAAAACTACATCTCGCAGACGTGAAGCGAAACTCGACTCACGAGGAAACTTACGTCACGTGACGGGAGCACTACCCACTAGAAGAACGACTGGATGCGTCCCCTGACGTCTTACACCGCGCCACAAGTGTCTAGCTATCATGCCCCGAGCTCGAGACTCAGACACACACAGTAACCAGTACCACAAACAAGGACTAGCTGAGGTCACGCTCGTCAGCACGGGCCCGAAACCCTCAGCCCTGTGTGCACACTCAGACCATACGCCCTAGGCCTATCCTCTAGCTGGTAATTCCCCCTAAGCCCGGACTTGACTGTACGTGGGGGCCCTACGGTAACCAGCCTACTCACCGTTTCTCTCGGGGAAGCCGCTCCACCACTCCCGGGTGGGTCAGCACCGCGTGCCGTAAGAAGGCTACGACTAGTGGGAGGTCACTAAACGTGAACACAGAAAGCCACTCACGCACCCATCGCGAGTAACACGGAGTAACAGGCGGCACGACGCCACCAGATTCTGGATGGTCCACTAGACCTAATGAACCCAACAGTCCTTGAGTCACGAGACTCGGGGTCAAGACCGTTGTACAGGACAGCTCCACACCGTCAATCTGCCCTATGCCTAGGTTAGAAACTACGATAGCATGAATACCTAGATAGCCCACGAGCCGCCAAGACCCCTCCCTTACGAAGGGAACTAAGGAACCTCCAGCTTCTGGCCAGATAAATGGACTCGCGGTCCAAGGTCAAATACATGGCCCACTCGGGAATCATCTTCCAAGGAAACTCACGACGTGCGGGGGAACCCCACCGCACACACTCCGGTCCACGGTGACTCGATCAAGCGTAACATGAAAGCCCGGAACACATGGGGTCACCCGAACCCACCTCACCTACGGGCATGCTAATCGAGCTAACACGGTACCTCCAGACATCCCCGAAACACAGTCACGGAACCCACGGGATGTCTGGGACACTCACGAGACTGAAGGTCGACCGCCGGGTCACAACTGGGTCGACCGGAGGTCTACGTAACACAACTGGGCACAAGAGGGTTGCCCGGACCCTTAAGCCCACGGGGACACTATTTGAGGTAAAGCGACACCTCCGGACACCCAAAAACACGGCCACGGTACTCACGGGGTGCCCGAGATACTCATGGCCAAGGGAGGCATGATCAGCCATAGACCACCCGCCCTGGACCACCCGACTGGTCACCTCCAAGAACGCTCTATCTTTGCATAGCGCGTTCAAACAGAACGCGCTATAGGTCCATAGCGCGATAAGATCAGATCACGCTATGACCCTATAGCGCGATAGGGACAGAACGCACTATGACCTTATAGCGCGACAAGAACCGCCTCACTGTTCATCTTCCTCGATGAACGCGCTCTATCGGGGTGGCACGATCTTCAAGAACGTGCCCGCCTTGGCTAGCACGTTCTCAGTCCGTGCCCGAAAATGGCGAAAACCGCGAAGAAATCCATTCCACACCCCATTCACCCCCAGGTAAAGGGGAAAGAAAAGGGGAAATCTTCCCCAAGCCCCTAGGCATGCATCTAAACCCCTAGGTCGGCCAAAAATGCCGTTAAACGAGAGATCTGGCTCACACCCCAAAAACATGCATTTTGCCCAAAATGCAAAAATAAACCCGCTCGGCTCGCCACGGCCTACAAAACTCACGGGAAATAAAGTACATGAGTTGGGGGTCCATCTACCTACCTCCACCGAAGATTCGACGTGCCGTGGACGTCGTTCCACGAAGAAAATACCGTTAAAGCTCCACCGGCTCGTGATCCCACGAACCGCCTCCACCATCGCGATCCTCGCTCCATCCCCGCCGCTCCACGCCCCACGATCCTCGCCGCCTGGCCCCTGTCCACCTCCGTCGGCCGCCGGAGAAGAGAGGGAGAGAGGAGAGAGCGTGAGAAGAGAGAGGGAGGGAAGAGAGAAATGAGAGGGGAGAGAGAGAAAGGGTTAATATATATAGAAAAAACCCCACCCTTCTATTCGTACAGTCGAGCTTTGGTGATCCCGAGATTCATGGTAGATTGAATTGTTTTCCATGGCGATTGAAGCGTCGGGGGAGCCTCCCCCGACCGTCGCTCCAGCCAGTTCTTCTTCTCTCAAGGCCCCTGTGGCCATAGATGGATCTCGTCATTCCTACGCCCAAATCCTTTTGGCATCTCAGCATAAAGCGAATATTTCCATTCCGGTGAAGGCTCCAGGATTTACGGATCTTGGAGAACCTGCAGTTTACTTTTCCAAGGCCGATCTTGAGGCTTCTCAGAAAAAGCTCAGATTTGCAATCATAGCTAAATGTTCTTACGAAAGACCTGCTATCCCTGAGGTTAAAAGTTGTTTGATGCAGAGGATTCCACTAGAACCTGACTTTCTAATAAGCCGTCTCAATCCGAGACATCTTCTTCTCATACTAGATAATGAAAAAGATTTTCTAAAGCTCCTTATACAAAAGAATTTGTACATCAATGGCTTTCTATTTCGTTTCTTCCGTTGGATGCAGGATTTCGATTTTGAAGCATATCCTGCAGTTGCTCCGGTATGGATTGGTTTCCCCTCTCTTCCTGCTAACTTGTTTCATGAGGACTGTATGCGTTCAATTGCCGGTAACTTTGGTCTGGTATTAAGAATTCATGAAAATACTTTGGCCATGACCGATACTTCTGAAGCTTTAGCCTGTGTTGAATTAGATATCTCAGCTTCTCGTAAGGAACGGATTTGGATTGATTTGGATGGACATGGCTTCTGGCAACCGATGAATTACCATCGTTTACCTAATCTATGTTCATTCTGTCATAAGTTGGGACATACTGCCGATGAATGTAAGAAGAAAGCTAATAAAGAAAGCCATCGCCGCTTAGTTCCTGACCCTGTCCAAAAGCATAATTTTCAAACCTACAGGCCCCGACAACCAGGCACCCTTCCTGTTCGAACTAATGCTGTAAATGTAAATAGATTTGCAATTATGTAGTAGGTTGATGATAATTTGAACTTGGATTGCCACCACACTTCTGAGGATATGAAGCTAATTAACTGCTCCGAAGGATCTAATTTCACCACAGCTGAGCCACTAATCCCTGTGGAAGAAAATCATGCTTCAATAGATGATTCAATTCCACATGAGGACAAGTAAACTAGTACACTCAGAACATCCTCCACATTGCCCATTGCAACAAGTTGTTAATGGTAGCTTAGATCCCAGTGATTCTACAATAATTCCTGCTCCAGGTTATCCAAGAAACAAGCAGACCACATTATCAAATGTGAATCTTGATCAAACAATGAAGTCTGATTTTGCTAAATTCTTGAAGCTATCTGCTGAGGATATTTCCAAGCTCCCTTCAAACCAAAATATTTCCAACAGTGTGGTAATAAAGGAAGGATCAATTCAATTCTGTGTGGGTGAACCTCCAACCTTGCAGCAGGAAGGACTTCAGCAAAAATGTAAAGACATTGCTCTTCAGGCAGAGATCAGCAATATAACCTCTTTATACAAGGAACGGCCAGGTGTAATTATCAGAGGCATGAAAAGGATTAGCTCCACAGGTAACCTTCATTTAGCATCAAAAGACCAATGACATTCATTATTTGGAACATTAGAGGTATTGGGAATGATTTGTCTCTTGGTCGGGCAAAATTCTTAATCAAGGAATACAATGTGGACTGTATCATCATATTAGAACCCAAAGTTAAAACTTCCCTGTTAAGAAATACTTGCAAGAAGCTTGGAATGCATAACTGTCTTGCTAATCAAGAGGAAAATGCTCATATTTGGATTTTGTGGAAAGAGCCCTTTGATTTTGTTATAATTCATCAAGATGAGCAACATATTTCACTGCAGCAAAATAATTCAGCTTTACCTCTCTTTTATGCATCATTCATTTATGCCAAATGTAGTAGTCTTGAGAGATTACCTCTATGGACTTCCCTTCTCCATGTTCATTCACTGATCAAAGGTCCCTGGATTGTGGCGGGTGACTTCAATTGTATTTTAAACATGGATGAAAAAGTAGGAGGCAATGCTCCTTGCTTGAAATCTATGTCTGAATTCAAGGACTGTATTAATGATTGTGGTCTTATTGATGGAGGATATATGGGCTCCAAATATACCTGGTATAACAACCAGCAGGGTGCAAATGGAATCTGGTGCAGACTAGACAGAGCACTTATTAATCCATGTTGGTTAAATAAATTTCCAATAACTATAGAGCATCTATCGAGAGAGGCATCAGATCATGCTCCTCTTCTCATCAGATTGGCCATCACAAATAAAGTCAAGAGCAGGTTTTATTTTCAACAGATGTGGACTACACATGATGCTTTCTCACAAGCTATTACTCAGTGTTGGAAGACTAGTCCCATTGCCACTTCTGCTATTACCACCTTATGTATCAAACTTAGGGCTGTAAGGAATATGTTACGGATTTGGAATAAGCAGGTTTTTGGAAATGTTCACAACAACCTTTCAATTGCAGAAGATGAGGTGCTGCAGGCAGAACACTCTTTTGATTCCAATCCAAGTACTACTAACTTGGAATTGTTAAATAAGGTAAAATCAAAACTCACTGACTGCATTGTACAGCAAGAGATTTTTTGGAAGCAAAAGTCCAGAATTCGATGGTTAAAAGAAGGTGATAGAAATACCAGATTCTTCCATATGACAACTATGGCTAATAGAAGACGGAACTCAATTACTCATCTTCAGACAGAATTGGGTACTACAACTTCAGACAGTCAGAAAATTAAAGACATTGATGTGGACCACTTTCACAAAGCCTTCACCTCTCAACAGCATTTTATTAACATGGACTTACTTAATTGCATTCCTCACCTGATATCGGCTGATGACAACCAACTTTTGTGTGATGTTCCTGATTACAAGGAAATAAAGGAGGTAGTCTTCTCTATATCCCCTCATAGTGCCCCTGGTCCGGATGGATTCACAGGGTATTTTTTTCAAAAAGCTTGGTCTACTATTGATATGGAAGTAGTCAATGCTGTTCAGGAATTCTTTATTAAAAGAAGGCCCCTTCCTAGAGAGGTTACAGCAACTCTAGTTACTCTCATTCCTAATACCAATAATGCCTCTGCTATTTCTGAGTACAGACCAATCAGCTTGTGCAATTTCTCCCACAAAATTATATCCAAGGTGTTATGCAACAGACTGAGCAGTTTCCTGCCCACTATTATTTTCAAGGAACAGTCTGCCTTTGTTAAAGGCAGATACATCACTGATAATATTGCTTTGGCACAAGAGATGACCCAAGAACTTGGGAGAAAAGTCAGAGGGAGTAATGTTATTTTAAAACTGGATATGGCTAAGGCATATGACAGGGTCGAGTGGGACTTCCTGCTAGCAGTGATGAAGAAATTTGGATTCAATAGCATATTCATTGACATGATAAATCTCATGATTAACAATTGCTGGTTTTCAATTTCTTTAAATGGAGAATATGTTGGTTTTTTTAAGTCTACAAGGGGTCTTAGGCAAGGTGATCCCATTGCACCATTTCTCTTTATAATTGCTCAAGATTCTCTCAGCAGATACCTTCAAAATGCCTTTGAGAATGGTTCTATTAGATGGTTTTCTGGCCCCAGGAGATGTCCTATTAGTTCCCATCTTTTATTTGCAAATGATACCTTAATTTTTGCTAATGCTACTGCTAGCTCCATCAATAATCTGATGGCCATTCTGAGATCATATGAACAAGCCTCGGGTCAGCTCATTAATGTTGAAAAAAGTGGTTACTTTCTTCACTCAAAACAAGGCCAATCAGTCTCCCACAGAATTGAACAAATTACAGGGTATGCTAGACAGAACTTTCCCCATAAATACTTGGGTTACCCTTTGGTTCTGGGCAGAATTAAAAAAGTTCATTATGGAGGTATTATTGCTGCTGTTCAAAAGAAGATTGAAGGATGGCAAACTAAATTCCTCTCCCAAGGAGCGCGTTTCATTCTTATCAAACATGTGCTCCCTTCAATTCCAATTTACATTCTCACTTCCTCTCCTCTTCATGAAGGAATTCATCACATTTTGGATCAATCACTTGCCAATTTCTTTTGGGGCTCATCCCCATATGGTAACCGGAAACATTGGAGGGCCTGGCAGAAGATATGCAAACCAATATCCCAAGGGGGTTTGGGAATCATGTCCCTAAGGCACATGGAGACTGCCCTTCGGGTTAAAATGCTCTGGCATGTTTTGCATTCTGACTCCTTATGGGCTGGTTTTTTCAGAGCCAAATATATCAGAGGCAACCACATCAGCACTATTGGTTTCAAAGAGATGAAGGGGTTTGCAAGGAATAGCTGGCTGCATGCCAAAAACATTCTCATCCAACATCAGAGATTCATTATTGGCAATGGTCAAAACACCAACTCCTGGAAAGATACCTGGATAGAGGATTGTAACTTAGAAGTCTATCTTCAAGTGGAAACTGCACTGTATCCTCCATTTACCATAGTTATTTTAACACACAACTGTCTGAATCTCAATCCTGCTGGAAACAAATTTGGTCTAGATGGATTCCCATCAGAATATCTATTTTTGCTTGGAAGGTTATGCATAAATGTCTGCCATCAGACTGTAACATAAAACGCAGGGGTGTGCCACTTTGCTCTAAATGTAGATGTTGTAAGCAAAGTCAGGAGGAGGACACAAACCATTTGTTTGTTGAGAGTGATCTGGCATCCAATATATGGTCATTCTTCAGAGCCAAAGGTCTTCCAATCTCAGGTGGAACTGCAAGGAATCTTATATCCCAATCTGTTCACGCAGTTAATAGTAACACTGCTTTTGAACTATTTACTGTTGGGATTATTGCTCACGGATTATGGGAGATCTGGTCTGTCGGGAATGCTATAATCCATGAAGATAGTTCTCCTCAGCCGAATGCTCTGATTTCTAAAATCATAACCCTGGTTAAACAAGAAATGAGGCTGGCTAACTTGCAGGAACCAGATCTTAAAAAGAAGCAGATCCTGGCTACCTTTGATATCACAACTCAGCACATAAAGGAATTGCCATTTAAACTGGTTAAGTGGCTATGCCCCCCATGGCCTTATCTCAAACTCAACACTGATGGAGCGTCAAAGCAGGCAGGTATCTCGGGTGGTGGTGGCATTATTAGAGATGCTTCGGGTACTCCTATTATTGCCTTTTCTCACTACTATGCTCAGAGTAATTGTATCATAGCTGAAGCCAGAGCTCTCATGGATGGAATTAAAATCTGAAAGGCAGTCTCAACTCAGCCAGCCCTTATAGAATGTGTGATGGGAATCGACGCTGAGTACTAACTTTTTATTTTGCATTTGAGTCCTTTTATTTACTTTTATATCCTTGGGAAAGTATATGTACAATTGTAAGGCTTTGTAAGCCAATGTGTCATTCCCTAGGATTGTGTGGGTTTCTATGTAATTTGCCAGTAGGTCCAGCAAGGGGCCCCCAGCCCTTTCCCATTGGCACACCTAAGCTATGTGGGGCTGGTCAACCATCCTAGATGGCCATCTAGAAGGTTTGAAGGCCAATTGACCACATGGGAGATAAGTGGTGTAAAATGTCAAAGTTTACCTTATCTACCTAGTCAAAGGTGTGTCCCCTCCATATGTAATTTATTTATTTTTGAATTTTGATCACATGGGGGAAGAAAATGGCCTATTTCCCACGAAATTAGCAGCCCCCCCACCCATTGCCATTTTCTATATAAGCCTATGTATAGTGTCATTAGAGATTAATGAAGGAAAAAATTGGCATTTTGCCCCAAGAGAGCTCTTGGAGGGTGCACCCATCTCCCCCTATCTCCTTGATGTTCTTCCCCTTCCTCCAGAAATCTAGGGTAGGAGACCCTTTCTACCTCCCCCTCTCATCCTCTGAGTTCCCTTTCTGAAGCTGCCGCCGCCGCCGTCGCATCGCCGTCGCGCCGCCGCCACCGCCACCGGAGTTTTGTCTCCATCAGCATAGAACCCCACCTCCGTGGTTCTATATTTGTATGTTGTTGTCTGATTGAGCTGAAATTTTGAGAGCTTGTTCCTCTCTTTGTTACCTTTCCATCCATATATCTTATGTCTCATTCTGAGTTTGTTTGATATTTTTTCCACAATTTCTAGTCCACCCCTGTCAATCTGTCATTCTGCGGATCTATAGTACAGAGTCATCTTGTTCTATTTTTTTCACCACCGTATCTATTTTTAGAAAATCCCAAAAAATTATTGAGTCTTCCCCACGTATATCCCCTTCCACCATAATTTTATTAGAGTCTACAAAAATCATTTACCCCTCAGTCAAGGGTGTGTTTTAGGCAGATTGTTTGCTGCCCTGTGTGTCTGTCAGTCCGGGTCAGAAAAAAAAATCAGCTTGCAAAGGTTTTAATTTTCAATCCGTGTGGTGGATGAAGCTGAAAAATTTTATGTTGTAGATCTCTGAGTGCTCTTTCCATCGGTACAAGCCACGCCTCGATCGGACTCCAGATCTGAGCGTAGTGATTTTCGCCGCCGCAGCCCGCAGATCTGTTCTGTGTGCAGGTCCGAAAATTCAGTTCGGGGGAAAATCAAAAGTAAATATCAAAATTCAACTTCGGGTGCTGCCCCTTCAGGGAGTCGATCCGGGACATCCCGCCATCATCCCAGCCAAGCGGCGCCTCCAGAAGAAAACAGGAAGGTGACGTTCCTTAGGAACGGATTGTTTGCTGTCCACCGAGTCAGTCACCGAGTTGGCGCAACACCGAGTTGCAATAGTGCCGAGTCGGACCAGCAGGCCGAGTTCGTGCTGAGTTTGCCTCCAGATTGCTGCCCGTCAACCCAGGGTCGGTCCTCCCGGGCCCCACTGTAGCCCTTTACCTCCCTGCGTGGAGTGGGCAATAGAATTACTGCTATAATTAAGTTTTTAACTGTTGTTAACCGGGAGTTTTCGTAACTGGCCGGGAACGTCTTCCCCACGCCCGGAGCGTGGAGGTAAACTCGCTACCTCTCTCTTATCGCATTTTGCCCAATTCGTATACTTTTGAATGCCGCTGCGAGTGTAGGATTATTAGCCCGTTATCATTTCATCACCGCTGTGAGAGAGTGAGTTTGAGTGTTACCGTCCCGTGACTTGATCCGAGTCTACACGGAAAGCCGATACCCGTGACTCACGGCCGATTTCTTAACCGTGCCCGGTCCCACGTTTCCCTCGCTGAGGGACAATTGCGAGCTCGTCTAGAGTCCAAGGATCTCATTCCTAATTCGAGTCAAGTCCGTGGTCCGTCCCGCATCAGTTTGGTATCAGAGCGAGTTTGAGTCTAGGGTGTCAAAAAAAAGTGTCATTTACGTCTAGCCATTAGTCATTGTCTAAGTCGTGTTTAGGGTCATCGTTGTTTTAAAATAAAAAAAAAGTATCTTTTGCATTTACATCCCTTTACTCGGTATATCAAAAGGTGTTGTCCGAGCGTTAGGCTACGCCTATCGGGAAGGCCGCACACTTGCGCGAGTGATCTTCGGATCGGTTATCTCCGCCACGTACCGAGTCTTGGTGTCTTGTCCTTAGTGTGCATGCATCCCAACATTGCATAGTCGGTCTAGTGTCTTGTCCACATGGCTTTGCATATCCATTCCTAGGGATCCATTCCCATATTTTGGCAACTATGGCCAACCCATGTCGACCCGTCCAAGGCGATAGGTCTGTGTCTGAGTACATTCGGGCATATCATACGTATTTGTTGGAACATGGCTTGGGAGAGGAGAGCACCACGGCTGCATTTCAGTTCCGGAGAGGTTTACGCCTTCACTTCCAGTTGGAGTGTCTTATCCGCGATGCATTCTCTCTGACGCAGTCCTATAAGGTCGCTCTGGAGGTCGAACCATTTGAGTCTCGATTTAATGACGACCTACAGCGAGCCGACGCTGCCCTGGCTGCCCTTCGGCAAACATCTACCTCCCAACCGAGTCCCGAGCCGATCGGACTGCCTACCCCATTGCCTTCACCACCCGAGAGTGCTCCATTGTCACCCTCACCTTCCGATCTTATTTCGGAGCCCTCTCATTTGGAGCCACCAAAGCCCGAGCCACCCGTGTTTCTAACGGGTACACTTTATATAGCCGAGCCACTACTTAGTTGGCTCAAGGATGGCTTGGTCTCGCCTCCTTATCCATCAACGGACCCCACCCTACCATTAGTGCCGGTCAACTCCTTCCACACTACCTTTCGGTCTAATCACCATGTTGATACATTGGATGACCTTATTATGGGATTAGACACGCAATGGAAGTTGACGCACTTGTTGGCCCCAGGCTTCGACCGACCCACCGGTTGTAGCTTCACCCACCCCGCCTTGGGGTCCATTACCTCCGTGTACACCGTGGGTCATGTGACCACGGAGGTTCTTCTACTCCTCCCGCTATCGGCCGAGCCTGACTTCATATCCTTTTGCCCGAGGGAGGAACCATACATCCTACACATGATCACCGTCCCACCTACTATGCATGAAGGTGACCATCCACACCTTCAAGACTTCTACACATGGGACCGTGACTTGTGGGAACCCACCACAAGGGGTCATACATTCTTCGACCCCTTCGATCCCTTCCTTAGTGAATCCCTTGACCCACCACATCTCCTCCACTTCTTCGGGGGAGATCACTACCACATCCCAACCCCACGGACTGGGTCATCTACACCCACCAAGCCCAACCTCGATACATCCACACCCGGTTCCCCTAGCCCTCTCAAGTCTCCCAAATCCAAAGGGTCATACATGTATGATTGGGTCATACTTGGATGTTTAGGTGTTCCCCATGCCACCAACCACCGGTTGCATAACATGCATGCATGGCACATATTCGGGTGTCCTGGTCCGCCGTCACCCATGTACGGGTCGGACTAACATTAGGTGTGTCTAGGGTCTTGTGTGTCCATGTATGTGTCGAGTCAAGTCAGTTTGTATGCTCGCGTTGCTAGCCCTTTCGAGTTCGAGACTTGTCGGACTATTGGGATCGGTTCTACCTCATATCGGATCTAGTCACATAAGGGACAAGCGGTGATTCCTAGTGAGTTTTCGAGCCGCCTTCCCTCATTTGAGAGTGACCCCACCCCGGAGTGTCCACCTCTAGCCTCATTCCCATGGCAGCATGTGCATATCGAATTTATACGGGATGAGCAGGTGTCGATTACTTGGAGTGGAGCGTACTCCGCGCTTCACGGTACGATGACGGATCCGCCGGAGCTACTCGAGCAGCCGCACCCCTTACTCGACAGGGTCGAGTTCTTCCCACCCGGGGAGAGTTGATGGGAATCGACGCTGAGTACTAACTTTTTATTTTGCATTTGAGTCCTTTTATTTGCTTTTATATCCTTGGGAAAGTATATGTGCAATTGTAAGGCTTTGTAAGCCAATGTGTCATTCCCTAGGATTGTGTAGGTTTCTATGTAATTTACCAGTAGGTCCAGCAAGGGGCCCCCAGCCCTTTCCCATTGGTCCACCTAAGCTATGTGGGGCTGGTCAACCATCCTAGGTGGCCATCTAGAAGGTTTGAATGTCAATTGACCACATGGGAGACAAGTGGTGTAAAATGTCAAAGTTGGCCACCTACCTTATCTACCTAGTCAAAGGAGTGTCCCCTCCATATGTAATTTATTTATTTTTGAATTTTGATCACATGGGGGAAGAAAATGGCCTATTTCCCATGAAATTATCAGCCTCCCCACCTATTGCCATTTTCTATATAAGCCTATGTATAGTGTCATTAGAGATTAATGAAGGAAAAAATTGGCATTTTGCCCCAAGAGAGCTCTTGGAGGGTGCACCCCTCTCCCCCTATCTCTTTGCTGTTCTTCCCCTTCCTCCAGAAATCTAGGGTAGGAGACCCTTTCTACCTCCCCCTCTCATCCTCTGAGTTCCCTTTCTGAAGCTGCCGCCGCCGCCGTCGCACCGCCGTCGCGCCGCCGCCACCGCCACCGGAGTTTTGTCTCCATCAGGACAGAACCCCACCTCTGTGGTTCTATATTTTTATGATGTTGTCTGATTGAGCTGAAATTTTGAGAGCTTGTTCCTCTCTTTGTTACCTTTCCATCCATATATCTTATGTCTCATTCTGAGTTTGTTTGATATTTTTTCCGCAATTTCTAGTCCACCCCTGTCAATCTGTCATTCTGCAGATCTACAGTATAGAGTCATCTTGTTCTATTTTTTTCACCACCATATCTATTTTTAGAAAATCCCAAAAAATTACTGAGTCTTCCCCACGTATATCCCCTTCCATCATAATTTTTTTAGAGTCTAAAAAAATCGTTTACCCTTCAGTCAAGGGTGTGTTTCAGGCAGATTGTTTGCTGCCCTGTGTGTCTGTCAGTCCGAGTCAGAAAAATAAATCAGGTTGCAGAGATTTTAATTTTCAATCCGTGTGGCGGATGAAGCTGAAAAAATATTATGTTGTAGATCTCTGAGTGCTCTTTCCATCGGTACCAGCCACGCCTCGATCGGCCTCCCGATCTGAGCGTAGTGATTTTCGCCGCCGCAGCCCGCAGATCTGTTCTGTGTGCAGGTCCGAAAATTCAGTTCGGGGGAAAATCAAAAGTAAATATCAAAATTCAACTTCGGGTGCCGCCCCTTCAGGGAGTCGATCCGGGACATCCCGCCATCATCCCAGCCAAGCGGCGCCTCCAGAAGACATCAGGAAGGTGACGTTCCTTTGGAACGGATTGCTTGCTGTCCACCGAGTCAGTCACCGAGTTGGCACAGCACCGAGTTGCAATAGTGCCGAGTCGGACCAGCAGGCCGAGTTCGTGCTAAGTTTGCCTCCAGATTGCTGCCCGTCAACCCAGGGTCGGTCCTCCCAGGCCCCACTGTAGCCCTTTACCTCCCTGCGTGGAGTGGGCAATAGAATTACTGCTATAATTAAGTTTTTAACTGTTGTTAACCGGGAGTTTTCGTAACTGGCCGGGAACGTCTTCCCCACGCCCGGAGCGTGGAGGTAAACTCGCTACCTCTCTCTTATCGCATTTTGCCCAATTCGTATACTTTTGAATGCCGCTGCGAGTGTAGGATTATTAGCCCGTTATCATTTCATCACCGCTGCGAGAGAGTGAGTTTGAGTGTTACCGTCCCGTGACTTGATCCGAGTCTACACGGAAAGCCGATACCCGTGACTCACGGCCGGTTTTTTAACCGTGCCCGGTCCCACGTTTCCCTCGCTAAGGGACAATTGCGAGCTCGTCTAGAGTCCAAGGATCTCATTCCTAATTCGAGTCAAGTCCGTGGTCCGTCCCGCATCAGTTTGGTATCAGAGCGAGTTTGAGTCTAGGGTGTCAAAAAAAAGTGTCATTTACGTCTAGCCATTAGTCATTGTCTAAGTCGTGTTTAGGGTCAGCGTTGTTTTAAAATATAAAAAAAAAGTGTCTTTTTGCATTTACATCCCTTTACTCGGTATATCAAAAGGTGTTGTTCGAGCGTTAGGCTACGCCTATCGGGAAGGCCGCACACTTGCGCGAGTGATCTTCGGATCGGTTATCTCCGCCACGTACCGAGTCTTGGTGTCTTGTCCTTAGTGTGCATGCATCCCAACATTGCATAGTCGGTCTAGTGTCTTGTCCACATGGCTTTGCATATCCATTCCTAGGGATCCATTCCCATATTTTGGCAACTATGGCCAACCCATGTCGACCCGTCCAAGGCGATAGGTCTGTGTCTGAGTACATTCGGGCATATCATACGTATTTGTTGGAACATGGCTTGGGAGAGGAGAGCACCACGGTTGCATTTCAGTTCCGGAGAGGTTTACGCCTTCACTTCCAGTTGGAGTGTCTTATCCGCGATGCATTCTCTCTGGCGCAGTCCTATAAGGTCGCTCTGGAGGTCGAACCATTTGAGTCTCGATTTAATGACGACCTACAGCGAGCCGACGCTGCCCTGGCTGCCCTTCGGCAAACATCTACCTCCCAACCGAGTCCCGAGCCGATCGGACTGTCTACCCCATTGCCTTCACCACCCGAGAGTGCTCCATTGTCACCCTCACCTTCCGATCTTATTTCGGAGCCCTCTCATTTGGAGCCACCAAAGCCCGAGCCACCCGTGTTTCTAACGGGTACACTTTATATAGCCGAGCCACTACTTAGTTGGCTCAAGGATGGCTTGGTCTCGCCTCCTTATCCATCAACGGACCCCACCCTACCATTAGTGCCGGTCAACTCCTTCCACACTACCTTTCGGTCTAATCACCATGTTGATACATTGGATGACCTTATTATGGGATTAGACACGCAATGGAAGTTGACGCACTTGTTGGCCCCAGGCTTCGACCGACCCACCGGTTGTAGCTTCACCCACCCCGCCTTGGGGTCCATTACCTCCGTGTACACCGTGGGTCATGTGACCACGGAGGTTCTTCTACTCCTCCCGCTATCGGCCGAGCCTGACTTCATATCCTTTTGCCCGAGGGAGGAACCATACATCCTACACATGATCACCGTCCCACCTACTATGCATGAAGGTGACCATCCACACCTTCAAGACTTCTACACATGGGACCGTGACTTGTGGGAACCCACCACAAGGGGTCATACATTCTTCGACCCCTTCGATCCCTTCCTTAGTGAATCCCTTGACCCACCACATCTCCTCCACTTCTTCGGGGGAGATCACTACCACATCCCAACCCCACGGACTGGGTCATCTACACCCACCAAGCCCAACCTCGATACATCCACACACGGTTCCCCTAGCCCTCTCAAGTCTCCCAAATCCAAAGGGTCATCCATGTATGATTGGGTCATACTTGGATGTTTAGGTGTTCCCCATGCCACCAACCACCGGTTGCATAACATGCATGCATGGCACATATTCGGGTGTCCTGATCCGCCGTCACCCATGTACGGGTCGGACTAACATTAGGTGTGTCTAGGGTCTTGTGTGTCCATGTATGTGTCGAGTCAAGTCGGTTTGTATGCTCGCGTTGTTAGCCCTTTCGAGTTCGAGACTTGTCGGACTATTGGGATCGGTTCTACCTCATATCGGATCTAGTCACATAAGGGACAAGCGGTGATTCCTAGTGAGTTTTCGAGCCGCCTTCCCTCATTTGAGAGTGACCCCACCCCGGAGTGTCCACCTCTAGCCTCATTCCCATGGCATCATGTGCATATCGAATTTATACGGGATGAGCAGGTGTCGATTACTTGGAGTGGAGCGTACTCCGCGCTTCACGGTACGATGACGGATCCGCCGGAGCTACTCGAGCAGCCGCACCCCTTACTCGACAGGGTCGAGTTCTTCCCACCCGGGGAGAGTTGATGGGAATCGACGCTGAGTACTAACTTTTTATTTTGCTTTTGAGTCCTTTTATTTGCTTTTATATCCTTGAGAAAGTATATGTACAATTGTAAGGCTTTGTAAGCCAATGTGTCATTCCCTAGGATTGTCTGGGTTTCTATGTAATTTGCCAGTAGGTCCAGCAAGGGGCCCCCAGCCCTTTCCCATTGGTCCACCTAAGCTATGTGGGGCTGGTCAATCATCCTAGGTGGCCATCTAGAAGGTTTGAATGCCAATTGACCACATGGGAGACAAGTGGTGTAAAATGTCAAAGTTGGCCACCTACCTTATCTACCTAGTCAAAGGAGTGTCCCCTCCATATGTAATTTATTTATTTTTGAATTTTGATCACATGGGGGAAGAAAATGGCCTATTTCCCACGAAATTATCAGCCCCCCCACCCATTGTCATTTTCTATATAAGCCTATGTATAGTGTCATTAGAGATTAATGAAGGAAAAAATTGGCATTTTGCCCCAAGAGAGCTCTTGGAGGGTGCACCCCTCTCCCCCTATCTCCTTGCTGTTCTTCCCCTTCCTCCAGAAATCTAGGGTAGGAGACCCTTTCTACCTCCCCCTCTCATCCTCTGAGTTCCCTTTCTGAAGCTGCCGCCGCCGCCGTCGCACCGCCGTCGCGCCGCCGCCACCGCCACCGGAGTTTTGTCTCCATCAGGACAGAACCCCACCTCGGTGGTTCTATATTTTTATGCTGTTGTCTGATTGAGCTAAAATTTTGAGAGCTTGTTCCTCTCTTTGTTAGCTTTCCATCCATATATCTTATGTCTCATTCTGAGTTCGTTTGATATTTTTTCCGCAATTTCTAGTCCACCCCTGTCAATCTATCATTCTGCAGATCTACAGTACAGAGTCATCTTGTTCTATTTTTGTTACCACCGTATATATTTTTAGAAAATCCCAAAAAATTACTGAGTCTTCCCCACGTATATCCCCTTCCATCATAATTTTCTTAGAGTCTACAAAAATCGTTTACCCCTTAGTCAAGGGTGTGTTTCAGGCAGATTGTTTGCTGCCCTGTGTGTTTGTCAGTCCGGGTCAGAAAAACAAATCAGCTTGCAGAGGTTTTAATTTTCAATCCGTGTGGTGGATGAAGCTGAAAAAATATTATGTTGTAGATCTCTGAGTGCTCTTTCCATCGGTACCAGCCACGCCTGGATCGGCCTCCCGATCTGAGCGTAGTGATTTTCACCGCCGCAGCCCGCAGATCTGTTCTGTGTGCAGGTCCGAAAATTCAGTTCGGGGGAAAATCAAAAGTAAATATCAAAATTCAACTTCGGGTGCCGCCCCTTCAGGGAGTCGATCCGGGACATCCCGCCATCATCCCAGCCAAGCGGCGCCTCCAGAAGACATCAGGAAGGTGACGTTCCTTTGGAACGGATTGCTTGCTGTCCACCGAGTCAGTCACCGAGTTGGCGCAGCACCGAGTTGCAATAGTGCCGAGTAAGACGAGCAGGCCGAGTTCGTGCTGAGTTTGCCTCCAGATTGCTGCCCGTCAACCCAGGGTCGGTCCTCCCACGCCCACTGTAGCCCTTTACCTCCCTGCGTGGAGTGGGCAATAGAATTACTGCTGTAATTAAGTTTTTAACTGTTGTTAACCGGGAGTTGCCGTAACTGGCCGGGAACGTCTTCCCCACGCCCGGAGCGTGGAGGTAAACTCGCTACCTCTCTCTTATCGCATTTTGCTCAATTCGTATACTTTTGAATGCCGCTGCGAGTGTAGGATTATTAGCCCATTATCATTTCATCACTGCTGCGAGAGAGTGAGTTTGAGTGTTACCGTCCCGTGACTTGATCCGAGTCTACACAGAAAGCCGATACCCGTGACTCACAGTCGGTTTCTTAACCGTGCCCGGTCCCACGTTTACCTCACTAAGGGATAATTGCGAGCTCGTCTAGAGTCCAAGGATCTCATTCCTAATTCGAGTCGAGTCCGTGGTCCATCCCGCATCAGTGTGACTCTCAAGCCCTTGTGCAAGTGATCACCCGAAAAATTCCTTGTCCTTGGAAGATCACAAGCTATGTGAGAGAAATTTGGAGGCTATTATCTACTTTTGACTCAATCAGCCACATTTATCGATAAACAAATTATGTAGCTGATTCTTTGGCCAATTATGCTTGTAATTTGAAATGTAATTTCTGTTTCTTCTCACTTCAACAACTCCCTAAGCATATAAAGGGAATTGTTCGAATGGGCAAGCTAGCATTCCCTAGCATCCGGATGATGTAAATTTTTCCCCTTGATCATTAATAAAAACTAACCTCCTAGTGTTGTGATGGTGGAGTGGCTTTCTCTCTATCCTTGATAGAGGGTGCACTCTCCTATTGCACCTAGGTAAGGTTTCATAAAAAAAAATAGAAAAACCCAAAAATTCTAAAAATTCATAAAAATACTAAAAATTACTTCCGCGATCCTCGGGAGGATAACAACGTGCCGGTACTGTCCCGGAGTGACAGAACGCTACGGTTCGCCCTGCACAGAGTTCCGAAGGTGCATCAGGGAAAAACACGTGTAAAGCACAAAATACACTCCGAAACCCACAAAAATGATCCGAAAAAATATCCAAAATGTAATACCCCAAATTCTTAGAAATTTATTTAGAAAGTTATTTATAATTATTTAGAATTTATTTGAATTTATTTGAATTAATGAGAATTATCCAAATTAATTAGATTAATTAATTAATTAATAGAATAAGTCATTTTTCAACTATTTTCTAAAAATCCCCAAAAATCACATCTTGTAGAATTAATTTTTTTTAGCAACTTTGTCTTCTACAATTAAGCCTAAGAAAATCATTTATTATGCCGAATTAGTGAACTTAGTCTTCCGAACTTAATATTTAACTATTTACGGAATAGTAGAAGTGTAAATTTTGTCTACCATATAAAAATTCATAAAAATAGTAATTAAATAATAGATGCATCGACTAACACTTTTATCTTCTTGGACTAAGCCTAATAAAATCATTATCTAGGCCTAATTAGTGGGTTAAACCTGACTTACAACCCACCTAACTCGAAATTCGTGTTCACTATTCACCCAATTTTAGAACATCAAATTCGAGCTCATTTCTCAACCAAATGAGGTGATTCCAGAGGCAAATGAAAGGTATTACATAGAGGAACATTTCCCCTCAATCAATTCGAGGTAAACCTAGCCCTAAAACGTGCTGCCGACATAGTTTTGGTCAAGTCAAGGATTTCGGCGCCGTTTTTAACACGTAACTTGCAGCATCGAATACTCCCAACTCCGAAGGCTCCAGAAGCTCCATGACCTATAGAAATGAAGCTCTACGAGTCTACTTGCATTTGGTTGCTGTGGGGTTCGCTGAAGTTTCAGATCTAGAAGATCTAGCTCGATTTGTGGAGGTGTGTCGGCGGGCCATCGGCTTCCTTCTTCCTTCTTTATTTCTTCAATTGAGGTAGGAATTCTCAACCAAAATTCGATCATGAATATGTGAAATTGTTCCTCTCATCGAGCTCTTTCCATTGGTGGCAAAAGCCCCATTTTTTATTAGGTGTGGAGTGAGTTATCGTGGGATTAGTGAGGTGCTATCCAGTTGTTCTTCAAGTTCATTCTTCATTCTAGGGCTACGTTCTCTCTTCGATTTGAGGTAGGATCTAACAGCCAAACTCTAATTAACTTATATGACGTAATAAGCATGTTGTTAGCTTTCATTTAACGTAGGAAGCCCCAAATTTCATTGAGCATACTTGGAGAATTTCGATTTTTAGTAAGAGCATGTCTAGAATTTGATTTATATTATGTTCTTCAAGTAGAAGCTTGATTTTCGGGCTATTTTTGGATTAGATAACTTGATCCACATATAGCTTATAGTATATGGTTGGATTCATCATTAAGTTAGCTTTCTTTTGATATAAAAAGCCCCAAATTTCGTTGTGTATATTGAGAGAAATCTACGTTTTAGTAGACGCATGTCAAAAACTAGGTTCTTCATGTATTCATCATAAATAGGCTGTGATTCGATTGAGTTTTCAGCAAATTTCTTGTTTCAATCTCTTGTTTTATGACCTTAGTATGTATATTAAGAACCCTAGAGCATTTGGTTAAAATCCCAACTCATTTAGACCCCAAATCATTGAGTTTTCATGATTTACGGAATCACCTGTCGCTTCTGGAAGTGTAGGGGTCGACCCATGGGGTCAACCCATGCAGCCCAATGAAGGGGTCGACCCAATGGGTCGACCCATGAAGTTTTTTTTTTTGAGGGGTCGACCCAATGGGTCGACCCACACCCAGGAAGGCTCCTGGAATGCCAGGGGTCGACCCAATGGGTCGACCCATGCCCTGTATGACCCCATTAATGATGTTTTTGACCCGGGGATCAATCCGATCATTGGGGAATCAATCCATTCAACCTAATCACATTGAAAACTACATCTTTGAGGAACTAATGACCTATTCATGTACCCTTTTTAGTTTCAATTAACATTGGTCCATACATGCAAACTTAGTGTAAAAAAAACACACCGTTTATCATCTTCATTTCAATGCATACAAGGTTAAATAGAAACCCACATAATTAGTGGTTAATGGTGTAACTAAATCTCTGTTAATGCATTCTATTTCACTCCTGTGGGAGTTGTTCTTTGCCTTATCATCTTGAATCAGCTTCTTGGCAATTGTCTTAATGCAAATGATAATGGATAATCTTTGATATGTTAACTTGGTAAATAGGATTAAGTTGATTGTTAAGTTGCTATTTTAGTCATGATTACTCCAGCAGAATGGATTGCTTACACACCTGAACGGTATACTGTCGGCCGTTCTTTCTTGACCCCGTGGACCGAGTTTGGTCCAGTTCTTGTAATACGGCACCGAGGTGACCGTATAAACCGAGTTTTTGTTTTGAATCCAAGGACATGTTAGTCTTTAAATCTCATACTCTTGACAGAAATTCCTCTGATTGATTGGCCATTAAAATTGACTGAATGTCTAGACGGATGGGACGTTGGGCCCAGTAAATCAATGCCATCGCATCATAGGGGCCCGGTATGGTCCTGGGGAGAGCGCCCGAAAGTTAGTGAACCCATGGGATGTTAATGACAAGGTGGGGCATTGCACCGAGTACTTGCTTGCGTGTTACGTCTATGACAAAAATCTCTTGTTACTTGATCATGATTGGATTGATATTACTGCTTGTTGGCCAATTCTTTACTACTATCTCTTGTTATATCTCCTGTTGTAAATTCTTGTGTTTGTTATTCTTGTTAATCATTATCAATTATATTTCTTGACCTTGTAAGATCTTGTTACTACGTTGTTTCATTATATCATCATTATTCTTTTATTGCATTATCCTTTGTAGCATGACATTTTGAAAATGTAATTAAACTGCTAATCACTTATACATGTCTGTTATTTCCTACTGAGCGTCAGCTCATAGTTGTTGTTTCCCCCCTTTCCAGGCGTTTCAGGTGACGATGTGTATACCGATGGGGAAGGGCAAGAGTGATATCTTTTGAGTGTACTTGTAGTAGATGTCGAGTTGACATGGTTGTTTACCTCTAGTTATGTCCTTAGAGTTGTGTTAGCACTTGTTACTTTTGGAGTCAGTTGTTGCATTAGAATTTAGATTGAAAGTCATGTTTGATCGTGTATTAGCAGCGTTGGTTATTGTAATAAATTGGAATCATCTTGATCAATAGAGTTGTATCTTTCCTTAACATTTGTGTAATTATTTAGTTTAGAATATTTACTTGCTTTCTAGCTAGTTTCTAACTGTACGTCCCGATATTCCGCGTCGGGGCGTGACAGTTTAGTTGGTATCAGAGCTTAGGTTTCACATTCCTAGGTTTCCCTAAGTTTAGATTTTCTTGCATTGCATCCCAATAACCCGGTATATCAAAAGGTATTATCCGAACGTTAGGCTACGCCTATCGGGAAGGTCGCATACTTGCGCGAGTGGTCTTCGGATCGATTATCTCCGCCAGGTACCGAGTTTTGGTCGTGTCTAGGTGCATTAGAACCCCTAACCTTGTAAAAGTTTAGGACCTGACCTGGCGAGATTGGGTAGAACTTGGGTTAAGTTCATTCCTTAATCGTGTTATTATCTATCTTGATCGAATCTAAGTAATCTATTTCTCGTGTAGATGGCAGCTGATCGCGCTGAATGGAGGAACCTGCAGCGCACGGTTCAAGGTCTTACTCAGGCCCTTCAGCAGGTGGCTCAGGTAGGAGCGGCACACCATGGCACCAGAGATCTATACCGGAACTTCCGAGGGATGAATCCGCCAAGATTCGCGGGTTCGACCGACCCCGACCAAGCCGAGCACTGGCTAGATGAGATGGGGAGGATCTTCGAAGTTATGCAATGTACCAGCCAAGAGCGTGTCCTTTTGTCTACATTCCAACTGGAACGTGATGCACGTACTTGGTGGGATTCTATCAAGGCGACTCTCGGTGACCGGCAGATTATGTGGGAAGAGTTCGAGGAATTTTTCAACGGCAAGTATTTTTCTGACCGGGTGCAAGAGAAGAAAGCGGCGGAGTTCGCGGCCTTGAAACAGCGAGGTTTATCTGTGGCAGAGTATGAGGCTCAATTTGCACGGCTTTCTCGTTATGCTACACACCTTATTTCCACCGAGAAGATGAAGGCGAAGCGCTTTCTTAATGGGCTGAAGCTACATTATATCAATCAGTTGGCACAAATGAAAATCTACACTTATTCTGAAATGGTGAGGAAAGCTCAAGTTCTGGAGGATACTCTAGAAATGACGGAGAGAATCCGTGGAAATGGTGCGAAGAAGGAACAACTTACGGGTTCCGGGAGTGTTAAACCCGGGTATATCAAGAAGAGGCCCATTAGTGGACCTGGTTCGTGGAGCGGGTCCGGATCGTGGAAGGGCAAGATGCCGAGGCATGAAGACAAGAAGCCTGGCCCTATTGTTCCGTTCAAGGGCGTGTGCAACTATTGTGATCGTCCGGGTCACAAGGTGGAGGAGGCGCAAGCTAGGCGCCTGTTTGCGATGTGGAAGCAAAGAGCACCGTATCCCCAACTGTCCTTTGATATCGGATCAAGCTACACCGGCGAAACCGCAAGTCTTCAAGAAACCATAAGGCAAGCTCCAAGCTCTGTATGCAGAAGAAGCGAAAACAGCCGAGGATGGTGGACTCGTCGAAGGTACTCTTATTATACTCGACAAGTCAGCATTTGTTCTTTTTGATACTGGTGCCACGCATTCATTTATTTCTCAGAGATTTGCTAAGTCATTAGCTGTGGAACCTGTTTTGATGAATTCTCCGTTAGAGATATCAACCCCTATTGGTACTAGATCGGCAATCCAACATTTCTATCCTTCTAGTAAGGTTATGATTGGTGAGCAGAACTTTCCAGCTGATTTAGTTTGTATAGATATGAAGGATTATGATGTAATCCTAGGAGCAGATTGGTTGGCTAGATATGAGGTCAACGTTCACTGCAGTTCTAGCTCCGTGTCTTTTACTAGACACCCTGGACTTTCTTTTGTAGGAGTTAAGCACCATAACTCCGTACCGCTTATCTCGGCTCTTCAAGCTGATAAGCTGTTGAGGTGAGGATGTGAGGCTTTTCTAGCCTTTATCTGTGCAACCCCTGAGCAGCAGATTGAGATCAAGGACATTCCTGTTGCCCAAGATTTTCCTGATGTCTTTCCATAGGAACTACCAGGACTTCCGCCTGAGCGGGAAGTTATCTTCTTTATTGACCTCTTTCCGGGCACATCTCCAATTTCCAAGGCTCCTTACCGTATGTCTCCTGTGGAACTGAGGGAGTTAAAGCAACAGTTGATGGAATTGCTTGAGAAGGGCTTTATTCGTCCTAGTACTTCTCCATGGGGAGCCCCAGTGTTATTCGTCAGGAAGAAAGATGGTTCGATGAGGTTGTGCATCGATTATCGGTAATTGAACCAGCAGACTGTCAAGAACAAATATCCATTGCCGAGGATTGACGAACTATTTGACCAGATAGCGGGAGCTCAGTATTTCTCTAAGATCGATCTTCGATCTGGATATCATCAGTTGCGGATTAAGGAAGAGGATATCTATAAAACAGCTTTCCGCAGCAGGTATGGTCATTTTGAATTTATCGTTATGCCTTTTGGTCTAACGAATGCACCGGCAGCTTTCATGCAGTTGATGAATGATGTATTTCGGCCCTACCTTGATCAATGAGTCATGGTATTTATTGATGACATCTTGATCTATTCCAAGAGTGAAGTAGAACATGCTGAGCATCTGAGGATGGCATTGCAACTGTTAAGAGATCATCAATTATATGCCAAGTTCAGTAAGTGTGAATTCTGGCTGCAAGAAGTGTCCTTTCTAGGACATATTATCACCAAAGAAGGTATTTCTGTTGATCATTCGAAGGTTGAGGCAGTGAAGAATTGGGATCAGCCTACTAGTGTGACTGAAATTAGAAGCTTCTTAGGCCTGGCAGGCTATTATCGCAGATTCATTCAAGATTTCTCCAAGATTGTAATACCTCTTACCAGATTAACCCGCAAGGAGAACAAGTTTGATTGGTCAGATGATTGTCAGCGAAGCTTTCAGACTTTAAAGGAGTGTTTGACTACTGCACCTGTATTGGCTTTACCTTCGGGTGAAGGAGGATTTGTTGTTTATACTGATGCTTCAGGTATTGGCTTGGGCTGTGTGCTTATGCAGCATGGGAAGGTGATTGCCTATTCTTCTAGGTAGTTGAGGAAGCATGAAGAGAATTATCCTGTTCACGACTTGGAACTAGCTGCAGTCGTGTTTGCCCTGAAGATATGGAGGCACTACTTGTATGGAGAAACATTCACAGTGTTTTCAGATCATAAGAGTCTGAAATATTTATTCTCTCAGAAGGAACTCAACATGAGGCAGAGAAGATGGTTGGAGTATTTGAAAGACTTCGACTTCTCGATCGAGTATCATCCTGGCAAAGGTAATGTTGTGGCAGATGCGTTAAGTAGGAAGCCTGTGGCTAAATTATCAAGTCTCATGTTACATGAGTGGAAGCTATTGGAACAACTGGCTAGCCTGGATCTGAATGTTGACAATGATCGGGTTATGATTGCACAGATTCAACTTAAGCCCGAATTATTGATGGAAATCAAGTCCTTGCAAGATAATGATCCCGAGTTGGTAGAGATCAAGGGGAGCTTGAGCAGCAGACCTGATTTCAGGTTGGCTGATGATGGTAGATTATTATTTAAAGGCAGAACTTGCGTACCTGATGAAGCTACAATAAAGAACAAGATTCTTGAGGAAGCTCATAGATCCAGATACACCATTCATCCCGGAGGCACTAAAATGTACAGAGATTTGAAGAGGTCCTTTTGGTGGCCAAATATGAAGAGAGAAGTTGCTGACTTCGTGAGTAGATGCCTGGTGTGTCAACAAGTTAAGGCCGAGCATTTCAGGCCGGCAGGGAAATTGAAACCACTCGACATACCCCAATGGAAGTGGGAGAGCATTGGCATGGATTTCATTATGGGTCTGCCTAGGACTCGTGGTGGATTTGATGCAATTTAGGTGATCGTAGACAGATTGACAAAGTCAGCCCATTTCTTGTCCATTAAATCTAAATGGACAGTTGATGTTCTTGCAGCTTTGTATATGAAGGAAGTGGTGAGATTGCATGGTATTCCAGTGAATATAGTATCTGATCGAGACCCTCGATTTACTTCTCATTTCTGGAAAGGACTGCAAGAGTCTTTGGGTACTCGTCTGAATTTCAGCACGGCATTCCATCCACAGACAGATGGGCAGACAGAGAGAACCAACCAGATAGTGGAAGATATGTTGCGAGCATGCATGATCGATTTTGGAGGCAGTTGGAGTGATCATCTGGCATTGATCGAATTCGCCTACAACAACAGTTACCAATCCAGCATACAGATGGCTCCTTTTGAAGCATTGTATGGCAGAAGTTGTCGTTCCCCGTTGTGTTGGGATGAGATAGGTGAGAAGCAATGGCTTGGACCGGATCTTATTTCGGAATCATCACAGAACATCCGTATTATCCGAGACCGGTTACAAGTAGCTCAATCAAGACAGAAGAGTTATGCCGACACAAGGAGAAGAGCATTAGAATTTCAAGTTGGCGAGCATGTGTTTCTGAAAGTCTCTCCTTCGAGAGGGATTCGAAGATTTGGCATTCATGGCAAGCTGAGTCCGAGATATATTGGTCCATTCGAGGTTCTAGATAGAGTGGGAGAGGTGGCATACAGACTGGCTTTACCGCCTCAGTTGTCTGGCGTGCACAACGTCTTCCATATTTCTATGTTGCGGAAGTATGTGTACGACCCCACTGATGTTATCCAGCAAGTGGATTTTGAACTGAAGAAGGATCTGACCTACGAGGAAAGACCGATAAAGATTCTGGACCGGAAGCAGCAGCAACTCCGGAATCGTTCGATACCGATGGTCAAGATTCAGTGGAGTCGGCGTGGGACAGAAGAAGCTACGTGAGAGTCTGAAGAGACAATGCGGAAGCGGTATCCCGATTTATTCTAGGTGAGCGATCTTTTTCCCTACTCTCAGTTTTAGTGCAGTGAATTTGAAGGACCAAATTCCTTTAAGTAGGGGAGGGTGTAATACCCCAAATTCTTTAGAAATTTATTTAGAAAGTTATTTGTAATTATTTAGAATTTATTTGAATTTATTTGAATTAATGAGAATTATCCAAATTAATTAGATTAATTAATTAATTAATAGAATAAGTCATCTTTCAACTATTTTCTAAAAATCCCCAAAAATCACATCTTGTAGAATTAATTTTTTTTAGCAACTTTGTTTTCTACAATTAAGCCTAAGAAAATCATTTATTATGCCGAATTAGTGAACTTAGTCTTCCGAACTTAATATTTAACTATTTACGTAATAGTAGAAGTGGAAATTTTGTCTATCATATAAAAATTCATGCAAATAGTAATTAAATAATAGATGCATCGACTAACACTTTTATCTTCTTGGACTAAGCCTAATAAAATCATTATCTAGGCCTAATCAGTGGGTTAAACCTGACTTACAACCCACCTAACCCGAAATTCGTGTTCACTATTCACCCAATCTTAGAACATCAAATTCGAGCTCATTTCTCAACCAAATGAGGTGATTCCAGAGGCAAATGAAAGGTATTACATAGAGGAACATTTCCCCTCAATCAATTTGAGGTAAACCTATCCCTAAAACGTGCTGCCGACATAGTTTTGGTCAAGTCAAGGATTTCGGCGCCGTTTTTAACACGTAACTTGCAGCATCGAATACTCCCAACTCCGAAGGCTCCAGAAGCTCCATGACCTATAGAAATGAAGCTCTACGAGTCTACTTTCATTTGGTTGCTATGGAGTTCGCTGAAGTTTCAGATCTAGGAAGATCTAGCTCGATTTGTGGAGGTGTGTCGGCGGGCCGTCGGCTTCCTTCTTCCTTCTTTGTTTCTTCAATTGAGGTAGGAATTCTCAACCAAAATTCGATCATGAATATGTGAAATTGTTCCTCTCATCGAGCTCTTTCCATTGGTGGCAAAAGCCCCAATTGTTATTAGGTGTGGAGTGAGTTATCGTGGGATTAGTGAGGTGTTGTCCAGTTGTCCTTCAAGTTCATTCTTAATTTTAAGGCTAAGTTCTCTCTTCGATTTGAGGTAGGATCTAACAGCCAAACTCTAATTAACTTATATGATGTAATAATCATGTTGTTAGCTTTCATTTAACGTAGGAAGCCCCAAATTACATTGAGCATACTTGGAGAATTTCGATTTTTAGTAAGAGCATGTCTAGAATTTGATTTATATTATGTTCTTCAAGTAGAAGCTTGATTTTCGGGCTATTTTTGGATTAGATAACTTGATCCACATATAGCTTATAGTATATGGTTGGATTCATCATTAAGTTAGCTTTCTTTTGATATAAAAAGCCTCAAATTTCGTTGTGTATATTGAGAGAAATCTACGTTTTAGTAGACACATGTCAAGAACTAGGTTCTTCATGTATTCATCATAAATAGGTTGTGATTCGATTGAGTTTTCAGCAAATTTCTTGTTTCAATCTCTTGTTTTATGACCTTAGTATGTATATTAAGAACCCTAGAGCATTTAGTTAAAATCCCAACTCATTTAGACCCCAAATCATTGAGTTTTCATGGTTTACGGAATCACCTGTCGCTTCTGGAAGTGTAGGGGTCGACCCATGCAGCCCAATGAAGGGGTCGACCCAATGGGTCGACCCATGAAGTTTTTTTTTTTTGAGGGGTCGACCCAATGGGTCGACCCACACCCAGGAAGGCTCCTGGAATGCCAGGGGTCGACCCAATGGGTCGACCCATGCCCTGTATGACCCCATTAATGATGTTTTTGACCCGGGGATCAATCCGGATCATTGGGGAATCAATCCATTCAACCTAATCACATTGAAAACTACATTTTTGAGGAACTAATGACCTATTCATGTACCCTTTTTAGTTTCAATTAACATTGGTCCATACATGCAAACTTAGTGTAAAAAAAACACACCGTTTATCATCTTCATTTCAATGCATACAAGGTTAAATAGAAACCCACATAATTAGTGATTAATGGTGTAACTAAATCTCTGTTAATGCATTCTATTTCACTCCTGTGGGAGTTGTTCTTTGCCTTATCATCTTGAATCAGCTTCTTGGCAATTGTCTTAATGCAAATGATAATGGATAATCTTTGATATGTTAACTTGGTAAATAGGATTAAGTTGATTGTTAAGTTGCTATTTTAGTCATGATTACTCCAGCAGAATGGATTGCTTACACACCTGAACGGTATACTGTCGGCCATTCTTTCTTGACCCCGTGGATCGAGTTTGATCCAGTTCTTGTAATACGGCACCGAGGTGACCGTATAAACCGAGTTTTTGTTTTGAATCCAAGGACATGTTAGTCCTTAAATCTCATACTCTTGACAGAAATTCCTCTGATTGATTGGCCATTAAAATTGACTGAATGTCTAGACGGATGGGACGCTGGGCCCAGTAAATCAATGCCATCGCATCATAGGGGCCCGGTCTGGTCCTGGGGAGAGCGCCCGAAAGTTAGTGAGCCCATGGGATGTTAATGACAAGGTGGGGCATTGCACCGAGTACTTGCTTGAGTGTTGCGTCTATGACAAAAATCTCTTGTTACTTGATCATGATTGGATTGATATTACTGCTTGTTGGCTAATTCTTTACTACTATCTCTTGTTATATCTCTTGTTGTAAATTCTTGTGTTTGTTATTCTTGTTAATCATTATCAATTATATTTCTTGACCTTGTAAGATATTGTTACTATGTTGTTTCATTATATCATCATTATTCTTTTATTGCATTATCCTTTGTAGCATGACATTTTGAAAATGTAATTAAACTGTTAATCACTTATACATATCTGTTATTTCCTACTGAGCGTCAGCTCATAGTTGTTGTTTCTCCCCTTTCCAGGCGTTTCAGGTGACGATGCGTATACCGATGGGGAAGGGCAAGAGTGATATCTTTTGAGTGTACTTGTAGTAGATGTCGAGTTGACATGGTTGTTTACCTCTAGTTATTTCCTTAGAGTTGTGTTAGCACTTGTTACTTTTGGAGTCAGTTGTTGCATTAGAATTTAGATTGAAAGTCATGTTTAATCGTGTATTAGCAGCGTTGGTTATTGTAATAAATTGGAATCATCTTGATCAATAGAGTTGTATCTTTCCTTAGCATTTGTGTAATTGTTTAGTTTAGAATATTTACTTGCTTTCTAGCTAGTTTCTAACTGTACGTCCCGATATTTCGCGTCGGGGCGTGACACGAAAAATCTGGGGCATTACAGCGTCCACATCATCATCTTCATCATCATCTTCATCGTCTTCGCCGTCCTCTTCATTTCTTTCTTCGTCATCTCCTTCGTCTTCTCCTTCATCTCCTTCTTCTTCTCCTTCATCTCCTTCTTCTTCATTGATTTCTTCTCCTCTGGCTTGCTCCACCGCCGGAGTGTCCTCGGCCTCCGCGGGAGGAAGATCCTCACCGATGTTTTGCCCTTCTTCATCGCCAAGGTTGACGACGTCAGGGGCCATGACCGTCTGTCATTTGCTAGGACCCGCCATGAGACTGAGATTAGGGATTGAGAGAGAGATGGAAGATGAGATGGGAGGTGGAGTTAGGGTTCGGTGTGGAGAGTAGTAGAGGAAGAGAGATGGAGGAAGAAGAAGGTATAACGAAGGAAGGGGAAGAAAATAGGAAAGTAGGGCGGTTATATTTGAAACGAATTGACGTCATAAGTAGTGTCGTCATTTGTATAATTGACGGCCGTGTCCAAGGCACTATTCCAAGATTTGACGGCGGTGAGCGAAGGCGTCATTTAATATTGCATGGGAAATTGAATTGTCGTCAGAGCATTGATGAGATCCATTTGATTGATGTGATGAGAGTAATCATTACTGTTTATGATTAACGACAATGCACGGAGGCGTCATTTGATTAAGGCACAACTTCTATCGAGGCGTCATTTTGTGTAGTTAATAGAAAATCTGAAGAACTTTTAAAATAATCAACGCCCATTTGGTGGGGCGTCAGTTAATCAACGCCTGTGTAAGAAGGCACCAATCATGGGAATTTTATTTGATTTATTTTTGGGAAATTTGATTAAAGTAATTGACGACGTGTTGCAAGGCATTGTTTGATGAATTGACGGCTTGATGGCTGTCGCGGCTCAGAACAGAAATGCAGAATCTGATTGAATTGAGAGGAATTGATCATATAAAATGCTTTTTTTGGCTCAATGAAGGAAAGATCCTTTATTCCATTAAAAGAAAAGCATCATTACATCAATGAGCCACATTGGGTCTCAATCCCCTAAGAGCTATTACATAAGCTTTCCATTGCTCTTTGTCCTCTTCAACCCTCTCCATGGGTTGATGTAGCTTGTTGATCCTCCATAGAGCTTGAATTGTCTTGATCTCCTCCTCATCTTCATTAGAGCCAAGATCTCTCCTCTTGATAGGTGGAAGATGAGATGCCTCTTCAAAGTAATGATGTGGGAGTCCAATTTATGGTAGACATCGGTGAGCATTATAGAGGATGAGCTCGGTGGCGCCCACTAGCCGAAGTTCCACTCCCGATGAGAGCCTTGTGTGGATGTTTTGAGCCTTGAGGAACCCCGGTGCACATGTGAAGAGGTTCTTAGGCATCACCTTTAGGTGCTCTCTCCATTCCACTCTCTTCTTCACCTTTGGAACCCGGTTCACCACTCTCTCACACAATCCTAGTGCGCCCGTCATGTAGTGGAGAGGACTTTTAGAAAAAATCCTAGAGGCTTGTTGAGCTTTCTCACATGGGTCAATCTTTAGGTGGAGATCTACCCAACTAGAAAACAAGAGCATGGATCCATATAGAGGCCTCCCCATAGCTGCCGAGGTGAGCCCACTATAGAGATATGCTAGCACTGTCGGTCCTAATCTCTCCCCTTCCCAAATGCTAGCAATAGCACTCAATTGTGCTTCTTCTAGAAAATCTTCTAATGAAGGGAATAGAAGTGCCCCCGCCAAGCATATTACAAAAGCTTTCATTACCTTCTCTAGCTAATTCATCCTCTTTTGCTTGATCCATTCTTTTGTAGATCCACTTTCAATCCGTATAACACCCTTAATCTTGATTAAGTGCCTTCTACTTATCAGTATCTGAAGCTTCACCAAGCTTCTACTTTGCCTTCCCTACAAGATTCAACTTACAGTTCTTCTTCCATTAGCCATCCCCATGGTAATGGAAGCACCAGATCTAGTCTCTCATAGTCTATCTCTCTTGATAGCCTCAGCCAAGAGTTACAATTGCTTAGCATTATCTTTCTCAAAGAGTTGCTAAGCCCTCCTGTTATTGTTAGTCTTACTAACAACCATAAAGAGATTCGGGTAATAGCTCATCAAGAACATAGACTATTTCCCTTTCGAGTCATGAGAACTATTCTCAATTTCATGAGCCAGTCACAAATTTTGATTCAGTGAATCCTTATTGGCATCTCATATGCCACAACAAATATTGATTCAACATTATTAATCCAAAAGGAGATGCACAATGTAGCATTATAGACATACAATTAAAATATGGTCTTTTATTTTAATTCAGAACTCCCACTAATTTTCAACAACTTTACATAACCCCCATTATGTAAAGACGAGAAACTCCGCCAGTTTCCTAGTGGGGACTAGAATCCCATTAACATTACAGTAGTGGTCTTGTGGTAGCACAACAAATCACCCCATACTTAATTAGTAGGCAACTCTTGTCAATTGTAATCTCTTACAATTTCTAGTCATATTCGGCCTCTCGAACACTTGTGATCTTGTGGTAGCACGACAAACCACAAAGTCTAGTTAGATTACACCCATTATTATGCGGTGAGCATGGATTTGTGATGCAGCCCTTATGGTAGCACAACAAAGCTACACCATTCCTCCACCCCACACATGGCATAAGCATGCCATAGTTTAGGTCACTGACCCCTTACTGGGTCGGCCTTGTGGTAGCACAACAAACCTTCCCAGGCTTAAGGCCAGCTCACCCAAACTATAATAATGGAAGGCCACGTGGGTCATTCTTAATGCCTCACGTTTGCAACCTAATATTGATCGAAGGGGGGATTTATTGATTTTATTTGGTCCCATCAAATAGTGGTATATAATATATATCACATATACATATTTACCATACCACATAGAAATAGATTCAAAATCTAATCTAAAACAAATAAATAAGAAACACATGCTATGGGTGAGTATGGACAGCTTATCGTGACCTGACTAGAGCCAGATAGTCAGTCACCAACCCCTAAATATCATCACATGAAAAACCATACACATCACATGCATATCGGGGCTTAGATGGATCCTGGCGGCATACAACTTGCAGCCCGATCAAATGGCACCTCCTGTTGATGGATCATCCTCGTCCTCACGTACATGCATCTGCTAAATCTTCAAATATATTAACATGTACAAAACTAATGCCAACATGCCAAAAATTACATTTAATATAAAAGAAGATGCCTTATGGCGAGTACATAACCGAGAGGGAGGTGGAATTTACAGCACAGAATTTTAGAGAGAGGAAGGAGGCACGTAGGCCCTTGTTGCGCGCATTTTTCTTTTTTGTATATGCCGAATGACCGGGGTGAAGGAAGGGATACAACGGGGAAGGAAGACACGGGAGTTTGATGTATCTCGGGCATCCTCCTTATGGTTGCATGCCTCTCACGGCGGTATCGGGCACTCTCCTTTCATGGAAAGTCGAAAAGGGTCGAATGGCACGGAAGTGTCAGGATAAGGGTTAACCGGACAGGGTGCGGGTGTGCCAGTCGATTTCTCGACAATCACCCATGGAACCAAGGGTTGACCAGGGAAGCGTCGCCAGGACGCGGCACGTGGGCTCGGGCGATCAGGCGACACGTGGAGAGACGGGGTTCCATGGGTGTGAGTGCGTAGGCGATTGCGGGAATCGTGTACTGGACGTCTTTCCCCACCGGTCGCAAGCAACCGATGTTTATTTACATCAGATTGAATCTGAATACCTTCGTTCTAAGCTGAAGAAAAGTTCGTATATATGTTTGAAGCCATGGGTAGAGGGCCGGGAGCATTCCGCAGCTGTGGGTGTGCTTTCGACTGAGGGAGGTTTACTGGGGCTAGGATGTTAGGCACGGATGCCGAGTGGTGTAGATAGGAAGCTGGGGGCCTGAACGTGGATGCGAGAGCATTCGTCCAATTGGCGGTGTAATCTTTGAGATATACATGTCTTTACAGATGGGCCGTAGTGGCCAGGGTACAACTGGCGCATGCCACGGGACAATTCCGATGTGATGATCGGTCCCCGGGTTAGTGCGTGATAGACGAACTCATGTGTTTTACAGAGGACCCCTCCCGTGGCGTGGGCCATGGTGGCGGCGCCGAACGAGGGGGCTTATGACTGGACGACTGGAGGGACGCATCGATCCGGTGTTTGGGCGAGGGCTGGTCACGGCTCGAGTAGAGCGGTCGAACGTGGCCTCGTGACTACGGGAGAGCGTGACGTCATGGTACGTACATGGTTGGAACCGACGGGCACGTGAGGGGGAATCCCGGCATGAGGGGACGTTCGCCCTTGTCATAACGTCTTGCATATGGTGGGTGTCGACTTGTATGTTACGGCTAAATACGGTGTGAGGGAAGTGCAAATGACATACCCCCGGCGTACTAAGCCGACGAACAAGCCACCCACACACAATTCTCCTTAGCTCGTTGTCCGGAGCCGCTTGAAGAAGGCCAGATGTCTCGGGGTTTCTATGTGACTTCCGTATGTTGTGTTGGTGTCTATCTGTCTATCTTCCTGATGAGGGCATCCCTTGCCCCTCCACTCTTTTTCCAGACTCGGATTGTTCGACGGCAAGCACCATTATATTTGTCATGTATTTTTGAGACTAGTCATGTAATCTTCACATTTTCTTTGAGTCATTATCATGTAATTTTCCCTTTATTTTGAGTCATGTACCTAGGTAGTTGAGTCATTTTCCTAAGTATTGAGTCATTATGTTGGTTAGATAGGTTAATGGGCCCAATCCATTGGGCTAGGCCCAGGGGCGCCCCTCCCTTGGACTGTGTGGTCTTTAGTTAGTTTGTCAGGGTCAGTTTGGTCTTAGGAAAATTATGGAGTCTATAAATACCCCACCTCTCTCTCATTTGTAACAACTTTTGATGAATATTGAAAAGCATTTGCCATCTCCCTCTCAATATCTCCCTCTCTCTCTCTCTCTCTTACTATCACTCTCTCTAAGTGGGTTGTACCCCCTCTCTCTCTCTCCTCCCCACCCCAATTTCGAAATTCACTCTCTCTCCTCCCCATTCACCCCTCATTAAGGCCCCTTCCCCTTCCCCATGCACTCATTCAACTCCCCCTCCAACCCCTAGGTGGAAACCCCTTCTCCTAGGCACCTTTCCACTTTCCAAAGCACCCCACCACCTTCCCAAGGCTGAATTAACCCCTCCCAAAGCCCAAATTCGAATTTCCCTCTCCCTAGGGCTGTGCCCCTCCATCTCCCCCACCCCCAAGCTCCCAAATTCGTCCCCCACCTCCCCTTGGTCAAACCAAGTTCACCCCCCCTCTCCCTTGCTCTCCCCTTGCACATCTCCTCATCCTATCTCTGTTTCAGGCAGCAGAACTATAACGAGTTGCAGAAGCAGCCACGACCGTTACTTGAAGATTCAAGTAGCAAGGCCTACATCTCTGGAAAGGTCTTCCAGAGAGCTTTCCAGGCGAGGCGGTTTCGTCAGCATCCGAGCTCCGAGCAGTCCGCAGCATCCATTCTCCCTCGACTGCGCAGGAGACCCCAGGCAAGGAACTAGAACGTGATTGGAAGCTCAACCACGGCAAACCCTTTGGGATTCAGATCAAGTGTTCTTCAGAAGAAATCTTCCCTCTCAAGTCCTCTTTAATCCTCAAGAAGCAGAGCTGCATTTGGATATCGGCATCAGAAGTTACGAATTTTCTACTCCAAGGCATCAGGTCAGTTTTCAGGAGCCAGAACCGACATCCCTCTGCTCATCTGTTTGTCCCGGTATACTCCAACATCTGCCGACATCGCCGTCAAGTCCGAAAGAAAGAAGACTTGACCACGGTTCCAACGGTTCAAGTCTCGCCTCAATCAGAGCTCGGTAGCAATCGTGGCACCCCCTGCATCCAGTCACATGATTTTGCACCAGACAGAGGCAGAACCAACCATCCCGGTTCCAGACTCTGCCACAGCCAGCTCGTGAAGGCTCTGAGCACCATTTTTGGAGGGGAGAAACTACTTCCAGCTAGCTGCCACCTCCAAGAAGAAGGGACTCAATCGACCTCTGGAACCCTCTGTTCCAATTTTCTTCGTCGGAGAGGGCAGACTGCCCCTGTGGTCCCAGGTTAGATCAGTCTTCATTTCTCCGGTCACTCCTCTCTCCACTGACATCGGATTGCATCCCCGTCAACTCCTACTCGAAGCTACTCCGACCAAGTTCGCGTCACCGCTAGTTTCATTCCAATCGGAGTCCGGGAGAGCCCACAGTGACTTCTGCAACCTACTGCTTCAGCCCGATACCAGCCAGAGACCAGACAGTGGTGTCCTGTTCCAGTCGCCGGTGCAGTCAGCCCCGAGACTCAAAGCTTCCCCAAAAATTCAAGCTTCATCCCCTGTCAGCTGAGGAACTTTTGGCAGTGGTTTCGTCAAGTTTGGAGCCCCGTGGAGCCCGTGGCAGTGTCAACAGCGACACCCTATCCTGCAGACCTGCAGATTGGCAGAACCGGCGGACTCGGAAGATCGGCTTTTCCTTTGCATAAAACCCCACCCCGCTTGGCCGGCTGAAGGCCCCTCCCTGCGTGGAGGTAGTTTTGAATGTAATAAGAATAATCCCCACCCCAAGTTCATCCCTCCTGCGTGAGGTGTAGTGGTGTAATTCTTTCAATTTCAGGTTCAAGCTACATCGCCGCGGCGATCGGGTGTATACCCTCGCCTCCCGGCTCGCCCTCGTCTCCGGCCGGAGTCGGCGTCTTCACGCCGGCTAGGTGAGCCTCAGTCCCTCTCTTGCTTGGTTTAATCACTTGCTTAGCTTAGTATTATTGCTAGTACTGCGTCGGACGGAGAGTGAGAGCTCGGCCCAACTTGCTAGTTCCGTGAGTGACCACCGCGGGCGAGTTGAGAGTGAACCCACTAAACCCACACCCTTGGTGTACTGGCCGCCCATGGTTTGGGCATCCTAGGCCCATTTGGGGTTCTCCACAATCTAGCCAACCATTGGAGCTTCATGGTCCCGCCTCGGACCCTCTCCCACATCGCTTAGTTGCCAACGGGCACAAGTGTGCACCAAACGGGTGAGTTCGCTAGTGTGAGTCCGCTGCTCAACTTGAATGCTTGAAAATAGGTCCAAGGTTCGGTGTCACATCAAGTGGTATCAGAGCAAGTTCACAACTTGTCTCTATCAAGTTGGTCCTAGGGCATGTCTAAGCATTTAGAGTCTTCAAATGCATCACTCTTGTCCCCTAATATGGCCACCTCATATCGACCTTACCAATCGGCCCACTCCATAAGTCCAAGTCACCAAAAGATGCCTACCACTAACACCCATAACTTCCCGGGCCATATCAACTACTTCATGAAAGCCTTGACCTATGCCAATGAGCGGCTTGATAACATATCGGGCCGACTCGACCAACTTGGAAAAAATAGGCCCGCCCCAAGGACGGACGATAGGATGGCCCCTTTCCCACTTCCCACCTTTGATGGGACCTCTCCTAGCAAATATTTAGATTGGGAAGCTACAATGGACCAATACTTCAATTGGTATCATATTTCCAAGGATGAAAAAGCATGGGTTGCCAAAATGCAACTAACCAAAAGGGCTCAAACTCATTGGTGTAAAATTGAGGGCTTAAGGATAATTAGACGGGAAGCTCCCCTCACCACATGGGAGGACATGAAGGATCAACTAAGGGCTAGATATGTGTCCCCTTCTCACTCGGATCACCAAAACCCAAGGAGCACTCCCACTCCTCCCACCCCACCCGTCCAAACCCTTATCACTAAAACCCAAGTACCTAAGACCTCCACCTCCCCACCTAACCCCATGAGGTCCCCCACACCCCAACCAAAACCCCCTTCCCTAACCTACACTAGTCAAGCCCCTTTAGCCCCCACTTCCACCCCAAATGATCCCAAGGGCAAGAGACCCCTAACCGACCCAATTCCCTCCATGGTGACCACCACTCATCCAACCCTCACCATTAAAAACCATGTGGACACCATGTCCACCCCTCCACCAAGGCCCATAATGGCCACCACCCCAAAACCCAAAACCCCTCACCCAACCCACCTCCCACTTCCTACACCAATCTTTCCCCAACCTAGGCCTCCTCTACTTCCCCTTCCTAGCCCAACCCAAGCCCATGCTTATTCACCACCCCGGGAGTGTCATACGCTAGCTATCACCAAACCACCCACCATAGATCCCCCTACTCCATTAGCAATAGAAGTTGCAACCCCCACACCCACCCAAGTGGAAAAAGATGCCCCTCCGGATCCACCTCCCAACATAGAGGAAATCCAAAGGCCAAACAACTCACACACCCCTAGCCTAGATCCTCTAGAGACACCCAACCTCACCATAGATAAGTCCATACTCCAATGGCTCAAGAAAAGTCTCACCATTCCTAGTTCACAACCATGCCACCTACCTATGGGATATCAATCTCAAATCATTCCCATTCAGCCACATGTCACTTATCAAACTTCCTATTGTGTGGAAGATTTGGGAGACTTAGTGAACTACCTACATGGACAAATTCACTTGACCAATATGCTAGCCATGAGGCCGCCCGAAACTAACACCATTAGCCTAGCATATCCCACAATTGGCTCCATCACTTCCATCTATACTAATGGCCAAGTTACTAGTGAGATCATCCTCCTTCTTCCCATGGAGGAAGAACCTATCATAGTCTACTCCCCAACCATTGAGATCCCAAGTGCTTTGATTGGCCAACCCATTAGCAACCTTGGCCCAATTATCTTGGAGGAGGATGACTCACCATTTGAGGTCCTTAAGAACACGGAGTACCCCTACCTAGGTGACCCTGACCATGATCCCTTTGACCCTTTTCTATGGGAGCCTAAATCTCCATGTGACCCTCTCCCCCTATTCACCACTCACCTCACCCTACCCATACCACCCATGTTGACCCAAACTCCTCCCTTCCTGGAATCGGGTTACACCATGAGAGCATTGACCTTAGACAACAAACACCTCGGGATTGAGGAAATGACCCACCCTATATCCACCTACCTAGATCCCTTCGACCCTTTTGAGTGGAAGCTCAAAGACCACCCCACCATCCCACATAAGGAAGTCATCTTTGGGAAAGGAGTTCATATGTCTTGGCACATCACACCGCTTGGCATGATTAGTCCGTCGGGTACATTCATCCATATCACCCACATGTCAAGAAGAAAATATGAGTGGTCAATATTTGGTTGTCATGGTCCACCATCATTCATCATAAATCTCAAGCATGTTAGGAGCATTCATGGATGTTCGGATCCTCCAACATTCATCACACTCACTCACAAGAGGGACACCTATGGATGCCCTGGTCCTCCCAAATCCTTCAAAGTCTTCATACCATCAATGCATGATAGGTCTATATGTGGTTGTCCTGGACCCCCTTTGCATACCATACATTGTCAACTCACACCGCGTCATAGTACATGGCATATGCATTCAAGCAAGTATCAAGCAACAAGCGGTGAGATTCACAACAAGCGAGCAAAAACTCGTGAGCGCCACTTGGAATTCCAAGTTGGTAACTTGACGATGATGACTTTGGAGTGGCTCTACCCTAGGGTCACCTCCAAATTGAGGGCACGAGGACTTGGACCTTGCCAAGTTCTGAGTGACTTTTGGCAACCCGGCTTATGGGTTGAACTTTCAAAAGAGTTTTGGGATTCTCCCCATTTCTCATGTGGCGGATCTAGCACCCTATAAGGGCACCGCGGTGGATCCTAGTGAGTGCCTCCAGCTTACACCTACCCTTGTGAGAGACACCCTCGGAGTGCCACCACAAATAGCCTGAGAGCCCGACGTGAGCACACAGCGGCAATACTAGGCAAGCAAGATCCCATCACCAGCATGAGGGTATGACCGAGTCACTTTGTCGACTGAAGCACCGTTCCCCGACTAGAGTCGCGGGTTGAGTATGGAGATCGTGGATCGCCCCGAGCTGCA
This sequence comes from Amorphophallus konjac, assembly GCA_022559845.1. Taxonomy (NCBI): domain Eukaryota; kingdom Viridiplantae; phylum Streptophyta; class Magnoliopsida; order Alismatales; family Araceae; genus Amorphophallus; species Amorphophallus konjac. The sequence goes on from CM040128.1 coordinate 242,493,808, forward strand.
GTTCGATGCACTACTTCCCTGGTGGACCCATACTCGACGGAGTTGAGTTTTCCCCACCCCGGGGGTATGATGAGGGCATCCCTTGCCCCTCCACTCTTTTTCCAGACTCGGATTGTTCGACGGCAAGCACCATTATATTTGTCATGTATTTTTGAGACTAGTCATGTAATCTTCACATTTTCTTTGAGTCATTATCATGTAATTTTCCCTTTATTTTGAGTCATGTACCTAGGTAGTTGAGTCATTTTCCTAAGTATTGAGTCATTATGTTGGTTAGATAGGTTAATGGGCCCAATCCATTGGGCTAGGCCCAGGGGCGCCCCTCCCTTGGACTGTGTGGTCTTTAGTTAGTTTGTCAGGGTCAGTTTGGTCTTAGGAAAATTATGGAGTCTATAAATACCCCACCTCTCTCTCATTTGTAACAACTTTTGATGAATATTGAAAAGCATTTGCCATCTCCCTCTCAATATCTCCCTCTCTCTCTCTCTCTCTTACTATCACTCTCTCTAAGTGGGTTGTACCCCCTCTCTCTCTCTCCTCCCCACCCCAATTTCGAAATTCACTCTCTCTCCTCCCCATTCACCCCTCATTAAGGCCCCTTCCCCTTCCCCATGCACTCATTCAACTCCCCCTCCAACCCCTAGGTGGAAACCCCTTCTCCTAGGCACCTTTCCACTTTCCAAAGCACCCCACCACCTTCCCAAGGCTGAATTAACCCCTCCCAAAGCCCAAATTCGAATTTCCCTCTCCCTAGGGCTGTGCCCCTCCATCTCCCCCACCCCCAAGCTCCCAAATTCGTCCCCCACCTCCCCTTGGTCAAACCAAGTTCACCCCCCCTCTCCCTTGCTCTCCCCTTGCACATCTCCTCATCCTATCTCTGTTTCAGGCAGCAGAACTATAACGAGTTGCAGAAGCAGCCACGACCGTTACTTGAAGATTCAAGTAGCAAGGCCTACATCTCTGGAAAGGTCTTCCAGAGAGCTTTCCAGGCGAGGCGGTTTCGTCAGCATCCGAGCTCCGAGCAGTCCGCAGCATCCATTCTCCCTCGACTGCGCAGGAGACCCCAGGCAAGGAACTAGAACGTGATTGGAAGCTCAACCACGGCAAACCCTTTGGGATTCAGATCAAGTGTTCTTCAGAAGAAATCTTCCCTCTCAAGTCCTCTTTAATCCTCAAGAAGCAGAGCTGCATTTGGATATCGGCATCAGAAGTTACGAATTTTCTACTCCAAGGCATCAGGTCAGTTTTCAGGAGCCAGAACCGACATCCCTCTGCTCATCTGTTTGTCCCGGTATACTCCAACATCTGCCGACATCGCCGTCAAGTCCGAAAGAAAGAAGACTTGACCACGGTTCCAACGGTTCAAGTCTCGCCTCAATCAGAGCTCGGTAGCAATCGTGGCACCCCCTGCATCCAGTCACATGATTTTGCACCAGACAGAGGCAGAACCAACCATCCCGGTTCCAGACTCTGCCACAGCCAGCTCGTGAAGGCTCTGAGCACCATTTTTGGAGGGGAGAAACTACTTCCAGCTAGCTGCCACCTCCAAGAAGAAGGGACTCAATCGACCTCTGGAACCCTCTGTTCCAATTTTCTTCGTCGGAGAGGGCAGACTGCCCCTGTGGTCCCAGGTTAGATCAGTCTTCATTTCTCCGGTCACTCCTCTCTCCACTGACATCGGATTGCATCCCCGTCAACTCCTGCTCGAAGCTACTCCGACCAAGTTCGCGTCACCGCTAGTTTCATTCCAATCGGAGTCCGGGAGAGCCCACAGTGACTTCTGCAACCTACTGCTTCAGCCCGATACCAGCCAGAGACCAGACGGTGGTGTCCTGTTCCAGTCGCCGGTGCAGTCAGCCCCGAGACTCAAAGCTTCCCCAAAAATTCAAGCTTCATCCCCTGTCAGCTGAGGAACTTTTGGCAGTGGTTTCGTCAAGTTTGGAGCCCCGTGGAGCCCGTGGCAGTGTCAACAGCGACACCCTATCCTGCAGACCTGCAGATTGGCAGAACCGGCGGACTCGGAAGATCGGCTTTTCCTTTGCATAAAACCCCACCCCGCTTGGCCGGCTGAAGGCCCCTCCCTGCGTGGAGGTAGTTTTGAATGTAATAAGAATAATCCCCACCCCAAGTTCATCCCTCCTGCGTGAGGTGTAGTGGTGTAATTCTTTCAATTTCAGGTTCAAGCTACATCGCCGCGGCGATCGGGTGTATACCCTCGCCTCCCGGCTCGCCCTCGTCTCCGGCCGGAGTCGGCGTCTTCACGCCGGCTAGGTGAGCCTCAGTCCCTCTCTTGCTTGGTTTAATCACTTGCTTAGCTTAGTATTATTGCTAGTACTGCGTCGGACGGAGAGTGAGAGCTCGGCCCAACTTGCTAGTTCCGTGAGTGACCACCGCGGGCGAGTTGAGAGTGAACCCACTAAACCCACACCCTTGGTGTGCTGGCCGCCCATGGTTTGGGCATCCTAGGCCCATTTGGGGTTCTCCACAATCTAGCCAACCATTGGAGCTTCATGGTCCCGCCTCGGACCCTCTCCCACATCGCTTAGTTGCCAACGGGCACAAGTGTGCACCAAACGGGTGAGTTCGCTAGTGTGAGTCCGCTGCTCAACTTGAATGCTTGAAAATAGGTCCAAGGTTCGGTGTCACATCACTTCCCCTTGAGCTTCTAAGGGGTTTTTATAGAGAAGTTGAAGGGGTGGAAGGGGTTTAGGAGGGTTGGGTTGATAGGGTCAAGCCAGCCCGCGTAAACCCCATGAATAGTGTAGGTTTAGGAGGGCTGGGTTGATAGGGTCAAGCCAGCCCGCGTAAAACCCTCACGAAGGGTGTTTTTCGTAAAAAGAGTGGGCTGGGAAGGGTTTAGGCGGACCAGCCTCAGGGGGTGAGGCTGGTCCGCCTAAACCCCCTCCCCTAGGGGTTTAGGCGGACCAGCTTGGGGGGTCCAGGCCCCACCCCAGGGGTTTAGGCGGGCTGGGTTTGGCCTTTTTTAATTTAAAAAATCAAATTTTTTAATTGAATAGAAGGGGTTTACGCGGGCCAGCCCAGGGGGCGGGACTGGTCCGCGTAAACCCCCCCCCCCCAGGCTGGTCCGCCTAAACCCCACCCTGGGGGGGTTTAGGCAGGTTGACGCATGGAGAGAGAGGGGGAGGTCCCCACCCTATAAAATCCATTTTTTTGGCCTATTTTCTTCCTAAATTGACTAAGAAGAAAAGGACGGTTGTGCTGGGAGGATACGTGGAGGCTTGCGGAGGCTCGTGTGCGCATCGACTTGCGGAATTCCCGCGTGTTGTTGCTTTGCGCTCCCGCGTCCACGTGTCGACTTCTTGAACTGGTACAGCACACGAACCGCGTCGTAGGACCGCAAACTGGACGAACTGAGGCTGAGTGGGGTCGTGGGACCACTGGGCTGGAGAGAGGGCGCGACCCCCAGGGAGTTCGCCCTCCTTGGGGGCGCGCGGCCGTGCCCCGGGGTGAACTGGCTCCGGGGCCGGTTGTGACCCCGAGGGATGGCCCCCGGGTCTCGCTGTGTCTTCTACAAATGTCCTTTGGAGGACGTCAAGCTCCGAAAAATTGGGATGGGCCCGTGGGGGCCGTTGTTCTTCGAGTTGTCGTAGTCGCTCGCAAGGTGTTCGGGTAAATGCCCGACACACCCTTGATTGCCGAACGACTTGGGTAGATGACCGGGGCGGCCCCAAGGTGGGCCTTGGGTTAAAGAGGGAAGCTCGTGGGAGCTTAGGAGAGGCACCTTAGGGACGCGAGTCATGCCCCGAGCTGCGTGCCGCGTTGCACGACGGGTTGGCAGGGTAGCCTCGGGTTGGCCCGAGTGATAGAGTTAAGTGGCTCGTCGCCACGTATCTGAGGGTCGGGGCTGACCCCGGCTTGCTGGGGGGTCGTTGTAGGACCCAATTAGTGTGCTGGAACCACGGGGTGGCCCATGATTTGGTGTAGAAGGGCTGAAACATATGCGCCTACAAGGTGTTCGGAAAAATGCCGAACACACGTGTGTGTGCCGTATGCACGTGCTGCAGGCCTCCAGAGCCTACGGTTGACTTAATTAGGTCTCCCTTTGACCTTGGAGGTTTGAAAGAAGTGTCTCGGGGTGGGCCCTCGGCCCTTTCACTGGGTGCCACATGGTGTGGCTTAACGTCGGGGCACCCCCGGGTGGTCCCGGGCGGCCATGTAAGATACGGGCAAAGTCCGTATGTGAGTGGCCAGGGTGGACCCCGGACAGTGGCTTATGTCGCCGCATGCTGCGGCAAGCTAGTCAAGGCCTTTGTAGGGACCCGCAGGGTTGTAAAAAAGGCTAGATAGTCCGTGCCTTGAAGGTGTTCGGGGAAATGCCCAAATCCTTATTCCTTGTTATTTTGCCGGGAAGTAGTCCGAGTACAACAGCCCTATAAAACAATCCATCAACATAAATAAACCATTCATCATTCATCACATGAATGCATCAATCACATCTAAGCGATGTCCATATTCACCCAATCATCGCACCCATGGCATGCTCAAACAAAATTTTATTTTATCAAAATAAAATAATTTTGACCTTAAAGCATGGGTTTCAATCAAAATCAAAATTTTGATTAATTTTAAAAAATAGATTTAATCAAATTAAATCTAGCATCCAAGGTGGAATTTAAATTCTATAATTGTCACATAATTTTTTGGGATTTTATAATAGCTTAAATAGAACAACTCTATTTAAAATTGCAATAATAGAATAATTCTATTATAAAAATAAATTTCCTAAATTTATCATCACATGAAAATTAAGAAACTTATTAAAATTAAAATTTCTGACATTTCTAATTTTAAGTCGTGGCATTTCGAGCTCTTGAAGGAGGCAACTGTATTTAAATCTTATTTAAATTTAAAATAGAACAATTCTATTATAAAAATTAAATTTCCTATACTAAGCATCACATGAAGATATAGGAAATTGCTATGATAGGAAATTTCCCGCTGTGGCACATGGCATCCCGGGCTGAAAAGGGTGGCAAAGGGCTTTAAATCATATTTAAATATTTTTAATGGGCTCGAAGGGCGCATTGCGCCAAGGTTCACAGCCCCCACTTGCTGGTCCACCGTGCTGGCACACAAGCAGCATCGGCCGCCTGATGTGGACCAAGGCGCAGTGCGCCTTCGTCTTCTTCCCCACGCATAAACCCTAGCCGCCAACGAGCATGCCATCGCCGCCGCCTGGTGCGGCCTCCCCCGGCCATCACCGGCCACCGAATGGCACCGGTACCGCCGTGGGATCGTCGGTGACCGACCGGTGGGGTTGCCGGCGGCGGGCACCACCTCACACCGACGGGAAAAGGGGGTTTCTCAAACCCGCGATCCCATCGCCGCGGCCGCCAAGGGTGGCTCCCACCGGCCATGGTCGGCCACCGAACGGCACCAACGGCGCAGTGGGAGGGCCAGTAACCGACTGGCGACGCTGCCATCACCTGACTCTGCCAGTCCACGCCGCGAGGAGGGGATTCTCAACCCTGGGAACCACCGCACGAAGAGGGGTTTGCTACCATGCTCCGCCGGATCTTGCAGGGGTCCCGGTCGCCGGCCAGGCAGGCGGGCCACCGTCCGCGACCGTCGCGGAGGCACTGCCGAGCCCTCGAGGCCAGCTGCGCCTTCCTTCTTCTCCGGCGATGTGATCTCCATCTCCATGGAGATCGGATCCCATCTCATGGGATCATTATTCAACCACGAAAATCCCAAAAAAATTAACTACGAAAAATAAAAAAATTCTTAAAACAAGTGAGAATCAAGAGCGATCAACCTGTCTCTGATACCACTGTAAGTATCTAAGTCGGGATCATGATGAACGCAGCGAAAACTAGAAATTAAAATTTTAACCCGGCCGTGTTGATCGCTCACGTGTGATTCTCGATGATAATCAACAACTACGGGATTCGATTTTACCTCTGCGATGCTCAGATCACAGCGAAGTGGAGACAATCCCTCATGGTGGTAATTAGCCGCGCAAGTGAACGGCCTCTAGCGATATCCACACGGGCACGAACGGTGGAATCTCCTCGTCGTAACGCCCCCACGAACGATCTCCTCCGCGGCATCTCCATGATCTCTACACTAGAGATGAAGGAAGAAGAGAGAGGAGAGAGAGGGGGGCGCCCCTCCCTAGGAGGAGAGAGAAGGAGCGGCCTGGGAAACCCTGGATGCTTGGCCCAAGGTTTTTCCCATCATAATTATTTATAGACTTCTCGGTCTTTCACAAAAACCCTAATAAGTCTAATATTGCGAATATACTTCCACCGTCCATAACCCTAATGTGTGTGACCCTCTAGGCCCAGTGTCAGTCTGGTTTTAGGCCCAATAAGCTTAAGAACTCCTTCTTAGCCTTTCCACATTATTAATTAACATGGAATTAATTATTTATTCATCCAATGACTTAAATAATTAATTAATCATCTTATGATAAATAATCATCTCATGATTATTCTTCTGATGGGCTTTCAGGCCACGGTAAGCACCAAGCAATACTCTGTGACCCCATAAGACAAAGGCGGTTTATAGAACCACTCTGGGACCTTTCCATCAACAGTTACCACACAGCTATAGTCCTCTATTCATACCCAATGCCCCTGGTCATAATTAAGGGTATGGTTATACTGTCAAACCCTTCTTATCTATGACATGATGAACGTACTCCAAATCCTAATGGAAAACTCCTTTTCCATTGAACTATTTACCTTGGCCAAGGATTTAACCGAGTACCATTCATAGGGCATTCTCTCTCATGCTATATCTGGGAGTGAATGATTCACTGTTGTCACTCAATTACCTTCGCATGTATTCCGCTGTATCCGAATACCTGAGCATCCAGGACTTATGGATAAAGTCCATTTGCCATGAATCAAAATACAGAAGTCCTCATGCAAGGTATCTTTGGTTACTCATGTCAAAGGACCAACTGTGTAACTACAACTGAAGAATCTCTTGGTTGACAGTTAGATATAATTATCATCCAGAGATTCCTAATCGGATCAGTTCAGTGAACGCTATTCTTGTAATGGGCACCTGCACATATATCTTAGTGTCTCCACACTAGTGACTGTGAGATCAGTCACCCTCATCATATGAGAGGATATCATGTGCACTGGTCTATCCAGATTCTTTGATGTCCTATCTCAAAGATCCTATGACTAAGAACATTTAAAACACATGCATCTAGAAGGTTGATCTCACTATTAGAATCTCATTATGATTCATCCTTCATAGCCTATGTTCAAGGACTTCATTACGTCAAGCGGTAATATGTATAAGACATAATGAAGAAATTGCCATTAATACGAATGAGAATATATAAGAAATGATGCCATCACTTCATAAGTGATTGGCTTGCAGGGCATACACTTCTTTCACTCATGATAGCACTCATGATATTTGCTATGTCTGCATGTGTTTCATATGTCTAACTGTGCTATTGATGTTCAAATATGGTCGAGACTGAAAATGGTTTAAATGTTGCATATACATGTTGCATGGATAGATTGTAAAGTGTTTGCAATCTAGCTCATGTCTTGATTGAACCTTGAGAAGAATGATCAAATTGTTAATGTGATTTACATGTATTTCCGTCATGCATTTCGAGACATGTTGTTTGATTGCATGACTATTTGGAGTTGGCTTTTGGTTGAAGAAAACTTGGGTTGTCAAGAGGCTTCAAAGCCTTTTATGATTGAACAAGTCTTTGTGCAACTCATGATGTATTGACTTGACTATTTTGAATTGTAGGATCAAATCTCATGGCGGTCGCTTGGAAGGTAAAATAAACGTGTGGACAAGCACCTTGCTTTCTACAATCTGAAATAGGTGGTATATATCATGTCTAATCTGTCAAGAACCATCGGTAAGATTTTTGCTTTGTCATAACATTGATCTCACCATGTGCACTTCACGTAGCCTTCCTTAATATAGTTCATTCATGGCTTTTGAGGTTTACAATGTCCTTAAGAATTTCACATAAGTTTGGCAGAGATCATTCATGTAGAGATCATTCATTGTGTACAACCTCATAGTCGTTAGCTCTTGTTATTTGGGTGTAAGACTTGTGTTTTCAAGGGCTACAATGCATATCATTCATATTAATCTTGGTGGCATGTGTGTGTGATGCTTGAGTCTCATGGTTTGCTGTGAGTGGAAGATTTGATGGATGCTAGGTTTTTCACAAATGAAAGCCTCTTTTGAGTTCATCCCATTATGAACATAACTTCATTTGATGTTTTGTCGATGGTCATGATGTGCTTAAAATATTTTCATTAATCTTGGTGGAATTGGTTTCTTGATGCCCATCTAATGTGTGAAATGGATTCATCTTCGGTCAATGGATTGAAGGATGCTAAAAGGGTTTTCATACTTATCTCTTACTCGTTCTTAATGTTTTGTATGAAGCTCATGCGTTTATCATATGGATTATTGAGCTAAAGTTCTAATCATTTCTCTATGGTTTTGCAGGTCAAAATACTCAATATAGACCCTCCAAGTTCAAAGGAGTTTGATGCCACAAACTTGAATGGGCTGTGAATGGGGTTAAGGGTATGAACGGTTACAAATCTGGAATTTCCCAGATTTTGGTTGACCGCCCCTGGGGTTTCGGTCGACCGAAATCCCCAGAAAGGGCTGTTTTCAGTCTGTAAATTTTAGGTCGACCACCCACCCCGTGTAGGTCGACCGGTACTGGCAAAACCCAAAAACGTGGATCCGAAAACCATCTAAACCCAATCCATTTGTGCTCTACTTTTACCCATTTTCCCCTAGGGTTATGATATACATGTTTAGGCATGTTTCACATAGTTTTGGCAAGGGTTAAATGGTCTTTTCACTTTGTGTGGGTTTATATATGAGCTACGAATTTGGAGAGAACTAACCCTAATAAGCTAATCTTTCTATCTTGCAGGAGAAGAAGGCCAAGGAGTAGAAGAGAAGAACGTGGGAGAAGGTTTTGTAAGGTTTTCATCTGCATCCAGACATCTCCGGGGTTCGTGGAAGAAGAAGAAAAGAAGCGGATCAACAAGAGGAACTATAGGATGCAAGAATCGTCATCATCCGAATCCGAGAATCAAGCATCAACATCCATAGGCTTGAGAAATCGAAGGGGGAACAACTTCTACATCTTATTCCTATCTATTTGTGATGTTTCTCATGGGTTTTATTTATATCTAAGCATATCTTGAGTATTTGTGTTTATTTCCTCAACTCATAGATATATTCGTGTGTGTGTGTGTGTGTGTGTGTGACCGTCTGCGTACGGTCGTGTGCTTTCGGTGCTACGGTTGATGCAGCGTGCGTGTGTGTGTGTTGCTGGATTCACGATCTAGCGCGTCTGTGTGTGTCGTTGTACTGCATTTGTTGCAGCGAGTTTGTTTGTGTTGTGATCCGGTGTCGGATCGTGTTGGAGACTCTGTCTCCGTGTGTGTGTGTGTGTGTGTGTGTGTGTGTGTGTGTGTGTGTGTGTGTGTGTGTGTGTGTGTGTGTGTGTGTGTGTGTGTGTGTGTGTGTGTGTGTGTGTGTGTGTGTGTGTGTGTGTGTGTGTGTGTGTGTTGGAGCGTTGCTCCGTGTTGGGGAGTCTTCCCCGTGCTGGTTTATCCGGCGAGTGGATCCTTACCGATTTGGTAAGGGGTGGACGTAGGTGTTGTATCTCCTGGTTTTGATGATAACAAATCATAAATCATTAATAGATGTTTGAGAAATATCTAACCTATTTCTGGCTTGATGAATTGATTAAACAAGTGCAGAAGAATCTCACTAAGTGATGTCTCGACACATCCAGATGAGATTATGTTGAAATTCCAACAACTTGTGCTCCGGCTTAACAGAACGTGTCGACACATCCAACCCATGTCTCGACACATCCAGAAGAATTCAAGCTAAAGCCATTTTGACTAAGTATCTGGATTCACCGATGTCTCGACACACTGGGGGTATAGTGTCAACACACTCGTGTGATAATCTCTGCACAAGGCGCTTCTGTCTCGACACCTTATTCAACAATTCTGCACATGGCTCACATGTCTCGACACCGTTTGGTGCTGACTCGACTCATCAGCCATAGTTCTTCAAGAACTTCAAAGGGATGTCTCGACACATTGAGGGCAAAGTGTCGACACATCAACGCTCAACCAGTACATGTTTGAAACCGGAAGAAGCTGTCTACAAGGCTTTTCAAAGGGATGTCTCGACACACTGACAGAAGAGTGTCGACACATCCACGTTCAACCTGAATGATTCTCCAAGATTTTCAGAGGAATGTCTCGACACACTGTCAGGGAAGTGTCGACACACTCGGTTCGACCAGAACGGATCTAAATCCGACGAAAGCTGATTTCAAGATCCGGAACTTAATCCAGAGGATCCGCTTGCTCTATAAATAGCCGTCAGATTGCTTCGGTGTTAGAAGACTGTGATTTGGCAGAGATATTGTCTGAAGAAAATCGTACCTTTGCTGCTATGGTCTCCTACCTACCCACATTCCTGCGGACTTGACAAGAATGGAGTCAACGGTACAAGTGTAAGCAGATCAAATAATGTGAATGTGACATTGTAGTGCCCCAAAATTTATATAAGTATTTTATAGATTATTTAATAATTTTTTGGAATTTATTTATAATTTATAAGGGCTAAAGAGAATTATAAAAGGATTATTGAACTTTTAGAAGGCCCAATGAATTAACCTAGCCTGTTTAAAGAAGCCCAAAAGGTTTTAAGGACCAAGCCTAATTGGGTTGGCCCATATTCTAGAAGGTCATTAAAGATAAATACTAATCATATATATATATATATATATATATATATATATATATGGATAAACGAATAAAAGAGTTTTACTTATTTAAAACTCTAGCTACGTTGACTGTAACGGTCCATCGGGCGACCGTCACAGCCAAGTAACGCATGAGAGCTAGACCGTTACACTATGTGTATTCTGTGAGTTGAAGAGTTTGAGACATGTTGAACTCTGAGAACAAGAAATGTAACGGTCTATCGTGAGACCGTCACATACCTCTAACGCACTGGCCGTAGACCGTTACATCCTGTTAGTTCCGTAAAAGAAAGAACAAGTACAAAGATTAAAACTTTGGACTCTTATCCACTAAGGATCAACTTGGGAAGAGTTATAATAATACTGAGGACTCTTAGAGATTAGATTATGACCAAACAAGGACTCTAGAATCGATCTAATCCTCAAACCCTAGCCCAAACTCTATAAATATGGCATAATAGTTATGAACTGTGCGACCCTTACTTTTTGGATGTAAAGAATCAAGGTAAGGAGTCATTATCTCAGGTAAGCTCTTTAGAAGTATTTGTTTACAATACTTTAGACTAACTCCCCTCCAAATTTAACATCTTTAGGTCAAGAGGTCGTGGAGTTAGAGCCCAAGGAAGTTGCTGAAAAAGTCACAGAAGAAGGAAATATAGGGCAGGATTCTCAATCCAAATCAGAAGTAACAGCCTAAGTTAAGAGGTAGGTTATCTCATGAATGGCAAAAAACAACCTGATAGGACTAAAAGCCCTCTGGTTCAAGTGATTTCCATGCATTATAGATCATTGATTTCATGATTTTACTACTTCTATGCGTTACATGCATCCCTTAGCCTTAATTGGACATGCCAAAGATGTATCTTGTCTAATTCATTAATACCTAAGCATGTAGTTGGCCTACACTATGTTATCATGTCTAGGGATTCATGGTATTTTAATTATGGACATGATATGAATCAATCTCTTTATGTTTTATCTAGTTTTCTATCAGCAGATACTGTAACGCATCAGCGTAGGACCGTCACACTCATATAACGGCCATACGACAGACCGTCACACACCCTGCTTTTTTGGATTTTCACTGTTGTCTCTAACGCACTGGGACAGACGCGTTACGTTCATGTAACGGCTGGGTCCAGACCGTCACATTCACTGTGACGCCCCACCTCCAGACCGTCAGAGTCTGTGTTCTGCCAACCCTAAGACAGAATATAACTTGCCAATATTATTTATTGTTAAGCCTAGTTACTTAAATTTTAACCTGATCATGTGATTTTAAGGTTATTTCATTATTCATATTAGTTATTGCCTGTTTTGGTATCTCACTTTTACTTGAGTTATGTTAATTTCATGAAGCCAAATTATATAGTTTTGTATTATAAAGCATGACTTTTTAATGTTGTATTGACAGAGTTTTTCATCATGATTTCACACTGATTATACATATCTCTCTCTGTCAATAGAGTCATTTCTATAAGTACATGGCACATATTCCGGTATGTTGCCATTAGTTCACACTTTGCACTTTAGGAACACCATCTTGGAAATGAGGACCTCTCTATTGGATATTCCTTCCAATGGACTAGGAAATCATTATTTCAAGGCCTCCGTAATTCTCCACGAGCCTGAGATTCCCACTAGGACGCCGAGTTGGTTGTACCATCAAAGCCCAATAACTAGAATACACTATCGTTGTTTTCTGGATCTTGTAATGTAACGGCCTTGCACTGGACCGTCAGGCTCACGTAACGGCCCAATGCCCGACCGTCACATTTCACTGAGTCTAAACTAGTATGCTGGACTCTGGTCACTGTAACGGCCCATTTTGGACGTGTTACATAGTGTAACGGCCCAGTAAACGACCGTTACATAGCTTGTATATGTTAACCCAAGGTTTGACCAAGGGTTGATATTTCAATGATTCTAGACAAACCTTGATGATCTAGAACTTATCATATTGCTTAATAGACTTAAATGTAATGGATGAAAGTTAAGAAAATATACCGTTATGCTGTCGATTTATTCTATAAGCATAACATAGTTTAAATGTCATTATTGATCTCATATATTCAAATTAAAGCATTCATTCATTGATTATTGTTATCATGGAATTATTGAACTTATTACATTCTTGGCCATACTTTACTGTTACATGCGTGGAAGTAGCTTAATTTATAACTGAAGATGCGATCGAGCACTGATTGTGTTCAAGGGCTCTATGCTAGTCCCATCGACTGATTGCCGGAAACATACTATTTTATAAACCATGTGGTATGATACTACTGGCGTCGCATTGCGCTGGGAGTACTATTTCTATAAATAAGTGAAGATCAACGGCACGACATGACTTTCTTGCTTGATATTCCACAGGAATTCACGAACTATGTACTTAAAAGAGACTAGTGTGATGAATATGTGGCTTGCTAGTACAATCTCGTTACATTCTTGTTCATGGAAGGTCAATATCATGTTCTTGTTATATTCTTACTAGTTCATTCTTGATCATTCTATCTTACATGATTATCTTGTTACTTTGGTTTAAACGCGTGATCGATTCGCATTCGCATGATTTTACCTTATTCTTTAGAGCTAAATTATTAATTACTTTAATAGTGCCTTCATGTTGATGCGAAGATACCTACTGGGCAAGTGTGCTCATTACCTATTTCTAATGTTTTTCAGGAGATGGGAATAGTTCGAATTCGGATTCGGGTGATTCAAGTAGCGGGTCCGAGAGCGATTGAATGTTGTTATTACAAGAGTGAAGACATAGGAAGTTTATAATGTCTAGATTGAGTCAATGTAATTTTCCTATTTCTTGAGTCTAGTAGAATGAAAATCAAATTAGCGATTGTATCTTTGAATATTGAGCATTATAATATGAAGTTGAAGTTGATTAAATCCTGTGCAATTGTATTTACTTGTGTGATTATCTCGCGCTCTGATTGATTCTTGCTTGCAAGAGGCTTACCATGCCGGCTGTTCGCGCTCCCCGAGCGAGTCTTCCGCTGTAATAAAGGCTCGGGGTATGACAGACATTCTGGGTGTTGCTTGTAAAAATGAACAACATTGGTGTCGCCCTAGGACACCGATATATGAGGAGCATGAGCTCCAGTTCGAAAGCAAGCATGCGAGCTGAGAAGAGGGCTGAGGAGAAAATGAAGAAAGAAAAGGCTTGGTATCCAAGCTACTCTTTGTCTTGATGCTGCCGGCGTGAGTGAAACAAGAAGAAGACATTTCTCTTCCTCACGATGAAAAACCTTCTTGGTTGCTATGAAGATTCAATGAGAAGAAGAAAGCCAAGGATCTCTCAAGCTCATTCCCAGACAGGAGACTCCTTTGTCATAGCATTTTCACTACAATACTCTGTCTGGCCATTTCATCTTTAGTTTGCTTTTCTTCTAAACAAACTTTATATCATTAGATCCCTACCTGCGTGTAGGAAGACAGAAGGTGTGGTCGCCTATCTGTGTGGTTTGGGTTGTGATCCCACAAGCAGTGTGACAGCGGAGTGTGAGAGTGTATCTCTCAGTTAGAAGCTGTGAATCAGCTGTTGTGCGTTGGCACTAGTGAAGCCTCACTGTGTTATGTGAGGGGTGGATGTAGGTCTCTAGATTGAGACTAAACCACCTTAAAGATCGTGTCTTGTGGTTTGTCTTCTCTCTTGTTCCAACGGTAGAAGCTTGATAGGACCATTTCCAGGCATCCTATGTGCATCTAGCTTCTCAGATAATTAACTAATATCTGCCTCATTATCTATTGTGTTAGTCTTAGTTTTTATTTCCGTAAAGAAGGGCAAAAAGAGGCTGATCTTTCACCCCTCCCCTCTAGATCTGCCTATCACCACTCAACACGTGGTATCAGAGCTAGTCTCTCTGAATGTGGTCTAACGACCTTGAGAGAACTGGTGATATGGCTTCTAAAGGTCCTATGGATGAAGGACATTCTGTAAATAGGCCTCCCTTTTTCACTGGGACAAATTATCCTTACTGGAAAAACCACATGCAGGTCTTCATTAGAGCCCAGGATCATGAAGTCTGGCGAGTGATCAGCAAGGGACCATTTGAGCTGCCTCGGAAGAAGATACATGGACTAAAGCACAAATCAGACAATCAACTCAAAACTGGGGGCCAGGCATATCATGCAGTGCTCCCTTCATCCAACTGAATACTCAAGGGTGTCAACTTGCAAAACTGTAAAAGAAATGTGGGATCGCCTTGAGGTAATATATGAAGGGACATAGCAGGTACGTGTAACCAAAGCTAATATGTTGGTATCTGAATATGAGAAGTTTAGAATGAAATCTGATGAGTCCATTTCGGACATGTATGCTAGGCTAACCTCGCTCACTAATGGCTTGACTGAGCTAGGTAAGACATACACTGAGCATGAGATAGTAAGAAAGATACTCATATCACTATCTCCTATCTGGCATACAAAGTGGTGCGGACACCAGGGCGATCAAGTGACACGTCGGCGAACCGACGGTGCCATACGCGGAGCACCAAGTGGATTACTTCAGCTTCTCTTCCAATTAGGGTCAATTTGGCTTGAATTTGGACCTTTTTTGGCATTGAATTGGGCTTGTAAAGGGTATTGTATATGTAATTTGCTAATGGGCTGGTTGTAAGGCTCCTAAAGGGTCAAACTGTTAAAGCCCCTTAAGCATTCCATAAGTAGAAATGGCCTTGGTCCATTTGTAATGGATCCATAAGCCATATGGGCTTCCTTCCTACATGGGTTCTCTAGATTGGATAATCTAGAGTGGGCTCTCTTCATTCATGGGCTTGGTTAAGCCATGGCCACATTTGGTCTTAAGCCATCTAGGTTGGAATGGGCTTGGTTAAGCCATGGCCACATGTGGCCCATTCAAGGCCCAAGATTGGGGCCCCCCCTCTTTTGGCTTATTAGGCTAGGAATTGTGTTTTTTTTAAGCTTCTTCCACCTCCATTCACCACATGGATTAATAGATGGCTGCTGGTCAAGATCTAATGGCTGCTAGCCTACCATATATGGCTGCCACCTACCTTTGAATTTCAAAGGGAGGAAGCTTCCCCTCCCCTTTCTTGGTCTCCCCTCCCATCACAATCAAAAGGGGGCACAACCACCTTCCCTCTCCCCTTGCTCCATCGATCTTCCCTTTCCCCTACCCCTTGTATTTCCCTATATAATGGCATGTATAGTGTTTATGCTTAATAGAATGAAGTTTTGTTGAAAGAAAAGTTTATTAGAGAGTGATTCTCTTTGTGTGTTCTTGGGTGTGACTCCCATTGTACTGTCCTGTGACTGGACAGAACTGGGTCGTGAGACTCGACCCCATATCCCCCCTCTTCCTCTTATCTTCTTCTTCCACAAAAATTATCCGTGATACCTTTGCAAGTTAGAAAACTTTCAGCTTTGGTTTCACATCGATCGGAGTTCATGAGCAACGGTGGCGATTTTTCTCGTGAAGGCATGCAGATCGGTTCCTGAATGCTGCCCAGAATTGAAGATGTCTGTGTTTTAATTCCTGGAGCCCAACCCCGACACCATCTGAAGTTGGTTCCTGAAGAGTAATCATAGTATTTCAAGTCCTATTTGTGTTTCCGCTGGTTTCGCCTCGATCCGTGACCGGTGCTGATCGTGACGACAGTTCTCGTGGGATCGCGCGGGCTGGTCTGAGCAGTCCCATCTGAGAACTAGAATCAACTTTCAGAGCCTTCCCCGCTTCATCCGGCCAAGATCCGTGTAAGGGATCTTCAGAGTATTTCTTCCTCTGGACGTCGCCTACCATCTCCCACAAGGAACGCCCCGATCCGACATCGGCAACCATTTTCCCAATATTTTACCATGTTTCTGTGCAGTTCTGTGAGCATAAAACTAGAACCTCAGAAGATTCGTCACTGCACCCAGATCTGAAGGCATCTGTTCACGATCTTCAGAGTGAAGATACTACATCCAGTCGCCGACATTCTCCAACAAACGGCGCTCCGATCGGGCATCGGATCTGGTCGTACCAGCCTCCGCAAGTTCGCTGCGCAGGGTGACCCACACGGGCAGAACCAGGTCGGATTTCCGTCGGCGTACCCGAGCAGCTCCGGCACACGTTCCTCGCCTCCTGCGTGTGTGGCCCGTCAACCCGGGTTCCAGTAACCCCAAAATTATCAATTGTAGCCCGATACCTCCTTGTGTGGAGTGGGTGTTCAGTTCTAAAATTGTAAAGTTAATCATTTGTGTATTGGGGTTGTTCGAAAATCAGCCGGGAATTCTTCCCCACGCCTAGTCGTGGAGGTACGTGCTCGTTCCGACATCTACATTTGCTTTTTAGTATACTTTCTATATTGCTGCATTTGTGAGAATAGGGCCGATAGCTAGTTTCAAATTCACCGCGATTGTGAGTTGTGAGCGCCCGTTCCGTGGCTCCAATCGAGCACCGAGCGTGAATTAGCACCCTAGGCGACGGTGGTTTCTTAATCGCCGTGATCCCCACGTTTCCCTCGCAAGGGACGATCGTCGGGCTCAAGAGAGTCGCTGTTGAGAGACGTCTCCACCTGGAGAATACCACGGTGGTCAGCCGCCCGGCTTGCCTTAGTGTGCTAGTGCTGGCCGCACATCGAGTCGGTCGTACGTCTTAGCCCGAGTCAGTCATCCGTCCCGCATCACAAAGGTCACTGTGGTTGAAGAGTCAAAAGACCTAACCACCATCAAAGTAGAAGAACTCATAGGGTCCCTGATGACCTATGAGATGAATCTGAAAAATAAAGAAGCTGAGGTAAGTAAAAAGAAGCCTCTGGCTCTTAAAGCTGGACCAAGCACCAAGGACCTATCTGATGATGAAGAGCCTTCAAGCAGCAACACTGAAGAAGATGAAGTTGCCCTATTAACAAGAAAGTTCAGAAAGTTTTTAAGAAAGGAAGGTACATGCTTTACTAAGAAGAAGCCCCGGGTAAGAAGAGGTTTCAGGCCAAGACCTGAAAATGCTAAAAAGTCTTAAAAGTTTGTATGTTACTCTTGCAGGAAACCAGGACACATCAAGTCTGAATGTCCTGAAGGAGCTAAGAAAGCTATGCCCAGGTGGAAGAGCAAGAAGAAGCAGGCCATGGTGTGCACTAGGAGTGATGAAGAAGAAGAAGAAACTAAAGATAACTCCTCTGAAGAGGAAAAAGATGATCTCTGCCTAATGACCAATGGAGAAAATGACAGCGAGGTGAGCTCTCCCTTTGAACATTTCTCCACTGACGATTGGGAAGAAGCTTACTTTGAACTGATGAACAAATATGAAGTATACAGAAAAGAAAAGAAAATCTTAAAAAAGAAGGTTGAATCATGTGGGCATGATAAAAGTCTCAATGAAAAGATAATCTCTTTAGAAATTGAAATTGAAGATCTAAGAAAAATGAATGAGAATATTGAGGAAGGAAGAAAAGAAATGAGAGATTTGGAAGATGAAAATGAAAGGCTAAGAGATGAAATTGATGAATTGAAATTAAAAAGGCAAAGCTACGTAGAGGACAACAATCTGTGCAATGAAAAAGTTGAAGCCTTTAAATAGGTCAACTCTCAACTGTTGAAAGAAAATGAGAAACTGCAAAAGGACCTAGTAGATAAACAAACCACTCTTGAAAATTTTGTTGATGGGAGTGAAAACTTGAATGCCCTACTAGGAACCAAAATAAACTTCAACAGAGAAGGGCTAGGATATGAGCCTACCAAAAAGAAAACATTTGGGTTAAAGACCACCACTTTTGTATCATCTTCTGAAGCATCAACCTCCAAATCAACACACCAAGAAAAAGTTGAAAATAAGAGAAAAGAAAAGATAGAAGAACCAATCAACAAAACTTTCCAACAACCCAAAAAGGTTCACAAACAATCCCAAACATGTCGACAACCGTCCAAGCCTCAGCCTGCACATCACAAAGGAAGAGACAGTTACAACGTTAGAACAGGTCGGGACACTCCATTGAATAGGTCGACACCCACCAGGTCAAACGCCCAACAAAACCCCAGGTTTGCACCAACAGGTCAACAGTTTCCATACAGGAGGTCAACACATCCATTATCCAGAAACAATTATAGACGGACTGAACAGTGGACAGGTCGAGACTTTGCCTTCTACAGATCGACACCTCCATGGGTAAGGAACAATAATGCTCCCTATAGTCATAGGTTCACTCAACCCCAACGACCTAGGCAATATGACACCTTCTACTCACCTAGACCAACAAATTGGAACAGATGGTCTAATCAACAATCCTTCTCCACCACTTCCAAAACTCACAAAGTCCAAAAGACTAAAAAAAGAAAAATCAGAACTCCCAACAAAGCAAAGATGCTAAGAAGGTTTGGATTTCGAAGTCTGTCTTATCCTGCTTTGCAGAAATGAAGAAACTATTGGGACCCAACTATCCTTGGGTTCCAAACATTGTCACTTAATTCCTTGTGCAGGAGTGTCTTGCAGCCGTGCACAACTGTTGGTATCTTGACAGTGGCTGCTCAAGACACATGACTGGAGACAAAATCAAATTCTGTCTCCTGGTTGAAAAGGAAGCTGGACATGTCACATTTGGAGGAAACAACAAAGGAAAAATCATTGGTTCAGGTAAAGTTGGTAAGAACCCCTCCAACTCAATTGATAATGTATTACTTTTTTATGGTCTGGAGTATAATTTGCTGAGCATTAGCCAACTATGTGATAAAGGTCATACTCTTGTTTTTGACTAAAATGAATGTAGGATCTTGCAACCTAATTCTAAAGAAACCAAGTTTTCTGGTAAAAGAGTCAATAACTGTGTACATGATTGACTTAGATGACCCTGCTCACATAAATCTTTGTCTTGCTGCATCCAAATCTGAATTAGCCTGTTTGTGGCATCGCAGACTAGGACATGTTAGTTACAACACTCTTCATAAATTGGTGATGCATTCAATTGTCAAATGTCTGCCTGAAATTAAATTCAAACTGAACACTAAGATTTGTGATGCATGTGTTCAAGGAAAACAGACTAGAAAGTCATTCAAAAGTAGAACTGAAAAGTCATCATCTAAACCACTTGAACTAATCCATATGGACTTATTTGGTCCAACCAAAACAGCTAGCTTAAGTGGTAAAAGATATGGTTATGTCTTGGTGGATGATTTTACTAGATTCACTTGGGTATTCTATCTTGCACATAAAAATAATGCCTTTGATGAGTTTCAGGCACTGTATATGCAAGTGAAGTAAGATGGTAAATTTAAAATTTTCAACATTATTTCAGATCATGGTGGTGAATTCGACAATGCTGACTTTGAAAATTTGTGTAGGACTGAAGGAATCATTCACAAGTTTTCATCACCACGGACTCCTGAGCAAAATGGGGTAGTTGAGAGGAAGAACAGAACTCTCATAGAAATGGCACGCACAATGCTTGCTGAAAGGCATCTACCAAGGAGATTTTGGGCTGAAGCGATAAACACTGCATGATATATCATCAACCGCTCAATGGTAAAGCCCCTCACCAAAATGACTCCATATGAGCTGCTGAAAGTTAAAAAGTCATCTCTCTTTCACATGAAGGTGTTCGGGTCAAAGTGCTTTGTTCATAACAATGACAAAAGAGTTCTGGACAAGTTTGAGCCCAAGAGTGAAGAAGGGATATTCCTTGGGTACTCTGACAAGTCTAGAGCTTATAGAGTCTATAATGTTAGGACCCTTTGTGTAGAAGAATCCCCTCACATCACTTTTGATGAGATTGATCATAACAACTCTTGCAGGGAAGATGGTGATGGGGAATTCATGAACGTAAGAGGAAAAGAGGAACTTCCACAAGAAGAGACACATGCAAATGAGGACCAAGGAGAACCAAATAATGCTCTGGTCACCGAGGCAGATGAAGGTAATGCTCAACCTGATCTAAGAGTGTTGAAAGATCATCCGTTGGAAAACATCTTAGGTAATATGCATGACCGAACCAAAACTAGGTCGCATTTCAAAATTATGGATGAAATTGAATAACTTGCTCTTGTGTCTCAAATTGAACCCAAAAATGTTATAGAGGCCCTAAAAGATGAAAACTAGATCAATTCCATGCATGATGAATTAAATCAGTTTGAAAGAAATAAAGTATGGCATCTTGTTCCAAGGCCTAAAGAAAAATCAGTCATAGGAACTAAATGGGTGTTCAGAAATAAGCTAAGTGAAGATGGAAAGATAGTAAGAAATAAATCTAGATTGGTGGCTCAGGGGTATAATCAAGAATTTGGCATAGATTATGAAGAATCTTTTGCTCATGTTGCTAGACTTGAGGCCATTAGAATTTTGCTAACTTTTGCATGTTATCATAAAATCAAACTGCAGCAAATGGATGTTAAGAGTGCTTTCCTAAATGGTCTTATTAAAGAAGAAGTTTATGTAGAGCAACCCCCCGGTTTTGAATGCACATATTTCAAAGATCATGTTTATAAGTTGGACAGGGCTTTGTATGGCTTGAAGCAGGCACCTAGAGCTTGGTACGACAGACTAAGCTTATATCTCACCGAACAAGGGTATTCAAGAGGTAATGTAGATCAGACACTATTCACCAAGAAACAAGGTAAAGATATCTTGATAGTTCAGATTTATGTGGATGACATAGTGGTTGGGTCCACTAAACCTCAAATGTGTGAGGAGTTTACTAAACTCATGACCAATGAATTTGAAATGAGTCTAATGGGTGAGCTTCAATTCTTTCTTGGCCTACAGATTAGTCAAAGCAACGAAGGCTGCTTTATCAATCAAGCCAAGTATGTGAAGGAGTTGCTGAAAAAGTTTGATCTGACCAACTGTAAGCCTTTAGGAACTCCAATGGGGACTGCCACTTCACTTGATGTAGATGAACAAGGTATTCTTGTAGATGTTAAGAGATACAGAGGTATGATTGGATCATTGCTCTATCTAACTGCATCTAGACCAGACATTCAATCTAGTGTTTACCTTTGTGCTAGATTTCAGTCTAGTCCTAGAGAGTCCCACTTGATTACTGTCAAGCATATCTTTAGATACCTTGCTGGCACTCAAGAATTGGGACTATGGTATCCTGCATCTTGTGAACTTTCACTTATTTCATATTCAGATGTAGATTATGCAGGATGCAAACTAGACCGCAAGAGTACTAGTGACTATTGCCAATTTCTCAGTGGGTGTTTGGTTTCTTGGGCTTCTAAGAAACAGCACTCGGTTGCACTCTCTACTTTAGAAGCAGAATATGTTACTGCAGGGAGTTGTGGCACCCAAGTACTGTGGATCAAACACCAACTCCAAGACTATCTAATAGATCTTGGCTATGTACCCATTCTGTGTGATAACATAAGTGCTATAAATCTTACAAAAAATCCAGTCATGCACTCTATGACTAAACACATTGAAATTAGGCATCACTTTATAAGGGATGAAGTTCTCAAAAATCACTTTGAGCTCCATTTTGTAGACTCAGAAAATCAGATTGCAGACATCTTTACAAAACCCTTAAGCAATGACAGGTTCACAACTCTAAGGAGAGAGCTTGGTCTATGCAGACCTCAGTCCACTCAGGTTTGAGCTATCAATTCCTCCTTAATGATCTGCGTACTTGTCTTTACAATGATTGAAACAAACATATCTGAATTGATTTAGATCTGGTCCATTTGGTGTATGAACCTTGCCTGGAATGATGGTCACATTCAAGGGGAGCTTGCTTGTACTTATGAATGTCTTTAATTGAACATCATCTTGTGACTGCATGGTATATCAAATGTTTAGAAGTGAAATGACAGGTTACGCCTGTCAGGAAACTCTCCTCATGCGTGAGGATAGGCCTTCGCCAAGTACCATGAGTCAGATTTGCACATTGCTATCTGCATAGTTGATCTCTAGTGCATAAGCATGTTTAAAGCTTCAGCATCCAATCTAGCATTTCTCAGTGGCAGCAAAAGGTAAAACCCTTCTTGAATGGCAGTCTGAAAGAAGAAAGTCAGAGGCATTGGCATTAAAAGATGGCATGTGTCTGTCAGAAATGAAGAATCACATAAGCTAGCAGAGAATAGTTTGATGTACTGATATGTGTCGAGACATGCTGAACAATGCCTGTTGAACAGGTCGACACCTTATTGATATGTGTCGAGACATACAGCTTAGAAACTGGTGTTCAGATCGACACCTTCAAGTCATGTGTCGAGACTGTCTCACTGCCGCTTTGGTTTTGAAAAACAAATGGAGAGTTTCCTTGACTCCCTCTTTCCACTGCTTCTTTCATTTCCACCTCAAATCTCTTGCCTCTGAACCTTCACTTTTCACCGAGTATCAAGTGAGGGGGAGTTGAGAAAATTTTCATTCATCTATACAACCCTGGGTGAGTCTTGTTGTATTACTCCTGTTAAAGAAATTGTTTCTTGATTATAATTCTCATTCTCGTGAATCAATTACATTGAGCTTTACCAATCTTGCATTCATAATAGGATTGAAACATTTCTTAAGTCCTTGAAAATAACCCTTGCCCCTGTGTCTGAAACTTCACTGCAACTTGGCTCCTTGGCGTTTGAAATGTTTGGCATGTATTGTCTTTAAACATGTTCCCATCTTGAAGTCTATTAGAGAATACGCCTCTAAAAACCATGTTGCTATAATTTCATAGCAATGACCTCTCTTCAGAGAAATTAGATCCTTCATCAATGAAATGAAAGGTTAATCTAGTCATGATGAGGAAAGTCACCTCTGTTCAAAAGAATTCAGAAAGATAAGCTACACTGAGTAACCAGGGACTCTGGCGTCTAAACAACGTATTTCCTTGTGTCAAAAAGTGAATGCTATATTGGACTATTTTATTAATTTAAAAAAAATGGTTTGGGGTTGACTCTACAACTTGCTTCAAAACAAAAAGGGGTATTGTTTATCTTCAATACTTGCTTATCTTCTTTCCCAATTATGCCAAATGAATGTGATGAGTAAGTCAAATGGGCTTAGTTCTATTCTCTTACTTTCTCAAATGTTTAAGTCATATTATTTGTTGCAAAAATGCTTTGCTCAAACTTTTATTACTCAAAAATGAGCTTATAAGCCTTAAACCATCTGAACTTAACATAGGGGCATATACACCATTTCTAACTTCAGGGTTGTCCTTTTCAAAAGTAACAATCTCAACTTTCCCATTTAACTCGACGGTGAAAACCAAACTCTCACTCGTTCTTCATTTTCAAACCCTACTTCTCGCTCTCACACCCGCGCTCCGGTGAGCCTGCACACTCTCACAGTGGAGGTCGACGCCCTCGCCCCCTTCTCCGTTCTCTGGTGCACGATAGCCCCAGCTAGCCTCCGCACTCCTCTCCTTCCTTTCCGTCCACTCTCCATGGCTCCTCCAGTCACCCGCGGCAAGAAGAAAGAGGCGGCTTCATTTAAGAAGGCCGCTGCCTCAAAAGCCCCGTCTGAAGGGCGATCTAAGCTTGTTGAGGACCGCCCAGCTGCAGAACCAGCCAGGAAGAGGGCTGCCGAAGCCCAAGGGTCCAACACTGACAAGGGTTCGCCGCCGCAACCTCCGACCAAGGGGCCACTACTGTTAGCCAAAGAAAAAGGGAAGGCCAAAGCTCAGTCAATCCCTCAGAAGCCCAGCACTGCTGCTTCTCCCAGGGAAGAAGAAAGTGATCCCTCATGAATACTCTTCCCTAGGTATGTAGATTTTAGTGACCAAGAGATGCTTGTGTATTTTCTTGAGCTACTGCCGTTGTTTGAGTTCCAAGGTTAGAGACAGTTTATGTCTGAGCATAGGGTATACTACCCATTTCTGGTTCAGCAGTTCTACAAGAACTTGTTTTTTGATGAGAAAAAGAAAGTCCTTCAGACTGTAGTCAAGGGGGTTTCCATCAAGCTCACAACTAAGCTTCTTCACAAAGCTTTACACATACCCCGGGATGGAGAAATAGCATCTGAGGTTGAGATCGATATGTCTACAGCTTACACCCTCCTGACTGGCAAGCCTAGAAATCCTCAGGATGACACCCAACTTTTGGTGAAATCCTTTGACACCAATCGGTTTCCCCCACTGCAGCGTCTACTACATCATATCTTCACTACCATGATTACCCCACAAGGGGGTGGCAGAAGCAGACTTACTGAGACATAGAGATTCCTTTTTTACTGTCTATTCAACAAATACCATGTCTGTCTTCCAGAGATCATGCTTCAGGTTATGGACAGTTGCACTTACAACAGATGTAGCCTGCCTTATGCTGCACACCTTACTGCCATCTTTCATGCCGAGGCCTCCACCTCACAAGGTCCTGCATTTGGTGCCACTGGCAGTTTAATGGATATTCATCCTGCCCTCATTCAATTTCTCACTGCCTAATTTGGAAGTTTGAATTCCTCCTGTCGTCAGATCAGTCTACAAGTGGATAGACTGGAAACTAGACAACTCCATTATGAGCAAGTTCAGAACAGCCGATGGGGAAAATTTGTGCACGACAAACATAAGTCAGATGAAAGGATGAAAAGCTTCATGAACTCTCTGATAAATGTGTGTGAGCGAGCCGGAAGAATCATGAAAAGACTGTGAGAGATCCACACTGAAACCCAGGAGAAAACTGTTGAAATGGTCGTGCATGCCTATGACATCCGAGAGGATCAAGGTAATCTCAACATTAAGTGTGCCAAACTGATGGAGTCCTCCAATCAGCTAGCTGAACAAGTGGCTGGCACCACTACATCCATCAGAGCACAAGCGGATGGCTCAACCACATCCATCCGGGCACATGTGACCGCAGAGATCAACAGATCTCTTGATGCTACCTCCAATCTGCAAAGAACCATCAATGCCACTACTTCTCGCTTAATGGATGCTTCCCAAAGGTTGAAAGGGAAACTGTATTCTGACACCAATAAGCTACTTTATGCCTCCTCCAGGCTTGCCGACACAGTTCATACTGACACAGCTAGAGCAGTCAATAGCACCACCAAAGCGAGGCAAAGATGGACGTCGTATACAAGAAACTGGATATGATGGATAGTGAAATCTTGGAGCTCATATGTCTGCATAAAGCTCAACTCCAACCAGCTCTGCAGGATACAGGTGATGAATGATGTCCTCCTCCTCAAACAGAAGCCACCTCTTCTCGTTTTCCACCACAAGGCTCCCAACAGAGGGCTGAAACAGAATACATTTGTGAGATGATGTATACCTAGATCAAGGACATCAAAGAAAATGTCCAGAACTTACACCGTTTTATCAGTCAAAGGGATGAGCAGTTAAATCACAGGATTGACTCTCTAGAGACAGCCATCTCCCACCTGCAACATGAGTTCCAAGAGGCACAGATCCTGCACCTGGCCAGCACCATGCCTCCACCACATCAGCCTCCTCCTTCACCCCCTCCTTGCTGATGACAAAGGGGGAGAAGTACTGAAGACCAGCATCATCGAGCATCCAGCATTTAGTCAGGTTTCTTATCTAGATTTTAGATTTTGCATGTAGATTTGCAGTGCAACAACTTGAACACACATCCTTGCTTGATTTGTACAAAACTATGGTTGATTAATGAATCAAGCCTTCTTGTTGATGTTGAAAATGCTACATGATTGAAAAATGCTAACATTCAATGGTTGTGTAAATGGATCAATTTTGCTTGGTTGACGGCTCCTCAAACCAATTTGATTGTATTGATATATGAATGCTTGGATTTAATAATTCATGGTTGTCATCATCAAAAAGAGGGAGAATGTTATATCTCCTGGTTTTGATGATAACAAATCATAAATCATTAATAGATGTTTGAGAAATATCTAACCTATTTCTGACTTGATGAATTGATTAAACAAGTGCAGAAGAATCTCACTAAGTGATGTCTCGACATGGCCCAGTGATGTCTCGACACATCCATATGAGATTATGTTGAAATTCCAACAACTTGTGCTCCGGCTTAACAGAACGTGTCGACACATCCGACCCATGTCTCGGCACATCCAGAAGAATTCAAGCTAAAGCCGTTCGGACTAAGTATCTGGATTCACCGATGTCTCGACACACTGGGGGTATAGTGTCGACACACTCGTGTGATAATCTCTGCCCAAGGCGCTTCTGTCTCGACACCTTATTCAACAACTCTGCACATGGCTCACATGTCTCGACACCGTGTGGTGCTGACTCGACTCATCAGCCATAGTTCTTCAAGAACTTCAAAGGGATGTCTCGACACATTGAGGGCAAAGTGTCGACACATCAACGCTCAACCAGTACATGTTTGAAACCGGCAGAAGCTGTCTACAAGGCTTTTCAAAGGGATGTCTCGACACACTGACAGAAGAGTGTCGACACATCCACGTTCAACCCGAATGATTCTCCAAGATTTTCAAAGGAATGTCTCGACACACTGTCAGGGAAGTGTCGACACGCTCGGTTCGACCAGAACGGATCTGAATCCGACGAAAGCTGATTTCAAGATCAGAACTTAATCCAGAGGATCCGTTTGCTTTGTAAATAGCCGTCAGATTGCTTCGGTGTCAGAAGACTGTGATTTGGCAGAGATATTGTCTGAAGAAAATCGTACCTTTGCTGCTGTGGTCTCCTACCTACCCACATTCCTGTGGACTTGACAAGAATGGAGTCAACGGTACAAGTGTAAGCAGATCAAATAATGTGGATGTGACATTCTGGGTGTTGCTTGTAAAAATGAACAACGTTGGTGTCGCCCTAGGACACCGATATATGAGGAGCATGAGCTCCAGTTCGAAAGCAAGCATGCGAGCTGAGAAGAGGGTTGAGGAGAAAACGAAGAAAGGAAAAGCTTGCTGTCCAAGCTTGTAACGACCCGAGAATCCAATTACCGGGAGAGACCCGATAACCCGAGACTCGGACCGCCGCCCACGAGTCAGGAGGGCTCGAAAGGGCTAAAAGGAGTGTGGAGGCACAAAGAAATAGGAAATAAAGTAAGACAATTCAACAATTAACAGAAATAAATAAACAACTATAGCTACAATAGAGTCCAGTCTAATAGAAAGTACAGTCTAAAGTAGTAAAACGTACCACATGCCGAGTGAACACTCGGCTCGGCGAGCTGGCAGCTAAGAACACCTGAACCACATCCTCGAACCACGAGGAAGAATCGCCGCAACTGAAAAGCAGGGGTGATTCTCCTGTCACTGGCCCAGTAGGGATCTCGCGGAACCCCAACTGAGAACAACGGCGGCACGGAAAGCTGTAACCACAAGTGCAACCGTAACAGCAGGAACAGTAAACCCGGTGGCCAGTCAAAACTCGGCACTACAACTACTCCTACTGTACCGTCCAAGCAAAAAGAGAAGTCCCGATCTCGCAGTCGGGAACCTGGCCATACTAGCACCACTTACCGAAGTAAAAACTCACGGCAACCCCGCCGTAGAGGCATGTCGCCTGGGACACGGCCAACCTAGACACGATGTCCAAGATGCAACCCCGACCATCCGATCGCAGACACCACACCAACAAGACGTAACCTCAGTAAAGCCACTAGCACTAGTCTCATGGCACGAAAACTGACACATGTGCCACGGTAAAACAACTAGAACTCAACTGTCAACATGACTGAAAACCTGAAGGTCGAAGTCATGGAAACTGACAGTCTGTCACTCCCCACTCGACAGGAGTACCTCCCACTAGAAGCAAGGCCGAATGCGTCCACTGACGTCTTAGTCCGCGCCTCAGGTGTCTCCCTCTGGCCCAGCGCGAACTGAGACACCATACAAGTAACCATAAACATGTGACTAGTTGGGGTCACGCCCGTCGGCGTGGGTCCAACCGCCCCCAACCACGTGTGTACACACAGACCGCGCATCCCTGGTCTGGCCCTTTGACCGGTTTTCCCCTCAGCCGGACTCTGGCTGCAAGACGTGGGGCCCGACGAAAATCGGTCCACAAACCGTCTCTAAGGGTAGCCTCTCCACCACTCCCTGGTGGTACCACACGCGTGTAAGCATGCTACGACTAGTGGAGGGTCACTACGGAGTAGACTCTCAAGTCAACGAAAAATAATGTCCGCATCCGACGACGTACAGGGACCATCCCACGTACCGGCACCGTTGCACGGTGACCACAGTCGGAGGAGAAACGGGACTCACAGTCCACAAAGAAACCTAGAAGTACGGTTCCCAAGGCAACTCATAGGCCGCCAACCCGAATCTCACTCTCAAAAAACAACGAGAAACCTCCAGCTCTAGGTTGGACAACTGGACTCACAGTCCAAGGCCACACGCATGGCCCACACAGAAAGCACAGAAGCACGATTCCCAGGGCAACGCACAAGCTGCCACGCCGATAACTGGACTCGCAGTCCAAGGCCAAACACATGGCCCACTCGAGAATCATCTTCCAAGAAAACTCACGGCATGCGGGGGAGACCCCACCGCACCCCCACCGATACACGGTGACTCGGTCTAGCGTAACACGAAAGCCCGACACACGAGAAGTCACCCGGACTCTCAAACCCCCGGGCATGCTAAACGAAGTAGCATGGTCCTCCCGACACCCTCAAAACACGGTCACAGAATCCCACGGGTGTCTAGGGCACTCACAAGACTGCAAGTCGACCACTGGGTCACGACCGGGTCGACTAGGGAACGACACAATGCGAAACGATCGCGGAGAACATGAAAACTCACCTCGGCACCACACAGAGCCTGATGGTCTAACCTTGAGCCGTCACAGTCTGTAACGGTCCAAGCCTCGACCGTCACAACAACTCTGACGCACCAACACAGGGCCGTCAGACGCTCGGTGCAAACCAGCTGTGGCGCGCTAGTCCTGGTGCATCACAGTCTGTGACGCGCCAGCCCTAGTGCGTCACCGTCTCTGACGCACCCAACCCAGTGCGTTAGAAGATGAGACTGTGATGCACAGCTCAAAGGGGCATCACAGTCTCTGACGGTCCTACCCAGGCGCATCAGAAAATGGGCTGCGTCAACTCTAACGGTCCCATGAAGGGGCGTCACAAGGCTCTGACGGTCCTACCTAGGCGCGTCAGGGACTCGTGATCCCAACGGTCCGAAAACACGAAAACGGACGTAGCAGTCGAGCCCAGGCACATCACACCCTCTAGCGGTTCATCGTACGACCGCCAGAGAGACCGACGCCTGCCAACACTATAGGACCCTATGACGCACCCACCCTGGGGTGTCACAGCATGTGACGGTCCTGTAATGCCCCGGGTTTTTTTGGATCTGGATCAGTGGGTTTCCGATCGCGTTTCTGTGTGTTTCGGATTTGAGTCCGATTGAGCTTCAGATTATTATTACCGGATTTTCGGACCCACTGGTGGTGTGCCCGTGAGTTTCTTTGGGTCTGTGGTGTTGTGAGGAGCACGCCAATAATTTTCTATATTTTTCGGAGCACCTTTGTGGGTCCCGGATTGCGTTTTGGGTTTTACGCGTATTTTCCGTCTGTCGGACCTTCGGAACCCCGTATAGGGTGAACCGTTGCGTTCTCCGACGCCGGGACATTACCACGGTGATCAGCGTGTTCCGAGAATCGCGGGGGTGTATTTTTCTAATTTTCAATATTTTCTGAAATTTTTGGATTTTCTATATAAACCCCCCTCCCTTTTTCTCTCTCTCCCCTCTCATTTCTCTCTTCTCTCCCTCTCTCTTCTTACGCTCTCTCCTCTCTCCCTCTCTCTCCGGCGGCCGACGGGGTGGAGCACGGGCAAGGTGGGGACGGCGCGGGAGATGCACGGGTGAGGATGGATGAGGATCGAGGCGGTGGAGGCGCGGTGAAGCTCGACCGCGGGTTTGTGGAACGGCTAGGCTTCAACGGTGTTTTCTTCGCAGATCGGCTAGCTCGGGGCGCGAAATCTTCGGTGGAGGTAGGGAGATGGACCCCCAGCTCGTGCTCTTTCTTTCCCGCGAGTTTCGTAGGCCGTGGTGAGCCGAGCGGGTTTATTTTCGTATTTTGGGGAAAATCCATGTTTTGGGGGAGTGAGCCGGATCTCTCGTTTTACGGCATTTTTGGCCGATCCAGGAGTTTAGATGCATGCCTAGGGGCTTGGGGATGGATTCCCCTTCGTTTCCCCGTCACCTGGGGGTGATCGGGGCGTGGATCATATTTTCGGGTCGTTACAGATGGTATCAGAGCAGTGGTTGTCGACGTACATAGGAATTTGAAATATTACAGTGATCAGAGTCCATAAGGTCCAGTACAGTCGGCAGCTGGCTTAGGGTTTTGTGCTTATTTTTCGCTTTGTTTCTCGCTTGAGAGCTTGAGTGCGCTGTGCGGCGCTGTGAAGGTGGTTGCTGTCCGCGGCTTTCGTGCCAGCATGGGGTCTACGGATCGAGGTCGAGAGCCTTCTCCCTCATCAGTGGTGGCCCTGGTTGTGCTGCGTTGGGCAGAGGTTGCTGGTAGGCATGAGCTCGCGGTGCTGCGTTCGAGGTGTTTGCAGCATGGTCAAGTGGCTGGTGTGGATTGCTTGTGGTTAAGTGGTCGTGAGTGCGTTATGAGGGAGCTGCTGTTGGTATTGCCCACTCCAGCTTGAGGTTTGTCCAGCCCCTGAGGTGTCAAGGTCGTAGTTTAAGGTGGCAGAGCGGGTGCTCTGATCGAGAAGTATGCTCAGGCAAGCAGAGGATCTTCTCGGTGAGCTGCTGTCTCGTCGAGCCTGGTGTTCTTGTCGTGCTCTGCGGCGTCAGAAATGACGTGTCGATCCCGATTGTTCTTGCGGATTTCGAGGTAGGATTGGGCTGTGGTGTCCCAGTAAGTCTTGCTCCTGCGCTCTTGCGTGCGAATGGGTGGTGTTCACCTTGGATTTGAGTTGAGTTATGAAGGTTCTGTGGTGAGTTTTGGGAGTCGAGGATGAGCGTTGACGGTTGTCGTTCTGGCTCGTGTTGCGACTCTTGGAGTGGTGCGTTGCAGTTTGAGGAATTGTAGCGGTCGTGCATCGAGAGATGTTGTGGTTGTGGTCCGATGTGACACTCGTCGAGTGTGTCGGAGGCGCTGACCTGATGTGGTGATGGTTTTCTCGGTGCTGGAAGGTGCTGTTCCCAGCATGCGCGAGGTTCGAGGTCAGGTCGGGCATGGAATTCTTCCGTTGTTCGATGGTGCGATTGGTTTCTCCTTTGGTTGGAGAGATTGCATTTGGCCAAGGTTCGTCATCTTGCAGTGTGTTCCCGAATTGGTTGGCCTTCGCGTGCCATGAAGTCCGTGTGAGGTGTGCTCCTTGTCTTGGCCAGGTGGTTGCCTGTGAGAAGCTGTGCCCATTCCCTTGTCGTGCGAGGGTGTGTTGGCGCTTTTTCGGAAGGATGAGTGCCGATTGGGCGGTGTTTTCAAGAATTTATGGTTGTGCACGCAGATCAGAGTGTGCAGCAGAAGTCTGGTGGGCTTGTGACTCACTGGTTCAGGATCGTAGCGATGGTTGCTACGGGCGGATTCCTGAGTTTGCATTGAGCATTGGAGGATTGGTTTCTCGGTGTGAGACATGTTGTTGCCATGCCGTTGCTTGAGGTATCATGGTTCTTGGCACTGGCAGGATGGAGTGTTGGGGAATGTGCTGGCTAGGGCGCCGCATGAGTACCCTGTTTCTGAGATGGAAGCCGTGTCAGGCGTCGGTATTAGACCCGGATGGGTTGTTGAGGATGTCACCTTACGGAGGTCGAGGGATGTGATGAGACCAGACGAAAGAGTGACGCCTGTGGGCGGAGGCCTTTTAGTGAGATTGGCGTTGGATGGTGGTCCTTGATGGGACGTTGGTGTCGCAATGGTTATCCTTAGTCTGTGACCAGCACGGGATGGTCCCCCTGTAAGTCTGAGTCGAGTGAGGTGATAACCGAAGACGCCAGGATCTTGTCATTTGGTTTCATCGTGCTTCCCGAGAGGGTCGAGTTGGTGCAATGATCGAGTTCGGAGGTAGTGTCCGAGAGGAGTGCAGCTCGAGATGTGGCATCGGTCTGTGTGAGAGTCGACGGATGGCTTGTCGAGGTTTGGAATGTTCCCTTCGGATCTGGTGGAGGACCAGGAAAGAGGGAAGAACCTGAGCGAGCGGTTGGTGATCGGCGCGTGGTCTTTCACAGAAAGAAGATGCTGGTGGTTGTGCATCGACATTGGTGAGAGCTGCGTATCAGTGAGGCACTTTTCGGATGGGGTTTGGGCTCTGTCGAAGTTTGTCTTCTGAGTTCTGACAGAGTTGGTCCCATGCTGTTGTTTGGCTTTCGGCTTGCCAGGTGTGAGGTGATTCTTAGTGCTGAGCTTATGTTCTGGTTGCGATCTGTCGAGATGGCTGCTTGAGCTGGTGGAGGCTCTGCATTGGTTGTTCCCTTGAGAAGGGTGTGCGACCGGTCAGCTGGTTGTGAAGCTGATGTGTGATTTGTCCGCCGACCATAGGATAGATCAGTAGCTATTTCTCATGTAGAGGACTATGTCTCCTCGGTGAGCGAGATGGTGGCAGCAGTGCCATGATTGGTTCTCGCGTGTCTGAGGTGATGTCGGACGGTGTCCTTTGGTGCGCCTGCTCTAGTGGCCGATGTGTGCGGCGCGCAGAGTGAGGTGTTATTCGTGATTGTAGTCCGGCTGTGTCCCTCAAGATCGGTGTTTTCGTGAGAATCGAGGTTTTCTGTGCTGGGGCTCTGACAGCGTTTTCAGTTGGTTCAGTGTTCCTCCCCTGTGACTTCATGCTAGGTCCTGAATTTCGAGGATGAAATTCCTTTAAGGGGGGAGGGCTGTAATGCGCCGAATTTTTTTGGATCTGGATCCGTGGGTTTCGGATCGCCTTTCCGTGTGTTTCAAATTTGAGTCTGATTGAGCTTCAGACTATTATTACCAGATTGTCGGACTCACTGGTGGTGTGCCCCTGAGTTTCCTTGGGTCCGTGGTGTTGTGAGGAGCACGCCGGTATTTTTCTATATTTTTCGGAGCACCTTTGTGGGTCCCGGGTTGCGTTTTGGGTTTTACGCGTGTTTTCCGTCTGTCGGACCTTCGGAACCCCATATAGGGTGAACCGTTGCGTTCTCTGATGCCGGGACGTTACCACGGTGATCAGCGTGTTCCGAGGATCGCGGGGGTGTATTTTTTCTAATTTTTGGTATTTTTCAGAATTTCTGGATTTTCTATATAAACCCCCCTCCCTTTTTCTCTCTCTCCCCTCTCATTTCTCTCTTCTCTCCCTCTCTCTTCTCACGCTCTCTCCTCTCTCCCTCTCTCTCCGGCGGCCGACGGGATGGAGCACGGGTGAGGTGGGGACGGCGCGGGCGAGGCACGGGTGAGGATGGATGAGGATCGAGGCGGTGGAGGCGCGGTGAAGCTCGGCCGCGGGTTAGTGGAACGGCGAGGCTTCAACGGCGTTTTCTTCGCGGATCGGCGAGCTCGGGGCGCAAAATCTTCGGTGAATGTAGGGAGATGGACCCCCAGCTCATGCTCTTTCTTTTCCGCGAGTTTCGTAGGCCGTGGTGAGCCGAGCGGGTTTATTTTTACATTTTGGAGAAAATCCATGTTTTGGGGGAGTGAGCCGGATCTCTCGTTTTACGGCGTTTTTGGCCGATCTAGGGGTTTAGATGCATGCCTAGGGGCTTGGGGATGGATTCCCCTTTGTTTCCCCATCACCCGGGGGTGATCGGGGCGTGGATCGGATTTTCGGGTCGTTACAAAGCTACTCTTTGTCTTGATGATGTCGGCGCGAGTGAAACAAGAAGAAGACATTTCTCTTCCTCACGATGAAAAACCTCCTTGGTTTCTATGAAGATTCAACGAGAAGAAGAAAGCCAAGGATCTCTCAAGCTCATTCCCAGACATGAGACTCCTTTGTCATAGCATTTTCACTATGATACTCTATCTGGCCATTTCATCTTTAGTTTGCTTTTCTTCTAAACAAACTTCATATCATTAGATCCCTACCTGCATGTAGGAAGACAGAAGGTGTGGTCGCCTGTCTGTGTGGTTTGGGTTGTGATCCCACAAGCTATGTGACAGCGGAGTGTGAGAGTGTATCTCTCAGTTAGAAGCTGTGAATCAGCTGTTGTGCGTTGGCACTAGTGAAGCCTCACTGTATTATGTGAGGGGTGGACGTAGGTCTCTAGATTGAGACTGAACCACCTTAAAGATCTTGTATTGTGGTTTGTCTTCTCTCTTGTTCCAACGGTAGAAGCTTGATAGGACCATTTCCAAGCATCCTGTGTGCATCTAGCTTCTCAGATAATTAACTAATATGTACCTCATTATCTATTGTGTTAGTCTTAATTTTTATTTCCACAAAGAAGGGTAGAAAGAGGCTGATCTATTCACCCCTCCCCTCTAGATCTACCTATCACCACTCAACAGTAGGGAGCCCATCGTGGTCCCAAATCTTCTTAAAAATCCCCGTGTCCAGTGGTTTGCCTTGTGATATGTATGTTTGTGGGATTGTAATGTTAACGTTGTTTATCTTGATCGTGTGTGAACGGCGAGATTGAGAGAACTTATTTATCCTTGCTTACTTTATTTCTTTCAATCTTGTTAAACTTGGCAATTCCGCTGCATAAGTTTTAATTTACCATATCGCGTGGGGATAATTCAACCCCCCCTTCTTGTCCGCTCACCTACCTAGGGACCAACAAAGTTTACATGATTCCCATAGGAAGGATGATCGCACAATTGCCTTAAAAGAGGAAGATCATGGTGTTCGACATTCTCCATTCTCGGCCCGCCAAAAACGAAGAGTCATGTAGTTCAATGCACTGAAATCCTAAAATGCAGTCATAAAGGAAGAAGAAAATGCCCATTAAAACTAAAGAACTATAGTAAAAGTCCAAAAGATGAAAGTGGAGTAAGAATTGGTAGCAGTGTTTACCTGGAGGAGGTGTTGGGAAGGGGGGATAGTTGAGACTTTCGATCACCCGCCTTCCCTTTCGTTTTAGATTGAAACCTCTGGATTAGGGTGCTAAGGGAAGTTCTAATATGCGAAATAATGTCGAACTATACTAACAGACATAATGCATATGCAATAGAAGACAAACAAATAAGAAAGAAGGCAAGCATGTTCGCCAAACCAAGGGGGAGGGCGGCCAGATTTATGGCCGTTTGAAGGACCTGGGTGGCCAACTTCTTGGCCGCTCAAGTGAACTGGGCGGCCAGGGATGTGGCCATCCTCTGTTGCTTGAATCGACTTCGGCAGCATGCAACAAACACCTTTCATAGAAAGTCCTCCCACCCTTATTGGCCTTCGTCGCACCGTCCAAAGGAAGTTGGAAGGAGTTGGGGATCGCTCACAGGATCGCTTCGTGCCCTAGGTTCTCTCTCCCCTCCCTCACTATCTGTCTGTCAGTTTTTTTTCTCTCCTCTTCCCCCCTGCCCTCTAGGGCGTCAGGGGGTTTTTGCTCTAGGAACCCCAACTTTCCCCCCTCATTTTGCACCTTTCGCGCATGCGAACAAGGCAACTATTTATAGAACCCTGAAATCCTAGGCTCAAAATTAGAAGATAATGACCAAAATATGAGATATTGATGGATTAATCCTCGAGTTAATAGTGGGGATAATACCCCAGAAGGGATCATAGTCGAGTTGGAGAGCCATCCTCATCAAAAACGGTGCCAAATAGGACTCCGAAGAGTCCTCGGGCGAAGAAAACAGAGCCACGGGTGACGCGGCGGCGACGTGGGAATGGATCGACGGCACTCCGGGACGCGAACAGGACGGGAACAGATAACTGCTATCTCACACAGCTCGGCCTCACGCCGGACGGTCTCACACCGGGCGACTCTCGATTCTCACAAAGAGAAGGAGGGAAGGGAATAACACAATATCAAAGCACTTCTTTCATTCATTCATATCATACGTAACAAGCATTGGCCTCCCTTTATATAGGAGGGAGGCTATAGCAAACACACCTTTCAAACTTTACAAATAGCACATATGTCCTTAGCCTAATAAAACAAGCTTACTTACCTAACTTTTGACTTGGGGGTTTTAACCAAATAAAATACACAAAACACACATGTTTATTTGACTTAGACTAGCCTAATAAGACGAAAATAAAAATACATGTAGAGATACATGTATACATACACACATACTCGATACGTAATATAGCACCGTAGCCGTAGGCCGAGTCTTCAGGAAGGATCTCCGAGCCATAAGCTCAGTGTCGGGCCAGTGCGGCGTCGGCTCCGAGTAGTGGGCCCGGTAGTGGATCCGGTGTCCCCACCAACCCTCCCGGGGCGGCTGGAACTCGACTTCGTCGAGTAAGGGGGGACACTGCTGTGGTAGTGCTCCAGCAGATCTGGATCGAGGCGCTGGAGATCTTCCCGGCTGATCCAGGAATCATCAGAAGGCAGACAGTCTCGCCAGCGGACAAGGTAGCGCTGGTACACCCTGCTCCGTGTAGTGGTCACCTGCTCATCCAGTATCCTCTCAATGTGCTCGCGCGGAACTCTCGAGGCTGTGGGACGCACAGGGGTGGGCTCACTCTCAATGGGAGGAGAAGGCTCGAAAGGGTCACTAGGAATCGCTGTGGGTTCATTGTAGGCCACTAGATCTGCCACATTAAAGGTCGAGCTAATCTCATATTCGGGAGGTAAGTTCACAACATAAACATTGGAGCCAATCTTCCGCAGAATTGGGAAGGGTCCATCACTACGGGCTTGCAATTTTTTAACGGCTCCCGAGGGGAGTCGTTCGGGTCGAACCCGTACCATAACCATGTCACCTTCTTTGAATTCATGGTGACGCCTATGCGAATCAGCCAATTTTTTATAGGTTTCATTACTGAGGTTGATTTGCTTGCTAATCGACTCATGCAGACTCTTGACATGTTGTGCAAACTCCTTAGCTGATTTGGACGTTCTAGACTCGAGGGGAAGGGGAATGAGATCCACAGGTTTCCTAGGTTTGTAGCCATGCACGACCTCAAATGGACTCATGCCTATGGACCTATTGATGGAGCTGTTGTATGCAAATTCGGCTCTGGGTAAAAGAAGATCCCAAGTGCCAGAATGTTCCCCTACAAGACATCTCAACAGTTTGCCTAAGCTCCTATTGACGACCTCAGTTTGCCCATCAGTTTGGGGATGATAGGCAGTGGAAAATTTCAGTTTGGTGCCAACTAGGTGCCAAAGTGTCTTCCAAAAATAGCTAGTGAACCGGACATCCCGGTCAGACACGATGGTTTGGGG
This sequence comes from Amorphophallus konjac, assembly GCA_022559845.1. NCBI lineage: Eukaryota > Viridiplantae > Streptophyta > Magnoliopsida > Alismatales > Araceae > Amorphophallus > Amorphophallus konjac. The sequence continues at coordinate 242,531,643 of CM040128.1, forward strand.
GAGACCATGCAGACGCACGACTTCATCAAAGAACAAATGGGCTACTCTAGATGCATCAGATGTTTTGGAACATGCAATGAAGTGGGCCATCTTAGAGAACCTATCAACGACAACAAAGATGGAATCATGCTTGTGAGCAGTGCGTGGTAACCCAAGGATAAAATCCATGCTCACATCAACCCATGGTCGATCAGGGACGGGGAGAGGAGTGTAGAGACCAGTGTTCTGTTTGACCTGTTTGGCCATCGTGCATGTCCTACACTGGGCTATAATCTTGGCCATATCTCTCTTCAGGCCAGGCCAATAGAAGTGCTCCTCCACAGAATGGATGGTCTTGTTGCGGCCAAAGTGACCAGCAAGACCTCCAGCATGCATTTCCCAAATCAGGAAGTCCCGAACAGAAGTCCTCGGGACACAGAGTTGCTGCCCTCGAAATAGAAAACCATCCTGGAGTATATAGTCAGAAAAGGCTATCGAGGGTCCAGCAGACAGAGCAGAGTAGGCAGGTCCAAAATCAGGAAACTCTCCATAGAGTTCCTTCATGCGGTCAAATCCTGTGACCTCTACCCGAACAGTGGAAAGAAGGGAGACCCTTCGACTCAAGGCGTCGGCCACCTTATTGTCCTTTCCAGCCTTATGCCTTAGGACAAATGTGAAAGACTGGAGGAATTCTACCCACCGACCATGCCTAGGGTTTAAACCCTTCTGAGAGCTAAGGAATTTCAAAGCCTCGTGGTCCGAGTATAAGACAAACTCTTGTGGTAAGAGATAGTGTCTCCAGTGTTTGAGGGCTTGGACCACGGCATAAAACTCATTATCATATGTGGAGTATCGAAGCTTTGCATCAGAAAGCTTCTCACTGAAATAAGCCACAGGGTGGCTCTCCTGGCTAAGCACTCCACCTATTCCTACGCCAGATGCATCACATGAAACCTCAAAGACTTTGGAAAAGTCTGGTAGGCAGAGGACAGGGGCTTTGGTCATAAGCTCCTTTATGAAAAGAAAAGCCTGGGAGGCGGCTTTGGTCCACTCAAAATTCCCCTTACAGATGCAATCCATAATGGGTGCCATAATGGTGCTAAATCCCTGGATGAAGCGTCTGTAGAAGGTGGCTAGCCCGTGGAAACTTTGAACGTCATGGACATTCTGGGGCTCTGGCCAGTCTACTATGGCTCGGACCTTGGATTGGTCCACAGACACTCCATGACGTGAAACCACAAATCTGAGAAAAGTGACCCAGTCTGTCATGAATTCACACTTAGTCAGGTTGGCAAACATGGTTTCTTTCCTCAGGGTCTCGCAGACCTCCCTCAAATGATGAATGTGGTCCTGAGGGTTGTGGCTATAAACCTAGAATGTCGTCGAAGTAGACGACAACAAAACGACCGATGAGGGGACGAAGGGCTTCCGTCATAAGCCTCATGAATGTGCTTGGGGCATTGGATAGCCCAAAAGGCATGACAAGCCACTCATACAGACCTTCTTTTGTTTTGAAGGCTGTCTTCCACTCATCCCCTGGTCGAATCCGGACCTGGTGGTAGCCACTTTTCAAGTCAATCTTGAAAAGATGGTGGCTCCACTCATCATGTCAAACATGTCATCAAGACGGGGAATGGGAAATCTGTACTTGACAGTGATTTTGTTGATGGCGCGGCTGTCAACACACATCCGCCAGGTGCCATCTTTCTTTGGTGTGAGCAAGGCAGGAACAGCACATGGGCTCTTGCTCACCCTGAGGAAGCCCTTTTGAATAAGGTCCTCAACAATTCGTTGGAGCTCAGCATGCTCCCTGGGGTTTAATCTGTAGTGGGGGAGGTTGGGTAGGGTGGACCCTTGTGGGGATGGGTCTATCTGTATTTATTTTATGATTTTTTTATTTATTTTATTTGACTTATTTATTTGTTTTGTTTATTAGGCGTGCCAGTCACGTGTGTGACAATTTCATTGTGCGCTCGATCTGACTTGGTCAGTCGATTGTGAAGTCCGAGTTACCATAAAGGCTATGACGTTAATTACGCCCTTCCAAGGAAGGACAACCCTTGATTAAACGCCAAAATAGGAGGCCTCGAGAGGCAATAATAAAAAAAGATATTCTTTTTTATGTGCACAGTTTGAATTTCATACCAGAGCCAGGAAGGCGGGCAAGATAATAGCATCGATTGTAGAAACAGACGATATCGCTAAATCGACGGCACGAAAAACAATCAGACTCAGGGGAAAGGTGAAACAGAGGATATCAATCGCGGACAAGATGAGCCGCGATCATGACGGAGGTTTAAAGCATCGGTTAACATTTTGGCGGCACTTCCCCATGGTCTGGATCATGCCCAGAGGGGAAATAGGCTATCACCCACGGAGTGCCGGGGTGAAAGCCGAAAGAAAGAGAGAGGTCGGGCCTCTCCACGTTACACATGTATGCCCTAAGGCAATGTTTGATTCTTCCCTCACAGGAGCTGGTAGCACTCATGCATTGGCATGGCTCACCGGAGCTAAGAGGGAGGCACGTCGTTGTGACTTCGACACGAATCGATGGAACATAAGGGAGTCTACCTCCCTTTAACTTTATCCTTGGGACACATCTGGTGATCCACGAATATCTCTGTGTAGGTTAGCTCTGGGCATTTGGGCTCACAGGATGGCAACTTAGGCTCTTGGCATGACCACAGATGGGAGCCTAAGGCTCCCGGCGTGAGTGGCAAGAAGGTGGAGGTTCCCGGCGTGGCCGAAGGGAAAAGTCCAGGAAGCTCCCGGCGCCGACTTCCCGGCGCGCTAAAGATTCTCCAAGGGGGTTCTCGGCATAGGCTAAAAGGGGGAAGAGGAGCTCTCGGCGTGAGGGTTCCCGGCGCGCTCAAGGCCGCGCCGGGAGCTGGTGGCGCCGAGAGGCTGGTGCCAAGAAGGTGGGTGTTTGGGCGCCGTGAGGAGTTCAGGATTTTTACGGTACCCTGTTTTTAGGATTTTGAGAGTTTTCTGGGAATTATATAAAGTAGATTGGCTCTGGGGACTAGAGATGGGGTTTAACTGGCTTTAGTTGTATATGCTTCAAAGGAGGCTGAGAGCTGAGAGGGATTGGAGGGGAGGAGCCTCACACAGAGGTCCTTTTCACCATTACCATGCGGAGTCCAGAGGACGGCTTCAGTATTATCTTTCATCGGCCTGGGAGGATTTCAGCAGCACCTCCCCCGTATCTAGCGTATGCCAGGGAGTGATAGACGATCACCCACGGAGTGCCGGGATGAAAGCCAAAATAAGGGGGGTGTGGGACCCCTAGCCCGTGTATGTGATCACAGCACCAACTTAATATCCCTTTGAGGCCATTGAAACTTATGCAGTGGCAGAGTTTCTCTGGCTCGTAAGGTTATGTAGGGGAGTTATCCCCAATGATGTTTATCCCTTAGGTACATATGATGATCTGGGGTATCCTTCGACAGGATGCAAAGCTTGGTTGATCGGGCTTCAAAGGGCATCTGTGTGGTTCCTTGGCCTGTAGCAGGAAGGCTTTCATCCGGGGTTCAAGGAATAGAGGATTCACAGCGTAAAGAAAGGGTGGCAGGAAGCATAGTTCTCGGCGTAGGTTTCATTAGCCAAAGGGGGGAGCTCTCGGCGCAGGGGTTCTCGACGCGGTAATGACCGAGCCGGGAACCCGGCGCCGGGAGGCCCCCGGGCCGGGAAGGCTGTATTGTAAGAGGCTTTGTCTGGCTTGCTAAAGGGGCTAAAGCAAGGGGGATCTCTCGGCGGAGTAGTTCTCGGCAGGGAAATGACCACGCCGGAAAGGGGCTAAAGGGTTTATGGCTTAGTTGCGATACTCTGCTCAGGAGATTTCTGGGATTTCTAGCTCAGATTGAGGCAAGATCTGGGCTGCAGGAGGGGATTACATGGGGGTTAGCATCAGTCGAAGGGCAGATCATCCATTATTGAATCCTCGTGGGACGTATGGCATTTCCTCTACTCACCTGCTGCTCAGACGGTCAAGAGATTGATGTCTCTAACCCCGAACGAGATGGGAGCTCGACAGACATCTATAATATCCGGGAAAATCATGATCCGAGGGGAAGGAAGAGGGGGGACTGAGCCCAATAACCCATTGAACGAGGGTTGAGGTTCCGTCTTCATCCTTCACCAGAGAACAGGCTAGGGAGGGGGCGGTCGAAACATGAATCGGAAAGCTGTAGCATCTGGGCAAACCGATATTCAGAAGAACAACCGATGCAAGAAGGGGAGAAAGACAGCAGACATTCCAATCAATCGAATGCTCAAACGAGCCATGTTGATCCTTCATTTCATTGCATCATCCCAAACCTATACAGATCGTAGAAGGTAAATGAAAGACAGAGATATGGAAATCGAGACCGGAATCCTCCGGCTACATTGATACATCGAGAAAGCCTCGCCAGATTACATCAGAAGAAAAGAAAAAAAAGGAAAGCATGGGGGAGGGCGGAGCATTGACTCCTCTCCCTCCCCGGCTACCCACCTGAATCTCCCTTTCTTCTTCTTCTCTCAGCTTCTTCTTTCTTTCCCTCTCGGTCTCTCTTCTGGCTTTTTTTCTATCTGGTTTTCATTTCTATTGTTCCTCCTCCTTCTCCGTCCTCTCCCTCTTCGAAGGGAAGGGGCTTTATAGCCGTCCCTTTTTTGCCTTCTCGGCAGGCACCTCACGGCGCACCTCAGCTGAGGGCTTCCCGGCGCGCAGGCTCCAGCCTCTTGGTGCAGCCATTGGGCTTTGACAAGGTGGCTCTCGGCGCCACTATTACAAGCCCATTTAGGTCTCTTTGACCAGGCCTTTCATAGGCCCCTCACGTACATCAGTACCCGAGAGGGTCCCCCGTTGGTAACATATTTTGTATTGAGATCATTAGTAGGGTTTTCATCAGTCCGCAGACAGGGGTTTCATCAGTATTGCCATCTGAATGATGACAAAACTGGGTATCATTTTATCGATATCGGCACCTGAATGGTGACGAGATCGGACATCAGCTTTAGTCTGGGAAGACTTCAGCCGGGTGTATAATCTATGGAGACGATTCTTCTTGTGTTCTGACTTTGCAAAAGCCTTTACAATCTTCATCTGCCGGTACCGGCTTCATCTTTATCTTACATCACATCTGTCAATAAGCCGACATCTGACTTACCATGACATGTCATCTGTGGATTCTTGGATGAGGCAGTAACACAGTTCCTATTAAAGTGTGCTAGGAAGTCTCATTAGTCAAGCGACTACTGCTTTGTTAGTGCTGCCATCTGAGTGACATCGGCACCGGACATCAGCTCGGCCGACAAAGGCTTCAGCCGAGTAAATGGTTGACGAGCTTCATCATTGGTATTTCACTGTGGGTATGATCTGCTTCCACCCTTGTTCATTTTCAAGGTGTCAACAAATGCCCCCCACCTGCGAGCGGTGTAAGCGCAGAATAAGCGGCACGGGGCCTGCAGGTGACTTTCATTATTCGAGGGTATCTTCCTCAATTTCTTTTCAATCCGGTCCTTAGACCTGATCATCTCGTTGCAACAATATTCTGCACACGTATCTTTCTTTTCTATCTTCATATTGTTTGACTTTATTTTCAGCTTTTTGGAGCTTCTCGGCACGAGGCCATAGGCTTCTCGACGCGTGAAGACCTCTCGGCGTGGAGACGGGGGTCTCGGCGCGCCTAGCTTCCCGGCGCGGAGGGCTTCTCGGCGCGCATTTTGGCCGAAGGGGGGCTCTCGGCGCGCGTTTTACCGCGCCGAGAACCCTTCGCTTCGGGCTTCTATTTGAGGCGCCGAAAGCCTCCTGGCTTCTCATTATTCATAGCTCCTTCTCTCTCTTCACTTTCTTTTCTCTCTCGGCGGTGGCGGCGAGCTCCTCCCCTCCGACCATCCGGCTTCTTCCCGTCTTATTTGATTTCGCCCGGGTATGACGATCTTTGGGATTTAATCCCTTTTGTTTCCGGGATCACCCGCTCTTGGTTGGTGACTCCCTATTCTTCTTGGGCAGACCCCAAATAAGGGGAGATGCTGCCGAAATTTTCATAGGGTCTCATGTTACAATCTTTAAAAGACTGTCCATTGTTCTAGGACTTTTAATTCACTTTTCTTCTTTGATTGCAGACACTGCAATGGCTTCAGGCTCTGCTGCGGCATCCCCTGGAGGTGTCGGGGCCAGTTCGTCGGCCCAGCCAGATATATCACGGGCCACAGTAAACTGGCTGAATGTGCACAGCCTCGACTTCGGATACGACAAGATCGCTTCCGTTGATGAATCATCCGATTCTGATACCGATACGGTGTCAACATCCCGGGTATACTCCACTGCCATGGAAACATGTTTCAGACGGGGCACTGATTATCGCCCGGATTTCCCGAAGGACAAACACTTGCTGCCGTTTATCCGGACCTTCACCGTGGGTGGAATGCGGAACTACCGAATAGCTCGTACAGTTGAAGCCGCAATTCTGGTTGAGAGAGACAGCCTGAAAGATTCAGTATATCGCGGAAAGGCTATATATCTTCCCGGGGAGAAGCGTGACTGGGATGCAGTCCTTGGCATATCGGAGCTGGAGCCGGAAAAGAAAATGCTGACCCGGGCCCCGGAGTTCACACCTGTTCGGTGGGATAATGCCAGTGACCGAGTCAATAGGGAGAAGCCCGGCTATGGTCGCTTCCTGGCGCTAGTGAAGTAGGGGTACCACGATGAGCCTTTTGTGCTGAATTGTTCGGCCATTCAGTTCAAGTATCATTTGGCCACTGGTTGGTTTGGGGATACCAAGATCACTGACGCCCACCTATTTCGAGCAGGAGCCGTGGAATTTACTGAGTTTGTTCTGAAGGAATATGCCCCTCTGCTGATCAGAGCCGGGGTATATCATAGTGTCTTTGCTTCAAGATTTCGATATCCCATATCCCGAGGGTTATGCTGTGGGATGTTCGAGGTCTTCTGCCCCTTATTCAACATATTTTATACAGCAGAGGGTGAGACATCTCTTGACCTCTGGAGTCTGTCACAGCTTTCCAGACTGCCTATTGACGGCGAGCCGTATGAAGAAGTCTGCTTGGAAGATTCTGAGAAGGATAGCTCCGATGGTGAAGGCAGATATTCCATTGGCTTCTCATACTGGTACCTGATGAAGGCATATCGCTCCATCTGTCTGGCGTACAGTAGAGGGTCCTCCAAAGGTTATCATCCCCGGGAGAAAGGCAGCAAGCTGAGGATCCGGGTAGGGCAGTGGATTCAGTACTTCTTTGACGGTCCCCTGAAATATGCCGACTTCCCTTCCGTGGGTCCGACTGCTAGCAAGCAGGTAAGGGCTCCTCGTTATAAGTCGGCGCTGCCATCTTCATTGCGCCGTGCAGGCAGCGATGGTCCCAACCCAGCAGGCGTAGACCCCATCACATATTGTGCGGCTTACTTCACATTCTGGCTGTGCACTTTCGCTCTCCCTCAAGGGGACGAGACAATCATCCGACCAGAAGCTATATATCCGGCCTGTCAGATGGCCTGGGGAATGAGGCTGTCGCTCTGCCCAGTGGCCCTGTGTTTGATATACAAGTCTTTGGGGGATCTGTACAAGCATCGGACTCCCCGTTCTTTGAGGACCGTGGGTCCTTTTCATTTTTTCAACGCCTGGGTCTGCAGTTTATTTCCTGAGTTGGCTCCCAGAACTTTGCAGGCAGATACAGTACTGCCCAGAATGATTGAGTTTGCCAGTGTTGAACCTGGTCCTTTCTATGATCAGCTGTTCAAAATAAGGGGTCGACTGATAAAGGTGCCGGTGGATGCCCCTGGCAGTATTCATTTCTGGAGCTTGGCGGCAGGTTCAGCTCCTTTGATTCATTCTCAGAGAGAGTGCAAGCTGGAAGAGGTAGAGACCTATATTCATTCTGTCTCAGGGGTTAACACTGCTCGGCCAATCCTGGAGCCGGAGCTGGTCAGATGGGCCATGGCCATCCGGCCTAGTGTCTTAGTTTTCAGAAAGGGTGGCCTGCTCCTTCTGGAACCATACTATCCATTCCGCTTTGGGCGGAACTTTGGTTACGACCAGCATATCCCCACAACGGTTGCTCAATTTCCCCTGGATAGCCGGGCTAAGCATGGGTCCACCATTGTTGGCGATGGCCGGTTGTGGTGGGATTTTTACCATCGCCAGGACGGTACAGTTTTCAGAGTTCCCACAGTTTCTAACCGTGTTCCCCGGGTAACATCAGAATATATCAAATAATGGAACATTCGAACCAGCTTTTATAGGGATAGTAGAGGTGCATTCTGGGACGTGGCCGAGCGTTCCTTTCTGAAACAACAGCCCGGGCCAGTGTTTGACATCCCCGAGGCCCACCTGAAAAGGCTTTATTCACAGCACCAGAGGGAGGCGGAGAACTATCTGGCCCAGCGTCGGGCTTTGAAGGAAAAGAATTCTGACCCGCCTGCTCCTGTTTTCGCTGCTATCAACGAGGACACTTTCATGCAGAGCTTGAAACATCTGAGCCATGTAGGGGGCGCTCGTTTGGAGGTGCAACAATACCCATTTCCTGTCGAAGAGCCGCTCCCGGCAGTAGTCCCTTGGAGGGGTCCGACAGATAGATTTCATCCCTATAGGACGTTTGTGCGCCGGGAAGATAGAACCCAGACGTACTACAAGCAAACGTCTTGGCTGTTTATTCTGCTGAATTTACATGGGTTATCTGCAGAAAGCCCAATAGCCGGCATATTGAACAAGCCGTTGTTTATCTCTTTTCATTATGTCGACGGCTGGGGTATGGACCACCTCGACTTATTTCGGTGTCTTGACCTTCATGGTCATAGTGACCTGGCAGCTTTAGTGGAGAAGTGCCAGGTACTTGGCGATGTATGCTGGCTTATCAAGGAGGCTGCTTCCCGCTCCAAGGAGGTAGCTTATCTGTACTGGCCGCTCTCTGTCTTTTACGACGGCCCAGCAGGTATGATCTCTTCTTTTCTGACTGCGGTGATTTCTGCTCAGTATTCACACTTTGCATCCACTGATCACATTACCTCTCTGACATCTTCAACAGACAGGCCTGATATAAAGCGACAGGGGCTTTATAGAAAAATCATTGCGCAGGCTGAGAAGCCTACTTATTTTGAAATCCCTGCAGCAGCACCGACTACTACTCCCCTGCCTCCCGGCAAGAAGAGAAAGGCTTCCATAGTTAAGGCTGCAGTTGGGAAGGCCAAGAAGACTTATGCTCAGCAATCGGCTTCGGTAGCTATGGACATCGGGACCCCTCTCCCTGATATTCCCTCATTTGATGAGTTCGAATCTGAAAGGGAGGCTGCTCAGACATCGGTTCAGGGTAACATCAATAACCTGCAATTGCATTCCTCATCCTCTTTCGCTGGATTTCAAAGAAGTCCTTGAATCTGACCCCTCCCTTTTGCACAGCCCTAGAGCCAGTTGTAGCACCTTATGTGGTGGAGACCAAGTTGCCTTCTCCCACGCCGGTTAGTGAGGCGGAGGGTAAGTGTATTTTCTCATCTGTTTCACACTTGCATTGTCTTCTTTGCTATGTTCCTCAGAGGCCCCTTTTTGCAGCAGTGGCAGGCGAAGAGCAGACTGAGGCTATGATGACAGAAGAATTGCTTCAACCGCAGGAGGGTCACAAGACTCAGTCGAAGCAGAGTACTGTTCCGGCCAGGCGCATAATTACCCGGTCTACATCCCGACATGTTTTAGAGGTGGCCCCACAGCGTATAGCTAGTGTGGAAATATCCTCAGGCAGTTCTAAGACCGTCTCTGATGAGGAGGAAGCGACTTTCAGCGGCAGTGAGGGGGATGCTCCTGAATCAGAGGCCCCGCTTGTATTTGCAAAAGGTGTTCTACCTTTTCAGCCTGCTAAGCTATTGGTGCTATCTTCTGAGGAGGAGTTGCAAGAGGAGTTTGTCAGGCTCGACACCGAGATCGACATAACTCCACCGTTTGTTATTCCGACCACGGAGCTTCCTCCTCTTTCACCCCACTTCGAGGGTGTGGACCCTGCTTCAAAGGTGGGTTCCTTTTCATGTTTGTTGCCTCATCTGTTTCTTTCATCTAGTGCTGAAAGTTGCTTTGCTTTGGTCTTAGGGCATTGTCACTGCTAGCTCAGACACAACCGCAGCTATCACGGACATTTCTTCTACAAACTGGGCTATTGTCCCTTTTCTGCCTTTAACTTGCATGGGAGTTCCTGAGATCATTCGCCCTGTGCCAATGCGGATACAGTCTTCGACAGATTTAGCATCGTTGGACTTAGGGGCCTCAGGAGAGAGTTGCATTCCTATCAGGGCTTCGGATTTCAGAGCCGAAGCCGATCCATCTAGAAGCTCCGCTTTTATACCGGCTGCAGTAATGTCAATTGCGCCCGAGTCAGCAGTCCATGTCATAGTGGCTATAGAGACTGGACTTATGCCTTCTCCGACTATGGCAGCTTCCTCCCTGTCACCAGAAAGGGCAGCTGAAGATGAAGCCCCTATTCAAGATACTCATGAAGAGGCAGCTCTATCCTTCATCGATTCTCCCCCTGTGGATGTTCAAGCTATAGCTTCCGATACAGCGATAGGAGAGGAATCTTCAACTCAGCAGGAGAGCACATAGAAGGACTGGCCAGCCCCTACAGCAGATCTGCCGTCTTCGTCCTCTCAGCCGGACGTTGCATTGTGGGAAGATATCGATGGCGAGGTGACCTTTGAAGTCGTCCCCTCTACCTCCTTCGGCTTCGCTTCCTTTGACAACTTTGTCTGGCAGCATCTGAACATGCTACGTCAGCTGGTAGAATCCCAGCCTGGCTTGACGTATCTGCAACTGAAGGAAATCGCCAATCGCTTCACCGCTGGCTTGCAGGCCATGGGCTGCCCTTTGGACATATGGGTTCAGCGGGTGCTGCTTCTACTGAAATTTGTGCATCGGAGAGACTTCCTAGCACGGACTATGGTTGATAAGCTAACGGCGTTGAAGTTGCAGAGGTCAGAATATAAATCTGAGCTGGGGAAGTTGACGCTTATGCTTGATGAACGCCGAGCCGAGCTACAAGGTGCTATTCAGCGGGAAGAAGTTGTGCGGGACCGGATGGCCATCCTGGAGACGGAGCTCTCTGGACTTCGAGCCGAACTGCAGCAATTATCCTTTATCCGGCTACGGTCCGAAGAGGAGGTAGCCTCGCTGGAGGGACGAGTGATGTCTCTCCAAGACATGTCCATTGGACTTCAGGAGGAGGAGGCGCGCCTTCATGAGCTGGGGGCCACTCCTTATGTGGGTCTTCTGGCCTTCGAAGATATATTCCGGCGGCCATAAATTGTATATCCCTTCTTTTTCTTTTTGTTCTCTTTTGTGATATGGTGTCCCCTCGGGGCCCTTTATGTACTCCCTTTTTAATGGAAAGGAATCTCTTGGCTTCATGCGTCTCCATCTTATTCTGCATTTGGTTTTATCACTTTGGAAGGTGAGGTAGCGGTTTTGACAATCCCTCATGCGAATGGCTCGTACCTTGGCAGAAAAGCGTCCACCCCTTCAGAGAAAGGATGGGGAACTCGCTCCATCGCGTGACGGCATCCAAGGAGGTGCTTGAACCGAATTTTGTTGGTGGCAGCAAACGTCCTATTGGCCATGTGTGCCGTAAGGGAGACGATTTTCCGGAATACAAATGAGGGGGTCTCATCAGAGTAGACGTATGGTCTAGGCTGGGTAGAGACTATTGCAGGTGGGACATTGAAAAGGATATGTGGTTCTCATCAGAACGGACATAAAGTACGAACTGGACAGATTGTATCATTGGCCGGGTGATGTACCGATCAGCCAACGGTTGACTTCATCATCGATATTGAGCTTATGTCGATGCAAGGGGAATTTTAGAATAGACGTAAGGTCTAAACTGGGTAGGGTTTCATCATTGATCGGGCAAGGTGCCGGTCGATCAATAGCGGGTTTCATCATCGATATTGGGTTTATATCGACGCAAAGGGATTTCATGAGTTTCATCAGAATAGACGTAAGGTCTAAACTGGATAGGGTATTATCATTGATCGGGCAAGGTGCCAATCGGTCAACAGTTGGTTTCATCATCGATATTGGGTTTATATCGATGCAAAGAAAGTGTTATAAGTTTCATCAGAATAGACGTAAGGTCTAAACTGGATAGGGTTTCATCATTGATCGGGCAAGGTGCCAATCGATCAATAGTTGGTTTCATCATCGATATTGGGTTTATATCGACGCAAAGGGATTTCATGAGTTTCATCAGAATAGACGTAAGGTCTAAACTGGATAGGGTTTCATCATTGATCGGGCAAGGTGCCAATCGATCAACAGTTGGTTTCATCATCGATATTGGGTTTATATCGATGCAAAGAAAGTGTTATAAGTTTCATCAGAATAGACGTAAGGTCTAAACTGGATAGGGTTTCATCATTGATCGGGCAAGGTGCCGGTCGATCAACAGTTGGTTTTATCATCGATATTGGGTTTATATCGACGCAAAGGAAGTGTTATAAGTTTCATCAGAATAGACGTAAGGTCTAAACTGGATAGGGTTTCATCATTGATCGGGCAAGGTGCCAATCGATCAACAGTTGGTTTCATCATCGATATTGGGTTTATATCGACGCAAAGGGATTTCATGAGTTTCATCAGAATAGACGTAAGGTCTAAACTGGATATGATTTCATTATTGATCGGGCAAGGTGCCAATCGATCAACAGTTGGTTTCATCATCGATATTGGGTTTATATCGATGCAAAGAAAGTGTTATAAATTTCATCAGAATAGACGAAAGGTCTACACTGGCAGGGTTTCATCATTGCTCGGGCGAGGTGCCGGTCGATCAACGGTGGGACGTACGTGAAGGTGTAGGTCTCGTCAGGACAGACGTAAGGTCTATTCCAACAGGTTTTATCGCAGGTGGGGCTTGCCAAGAAATGCGTAGGTTTCATCAGGACAGACGTGAGGTCCGAGCTGGACAGGCTTTAGCAGAATGGTGATGGGTTTCATTGTCGGTGGGACGTTTGAAAGAGTGTATGTAGATTTCATCAGGGTAAACGTAAGGTCTACCCCGGAAGGGTTTTATCATCGGTGGGGAATGGAGCCAACTGACCGACGGAAGGTTTCATCAGTGAAGGGGAGGTAAAGGCAGCGTGTCGGTTGGCATGGAACTTCGAATTACCACATTACTGACACAAGCGCCCTTTCGGGTTTTCACCGGAGCCAGCCCCCTCTTGCTTTTGCCCACGCGCCCTTTCGGGTTTTCACGTGGTGGGGTACCCGATTTTACCTGCAGTGCCCTTTCGGGTTTTCACCACAGCTGGGTTTTAGCCATTTTTGCCCTTGTTCAGAATGTCCGAACAAGTCTGGCGGGGTATCTCTATTTTTAACCCCATCTTATATATATATATATATTTGAATTGGGATTTTAGCACGGATCAGGCGATGTGCTACTTCATCAGTGGCTGCTCTTATCATCGGTATTGGGTATATACCGATGCAAGGATTTCGTAGGCTTCATCAGGATAGACGTAAGGTCTAAACTGGATAGGTTTCATCATTGATCGGGCAGGATGCCGACCTGATCAACAGCAGGTTTCATCATCGGTATTGGGTTTATACCAATGAAAGGATTTCGTAAGTTTCGTCAGGATAGACGTAATGTCTAAACCGGACAGGTTTTATCATTGATCGGGCAGTGCGCCAATCGATCAACAGCAGGTTTCATCATTGGTATTGGGTTTATACCAATGCAAAGATTTCATATGTTTCATCAGGATAGACGTAGGGTCTAAACTGATAGGTTTCATCATTGATCGGGCAGGATGCCGATCGATCAACGGTGAACTTCACCATGGTGGGACTTTGGACAAGGTATGAGGGTTTTATCAGGACAGACATAGGGTCTATACTGGGTGGGTTTGATCGTTGATCGGGCAAGGTGCCGGTCGATCGACGAGAGGTTTATGGCGGGAGGTGAGGCTTCTTTAGGATCACCACGTTACTGACTCAAGCGCCCTTTCGGGTTTTCGCCGGGGCCAGCCCCCTCTTACTTTTGCCCACGCGCCCTTTCGGGTTTTCACGTGGCGGGGTACCCGGTTTTGCCTGAAGTGCCCTTTCGGGTTTTCACCACAGCTGGGTTTTAGCCATTTTTTCCCTTGCTCAGAAGACCTGAACAAGACCGGCGGGGTATCTCTATTTTTAACCCCATCTTTTTATTTATTTATTTTCATTCTTTTATTCTCTCTTCCCCTCTTTTTTGGGAGGGTGACAAGTCGGAATGCCATTAGATCATGATAAGGGATGGCTTGGTTAGGGCGGAGTGCCGCTATACCAAGAAAGGGTGTAGCTCGGCTAGGGCTGGATGCCACTAAGCCAAAGAAAGGTAGCTTGGTTAGGGCGGAGTGCCACTAATCCAAGGAAAGGGTGTATCTCGGCTAGGGCGGGATGCCACTAAGCCAAGGAAAGGGTGTATCTCGGCTAGGGCTGGATACCACTAAGCCAAGGAAAGGTAGTTTTTGCCCGATTACTCGGGGAATATTGGTTGTGCAGCATGATACAGCTTGAGGTGTTTACCGTTGAGTGGCGAGAACTGAATTTCCCCTCGATGGTTAACAACTACGTAGGCCCCTCCTTCGTAGACCCTGTGTATCACATAAGGACCTTCCCAATTAGCATTCAGCTTTCCTTTTGGGTTGGACGCCATGACTTCTTTTTTCTTGACCATGACGAGGTCAACTTTCTTGAATTCTCGTCCTCTTACGAGTTTATTGAATGCAGTGGCCATGCGGGCCTGATACATTTGGATATTCTTCTGAGCTTGGAGGCGCTTCCCTTCCAATTCAGTCAGTTCTTCTAACCTTCTTTCAGCATTTGTTTGTTCGCCACGGGCCAGGCCATATTGGATTGACACTCTGAGTGACGGGACTTCCAGCTCTAGTGGAACCACTGCCTCCGAGCCGTATACCAATGAGTATGGTGAGCACCCTGTATGTAATGTCCCGGATCTTTCGGATCCTTTGTTATGGGTCTCGGATCTGGTTTTTCAGAGTGTCTGACCCTGTTGTGTCAGAAATTTCATTTCGGACATCTTTCGTGTTCGGATCGGCGCGATCCGGAGTCGTTTCGGAGGCCCGGAGTGTGTCCGTGGCTTTTCCGTGCGCGTTTTCCGATTTCCGCGTACGGGTTTCGGCGAATCCTTCGGAACCCTGTAGCGGGTGAACCGGGTCGTTCACCAGCCCGCGAGTGGTACCGTTGCGATCAGCGCGTCGAGACGGTCGAGGAGGTGTATTTTTCTATTTTTTGGTATTTTTGGTATTTTCCGGATTTTCTATATATATCAATTCTTTTTCTTTTTCTTTTACCTTTTTCTTTTCTTCTTCTTCCTCCTTCCTTCACCGTGAGAGCTCCCCCTCCCCCGCGGCCGATCTTCTTCCCCCCGAGCGACCGAGACGCGGCCCCCCTCACTCCGGCAACGGCGTGGCAGCGGCGGCGGCGGCAAGGCGGTCCCGGTGGCGTGCTTTTCGTGGCGAGAGGCGGGGCGTTCGTGGGAGTAAAAGCTTCATCTTTGATTTCGGCGGTGTTTCGGTGGATTTCGAGCTTCCTTGAGGTAGGGGGACGAATCCTTACCCTCTTTCTAGCATCCCCCCGCGATTTCTAGGCCGTGGAGAGGTCGAGAGGGGCTAGATTCATGCCGGGAGGGTTATTTCCATGTTGGGGTTTGAGCGCCGGATCCGTCGATTCATGAGGTTTTTGATCGCTTTGGGGGTCCTAGATGCATGCTAGGGTGTTATGGGGTGATTCCCCATTGTTTTCCCTTCACCAAAGGGGGTGAATGGGCGTGGTTTTGTGATTTCCGGCCGTAGTTCGCGAACCGGGCTCGGCCCGATGTCGCGCTATAGTCCAGTGGCGCGTTCTTGATGAACGCGCCATGTCGTCCGAGCGTGTCCGTCTGAGAAGACGAACAGTAAGGCGGTGGGGAACGCGCCTGGTTCAGGTAGCGCGATGTCCAGATCGCGCTACCCAAAACTAGCGCGTTCAGGTGTGAACGCGCTGGCTTTGGGCGGCGCGACATGGAAGATCGCGCTAGCCTTAGCTAGCGCGTTCTTCGGTGTCGCGCTAGGGATACCTAGCGCGACCATCCCCTTCCCCGAACCGTGTTTTTGCGGGTAGCGTGACCTCCGATTGGGTGAGCTGCGGACCCGGTTGTGGCGTGTGGCCCTAGGGATGCCGTGGGCACCCAGTGAGAGCCACAGGGGCGCCCGGGGTTCCCCGGAGAGTCAGTTACCTCGGCAGGGGTGCCGCGTGACTTGAGGGACGGTTGGACCTCATGCGTGTCCCCGGCATCTATGCCTATCGTATGATCATCGTGAGTCCGTGCTAGTGTTTGGTCGGTGGTTTCCGTGGATTAGTCCTTACTTCCAGTGACCTGTCCACTAGTCGTAGCTTTCTGCGCACGCGTGTGCGGACCCACCTGGGAGTGGTGGAGAGCGAGACCCAGTGTGACGCGGTTTTTAGGCTGGTTACCGTAGGGCCCCTTGCCTTTGCCACCAGAGTCCGATGGGGGGGAAAACCAGCTAGAGGACCCGACCTAGAGCAGATGGTCTGTGTGTGCACACGTAGTTGGGGGCTTAGGGCATGCACTGACGAGTGCGACCCCAGCTAGTCCTTGTTGTGGTACTTGTTGCGTGTCTGAGTCTCACGCCCGGGGCGTTGTAGCTAGACACTTGTGACGCGGTGTAAGACGTCAGGGGACGCGTCCGGTCGTTCTTCTTGTGGATGGTGCTCCTGTTCACTGGCAGGCGTGGACTCGTGTTTTGTTGGACACTGGTTCCGTACTACGGTACCGTTAGAGTAGGCGACTTTTCCGTTTATTTACTTTAGCTTGTCGGTTCTACCGTACTCTCGGTTGGTAGGGTTGTCTTCTTCTTCCTTGTTTTTTGTGCGAGGTGGGGATTCGCGGGATCCCTACTGGGCCAATGAGATGAGGCTCACCCCTGCTCTTCAGGTGAGGCGGGGTCGACGGGAGGCGCGGCCGAGTTTCAGCGTGGTTCTTCTAGCCAGGGTTAGTTACCAGTCTGCCAGAGCCGGGGGATGCCCCGCGTAGTTGTACTCCGGGGGATGCCCCGTGTTGTTGTACGCCGGGGGATGCCCCGTGTAGTTGTACTTTCTTTCCTGTTGACTGTACTTTCTTTGGACATGAGACACTGTGGACCTTGTAGCAGTTTGAATTATTTATTATTATGTGCATTTCCTTTTGATTATTGTGCTATCTCTGTGGACGTTGCAGCTTCTCTTATACCCCACACCACTCCTTTCTACCCTTCCGAGTCTTCGGGCTCGTGGGTTGGCGGGCCGAGATTCGAGACGCGCCGGTTCCTTTCCGGTACTCGGATCCTCGGGTCGTCACACTGTAGGTGTCTTAAAGACGGTGCGGTATGCCCACAGAGCTTCATACATCTTTTCTTCCCAGTCCTTCTTATTAGAACTGACAACCTTGGCTAGCAAGGTGCACAAAGTCTTGTTAAAAGCTTCTGCCAATCCGTTTGCCTGGGGATTGTAGGGAGTGGAGGTTCTCCATTCAATCTTATACTTCTCGGCAAGTCGATAGATTTTCTGATTTCTGAAATGACTTCCATTATCAGATATTATTTGGTTGGGGATCCCGAACCGAAGATAATATTCTGCTTGATAAATCTGGCGACCAGTTCACCAGTCACTTCTCTTAATGCTACAGCTTCCGCCCATCGGGAGAAGTAATCTGTCATGGCCAATATGTACTTATGACCGGCCGAGGAGGTCGGCAGTGGCCCGACTACATCAGTTCCCCATTGTACAAACGGCCAGCTAGGGACTGTAGGGTGCAGAGTTGTAGGTGGCCTTCTAGGCACGGTAGCATGCTCCTGACACTTCTGGCATGACTTTGCAAATTTACAGCAGTCTTCAAACATGGTAGGCCAATAGTAGCCCAGCTTCTTGATTTCTATCTTCATTTTGGGGCCAGCCTGGTGGGCGCCTGCTGTCCCAGCGTGTATTTCTTTCATCGCTTACCAAGCTTCCTCAGTGGACAGGCAGTGGAGTAGAATCTTTTTGCGTGCATCCGCCATTATTCGGAATAAAGTTCCATTTCTGAATTCATAGGAATCTTTGATTCTCAGGAGTTTCATCTTTTCCTCCCTTTTCTGTGGCAGCTGTTGGTGCAGAAACCACTGTAGCAAATGCTGTCTCCAATCAGACGCATGTACTGCGCTGATAGTGGCAACTTCTTCCTCTTCGGGGCACCCTTCTAGCATACTGGGGACTTGCCGCCGGTTCATAACACAATGTTCAGTGTTTCATCTGGCGGGACTGCTAGCGAGCTGGCCAGCTTTGCCAGTGCATCAGCCTAGGCATTATGTCCACGGCCCACATGTTTGAGTTCAATATGATAGAACTTTGCCATGAGGCGTACAGCTTTCTGGTGATAGGGATTTAGTTCTGGCTTCCGCACTTCGAACTCCCCTTGGACTTATTTTAATATCAACATCGAATCCCCGAATACCTGAAGTATTTGGATACCCATGTTGAGGCTGATATTGATCCGATTATCAGAGCTTCATATTCGGCTGCATTATTGGTGCATGGCTTGTTTATAGAACAGGAAGTATGCACAACCTCCCCCTCTGGTGATTTCAGCACAATACCGGCTCCAGCCCGTATTCTGGTCTTTCCATCAGAATCTGTCTCCGTTCTGGATGCTCCATCAAAGAACAGTTGCCACATAACTGGCTGAGCTTGACAGGCCTCGAGTGTCTCATCATCGGGTAATTCAGTCCCCAACATATCATTCTCCGGCACAGGATGCTCCGCGAAGAAATCAGCCACGGCCTGTCCTTTTATTGCCCTCTGGGGTATATATGTGATATCGAATTCCATCAGAATTACTGCCCATTTGCCCAACCGGCCTTTCAGTACTGGCTGAGTCAATATGTATTTGAGTGGATCTGCTGCAGATATCAATCTGATTTCATGTGACAGCATATAGTGCCGGAGCTTTTTGACGGCAAAGACTAGTGCCAAGCATGTCTTTTCTATATAGCTGTAGCTTTCTTCGGTTCTAATCAGCCTCCGACTTAGGTAGTACAGGGCCTGCTCTTTGCCTTCTTCATTTATCTGTGCCAGCATTGCCCCCAGGGAACAGTGTGCGGCTGAGATATACAATATCAAGGGTCTGCCCTTAACTAGTGCCCCCAGTACTGGAGGGGTTTTAAGATATTCTTTCAGCTTTTCAAAGGCCTCCTGACATCCATCGTCCCAGAGGAACGGTACATCTTTCATCATGAGCTTGTGAAAGGGATGACATCGTCCTGACAGATTTGATATAAATCGTCGGACATAAGCCAGGCGCCCTTGCAGAGATCTCAGCTCGTGCAGATTCCTTGCTGGAGGGAGCTCCTGGATAGCTTTAATCTTGGATGGATCAATTTCAATACCCCTATGTCGGACAATAAATCCGAGGAATTTTCCACTGGACACGCCAAAGGCACATTTCATTGGATTCATCTTGAGTTCATATTTGCGCAACCTCTGGAATACTATCCTTAGGTCTTGCAAATGATCTTCTCTTTTGCTCATTTTTACCACCAGATCATCAATGTAGCACTCTACCTTTTTGAAGAGTAGGTCATCAAAGATCTTTGTCATAGCTCTTTGATAAGTAGCGCCGGCGTTCTTAAGGCCAAACGGCATTCTTTTGTAGTGGAATATTCCCTTCGGAGTGCGGAATGCAGTGTGCACTCTGTCTTCTTCAGCAATCCAGATCTGGTTGTATCCAGATGACCCATCCATGAATGACAGGGCTTCATGACCAGTAGTCGCATCGATCATCACTTCAGTGATGGGCACTGGGAAATCATCTTTCGGGCATTAAGGTCCCGAAAATCAACACATATTCTAATCTGCCCATTCTTCTTCTTTACGGGCACTATATTGGCCAGCCATGTAGTATACTGGTTTTCTTCGACAAAGCCTACCTCAATCAGCTTGTCAACTTCTTTGTTAATCTGGTTTATCAATTCAGGACGCATTCTCCTGGAAGGCTGCTTTACAGGGTTAGCCTCTGGGTTTATTGCCAATCGGTGCTGTGCCACATCAGAGCTCAGTCCTGGCATTTCATCATATGTCCATGCAAAACAATCTCGGAATTCTGTCAAGAACTGTATATATTGTTCTCTGACATCTGGCTCCAGCAGTGCGCTGAGGAATGTCGGCCTTGGCTCATCTGCGGATCCCAAATTTATTTCTATCAGCTCATCGACGGTGGCTTGGCCTCCATCTTCGACTTCGGGCGGGGCTTCTTGCAAATCAATAAAGCCTCCCGGGATATAATCTTCTTCAGTTTCATGCTCCTCTGCTTCATCATACTGGTCATCAGCGGATGCTGGCGCATCATATAGGGCCAGTATTACCGGGTCCTGTTCAGTCTGCTCCGAGGGTGAGACTGGTTCAGCAGGAAATTCAGAAGTGGACTCCTCCGTCCTTAGAGGCTCTTCTAATGTGGGCTCCCCTGAAAGGTCATCATTCTGTAGAGCCCGGAATTCTTCTAGGATGCGCCCGAACTCCAGACACTCCTCCAGCTCTCTGGCTATTTGATCTTCATCCGGGGTTCCCGTATCAAATTTTGCTTCAGCCTGGAACAGATCCTCTTTGGAAGATAGGTCCTCCCAGTACCAAGCTTTCTTTGTCTCATCAGATGTCTCTATTTCTGGCAGGTTGTCTGGGGCTTCATTGCTCATTATGGATTGATAAATGATTTCTTCATCTTCCGAGGGGTATTTGTCATATCCTACCTCGGGAGGATCGTCATGCTGGTAGGAGACAGATATGACGTCTATCTCAGCCTCATAGTATTCTTGGAGGGTATAACCCAATCCTGGGTGTTGAGTGATCTTCCTCAGTTCTTTACTATCTCGAGGCGATCCCACAGTTCCTTGAATGCCCTCTTCTGAGCAGCAGGCTGCATTGATGGCATTTGCATCTTGGAGAACATTTGTGAAACCCGTTGGGTAGTATAATCCAAGCCTGTAATCGGTACCATCCGGTTTGCAGCTTCTTCAGGGGCCATACAGTCTTGATCATCTTCTTCGACTGGCTCCCTGGTGTAGAATATAATAGGAGGCTCGCAGAAGCAAGGGATTTCCATAGTCTTCAGTGGTAGCACCGTTTGGTACTCAAGCCTGACGATGGGTTTAAATAAACCCTGCGGCACCTCCACCTGAGTGTACTTTTGCTTCATTTCTTCATCGGCATTATCCGGGTGGACGCTAGGAGGGGTAACCCGAGCAAAGTCACCGGCATAAGAGATGTGAGATACATTATGCTTTTTAACATAGCCCTTTGGTGGCGGTGGAGACCAGTTCCTTATCTCTGTCTCAGGCTTTTTCTGGCTGACCACAGCCTCTTTCCTTTCACACTTTTGCGACACCTCGGTGTAGTAGGATGCGTCGAGCATATGGCACTCGAACACTTCGAAGGGATGCAGATCCGCAAACACCCTTTCTTCTTTTCCTTCATGGCAGTATTTAATGCACTGATGTAGCGTGGATGGCACTATTTGATATTCATGCAGCCACGGTCTCCCCAGTAGGGCCTTATACGTGGTGTTGGAGTTGATCACATAGAATCGTACCACTGTAGTGAGGTCTCCCAATGTGAGGTTGAAATCAGCTACCCCAAGAGGTGTCTCACACTTTTGGTTGAATCCTGCAATCTTCATGTCTCTGACCTTGGTGAGCTGCAGATCAAAGTAATATTTCTGATAGATGCGGTATAGGAGAATGTTCACAGCAGCCCCGGGATCTATCAGTATTTTGCTTATCGGCTGACAGTTCAGGAAACCCCTCATATACAGCGGTCTGTTATGGCCGGAATTTGGGATTAGCATATCATCCTCTGTGAATGTGACTGATGGACCAGAATTCACTTCTGTCAAGAGTGCTTCATACTGTGCCGGTGACTGCAAGGCATCAATAATGGCTTGGCGAGCCTCTTCACTCAGAGAGAGGATTTCCCAGATGGAGAACCTGGTAGGGAGCTTCTTCAGCATTTTCATGATCCGGCTGCCCACCCGGACGTTAGACAGTCTCATCTCCTCCACCCAACGGGGTCTTGGAGGTTCATGTGGTGCATGTGGCCTTTGCTGCCCAGTGCCGGTTTTACCCTCTTGATCGATTTCCCGGGAGGCTTCTTCTGTAGTAACGACCCATGTTTCTGCTAGAGGGTTACTTCCTTTATTTTCTTCATGCTGCTTCTGCTTCCTAACTGCAGTCTGCTGGCATTTATTATTTTTAGCTGGAGCCGTGTGAGCCAGCTGTTCATTTTCCAAACTGGACAAGAATGCCAGGAATGAAGGAGCCTCTTCTTTTTCTTGGTACAAGCTGGCAGGGGGAGGAACCTGACACCTCGTACCTCTGGCTCGGGGATCTGATAGGGTTGCTCCCCTCTGAATATAATATTATGATTAGCTGGTGGCGGGCGCCCCCATCTTTTCCCAGAACGCGTTGCATGGGCTGAGGTAGAGGCCTCAGCATGGTTGGCTTCTAGCGGGGCATTTGATGCTTCATCCTTATCATTCTCCCCGGGCAAGGAAAAGAGTACCGACAGGGTATTGCATTGTACTGTCGTGACTTTCTTTCCCCTTTTGGACTTGGGCCGTCTCTTCTTCTTCTGGGAATTTGGCTTTGCTGGCTCCTGCCCCCAGAAGGGCTCATTTTCAGCTTTTTCTTGTTCTGCCTCTGGTTGCTCTTTCATTTTCAATTCTTCGAGCTGCTCCCAGAGTATACAGTCTTTTATCAGCAGGTTTTTGGGCTTTTTCTGCTCATATTCATCGAGCTCATTAATATACTACTGTAGACGCCTGGCTGCAAGACTTACTTCTTTATGTGCATGTAGGGGAGTTTGTCTCCTCCGGTTGTGAGTAGGGATCCGGATGACTGGCCCGGTCTCAGCTGTACGCCATACTGGCTTTACTGGAGGTGGCTCAGGCCTCGGGGTGACACCCCGGATAGTTGCCCCACTGGTGCTGGCTGCAAGAGTCTTTTTCCTGTTCTTTATGGGCTTCATCTGCCATCCTTCCTGATCTTTCAGTGGGGTGAGGAGGCAAGCTTCATAAGTATGCCTGGTACATTCTTCAACGGCTTCCTCAGGTAGCTGCTGATAAATTGAAATCACATTGGCGGCCATCCTCCAGGGCGGAGGCTCATGCGGATGAGGTGGCTTCACCTGGTAATCACCCAACTGTAGCTCACCCTTTTTGACCATTCCTTCCATAATATCCTTGAAGACATAACAATCTTCAATTGCGTGCCCCAGCGCACGGTGAAATGGACAGAACAGCGGATCATCTTTCTTTGTTGCATCCGCAGGTCTCTTCGGTTCAGGCAACGCTACCTTGTTGAACTTATATGCCCAGTTAAATAGTGCTGATGTCTTATCTTTGGGAAAAGAGTAAGCCCTTCTCATTCTGTCTCTCAGAGAGACCTTATCTTTTCTTTCTGTTGCACCCTCAGGCGGGGGAGCTTCATCTGCCTCCTTTTTCCCTTTTTGTTGCTCGAAGGTTCTAAAATCGACGGCGTTAGCCTCAGTATGTGATGGCCGTCAATCATTGGTTTTACCCTTCGGCATAGTGGGAGCATTGGCGGTCGGACGCTTGGACAAGAACGTCTCGACTTCCGCCACTATATTGTTCAGCCAGTCAAATGTTCTGACATCTGCACCGATCATCTTTTCTAGCACCTCTCTCTTGAGGCTCTGTTTACATATCTGCACTGCATCTTCCTAATGAGGAGGTCTTCGGCATCTCATGGCTAAGTTTCTCCACCTTTTGATGTAATCCAGTGCTGTTTCATCCTGCCTTTGCTTGGTTGCATATAGTTCCGCTATTGTAATTTCTCTTTCCGTGACATGAAATCTGTCGCGGAACTTTCTTTGCATATCAGGCCAATCAATCACTGATCCAGCGAGCAGGCTTGAATACCATTCAAAGGCTATCCCAGTGAGGGATGAGCCAAAGAACTTAAGCAGATAGGCTTCATCAGCTGCCAGGTCGCCCATAATTGTGGTATAGTAAGCAATGTGCTCCCTGGGAGAGCCCTGGCCGTTGAATTTCTCAAATTTCGGCGGCTTACTGACGCCTGGGGGTAGTCTTTTAGCAGCATACTGGGGAGGATACGGTACTTTGTACACATCATAGGTACTTACACCGTCACCGGTCTTCTCAGACAACTTCATCTCCATAATTCTTTCAATCATCAGCTTGTGGGCTAGGGCTGGATCTATCTCTTCTGGGAAGAAGTGAGCTTGTTGTTGGCTGTAGGGAGTCGTCATCACAGTCGCGCGCAAGGTGGGCACGGCGGGCTGCGTCTGAGATGCAGAGGGCTGAGCTGATGCTTGCTGTAGAACAGGCTGGCTTTTGCCCTTATCAGCTGGAAGGGGATTAGTTGGGACAGCCATTTCTGCTGAGCTGGAAGTCTGCCCCACAGGTTCGGCTTGCTTGGAGATCGGTGTGGCTTCATGCCTCTCATTTAGCTGTCTTCTGAGAGCACTGATCTCCTGTTGATATCTTCTAAACATCATCTGGATCATGGGATCCAGAGTCGATGGGATCTGTATATCTTCTGAAGTCCCTTCAGCATCATCAACGAAGGGATTGTCTCCTTCTTCTGCTGTCACCACATTGACTGTCATGGTGGTGATCTTGCGGGTTTCATCATCATTCTTTATCTTATCTTTTGCAGCCTGACCTCTTCTTGTGACGGGGCCTGGTCTGGTAGCCAGCCTGAGCAGTTCATCTGGCTGAGTTGGTAGCATATCCTGTCCCCTGGCGATTCCAGCCATGTTACAGGCGAAGATTTGCATTCTTCCCTTCTGCTTGCAAACTTTTCTTTTTGCCTGGTCAGGGTATTTGAGTCGGTCGAAGACCGATACTCTTTCGTCAGCTTCCTCCCTATACAGGTCTTCTTTATCATATCCGGCCTTACAGCCTTCTTCATAATCATTTGAATCGGAGGAGGAGACTCCGAGCATCACTTCTTGAAGGGCTTCTCCTTCTTCTTCATCCACGGTGCCCAGAGCACTGGATAATCTTTGCTGACCGAGGGCAGAGTTCCCCAGGTAATGGAAGTAGTCTTGGACCACTTGTTTTATCTCCTCTGGATCGTGCCTTCGCGGCTCTGGTCGGAGTATCAATCTTTCCTGGCTTTTCTACTGATGAGCCAGTCTTGTCATATGAGCATTCAAATGCTCGGCTTTGGAATATCTGAATATATCAGCCTGTCTGGCATAGGCTCTCGGTCTTCTTGGAATGGCAACTGTGACTGGTTCACTCATTCCCATATTGCTATCTTGGCAACAGTTGGCAGTGTCGGCATAATTCCTCCCTTCCCATCTTCTGCCTTTGGCCCTGGGATGGGTGACAGTAAGGTCTTCATTCTTTTGATATCTTTTGCCCCTCATCACGGGGCGAGTAGTAATCAGATTTCTTCCTTCATCATTTTTTTCATCTCTCCTCCCCAGAGCTTTGGGGTAAGCAGCAACATCATCTCTTCTGTAGTTTCTTTCTTCTCTTCTGCTTCCTGCCCTGAAGCAGGCAACAGCATCCTCAGTAGCCTTCTTCTCATATCGAGCTGGGGCCCAGCTCTGAATCTTCTTTGGTCGCCAGACCTGTTTATATTTTGCTGGCTTGGGCGCCAGCGGCTTCCTTTCATCAGCTTCCCAGTTGGCCCTCCTAGCGGCCAGAACGCGGAACCTGTTGTCGGTCTGGACAGTCGGGACAATCCTGTCCGGCCGGACTTCTCTGGGGCGACCGTTGAGGTTCACCCTAACATCTCCCATCATCATTGTCTTCCCAGAATTGGAAAGACGACGCTCAGCAGCAGCATACCGTCTTCTCCGGTTATTTCTCTTTCCCCTCTGGGCAGCAGCGGGAACCGTGTCCCTCCTTTGAACTTTGTGTACATAGCAGGCGACGGTCGTCGAGGTCGTCTTCTCCAGTAAGCCAGCCTTCTTACCAGCAGTCTTCATAGGGGCACCTGCAGCGGTGCCTTGCTCGTCGTTGTTGACCTGCAGAAGGTCGGTGAAGACGAGGCCCAGACAGTTGGGCAGCCCGACAGCAAGGGGCATTGCTCCGAATGACAGGGGTATCGCCAGGTAACCCTCTCGCACATGCATATCGATCGGTTGTTGGCCGAAGCGTACAGACATAAGTCCAGTAGTTATTGTAGCTTCCTGAGAATAAGGAAAGCGCACAGGATCAGAAATTTGAGGGGGGCCCGCTGGGCCTCCTATTTTGGCGTAGAGATGAAGGGAGACTAGGTCCCACCGGGCGTGCCAGCTTGTGGGGATGGGTCTATTTGTATTTATTTTATGATTTTTTTTATTTATTTTATTTGACTTATTTATTTATTTTGTTTATTAGGCGTGCCAGTCACGTGTGTGACAATTTCATTATGCGCTCGATCTGACTTGGTCAGTCGATTGTGAAGTCCGAGTCGGGACCAGAAGTCCGTCATACCATAAAGGCTATGACGTTAATTACGCCCTTCCAAGGAAGGACAACCCTTGATTAAACGTCAAAATAGGAGGCCTCGAGAGGCAATAATAAAAAAAGATATTCTTTTTTATGTGCGCAGTTTGAATTTCATACCAGAGCCAGGAAGGCGGGCAAGATAATAGCATCGATTGTAGAAACAGATGATATCGCTAAATTGACGGCTTGAAAAACAATCAGACTCAGGGGAAAGGTGAAACAGAGGATATCAATCGCGGACAGGATGAGCCGCGATCATGACGGAGGTTTAAAGCATCGGTTAACATTTCGGCGGCACTTCCCCATGGTCTGGATCATGCCCAGAGGGGAAATAGGCTATCACCCACGGAGTGCCGGGGTGAAAGCCGAAAGAAAGAGAGAGGTCGGGCCTCTCCACGTTACACATGTATGCCCTAAGGCAATGTTTGATTCTTCCCTCACAGGAGCTGGTAGCACTCATGCATTGGCATGGCTCACCGGAGCTAAGAGGGAGGCGCGTCGTTGTGACTTCGACACGAATCGATGGAACATAAGGGAGTCTACCTCCCTTTAACTTTATCCTCGGGACACATCTGGTGATCCACGAATATCTCTGTGTAGGTTAGCTCTGGGCATTTGGGCTCACAGGATGGCAACTTAGGCTCTCGGCATGACCACAGATGGGAGGCTAAGGCTCCCGGCGTGAGTGGCAAGAAGGTGGAGGTTCCCGGCGTGGCCGAAGGGAAAAGTCCAGGAAGCTCCCGGCGCCGACTTCCCGGCGCGCTAAAGATTCTCCAAGGGGGTTCTCGGCGTAGGCTAAAAGGGGGAAGAGGAGCTCTCGGCGTGAGGGTTCCCGGCGCGCTCAAGGCCGCGCCAGGAGCTGGTGGCGCCGAGAGGCTAGTGCCGAGAAGGTGGGTGTTTGGGCACCGTGAGGAGTTCAGGATTTTTACGGTACCCTATTTTTAGGATTTTGAGAGTTTTCTGGGAATTATATAAAGTAGATTGGCTCTGGGGACTAGAGATGGGGTTTAACTGGCTTTAGTTGTATATGCTTCAAAGGAGGCTGAGAGCTGAGAGGGATTGGAGGGGAGGAGCCTCACACAGAGGTCCTTTTCACCATTACCATGCGGAGTCCAGAGGACGGCTTCAGTATTATCTTTCATCGGCCTGGGAGGATTTCAGCAGCACCTCCCCCGTATCTAGCGTATGCCAGGGAGTGATAGACGATCACCCACGGAGTGCCGGGATGAAAGCCAGAATAAGGGGGGTGTGGGACCCCTAGCCCGTGTATGTGATCACAGCACCAACTTAATATCCCTTTGAGGCCATTGAAACTTATGCAGTGGCAGAGTTTCTCTGGCTCGTAAGGTTATGTAGGGGAGTTATCCCCAATGATGTTTATCCCTTAGGTACATATGATGATCTGGGGTATCCTTCGACAGGATGCAAAGCTTGGTTGATCGGGCTTCAAAGGGCATCTGTGTGGTTCCTTGGCCTGTAGCAGGAAGGCTTTCATCCGGGGTTCAAGGAATAGAGGATTCACAGCGTAAAGAAAGGGTGGCAGGAAGCATAGTTCCCGGCGTAGGTTTCATTGGCCAAAGGGGGGAGCTCTCGGCGCAGGGGTTCTCGGCGCGGTAATGACCGCGCCGGGAACCCGGCGCCGGGAGGCCCCCGGGCCGGGAAGGCTGTATTGTAAGAGGCTTTGTCTGGCTTGCTAAAGGGGCTAAAGCAAGGGGGATCTCTCGACGGAGTAGTTCTCGGCGGGGAAATGACCACGCCGGAAAGGGGCTAAAGGGTTTATGGCTTAGTTGCGATACTCTGCTCAGGAGATTTCTGGGATTTCTGGCTCGGATTGAGGCAAGATATGGGCTGCAGGAGGGGATTACATAGGGGTTAGCATCAGTCGAAGGGCAGATCATCCATTATTGAATCCTCGTGGGACGTATGGCATTTCCTCTACTCACCTGCTGCTCAGACGGTCAAGAGATTGATGTCTCTGACCCCGAACGAGATGGGAGCTCGACAGACATCTATAATATCCGGAAAAATCGTGATCCGAGGGGAAGGAAGAGGGGGGACAGAGCCCAATAACCCATTGAACGAGGGTTGAGGTTCCGTCTTCATCATTCACCAGAGAACAGGCTAGGGAGGGGGCGGTCGAAACATGAATCAGAAAGCTGTAGCATCTGGGCAAACCGATATTCAGAAGAACAACCGATGCAAGAAGGGGAGAAAGACAGCAGACATTCCAATCAATCGAATGCTCAAACGAGCCATGTTGATCCTTCATTTCATTGCATCATCCTAAACCTATACAGATCGTAGAAGGTAAATGAAAGGCAGAGATATGGAAATCGAGACCGGAATCCTCCGGCTACATTGATACATCGAGAAAGCCTCGCCAGATTACATCAGAAGAAAAGAAAAAAAAGGAAAGCATGGGGGAGGGCGGAGCATTGACTCCTCTCCCTCCCCGGCTACCCACCTGAATCTCCCTTTCTTCTTCTTCTCTCAGCTTCTTCTTTCTTTCCCTCTCGGTCTCTCTTCTGGCTTTTTTTCTATCTGGTTTTCGTTTCTACTGTTCCTCATCCTTCTCCGTCCTCTCCCTCTTCGAAGGGAAGGGGCTTTATAGCCGTCCCTTTTTTGCCTTCTCGGCAGGCACCTCACGGCGCGCCTCAGCTGAGGGCTTCCCGGCGCGCAGGCTCCAGCCTCTTGGTGCAGCCATTGGGCTTTGACAAGGTGGCTCCCGGCGCCACTATTACAGGCCCATTTAGGTCTCTTTGACCAGGCCTTTCATAGGCCCCTCACGTACATCAGTACCCGAGAGGGTCCCCCGTTGGTAACATATTTTGTATTGAGATCATTAGTAGGGTTTTCATCAGTCCGCAGATAGGGGTTTCATCAGTATTGCCATCTGAATGATGACAAAACCGGGCATCATTTTATCGATATCAACACCTGAATGGTGACGAGATCGGACATCAGCTTTAGTCTGGGAAGACTTCAGCCGGGTGTATAATCTGTGGAGACGATTCTTCTTGTGTTCTGACTTTGCAAAAGCCTTTACAATCTTCATCTGCCGGTACCGGCTTCATCTTTATCTTACATCACATCTGTCAATAAGTCGACATCTGACTTACCATGACATGTCATCTGTGGATTCTTGGATGAGGCAGTAACACAGTTCCTATTAAAGTGTGCTAGGAAGTCTCATTAGTCAAGCGACTACTGCTTTGTTAGTGCTGCCATCTGAGTGACATCGGCACCGGACATCAGCTCGGCCGACAAAGACTTCAGCCGGGTAAATGGTTGACGAGCTTCATCATTGGTCTTTCACTGTAGGTATGATCTGCTTCCACCTTGTTCATTTTCAAGGTGTCAACAACCCTGGGACAAGATCAATGGCGTGTTGAACATCACGCATGGGAGGGAGTGTTGAAGGCAGGTCTTCCGGGAAGATGTCTTTGAAGTTCTGCAGGATTGCCTGGACTTCAGGTGGGACGGAGACCTGAGACTCCTCAGGGGTAATGGTGACGACAACAGCCCAAATAGGGGCACCCTCGGCAACCTCTCTATTCAACTCATGAACACCTATGAAGTTAAGGCGCCTAATCGGGTCATGGTCAACCTTAGGGGCCTTAGGGATGGATATGACATGTGTATGAGAGGAGGGAATAGGAAGCTTCCCTTTGGTGGGGGTTAGGGCATTCTCCTGAATTTTGGGAGATGCAACGGATGTGGAGGTAGGACTCTTTCCCGTGGCCACCTTTGGGGGTGTTGGGAGCAACTGGATCCTCTTCCCATTGTGGGAGAAGGAACACTCATTGGACCGACCGAATGTAGTAAGGTCTACGTCGTAGATCCATGGCCGTCCTAGGATGATGCTCCCGACCTTCATAGGCACTACATCGCATAGGATTTGTCCTTGGTAGGACTGGAACTGGATGGGAATGACACATGTAGTGGTGACTGGGATAGACGTATCGTCAACCCAAGCCACGTTGTATGGCATCGGATGAGGATGGGTAGGTAGACCTAGACGGGATACAAAGTCTGAAGAGACTGCATTGATACAGCTCCCGTTGTCAAAGATCACTTTGCAGGGTTGAGTTTTGACCATGATGTAGGTCTGGAAGATGGAGGTTCGACGCCAGTCGTCCTCCTGTGGGTGTGCGAGGATGCAGCGAACTACACCTAGTCTTTCCTGGTTTGAACTTTCGGTAATTTCCCCCACTTGCATGTATTCGACATGTGTCCCATCATACCCTGCATCTAATTCCTCAAACTGGGCAACGAGATCAGGGTCAGGCTCATATCTCTCAAGGGTTTCTCCTTCCTGAGGTGGAAGCTCCATGGACTGGGGGTCGGTGATGACCAAGGCTCGGGTGGGGCAATTGGTGGCAATATGCCCTAGGTTATGACACCTGAAGCATCGAACTCCCGAGATAGCGGCTGGTTGGGAGGTGCTAGGGATGACTCCCTTTCCCTTGTCATCTCTCCTCTCAACTGGTGGAGTATACTCCAGCCTAGGCACAGCTGCGGGTGCAGGTAAGGGGTTCCGTGGGAAAGGAGCCGTAGGGGCAACGGCCCTAAGTGGGGTAGCAGTAGGGACGTAGGAGGTGTAGGGGCCAGCTCTCTTAGTATAGCGGACTATGGGGTTTCGGGGTTCGGGTTGGCGGTAGATGGGAACCCGAGGTGGGACCACCCTTTGAAACCGCTCAACATCTCGTGCAACCTGGTAGGCGTGCTCTAGGGTGTTAACCTCCCGCAAGAATAATTCCCGCTGAATACTCTCGTGTAGGCCAGCCCTAAACCGTGAGAGGGTGACAGAGGCATCCTCTATGACT
This sequence comes from Amorphophallus konjac, assembly GCA_022559845.1. Lineage (NCBI taxonomy): Eukaryota > Viridiplantae > Streptophyta > Magnoliopsida > Alismatales > Araceae > Amorphophallus > Amorphophallus konjac. Next base: position 242,562,968 of record CM040128.1, read on the forward strand.
CGGCTCCGAAGGAAGAAGTCATCAAATTTGGCGATGTACTCGTCCACGGACTTTCCATCTTGGGTGAGTTTCTGCCATTGGTCTAAAAGACGCTGATGGTAGGAAGGTGGCAGATACTTCTCCCTCAATTTCTCCTTCATTTCTTCCCACGTGCCTATAGGCTCCTCCCGTCTCCTGGCTAGGAGATTTTCAACGTTACACCAGTAAGTTTTGGCTTGACCCAGGAGTTTCATTTTGGCAAACCTCACCCTTATAGCAGGGGTCATACGGCGATGCTAGTCAAAATATTGATCCATCCCGGTCTCCCAATCAAGATATGTAGCGGGGTTGAGGGACCCATCAAAACTTGGAGCGTTAATCTTGACGTTCCGTAGGATAATATCCTCATCATCGTGGTCTCTCTCTCGAGGCGTATGGGCCTCTTGCTCTCTACCTTGGGGAGCCTGATTCGGGCGGGCTTGCTCTCTCTCCTCCTTGGGATTGGCTACGGGATCGCCATGGCCATTCACTCGTCCTCCCTCTCCCTTCAGTCGATCCTCTAAGGCTCGGATCCGCTCATCTAGCTCGGCTCGAAGTTGGCCTATGGATTCTTCAAAATGGGTTAGAAGATTATGCTCGAGTTGAGCCAACATAGCACTCATGCTCTTCTAATCCATGTGGGATTGTAGAGTTGAAGGGCGCTCTAGACGGTCGGATGAATTCCTGGACCAACGTGGCATGCACGACCTCGGACCTAAATGATGCAATTCTAGGACCGAAAATTAGCAAGCTTTAGACTCGAATTTGGCTAATTGGCAAAGGGCCAATTTGAAGGGACCGGTCAGGGAGAGTTGCTTGCCCGAAGGCGAAGTAGTTGTGGGACTGCCTCCTAAAAATTAAGGTGCCCTAATGTGACAGCCTAGGGCCTTAAAGGGTGGGTACATACAAGCTCTCTCTTGCCGTCCACAGCGATGCACTCAGGAGACTAGCTGCATGGATCGGGCTCTCGCTCACCTCGTCGCGCGACAAATGATAAGGATACTAAATGAGTAAGTGAGGGGAGCACGTACCTAGCTAGACTGAAAAGTCTAACTCCGACCGGAGACGAAGGCGAGCGGGGACGTGCGGGCCCGCACGGCGTCGACGAAGCTTAAGCGGTTACAAAGCGTTTACTCCACGCAGGGAGGATTTAATTATTACAAATCGCTTAAAATTTCCCCGCGCAGGGGAACAAATCAGTCCAAATTCTCCGCGCAGGGAGACTTAGAGGTATGCACGTTCCGTGATCTACGGACCTTCTGTCGGCATCCGGGTGACTCAGACACGGGTCGAGCCGTAATAGCGGACTCGGGTGCCACAAGAAATAAGTTTTATATATATATATATTATATATATTTAACTTATTTTCAAAAATCTCTCTTTTCAACTTTTTTTTTCTTTTTGTTCAAACTTCACCTACTTCTTTTGACCTTTTTTCACTCTTTTTTTTCTTCAAACTGTCTTCGCGTGTCTCACGCGGTTGGGCCGTCAGCAACGGCTGGCGGGGTAGGTGGCGAGCAGGCACGCGGGCGCGTGCTTGGGCGAGCCGCAGCGGGCGCGGGCCCGGGCGCACGGCGGGCTCGCAGGGGCACGCGGGGGCGCTGACCCGGGCGCACGGCGGGCGCGGGGCACGGCCGAGCGCGACAGCAGGGGCGCGAGGCGGGCGGGCAGGCGGCTGGGTGCGTAGGGCGCTGGGCGCGGTGGGCAGGCGCGGTGGGCGGGTGCGGCCGGGCGCGGGCCTGGGCGCGTAGGGGCGCGGGGCGGCGAGCGGTGGCGGTGCTGGGCGCGGCGGCGACGCGTCCGACCGTTACGGCCGGACCCCCTTTGAATGGGGGCACGGGCGACGAGGCTGCCGCCGCGAACCCTCTCTCTCCTTTTTTTTTCGTTCCTTTTTCTGCCACGCTTGAACGAGGGAGAGAGAGAGAATAGAGAGAGAGAAGGAGCGTGATAGAGAGAGAAAGAGAGATTAACGGGGAGAGAGAGAGAGATTAGCGAGAGAGAGAGAAACAGAAAGGGGGGGAGAGATTAACAGAGAGAAACAGAGAGAGGTTTCCCCTTTTTTAAAAAAAAAAAAAATTTCTCCAAAATTTCTTCAACCGAGGTCTCTCTACTTCTTTTCTTTCTTCTTTTTTTTTCCAATCTCCTCTCTCAACCGAGATTTGCTATTTTCTTTGGTTCTCTCTTTTTTTTTCACTATCTAACAACAAATAGAGAGAAGGGAAGACGACGGGGACGTCGGGTTGACGGAGGCGCCGTGTTAGGCTCTGATACCAATTTGACGCGGCGGCGACGTGAGAGTGGATCAACGGCACTCCGGGACGCGAATAGGACAGGAACAGATAACTGCTATCTCACACAGCTCGGTCTTACACCGGACGGTCTCACATCGGGCGACTCTCGATCTCACAAAGAGAAGGAGGGAAGGGAATATCACAATATCAAAGCACTTCTTTCATTCATTCATATCATACGTAACAAGCATCGGCCTCCCTTTATATAGGAGGGAGGCTATAGCAACCACACCTTTCAAACTTTACAAATAGCACATATGTCCTTAACCTAATAAAACAAGTTTACTTACCTAACTTTTGACTTGGGGGTTTTAACCAAATAAAATACACAAAACACACATGTTTATTTGACTTAGACTAGCCTAATAAAACGAAAATAAAAATATATGTAGAGATACATGTATACATACACACATACTCGATACGTAATATAGCACCGTAGCCGTAGGCCGAGTCTTCAGGAAGGATCTCCGAGCCATAAGCTCGGTGTCAGGGCAGTGCGACGTCGGCTCCGAGTAGTGGGCCCGGTAGTGGACCCGGTGTCCCCACCAACGGGTCTGCAGGACTCTGTTCCGAGAAGGTGGTTAGTCGCATGACCGCAACTTGGAGAATATGGTCATGCCAAGACCGCCATCTGGCCATAGAAACCCAAGCCAGATGCTACGTCGACACATAGGGCTAAACAGGCATATTGTGGTCGTCTGGGTGACCGCGTTCTGATGAACGCGGTCGCCCGACAGACCGCGTTCAGGCTTCTTCTTACAAAAGGGCGAATGGCCGATGGAAGTCGACCTGAAGAGGTCCTAAGTCGACTTGGAGGGCCAGAAAAGACTAAAAACGGAAGAAATAACCTCCAAGGCTCAATGAAATCATAATCTCCAAGGCTCGAAGGTTATGAAATGATAAAATGGGCTCGAAATTCAACTAAGGAAGACCCCAAAACAACGGATAATTCGGGACACTATGAAAGATGAATAAGAGAAATAACTCACCTCGTAAGTTAAAAATGGGTGTCAACACTCGTGTATGTATATTTCACTTTGTACTTGCAGTGAATGTTTCCCCTTATCTCCATGGTTGTGGCTTTTCTTATCTTCTTCTTTCTTTATTTTTTCCCTATTATCTCTGGGCTTTCTTTCGCCATCGCCATGCCGTGGTTTCCTTCTTTGTGGATGTTGTCACTTTTGTGCGCATCCGTATTACTAAGGGATCGTCTCAGATTTTCACGGACGAACACCCGTTTCTTTCTCTCCCAAATATTTCAGGTCAAGGGAGATGATGTCGAAATTTCACCGGACCTAAGCCAATAAAACAAAAGGAACGAAGAAAGATCAAAATAACAAAAAAGATAAACTGATGAATGATAAGAATAAGATAAATAAAATGGAGAGATAATAAAATATAAAATAATAATAAAATTTATGATCAGAATAAAAAATAAAAGAAGAAAGGAGAGTGAATAAAAGAAAAGAAGACATTAACAAAAAATAAAAATTAAAACTATGGGGTGCCAGATCGCCATGGGCGCTGGATATGCATTTATTCATCCAAACATTCCATCAGACAGGAGCACTATTCATACACTGTTTATGCATTTAATGCATGTAAAAAAAACATAAAAACGATAAAAATAGGTTATCATTCATCAAATAATAAATTAATTAAAATTATGCATTCATGAATAAATAGTATTTTTTCGAGCACTCATCCGACCGTAGTAAGAAAATTCATAAAAAATATGTATAATTTAAAAGAATAATAAATTAATTAAAATCAAAATCAAAATAACAAATAATAAAATAATAATAAAAGAAATTTACATATGTTTAAGAGACCACAATAAAATTTGTTTACGTGATCAAATCAAAATAAAACAAAAAAAAAAGAAAAGAGAGGGGAGAGAGAAAAAAAAGAGATGAATGTAAAAAAAAACACCCTGTCGACTAGTTGCGTCGACGCAGCATGTAAAGTGCAAAGAAACAAAAAAAAATAAAATAACCTACGTCCACGCTGCATGTAAAAAAATAAAAATAAAACACAGACACACAACACTAACACGCCCACACGAACACACACACAAACATGCGACACACACGTGATGCAAAACAAACACAACACACCTGCACTTAAAAAAAAAAAAACGAAAAGAGGGAGAGTGTGTCGACATATTCAAACGGAGTGTGTCTGCATAACTCCAATGTCCGTGCAAAAGGGTAAGAAAAAATGTTGTTTTTTTCCCATCACTATTCACATTTTGCACTATTTGCTACACCGGCGTCCGTTCGATCTCGTATCGCCACCCCGTTTGTCCCACGGGGTAGAGTCAGACAGTCAGTGATCTCCCATGGCCTGTCCTGATGATAGATTCTCCAGACTATCGGACAGCCGGATATCGGTGAAAAATCGAGCATTAATAAATAGTAACTCTTAACTATTCATTTTGGCCCATTAAGGACTAAATTCCTTTAATTCCGCTGTCATCGCGATTCCATGATCCGGAGCGGGCTCCTTTCACCACTCACACGACCCTCGACCACTGAGCTTCACTCCGTGCTATACTGCCCCGGTTGGAACCCCCGAGTGTGTCCTTTTATGATCGTTTAACCCGATCGAGTGTCATTGAGTCATGAATAAAATAAACACAAACAAGGCCTATCGCGAGTACGGTTTGGGCCTGTGGGTCCGCCCCGCCATGTCCATGATCTGACCTCGCTTCGGGGCTGATAACCCTTCGAGCCAGACCTACCCCTACTAGTTTCATTCCCTTTCTTAATATTAAATCACGCCGGATCATAGGCGAACATGTGTCCATGGGATTCCCCGTGGCATTGCTGCATCGTCAGCATAAATCACTCTCGGATCGATGTTCGAATAAATTTTCTACAACGCTATTAGTCCCATACTCGATGGCCCGGGGCTACGTCGGTTCATTTTTGAACCTATATGCGTATGCGACGGTGTCGATGGCGAGTCGAAAGATTTACGCAAACCAAATCGAAAAGCCTCCCGGATGATCTGAGCCTCCCGGTAGGCTAGTCTTCGAGGGCGCTACATTCGATATGGGACTAGGTGTTGCCATTTCATGCGCACTTGGATGATTAAGGGACCGTCTCATACTTATGTAGACGAGCACCCACTACATCCTCCCGACATACTCCGGACAGAGGGGATGATGCCAAAATCGTGATTCATCGACACTCGAGTCACAACTAAATGAATAATAATAATAATAATTATAATAATAATAATAATAATAAGTAAAATAATACCAATAGAATAAAATAATAATAATAGAATAAAAGGAATATATTAAAAAGTAATAACACATGAGAAAATCAAAATAATAAAGGTAATAATAATAACATAGCAAAAAGAAATAAATATATATATAATAAATATAATAATAATAATAACATCAAAACAACAATAATAAAATAATAAGAAGAAAAAATAAAACATATAAATAAAAAAATAAAAAATAAAAGTAATAATGATACAAGATAAAATAATCATAATAATAATTACAAAATACCTTTTGCATTTCAATGCATGCACTAACATAGGTTTTAGGACATAGGGCCATTTTTTCATGCGATTAATCAAGGGTTTTCTTCCCCTTCGGGGAGATGTAATTAACGTCGTGACCTTTACAGCACGGCGAGTTCCAGTCCCGACACGTTATCCACCATCATCTGATTAGTCAGACGGTGCGTGCACTAGTGACTCCGAGTCATTTTAATTTTCGGAGTCTAAATAAACTGTCACCTTATGACTAGCACACATGCATACTAATAAATCAAAATGAAATGAAATAAATAAATAAATAAAAAGAGCTCTCACATAGGTCATGAGCCATATACATCTGATTCTGATTGAGACACGGTATTCACATATGAGTCAGATGATTGACCTGGTATATTTTGTATCTTATGGTTTGAATTAAATAACGTATATATTCTCTTTAACCCATCTTTTTATCTCTTTAAATAATATATTTAATTATGTTGTGTAATATATTATTATAAAAAATTAATTACTAATATATTTAATTGTGTTTAGTTATGAGTAACTAATTATGTATTCTTATTTCCTTACATAATATATTTACTAATGTGTAACTAATTATTTTTGAGTCACTATTATTAGAATTTAAAGTTAATTATATCTAACTCAGTATAATCACGTAAAAAATGAACAATAAATTCTATCGTTATTCGGATAAATTTACTATTTTACAAGTTAAATCAACGAATATTAGAAATTTATTGTTAATCATAATAGAAAAAAATAAGTTTTCAAAAAAAATACAATTGTTAGGTATATTGGGTTTTATTGAATTTAGGGATATAAATGCGATTAGGAAAAAAAAGGGTTGCTCATGCAATATCCATACAAGAATAAATTTCCAACGAAAAGTTCTCATGGAACTTTGTTTCCCTCGTTCCATAAGGAGAAGCAAAGAACAAGGACCATTATCGGATTGCTTGCATTCCTCGGAAATTCCTGTAAACCCTCTCCTCCTCGTTTTTCACATCCTTCTCCTCTTCTACATCCTGTTACTCTTGTTCCTTCGATTTCTATTCTATGGCGGCCTTTTTTTGCTCTGAGTTCAACCGGAGAGCCCAATGAAGACGAGGGGGGACGGACTCCGTTGCCTGCAGATTTTCAAGGGACTGAATCATGCATGGTTTAGTATGTGAAAATCCAAGAAACGCTAGTAAACAAAACTTAGATGTTGTCTTATCCGTCACTCTGCGGTCTCTTCCAAAACCATCATTACATGTTTTACCCAACAAGGTTGGCAGCGCGGCGTTGCTCCAGAAACACTGAATAAAAAAGACGGCCATGACAAACTTTTGTCAATAGAAGCGGGGCACATTATGTGCTTCTCTCCAACTGCGATGTAAATGATTGATTGAAGCAACACGCGCATTGTCTTCTTTCACACTTTGCGGCGTCATTGACTCAAATCTGTAGAGAGGAAATTAAATGGTCTCCAAAACAACCGGGGCCCCAGGCACATTTGAAACATGGGTGTTGAGCAGAAGAGCGCAGTAAAGAATAAACAAATCAGGATTGGCAAAAAGTCAGGATACAATCACCAAAAAGGAATGCAAGTTTTTTCGAAGCCAGATATCCTTTCCATTTGCAATTCCTTTCTGTTCAGTATCTACCGGGTGGACAATCAACTTCCAGAGGGAAGAATGAGACGATGCATCGAGTTTTTTGGACTGAAGAAAGACTAGTAGTATATACAGTGACTCAACCTCACACATGAAGAGATGAAAACAACTAAAGAATCCCTACACAAGACATCATGACCTAGAGACTTCGAGCCCCTTGTTGAGAAAAGGGGGAAAAAATAAAAATAATCACAAAAATAAAATGCTTATCATACAAACGAAGTGCTGAGCAGCCAATCGAAACCCAGAATGGCATCCGAGCAGTTGCTCGATGGAATAACCGGGTGGTTCGTTCAAATCTCCACAAGAGCACTGAACAGCTTGCCAATTTACAAATGCCACGTGGAGAACGGGGGGGAGACACTAGGAACTCCCATGAGACCTCACCGATGACATGGACTGTGCCGACACAGAAGCAGTTGGACTGTTGAGTTCTCTTTCCCCATTCATGGATCTACTCCTTCCACTGATCCTAAGGATAGTTTCATTTGCTATCTCCTCGAACCATTCATCCTCGTAAAGGACGCTGCAAAATAGGTTGATCTTCAGTATGCCGAAATTCAGATATATAGTTTTCTCATTAGAAAGATCTAGCAAATTTGAGGCAAAAGGCAAAACATCAGATCAACTGAAAGGTTTCTTGAACAACACGTTGGAATATAAACAAACACAAGAACGCTAATGCAGCTTTTAGAAAGACGACAACCATCACGTGCGCATGTTTAGGGAGCAGCAAGTGCTGCGTGACACCAAATAGGCTACAGTCTGGCCATTGATAGAAAACCTAGGAGAATCTAGTTTCTTGCAAGTAAAAATAATGACATGAATACAGAATAGTATTATACTCAAACACAAGATAAAGTGAAGTGAATGCAAGCTTCACCCAATATTACAGCAAAGAATCCAAAACCAGGTAGTTTCCTATAACAGAAAACATGAATACAAGATTAGTATCATACAAACATGGGACACAGTGAAGTGAATGCAAAACTTCACCAAAGATTACAGCCAGAAACAAAACCAGATAGTTTCTCATAAATGAAAACATAGATACAATTACATAGAACACGCGATAAAGTGAAGTTAATGCAAGCTTCACCCAAGATTACAGCAAGAGAACCAAAGCCAGAGAGTTTCTAGCTGCCATCAACTTCCGGTTCAGGCAGTGTTACTTAAAGAGCAAAAATATAGCATCATTGGCAAAATGCTATATCACACCAATATGCATTTACATTAAGACTTGATAAGGCTGTAACCCTGTCAGACTCAGAAATGGAAACTAGTGTTTTCCTTTTCATCTCCGGTAAACAATATTGGAAATAAACAAAGGAAATAAAAATGGAAACAAGTGTTCCTGTTTTTATTTTCTCCTTTTATTTGAAAGTGGGTTTCAGAAGCTGACATTTATTAAAACAAGAAAACTCTAAACAGCTCGAGGATTTCAGGTTTTTACCTAGGCCTCGTTAACTTCATTTATTTATTTATTTATTTTGGGGGGGGGGGGGGGTCGGGGGGGTTTGGTCAGGTTGGTTGGCTTGTTGAGGCTTCATTGGAAACTACAGTGCTGGAGACCAGCACAAACCCTGAAGTCATTGGCTCGAGCTCATACTTAGAGATCACACCCTATGACCGGCTTAAATTTTAAAAGAACAACTCCCATTTTGAAAAAAATCTATTTTACATATTTCTGTGAAATAAGTATGGACATAGGTTACAAAAATATCACTTTCTGTTCTTCCTCCATTTTTTCCTGAAACATCCGCTTCCAATTCCAAATTTTAAACGGAGAGAAAATATGACTCTGATTCTGATTTTTAAGGATTCATAATCAAGTGAGAAAGGCAGAAAATGGATTCCCATTTAGAGCCTACGACTTCACAATGCTTTTAAAGAGTCCAAAGCAGAGAGTTGGCAGACCACCACCCCACAATAAAGGAAAAGAAAAAAAACAGCCGAGGAAACATTGAGGCACCCACCTTACTTGTAAGGCCTTTTTCATTTTTCACCAAATCAGTGGGTAGAAAATTGTTTCTATTAGCGAGAAATCCTAAATTTAACTACATAACATCGCTTAAAAGTTATGGTTTGTGATTTTAATCTTATTTCCTAAAGGTAAACGTCTTCCGCCTACCACAATTTAATTTCTAACCGAAATGGTCCTACAGATCTATATCATGATATACTACTTAAAATATAATAAATATAACAGTCCTATGCCGAAACAGTATAGCAAACTCTTTTGAGATGTCTGGATGGAACTGAGGATGCTGCTTTAAAAACATCAGTACTTGAAGACGAATCCCCGGGATTCAAATAAGTGTTTCTCACTGGACACCGAACAGCTGCTAAGGAGGAGCTACGCTGTAAGACATGCCTAGCGTGATGGTAAGAAAATACAGAAATGAATACTGAAGAAGTTAGGCCTGCTTTGTCAATGTAGGCCATACCATTAACTAACATTTGATAGAGGAGAGGAAGAAAAGCCCTTCAATGGGGTGGGATTGGACATGGCATGTTCAAGCAGGTGCATGGTAAAGTTTGACATACTATAAAGATTTTTGGTATGATTTACTTCAACACAGGAAAAACAATATGATATGGCACAAAGACACTTGTCAAGGCAGCAGCCTAAAGGCTGCAGTGGCGTCCATGTCAACATACAAGCACATGCTAAAAGTACATTTTGTCAGAACAGCATTATTAGCTTTTATGCTACACATAGTAGTCTGGTTTTTTTTGGAAGGTCGCATACAGCCACATTTCATTAGAAAGAAATGAGAAAGGTACAAACAATAATCGCCAAACACCCGGGGTTCTATCAAGAAGGTAGAACACCCCCAAAAAGACAGCCCCCTGAGAACAGAAAATTACAACATGAATTGTTTCCACCCTTGTATTCTAGACATGAGGGATGAATGGAGGCATGGCAACCCCTTGATGGTAAAATACCAATCCATTAAATAGTTCAGTTTTGGATGATGCTAGACGGATGTTTAAACTGGTCTCTAAACACTATTGTTCCTTTCCCTCCATATTGACCATAGCATAGCCGGGAAACACAATTCCCAGAGTTCTTTTTCTTCCTTTATTGGGTTTAGGAGCATGCATTCTGCACGCCACTCCAAGCTGTTCTTCTTGTTCCACTGGACCTTGGTTGCTTTGAAAAATTGAGCACACACTGTCTGAATTATACCACAATTGAAGACAAGATGGTCCAACTTCTCTGTATAACATCCACAAAAAACACATTTGGTTCTAATGCCCGGCTTAAATTTGTGCACTCTATCAGCAGTTGAGGTTCTCCAAGTCAGTTGCTATAGAAAAACTCTGATTTTGATGGAAGTCTTGACATATATTTTAGCTACTTGATTGACATGCATATTTTTAATTCCGCACGCTTGATTTATCAAATGATTTAGGGTTCGCGTACTGGATTTTTTCCTACTGATCGGAGTCAGTGTTAATTTACATCAGACAACTCCGAACACCTTCGATTAACTGTCAAAGAATACATTTTGTCTCTATACGTTGTGACATAATGACCTTGATGACCGCCCATGACAGGTATATACCTTTTTCAAAGAAATTTGAAGACTTCATTTCCTTGAACACATATATTTTAAATTACAATCAGTCTTTTAAGATCCTTACATATAGTCCCGATTATGTAATCAGGTCTTCAGGATTACATCTTATTACAACTAGACCTTTTGAATTTGCTTCCGTCTGCATTAGGATTTTTGAATTTGCTGTTGTCTCCTGATCGGACGGTTGAATTTGAATTTAATCACGATCGAACAGTTATATTGCCAAGATGATCAATGTCAGTCCGTCGGATTTGCTTTCGGTTATGCTTTAGCTATCTGATTTGTTCCTAGTTGAGATCTGACAGCTGAACTTACTTTGAATAAAGATTTGACCATTGGAATGGTTCCAAATCGATATCTGGCCATTGAATTTGAATGTGGTCAAGATCCGATCGTTGAATTTGCTTTGCTTCAACATTGGATTGGTTCCCGATCTCGACCAAGCTGTTGAACTTGAATGTGATCAATATACGACCGTTGGATTTGCTCCAGATCGACATCTGACCATTAATTTTAAATTTCATCACGATCGGTCCATTGGATCGCCACGTCAAAATGGCTTCATGGTCATGATTTTTTTTATTGTGATCAGACCCTTAAGTTGATTTGATGCTCATAAATGTCATTTCCGCACGAGACGGTGGTATATTTATAGCTTCTAACCCTTTCTAAGTATTTTTGTAATTTTAGACCTTTTAGGATATTTTTGTAGTTTCTGACCGTTTCTGTGTATTTTTGCAATGTTAGACCCTTTTTGAGTAATCGAGTAATTTTGGACCCTTTCTAGGTGTTTCCATAATTTCTAACTCTTTCTGGGTATTTTTGCAATTTTAGACTCTTTTTGAGTATTTATGCAATTATCATATCATTTTTGTATATTTCTATAATTTTAGACCCTTTCTGAATCTTTATGCAATTTTGGACCGTTTCTGGATGTTTATGCAATTTCTGCATATAATAAAAAAAATCCATGATTTCCAAAATTTCTTCATGGACTTAAACTATTTCTAAAATTCAAATAGTTTCTCCATCATTTCATCAACTTTGCTTCATCATAAGGGCATATCCCCAATGTGACTTTTTGCATAAATCTTCAAGGCCTTCAAACCTTCCGGAGCTCCGAGTGCTACTTTGTGCAGCTCCATGCTCTTGCTCCATGGTGTGTCCTCTCTTCTCCAAATGAGTCAAGGCCCCTCTTTTATAGAGGTAGAGATGAGCTATCAAAGATAGGTGGAAGGTTTTTTTTTCTTTTTGGACATTTTGGCCCCTCTGGTTTAGAAAGAAGAGGGGTAAAAGATGAAAAAGGAAGAGAAATTGAGAAAAAAGAGGACCGGCGGGGGTCTCCCTCCGCCTCTGCGCGATCGGAGGGACCCCCTTTCTCTTCTTCTCTTTTTTTTTCTTTGTAAGGGAGAGATAGGACCAGAGGGGGTCTCCCTCCGATGTGAGCCCTCCGATCCGAGGTGACCGGAGGGACCCTCCTCCACATTTCATCTTTTTCTCTCTCTCTTCTTTTTTTGTGTAAGTGAGAGAGAGAGGACCGAAGGGGGTCTCCCTCCGGTGCAAGATGACCAGAGGAGTCTCCCTCCGCTACAGGGAATCATAGGGGCTCCCTTCAGTGCTTGCGCAACCCGAGGCCTCCCCCGGTGGGTGCAACCAAAGCGGGGGTCCCTCCGGTGCCCGCATAGGGAGTTTTTTTTCTTTTTTTGATAATTTTTAGGGTCCAACAAATGCCCCCACGGGATGTCTGTTAGAGCGAAAGCAATGACAGACAACCCGTGCACTTCATAATTTTTACCCCTTAGTCTTAATGACATGATAGAGTTTGGTTGAAGGCGATGACAAACAGCTCCTACACTTCAATAATACGCCAGTTACATCCTCAAGTCTTGGCGACATGATAGGAAATTTGGTCGAAGGTGATGGCAGATGGCTTGTGTGCTTTAACAATACGATATTTCCACCCCTTAAGTCTTGCTGATATGACAAGGATTTTTGTCTAAATTCTCCCTTGGATGGACATCTTCCGGGGATATGACGATAGTGTGGGAGCGGGACTGAAAGACATTGTACATTGCTCTAGAACTACAATATTGCACAGTGTTATCACCAATTCTGTGCAAAGTTTGACACTGGAGTTTAGGCCGACATCTGGTTCTATCATGCACTTTGCGCCGAGCCATCTGGCTTCTACTGCCTGTTCAGTTGAACCAAATATTTCTCAACTCAGTAGTCCCTAGGAGAGAACTCAATAGAGTGTACACCACTTCAAGGAAGTGACATGGATCTACTCCACCAATTCGAGCCTAGGGCTGAGTTTCACTGAAAAGTCACAAAGTACACCAGCAAAGGTGATAAAGGGCTATAATGGGTTTTATTTTTGTTTTGTGGACTGAGATCCTTTTGTTTCTTCATCCCCCCCTTTTTTGATGCATTTATTGCATTGATTTCCCTGGTACATCAGCATGATTTTGAACACTAAGAGTCTTTTGTTGCTCTCCTCCTTAGACTTACCTTTCTGATTTTGCCTAAAGCTTGGTTTGGAGTTCTTTGCCTGGGTCTTACCTTCCTGACTTTGCCTAGAGTTTGGTTTGGAGTTCTTTGCCTAAGTGTTGCCTTTCTGGCTTTCCCTGTAGCTTTGTTCTAGAGTGTTTCTTTGCCTAGGTCTTGTCTTTCTAACTTTGCCCATAGCTTTGTCTTGAGTGTTTCTTTCGAGCCGGAGGACTCGCTGGGTAAACATTTATTGCTGCTTGAGTTATATCTTTCATGTCAATGATGCTGGTATGATTTGAGCTTTCTTGTACATTGCTGCCTAATTGCTGGTTGAATAATATTTTTCATGTCAACATTACTTGTAAAATTTGAGCTTTCTTGTATACCGACGTCTCTCTTTTTGCCTTGCAAGTTCTTCCTGTTAGGAGCATACATTGGAAGAATTTCAGAGCTTTCACAGCTTCAGATTTGACTGACCTAATGCTCCCACCAATACAGTCCTTTGGTTTATGGACTCTACTTCATTAGGTCGACCGGATTTCCCAATGCACAGGTGTTCTGGTCAACCGGATTTTCCAGTGCACAACTGTTCAGGATTTGCTCAGACGACCGATCAACTAACTGTCCTGAACGGTCGACCGACCAGTCCGAACGATCGACCGACCGTGACCTTAGCTCGACCAATCCTTGTCCCACTGTTTTCTTCTTCTAACACTTGTTTTGCAGAATGGTCAACCGACTAACCCCATAAGTCGACCGACGACTGCGGAGACGCAATTGTTGACTTTTGCACAAGGATCTATGAAAACTGTACACCCGTGGAAAATGGAGACTTGGCACCATTTTCTTCTCTCATGCCAGAGGAAGTCTCTAGAAGGGTTTAAGGTTCCCTGGAGGTTATAAAAACAAACTTTCAACAAGAGAAAACCTAATGAGATTCAAGAGAATTGAAGGAGCTAGAGGAGAACAAGAGAAGAGGGTGGCTACGTGAACAGTATTTTTCCCTTGCACTTCCATTGAAGAAAGAAATCTTCGATTTCTGCTGAAGATCGTGTTAGAGTGCATCAGGATCATCAAGAAGTTGTTCCTAGTCCAAGAAGAACGAGAAAATCCATCTGTCTGTGAAGCAGATCCGGAGATCACACTTAGGGGGAGCCTTAAACATCATTTTGATTTCATTTCCCCATTCCCCATCATTTCATATGTGCTACACTTGTATTTATTTTGAACTCAGAGATTTTGTGTGTCGATCCAGTGAGATTCAGTGTGTGTTGATGCGTAGCATCGTGCTGGAGTAGAATACTCCGCGTGTTTGTGTGGTTGATTTTGCAGTGTTTACAAGGTTAGTGTGCAGAATCCTCACATATCCTAGAAGATGGACGTAAGTTGCAGCGGTTGTATCGAACCACCTTAAAAATCCTTGTGTACTGTGGTTTGTTCCTTTTCTTCTACCTCCATTCACTGTGTTTGATCTGCGCTTTAACTACTCCGCAATAGTTAGATTCAAATCTAAGTCGTTTTGTTTAAGGTCATCACATGTTCAATAAAATTCCTCAAAGTTGTTTAACAAGGGGACAAATTCAATTCACCCCCCTCTTGATTTGTCGTTGTTCCGGGACTTCAATTAGTATCAGAGCTAATATCTCTTTATTTTTCGTAGATCTAGAGAGATCCTAAACAATGGCAAACAAAGGGTTGATGCCTGAGGGTCATTCTATATATCGTCCTCCCTTCTTTGATGGATCAAATTATTCTTACTAGAAAAATAGAATGCATGTGTTCCTTAGAGCACAAAATATGAAGTCCGGAAAGTAGTTGATGAGGATCCTTTAGAATTGCCCAAAGATGAGGATAGCTGGACTGTTGAGGATATTAAAAAGTCTACCATTAATTATAATGCAATGAATATTATGCAGGTGCTATACACCCTAATGAGTTTTCTCATGTTTCTATGTGCTCTTCAACGAAGGAAATGTGAGACAAGCTGAGGCTAATATACGAAGGAACCTCTGAGATTATAGAAACCAAGGCCAACCTGTTGGTGCGCAACTATGAGTTGTTCAAACAGAGATAACAAACAGGCTAAAAGGTCTAGGAAAAGAGTATACAATTTTTGAGATAGTAAGGAAGGTTTTGAGGTCGCTTCCACCAGCGTGGCACACTAAGGCCACCGTCATTGAAGATTCAAAAAAACTGTCTATCCTCTCCTCAGACGAATTGATTGGGTCCCTCATGATCTATGAAATCAACATCAAGAGGAACGAGGAGTCGTCCAAGAAAAAAAAGTCAGTGGCACTGAAAGCCAACCAACCAGATTTGGACTCAAATGAAGAGGACTCGACAGATGAGAGTGAAGAAGGAGACTTGGCCATGCTAACTCGCCAAGTGAAGAAGTTCCTAAGGAAGAAGACGAGATTTATAGGAAACTTTAGAAAAGGTCCAAAGAAATCGTTTCCAAACAAGGGCGAGCGAAGCAAAATGAATGAAATCATTTGCTAGAGTGTAAGAAGTCGGGGCATATGAGAGGAGAATGCCCAGAACTCAAAAAGAAACCTTAAAAAGGACCAGTTCAAGAAGCCCAGGACTATGATAGTCATGTGGAGCGATGACGATGAAGATCAATCAGAAGAAGAGCTTGATCAGGTCATGGAGAACTTGTGTCTGATGACACACGATGGAGAGTCCAACGAGAGAAATTCTGACCCCGATTACATTTCAAATGAACAATAGGAAAATGAATATGTTAAATTGTATGAAAAATACAAAAAGATCATATCAGAGAATAAACAATTTAAGAAAAAGATTGAGAGCCTAACTCATTATGATGACTCTTGAAAAATGTCATGTGTTGGAAAAAGAATGTCATGAGTTTAAAAAAAGAAAAGGAAGCATTGTCATCTGCAATTTCCATTTCTGAAAAGAAAATTTCTAGTCTGAATAATGAGGTGACTGATTTGCAGTCTACCCTGTCTAGATTTGTTAAGGGGACACAAAACCTTGATAATTTACTGGGAATGAAAGACAATTTTTAAAAAGAAAGTTTAGGATATGTCTCCCATAAGAAAAAAGGTTTTGAACACAAAATCACCACATCTTTTACATGAAAAGCATGATCATTGTGCACCACATCAGAACATGTGTCAAATTTGCATGGCATAAACTACAAATGTTTCACAAAAGGAATTCTTATGAGAAATTTTCAAATGTTACATGTTTCTATTGTGGAAAACCAGGACATGTGTCAAATTGCTGGTTTAAAAAGAATACTCAACAAATCAATACAGTATGGATAAAAAAAGGATTGTTGAGAAATTGGACGACTTGCATTGACCCAAACAAGTATGAGTACCAAAAACCTTTGAATGAGAATTTTGTTTCTTGCAGGTATGCCTTGAAACTAAGGGAAGCAAATAGTACCTGGACAGTGGGTGTTCAAAGCACATGACCGGTGACAAGACAATGTTCTCACATTTGCAAAAAAAAAAAAGAATAGAGGCATGTTGGCTTTTGATGGTAAAGACAAGGGGAAGATCATTAGAATAGATAATGTTGGTAAGAATTCTGAAAAATTGATTGAACATGTTCTCCTCGTAAAAGGCTAAAATCATAACTTGTTGAGCATAAGTCAACTCTGTGACAAGGGGTACAAAATTATTTTTGATGATTCTCATTGTCTTATTCTTAATAAAAACACAAATGAAATAAAATTCATAGGCCATAAGAGTAATAATGCCTACACCATTGACTTAAATGATGTTTCATGTGAAGATGTGCTTGGTAGCTAACAATCTCGATAATGCATGGTTATGACACCGAAGGTTAGGTCACGCTAGTTTTAGACTAATCTCTAAATTATCTAGACACGACTTAATGGTTTGTCAAAGATTATGTTTTAAAGTGATAAAGTATGTGAGGGTTGTGCAAAGGGCAAGCAAACATGCATATCTTTCAAAAATAAAAACATTGTTTCTACCTCCCGTCCATTAGAATTGCTACATTTAGACTTGTTTGGCCCCACAAGGACAGCTAGTTTAGGAGGAAAATCATTTAGATTTGTGATTGTTGATGACTACTCCAGATTCACTTGGGTGTTGTTTTTAGCAAATAAAAGTGATGATTTGATGGAGTTTGAAGTGTTCTACAGGAAAATACAAAATGACAAGGGTTATCTCATCACCACAATTCAAAGTGATCATAGAGGTGAGTTTGAAAATAACGAGTTCAGCAAGTTCCGCAAAGAATAAGGGTACATACATAACTTCTCATCACCGAGAACACCTGAGCAAAACAGTGTAGTAGAGAGAGAATCAGACTCTAGTGGACATAGCACAGACCATGTTGAGTGAAAATTCACTACCAAGGTATTTTTGGGCTGAAGCCGTGAGCACCGCGTGTTACATCATAAACAGAGCAATGGAAAGACCAATCCTTAAGAAAACCCCTTATGAACTATTCAAAGGTAAAAAATCAAACATCTCTTACTTTAAACTTTTTGGATCCTCATGCTTCATTTTGAATAATGATAAGACTAATTTAGGCAAATTTGATGAGAAGTGAGACAAAGGCATTTTTCTGGGTTACTCATCAAATTCTAGAGCCTATTTCAATAAGCGGATTTTAGTTGTTGAAGAAAGTCCTCATATAATCTTTGATGAATCTAATGTGAAACTAACAAAGGAGGTTGGTACCTTCTTGGATGCAGAAAAAAGTCTAGAAAATAAAAAAAGCTCAAACATCCAAGGACAGATAAAAATCAAGTTAGTCCATCCAACAATGAAGAAACAAGTGAAGATCCAAGCATTGAAACTCTCCAAGAGCAACAAGTGCAGCATCCTGAATTGCCGAGGAACTGGACATGCCTGAAGGATCACCCGGCACAAAACATCCTTGGTAATCCTGAACATGGTATGAGGACTAGATCTTCATTTAGGCAAGTATTAGAAGAGGACTACCTTGCTTTAATCTCTCAAGTTGAGCCCAAAAATATTGACGATGCTCTTAAAGATGATTCTTGGGTCTTGGCTATGTATGAATAGCTACACCAATTCGAAAGAAACAATGTGTGGTCACTTGTGCTGCTGCGTCCTAAGGACCATCCAGTAATTGGAACAAAGTGAGTTTTCAGAAATAAACTCAATGAAATGAGATTAGTAGTTAGGAACAAAGCCCGACTTGTGGCCAAGGACTACAGCCAAGAAATGAGAATTGATTTTGATGAGTCATTTGCTTCAATTGCTAGACTAGAAGCAGTCCGGATATTATTGTCATATGCTTGCTCTTCAAATTTTAAGCTTTACCAGATGAATGTTAAAAGTGCTTTTCTAAATGGGTTTATCAAAGAAGATGTATTTGTAGAACAACCCCCAAGATTTGAAGATCCAAAGCATCCATGACGTGTACAAGCTACAAAAAGCTTTGTATGGGCTAAAGAAAGCACCGCGGGCCTAGTATGAGGTTAAGTACATTTTTCATTGAGAAAAACTTCAAGAGAGGTAAGGTGGATCAAACACTGTTTACCAAATCTTCAGACAAGGATATTTATGTAGTTAAAGTTTATGTTGATGACAATATTTTTGGAACTACTAATGATACTGTGTAAAGATTTTGTAAAAATTAAGCAGTGAGAATTTGAGATGAGCCTAATGGGAGAGTTAAATTTCTTTCTTGGTCTTCAGATATAGTCAAAGGATGGCATTTTCATAAATCAAACGAAGTACACCATGGAGTTGTTGAAGTATGGATTTGAAGATGCAAATCCCACGTCAACCCCAATGGCAACAACGACCAAGTTGCACTGTGATGAAAAGGGTAAATCTGTGGATCCAACAATATTTAAAGATATGATCGGATCTCTTTTGTATCTCGCAGCTTGTAGACAGGATATACAATTCAGTGTCTCTGTGCTAGATTATAGTCATGCCCTAAGAAATCTCACTCCATGGCTACAAAAAGATTTTTCTGATATCCTGTTGGCACAATAGACTTTGGTTTCCCATCGGATGTTGTTTTGATTTGATTGTATATGCCGATGCGGATTATGCAGGGTGTGTTGTAGATCATAAAAGTACTAGTGAGAATTGTCAGTTTCTTGGAGGATGCTTGGTGTCATAGGCCTTCAAGAAACAACATTTTGTAACGCTCTCAACGGCCGAGACTGAATATGTAGCCGCCGGAAGTTGTGAAGGCCAAGTACTTTGGATTAAACACCAACTGCTTGATTTGAATGTTGATGTGAATTGTATTCCTATTCTTTATGATAACACCAGTGCAATTAACTTATCAAGGAATCTTGTTCAGCATTCTAGGACTAAACATACAGACATCTGACATCATTTTCTGAGAGATCATGTGGGAAAAGGAGACTTTGAACTAAAATTCATTGACACAAATAATCAATTAGCTGATATTTTCACGAACCCCTAAGTGAAGAAAAATTTTCAAAAATAAGAAGAGAATTAGGCATGTGCAAGGGTGAAAACTTAGGTGGTTGTGTGTGCACATAGTTGAGTGTGCATGTGTTTGAGAGTGCATATGAGTCCATGCATATTGTATGTGATTTATTTTAATATTTGCATGAAATAAAACCACATGCATGCTTAGTTGTATTTATTGTGTATTAGCCCTGCCTTTGAAATTGTCTATAGCCAAGTACTCCTTGTTTAAATAAATGCAAACTAGATGCTACAGAACCTGAGGTAGTTCATTCAGGGGGAGTCAGAAGAGGCCTTGTGAGGGAAGCCAATTGATGTCTTACATATCCCTCCAAACCCAAAAATCTTTGTTCATTACTGGGTTCTTCTCAAAAAGAAACAAAAAAGGGGGGAGGAAAGAAAAAAAATGAAAAAAAGAAAGAGAGAGAAAGAAAATAAAAAGAGGGAGGAGGAAAGAAAGAGACTAAAAAAATCAGTTGACCGACCTGGATTGATCGACCGACACCTTCAGTCGATCGACCGAACCGGTCGAATCGATTCGACGGGGGTCAACCGAAACACTTCTTTAGGGCACTCCATTCGCCCATTCTATATATTCCCATCTTCAACACGACCCCAACCACTTCTCTTTGCCTCCCTACTCCACAAAATCCCTCTTTCAAGCCCTAGAACTCTCTTGCAACTATTTCCTCCCAAAATCGAGTCATTCTTCATCGATTTGTTACAGAGTCTCGTGCAGCTGTCGAAATCTACCTTGAGTCGTAGTGGTCTTGGTGGTTTTGCTCTTTAGGATTGTCTTCAAGCCTTGGAAGAGGTTTCTACATTATGCTCTCATGCTCTAAGGAGAGGTGAGTTCGCCCTGTGATTCTACTAAGTTTTGATTCCAAATGGCTCCTAAGAAGTCTGCGGTTTCCCGGATCCCTCGTAAATCCACTAGAGGAAGCTCTAGTTCTAGAGGACATGATGGCCAAGGGGATGAACAACCCTAACAAGTTCCTCCTCAAGCTCCAGTTCATACAATTCCTCCTCAAAAAATTTTGAAATCAAGAATAGTGGATTTTCAGGACTTGGATAGCATGTTTCCCATGTTGATGGTATTGTTTTCTATTCAAGATGGCTGGGTTGAATTCATGTTGATGCATAAGAGGATTTATCCATCTTTCGTTCAAGAGTTCCATAGAAATATGTTTAAAAGAAACAATCGGGATTATACAACAGTCAGGGTTGTGAAGATTCCTGTGAAGGAAGTCACTCTTAAAAAAGTCCTAAATCTTCCAGAGGTTGGACATGATATGTCAAACACTCAGGTGAATCCCGAAGAAGTTCACACCATTATGACACAAGATGACTACATTGAAAGTGTTAGTGTATTTTGAAACTAAATGCAAACTTGTTTCCACCTCTTCAAAGGGTGATCCACCACATGATTACCAATATTATCTATCTAAAAGGGGGCAGTAGAGATGAGGTCACTGACGTGCAAAAATTTCTGTTCTACTACTTGTTTAATGGACTGAAGATAAATCTAGTCAATTTGATGCTTAGTCGAACTTGCTATTTTTGATTTGAGAAATGAGGGTCATGAGGTCACAAGGACCTAACATCTACAACAGAAATAAGCTGGAAACCCTTAAGCACTATAAGCAAGTTGGTGAGGAAGATGTGCATCGGGAGCTAAGGCACTATGGCAGTGGCGATGACAGTGATGCAAAACCAGAAATTGAGCCAAAAATTCCTCCTGATGATCAGCCCCATGCAGAGCCTATGGAGGAAGAAAGAAAAACTGCATTTCATGTTGGAGAATCCTCCTCTCACACAGCTGCACAAGGGGACACTATATTCTTTGACGAGAGATTCATGAAGGTCGAAGCTCAGTTAGATTCACTTGGAGGGCAAGTCTCTTGAATTAGCTCTTCAATGGAGTCTCTTACTAGGGATGTAACCGATCTTAGATTGCACCATCAGGATTAAATGCATTCCTTTGCTTCTATCCAATAGCGCACATGGAAACCCAAACCCAAGTCTACAAGGAAATCAGGGATTACCTTTATGCGTCCTCCAATGACTCCCAGTAGTGATCGACTTCTATGTTCTTTTGGCCCTTCTTTGGTTTTGGGTTAACCCAAAGTTAACCCAGGGCTAACCACTTTTGTGCTTTGATTGATGGTTTGGGTTAATCAGTTTACATCTAGGCTAACCACGGGCTATCCCCGGGTTACGAAACCCACCGATGGAGGTGGGTTTAAATGTTACCCCACTCATTAATGCGGCTTTTCCTCTCTCTCTCCCTCGCGCTCTCTGTCTCCTCTCTCTCTTACACTCTCTCTCTTATTTCTCGGTTAAAATATGTTTAACAGTAAGTTATTATCACTTTTATCTTCTTTAAATTTTTAGTTAGTAATATTAATGATAGTTTTTATCAAAAAAATATTATTATTATGGTATATTTATCATATAGAATCTATTAAAAATATTTATAAAAGTTATCAAATAAAAATATTAAGATAAATAGTACCTTTTAAAAATAGTTGACTTTTAAATTTTAATTAGTGAGATTAATGATGTTATTTATCAAAAAAATTATTTTATGATATATTTAATATATAAAATGTATTTAAAAATGTATTAAAAGTATTTTAAAATATTTTTTATGACCAATAACCTAAACCCGTAATTAATGACATTTTTTTGTTTTGAATTTTAATTAGTGATATTAATTATATTATTTATCAAAAATATTTTTATTTTTATAATATATTTAATTTGTAGCATATATTTAAAAGAATTTGAAAATTAAAATAAAATAAAAAATGAAGATGAATAGTAACTTAAGCGGTAATTAATGAAAATTCTATGTTTTAAATTTTAATTAGTGAGATTACTTATGTTATTTATCAACAATATTTTTATTTTTATAAAATATTCAATTTATAGTATATATTAAAAATAATTTAAAATAAAAATAAAATAAATTTAAAGATAAATAGTAACCTATGCTCGTAATTAGTGTGTGAGAGTGACATGAGGGGAGAGGAGAGAGATAGAGAGAGAATGAGAGATATATTAAAAAAATCAAAAAGAGACAAATATAATATTTTGGTTGTCATCGTTACCGAGTTAACCTACTACTAATCAAATCACACTGGATTAAAAATAGGTTAGCCCACTTTCGTACTCCCTATTAACTCCCCTCCTATTAAATCAAAAATGGGTTAACTCCAGACTACTTTAAGCGGGTTGAGTTAACCCACTCTTAATCTAACTCCCTATCAAATTGAGGCTTGGTGTCTAGTCATTTGCTTTTTCCATATCCCATTCTCCCATTTTTGATGATGTCAACGGGAGGGAAGTAGGTATTTTAGGTTTCTATATTTATGTATGTTCGAATGATGTGTGAATGTATAATGTATGACTGCTTGTTTCATTCAGAATTTGGAGTGTTTTAGAGTGTTTTAGTCAGCATTTAATCAGTTTTCAAACTCAATGGGAGAAACTGTGTCGTCCTGTGTATCGGAAACATCTGTTGCAAAAAGAAAACAAGTCAGCATTATATAAACTACATAAGGGAAAGAATGGAGGAACAACAAAGCAAATTCGCCCAAAAACTTTTTTGGCCTCAAAATGATAGCTTCAAGTTTCAGTCCAAGAGTGCAGACAGCTTTTCTCACAGCCTCTAAAATGCCCTTAGGAGTGCGAGCCCGCTCAACATACGAGATGTACTCCACTGGACTGGCTAAGCCAATTGCATTTAAGATGTGAGCTTTCCAGCCAACGATGGCTTCATTAGTAAAGGTGGCCTTAGGAAATAAACACGTCAAGTAGCCCTTCTTTTTTAGGCTGCATTAAGCCCGAAAGTGCTCCTACCATGAATATGCTTTTGGAGACCTAGGAGCATCGTGTGACGATAAGATGAAGAACTAGCTGAAGCTTTGACAGTAGTACTATTTAGAGGCTTGATTGCCCGGTGTACCCTCTCTGTCAACTGGGAGGGGACGATCATCTCTCTTCCAAGCATCGGTGATTTCTTTTATAATAGTGGCAGTCTTAGAAAAGTGAGTGCTGATAAAATCAGAATCAAGAAACAGAAGTGGTAAATTACGCCTCCGTAAGCATTGCTCCTCAGCCCCCCTCAATGCCTTTGCGGGTTGTCTAAAGAGATTGTTGTGGTTAAACCACCATCTGGCAAAATAAATATCGAAATGGCCCCTACGGTGCGGCTCAGGAACAAGGTAAACATCCTTGTCTTTCCGACACAAAAAGTCCCACCAAACAACTAAAACCAAATGAACATAACTCTGCTCGTACTGTCGAAAAGAAATGTCGCATTAAGAGGGATGCACTGATCATATCCAAAGTTGCGGACAAATTGATGCGGATAATATGGCACCAAAATTGCGGTGCTCGATCGATGCAACACAAACACTAGGCCGTGTACAATACACCCATTCAACAAAAGTAAAGGGTGAACGCTCCAAGTCGTGTTAGTCTACAAACAAAATTGTCTGGACCTCCTTCAAAGAAAGGTTGGAAGAGTTATGAACAATGATCAAACTGCAGTCCGTCTTTGCCCTTAGTGGGAAGAAAGGACAAAGTCCAACGGGCACCTATTAGCTATTGAAACATATCTTGATCGGGATGGCCACTGAAAGCAAAAATGAGGGGAGCTGCAAGATTGTCAATTTCTAATCTCTACGAGAATGCAGAGAAAAGAAGCCCTGTCTATGCACTCAGATAATGAGTGGGCATCAAAATGTTCTTGTCTCGTGGAAAAGAATGGGTTGTCAAGGCCCCAAAAGAGTGATATACATTAGCTAAGGCAGTAGGAGCAAGCGCCACTGTCAGAAGCAAGTCAGACAAATATCTTTTGCCTGGATAACACTGACTTCGCTGTGAATAATGACAAATGTGGCCAGCCAATAAGTCAGGTAGGCTGCTAAATATGTGAGAGGTAGGTCACGTGAATTCCACCCCGATGATGAAGCATACAAATGACGAGCACGTTTGCGGGATTTCACCTTCAAATCAATGCATTGGTTCAAGAGCTTGCCCGACTGTGCAAAATCTTCAAAGAAGCAGTAGGGGCCACTATAAAACTGCCGAACCCAAGATATCATAGTCACTTGTGGCGTATGTGAAGCCTTTGTCTTGCCTACATAGGACAAATCTCTCCAAGTCTTCATTAGGAACGGACAGCAATGAGAAACACAGTATCTCTCATCACCATATGAATGACTACGATGCAGATCGTCAAGACATACTTCATCATAGGCCGGCCACAGATGGGTAGACCAAAAATCCTATGAAAGACCCATAAATCCAGAGCGGTCTCACCTTCTGTAGTGACGTGTTAAAGCAACGATTAACCTCTATGTCAATGCTTGCAGAAGTCCGGCATGGCAAGGATATAGGTATAATGCCATAGTCACCGCGTGACGAATTCCTACCTTTGTCAAAATCACCCTGTAGAAATGAAGAATGCCAATGAGCCATTCAGTGGTTCCCAGACAAAACATGTGAGAGGGAATAACCAACCATTTCGCGTACCAACTTGGGGCCTTGAGCAACAAAATATAGCCAAGTAGGCATTTGTGGTCATACCTGTCTTCAGTAAATTGCACTCTGGAGGGGCTCAAAATCATTCCATCAATGGCAAGTTCATCAACTATATGTTGACCATACAACCCCTAGGTCGCTAGCGATAAAGGCACACTTTGGATTTTGAATTTATCAAAGGCACTAAAAAAAACCTAGAGTGCTCATTGGAGTACTGTGTCTGTCTCACATAATCTTCGGGAAAGCTCGAATAAGATAGAGTACAAGTGTCTAACATGCTATCCCACCCTAGTAAAATAGCCCTCTCAAGGCGACGTCGTTCACCGGGTAAAAGTGGGTCATCAGCTTACATTCCCAAGGGAACAAAGCTATGGACGAATGAAAATATATGGCGATCCAAAGGAAAATATCAAGGATATTCTCCATAACGATCATATATATAAACTCCATTTTCCATTAAGATCTTCGGGCCCACCTCCACAATCAAACTCTCAGCCACCCATGTCAAACCACAATCCACCAAGTCCAAGTTCCCCAAGGTGATCGTGGGTGGATCAAATGTTGGCATAAACCTCCCAGTTCGAGTGACAGAATGTCCTCACTCCAAGCCCCAAGTCATCAAGTCTCGTTGGCTGCGATCCCCACTAAGGCGAGCCATAACAAATAGACTACAAAAAGCAAAAGAAGTAATTCAGACAAGAAATTTCAAAAAAAAAACTTTCCATTAAGTAACAAGACTTGGGAGTACACAAAGATCACAACATGCACGAGTCGCCCACCGTCGCCTCCAGCTCTGACGGACGTCCCGTGGAGGGCATTTATTGAACCCGGCATTTATTTCGAATAAATCGAGACAAATAAAAATAAATTCATTGAATGACAATCAAAAAATGGCGAAAAGCCGAAGCCGTCATGAGACGGGGTCATATACAGTCCCCCAGGAACCCCTGTCGAAAAGAAGACATAAAATAAAATATTTTCACAGTAAGTGGATACCTGAAGAAATTTATTATTATGACTCACAAGGTGTCCGAGCTAGAACGGGAAGAAATCCTCCAAGGACGGAGTCTCCCCATGCAAACGAAGAAACCAAAGCACAAATCCTGGACGTGTCGCTGCTTCTCCCACGTGGAAGCACAAAAAACTAGGGAAAAAATGGGGAACTATTTATAGGTCGCCCCCCCCCCCTTTTGCCCTCATAGGGGTCATCCAGCCAGAGTAAGCTCCCGTGGGTGCCTACCTGATCTGGGTTAGGCTCCACGGGAGCCCACCAAGACCGAACAAGCCCGACGAGGCTTGTCCGAGCCAGATAGCCTCCCGCGGGAGCCTACCCAGTTCAGGTAAGGCTCCGCAAGAGCCCACCTCTGGATAGGCCCCGCGGGGATTGTCCAGGCTGGATAGCCTCCTGCGGGAGGCCTATCCAATCCGGATAAGCCACTCGCGGCCGTTCCAAACTTGGCGAGGCTCACACGACCTGGTCCTAACAGGACAGGCCCTCCACGTCCTTGTCCGGGACTAGTAGGGGCCTTGCGGCTTGACCGGGCTGAGGAGGCAACCCGCGGGTGCTTACCCGATCTAGTTAAGCTCCCTAGGGAGCCCATCTAACCAAGGTAAGCCCTAAAACCTCGTATCTGATCCGATTAAGCCTATTTAGCCTATAAATAGCCCCAAGGGGCCCACACACACACACGGAATACGAAGCAAACTTGGAGCTCTTGTGAAGACTTGTGCCTTAGTGTTTTGTGACTTAAGGGTTTGCTTATAAAAATACTCTTGTGATGACAGTTATGCTCTCGTGCATTTTTGTAATGTAATTTCTTATATTTTATGAAAAAATCATGAAAAATTTTAAATTAAAAAGAAATTATGAAAATATCTCTAAAGTTACAAAAAAAATCTGCAATATTATAAAATTATAGAAATATCCGTTAATTATCAAAAATTGTGAAGATGTCATTGCATGTATGCAGAAAGTCCTGTAAAGTATACAATTTGTCAAAAGGTACTATATTTTTTAAAAAAATCCTGTAAAGCTTTGTAATTGCCCAAATGGCTTGTATTTTATAAAAATGCCCAAGGTTTACAAAAATACCTTGAGCCTTTTTGTAAATTGTGTAAGCATCCCTCCAATATTCGAGTGTCTTGTACACAGGTTCTTGCCTCACAGAGATCAACTCACAGCCTTTATCCAACGGTATGGCGATGACCATCTCGATGATTCGACGACTCAATTGCGATGAAGTCTAAAATTAATTCTCCGACAAAGATCCAAAATTCTGATGAAGATAAGTTCCAACTAACCAACAAGAACAAAAAGTCGATGTCCAACTGCAATTAAACCCTACACAGTGCCAAACTACAACTTAAACCCTAATCACTGCCAAACTGCAAGGTCCGCAACTAAACCCTAGCTAGTACTAAACGAACCAAAATGCAATTAAACCCTAGTCAGCACTAAACTACAATTAAACTCTAGACAGTATAAAACTACAATTAAATTTTAGCAAATACCAACCCGCAACCCAACCCTAGCCACCCAACCCTAGCCAGTGACAAACTACAGATAAACACTAAGTACAAAACTAAAAATATACCCCTACTCATACCAAATTACAATCAAACCCCCTGGATGGTACTGAACTAAGAATGAGCTCTTAGCTAATGCCCAATTTTCCACTTAGGTCATAAACCCATTCCTATCCCTATTGGTCTACCCAACCCTTAGACCAAATTACATAAATATCTTCATCTCTTCGAAAGTGTTTATTGTTGCGATTACAAATATGCTCTCAATATCACAACCGGTGTTGTGAATGTTAATGATTTATTTGAAAGTTAAACAAAAGTATACGGACTTTACACTAATGTAAATAAACACTGATTGTGATCAGTGGAGAAATATCCAATACCTAAACCCTAAATCGTTTGATAAACCGAACTCGCAAGATTAATGCACATGCCATCTAAATGGCTAACAAATGTTCACAAATGTCCAATCAATGGACACCTAATAACTAACTTTTTTAAATATTCAATGCCGTTTATTTAATTTATTTTATCCATTAATTCCCGCATGGTAAACAGCCATCCAGCAGTTTATTACTTTGCATGAATGTCACCACCCTTTTCCCAATCCTTGTGCCACCGAGCCCCTTTTTTTAGCACTCAGTTGCAGATCAAGGTCTCTTCAGATCTTCTTCAAAGCTTTCCTAACACATTCATCCCTACCTTCGAAGGAAATTCCCACTAGGAGCCCAATTTCCTTTATGCATTGATCTAATCACTCTGTTTCATATCCTGGCCTAATGCAGTTCAGTGGTGTCTCCGATCCCCCTTCTCCCAATTACAAAAACCCATCAGCCTTGTCGGCCCAGAGAATGACTGCCCTCAACTGATCGAAGACATCTAAGTCACCTTCCCTCTGCTCGGACTCTGCTGGTACAATGCACAGCCCTTGCTCAGGCTCGAGGCCTCCTCTGTATGTGTCTGCTCTCCTCCACAGAAGCCCCACCTGCTGCCATCAGAGAACCGTCTCCTCCCTCCGCTGAAACGTAGGAAATGCTCTGCCTGCACACCTGAGGGTGCACCTCCACGCTTGCTTCTTCCGCTGAGGATCGGTTGCCGGCGTAGTCTTTGTCAACGGTGGGAGGGAAGTGAACAGAGAGCAGGGGCAACAAGATTCTGAGCACCTTCAAACAGGAGTGTGTGATCACAGCCTGTGGCACTTGCTCGCCTGCTCCTTCTGCCTCGTTCCCCTTGTCGGCGCCAGTGTAGTCACCGTCGTGCGATCACCGGAGCTGCTACCCAGCCGGCCTTTTCGGGGATGCCATAGAGGACAAGCCTTCGCAGTGTGTCGGGTGAGTCGACGGGTAGCGGAGATGACCTGATGGCTTACCCAACACCCGTTCACCGCTGAATACCTGTAACTCAGATCCAGCAACCCGTTTAACTTACCCGACATGCCATTCGCTTCATGGGGTCATACCGGTTATTGCGGAGCCCGGTACTATACTTCTTCCTTACCCGATAGCACCATTTTGCCTTCCATTTGAAAATTTTGTTCCTCCAACCGAGGGAAATCCTTGGACACCACCCTATTATCTGCCTGGGGCAGAGAGCCAGGCCTAGACCCTATTTGCCTGCACCAGCCTGTATCCTAGCAAGATACGACATCTTCTGAGGATCTTCTCCAGCCCCCTTTTTCAAGGGGTCCAAGTGAGGGAGCAACTTATCCCGCCCTCAGGGTGCACCTGAGTAATGGATTCAGTCTTCTCGAAGACGGAGTTCTTCAGTTCCAGGAACTTGGCATCCGCTCTGTGTCGAAGACTCCGATAGCTGGAGAGCACCTCTGCCCATGTCCAGTCCATAGAGTCCTTTGTACTTCTGCTTGCCTCCCCAAGCTCCACAACCACTGTAATCCATAAATTCCTCCCTCCCACCGTGATGAGCACCCCCTTCGGAATCTACATTAAGGAATCCACCTCTACTAGGAGTCTTGCAAACTGTAGATTGTCCCTGTCAAGGATCTCCTTGTCGACCCTCTTCAAGAACCCAAAGGGTGTCACTATACTATGAAATGTCTCCAGGTTCCAGAGATGAAGTTGTATCCCTACCATCTTGCACTAGAGCAGCTTACCCTCCAGCACTTCTCGAGTAAGAGTCTCCATCATCCATCGCTTCCAGAACATGTGATAGCCATTGCTGTGTATCTCTCCCTTCTGCAAGCACCAGTGTTTCCACTTTGGTTTGGGGAACCAGAAAAGGAACTATTCATTCTTCAATTGTCTAATCCACCAGGAGTTGAGTTTCCAGGTAAGCTTCAAGTTCTCCACTGCTCCTTCCCTATCTTGGCCCTTACCCTGGACAGCCAACACCCCACAAGCTTCTAACCTCTTCATGACCTCCACCACCAAAGGGTACCATGGGATATCTACGGTGGTCTGTTTCCTTATCCCCCTTGGAGCCGCCTCAGCCTGGAGTGTCTCTGCATCCTCTATAGGTCCTTGGTCTGAATGTTGGCAGCTCCCCTTCTTCCTACAAAACCTCTTCCTATGACCAACTCCCTTGCATTGCAAGCATGTCACTGCATTTCTGCATTCTCTAGCCCAATGTCTTCTCTCTGGGCTGGAATGCAGTGGTCATGTTGAATCGGCAACCTCTTGTACTCCTCTTGACTCCCAGCCTTCTTTGCTGCCATAGATTTCCAGCCCTTCTTGACTAGCTTCCATCCTTCTTCAGACACCTCTCTCTCCTCCCCCCCCTCTCTCTCTCCTCTCTCTTGGCTCCCTCTCCTCCATTCTCTCACAGATCGTAGTCTGGTTAATATGCTATTTCACCTTTTTTAATGTTAACTAAAACTTAAGGAATTAATCACCGCGAAATGAATAATTGTTTGTATGTGCACCCTTACATCCTTGCTTCAAGAAGATCTCATCTCCAAATCATAAGACCAAATAGCATGAAAGAAATGTGCAGGCATTATTCAATAACAAAAAAATGAATCTACCTGTTTGGATCAATGCCAGTTGCAGAAAATGCAGCCAGGGCTCTCTCAATGATTTCTCTGATCACTTGATTCAATTGACGAGATGGAAAACGATTTTGAGTTGAAAAGAGAACTACAAACTTCATATCCAGATAAAACTACAGAAGGAAAAAAAGACGTCAAATGTCAATATATCAACTCCCAACTCATGGTTAAAGTGAAGATAAAAAAAGGTGCAACTTAGTGCATGGTTTCTGATATTAGCCAATCCCAACAATTTATACTGGCATTGGCCAATGCCGAACTGACATAGATGGGAGAAAGCCTGATCCCTCTTTTCACTAAACAAACTATAGAAGATAACTATTTGGCTTGGATAGAATGGAATTGATCTGAATCGATTCCAAGCCAATTCTGAGCCACAATCCCCAGCCGGATCTGGATCAGCTGCAGACTGGAGCCAGCTGATCCCAGGACCTAATCCAATTCCATAATCCTTGGCCTAGGGCCACAATGGTACCACCGATGCGCGGTCTGGGATCCTTGGCCTAGGGCCACAATGCTACCACCAATGTGAGGTCTGGGAGGGTTCATTGCATGCATGGCCTACCCAGCTTTCTTGTAGACTGTTTCCAGTTTTGAACCTGTGACCTCTACGTCACAATGGAGCAACCTTATAATTGCACCAAGGGTCCCCCTCATGGCTAAAATGAGGATATCTACAAAAAATAATATGGATCTACCTGCAGAAGGCCAAGAGGAGCCAAGGGTCTAGGACCCTCTTCGATATCATCCCAAAAGCTTTGATCTTCCGAAAGCCATAAAATGACAGTCTCAGTGAGTCTCGTTAACAACAATGTGGCAAATCTCTCCCTCCCAGCAAACATATCTGAGGCAATGCTTGCCATTCTATTCAATTTTGCAAAAAGTTCCTGTATAAAATAACAAAAGCAAATGAGTATTTAACAATATAAAGATAAAATTGTTTCCACAAAAATAGCTGAAGGAAAAAGTAGTTTAACAATAAAATGACCTCCACATAAACAAATACCTCTAATTACGTTTATGTAAACAAATGGGAAGTTTTCACAATCAACATTGATAGATAGTACTATGTATACCACGTCTAAAGGTACAGTGCATCATAACAAGATACAAACTGTATAATCCATAAACTGAAGCAAAGGATCATAACAAACACAACTTTACCACACCACAAAGGTGTTTTTTTTTTGGAAAGTGAGTAGTACCACTAATGTATAAAAAGAAGAGAGTATGTACAAGTATCGGCTGTCACAACCCCAAAAAATGGCACCAAAAAAAATCTCTAATCAAGAGAAGGCCACACCAAGGCAGTGTGGATCAACCTAGCCCTCCAAACAGCCAAAAAGAAAAGAAGCAAGGGAATTCACATTACAAAAAATTGCAGCACATTCCCTTACTCTATCACAGACAAAATATACAACAGTGTCCTTAGCACAAGACTCCCTCCTGCAAATCTGACTGTTCCACTCCCACCACAACGTCGACAGAGTGACATGAAGGATGAGCCACCACACCGTCCCGTCGCTCTTGATGGGCAAAGGCCTATCCCAACGCACGAACGTGTGATGGACATCACTGTACTAGTTGATGAAACAGTGGGTCCTCCTAGCAAGCTCTCTCCATATCCCCTGTGAGTAGGAACAACCTACAAACAGGTGATCAAGGGTCTCATCGTCCTTATCACAAAGACAGTAGGTCGGCTGAATGTCTGGCAAGAAACGACACAACCTGTCTCGAGTCCACAGTCTCCCATAAGAGATCCTCCAGGCCAGAATCTTTACCTTCATCAGGCTTTTCAGTCTCCACACCTGATCATGGAGGCTATGACGAAAATCTCCATCTAAAGTAACTCCATAGGTTGATCTGACTGTAAAGGATCATTCGTTTTCCCACCTACAAACACACACATCCTCTCTGTCAAGGCTGAGATGAAAGGGTAGGAGGAAAGAGAGAAGGTCCTGGAGCTGCACCAACTCCTCCTATGTGAGGTCCCTCCTGAAGGTCTGTGCCCAGGCCCCTCCTGGCAGGAGGACGTCAAAAGTCGAAGTGACTGAACCCAGAGGGTCTGTTGCAACTACAAAGAGACTAGGAAACAAATCCTCCAAAGTGAGGTCTCCACACCACATGTCTTTCCATGAAAGGCTCCTGTCACCCTTTCCTAATCAGACCCAGATGCCGAATAGAATAACATCCCCGCAAGAGAGAATATCCCGGAGAAGTCTTGTGAGGAGAGATAGGAGCCAAATCTCAAACTCTCCTTCTGTCGAAGTAACCTCTGCCTAATCAACTGAGCCCACTGCCCCTGCTCACCATACCCCAACCTCCACGACCACTTACATAAGAGAGCCAAGTTGAAATCCCTGATATTCTTGATCCCTAGACCTCCCTCTACCTTGCTAATGACCAGCCGTCCCCATGCTATATCATACCAAGCCCTGCATCTCCCCCCACTGCCATGCCAAAAAAATCTGCATTAGATGGAATCAACCTTCTTCGCCACCATATTCGAGATACG
Organism: Amorphophallus konjac; assembly: GCA_022559845.1. Lineage (NCBI taxonomy): Eukaryota > Viridiplantae > Streptophyta > Magnoliopsida > Alismatales > Araceae > Amorphophallus > Amorphophallus konjac. The sequence continues at coordinate 242,596,566 of CM040128.1, forward strand.
GAACATGGAAAAAAAATAAGTGGGAAGACTATCCAACACTCACACCACAAAGATGGATGCATAAATGCACTATCACTACACCTTCAAAAAAAAATGCACTATTACTAGTCAATCAACTATTAATATTATTAATCATAACATTTAGTACTTACTAACTTCACATTTATATGTACTAGTGCCACTATTAATCAGCCAAAAAACTGAATATGTTCATAATTCAACCATGCCCACTGAGACTGTAAAACATGGTTCATTTCTAGATGCAAATCTAGCAACGCAATATGCAGGTAGATGACCATCACATGCGATGCCTGACTTAGATTCCCTTGCAGCAGTTTGAAACAAAACTAGTGAGAAACGCTAAAAAATTGTGGACAATGACAGGAGAAAACATAAAACTGGATGAACATTGCAAAGACAACATCTAGCAGTTTCGGCTTTCAAACGACCATCACTGTTCAAAAATGCATGCAAGATTCTAGATTCAAAGATGACATTTAGAGACCCAGATCATGGGTCAAAAATACTGCTGAATCCTATATTACCCATTTCCTTCAAATCCTGTATTGGATGTGAACTTGACACCAGACTAGAAACAATATGATCTAAAGTTAAGCCCCCCCCCCAACAAAAAAAGAAAAAAAAATCAAGCAAATGTGGTCTATCTGATCCCCCCTCCCCAAGAAAGAAAAACAGCATGAACCGACAAGCAAAATTGACTCCTGAAGTGGATAAGCAAATAGACCACTGCAATTTCACTTCAGTACCAAAAAGTAATATGAAAAAAAAATGAAGTATAACACCCATGATCCACATTGCACAAAGAAAGTGAAATTTTGCAGAGACAGAAACAGTTGTAGTGACTTGTGCCACAAACAGTGAAGGGTATTTATGTCCTTTGTGTTTTTTCTTCTTTATGTATTTATCACCTGGTGTTTACATGTTACACGGGTAAATTTGTCATGTAGTTTATTTATGTTTGCCCTAGTAATATAAAAGGGAAAGAGGCCTGCGGCTGGCTCTCTCAAGTCAGGAGACCAAACTGCAGCCTCCTCCAACTCTGTTTCTCCTCTCTCCTCTGTTCTTCCTCTCTTTCTCTGATCTACATGATATCAGAGCAAAGATAGACAGAGAAGCATATGTGGTCTCTCTCTCTCTCTCTCTCCATCTCTCCTGCTGGTGACCAGAAGACACATGCTCCAGTGCCACTATAGTACTGCAGAGAACAGGCTAGTGGTCTCCTTTCTCTCCAGTCCTTTTTTCCCGCAGGTTCTCTTACAGCCACTGGCTTCTCTAGGGTTTACTGGAGATTCTTGTGATCGCCTGGACAGGAAAGCGTTACTGGTAGTCTCATCTGCAAGGGAGCTCATCCCCTAGGCCTACGACATCTTCTCCAGTTCTTTGCATCACCCCTCTTGCTCCTGCTGCTTCTCTTCCCCTGTGGTATCTTTTGCAGCAGAGTTTCTGATCCTTTTTTGAAAATGCAAGTCAGTAGAGTAGACAGCACAGAACCTGTTGTTGCTGTACAGAGTTGCAGCAATGTCGTCAGCCTCCTACAACACCAACATCTTGTCCTCTTTCCCTACTACTAAAATTGACAGTGTGGTGGAGAATATTCAGCTTCACCTCCCTCCCGTAGCTGAATGACACCAACTATCTTGATTGGGCAGATGCAATCAATAACTTCATCAGTGCACGCTCAAAGATTGACCAAATTAATGGGAAAATCAAACCACCAGAACTTGATGATGACTAGTATAATGTGTGAGATCAAAGTGACAACATCCTGCAGACCTGGCTACTCAGCTCTGTAACCAATGGGTAGCTGAAGTACATTGATCGTAAGCCAGCCACCAGAGACATGGCTAATACTGGAGGAAATGTACTGCAAAAAGACTAATCCAGTGAATCTATGTGATCTGGAAGTAGCTATACATGACACCAAATAGGGAAATAAGTTCGTTTGTAAGTACTACCATGCTCTTCAAGCTCTGTGGGAGGAACAAGATACCCTTTTTTTAACCAAATAGGGAAATAAGTTCGTTTGTGAGTACTACCGTGCTCTTCAAGCTCTATGGGAGGAACAAGATACCCTTTTTTTAAGGAACAAGATTCCTTTGCAATAAAGGATTGAAACACTGTAGCTGATCATAAAAGGTACCTTAAACATTTCAGGATAGAAGGGTTCTTCAATTTCTACATGGTCTTACTTCCGAATATGAACCCTTAGGATCTCAGATCTTGAATTTTGAGACAACCCATCCCTTGAACAATGCTACAAGAAAATACTTAGCAAAGAAAGGTAAAGGAAAACCATGAAGGTGGACACTCCGGTGGCTGGACGGCAGAGTGTTGGAGATCATTCAGTGCTAGCCAGCACCACTACTAAAGTTAGCAATGGTGGAGATAGCACATATACGAAGCAGACAAAAGGGGGGAAGAAGTGCACACACTATGGCAGAACGAATCACTTAGTTGAGACCTGTTGGGAGTTGTATCCAGAAAAGAAACCTACTAAGTTCAAGAGGAACCAGTAAGCTAAAGGGAATGCAGCAATGGCCAAAACCACAAGAGCTGGCACAACAGGCAACGCAAGCTTCATGGGACTTTCTGCCTCTGAAATCGCTAGCTTCCAACAGTTCCTATTAACCTTAGGACTTCTACTTCCTCTACTCAGTAAGGTCTCAAAGCGGCAGCACTTAGTGTTGCTTCTCAGCACAGTAGTACTCCCTGGGTCATTGATGCAGGCACTGTTGGCAGTTTCGGCCGAAACCGATACGTTTCGGCCGAAACGTATCGGTTTCGGTCATACCCGATACGAAAAACAGACAAATCACTGTAGCTAGCCGAAACGGGTAAAGTGTATCGGTTTCGGGCGAAACCGATACTGATTTCACCCGAAACAGGACGGTTTCGGGCGAAACACCCGTGAACTTGACTTCCTCCCCCCCACCCCGATCGTTCTCAGCCGAAACCGGACACGTTCAGCCGAAACCGGACGCGGCTGTGCCTGCGCTGCTGCCTGGCTGCCGCTGCTGCTGCCTGCTGCGAGCTGCCCTGCCGCTGCTGCTGGCCTGCTGCTGCTGCGCGCGCGCCCGCGGGAGGACCTGCTGCGAGCCTGCTGCTGCTGCTGTTGTTGCTGACTTGCTGCGGCAGGAGGTGGCTGCTGCGAGCTGCTGCTGGAGGTGGACAGGAGAAGCCAGCTGGAGCTGCTGCACCTGCTGACCGTCCAGGGAGAGGGAGCTGTGTTGGCCAGCTTGAAGGATCATTCAACATTCATCGAGGGTAAAATTTTGGAATACCTTAATTTAGGGTTTGATTGTTTTGTTTTAGGTTATTTTGACTGTCATAATTTAGGGTTTCATTGTTTTCTTGTGTTATTGACGAATGGGTCAAAATTTTGGGATGAGCAAGGAGGGTAATAGCTAATGAAGCCCTAATTACTTCATAAAAATTGGGGCTTTTGTCTAATTCGAGTTTCTTAGCAACAATTGAAGGTTAATGAAGTTTCATTGACGAATTTGGAGTGGGATCATGCTGAGATTAGATTTTTATGAACGGTAATTAGGGCTTAATTAATAATTAAGGCTTAATTAGTTAATAAAATTTGGGACTTTTGTTTAATTCGCGTTTCTTAGCCACAATTGATGGTTGATCAAGTTTCGTTGACGAATTTGGGGTGGGATCATGCTGGGATTTTTTTTTAAGGGTAATTAGGGCTTAATTAGTAATTAAAATTGGGACTTTTGTCTAATTCGAGTTTCCTAACTACAATTGAAGGTTAATTAAGTTTGATTGATGAATTTGGGATGGGATCATGCTGGTTTTTTTTATGGAGGGTGATTAAGGGTTACTTGGTAATTAAGTCCTAATTAGTCCATCAAAAATTGGGGACTTTCGTCTAATTCGACTTTATTACCCACAATTGAAGCTCAATTAAGATTCATTGACTAAATTTAACCTCTTTCATGACAAATTATCTTTTTTTCATTATACTTACAAGACATTGTCTTTTACTGTCTTAATACAGTATCATGTCTGGACGTCAACAAACACATGAGCAGCAACGACAGGAGGATCCGGGGTGGGCCCACCTGTCCTTAGTTGATGCTAAGAGAAGGAATGTTAAATGTAATTATTGTGGTAGGGAGATGTATGGCGGAATTACCAAAGGAAAGCAATATTTGGCAGGGGTACGAGGAGAGGTGAGACAATGCGACCACTGTCCACGAGAGGTGCGAGAGGAGATGCGCCAGTGCCTTCTGGGCAAAAAGGAGAGGATGCAACAAAGGGCTGAGGATAAGGAGGAAATTGCTGAGGAGATTTCTGGCAGAAGGGTTAGGAGGGATGATGATGAGGAAGGCACTGAAGATTCTGATCCGAAGCTGACTGAAGCAAGGGAGCGTGAAGAAGCCGCTCGAAGGAAAGGAAAGGCACCCATGGATTCAGGAGGGACCTACTCCAGTACAGCTGCATAACGTCCTGACATTGCTGCCCCGCCCCCGCAGACGCAGAGAACAGGTCCCATGGACAGTTATCTCCACATAAGGCCCCAGGCTACACAACCTAAGATCAAAAGTGTATTGAGAGGAGTTAAAAAATCTGCAGAAGTTGCAGGGCATGCATTTAAAAGCATCTGTAAATGATTTTTTCATGCAGGTGTCCCTGCACATGCTACTGAAAGTGAATATTTTCAACCTATGTTGGATGCCATAGCAGATGTTGGCCCTGACTTGAAGGCGCCGTCACGTCGGGACATATACGGGCGTGGGCTTGAGGCAGAGGTTCAGGAGCTCCATGACTGGGTTCAAAGCTTCAAGCATATATGGATGGAGAGAGGATGCACTATTATGTGTGATGGTTGGACTGGTACCACGAAAAAGTCCATGATTAACTTTTTGATATATTGCATCGAAGGTACAGTATTTGTAAAATCTGTAGATGCATCAAATTTTGAAAAAACTGTCAATTATTTGTTTCATTTGATGGACAACATGGTCAACGAAATTGGTGAAGAATATGTTGTACAAGTTGTTACTGATAATGTAACCAGTTATAAGGCTGCAGGGAGGAAATTGATGCATAAGCGCAGACATTTATATTGGCTCCCATGCGCAGCACATTGTCTAGATCTCATACTTGAAGACATAGGGAAGGACAAACATGTGAAGAAGACGGTTGAAAGGGCACAAAAGATTACCCAGTATATTTATGGCCATCCTAGGATATTGAACATGTTCAGGGAGCATGCAAGTGGGGGGCGAGATATTATCCGTGCAGGGCCAACCAGATTTACTTCAAATTTCATTTCTTTGGACTCTATGCATAGGTATATTGTTGAACTCAATTATTACTTCTTTATCCTTATAGTTATGATCCGTATTTGATTCAAATTTTATTTCTTTGCACAGATATAAGAATGAGTTGAAAGCTTTCATGTACCACAATACCCTGCGGGAATACATCGACAAGGGCAATGTTGATGCTCGGATGGATTATTTGGATGTCTGTCAAATCGTGGACGACAACAAATTCTGGGGCAGAGTAACACGATACATGAAAGTGTCACCTCCCTCGTGAAAGTCCTAAGATTGGTGGATGGCGATGACAAGAATGATATGGGATATCTGTATAAGGCCATGGACCGTGCGAAATTGGAGTTGCAGGAGTCCCTTCCCAAAGAACATGCAAAGTGGTGGAAGATTATTGACCATAGATGGGACATCACATTACACCACGACTTGCATGCAGCTGGTGAGTGATTATTTGTATTCATACATTATTCTTTAGGTTATTTTATATATAACATTTAGTTAACTATATACAAATACAGGTTATTTTCTGAACCCTCGATTCATATACGATGCCAATGCACATGTTGATGCCGAGGTGCTTCAAGGCACTTTAAAAGTCATTGGTCGTTTATCGAGGACACCAGATAAGAGGCTTCAGGCGGAAGTAGAGGTTGGCCTGTTTGATTTCATGAATAAGAGGTATATAGAATTTACTTAAGTAGTTATGCTAATCTATTCTGTAATTTTTGTAGATGAACAACTATAGAATGAGAACTGAGACGTATTCTGACTCCCAATTGCTATACGCAGTGGGAAGAGTGAGTCCAGGTATACTTCATCTTTGTGCTTTCTTTGCAATTACATCTTGCTTAATTAATTTTTATTTACAACTTATATTTATTTGTTTATGGTTGGTTGGTGTAACAGCTGACTGGTGGATCATGGTGAACAATAGAGAATTGGGCAGTTCTGCATTGGCTTTCATTGCAATCAGGGTGTTGAGTCAAATCACATCAGCAAGCCAATGTGAAAGAAATTGGAGCACGTTCAGCCTTATACACTCAAAGGTTCGCAATCGGCTAAAGGCTGATCGGTTAGAGAAATTAGTGTATTGTCACTACAATATGAGGTTGAGAATAAAGAATATGAGGTCGAGACAACAGTTGCGAGACAAACGCGTCGCCGAGGATGCCGCTGCAGAAATTGATGTGGATGCCTTGTTTGATGATGAAAATCCCTTGCAGTCTTGGGTCGAGACACGGGAGCAGGTTGATGAGCCCGTTTTTGATGTTGATGATAGAGCATGGGCAGATGACATACTTGATGAAGATGACCCAAGAGATCCCGAATTCAAAAGAACATCAAAGAGGGCTAGAGATACTCATGCGCACCAATCTAGGGTTGTTGATGACACTGAGGAGCAGTTCGAGTTTGAGCCAGCTAGACACTCAGATACATATAGCAGGCCAGTCACTCCTAGAATGGTCAAGCCACCGGTCTCCTTAAGAAGAAGTACATCAGTGCATGGGCAAACTGAGAGGACAAATACTACTGCTCGAGAGGACCCGGCAATTGAGCAGTTGAAGCAGATTTATGTGAGGCACACGCCAAGGGATAAAGGACTCATGTCAAAGATCACTGAAAAATTGGCACCACAAGAGAAAAAAGCATCCCCAAAGGCTAAAAAGCGATTGATTTCTTGTGGTGATGATGATGATGGTGATCATCCCGGAGGTGCTGCAGGTGGTACTACTGGATACAGTCAAGGTCAGCGAGGATATGATTCACCAGATTACGAAGGTGGCCAACAGGAAGCAGCTATTTATGGGTCGTGGAATTATGAACCATCATTTCAGTTCCATCCATATCCGACCAGTTCCTCTTCTCTTCCTCAAGATTCCTATGTTGATACTGGATTCGAATCAGGCCAACCAAACACTCCAAGAGGGATCCAAAGAGGGATGCAAGACTTGGCTACCTCATTGTTTGGTTATAGTGAATATAGACCATACATGCAACCTGGTTATGGGTATCGACATCAAGGGCCAGACGATGAGGGAGAAGGTTCTTCTAGTAATTATTATCCATATTAGGTAAGAATCAATGAATTTTTGTAACATTTATTTTGTCTAATTTGGTTTATTGTACTGCTTGTATTAATGTACAATGGAATATTAGTTTAACTTTCACATGTTCAATGTTTGAAGTTCAATGCGTAGTTGTCTACTTCAAGGTTATTGCACTAACTTATACAGTCAAATACATGTGTAATAGTTTTTATGATTTTAAGTGTTTATTTATATTTTTTATGATTTTTGGAGTGATTTTTTATAATTAATTTGATTTTTTTGAACCTTTTAAATGGGTTTCGGCCGGTTTCGGCCGAAACCGATACCGATACCGAGTCGTATCGGTATCGGACTCGGCCGAAACCGAGTCCGAAACCGAGTTTGCCATCCATAGATGCAGGAGCCACTGATCATATGCTGGTACTTTTACGCTCATGTCATCCTACACTGTATGCTCTGGACAAGATAAGGTGACCCTTGCCGATGGCATTCCTATCACAATTGCTGAGCGCAAAGGCAATATTCCTCTTGATGACCATCTTATTTTGTCCTTAGCTCTTCATGTTCCCAAACGTTCCATTAATTTGTTGACTGTAAGTAGCTTAACAAAATCCCTAAATTGTTCTGTAACTTTTTTCCCTGAACGTTGTTCCTTTCAGAACTTAAGGATAGGATAGTTGATTGACGTTGGGTAAGAAGTAGGGGGTCTCTACCAGCTCCAGTCCAGGCATGATGTGGCTCTTCAGTCTGCTAGTACTGATGATGAGACCCATCTGCTGGACGACATTCAGTTGTGGCATTCACGTCTAAGACATCTGTCTTTCTCTTCTTTAAGAATCTTGTTTCCTTCATTATTCAAGAAATTAGATTTGAAGTCTCTTCAATCTCAAGTTTGTCCCATTGCAAAACAGGGTAGAACTCAATTTCCTTCATCTATTAATAAAAGTTCAACTCCATTTGAATTGATACATTCTAATGTCTGGGGTCCAATGTCTATTCCTTCTATTGATGGAAATCGTTATTTCATTACATTAATTGATGACTTCTTGCATTGGACGTGGTTGTATCCGATGAAAACAAGAGAGGAAGTGCCTAGAGTTATACAGGTTTTTGAAAAAAATGGTTAAAACTCAGTTTGGAGTGAAAATAAAAATATTGGAGTAAAAAATAAAAATATTCACATCTTACAATGCAAAAGAATATTTTGGAAAAAAATTTGAATGCACTCTTTGAGGATGAGGGTAACATTCAGGAGTCCTCATGCCCATATACACCCCAGCAAAATGGTCACCTGCTAGAAACTACTCAGGCATTCCTCTTTCAAGCATAAACTCCCCAAGAAATTTTGGGCTGAAGTTGTGCTCATGGCTATGTATGTCATCAATAGAATGCCCTCCCAAATGCTTGGTTTTCGTACCCCTTATTCCATTCTTCTACCCAAGCATTCACTCTTTTCTTTACCTTTGTGAGTGTTTGGTAATCTTTGTTTTATCCATCACCTTGCACCTAACTCATCTAAGCTAGAACGCAAAGCCATTTGTGGCATTTTTCTTGGGTATTCTCTTACTTAGAAAGGGTAAGTTGTTACGACCCCAAAACTGGTAAGAAGTACACCATCAAAGATGTTACCTTCTATGAATCTCAGTCCTATTACCAATCTCAGAATCTGTGAGAATATTCTTATGCAAGAGGGTGCTATGTAGTCGAAATTGCGCCTAGGTGAGGCGAGTTGCCAAAACTGGTAAGAAGTACACCATCAAAGATGTTACCTTCTATGAATCTCAGTCCTATTACCAATCTCAGAATCTGTGAGAATATTCTTATGCAAGAGGGTGCTATGTAGTCGAAATTGCGCCTAGGTGAGGCGACGGCAACTCGCCTCGCCCCGTTGTGGATCACTGAGGTGAACGCCTCAACGCCGCCTCGCCCACTTCGCCCGCCGCGGCGCGCCCCGATTGCCTCGCTCGTTCCCGCCAACTCGGTCACACGCGGATCTGCGTATCGGGCAAGAATAGCCGTTAACCCTCGACAAAGGCGGATCCAACCTTTAAACCATTGTGAGGGTTTCGTTCCCCTCCCACCACGTGGCCACTTCTCCCTCCCTCCCCAATCGGCAACCCTAATCCCCAATGACAACAACAGCTTCTAGCGAGCGAGCGGGGACAACAGCATCCGGCAAGCGAGCGGTGACCAGTAATCGTCTCCCTCTCCCTCTCTCTATTTTTCTCACACAGATGCATACACGCACACACCCTCTCGCCGTCTCCATCTCCCTCTCTCACTGTCTCCCTCTCCCTCTCTTACTCTCTCTCACACACGCACACACAGAGAGGGGCTCGCCCCCTCTGCCACTCTGTCACTCTCTCTCTCTCCCTGCCACTCTCTCCCTCTCTTTATCTCCCTCACAGTGAGAGGAAGGGGCCGAGGCCCTCTCTGTCTCCCTCTCTTACTCTTTCTCTCCCACTCTGTCACTCTCTATCTCCCCCTCTCGATCTCCCTCACAGTGAAAGGGAGGGGTCAAGCCCCTCTGTCTCCCTCTCCCTCTGTTCTCTCACTCTGTCTCCCTCTCACTTTCTCCGTCTCTATCACACGCACGCACACTATCTCCCCCTCTCTCACTCTCTGTCTCCCTCGCCCTCTCTCTCTGTCACAGACACACACGCACAGTCAGAGGGAGGGGCCGAGCCCCTCTCTCACTCTCTTACTCTGTTCTGTCACTCTCTCTCTCTCCATCTCCCTCCCCCTTTCTGTCACACAGACACACACACGCGCGCACAATTAGAGGGAGGGGCCAATCGCCTCTCTCACTCTGTCTCACCCCCTCTTTCTCTCTCTGTCTCTCACAGTGACGATCAATCGTGCAGGGCAATCGGCGTCGGCGAGGCAACGGTCTCTCTTATATTTTGACTTTGGAGAATTCTTGGCAATAAGCAGACGGTAAAAATATTTTTTACATTTGTTGTTTGATTTTTTTTGTAATATTATTTAAATTTGTTGTTTGAATTTTTTTAAAGATGTCTACACCTACACCACCTACTTCTGTGTCTATTTCTGGTGGTGTATAGTCAAATGCAAGCACTCAAGGGCTCAATATAGAAAAGGGCAGACCAAAAGATATTGGGTGGAAATATAGAATCTCTGCCAATCCACAGAATAGAGATGAGATAATATGTAATTTTTGTAAAAATGTGAGTAAAAGAGGAATTTACCAGCTGAAGCAACATTTAGTCGGCCTAGATAAAAGTGTGACAACTTGCCAGAAGGTTCTCGTGGATGTGAGAATAGAAATCTAAGAATATATGCAAAATGCCAAAAAAGCTAGAACTGAGAAGCTACAAATGGTGAGGGAGGCGGAAGGTAGAGATGATTTGTTGAAGGATTCATCTCAATCTGTGGAGGTCTCTCAAATACTGATGACATTATTACAAAGCCATCATAGATGAAAGGTCCTATGGACAAGTTTTGCCCTCTTGATCCGGAACAAGCTAAGACAACAATAGATAAAAAATGGGAAAAGCAGAATCGTGATAGGGTCCTCCAATATGTAGGTAGATGGTTTTATCAAGCTGACATCACATTCAATACTGTGCGTCTACCTAGCTTTCAAACAATGTTGGAAGCCATAGGACAATACGGTTCAGGATTTAAAGGGCCCAGCTATCACGAGATTCGTTAGACTTTTACATAAGGAGATAAAAACAACTCAAGAGTTGGTAGATGCCCAAAAAGAAAATTAGGTGAGATATGGTTGTAGCATCATGTCTGATGCATGGACAAATATGAAGGGCGACACTGAACAACTTTCTTGTGAACTCTCCAGGTGAGATTTTTTTCCCTTAAATAAATGGATGCTTTCAATCTATTTTCTATTTTTCTTTTTATGTCTCTCACTATCATTCTGTGTTACTCTCTGTCTCTAGGTTAGACTATTTTCTTGAAATCAATTGATGCTTCTGCACATGTTAAAGATGCCAAATTATTAGCAGATTTATTGGACAAGGTTATTAACGAAGTTGGTGTTAAACATGTCATCCAAATTGTGACAGACAATGAGTCTACTTATGTGACAGTCGGGAAAATGTTGATGTCAATCCATCCTCATTTATTCCGGACATCTTGTGATGGCCATTGCTTAGACTTGATGTTGGAGGATATTTCTAAATTGTCTCCAATAAAAGAAACCATTCGTAGAGCTAAAATGGTGACCACATTTATATATGGGCACACCGAGGATTCTTGCTATGATGAGAAAATACACAAATGACAAGAATCTTACACGTGCAACTATTACTCGCTTTGCCATCAACTACTTAAATTTACAGAGTCCACTTGATTGCAAAGATAGTTTGAGAAGGATATTTACATCTGCTGATTGGCTTGCTAGTAACAATCGATGGGCCAAAAAATGAAGGGAAGAAGATAGAGGACTGTTTAACACGTGAAATTATTCCGCGCATCCAGTTTCGTTGGATGAATATGCGTGTATTTTGGCATATTTATTAATTCCGCACATTTGGATTTATCAGACGATTTAAGGTTCGTGTATTGGACTCTTCCCCACCGACCGGAGTCGGTGTTAATTTACATCGGACAAGTCCGAACACCTTTGATTAATTGCCAAAGACTTCTTTCACTCCTACAATATCAGTCCTTAGGTCAAGGGTCCACCCTTAAAAAAAAATCCCCAAGCCCCGAGGCGGGGGTTTATCCGCAATCTTCCCTATAGTTAGAGACATATTTGCAACTTTTTTTGAACAAGGATATACTCGCAATCTTCCCATAACTGGGAGGTGTATTTGCAATTTTCCTTAATCAATGGTATATTTGCAATTTTCCCTCAATCGGGGGTTGTTTTTACAATTTGCTACCCCCTGGGGACATTTCTATAATTTTATTTTGACCGGGACGCCATTGTGTTTTTTTTCTGAATTTTGGTGTATTTTATTGTATTTCTCTGGACTTCATCAAATTTCTCGCAAGGTCGGGGTAAAACCACAATTTTTGAGTCTTTGGGATAAAATATGGACTTTTGCCATATTCCCGACTTTAAACCCCCCCTTTTGATGGATTTGCTGAAATTTGCAATTCCTTGGATGTTTACGTAATTTTACAATCTTTCGGGGTGTAATTATAATTTTTACAATCTTTTGCTGCTTCCTTCCACATAATGCCTCAAAGGGAAAAATCCCAATAACCATGAGTTCATGGACTCCTTTTGACATTTTCAATATTTGTGATGGATAACATAAACTCCCCCCCTCATAAGGGTATTTTTACAAATAGCCCTAATATGAGGGCTTTTACAACTCTCTCCTCTTTTTTTTTTTGAACATAAGTTGAGTGGGGGAGGAGGGCGCCCCCCTCCTCTCACCTCTTGCAAGGTTGCAGCAGAGCCACGAGTTTCTTCTCTCAAGTTCTCTTCTCCCCAAAAAGTCTCTTTCTCCTCTTCCACCCTCTTCTTCTTTTATAGGTGGCGGAGGAGACCAAGGAGGAGATTCCCCCGTGGAACTTTAACGGAGGTAAGCCTCCCATCTCCTCCTCTCCCCCGTCTCTTCCTCTCCCGGTGGTGTAACAGCAAGAAGAGGGGGAGGGACTCCTCCGGGCAGGTTAGCAGGCGGAGAGGGCCGAGGGGCCTCCCCCGGTGGAGAGCGGACTGAGGGGAGGTCCCCCCGAGGCAGGTGGGCCCGAGGGGTCGCCCCCGGTGCAGGGAGGACCGGGGGGTGGTCCCCCCGATGTGAACACCCACAAAGTGTTTGACAAAATGTCCTTGTGTGTCGCCATGACGGTGATGATCGAACATTGTTTCGAGTTGTGTCATGCGATATTTTAATTTCTAAAATTTTCTGTAATTACCAGAAATTATTATAAACTTTATGGGGTTCAACAAATGCCTCCCACGGGGTGTTCGTCGGAGCCAAAAGTGACGGCGGGCAGCCCGTGCCCCTTAGCCTTGTTTGACTTTGATTGCTTATTGTCATGAATCAACTTACTATCCTTTATGTAATATTCCATTTTCATGCTTGGCTTTTTTTTCCTCGTCTCTTTTCCTTTCTTACTTGACAAGAGTTGAGAATGTCTCGCGTGAGAGAGATGTGCTCCCGGAGAGGTGCTGGCCGAGATGGGGAGAGAGATAAATCACCATGTTTGTCGAACCACTTGATGCCTACCTTGGGCCCACCTCGAGTTACGAGGGATAACATGTTCTTGCTTGATCGAGGCTTCACCACTATGACTAAAGGTCCACTTTCAGAAGACTTTGTGGAGGGTGGAGAAGTTGACCCCTCACATATTATTCAGGAGGGGGGTTTTACTAATACCAAAGGACCGAGCGCTATCCAAGGCATTTTCCCTTGGACGAGGATTTGTTTCCATTTATCCAGAATTGTGCCAGAAAACATGGATGAGGAAGAACCAATGGTATCGGCTGAACGGGTGTCGCTCGAAAGAGCTATTTTGGTGGGGAGAGACAGTATGATGGGGACTTACACTCTCTCCCATCCTAGCTTTCCACTGGGCTATTCTCCTCAGGCTCAGCTTCCAGGGGCTGCTCAGCTCGGCTTTTTCAGGACAGAAGATTTTGGGCATTCTAAGTCATGCACAGTGATCCCAGCCATATGGGAGTTGTTTGGGCAACACAAGACAGGGCCTCCTCCTTCCGAGTTATTCTTGATGCCATCGGGCACATAGTTTGCTGCAAAGGGTTATGACAAGTTATGTTTTCTTGACCGAATTGTGAGTGGTTCTGCGCGAGAAATGGTCGATAACTACTTCACATCGGTTTCATTTGGGCGCATCGGAGTGGCTGATGGGTGTCATCCACCACTACCATGACATTTTAGATCATGTGGGGATTCGACATGTTGTTACTGTCGCCCTCTACCGGTACCCTTGTTACACTGGGCTTCTCCAAGGTCTAGCAGAGTGATTCAACTGGCGCTTTAATACCTTTGCTACTGTTGAAGGAGAGACATCGCTTGACTTATGGAGCTGTCATCGCATTTCAGGGCTCCCCATATCCAGGAACATGTATGAAGAAGCTTGTTTAGATGATTTACACAGATAGTTCTCTCCTGGCGCAGGCTCTTATGGCTTGCCTTTCGGCTTCTGATATCTGATGAAGGTCTGGCGAGACATAACCCGTGTTGGAAAGGGGAAAACCCCATCTGCATCTACGAGGACTGTGAGGGTCAACCTCAATGCCTGGGTCCGATATTTTTATAACGGACCATTCTGTTTTCAGGATAGCTTTGCAGAGGATGACAAACCTCTAGACAAGTATTATCAGTTGCTTCTAAATCCACCAGGAAACAAGAGGTACTTGTGTGCTCCGAAGAATGAGGGGTGGAACCTCCACAAGCTCCCGAACAAAACTTATTTGGCAGCCTATTTGGTGTATTTGTTGGCTACATTTGTGGTGCCATATGGGGAGAAGGGCGTTGTACGCCCTGAGTTGATCTACCCGGCCTGTCTCCTTACTGATGGCCGAAAGCTTGCTTTTGCTCCTGCCGCTCTGGCTAATATATACCATGGATTGAGTAACTTGACAGCCTGTAGCTCTCCACGGGAACACAGTGTCTGGCTGGCAACACATTATTTGAGTGCATGGGCGGGAATACTATTGCCCGGGTTATGTCAGAGTGTAAGGGTGGATAATCCTACAGCTCCCTTGATTTTTCAATTTCGAAACCGCCCATATCAGAGCCCTCTGGAACAATTGACATGTGCTAGAAAGTTGCTATCTTATTTGCCTACCCAGGGGCAGCCGCGTAGATACTTTGCTTGTGTGACACATGATTATCGCCCTTTCGCCACTGAGGGGCCCGATGACTTGACTTATCATCTTCCTCATCATTTTAGCCCCAGTAGGACTTTTTATGATGATTGGTTGTGTTGCACGCGTCCGAGTGTTCTTGTCTTTCGCAAAGGCACTACCACATTCTTGGAGTCTTATTATCCACACCGCTTTGCGTGGAATTTTGGGATACTCCCGAATGCGGACTTTCCATTGGAGGTGCGGCTATACAGAGGACAGGATAAGCATCTGGTGGCAGCCAGCTGGTGGGCACTATTTCATCCGACGAGGGCCAGAGCCAGGTTGTTCTTTTCCTTCCAGGGAGAGGGTTGGGCATATTGATATATATTATGCCCGTTGGTGGTTCCAGCACAGTAGTATCTTCAGGCAACCTGCTCATAAATTGAAAGAAGCAGAAGAAGACTGCTTGAAGAAGGTTGATGCACCTTCACTTATTATTGAGCATTCTTTTCTCTATTCCCAGTTTCCTCATCTCGCTAGATCAGTTCAAGAGCTTCGCACTAAATGGGAGGCAACAAATGGGTCTATCCCTGTGGATAGGGATACTTATATGGGGACCATGAAGCCCCTGAAGCACCCAGAAGGCCCGTCCTTAAAAAGGGAAAGACTCCGACAAGCGAGAAAGTTTATTCATGGTGAGGGCACTTACTTTCATATTGTGGCTATCCCCCAGGTGCCCCTTTGTCCAGTCCTCTTCTTCCTGACGGATTTAATAATGAACTTTGGCTCAAATGGGAGAGGCACTTGATTAGTGCCGTTGCACAGGTAGGTGCCCTTGAATGCATCTCGTGGATTGAAAACGGGGCCACACTTCGCGACATTTGGGATAGTGTTTGCCAGGCAAAAAAAACCATAGGCCTTCCTCACAAGAAAGTGGTATTACAATAATCTTTTTATCCTGCATCAACTGGTATGTATTCATAACTTGTAACCCTTCGTATTTAGTTTGCCAAAAAGGGACTATTATGGGTACTAATTAATTTTCTTTCAGTGAGCTTCGTCCTTGCCGAGACTTTCAAGAAAAGAAAAGTTCTCATCATTCCAAACGGCGGAGGGCAAGAGGCAACGATGGCCCCACCACAAAATCGCATCGTCATCAATCCAAGGGAAAAGCTCCGTCAGATGAACAACATGGTGACTTGTTCCCTCCTTTGACTTCGTATGTGAAAGTTTCATTGTGTATAATGGGGATGTATTTGTCTTTTTCAGCTATTCCAGATGTTGTTGGTGATATAGCAGGGAGTCTCCCTCTCATGGACACGAATGTCCCCTTGGACACTGGGCAGAATGACAGGGAGGATGAAGGGATAGATGACCTGGCCATGTTGAATTACGATTATAACCCAGTGTCGAACGCTTCTTCCTCTCTGGATGAAAGCTCGCCAGATATGACTTCTCGCGACGGAGGTAGATTCTTTCGCTGCTTTCTCGCTGCCTCGTTTTGCTCTCCTCCCCCCTCTTTTTTGGAGCATATTTGGAGCATAAATTGCTAATCCACTTATTGCCTTTTAGTAGGGGGTTTAGAGGATGTAATGGCACCGATAGGGACGTATGCCGCATTACTAAGTGCCAACATTAAATAACGAGCTCTCGGCGTATTCCTGATACTCCCACAGTTGGGGGGAACACGGTATCAAGTTATGAGGCAGCTTTAATTGCATAACTTTGTGCTCAAGGAGCCAATTCGACTTCGAAGGAGGCCATGGGCAACCATTTTACTCTCTCGAGTGGTCAGCTGCCTCCCCCTAGCAGTTTAGTCACACAGCCGACTTCCTATTCTGCTAGTAAACATAACTGATCTTTCTTGCCTTCTTCTTTTTATATCAATTGAACGTTCTTTGCTGATTTGTCTTATTTTCTGTTCCTCTTATGTAGTGACCATCTCTGCTACTATAGGGTCTTCTGCTCCTCCTCTGCAAGAGGCGACTCGCTCAATAGGAGAAGATCTCAGGGCTAGGGTGCCTGAGATGGGGATTGATCCGATACTTAAGATAGGGCCTCGGGAGAGTTCAGTAGCAGATCCGCCTGAAAATTTAAATGAGTGCTGAAGGTGAACTACTCTCCCTTCCTTCATTTATTTGATCATTAAAATTTCATCTTTTAAACGTTATAAGCCTCAGGGTGCCCGGGCGACGGAGTTAACGAGGTACCCAAAAATTATAGAGAGAGGCCCCAGGTGACAGCCCTGTTCATAGACCACTTGCACCCATGGAGGAGACCCCCATTGAGCTTGCAAGTGATTGGTCCTTCTCTTCTTTGTCTTTTCTCCATCTATTTATTTTTTTTGCTTTATATGTCGTGATCAGCACGACACGTTATCATCTTTCTTCTTTCAGGAGAGAATGGCTTGCGAATTGCAACAGCTGACAACCCAATGTCGAGTCTTGAGCAGGAGCCTTGTACGATGATGGCGCCTTCTTGTGGTATGCCGCCCCTTGCCAAAGGGCACGATACATTCGGTTCCCTCTCTTCTTTTTCTCACCAGAATAATCATTTGTTCTTTTAAATGCTGCTCACTCCCTTTTTTTTCTTCGGGCTTCGAGGACATCGTCCCTTTGGGAAGAGGGAGCTCTGATCGCGTACCAACTCCCTTTGCTGAGTTCCCGGAGCATGGTATCAGTTGGCCAGACTCTCCACAACCCGTGCCTTTTGTGGGGGCCGAGCACATGGTTGACACACTTATCAGTGGTGCCCAAGCCATATTCCAGCGGGAGAGTCCTCCCTCCATAGAGGCTGTGCAGAATGCCCTTCGGGCCGGGACGCGGGGTTACTATGCACTGGGGCTACCCCGGGATCCTTGGATGGCAGCAGTGGACAAGCTTTGGGAGGAGATGCGACATATACATGAGTCTTTAGCCTGGGAGACTCATCGCTTAGAGATTCAGCAGCTTGAGATTGAGATAGATGCTTTGTCTAGTGAGGACAAGGAACTTCAATCCAAGGTCGAGGAGGTTTGCGAACGTCGGGACTCCTTTGCGGTGGCAGAGACCGAGGATAGAAAACAAGCCGCAGTGCTCCAAGAAACCATTCGGCGCATAGTGCAAAAAGTTGAAGAGTTACAAGCCTCGACAGAGTCAAATGCTAAAGGAGCACAGGTAGCCCGGGCTGAAGAGAGTTCCCTTGTCGCACGGCGTTGGAGGTACAGGATAATATGGCAGCCCGACGGAGCCGAGTTGAGGAGTTGATGAAGAGAAAGCCCCGCCATTGATAAGGTTGAGTTTATCCTTGTGCATTTGTCATTCTTTCATTCATGCTCCATCTTTAGCATTCATTATTCTTGTGGTTACCCCGAAGGCTTGTCTCGGGCTCCGATTTTGTAGATGAATGATAATACATTGATGATAGAGAAAATTTTTGTGCTCCTCTAGTATTACATTGTGTATATATATTTTCCTTGAACTCTCAACCGACTTCCTCTTTCCTTCTTTACCCTTTTTTTTTCTTCTCTTTTTTTTTACTTTACTAGTCTTGACGCCTTTTCGGGTTTTCACCAAAACTACCCCTCTTTAGCTTTTCCCAGTGCGCCCTTTCGAATTTTCATGTTCAGAAGTTACCCATTTTTGTCTGAGACGCCCTTTCGGGTTTTCACCTCAGCCGAGTTATGACCTTTTTGCCCTCAAGTGACTGGTAGAACCAGACGCTCAAGTCTATCGGGACACCTCTATTTTAAGCCCCCCCCCTTTTTTTTAAAGAGATGTGGGAAATAATCCCTTCAAAAGTCTGAAGATGAGGGTTGTTTCTTTGCGATCCATGACTTCGGACTCATCCCTTGGCTAACTCCAGAGGGTTTATGAGTCAAACTTGGAGTTTATGAGGGTTCTTTTCTTTTTCTTTTTCTTTCTTTTTCTTTCTTTTTCTTTTTTTTAGTTCTCTCTCTTCTTTTTTCTCCTTTTTTTCTTCTTTTTTTCCATCTTTCCTTTTTTAACCCTCACCAGGAGGGGAGACGTTCGGTACTGGATGTCGCAAGAATTCGAACTCTGGAGCATGATATAACTTTAAATGCTTGCCGTTTACTGGAGGGAAACGATTTTCTCCTTTGTGGTCAACAACCTTATAGGCACCTCCTTCATAAACTTTGGAAACAACATAAGGGCGACGCCAGTTAGGCTGTAATTTACCACTGGATTTGCCGGCCATGACCTCCCTTTCTTTAACCATAACGAGATCCCCTTCTTTAAACGCCTTTTGTTTCACAAGCTTATCATAGGCGCTCGCCCGAATGTTTGTAGGCCTCGAGCCTCTTACCCTCTAGGTTGGATAGTTCTTCCAATCTTATTTCTATTTCATCTTGTTCTTGAATTTGCAAGCCGTTGTGTACGGCCACCCGATAAGATGACATTTCAATTTCAATCGAGATCACGGCTTCTGCTCCATATACCAGAGAGAAAGGGGAGCACCCGATGGGAGTCTTATAAATTGTCTGGTATGCCCAGAGAGCTTCATGTATCTTCTCACCCCCGTCTCTTTTGCGACTGCCGACAATTTTGGCGAGGAGCTTGAAAAGAGTTTTGTTGAATGCTTCAGCCAACCCATTAGCTTGGGGATTATAAATTGTTGAAGTTCTTCAATCTATGTGGAATTTGGCGGCTAATGGATATATTGTTCTATTTTTGAATGGCATACCGTTGTCCGACATAACTTGGTGAGAGGTGCCGAATCTATAAATAATGTAATGTTTGACAACTTGAGCAACTACCTCGCATGTAACTTCCCGCAGAGGGACGGCTTTGGCCCAACTGGATAAGTAGTCTATTGCAGCTAGTATGAACTTGTGGCCTTTAGAGAATGGTGGGAAGGGTCCAACAATATCCATTCCCCATTCTGCAAAGGGCCATGTAGGCGTCGTAGGATGTAAAGAGCTTGGAGGTCTTCTCGACACCGAGCCAAAGACTTGGCACTGATGACATGCGCAGGCGTAGCGATTACAATCCACATATATGGTGGGCCAATAGAAGCCCTTGAGTTTTATGTTGTTCTTCATCTTATCCCCTGTTTGGTGGGCGTCACATAGTCCCGAGTGAACCTCACGCCTAATCATCTTAGCTTCCTTTGGCGAGAGGCAGCGCAGGAGAAGGGACCTGTCTTTTTCGTGGACAAGCCTATACAATTGATCTCCTATCAATTGATATGATGTTGCTCTCCGTAACAGCTGAACTTTTTGAGCTCGATTTAGAGGGAGGCGACCCTTTTTTATATCGATAATTGGTTGACGCCAATCTTGTCTGCCTTCCTCAGCAGGATCAGTTTCTTACTATATTGACCTTAGAAATTTTGGGACTAGCATCTTTGTCCAACACACTTGGCATGATCTTCCTGTGCCTGACGGTTATATTCAATTCGCCTTCGGGTGGAAGTTTTATGGCGGAGGCCAACTTGGCTAGGGCATCGGCTTGAGAATTTTTACTTCTGGGGACATGATCTATTTCGAACAAGTAAAATTTCTCCTTAAGCCGCATCACAGTATCATGATAGGGAATCAATTCTTTCTTCCTAACATCATAGTCGCCTAGGACTTGCCGTATGACAAGTTGCGAGTCCCTATAAACTTTAATACATTTGATGTCCATTTCTAAGGCCAACTGGAGCCCGATAATTAGTGCTTCATATTCTGTCTCATTGTTTGTTAAGGACTTCATGAGCGCACAAGAGTTATGCAGGATTCCTCCTTGAGGAGTCATGAAGACAATGCCTGCTCCTGACACGAGACTTGTGGTGCCGTCAGACTCCTTGATTGTTCGAGAGGCACTATCAAAATAGAGCTCCCAGTATGGCACATCCATCACGAAGGTCCATCACGAAGGCATCTTCTTTTTCTTGTGATGGGATACCCTAGAGCTGGCCCTGTGCTTCTGATTGGGGCAGGAGTGTTTCTTCATCAGGGAGTCTAATGTGGAGAGGGGAGTCTGTCAGTATTGGATGTGCGGCCGAACTCCGCCATTCCTTGTCCCTTAATTACTTTTTGCGGGACAAAGGTTATGTCAAACTCTATGAGGAGTAAGGCCCATTTCCCAAGTCTCCCTGATAGTACAGATTGTTTAAGGAGGAACTTGAGTGGGTCGTATTTTGAAATTAACTCCACCGATGGGATAGGAGATGTCGTAACTTCTTCACGGCGAAGACCAGCGCCAAGCATACCTTTTCTATTGGGGAATAGTGATATTCTGGGCCAACCAATTTTCTACTAAAATAGTACAGCAGTTGCTCTTTGCCTTCTTCATTTATTTGTACTAGAAGCGCTCCCAGTGAAGCATCCATGGCGGCAATGTAGAGTATCAATGGCTTCCCTTTGACTGGCACCCTCAAAACCGAGGGAAAGAGGTATTCTTTAATTTGCTCGAATGCACCTTGGCACTCCTGATCCCATATGAACGGTGCACCCTTTTTCATTAATTTCTCAAAAGGTGCACACCTCCCTGAAAGGTTAGATATGAAGCGCCTGATGTAGGCAAGTCTTCCCTGGAGGGATCTCAATTCAGTTATGTTCCTGGGAGGTGGCAACTCCCGAATTGCCTTGATCTTATCGGGGTCTATTTACCTCCCCCGAAATCTAACAACAAAACCGAGAAATTTGCCACTTGAAACACCAAAGGCGCATTTCATCGGATTCATCTTAAGCTGAAATTGACGAAGTCTTTCAAAAACCAAATGCAAGTCAACCAGGTGGTCTTGCCGCCTTTGGGTTTTGACGACAAGGTCATCAACATAGCATTCGACTGAATCATGGAGCATTTCATCAAATATCTTAGTCATGGTCCTTTGATATGTGGCGCCAACATTCTTTAAACCGAAAGGCATCCTTTTGTAATTAAAGATCCTTTTGGGGGATCGAAAAGCCGTGTGATCCTTATCCTTGATGGCCATTCGAATTTGATTGTACCCCGAAGATCCGTCCATAAAGGATAAGGCTTCGTGTCCCGTGGTCATATCGACCATGGTTTCAGTGATAGGGACGGGAAAGTCGTCCTTCGAACAAGCTTTGTTTAAGTCCTTATAGTCAATGCAAATGCGGACTTGGCCGTTTTTCTTTTTGATAGTAATTATATTGGCGAGCCAAATCGGGTAAAGACAAGGCTCTGTAAAGTCCACTTCTAGGAGCTTGTCAACTTCAGCATTCACTTTGACTTCAAGATCATGGCGCATACGCCTTTGGGCATGTTTGACAAGTTTGGACGTGGAGAGTATTGCTAACTCATGTTCGGCCACGGAGGGCTCTAGCCCGGGCATTTCTTTATAGGTCCAGGCAAAGCAATATTTGTACTCCAATAAGAGTTGCTTGTATGCCTGTTTTTCTTCCTCATTAAGTAGGGCACTGATGAAAATTGGTCGGAGATCATCAACACCCCCAAGGTTGAGCTCAAATAATTCATCCACAGTCGCTTGTCCGCCATCTTCAAGTTCTTGCAGAGCTGGCTACAGATCGATGAAATCCTCACCGTCGTCGGCCTTGGCTACGTGAAGATCGCAGTAGTCCAGGTTATTGCTGGCGGTCACTGAAATTGCTCGTCTTGGCCTTCGAGGGCCACTTCTCTTTGTTGCTCACTTGTAGAGTCGCTAGGCTCTTTGGCAGAGTCTGAGCTAGCGGGGAGGGGTGATAACCCCCGAGTGTTGACAGAGTAATGGACTTTGAGGTCCCCTTTTCGGCTACGAGGGAGGCCCATCACATCTCTTCCGGAGACAAGAAACTGCCCCGGGAATGATTCCTTTGCCGCAAAACTTAGGTAGTGCAGAAGCGGCTAGGGCAAAAATTTGTTTGGCCGACGGCTTAGGTCGATCCCATTGATGGGGTTGCGCGGGAGACACCCGGTGATTTTTAATTGGAATGATGCCCACCTGTATTAAGCTTTCAACCTTGTCCTTGAGGACGTAGCAATCTTCTGTATCATGCCCCGGCATTCGATGATATCGACAAAAGTTGGGATCTTTGGCCCTGCCTCCTCTGGTTGATCTTCAGGGTTCTGGCAGCTTAATGAGGCCTCGTGCCATGCAAATTTCAAACAATGGTACGGTGTACGCCTTAATAAAAGAATATGGCATTTCCATTCGGTGTGCCTGCGTTGTAATGGGAGACCTCCCCATGGCATCTTCATGAGGCCGGCCTGCACCAGTTTTCTTTTGATTCAGTCATAGATTTGACTTGGTCGGCTGATGATTTGACTTGGCCGTATGTTAGTTCCCCTCCTTGCAGTGGTATGATGGGCCCTCATAGATTTGACTTGGCCGGCTGATGATTCAATCAGAACCATTGGGGGATTGACAATTACTTGGGCCCCGTAGTTGATTTGACAACTCGGTGAAGAGGCGAGATGCCTAAGCAGGACCTCTCGTTCTCGGAGTAGTTCTTGCACAAGAGATTTCAATGCTTGATTTTCTTGCTCCAATCCTACTAACCCGGTAGTTAATAATTCATGCTGGCTATTTGAGGGGGTATCTACAATGATTGGCCCAGGTTGCTTGAATTTTCCAGAGTCGAGCCCAGGCGCCAAGCCAATTGGCGTAGAACCGCTTGCTGAGCATCTTCCAATTCTCGCGGAACAGGCTGCGGTATGATAAACTCTTCCTCATCACTAGGACCGGCGAGGCAGGTATCCCTTTTGTTGATATCAGGTAGCTGAATGGGGTCATTATGATCTTCAGATGTCAGTTCCCTTTGATGTTCAGCCGCGCAAACGTCGGCCTCCTGGCTAGGGCTGGAATCATTGGGAGAGGGTGCCAGTCCTATAGTGTTGACGGCACAGTAAACCTTGTGATCAGCCTCGGGGTCATAGCCCAATCCTCTTCTATCTTTCTTGGAGAAGGGGGGTTGTCCTCTAACTTGTGAGGGATAGCTGCCGAAAATAGTCATGCCAAGAGGCTTCTTTAACCTGCGGAATATTTTGCTTTCAACACATTTCTTTGATGCGTCTGAGCATGTCGCCCATTTCCTGGACGAATTTGAGGGTATCCTTGGACATCTTACCCCAACCGAAGTCATCCCTAGAAAGGCCTTGGGCACTAGGTCTCCCTTATAAAATATGATTGGCTTAGCAGCCTGAGCATTTTTCTTTTTCCCTTTCCTTTGATATGCAACGATGAACGTCTTTAATCGTTCGACTTTGTGTTCTCCCCTCGAAAAGGGAGTTGTACGCATGCTGAAGGCAGGGAGATGCTTCTGTCGATTGACCGACTGATGAGATTGGCTTCAAAGTTAACCTCTCGCCTTTCTAGTCGAGTTGGCTTGACATTGGGGGTGTTAGCTTGTATATGCAGTTGGTGCAACTTGGCGAGATCCCCATTCACTGTGAAGAGCTCTTCATCATCTTCCTCCTCTGCGACTACCTTTTGTTTCCCTTTGTTCTTAATTCCCAGATGAGGGTTAATAATAGGTTCCTCAAAATACAGCTGAGCATCCGTCAGATTGCATTCATTTGGTCGGAACGGAGCCCGATCAGCA
This sequence comes from Amorphophallus konjac, assembly GCA_022559845.1. Lineage (NCBI taxonomy): Eukaryota > Viridiplantae > Streptophyta > Magnoliopsida > Alismatales > Araceae > Amorphophallus > Amorphophallus konjac. The sequence continues at coordinate 242,621,172 of CM040128.1, forward strand.
AAGACTGTGTATTGCTCTCCACCCTTTGCGTATTTAATGCATTGGTGAAGGGTTGAAGGGATGACCCAATTTTCATTGAACATGGTCTCCCAAGCAGGGCTTTGTAGGATGTATTCGCATTAATAATGTAGAACGTGACTTTAGTAACAAAGCTGCCCATGGTTACTTCCACCTCTAACTTACCTAACGCATCTTCTGAATCCTGGTTGAAACCTGAAATTTTGACGTCATCAACCCTTTGCAAATAGGGTATGAAAAATAAAGACTTGAAAGTCTTCAGCGGCATTATGTTGACAGACGCCCTAGGATCTACAGAATGCAAATCAGTTCGTGGCCATTTATCTTCCCTTGCATGTATAGAGGATGATTGTGGCAAGGGGAAGACAGCAACATGTCTTTATCTGTAAAAATTACAGTTGCTGCAAGGGTTTCATATGCTTGAGCCTGGAGCTCGGCTACATGAGTTTCATACACTTCTGGTTCTTGAAGTACTTTTATCAAGGCTTCTCTGAGCTCTTTGCTCCAAGCAATGGCCTCCCATATGATAACGTATGTTGGCATTCGTTTCATATGCTGGATGATCTTACGATCGGCCATCGCCCGGGCTTGATTCAGTGAAGGAATCATTTCAGAAAGAGGTTTGGACTGATAACTGGGCTTCTTGCTTGGCTCAGCATTCCCCTGATCGTTTGCCTCTTCCTGGAACAACAGAGCCAAGGAATCTTCCTCTAGGAGAGGCGGCTCATCGCTGTCTTTGCCAGAGGGGCCTGCTTGGGCCAGATCAGCTAACTCTTCTTGCGGCGCTAAGTCTGCTGACTCATCTTCTCTATCTGACAGATCGAAGAGGAAGGTAGAGACCGCGCCTTGGACTTGGAATGGAGCAACAAGTTTTTGTGAGGTTGGCCTTATTAGCTCATCCTTTTTGAGGATGTGTTGAATTAGCATTTTCGCTGCCAAAAGACGTGGGATGCCTTCCTCGCCTGTAGCCACGACCTCTACCGCGACCGCGATTTCGGGGTTCTGCATTGCGACGATGGTAGGTGGCCATAGTGATCCTATCCCCACCGGGAGAGGCCGAGACATTATCTCCACTTGGTCCCCGTAGACTTTCCGGTGGAGGGATTGAGACCATATTGCATGAGAAGTTCTTCAACATTTCCTCTAACTTCCCTATGGTGAGTTCTTCATCTTTGTAAAAGATAGAAAGTTCCTCTGAGATAGGAAGCTTCTCACTCTCCTGTGCTTGCTTGTACATTTGTCGGAGCCAGCTCTTGAGCCGAGTTTTTCGCTCCAATTCTTCCCATGGAATGTATTTGTCGAGAGGGACGACTTTAGTGGGTATGGAGGGAATGCTCGTCGATTAATTTTTGCAACTCTTGCAGAAGAGTTGGCTCCCCGGGAGCTTCCATAGCAGCGGCCTGCTCGACCTGTTGCTTTAGTTTTCTCTTCAAATTCTTCTTTATGTCCTTCTCATGCTTCTTAACTCGTGCTATTTCGACAGGGGAAGGAGTGTCCATTTTCGCAGACGGTGGGGAAATGACCCCAGCATTAGAGCTATGGAATCTGGCCTTCCTTCTTGAGGGTTTAGGGTGACTCTTTGGAGTCACATCGACCCTGTCGCCCTCTTCTTCGTGCACCCGGAATGTGACATTGATTGCTCGACTAACTATTTCGCGTGGCAATTCTTGAAATTCGGCCATATAAAGGCCGAAGCTTTGAGGTGAGGATGCCACAGAAGGCTTTCCGGCCGCCAATTTTTGCTTTGTTTCGGATCTCGGCTCACGAGGCTCCAACTTGGCTTTGTCTTTTTTGCTTAGACTCGGGATGGACTTGTGACTTCTTTGCTGAGGCTCGCCCTTCAGACTTTGCTCGACGTATGACCCGCGGTCCCTTGGAGGGGTCTGGCCTTCTCGACTTAGTTGTGTAGTAGGCTTGGGGCCCTCCTCTCGAGGTTTGCTCTTTGACATTTGCTTGACACTCGTCCCGAGCTTTTCTTGTCGAGACTCCCCCTTTTGGATTAAGGAAGTCTCTCTTCGTAGTTAGAGACTCTCGGGCTACTTTTCGGGACGCCTGCTCCTCTTTGTTGGGAAGTGAGGCGAGCGGATCCTGATGTTGACTCTAAGAATTTGCTTTAGAATGGCATTGTGCAGGGTGCAGGGTCACGCACCAAGATTTCTTTACCCCCTAGGAGGATCTCGAGTAGCTTTTGGGTTTCTTTCTTTGGAAAGAGCAGGGATTCTAAGTCCTGCCATGGCCGCTATTCGGAGTCCCCCATGATGGATTGACCCGAACTGGAACCAACCTCCTGCATTTTCGGCTTGGCTGGTGTACGGGAGGTTGATGCATGTATAACATTTACAGAGAAAATTGGCCGGCCCTATTGAGAAGGCCTTGAGAGTCCTTGGAGGGAGCTATCTATATTTATTACCCGACGGGTAATTAGATCCTCCGCAACGTTTTTGAAAGCAGGGTAGTCGTAAATGATAAGCAACAGTTGTGCCGATGCCTCATACTAGTGCCCGGATCATTGTCAGATGCGGGGAGCTATATCAACCCCTCCTTGCGGCACATATGGAATATCTCCAAAGTTTTATATCGAGAAAAAGAGTATAACTTCTGCAGGACCTCATTGGTAGGCGAGTCTGGAGCATCATCGAACACCACCCTCCAGATCTTGGCAACATTCGAAGCTCTACCGTGTTTTCTGAATTACAGGTAGAGGCCGGGACGGAGCATCGCATTGAAGGAGCCGGGGTCAGTGCTGACAGGTGGTCATCAATTCGCTCCATAAGCCGGAGTAGATTCTGCTGGTTGCGTTGTAGTTGTCGAACTTTCTTTTTGATTTTTCGAACCGTCTTCCAAATGGCTAAGCAATCAGACATCAGGAGGGGTATACCCCTTTGTGATGCTTCTTGTGGCCCAACATGGAGGGTCGGTTGAAGCTCATTTGCCATACACCTCACCTGGCTCTTTCCTGGGACTTTATGAATAACATTTATGGAGAAATTTGATTTTTCCCGGGTGTGAGGTCGAGGCGGGCTTCCCATGTTGTAGCCTCGACTTAGGGTTTGCTCAACAGCTTTTCTAAGATTTTTCCTCGCTATGCAGCATCCTTGAATATCAATCTCGTCCCTCTGAATGAGGATTTCAATACAATGTTGTACCTCCTTGCATTTCCCAATGGGGTGAGATATTATGGCATGGTACTCGCAATACCGAGGATGCCTTTTCTCAACCTCCGTGTAATTTGCCGGCGGGTCGTGCACCATGATTCGACCCTCTTCAAGTAAGTCATCAAATATCTCCTTGGTATTTTCCTTCGAAAAAGAACACTGATGTGAAGGTCTCCAACCTGGATACCACACAGTGGATTTAGCCCGAGTGGGACCGACTTCCTCTATTTCTGGCTCGAGAAATGTAAAGGTTGAGGCCTTATGACCCCCATTGATTGAATGGTAGATTACATTGGCCGAAAGTGTCGGCCGATCCCATGCATGGGGTTACGGAGGATCCACCAAGTAGCTTTTCATTGTGATGAGTCGGTTTCGGATCATCTTCTCCGCCTCGTCCTTGAAGACATAACAGTTTTCAATGGTGTGGCCTAATATGCGATGATATACGCAATAATTGGGGTCATCGGACTTGTTAATGTCCTCCGACTTTTTGGGGTCGAGAAGGGATATCAAGTTATTTTTGAGGCAAAGATTGAAGAGTCTCTTGGTATGCTCCTTAAAGGAATAAGAAGTCTTCATACACTCGAACAATCTTGCCGATGCCTTCCCTTCGACCTTTTTGCCGGATCTTGGGGTCGTAACTTCATTGGACCCATTAGTGGGAGAGAAATCAACAACATTGGCCTCCTTGGCTTCCTTCTCGATAGCACTCCGCTCCTTTGGGGGTTTTCCTTTCGAGGGTGTGAATGTTGGGCTGTCAGCGAAAAATATTTCTATTTCCGCGGCGACCGAATTCAATTGGTCAAAGCCTTTGATATTTGCTCCCAGGAGTTTCTCACTAACTTCCGCCGACAGACCCCTTCGACATATTGTGATTGCGTCCTCTTCAGAAAGAGGGTTATCACACCTCATGCTGAAATCCCTCCCGTGCTTGATAAAGTCGAGTGCGATTTCACCCCTCTTCTGCCTGAGTGAGCATAGCTCTGCGAGGGAAACCTTTCTCTCGGCCGCTTGGAAACGATCAATGAACTTCTTTTGCAAATCGGCCCAGTCAGCCATAGAATTAGACTTCAACCTTGAGTACCATTGGAAGGCAATGTCCGTGAGAGAAGTCGCAAAATAGCAGAGGAGATATGACTCCTCAAGCGCAAGATCACCCATGGCCGTTATATAGTAGGCCAAACGTTCATGGGGGGGGGGGCCCCAGCCCGTTGAACTTCTGCAATTTCGGGGCCTTTGGGCAATCTGACAGTAACTTCTTAAACTGGTGATGAAGCGGGTAAGGTACACTATACAAATCGACAGTGGCCACACCCTCGCCACGCTGGGCGAACTTGTCTTCAACAATCTTCTCAATCATATGTCGTTGGGCGATGACGTCTTCACCCACCGGGGTTCAAAAAGACTAAGTATTGGGCGGAGCACGAAGCGGCTCGGCCCCTGCTTCAACGGCCACATGGTAGGGGGCAGCTACTTGTCGGTCAACAACAGCGGGGTTGCCCAACCACTGCTCTCATCGGAGATTTTGATTGTGGGTCGGCGTTGGGGGCCTTTGGGCATTCACGTTCATCTACCACTTCATTTCGAGCATGAGATTGGTCATCTCTATGTGCCAACGCTACATAGTTTCAAACTTGGCATCGTCAAACATGGCTGGAAATACAGCCCTTGTAGGTGGCTCGAACATCGGGTTGGCATAACCACCAATGGGTTGAGCTCCCCCTTCTCCATTGATGCGACTAACCTCCTTGAGGTCATTTTCTTCTTGAGCAAAATTGACATCCTAGTTCAGGGTCTGGTCCAGGTTCTGTTCCTGGTGCGGTCCCTGGCTAGAAGTCCCTGCACGGTCGCTGAATTGGGCTTGAAGATTCCTTCTTGCAACAATTCTGGTATTAAGATATACCGTGTCTACTGCTGGGTTCGGGTCACTTGACCTAGCAGGTTCATTTAAATTGGCAAGATTGCCAGTGAGCTCCATTGATTCTCTGCCAGAGGTATAGCAGGTATAGACTTTCATGCTATCCCCAGTTTCTGAAACTTGACCCACCCTTCGCTTCTTTAGCGGTCGCAGTCCTGTGCGGGGGGTGCCCCCAATCTGTCAAAGACTGACGGCCGCGTCGACGGGGACTTTGTTAGTCTGTCAAAGACTGACACCCAAATCGGTAACACATGGGCGCGGACAGCCCCTTCAACTTGGAACGGCTCCGAGCTCCGAGGAGCGAAGTTGGGTTTACGATAAACCCCCTTTCTCTTCTTCCCCTGTAGGGGCAGAGGTTCAACATCCTGAGCCATATGACCATAAGTCTGGTGCAGATGTTGAACTTGATCAGGCTTATTTGCCCTAGCTCGCTTAATTTCATGGGTCTCTTGTTTGGTGACCCAAATCTTCCTCATCTTTCGGGAGCATTGTTCAATTTTGCTGCTCCCACTCTTAGATTTAGACTTCTTTTTGAAGTCTGGCTTATCCTCCCACACTTGGCGAAGAAGCGCAAAGCCGTTAGATGTTGGTATTATCGGGACGTAGTTGTCCCGAGGTAATATTGGCTCACCGCCATCGAGCCAGACGCAAAGGCTCCCGATCAGAACGGCCTTGCCAGACTTGGAGATTGTCGCCGCAGGCTTTCTGCTTTGGCTGCTTCGACGCTGCCCCTATTTTGCGGGAACAACGTAGGATGAGACAGTATTGACCGAGAAAACTCGGCCTTGCAGGGAGCGAGGCTTAACACCCTCAATAGTTGCAGGGAGAGCTGGTGCTGCAAGTGCTTCTTAGGTGGCAGGGACCACCCCTAGAAAGAAGGGGTATCTGACCACAACTGGGAAGTCCCCGAATACTATCGAGGTCGCCAGATAACCACATCTGGCGTGGGACGCGATGACGAGGGGTCCATATATGACCGTCGCCATAGAGTCAGCTGGAAACTTGGTGAAGAACGCTTGCTTATGGGATTCAAGGCCCCTACTTGCTTCCCCCTGAAAGGGCAGAGAATCAAGGCCTTCGTCGAGGTACATAAATCTCTGGCAAATAAATGAAAGGCAAAAAAAGTCCCACCGGACGTACCAGTCTGTTTAACACGTGGAATTATTCTGTGCATCCAATTTCGTCGGATGAATATGCGTGTATTTTGACATATTTATTAATTTCGCGTATTTGGGTTTATCAGACGATTTAGGATTCGTGCACTGGACTCTTCCCTACCAACCGGAGTCGTGTTAATTTACGTCGAACAAGTCCGAACACCTTTGATTAATTGCCAAAGACCTTTCACTCCTACAATATCAACCCTGATGTCAAGGGTCCGCCCTTAAAAAAAAAATTCCTCAAGCCCCGAGGCGGGGGTTTATCCGCAATCTTCCCTTATAGTTAGAGACATGTTGGCGATTTTTTAACGAAAATATACTTGCAATCTTCCCATAACTGGGGGGGGGTTGTATTTGCAATTTTCCCTCACCAGGGGTATATTTGCAATTTTCCCTTAATCAAGGGTATATTTGTAATTGTCCCTTAATCGGAGGTATATTTACAATTTTCTCTCAATTGGGGGTTATTTTTACATTTTGCTATCCCCTGGGGACATTTCTGTAATTTTCTTTTAATTGGGATGCCATTGTGTCTTTTTCTGAATTTTGGTGTATTTTATTGTATTTCTCTAGACTTTTATGAAATTTCTCGCAAGTTCGGGGTAAAACTGCAATTTTTGAGTCTTTGGGATAAAACATGGACTTTTGCCACATTTCCGACTTTAAACCCTCCTTTTTGATGGATTTGCTGAAATTTGCAATTCCTTGGATATTTACGCAATTTTGTAATCTTTCGGGGTGTGATTGTAATTTTTACAATCTTTTGTTGCTTCCTTCCACATAATGTCTCAAGGGAAAAATCCCAATAACCATGAGTTCATGGGCTCTATTTGACATTTTCAATATTTGTGATGAATAACATAAACTTCCTCTCTCACAAGGGTATTTTACAAATCTCCTCTTTTTTTTTAACATAAGTTGAGTGGGGGAGGAGGGCGCCCCCCTCCTCTCACCTCTTGCAAGGTTGCAACAGAGCCCCAGGCTTCTTCTCTCAAATTCTCTCCTCCCCAAAAAGTCTCTTTCTCCTCTTCCACCCTCTTCTGCTTTTATAGATGGCGGAGGAGACCAAGGAGATCCCCCGGTGGAACTTTGGCGGAGGTAAGCCCCCCATCTCCTCTTCTCCCCCGTCTCTTACTCTCCCGGTGGTGTAACAGCAAGAAGAGGAGGGGGAGGGACTCCCCCGGGCAGGTGCGCAGGCGGAGAGGGCCAGGGGGGCCTCTCCAGGTGGAGAGCGGACCGGGGGTAGGTCCCCCCGGGGCAGGTGGGCCTGGGGGGTCTCCCCCGGTGCAGGGAGGACCAGGGGAGGTCCCCCCGGTGCGAACAAGCCCGGGGGGCCTCCCCTTGGTCCTGCGTCCCCGGTGGCAGCAGGGCCGAGGGGGGGGGGGGTTCCCCCAGTCACAGGTGGGGGGAGGGGGGGGGCTCCCCCGCGCAGGAAGAAGAGAGGGAAGAGGGAGGGAGGCTCCCCCCCCTCCTCTCTTTGTGGTTTCATGTGAGGGCTATAAAAACCCCCTCTTTTTGGAATTTTTTTAATGTTTCGTTGACTTCTTCCAGCAGAACGACGTGTGAAGACTTTTGTTTATTGGTTGGCCGTCCCCAAGTGCCACCTTGCTACCCGTTTGACTTCAAGTTAGCGAGAGTTTAATTAAATGCCATAGGAATACACGATGGCACTTTAAACACTTGATTTTGCATGGATTTAATCCCACGAGCGTGTAATTTCATGCCGCCCATGAGGTGTTTGTTAAAACACCCACTTGTCATAAAAAAAAGAGCTAAAAGCTCGACTTATCGTGGGACTTCGTTAAGGACTTGGTGGCCTTACGCCGCAACACCAAGCGCTTGCCCAAATGTCTTTATGAAATTTATAGGCTCGAACACTTAATGTTGTAGAGCGGGTGCACATGATTTTGTACCGCCCACAAAGTGTTTGACAAAATGTCCATGTGCGTCGCCATGACGGTGATCATCGAACATTGCTTCGAGTTGTGTCATGTGATATTTTAATTTCTGAAATTTTCTACAATTATCAGAAATTATTATAAACTTTATGGGGTTCAACAAAGGCATAAGCTTGAAGACTTCTTTTTAAAATGGTGTGACATAATCATTGCAAATATTCAAGCCGTTTGTTATGGTTCTACGATTGGTTGATGGAGAAAAGTCAGCGATGGGCTACATTTATGAGGCTATGGATCGTGCAAAGGAGAGTATTACGAGTGCATTAAATGAAAAGTTTGACAAATATGGTCTAATTTGGGACATCATTGATAGACGGTGAGACTTTCAAATGCACCGTCCTTTACATGCAACTGGCCTTTATCTTAATATAACTCTTTATTTCTCTAATTCAAAAATTGAGTATGATTAAGAAGTTAAGCAAGGGCTATATGATTGCATTAAAGAGCTAGCTCCAGAAGTCTCAGTCTAAGATGCAATTTTCAAGGAGCTTGCAACTTATCAATATACCCAAGAGTTATTTGGGAGAGAAATGGCCATTAGGCAAAGCACTTCTATGGTTCCGAGTATGAATGTTTTCTTGTCTAATTTTCATTGCAATCGTGGAGTAAGAATTATTGTTGAATTATGATTTGTTTGTGGTGTAGTTACTTGGTGGTTGAACTTTGACATTGTCACACCACACCTTCAAAAGATAGCCATTCGGATCTTTAAGTTTGCCATGTAGTGCATCTAGTTGTGAACACAATTGGAGTACATTTGAGCAGGTTAGATGAATAATTCCATATTCAAGTACATAAAAGATACCCCTTAATGTTCTTTTTTTTGTTTAATTGATTGTAAATAATATACTTGTAGGTACACACAAAGAAAATGAATAGGTTGGAGCAAAAGAAGCCGAACAACCTCGTTTTTGTGTAATATAATCAACGCCTCCATGCTCGTCATTAGCGTCTTCAGCAAAGTGACTATGATCCTATTTCTTTGGACGGCATTGATGATTGCAATGAGTGGATAGCTAATTCTCCATAAAATGAAGATTTTGTAGATGAAAGGGAGGACCTCACATGGCTAAATGTTGAAATTACTGCCGGTGTTAATGAAGAGGAAGGACCAACCACTAGGGCGGCAACCAAAAAGAGTCACCTAAGAAAGGGAAAAAGCATTGCCTCAACTCACTCCATAAATGTGAGAGATGTTGACTCCAAGGAGACACAATCGAAAAATGAGCTTCCAAGTGATAGCAAATCCTCCTCTTTTATGAGTGACGAGGAGGCTTGAGAGTTGAGAGAGATTTGAAACATTTTGTGTTATGGGATTATGTAATTAACTTGTTTGGTTGTTTAATTATTTTTGTTTTGTTATAATATTGCACTTGCTATTGTTGTTTAGTGTATTTGCAAATTTTGCATGTATGACAATATGAGTGTTATTCTTGTTTAGAAATGAATGGATTTAGGAAATTTATTGATTTTATATATACAATTTTTTGATATTTACTTTTCAAAAATATATATTTTTGTAATATTTAGACATATAATTTAATTTTTAAAATTATATATACTTATTTAATAAAATCTCGTCACAAACGCCTCAGCCATCGCCTAGGCATTTGAGGTGTGAGGCGACCCCTTGGTCACCTCGCTCGCCTCCAGCCTGACTACATAGAGTGGATGTCACCTACACCCTTTCTTCTGTGACTCTGATTACTTCTCCTTTCTCTTCTCCTCAGGATGAGACTCCAAGTGCCACCATTGAAATATTTTGTGAAGCTGAAAACAACAAAGGGACTGGTTAGATTGAGGAAGCAAGATTCGATAAGCAATATGTTAGAAAACTAAGGTTCAGCAGGTTGAAAATCAACAACCTGGAAAAGAGACTGAGGCTGTGAAGACCTCTCCTACAGATCCTCCTCAAGAAGCTGATCATGCTCGAGTCAGAATCTTTTTTCGCTGATGATGTTTTATGTGAAACCCAACAACCAAGCCAGCCACCTAATGACCTTGATAAGCCAATTGCTGAGAGGAAATGTATTAAGAAGTGCACCAAACACCCAATATCTAGATACCTTGGCTACTCACATTTGTTTCCTTCTTACCAGGCCTTTATCTAAGCCATATCATCCTTGTCTATCCCCTCAACTTTTACCGAGGCCATTAAGGATCTAAGATGGTTAAGTGCTATGGAAGAGGAACTGAATGCTCTCAAGAAGAATGGTACTTGGGAACTTATTGACCTCACTCAGGAGAAGAAGCTTGTGGGCTCGAAATGGGTCTACAGACTTTATACCATCAAGTTCAAAGCTGATGGCAGCATAGAGAGGTTCAAGGCTAAACTTGTAGAAAGGGCTTTCACACAAACCTATGGTGTTGACTATCAAGAGACCTTTACTCTTGTGGCAAAGTTGAATTCAGTCAGAGTCATCCTTTCATTGGCAGCTCATTTCCCTTGGGAATTGCATCAGCTGGATGTTAAAAATGTCTTCCTAAATGGTGATCTTGTAGAAGAAGTATATACGTAGCCACCTCCTGGGATTGTTATAGGGGGCAAAGTTTGCAAACTGAAGAAGACTTTGTATGGGCTAAAACAATCTCCCAAAGCATGGTTTGAAAGATTCAGAGTTACTATGATCAAATATGGCTTTATCCAGTGTAATGCAGAACACACTTTATTCATAAAGTGGAAGGATGGAAAAGTTTGCTACAGATTGTCTATGTTGATGACATGGTAGTGACTGGAAACAACACACAAGAGACTGGATTCTCCAGTGATTTTAAGACAAAAGGCTTGGGACAATTGAGACACTTAGGTCTTGATGAAAGAAACTGGAAAACTTGGGTGCAGGATAGCAAACACTCCTATTGAGACACATCATAGATTGAGTGGAGCAGATGGTGATCTTCTCTCTCAGGCAAAATGGAGAGGTTGGGGGAAAATTGTTGAGTTTAGTTAGCCAATTCGAGCATGCACCCCGTACATCACATCTTGGAGCTGTGGATAGAATCTTGAGATACATAAAATCTCGTCCTATAAATTTGTTTTCCAAGAGAGATCATCTCAGGTTAGAAGGGTATGGCAACTTAGATGCAGATTGGGCAAGCTCTCAATATGAAAGGAGATCGACTAATGGGTATGGCAACTTTTTGGGCAGAAACTTAGTCACCTGGAGAAGTAAGAAGCAGTTTGTCTGTGCTAGATCTAGCGTTAAAGCTGAGTATAAAGCTATGGCACAGGCTATAGCTGAATTGATGTGGCTTAAATCCTGCTCAAGGACTTGAGAATGAAAGATTTTTTGAAAGTACTTGAGAATGAAAGTTGAACTCCTATGAGGTTATATTGTGACAATACGGCAGCTATCAATATTGCTAACAGCAAACTCAACTCCCACCGGCATCTGCGAAGGCTTCTGGTCACCCACCGGCAGCACCTGTAGCTGGTGCGTCGGCAATGGCTCTGGCCTCGGCATCGGCATCGGACATCGACAACCTTCGCCGTCAGTCGTCGCCAGCGGCTGTTCCATCTGGGCAAGCTGTTGGCGACATGTTTCCACCACCACTAGTGCCCCAGAGGTCGACTGGGGTAGGGCGGGTGGTCGGCTCGGGGGTCGGAAGGCTTTCTTCTTCGGGGAGGATGCTCGCCTTGCCGTGGTGAGGTGATGGTGGGGGGCCAAAGACCCTTCAGTCGCTCAGGGAGGAGGTAGGCTCCGCTGAGGATTTGGACCTGATCAACCCCCCCAGCCGGATGCTGCTGCGGCCGTCTGCTTGCAGATGCACTCCTTCCCAATGGGTCGACAAGTCGCTAATACCCAGGAGGGAGACAGGTGGATGATTCAGGGGGCAGCTGGGTGCTGCTTCAACCCAGTCTCTTGGAGCTGGATTTGCTGCACACAGATGGATCATGTTCCGGTTTGTAAATGTCCCATTCCAGGGACTTTTGGCCTGGCCCAGGCGGGGATGTCCAGGGTTCTGAAGTGCAGGAGGTAGGAGGGGAGTTTCAGTCGGAGAGGGAGAAAGAAGTTCAGGAGATACTAGGAGGGCCTGCTGCTTTGCTTACCGCAAGGGAGGAGCCGTAGGTCAGCAACCACCTGGGGGGGGGGGAGTGAGGGAAATGGTGAGGGTGGTAGAAAAAATGGCAGAGGATCAGATGGGAGGTGGCTGACAAGGTAGGTATTTCTTTTGAAACTGGAGCAGACAAAGATGTGAAAAGGGCTTTCTCCAAAATCAGGAAGAGATGGTGTGCGACGATTGTGTAGAGAGAGGGGTCAGCAGAGAGGAGTTAGGAAGGGGGATGGTGGTAGGGAGGGGAGGACTATCTCTTTGTCTTCAGGAGGATAGTCTCATGGAATGTGAGGGGGAAAGAGAGGGCAGAGAAGAGGGTGAAGGAGCTGATCAGGAGATGTAAGATTGACATCCTCTGTATCCAAAAGACCAAATGTGAAGGGAATGGGGAATCCCTCGTGAGGGAGATAGGGGGTGCAAGACTATCCATGAATGTTGTATCCCCAGCGGAGGATAGGTCCAGGAGAATTATGATCCTCTGAAATCCATATGAGGTTGAAGAAGTGGTGCTAGACATAAATGTGAGTAGGTGGGCCATCTACCTTTGCTTCACTAATGTGAGGGGCGATTTCTCGTGGGACTTCACTAGGGTGTACGGACCCCAAAGTAGGGAAGAGAAGCGTTTTTTATGGGAGGACTTGGTCCAACTTCATCTTTCTTCTGGCAGGCCTTGGTGTGTTGGTGGGAGCTTCAATGCGATAGCTGTCCCTTGGGAGAGGATGGGGGAGATTGTCTATGCAGGTGACATAGAGGACTTCATTGCCTTCATTGAGGCGGCGGCTTTGGTGGATATCGACATGTCACATGGGCACTTCACTTGGTCCAACTTGAGAGTTGATGTTTCATGCTCCAAGCTGGACAGATTCATGGTCTCGATAGATTGGAAGGATCACTATCCTAATGTGCAGGTGCTACCTTTGGTTAGGACTGTGTCGGACTACAAGCCCATTCTTTTGAAGACCAGTCGTCAGCAAGATAAGAGGTTTAATTTCAAACTCGAGAAGCTTTGGTTCAGAGAGGCAAATTTTATGGACACGATTAGGGGAGCATGGAATGCACAGGTTGCTGGTAGATCTGCTATGGCCACTCTGGTGTTGAAGCTAAGGCACACTGCTCAAGTCTTGAAGACTTGGGGGGGAGGGGAGAGATAAAACCCTCCCTGGGAGGGCAGCAAAAGACAGAATCCTTTAGCAAATTAAGAGCCTGGACTATTGGAGAAGACAAGACTTATGGATGTAGAGGACAGAAGCCTCAGGGATGCTTTGAGGAGTAAATTTGATGAGATCCTCTCTAAAGAGGAAATCTACTAGAGACAGAGATTGAGGGACAAATAGATCAAAGAGGGAGACAGAAATATTGTTTACTTTCAGTGCATTACCTCGGGGAGGAGAAGAGTTAACACCATCACTTGCATCAGGGTGGGTGAACTCTCTATTTCTTCAGATGAACAGATCAGGGTACTAGCGAGAGACTTCTACTCCAAGCAGTTCTCGAAAGAGGACCAGTTCAGGCCCAGGACTGCAGACAATCTCCTCTCCTCGTCTGTCTCCCGAGGAGAGGGAAGCTATCTCACAAGGTTTTTCAGAGGAGGAGGTTCACCATGTAGTATTCTCCCTTGCAGAAGATAGAGTTTTAGGTCCGGATGGCATCCCATTGACCTACTTTCAAAGTGTTAAGATATCATAAAAGTAGAACTTTTGGCAGTAATGAGGGAGTTTTAGGAGGGGAGAGCTCACATGGGCGATATCAATAGAACCCTCTTAGTCCTTATCCCAAAAAAATAAGGAGCACAAGATTTTCAAGATTTCAAACCCACTACTTTGCTAAATAGCACCTACAAAATAATCACCAAGCTGCTGGCAGGCAGATTAGATAGAGTTATGGACAAGGTGGTCAGTCCCTTCCAGAGAGCCTTCATCAAGGGGAGACATATTCAAGAAAACTTCTTGGTGGCCCATGAATGCCTATTGGCCATGAAGTCTATGAGGAAGAAAAGAGTGGTCCTGAAGCTTGATTTCAAGAAGACTTATGATAGGGTTAACTGACTTTGCTTGTTTGATGTGTTGGAGAAAATGGGCTTTGGAGAAAAATGGATAGACTGGGTCTGGGAGTGCATTTCCACATCTTCTTTTACTGTCCTTGTCAATGGGAATTTCCTCAGCTTCTTTTACTATCCTTGTCAATGGGAAGCTGACTTCTTTCTTCTATAGTGGGAGGGGACTCCAACAGGGAGACCCTATGTCTCCTCTTCTCTATGTGCTAATGGCCCATGTGTTGAGTAGGGTGTGGCTTCGAGTAAAGGCTTCAGGTTTGATCAGGGATTTCTAGGTTGGGAGAGAGGGTCTTCCAATCACTCACTCACAGTATGCGAATGATACTATCATGTTCCTAACAAAGGGTGAGCAACATCTTTACGTGGCTAGACTTTTGTTGGAGCTACTGGAAGACATAACTGGTCTGAAAGTTAATTTCAACAAGAGCATGCTAATTGGGGTTAACATGGAGGACTTGACTCTCCAGAGGACAGTGTGCATCCTTGGCTATCAGTTAGGAGCTTTCCCTATCTCCTACCTATGTCTCCCTTTGACCCTAGGTGCTCTTCGATATGTAGATTGACTACCTATTATATAGAGATATGAGTCTAGATTGACTGGTTGGAAGGCTAGATTGCTATCATATGTGGGCAGGTTAGTCTTATGCACATCAGTTTTGGACAGCTTGCTTATTTATTTTATTTCTTCTCTGTGTTTCGGATCTCGAAGACTGTAGTGAAGAAGATTGAGTCTATTAAGGGGAGATTCTTTTGGCATGGGAGTGGGGAGAGGTATAAGGGTTGGCATGATATCAAGTGAGGTAGGGTGACTACTAGCAAGGAAGAGGGAGGCTTGGGGATTAAGGATATTGGAAACTTTAATTTGGCTCTCTTGTGCAAATAGTTGTGGAGGTTAGGGGCCGGAGATGATGGGCTGTGGACGTAGGTTATCAGGCAGAGATACTTCAGCAGGAGCAGAGTTTGGGATATGAAAGCATCAGCACGGTATTGGATTTCCCCGATTTGGCACAGCATTTAGACCTACAATCTCCTCTAGCGTACGAGTTAGTCTAGGAAAAGGCGACAAGTGCCTTTTCTGGAAAGACAGATGGTGTGGCGACTTCACTTTGAAGGCTTCTTTCCCAAACCTCTTTACTGTCTCAGCTAACCCTTTGGGGTCGATCGCCCGAGCTTTTGACTCCAACTTTCAAGAGGTACCTGGGCACCAACTTTTAGGAGAGACCTTAGGATCGACGAGATGGAGCAACTCCAAAAACTTTTACTCTTCCTCGTCGCCTACGCTCTACATTCCAACAGGAGGATGCGTGAACTTGAAAGTAGAGTAGGGAGGAGACCTTTTCAATGAGGTCTACATACAATATTATCTCTGATGGTGGGGTGAGCCATAGCCTCGCCTCTCAAGTTTGGAGGCCGTAGAGTCTGTTGAAAGGGAAGCTTTTCACTTAGAAGATTTCCCAACCTGCTCCAATTCCTCCCGAGCATCCAGCCAACCTGCTGCTTATATAGTCAGGAGGACGAGAACATGGCCCACCTATTTGTAGGGTGTATCTACTCACAAGAGGTGTGGGAGGAGTTTGCTAGGAGAGCCCACTGTGTCATCGGCCGCCAAAGAGAGAAACATCACTTCATTGAGTCATGGGACAGAAGGTGGCCCCTTAGAGGAAATAGAGTGGTGTGGTGGCTGATCTTACATGCCACCCTTTGATCTTTGAGGGGGAAATGGAACAATAAGAATTTTAGGAAGGAGGCTATAGTAGAGGACTCTCGTGTATCTTTCATTTGTGCTAAAGTGAGGGAATGTGCAGAGTTGTTTTGTAATGTGAATTCCCTCAACTCCCATCTTTTTATTTTGTTAGGAGGTAGTGTCTCTCACATTGTCTTGGTGTGACCTTTTGTACAGTGATTTTTGAGAGCTCATTGATTATACTCGTACATCCCCTTCTTTCTAATTTAATACAATTAGTGGTACTACCCACTTTCAAACAAAAATCACTATTGCTAACAACCCAGTCCAACATGATAGAACCAAGCAAAAGATAGAGAATAGACAGGCATTTCATTCAGGAGAAGCTTAATTATGGGGACTTGTGCTTGACTTATGTTAGTTCGGGTCAATAGTTGGCTGATGTTCTGACCAAAGGTCTACCTAGAGAGCAATTTATGGCTGCAATTGGCAAGTTGAACATGACCAACATCGTGCTCAGTTTGAGGAGTGTAGTAACTTGCGCCACAATCAGTGAAGGGCATTTATGTCCTTTATGTGTTCTTTTTCTTCTTTATGTATTTACACGGGTAAATCTGTCATGTAACTTATTTATGTTTGCCCTAATAATATAAAAGGGGAGAGAGGTCTGCGGCTGGCTCTCTCAAATCAGGAGACCAGACTGCAGCCGCCTCACCTTTGTTCCTCCTCTCATCCTCTGTTCTTCCTCTCTTTCTCTGATCTACAACAATAAATGACAGTTGCCCATTCAGTAAAATTTCACAAAGCTAAAAAGGAAATACTTACAGAACATCACCTTCCCAAAAAAAACACCTCGGAATAATAATGAAATGAAATGAATTAGGATAACAATACAATCAGCCAAAGACCATTATGACAACCCACCTGAAATATTGGAGATGGAGTCAAGTCCGGTTCATCAACACTCCCATCCATACTAATATACATTTCTGCACTTAAATGGGTATCTCCATCTTCAGTAAAGATCAGATCAAGAGCATGTTGTCTACAAAAACTGTCTCGAAGACGGTCAACAGCACGCTGCAGCTTCCTTTTCCATTCTCTCTGTTCCGGTAATCTGTTCTGTCGATCTGAAGTTCTTCTACGAGAGTCATCTTTGCCACCACCCTGGTACAATGGAGCAAGCTTCATGGCTGCTCGTGGCAGTAGCTCATCAGCTAATAAAGATGCATTTGCCAACAATGCTAATTGTTGTGCTTCAGTCTCTGCAATCCTGACAATTTTATTCCCAGACTCCAAATTGGCCTCATCTTCCATTGAACCCGGCAAGGCATTTATCAACAAGTTGATATAGGAGTTAAACACTCGCAAAACACCATCTAATGTAGATCCGCCTAACTGCATACTCAAAAGTGGCCCTACATCTTCAAAGAAGTCCTGCAAAAATGATTGAACTATGGGTGAATAACCAGAAGCAAAATATTTGAATAAAACAACAAAAACTAAGGGACTCCCATGCAATGCCAAAATTAAATAAGGGTTACTAAGAGACTCCCATGCAATGCCAAAATTAAATAAGGGTTAATCCAGAGAGATTTAATAGATGCTGAAGACCAATCAATCAGTGTAACACATATTCAGCGGCTAGATTAAGCATCGATAAACGATAAGTTATTGAAGAATCAGAATAGTGATTTATAACTTATACATCCTGATTCACAACGTGTCTTTCCTCGGTAAGTCAGTTTTCTGCGGTTGCTTTAAACCAAGAGATGGTTAATATACTGAAAAGGGAAATGTATCCTTCTTCGGACAAGATGCCAGGAACCAAGAACATTACCCTAATTATTGTGCCTTGACAATTTTCTTTAATGTGGATGTAACACATTCATTAAATATGAAGAAAGGACATGGGGATGTACAGATATCGTGTTGGTATGCTATCAAAAATCTCACTTCAGAGAGTGCATTCTACAACAGGATGGTGAGGTTCTTTCAAACTTCTCAGAATACAGTAATAGTGGAATATTGACCCTCCTTCCTACCCACAAAGTCTTGGTCACTTAATTAGCTATTGACAGATGAAATTGAAGACTCTCTTGGCAGGGTCTATTAGAGATCCAACTATTTCTTTCGCCCAAATGGCCCATGGATTCCATGCAATGACAGCCACGCCCCCTTATTGCCTCCTTTAGGTACCTGTTTCTAATGCCACTATAGGACTAACCTTTCCACCTTATGTAGAAGATGATCCTTTGGAGGATCTGATACCATACAACTTATCAGATGGGTCATCAAAGGAAAAGGTGATCCAATGACTTATCCTCATCTACGCACAAATAAGGAGTGGTCTTGATATCATCCATATACTGTGCAAGCTTGACACAAGTTGGGAGTCTTGAAAGCAATAAATCCACAATGTCTAAACCTTCATCTCCATCAGGATGCTTGGATGCCACATGCGCAAACAATGTCGGATGCTGGGTCCACTCATCTGCCATGAAATTATATGCCAGTCTAGCTGTAAATATTCCATCCCTCTCCCACCCCCATCTTCAGGAATAAGTTCTTTGAAGAGAAGGCAGTCACCCCTTCAGTAAAAGCAGTAAATATCCAATCTGCACAGCTGTCCACCCACCACAAACATCCATATACTCATAAGACAGTGTTACCACTGCCAAAAGATCTCTAGCAACAACAAAGAGAGATGGAGAAACTCCTCAGACAACAACCTCCCCACCTCTCCAAAAAAGAAAGTATGAACTGCTGATTAACAGATGTAACATTTACGCCCACCTGAAGCACATCCTTGTCTTGGTAATATTGCTAAATGTGTCAAGCTGACATGTCCCACAATCTGAGTCTTATGTAGAATTTCTGCCAATCACTTCAAGACACGGCTTCCACTTCTTCACACAGTTCTCAATGCCAGCAAGATCCCTCCCTACTATTGAAGACTTACGCCAGTAAATATCATACCAAAAGAGTCTATGGATAGACCACAAATTGCTAGCTGGCAATTCTAGAATTCTGAACAAGGATAAGAAATAAATATCCATGCAAGGCAACACTAAATTATTATAGGACCAGTCATGCCTCGTACAAAATAAGCCTCCCTTTCCACCCGTGCAGGATTGTGGAATTGTCACACCCCATGTGAAATAAGGCTTATACAACCATAGTTCTTCAAATCAGCCACAATTACCACAAGCAAACAATAATCATTTCAACAGATTGTCTCCATATCTTAATGACCATCAAGCAAGAGGGAAGATAACTAAGATATCAGGCAATGTAATAATAGCAATGGGTGGTTAACCTATGTCACTAAGGTCTGCAAATCGCCATTTCCTTTTCCAATATACAATACTTTTCAGGGGATGTTCAACAATAAAAATAAGATCTACATTCCTATATGGCTTTTGCTTACTGCTTGTCTTCTGGTCTTGAGTTTGGCTTCTGTCATTTGGGCTACTTTTGGGGGAGGGGTTGATACGTTTACATGTACTCATATTCTTATACTTAATGGATCTGCAGTACTATTATTGATGTGGAGCGAGACTCGTGACGCCAGACAATGGGCTGAATTGGCATATCACACAATGACACTAATTCTTCGGAGGATGGTCGGAGTCGCAATAGAGTCATTTTATTTTTTATGTAATTTTTCTTTTATTACATAATTTTCTATTTCCATTTTCATTAGGTCTACTCCTAGTTGTGTCTAAATGGGCCATGTCTGTTAATGGGTCTCTCTTTTATTGAAAAAAGAGTTATGCTTAGTGCATACCCGGATCAATTACACATGTAGGGTGTGCACCAAGCAAACTATTTTTTAAAAAAAATTAGTGACATGGGGCCCACGCCCCTCTAACTTACTGTACAAGACACCTCCATCCATCAACTCAAAAAAATCCAAAACAAAAAGATACGATTCAAGAAAATTGGGCCCAACAGTATTCATGGAATCTGGTTTTGGCTTTTTGAATTTTTTGAGTCATTAGATGGGGGTGTGCCTTGTACGGCAAGTTAGGGAGATGTGAGCCCCACGTCACAAAAATTTCAAAAAAAGAAAGTAGTTTGCTTGGTGCACACCCAGAGTGTGTAATTGGCCCAGGGTGTGCACTGAGCATTTTTCTTGAAAAAAAAAGTGGTCTTTGTTGTGTTTGGTAGGAGCAAAATGGTCAAATACTACATAAATTCGCTTATAAAAGGAGCCCCTTCTCTTGTATCAAATAATGAGAATGAATGAAAATGAAAAGAAGACTTTGGCCGCCACTGTTCACCCCTAAGAGAGGGAGCGAAATCACCTTGACATAGGGAGGCCAAGAAGGCCAGTTAAACCCCCCTCCTTCTCCCTTCCTCCTCTTCCTATTGCTCTTTCTCCCCCCCCTAACACAGTCACCCCATTGCCGTGCCGCCCCACCCCGACCATTCCCCTTCTCGTCTTCCTCCACTTATTCTTGCCTCCCTCCTCTCTCCCCTCCGGCATCTTCCTTGCGGACAGGCCACCGACCGGCCTCCACCCACCGCCGCCCCGCCAGGACCGCCCACCCCCACGCCTCCGGACTGCCACAACCACCGCCCAGCCCGCCTGCCAGCCTGCCAGTCCCACTGTCCACCCACCCTGAAACCTCTAGGACGCCCCATGCCACCTCGCAGCCACCCACAGCAGCATCATGAGCCCACCGTTGCCGACCCCACCTGAACCCGCCAACCACCTCCGGCCTCCCTCCCTCTCTCTCTTTTCTTTCCTTCTCTCGCCACTCTCGAATTTCCCCTGTACAGCTGCGACGGGTGTGGAACAACGTGCTGGGGGTGCCGTACTGCAGACCCCCCGTGGCCCCTTCCCACTGACTTTCCCCCTCCTCACAGCGAGAAGAAAGTGAACCTCTCTTCATTTCACTCCATTAGTTTATTCACCTAGCATTTAATGCTCCCACACCTTTCCCCTTCATTTATTGTGAGATCCCGTCACCACCCATCTTTCTTCCCCTCTCTCCTCTCTCACCGTCCTCTCTCTCTCCATTCTCTCTCTCTCTCTGTCTCACAACACTCCGGACCAGCAGCAGTGAAGGCCCCACCGGCCTCAAGAGGTAGGCCTGATCGACATGTATGGGGTTCGCCGCATCCATCCCGCATCAATTATACACACACCCCTCCTACATGGCTATACATGGCATCAGTTTGGGATATATGTATTTACCCATTACAGGGTTTCAATTTTAGCTCTGTAAGATTCCCAAAAATTACATATGAGACAAGAAATTCAACTTGTACATTTTTCCCTTTTTTAAAAATCTATCTTCTTATGCTTAGACAATGTTGACTTAATCTTATTTTACATGAGATATTGTTGGCACTTGATCAACATGACTATATCACATATGATAATATGAGATGGTCTAGGTTGCATTCCACAATCATCTTCCAAAAAGCTATAAAAGGAATTATCTCATTTCCAAAGAAATTACAAAATCCAATGATTGCTAAAAATAAGAGTTATTAACACATTCACTCTTCTTGCTTTATTTTTTAGGGTGAGAGTTTTGCCTTTTCTCCATTTCCCTAACCAACATAGAAAATGATTGGGTGGTTCTCAAGACCTCTTAAGGATGACTGACAGAAAAGAGCAGGTGGTGCTTGACTCCTCATATGTACTGGCAGGTTTTCCAATGAACTAAGGGGAAAACTTACAAGTTCTGTCCAGCATGACCACTCTCATGATAGGTGTACTCGTGTGGAGGAATAACCGGTACTTAGCAACCTTGGGGTATTATCAGCAGGGCAGCGACACCCATGTACATAAAGACATAAATGCAAGACTAAGCCAGTAGCATCAAGCCTCTACTGTGAGTTAATCAGTGCTTATATAATATGAAAAAAGAACTAGTAATGCCACTATAGAGTATGCACAATCTTTTTGGAGGAAAAAGTGATTGTTTGCATTTCAAATCACGCTTGCACAGAAGAATGACCCATGATCTTATCGCTTTGGCCCATAACTTGAATGAAGCAAAACATGAGATGAAAGAAATTCAATAGCTACTTCTTCAGCTGTAGATCAAGTATCACTCACCTGAACCATTGAATTGAAACGGTGTGCACTACTCGAGAGCTTTGACTGAAACACATTTGCACTACCAGTTGTTAAACCGGAAGGCCTCCCAGATGGGCGTGCAATAGTTGGAGGATGTGTAAGTACCCAATCATCCGCAGCAGCCAGCGCAGCAGTACTCTCTCAATTCGCTTCAGATTTGCATCTAATGCTTGTTCCACACTAGGCCTAAAGAGTTTCAAAAGAACAGATGAAAGTGCCAATCCTCTAGATTCTAACAAAGAACAATGACCTATGGCTATCTGAACACATTCAGCGGCAGCTCTTAATCCTCCAGCAGCTGCAGATGAAGCTAATGCATGCCTCTTTACAAAGTGTGCAAAAGCTTCAGTCTTTTTTGTAGCCCATATCACTAGCTCCGATGCATATGTGGACTCATCACCACCAAAGACATCTAAAGAATCACTCACAGCTTGAGCAATGGCTGAAAAAACTTGTTGTGCAAGGGCAGCAGTATATGCTCCTCCATATGAAGTGCTTGTTGGGTGAATAGTTTGCATGTTATACTGAAGCCTTTGGTCATGAGCAGTGAGTATCAGGTTATGAGCACGAGTGCCATCCCCAAGTCTTTTAAGCGCTGTAGCAGCTGCACGAAGCTCAACACCACGTGTTGAAGACTGACAAGCAGCTTCAGCTAGCTGATCAGTTAATTTTTGTCTACGATCAGTGATAGCTGCCTGCAATGATGATAGTTCACTTGGGCTTAGTATTCTCTTTTCTTTTGCTTCTGCAATTATTTGTTCCCCTTCATCAAAAGCAGCCAAAGCTTCATCAACTCTCCTCTCTGCCAACAGAACATCAAGTATATCAGGAAATTCCATAGCCCACCTCTCCATGTCAGAGGGCTCTCTATCTTCCACATCAGATACATCATGTGTGATTGAACCCTCAGAATAAGATGACAAGGAATCAACATGAACTCCTTCAGCTAAGCCATGAATAAGTGCAGCCTGTGAAGATAACAGATTTCTAATGGAAAGGAGCTCCCCTTCCAAATCTGATATTTCTTTTGATGTTCTGTGGCAAAATGAAGAAAGATGATGAATACTTGTATGAGCATGAAAAGAACAATATAATGCAAGAAAGGATATATATGATAAAACCCTAAATCTGGAATTAAGTAGCAATATCTGGTTAGTGACGCATGTGAGACATTTATATCAACAATCAAACAACTGAAAGCATCATAGCTCTCAGCCTCCGAGTCAATTTTAAAAGAACAATATACACTGAGAACTGGTCATGAGAACAAAGCATCGCCTACTAGGAGTGGTAAAACAAGAGACAAACAAAAAAGGGTAAATTCACCAACAGCCATGATTTGCATTGCTGGAGATTAAAGAGAGATCCCTAAAGTCTTTCTGAATATGATTCTCCAATACAAAGATTTCAACATGTGACCAAAATTTTTTACCATGAATGAACCAAAACCTTTCTAAAGAACCACAAATTATCCGGATCATCTAATAATCATATAATAATCGTGCTGGTTGATTAAAATACAGAAGAGATCCTCGCAGCACCTACAACAGTAAACAGGCAATTTTTTTCAATTAGTCATTGACATGATCTAAACAGAAATACAGTGAGCCAATAGAACTGACATCGTTGCATCTCTAATGGCAAAGGATGTCATTTCTTCAGGATAACCTCCCTTGCGACCATGTGCAGTGTCATTGTTGTTTTGTTCCACGGCTAAAAGATGAGTCATTACCATCTCAAAACAATTAAAGCATAAGCAGTTTCTAGAACGTTCAGCACTAGACGATATCAAAACTAGATGATGATCTGGAAACAAAAATGGCTAAAAATAAAACAAGGTGACAACTATTAGAGTAGGAAAAGCAAAAAAACTAGACCATAAAAGGTAACCTAAATACTTGACCTTTTGAAGACTTAGTGACAAATTATATAGAGAACTATATGGACACCATATACATATCAGCAGCCATGCAAAGAATAAACTTCCAATAGAAAATCTGACACAGTCCAAAATGGGAAAAAGAGAATAGCCATTGGCAATGAAATCACAACACCAAAGCATCTTTTTCAAAAGAATATAAATGAAAGAATTAAAAGAAACTATATAAAACATGCTACCAATATGCTACCACAACATCAGAAAATTGACAAAACAATGATATTACCAATTTTCAACATGTTACCTGTACAAGCTGCATATAAATTTAAGAAAAAATCCCCAGAAAACTCTAGAGAATATCAGGAATATGCCCTGCAATATACCATAACAAAGCCTAAATCTTTCTGAAAAACAAACCAAGGGGCTTCCCTAGCTTTGAACCGGTTAGTCAAATTTAGAAAGTGTACATTCAGCCATTCAAGAAAGAATGGCTTGTTCAAGTAAGAATGACCAAGCATTCAAGAATAAGGAAGAATGTTCAAATGCTGATTGATGCACATGCCATTTACCGAAACACTGCAGTTCATTAGGTTAAATGAACTGAGTGCATTAATAAACATTAAGAAGTGAAGCAAGTAGTTTGTAGAAAAGCATTCCAGTACAAAAGTATTGTATTGTAGGGATGAAAACAGAGCTAGATAGTACCCATATTTCAAACCAATGGATAGTTATACAATTGGATTATCCATTGAACTTCAGTTGGAATTCAAATGCATCCGAATACTAACCAAACGAATATGGCAAAACATGTACCACCTCCAACAGACATCCGACGACTTATATAGTCGGAATTTTCAAACTTTATAATGGATGTGCATATTTCCTTCAATAAATCAACCATACAACAACCTAACGGAATATTACCTGGTTGTAACCATCCAATCAGGGATAAACCAAAGATCCTTCTCTTTTTTTCCCCAAAAGGAATGGATACCACCAATTTTATTCATAATAGACAGAGGTAGTACAATCAAATAAAGGAGAGATTCCTCACAAAACAACAAATAAAATGAAAGAAACTTTCAAAGAAAAACAAAGAAAATGAAAGAAACATCTAGACTTCCCCACCCAGCAAACTACACAGATGCAGAGCAGAGTTGCCTTGACACAAACACAACTGCTGCTAGGTAACCACACCAGCACTCTGAGCATCCTTCATCAACAATGTTAACTACATCTTCATGGATTGCAGAATCAGCCGATTCAACTCCAAATCACGTGGTGATCCAAGTTGGGGATGGGGGGGGTACCACCCGGGTTTTCAAGAATCTGGCCAGAATCAGCAGAATCGGCCAGGTTCAACAGGAATCAGCAAAATCAGCGAAAACCGACTCTGCCTGATCCTGGCCGATTCATTTGATTTTTTTTAAAGAGAAAAAAATACGGTCGTCTCTCCAAGAGCAGGAACTTGATTTTTTTTTTCTGTGATGAAATTGTATTTTTGCATAGTTGTAGTGCTTGTGCCTTTGTTATTCTAGTGTTGATCCATTTGTTTGTGTAGCCTGGAATTCTCTCTGTGCTTTGTAAATGAAAGAGTGTATATGCGGTCTGTTTTGACAAGAGCTCTGTCAAGTTTCTTTCTTACTTTTTAGCCATTTCATTTTCTCCATGTACACCATATTATGCCTGAAGTGAAATAGACTGTTTTCAGTGCTCTCTTTTGGAAGGATTTAGTTATTCAATCTCAGAGCCGTCTTTTGCATGGGCACATATGAGTTTACCAGTTCTCTGTGAGATCTCAAATATGAAATTAATTTGTACTTTATGATTGAGATGGGCATAAAGATGCATGTTGTGACCATCAGGTCCTTTGAACTTGTAGAACATACATAACTGGTCGCCAGGATAAAAGCTTTTAATGCCGTTAAGTTTCGTTGTCAATTTTAAGGGGAAATTGAATGATTGACTTCTCTTGTTGATTATTGTGGTTCTTCGTATTTAAATACATGTCTAGAATTTTCCTATGATTTTCCTTATTTTTTTCCTGATTTTTCTTGATTAGTTGTGATTTTTTATTAATTTTTAAATCAGGACAATCCAGGATTGGCCAGTGTTCATGTGAATTGGCTGACCCAAATCTGATCTAGATCGGGATTGGCCATGATATTGGGACCTGATCCAGGTTTGCATTCTTTGCATGTCTTCGTCAAGCAGGCTGGGGCTTAGCTGACCCATCTTGACGAAAAAACCAGCAATCTCCGGAACTACCCTGGGTTATTGTCAATTTGCAGTCCTTACAAACCTGCTCTCTTTATCAACTCTTCATTACTCCATGAGAATAAAAAGTCCTCACCTTCCGAGTTGCTCCTGTTCTGTTGAAGTGTTGAGATGCCTGACCTGAGGTCTGTCCTTTGTCCTCCATAGGTGCCACACAGGTGCCACTGCATCATCCTGATGATGGTAATTGAGGACTTGTGGGGACCTCCTTCCTGACCGTGAGATCCCACCATCCAGAACTGACAGATGCATGTCCTCCGCCACCAGTGGACAGACCTCCAACCTCAGATAAGCCTCATCTCCCATTGATCGAGTGGCTGACAGCTTCCCTTCCAAGGTTTTTGCAGAAGGGAAAGTCTCTTCAACATCCAAATTGCGATCCTCAATAGCCATTTTCGCCTTTGGGAACTTGAGCATCTCTGACATCGATAGACTTGCAAAACAGCCCTCGATTTGT
Source organism: Amorphophallus konjac (assembly GCA_022559845.1). NCBI lineage: Eukaryota > Viridiplantae > Streptophyta > Magnoliopsida > Alismatales > Araceae > Amorphophallus > Amorphophallus konjac. Next base: position 242,647,887 of record CM040128.1, read on the forward strand.
GTCAACCCCTTTCCTTCCGAAGGCCAGCAATGATCTTGGATGCCAAATGGAATAAGGCTACCGACAGGCCAATTCCTCCACTTTAGAGAACTCTCCACTACTTTCATCAGCACAAATAGTGACCTCCTTCTCTCCCTTCTCATTTGACTTTTGAATTGTATAAGGAATATATTCATAGCCTGAATTACCAGCAACATCACCTACTGCACTGCTGATTCCCTTCCCTTTATACAATGAATAGGAGGAAAGATTAACCGCAAGTCATTAAGAGTGTTTCCACGCAAAGGATGCTAGCGTTGAGCCGACGCCCTCTCAGACTAGTAGCACCGAGGCAACCCGATTGACTCGGTCATCTTCAACTTATATCATCTCCATCTTGAACATCAGAAACCCTAAAATTTGCCCACAACACCATTGCATCTTTGTAAGATCCTTCCGCTCTCCAATCTGCCGCTAGCATTGTGTAATTGGACTCGAGTTCGAAAACACCCAATAATAGTTGTTATACCATCAAAGCTTCAAACAACGTGGGTTGTTAGACATCATGTTAATTTTGACCTATAGTCTTGCGGACTGCAAAGTCTGCCACGATCTAGTGCAGTCATCTATGCCCACTAAATAACCAAAATAAGACACCGAAGTAGAACAACTTCTACACTCCACCGACAATGGTCAAGAGACTCCAGATAAGTGACACCATCACTCTGGACATTTGGACGCCTCTCTCGTGCCTCGATCCTCCTGCCACTCTGACTATATTCAAGGAATATTGTTGACAAGAAGTGACACAGACTTGAGGACACACTCTTTCAACTCCATATTGGCAAAGAAAACCAAAAAAGTATCCAATGACAGAGAACTGACTGACAACAATCCCTCACCTTTCCACTGCTGCCCCATGGCCTTGATCACATCACTGCGTCCAACAAGCTCTTTCTCTTTATTCCAAAAATAAAAATACCAGCCATCTTGTTTCCAGTTCCCATCCCATCTCTATCTTTCACCAACCTCCACAGCTTCCTCCCCTTCCATTGTTGCAGCCTGTAGACAAATCTGCTAAGTGCTGCATCTCCATCAATGTCCTCTATCAAGTTTGGGATTCCTTGTCGGAATCCTCCTAGGCAAGGCCAACAAGCTTTGCTTCCTCCTTGGTATCTCCCCTTCCCATATCACCAGGATTTGCCTCCCCATTGACTTCGAGGTGGTTGGATTGTGGGGCCTAGCCCTAGTGATCGAACATGACTCTGTCCTCTCTCAAGCTTCCCATTCCCCACCATTGACTTTGAGGTAGTTGGATTGCGGGCCCTAGGGTTCCAGATACCTCCACAGCAAAATCCCATCCATGCAACATGTATATATTGGTTTCAAATTAAGCTATTTAACAAATAAGAAATAAATGTGCATATGTGCATATGTAATATAAATATTTCGCTAAAGTTCAGGAAGAAGATGTCTCCTCAGAATAGAAGGGTCAGTGTGGAAAGTAAGGGGGCAGAGAGAGAGACAGAGAATACACTACAGTCTACGAAAGTTGCCCTACACAGTTGGATGCACTGCATACCAAACTTGTAGGTTGCAAGAGCAATTAGCAAAAGATGTAAAAGGTACTAAAGATAATACAGAACAGATTTGCAATAAATTTTAACAGTCTCCAGAGGATGCTGTTGGTCTGCTCACCTGATGAAGGCAGCATAGTTAGCATAAACACTTCTACGCATTTCTTCTGCAGAAAGCCTCTTCAACTCTTGAAGATGGGTACACAGGTACCTTATTTCCTGGTGAATGATTTAAAGAAACTTTAACATAGTCAAATTTAAATGCCCCATTCAATATAAGTTGACTCACATAGCATGGTACCCAGAGCAATAAAAGATTCAAAACATATGAACAGGGGAAGTTACTCTAAAGTATGTTCGATGTGGGTGAAACAGGTTAAACAAGTAAAAGAATCACAGCAGTCTTAAACGAGTTGATCCACTCCGACCCAGGGAAACTCGACAGCAACAAGCACCAATCCAGATCGACAAAAGACAAATCAGCGGGACGAGGCGCAGTACCTTCTCGCTCATGGTCTGACATTTGGACTGCACGTAGGCGTCGGGGTCGAAGCTGTCGGTCTTGAAAACCTTAAGCGTGTCGGCGAGCTGCCCCCCGCCCTCCCCGGTGGCGACGCCGTTCGCCGCCGCCCCGTTCGGCGCTACCATCCCCGACGGAGCTGATGCCCTAGACCGCGACGATTTCGCGGAGGCCATCTCTGCCCCTTCCCCCTTCGTCGCCGATCGATCTCCGCAGCTCGATCTGACAGAAGCAACAGTTGCTCCCTACTTCTGCCCACCAACCGCCCTCCTCCCACTCCTCCGTCTCTTTTTCTCTCTCTAGCTTTGCTCTACCTTTCTCTCTCTAGTTCGACCTGTAACCCGCATGGTGCAACTGGCAGGGTGGGGATCGCCGGGGGGTTGGAGCGAGTGGGATCTGTTGGTAGTAATGGCCAACAACCCAGAAAACGGCCAAAAATCGTGGATCTGAAAGAGGAAAATGCAGATCTGAACAGAGAAACAAGAATTACTTAGAAAACAGTCGCGAATCAATCCAGAAACAGATGAAATCAATTGTGCGGTTACATTTGGGGCGGAGGGGATGGGGAGACAATCCCCTATAAATAGATGGGAGTTCCCATCGGAATAAGTACAAGAAACCAGTGTGAAATCCGATCCCTCGCCGTCGCGAGCTCCCGCTTCGCCGCCCGCTACTCGCCGCTGCGACTGCCCCCGCTCAAGATCGCGATCGCCGCCGCCGTGCTCCGTCCGCCTCTGTCCGCTGCTGCGCACGCCGTGCTTGCGCCGCCGCCGATCGCCGTGAACCACCGTCGCCAGTGGTGCTGCCGCCCTCTTCGCGAAAGAGGTAGGTGGTCTCGGCGGCCGTGAGAAAAAAAAGGAAGGCAGAAACCCTGAACAAGAAAGCCTCCAGGCGCTCGCTCTCTCTCATAAACAAAACTTTTTCTATTCGCTTGTTAAAAGAAGACCTGATTCGTAAGAGAAAATCTCCTTCTCTTTGCTCGCAAGGACAATGGTCAGAGAAGTGGAACCTAAGGTTTGTAGAACCGCCCTAGTGATCAAGATCCAGTACGAGATACTATGATCGACACGACATCGTATCGATACGAACTGAAGGGAGATATTGTTAATTTTTTTAATTGTTTTTAAAAACTTAAAAAAGTGTAAATTTTAAAAATAAAATTCTAATATTAATTTGTTTAAATTATAAAATAATATATTCATTTAAAGAATAATGAAATATATTATTTTTTATGATCGTGCATTCATACTAAGTTATATATAATTAATTTTATTTACTCTTTTAATTATTATTAAGATACAAACATGATTACTTACAAATTAGTAAATGTATTAGGCAACAATAAAAATACATATTTATATATATAACTAAATATAATTATATATATTAAATTATTAATATCTTATTCATTGTAATAACCTATTACACCTCTCAATTAAACATCATATTTGAAGAGAAAAAAAAGATAAGTTAAAGTGAACATATATATAATTTAACTCAACCCCACTCATAAAATACAAAATATCGAAAGTCACTCGTCTGACTCATCCGTGAATCTCGTATCTCAATCAAAATCAGATACTTGAGACTCATGACCTGTATAATCTAACTCTATCCTACTTAGTGGAGGTACATATAGGTGAGTTTGAAAATATGTAACTATCTGCACAAATACTTAGGTAGAGGGTACATGAAATCCTCTAAAAATAGTCCTAATTACATCTATATATGCATATTTATTATCTACTACCAGTGGGATTGGTGCTAGTAGTGCTCGAACCCTAGACGTGGAGGAAGATCCTGATTGGCCCGGTGGTGGTGGCGGGGGAACCCTAGACGTGGAAGACGATATCCCGGCTCTATTGTGAGAAACATATCTCTCACATAACTATGTCTGTAAGTAATATCGGACATCCTCTGGAACTAAGGAGCATGCACGGTAATCCCGTACCACTCCGGTGAGATGCTCTACAAATCTGTGTATACCAGTGATGTGATATTAGCAGTATCTACAATGCATATGTAGATCACCCTCAACAGTGTACTCGTGCTCCCACGCAGGGTGGCGTTGTCCGTTTATGATGACCTATAAGTGTTGAACAATCTCCATTAATAACTTGAAGGGCAAGTGCAAAAGTCAAGACACGAAGAAATAAATGATTAATTTATAGTTACGTACAAATATATGGAAATGAAATATACTCCTAATCATATGGACCTAAACTCGGCTACATCTCATCTCCAAACAATCTGACATTATGTGTGTTCTACAGATAGGACAAGTAGTATGCATATTCCATGGAACATGCATAGTTCTCCCAGTATTTGTGTACATAGTGTTCATACTCTTGAGAACCCTATGAGTACACGGTCAGTTATGGCCGCGTAGTTGAGAGCTGACCGTATGCTTCGATGTATTACGGCATTGAAGGATAGCTATTAGGATATGGGTATAATGGAAAGAATGAACTATTACTCTCTGAATCGTCATGATATCTAGGTTGTAGTTGTCATGATCGTCCATACTCACTGCTAGATCCCTGAGAGTCATATGTGCTCATCCTCCCAAAATCAGATAGCATGTCTTCATACTTCCATAGTAGGGATCTCAATAATCAGCTGCATGTCTCGCCCCTAGAGGTGGAGCACCGCGATCCTCATACTGTATGGCATGTGTGAAGTGCTGCTCCTCTGTCCATACCATGCCTTCGTAATGACCACTTTCATGGCCCCAATGACCTCTGCCTTGGCCACTGCTGTCACGTCCCAAACCAGTAGTGGAAATTACTCAAAAAGCGGCAGCAAACAGTCATGTCAATCGGAGTACTAAGACCAACAACATAAAGAGATACAAATAAGGTCAGAATTAGATAAAATACAACTTTTTTAATAATTATAATCTCTATTATAATTTTCTTAACTCAAATTACAATAACTCAAAAGAAAAAAGGACTCAATTTCAGGGCTTCCATAATATCTAATCTAGACTCAATGACATAAAAAAGACACGGGTCTTCTAACAATCTAGGAGCACTCGTTCACTCTTACTGTAACGTCCCGGATTTTTGGATTGTGTTTCAGCGGGTTGCGGATCGTGTCCGCATGGGTTGTGGAGTTGAATATTGATCTTTTGAACTCTTGGATGACGTTTATGTGAGTTATTTCGGGTCCGTGGTGGCGCGTTGACTGGTCTGACTTTTTCCTGGATTTTTTCGGAGTCTAAATTAATTTTTTGAGATTTTTCAGGGTTTATGTGATTTTTGTAAATGAAAATGAAAAAAAAATATAATAAACTAAAATTTAAAAAACCTTTTTAACCCCCTCTCCCCCCTCCGTTCCCTCATCTCTTACTCTCTAACGTCTCTCCTCTCCCTCACTCTCCCGTCTCTCTTTCCCTCTACCTTCTCACCTTCGACGGCGGTGACGAGGGGACGTGCGGCAGAGCAACGGCAGCGGCAGGTGGTGAGGACGAAGCCGAGGGATGTGGCGTGCAGCGAGGCGGAGGCGATCACGGCCGTGGGAGTCGACCATGCGAGAGATCGTCGTTTTCACGAGGTTTTCAATAGTAAAAGCTTCGAAAAGGTAGGGGGACGGATCCCCAACACTCTCACGTGTTTTCCCCTCGCGATTCCGTGCTCTAGCGAGGTCGAGAGTGGGTGCATTACTTATTTTGGGGAAAATGATCATGTTTGGGATGAGCGGTGGTTTTGGCCGTTCTAGGCCTCGATTGTGGTTTAAACGCGATTTTTCGGATGTAGGAATGCTTGGGGATGGATTCCCCTTGTTTTCCCCTTCGCGGCGCGGCGTGACGAATGGGGCGTGGGATCAAACTTTGCATGGGGTTCGGCCCATTTCTGCGAATCCGGCAGAGGACGGCCACGGGCGTGGCCATCTGTGCCCCAGAGCTGGGCGGCCAGAACCCTGGTCACCCAGGTCTGCTAGGCGATTAGAGGTCTGGCCGCCCAGGTTGCTGGGCGGCCTGTGCCCTAGCCGCCCTGCCTTCTCTCTTTCCCCCTATGTTCCAACTGCAGACGGCCAAACAGCTAGCCACCCTGCACTGTTCCTGGGCGGCCAAAGGTCTGGCCACCTTAGTCTGCTGGGCGGCCAAGGTGTTTGCCGCCCAGACTCTTAAGTTGCCCTAGACTAGGCGACCAAGGTGGTGGCCGCCCAGGCCTGCTGGGCGGCCAAGGCAATGGCCGCCCAGTGCATAGGGTGGCCCTATGTTGGGCGGCCAGTGATATGGCCACCCAGGCCACTGGGCGGCCAATAGTCCCTTCCTACACTGGGGTGTCGTGCTTCGCCGTTTCTTGCCCCGAGGTGTCCGTATGCGATACGGTTTTGCGGAAGAGGTGTTCGCGTGATTCTCGATGATCCGAGATTTCTGTGTAATTATCACAGGCCATCCCTGTGGGATTTATGTGTTGTAGGGAGTGTTCTCTCCCGTTTGGGGTTATCGTTAGCAGAGGTCCGTTCCCACGAGAGTTTAGTTGGCTGGCGTTCCCTGGTTTCCGTTACTAGCCTTAGGCGGTTTACCTGTATCGGGCTATACCACTTCGTAGTTTCAAGTGTGTGTGAGTTGGACCTTCTTATGAGCAGTACTCCACTGGCTCAGCTTACTAAGTGTCGTGCACGTACCGGCTGGGTCGAGAGTGTTACTTACTGAGTGCCGATACATTCTGACCGCGTGGTCGAGAGCTGTTCCCGATGAGACGATTTTTAAGCTGGTTACCGTAGGGCCCCTCGTCTTTGCAGCTTGAGTCCGGCTGGGGAAAAATGAGCTAGATGACCTAACTTAAAGCACATGGTCTGTGTGTGCACACGTGGTTGGGGGCAGTGGACCCACGCCGACGGGCGTGACCCCAACTAGTTCTTGTGTTGTTGCAACTCCGTCTCACTCTCTGGGAGGGACATGAGCGTAGTGGGCGGTGTAAGGCGTCCGAGACGCATCCGACCCCGTCCCTTGCCTCACTATCTGTGAGAGGTAGGTAAGTTAGGGAGAGTCGGCGTGGTGTAAGACATCAGTGGACGCATCCCGTCGGTGCTAGTGGGAGAGTACTTCAGTCACCTGTGGGTTTAGTTCCCGACCGTGAGCCGTGGTTCTCCGGAGTAGGGGTAGTGTGTTCTAACTGGGTGACTTTAGCGTGACTTCTCGCCTACGAGGACAAGGTTTTCCCGACAACGTGGTCAGGGTTCCCCCGGTAGCTAGGATATGATGTTTCGACATTGTGATTTCATTGTGGTTTCCGTCCATGAGGACTTTTTCTACGTTAGAGGCTTCGTAGGTTCTTTCGGCAGTGTGACCGCGACCTCCCTTAGATCGGTGGTTCCGACTTGAGATCATGGTTCCCTTATGATGGTAGGAGTAGTGTAGAGACTGCGTGGTTCTGCCGTTTTACTGTTCTATGGTTATAGCCACCGACGTTGTTATTTTCGCTATTTTAGTTGCTTCGCCACTACTCTTGCTCTTGTTATTTTGTTCTTACTGCTTCCCTTTACTGTTGTTATTTATGCTACTGTTACCATTGTTACCATCTTTGTTGTGATGGGGATCTGCGGGACCTCTACTGAGCTAATGAGATGAGGTTCACTCCCTACTTTTTCAGGTGCAGCGTTTCTCCTCGAGGTGGTGGGTCTCAGTCGGAGGTCTTTTAGCATCCAACTCCCCAGTGCCGGGGTATGTCCCGTGACAGTATACGTTTCTTTTATTGTAGACTGTACTTGTGGACTGAACTCTGTAGTTATATTAAATTGTTATAAAATGTTAATTTTATTTCTACTAGTTAATTATTAATTATGTAATTTATTTTCTGCTTTGTTTAGAATTTCAATGCATAACTACACCATCCCTATTAACCCTTCCGAGCTTCCCAACTCGTGGGTGGTAGCGTAGGATCTGAATGGTATCGGGTTTGACTCGGTATCCGGATATTGGCTCGTTACATTTACCCTTCCCCATCAGAATATGTTTCAGTTTCAATACTACCTACAAAATGTTAAAGAAACTAGATGAGTGAGAAACTCAGTAGGAATTACATCTCTTTAACCAAGCAAAATATGAGTAATTATCAATTTAACCATGTATAAACAATGCTATATGATGCACTTTGCAAAACATGAATCAAATTCTCAAACAATAAATAGATAAGAATAAGATAGAGGATCAAGGGAACATGAAATGCAGAGCATTTATAGAAATCGAATATACAAAGATATCTCGATGAAGATAACAATGTATGAACATGTACCGATGAACGAACATAACTATACAATTTGGTCAGCAAGTATCCAAGTTCCAATAGTAATAACGTCCCTTGGGCCAATCAAGTCAAGTATCATGTAATTCAGAATATTCATATCACGGAGCAGAGAATTATATATACCAACTTGTGCATAACAAAATTGGTGCAATGTCACACCCAGAATTTTTCCATGGATATAGAATCAGACATTCCGTTTGAACTAGCATTGATTGTTTAAGTGAACTCAAAGCCCTTAATAATTATTAGGCAAGTCCATCACAATAAATTGTTTCCATAATAGCAATAGCATTAATAAGGTGCATGGCTCGTGCCAAAAGAATAAAGATCAAGTGTAGAACTTAAGGTAAGTTCATGAAGAACAAGAAGTCAATGATTCATTTAGAGATTCAAGAGGGTACTGACTTAGAAAGATACTGACATCAAAATACGTCAAAACAGTCAACCTCAAACTCATAGACCTTGATAAAACGCGATCAATTTCACGGGCACGATCCATGAAAACTATGGTTAAACGTAGTTAGGGACAGGATCACGATCACTGTAACGCGGTCTGAAGGCAGGGTGCGTCTAGACAAGAATGCGGTCTTTGGGTATGCCGCCTTCAAGATCCAGAAGCTAAACGCAATCTATGGGTTGGTCGCGATCAAAACATTCTGAACAGAACCTCGTTCCATGTTTTCAAAGGCCGATCGAAGCTCATCTTTTAATAGTAGGACGAGATTCAAAGGATTTCCAGGGTTTTTAGGGTATAACTAGCTAAGAGTCCATGTGGGAATATATGACTCGCCAAGACTTCCGGAGACCTTAGTGAAGAAGTTCTGCTCCGACAAGAGGAATACATATCGGAGGGTCCTACCATTCACCAAGAATAGGGCTATACAAGCTGAACAAGAAAACCATAGTAACTCGGTAGATATACATCACTAGGGTGACATGATCTTCAAATAGTAGTAATGAAATCAAGTAATCTAATAAAAACATCGATTATAATCAATCAAGTCAGAGGCTAAATAAAGAAAAATTTAATCACGCATCAACTTCTAAGTATTTTAGACATGAAGGAAATCAATTGCAAAAAGGACTGAACATGAAGAAAATGGATGAGGGTAGAACTAATTATAAGAAAGATTTCATGAGATCAAAAGGAATATTTTAAAGGAATTTAATTATGTTTAATATCGTTTATCTAGTCAATTATTTGTTTCGAAGTCATACTTAGCAAAGAACATGATTTTGACACCAAAATAATATTTTTAATATAGTGAAAAGTCTAGGGTTTCAAGCAACCGGAGGCTAAACGCGATTGGGCCAGACGCCGCGTTTATATCAGAACATGGTTGGCCTGCAAGCTGTGATCAAAAGAACGCTATCTATCGAAAGGCCGTGTTCAGAACGTGATCCCTATGATAGATGCGATCTCAGACAAAAATTCGTTCTGGTGAGTAAACAGAAAAAGCGATGATACCTCATGCAATAAAAGTCAAAATACATGCATAATAGCTCATAAAAATTAGGGAAAATAGTATAGAAACTAATGTTATCAGAACCGAACCGGTGCCTGAATCGGTCAATGAGCTGGTTCGGTTCGAACCGGTTGGACCGTTCAATCGAACCGGTTTGAGCCGTGACATCATCATAATATTGATACATAGTTCGACTTGATTTTATAACCCAAGATAATAAGAAATAATGTATAATGATCAAAATTAAAAAAACATACATCTATAATTATTAGTCATGATTATGTAACTATACAAGTAAAAAATAAAAATAACATGGTTAAATAAATTGACCTTAAAATTTTGTAATGTTCCATTGGTCTTCACTCTTCACAATTGACATCTATGCTCCTTTAAAATTTTAAACTTTAAATATATTTAAAATAAAATGATAAATAATAATAATATATTTTTTTTCACACAAATATCATTTTGAATGTATAAATATTTTTACGTTTTTTTTGTTTTAAAGGGTGAATCGGGTCGGACTGGTTCGGACCGATTCACCGGTTGAACCGCGGTTCGTCTGGTTCGTCCGGTTCTTTAACATTAGACTAGACCGGTCTTAATCGAACCGGTTCCTGGACCGGTTCACGGTCAGACCGGTCCGACCGGCTGGTTCGGTCCGATTCTAATAACACTGATAGAAACGATCTAAACATGCATCTAAACCTATTTAATTGATTAATTAGGGTTTAGCCTTAGAGAACACCTACCTTAATTTGAATTGAAGAAGAATAGGGAAGAAGAATACGAAAGCCTAAACCTTCGTTCCTCCTTCTCGATCCACGTTCTAACACGCCCTAGTACGACCTCTAGCCTCTTCCATGAATTATCAGGGTTGGATAGATCGATATAGGGTTCTATTTATAGAGCTAAGAGACCCTAAGAGTCCTAATTAGGACAATAATTCGAGAGATAATTCCTACTATGAAAATTTTGAGTTATATCTATATCTATGGCCACCTAGCATGAGATAAACCCTAATTAGGCTAGAATTTCACTATAAAATGGCCCTATCTAGATAGATAAGGTTTAGTTGTGATTTTAGACTCATTTACTTGAGTTTTAGCCTATTTAACCTAATTAGAATTTAGGGATTTGGAGCATTACGAATTTTAGAGATTAATTCTTTATTTTTTGCCCAATAAGCCTTAAATTATTAGCCCATTTTCACTATTTCAATATTACAAATTTTATTTAACTCATATTAATTATATCAAAATTATTCTTATTTTATTTAAGATATTATATTCATTTATTTATTATATTATTTTAATCTGGATTGCTACATCCTCTCTCACTTAAAAGAATTTGGTCCTCCAAATTCATAAGATATTCTTTCTAAAACAGCTTTAAGATTACACCATGACCTTAATCACCAAACAATTCTATTCATGTTAGAAAGGTAACAACGAAATATAAGATCAAAAGAAATAGAACTAACTTAAGGATAAGGATACATGAATATCTCCTATTCCTCCTCCTTCGTTAGCAGGCTTGGGTACTCTCAAAGCTTGAAGACTTCCTTGACGTCTCGATCCGTTATTAGCTTACAGGGGTTGATCCTTCGGAAGAGGATAGCTTGCAACCTTATGATCCTTTCTCCCGCAATAAAAACATGTTTTTAATTTCCACCAACACTTCTCAGATTGATGGCTATCATTATCACAATGCCTACACTGCTCTTCTTTAAGCTTCTTACTATTAGGAGATCCATCACTAGCATTGGGTCTTTTCTTGCCATTCTCGGAACTAACAACTAGCTTCTTCTTCTCCAACCTAGTTTTAACTTTCTCGGCCATCTCCATGGCATCCTCTAATAATTACGCTATCTTAACCATCTTGGCATACGTTTGAATGTCTATTAGTGCCACTTGAGGTATAAACTGGAGTCTTAATTCATTCATAAACCTTTTAACCATTATCTTCTTGACCATGATCAAATGAGACATATATCGGGACAACCTTGAAAATTAGGCCTCATACTCGGCCACCGACATACTCCTTTGTTTAAGTGATGTGAATTCCCCAACCTTTCTTTCTCGAATCATTTCTAAAAAGTAATTATCATTAAAATACTCTAAGAATTCCACCCATGTTACTTGATTATAGGGTAAAGTTGCTTCTATCGACTCCCACCATGCCCTAGCATCCTTCTCTAATTGAAACATAGCCAAAATGACATTATCTTGGTTTGAACATTGTATTACCCAAAATATTCTTTCTATCTCCTTCACCCAATGTTCAGCCTCATCGGGATCAGTAGATCCATTAAACCTTGGGGGATTCAAACTTCAAAAATTCTTATGCAGATCATCGACTCCATGATTCGCTCCACCTTGAGCCACTTGTTGAAGAGTTTGAGTCAAACTTTGCACTGTCCTTTGCATATCTCTCTATTAAGCATATTCTGCCGCTATCACATTAGTCATCTAATCCCTGCAAAATAAATTATACGAATTAAAAATTTATTCTCATTATTTTTTTATACAAGTTTTAGCACTTAGCCCAACGCTGTACCCAATTTCAATGGGTAACAATAAGGGAAGGCATAGGTTATAGGACCTACGACAACCTGTATCTATGGCAAAAAACCTAGGGTTTAACAAAACCTAAGTTCTAATACCACTTCTGTCACGTCCCGAACCAGCAGCGAAAATTACTCAGAACATGGCAACGAGCAGCCATGTCAATCAGACACAATGGACAACTAAAAGAGACACAAATAAGGCCAAAATTAGACAAAAAATAACTTTATTAATAATCATAATCTCTATTACAATTTTCTTGACTCAAATTACAATAACTCAAAAGAAACGAAGGACTCAATTTTAGGGCTTCCATAATTTCTAATGTAGACTCGTGGAAATAAAAAAGGCACGGGTCTTCTAACAATCCAAGAGCACTCATTCACTCTTGCCCTTCCCCATTAGAATTTGTTTCAGTTTCAATACTACCTGAAAAATGTTTAAAAAGCTAGTTGAACAAGATCAATAGGAATTACTTCTCTTTAACCAAGCAGAATATATGTCATTATCAATTTAACCGTGTATAGACAATGCTATACGATGCGCTTTGCAAAACATGAATTAAATTCCCAAACAATAAATAAACAAGAATAAGATAGAGGATCAAGGGAACATGAAATACAGAGCATTTATAGGAATCAAATATACTAGGATATCTCAATGAAGATAACAATGTATGAACATGTACCAATAAACGAACATAACTATACATTGTTGGTCAACAAATATCCAAGTTTCAATAATAATAACACCCCTTGGGCCAAGCAAGTCAAGTATCATGTAATTCAAAATATTCATGTCACAAAGCAGAGAATTATCTATACCAACTTGTGCAGAAAAGAATTGGTGCAATGCCACACCCAGAATTTTCCCACTGATATATAATTGGGCATTCTGTCCGAACTAACATTGATTGTTTAAGCGGACCCAAAGCTCTTAATAATTATTAGACAATTCCATCATAATAAATAGCCAAATGAAATCAAGGGAAGTTACGTTCCAGAGTAGCAATAGCATCAATAAGGTGCATGGCTCATGCCAAAAGAATAAAAGATCAAGTGTAGAACTTAAGATAAGTTCATGAAGAACAAGAAATCTATGATTCATTTAAAGATTCAAGAGGATACTGACTTAGAAAGACACTGACATAAAAACATGTCAAAACAGTCAACCTTGGACTCATAGAACATCATAAAATGTAGTTAATCACATGGGCACGATCCATAAAAACCAGGGTTGAACGCGGTCAGGGACAAGGCCACGATCACCGGAACGCGGTTTGAAGGCAGGGCACGTCCAGACAAGAACGTGGTCTTTGGGTACGCCGCCTTCAGGATCCAAAAGCTGAACGTAATCTCTACGTCGGTCGCGATCAGAACAGGCTGAATAGAACCCAAAAAAAGCTCGTTCCGTGGTTCCAAAGGCTGGTTGAACCTCATCTTTCAACAGTAGGACGGGATTCAAAGGGTTTCCAGAATTTTTAGGGTTCAACTAGTTAAGCGTCCATGTGAGAATCCATGGCTTGTCAAGACTTACGGAGACCTTACTGTTCACCAAGAATAGGGCTTTTGCGAGTAGAACCAGAAAAACATAATAACTCGATAGATACATGTCACCGGGGTGATATGATCATTTAATAGCAGTAATAAAATCAAGTAATCTAATAAAAACTTTGATTATAATCAATCAAGTCGAAGGATAAACAAAGAATAACTTAATCATGTATCAACTTCTAAGTATTTTAGCCATGAAAGAAATCAATTACAGAAAGGACTGAACATGAAGAAAATAGATGGGGGTAGAACTAATTATAAAATAGATTTCATGAGATCAAAAGGAATGATTTTAAAGGAATTTAGTTGTGTTTAATATCATTTACCTTGTTGATGAGTGTGTATTTTTATATGTTAATTTATGTTATACACACTTTTTATGAGTTTTAATATGAATAAATATGCACTTACCACACTTAATCTCAATTTCAGATCAAAGTATTTAATTTCTAGAATTAATTAAATTTTGATACTATTTTACAGGCACGAAGAGGATGATGGCAAGAAAGACAAGTTTACACAATAATGGGTCAAAGATCATTACAAAAAGAAAAAAAGAAGAAGAAGAAATATATATATATATATGGGCCAAAAGCCCATGACCGACCAAGCCCAAACTCTCTCTCAATATATATATATATATATATATATATATATATATATATATATATATATAAAACATATATCGCAGCGAAAGCCAGCCAAGTGCTGGCTGGTCAAAGCGGATGTGGCCAAAGGCGGCTTCGGACGCTGAAGGGCTTCACACGCGGCAAACGCAGGGCGAACACACGGCTTCGACAAGCGGGTGTGGGGGCTTCACGCAGGCTCACGCATGAACAATGCGCAAGGCGGGCTCACGGCGGAGGCGCCCAAGGCGCACACGGGGGCGCGCTGGCGGTCTTCACGCAGCAGGTGTCTTCGGTCAGCGGTTCTTCACATACTAGCGTAGCCAGCATGCAACTCCCATTGACACGGCCCATTTCTCATGCAAAGCCTTCACGTCAGCAGCATCCCCATGGAAACAGCAAGGCGGTTTCGACGTGGCGGTTGGCCTTCTCATGCACAGCAGAGGCGACTTCGGCGTTCTTAAGCAAGGGCGCGCTGGAGGGTCAAAGGAGGAGGCTTTTCAACGTGGCCAAGCCGCGTGGCTCACGCGGAGAAGAGAGACGGCGGGAGGAGAGAGAGCATGCAAGTGGCCTCTTCAACAACCTAGTCTCCCCATGCATGGCAGACTTCAACGTTGGCGGCCAACCAACTTTTCTTCACAATTTGCGACCGAGCCATCCTTCACGTGGGCATATTTTATCTCAAACAGCCCAAGCAGCCACCCCTTCAAACGCGGCCAAAGTCTTCAAAAGCTGCCATTCACATGGAAAAAGAGAGAAAGAGAGGATGCAATGCGGCTTCTTCACGTGGAGAGAGGAGAAAGAAAGATGGTGGACTTTGATTTTCAAAGAACGTGGGCCGGGGTGTTCACATGGAAGCAAAAGGGGGTTGGGTTGGAGCTTATATAAAGGAGGGCATGGGGGCCTTTCTGGGGGCTCTCCCTCTCCCCTCTCTTCACGTAGATAGCAAGTTATCTTCCTCCATATAGTTAGTGGTAGGATATCTCTCTCTAGTTAGTGTTTTATTATTTCTGTAATTTTCATTCACTTGTAAGTTACTTTAATTCATTTTTAATTCCAATAGTGTTGTTATTTTCAGTTTTACTCAGCAAAATCTCCCCTCTCTTCTTCATCTATCTATCTCTCCCCCCCTTCTATTTTCATCTAAATCTCCCTAAGGCGGAGTTGCTCTCTCTCGGTCCTCTCACGATGGCGTTTAACTCCAAAGCAGGGCGACAATCAAAGGCTCGGCACGGCGTGGACGGCGTCACTCTTCTAATCCTCGACTCATTTTTCCCCTTATTCTTTTAATTTCAAGTTGTACTTTTAATTTTTATAGTTGTAATTTTTATTTCAGTAGCAATAAAATTCATGTTGGCAATCTATCTCTTCCAAATTTCTCTTCTCAACCCTCTCAATTTCTTTAGTTAAATTTATTTCATATGCATGTTAATTTCCTATTTTTGTACAGACGCACTCCAAATCAATGATTCTTTCTCAAATATAAGAATTTTCCATCTCATGCTTAATTGAAATATTTTCTCCTCGTGGGATCGACCTGCTATTCACCGCTGTACTTGAATTTTCAAAGTTATTTAAGTGAGTGAGTGCGGTTATATAAATTTTGAAATTGTGTGAGGCACAACATTTTTAAACGGCGGGTGCCGAGCGCATCAATTTTTAGCGGCGTTACCGGGGAGAAATTATTTTTTAATAGTTAGAAAGTCTTGTGTTTGATTTGTATATTTGTATATTAATTTTTATTTTTATTTTACATGAAAAAGAAAAAAAAATTAAAAAATTAAAGAAATATTTAAAATTCAGACATAAAATTCAAGGGAAATAATCTGTCGCAGAAAGGCAGAAAACGTCGCTGAAAGTCTATTTCTGTCACTATAGGGAGCTGGAATTGTGAAATTCTTAAAAATCTTGTAAAATAAAGCGTCGCTAAAGGTCAGTAAGCATAGATACATGTTCTGTTTTTAAATTTATGAAAAATCTTAAAAAAATCAGATAAATTACTGAAAAATCCATAAAAATTTTAAAAAATGAGAAAACCTGAAAAATACAAAAATCATGATTTTAGACTTTATTTTTCAGTAGGTTGCATGATAATTACTATTTTTAGTTATTATTTATTTTTTATTTATCTCTCTTTTTTTAAAAAAGAAAAAAATAGAAAAATAACTCTCTGAAAATCTAAAAAAATAAAAAATCTAAAAAAATTTAAAAACATAATTTTAGACCTTATTTTTTTAGATTTACATGCTATTAGATATTTTTACTTTATAATTTTCGTTTATTCATCTCTTCTAATAAAAAAAGGAAAAAATGTTAAAAAATAAAAAAAAACACAGAAATCAGAAAATAAAGAAAAAAATTGTCTCATGCTATCATGTCCTCGTTTTAGTTGTATCAATTTCATACATTGTGCATTTAGTTGAGTATTTGTTATTTTATTTGCATCGTTTGAAAAAAAAATCATCATCATCATCTTCTTCTCCTTTCTCTTCTTCTCTATTTCTCATTTTTAAGGGTAACATAGGCACACCTCTCTTAGAATTGGAAGGACCCTCCATTGAGCACTCCGTCTCTTTGGACTGAAATTTCTTTTTCCAATACCTCCATAAGTCCCCGCACTCGTAGATTCCCTCACGGAAGTTGGGCATGTTGTACCAAGAAGCACCCCGGAGTTAGATTGCCCTTAGAATGTTAAAAAGAAGATTTAAAATTTGTTACTATTTTAAAAAACTTGTGTCTAAAGTTAGAGGTCAACGACAAACGTCATAAGCGGACTTGTGGTTATTTACTTAGGTCCCTACGAAAGTAGGTGGAGCCTCCCACAACCCCACCTCTTACTTGACAGGTGAACCAACTTGGTAACAGGTCCTGGCTCCTCTTTTGTAAAATAAAAAAATAAAATAAAATAATAGAAAAATTAAAATAGAAAAAAAATTATTAAAAAAATCATCACTCTTTCTTGGACCTTTTGCATTGTCACATCCACTTTTGTTCAGGTCCATTATTAGATTCTTTCATGCTAAATCATACGAGCCACTTGAACTTAAATTCCTCATTTACTCAATATCATCAAAATCCTTCATTCTTTCACAATGGGGATTACAATCCATCTCTTACCCAAGAACCACATCAATTGCTAGCGTAATTTTTCGCCCCTTACTCTCACACGTATCCATGTCCTAGGTGGGAAAACCAGCAATCTTCTTTTTGGACATCCTAGCAAGACCCCATACGAAGTCCTTCGAACTCACACTTTTCAGATTGGACTTCTTACTCAAATGCTCCTTATAATAAAGCCCAACATGAAGGACAACCCATCTACTCTCCACTACTTCAGTACCAGACTGACTTCTATTCTGATTGTTACTCACCACAGTCTGAGTGCCACCCAACATATCCAGCTCCTTCAAAGTCTGATTTCGAGGACATGTTTAATCACATGACTCAACTCATCTTAGCCAATCAGCAAACCCTTAAAGCTCAGAGTCAAATTGTCCAAGCCCAGCTTGACCAACTTGATAGAGAATTTGAAATGGCCCAACTTGCTAGCCTCCCCATTGAAAACTTTACAAATCCATTTCCTGATTATGACTATAATGTCAGCCTGAACGACCAATCCATAAATCCTCAACTCAACAACTCTCAAATAATCTTTGGTGATGAGGAGTATATGGGACATTCATATCAGGAGAACTGGGAGGAAGCTAGTGAAGCTCAAGTTGTGATGGCCAAGAATAATCATGAAGAAAATAATGAGGAGTCTAAGTTGGGAAGAGAAGAGGAGAGAAATGAACATTAGATCTATACTAAAATGCCTCTCCCTGAATTTGACAAAACTCTCTTTGAAGATGAGAAGGAAGAAGAAGTGAGGATAGAAAAAGAATTGAGCATTTATTTGAAAAATGCCACTGGGGTTCATGAGGAGTTAATTTTTTCGCATGAAAATTTTTATGACCAGGCAACGTTTAATCTGGAGGAGAGGATAGAGGTCTCGCCCATTTCTGACCACGGCAATCCTAGCGATCTTTCTGAAATTCTTCAAGCCGATTGGTCGAATCCACCTGAAATGCATGAAGAGGGGGATTGCTGTGTGGTGAATAATATTGTTGATTAAATACAAAAGAATTCCGAATATCCTCGTCTTGATGAGTGTGATGAAGGGGTCCTAATAGAGAAATTCACATTTGATCTTACCTATGATGAAGGGGCCGAGCTGGAACGATTTACATTTGATCTTCCCTCCTCATTATTGGGAAATTTGATTGATAATCTTCTATTGATTGATGAGTGTGATGACATGTCCTTATTTGAGAATTTAACATTTGATTTAACCCCTGAGCCCTATCAAATGAAGTTTGCATCATTGGATGAGTTAGATTATGGGCTCACGCTTCCTTCCAATATGATTCCTCTGAAAGTAAAGCATCTCCAAAATGACATTCTAGGATCGGAGGGGGATGTGCCAGCTATATTAACATTTGATTTGACTTCCCATCAGGAAAATCAATTGATTACTGTCCTCAATGCTCATGAGGCTGTTACTGAGAGGAATGTGACTAATAATGACATTATTATTCATAGGCTACTAGTGCCTGACCAAGTTACTGTGGAGGAAGTGGTCAGTAAAAGGTTAGTCAGGAAGGAAGATACAGGACAAGAGGACCAATGGGTAGATGTTGTGCAAATGTTCCACCTCGATCTTGAAAACTTATTGGTCATTGATCATTTCATGACCCCAAAAGATGAAAACTGGCTCACACATATGGTTCAAGCTAAAATTAATAATGTGCGAGATCCATATATTTCTAGCAGCAATACGTACATGCTTACTCTTGTCTTCCAATGACATAAGGGCTGGAATTTGAAGGAGGAGAAGATCACTTGGTGGCACATTCTAAATGCCCCCCGTTGGTTAGTGACCTACCTTGTGTCTGGGCTGAAGACGTAAAACTTAACGCTTTTTGGGAGGTAACCCAAAGTTTTCGTGATTTCTGTGTGCTAATAAATGGCTTCTTGGGAGGCAACCCAAGTTTTTCTTGTATTTTTATTTTTATTTTACAGGTGTGAATAAAGGATAAGTTGGGGGGAGAGAAGATTTCTTGCTCAGCTATCTAGATTTTCAAAGTCAAGTACCGCATTTCATTCCAGCAAGGATGCCCGACGACGTTCACTTCCATCAGGTTGTCCCGTTCCTTCACATATTTTATGTTACATTATTCTATTATTCCATATTGTTAATGTCATTGAGGACAATGTCATTTAAGTTGGGGGGACATAAATCATGCCATTGTACATGTTGCATTCATATATACAACCTCATTTTTTAAATAAAAATTAATAATAATAATAATAAAATAAATAAAACTCATTTTGAGTTTCATAATTCATGCTTCCATTGAAAGTAATTCTGGAATAGAAAAGACTAGGGAGAAGGATGATGAAAAATTGATTTAATCTAGTCATGGAAAACGGATCTAAGAATCTATTTAAAGTTCATATGCACTTTAGAAAACTGAAAATCATGTTGCACGCTAATGAAATAAGTAGGACAAGCGTTCTGCTATTTTGGATATGTTGCATGATATTTAGCACTTCTTGAAAAAGAGATCTTTTATAAGCTTTCTGTCAAGTTATCATTCAAAATTAGTGCAAAAGCATAATTGAATTTTTTTTTGAGAAACATGCATCATGAAAAATGCCCAAATCTATGTAACTGGGCCTACTTCATCTAAGACGTGTTGAGGTTCACGTCAAACGGAAAAAGGAACCTTGATCTGCGCAACCGAGCCTGAGTCGAGGTTCATGTGAAACAGTGAAGGGTAGTGCAACATCATGTGTGTAGAAAAAAAAATCCCTAAGGGATGAAACAACAAGACAGATAAAAAGCTAATATACTTAATGCACTGATTAAGAGGTGCAAGGTTGAAAGGCACTTATTTGGAATAACAAATGGGGGATACAATTATCTACGCTGTGGATTTAGTATTTACACAATTACCAACGTGTAAGGGGGGCTCACGGCGGAGGCGCCCAAGGCACACACGGGGGCGCGCTGGCGGCCTTCACGCAACAGGTGTCTTTGGCCATGGGTTCTTCACATACTGGCGTGGCCAGCAGGCAACTCCCATTCACACGGCCCATTTCTCATGCAAAGCCTTCACGTCAGCAGCATCCCCATGGAAACAGCAAGGCAGTTTTGGCGTGGCGACTGGCCTTCTCATGCACAGTAGAGGCGACTTCGGCGTTCTCAAGCAAGGGCACGCTGGAGGGTCAAAGGAGGAGGCTTTTCAACGTGGCCAAGCAGCGTGACTCACACGGAGAAGAGAGAAGGCAGAAGGAGAGAGAGCATGCGAGCGACGTCTACAACAACCTAGTCTCCCCATGCATGGCAGGCTTCAACGTTGGCGGCTAACCAACGTTTCTTCACAATTTGTAGCCGAGCCATCCTTCATGTGGACATATTTTATCTCAAACAGCCCAAGCCGTGACCCCTTCAAACGCGGCCAAAGTCTTCAAAAGCTGCCATTCACATAGAAAAAGATAGAAAGATGGGAAGCAATGCGACTTCTTCACATGGAGAGAGGAGAAAGAAAGATGGTGGGCTTTGATTTTCAAAGAACGTGGGCCAGGGTGTTCACATGGAAGCAAAGGAGTTGGTTTGTAGCCTATATAAAGGAGGGCATGGGGGCCTTTCTGGGGGCTCTCCCTCTCCCCTCTCTTCACGTAGATAGCAAGTTATCTTCCTCCATATAGTTAGTGGTAGGATATCTCTCTCTAGTTAGTGTTTTATTATTTCTGTAATTTTCATTCACTTGTAAGTTACTTTAATTCATTTTTAATTCCAATAGTGTTGTTATTTTCAGTTTTACTCAACAAAATCTCCCCTATCTTCTTCATCTATCTATCTCTCCCCCCCTTCTATTTTCATCTAAATCTCCCTAAGGTAGAGTTGCTCTCTCTCGATCTTCTCAAGGCAGCGTTTAACTCCAAAGCGGGACGACAATCAAAGGCTCGACACGGCGTGGACGTCGTCACTCTTCCAATCCTCGACTCATTTCTTCCTTATTCTTTTAATTTCAAGTTGTACTTTTTCAAAGCCAAGTACTTGCTCTGTTGGGGGGAGATAAGATTACTTGCTCTGTTGTCTAGATTTTCAAAGCCAAGTACTGCCTTTCATTCCAGCAAGGATGCCCGTCGACGTTCACTTCCGTCAGGTTGTCCCGTTCCTTCACATATTTCATGTCTACATTATTCTATTATTCCATATTGTTCATGTCATTGAGGACAATGTCATTTAAGTTGGGGGAACGAAAATCATGTCATTGCACATGTTGCATTCATATATACAACCTCATTTTTTCGAATGAAAACTGAAAAAAATAATAATAAAAAATAAATAAAACCCATTTTGAGTTTCATTATTCATGCTTCCATTGAAAGTAATTCTGGAATATAAAAGACTAAGGAGAAGGATGATGAAAAATTGATTTAATCTAGTCATGAAAAATTGATCTAAGAATCTCTTTAAAGTTCATGTGTACTTTAAAAAAATGAAAATCATGTTGCACGCTAATGAAACAAGTAGGACAAGCCTTCTGATATTTTTGGGTATGTTACCTGATATTCAGCATTCCTTGAAGAAGAGATCTTTTATAAGCTTTCTGCCGAATTATCTATCAAAATTAGTACAAAAGCACAATTAAATTTTTTTTTGAGAAACAACACCATGTAAAATGTTCCAAATCTTAGTAACCGGGTCTACTTCACCTAAGATGTGTTGAGTTTCACGTCAAACGGAAAAGGGAATCTTGATCTACGCAACTGAGCCTGAGTCGAGGTTCGTGTAAAATAGTGAAGGGTAGTACAACATCATGTGTGTAGAAAAAAAAATCCCTAAGGGACGAAACAACAAGGCAGACAAAAAACTAATATGCTTAATGCACTGATTAAGAGGTACAGGGTTGAAAGGTACTTATTTGGAATAAGAAATGAGTGACGCAATTATATACGTTGTGGATTTAGTATTTACACATGCACTAGTGCTACTGAACTTTGAATTAAATTCTTGATCATGTACCTTAATTTTCAAGTCTAAAGGTTACTGTGTGTTAATGCTTCCAGATTCCTAATCTTTAGTTAATTCTGTGAAAGAGCATTTGGATATGAATGTATGAACTTTGTAAACTCTTGTTTGTCCTAAAACTTTAAAATTGTTTACATTGTTAAGGGACTATCAATGAGTAAGTTGCGAGGTGTGATGAGTGTGCATTTTTACATATTAATTTATCTTATACACACTTTTTATGAGCTTTAATATGAATACATATGCACTTACCACACTTAATCTCAATTTCAGATCAAAGTGTTTAATTGTTAGATTTAATTAAATTTTGATACCATTTTACAGGCACGAAGAGGACGATGGCAAAAAAGATAAGTTTACACAATAATGGGCCAAAGTCCATTACAAGAAAAAAAAGAGAAGAAATATATATATATATATATATATATAAATGGGCCAAAAGTCCACGGCCGACCAAGCCCAAACTTGGTTTAAAAAGAAAAAAAAAGAGAATAAAAATAATAAAAAAAAAAGAAACAAATGGCTCTCAATATATATATAAAGCTGGCCAAGTGATGGCTAGTCAAAGCGGACGTGGCCAAAGGCAGCTTCGGGCGCTGAAGGGCTTTACACGCGGCAGACGCAGAGCGAACACACGGCTTTGGCAGGCGGGTGTGGGGGCTTCACGCAGGCTCACGCGTGACCAACGCGTAACGCGTGCTCACGGCGGAGGCGCCCAAGGCGCACACGGGGGCGTGCTGGCGGCCTTCACGCAGCAGGTGTCTTCGGCCAGCGGTTCTTCACGTACTGGCGTGGCCAGCAGGCAACTCCCATTCACACGGCCCATTTCTCACACAAATCCTTCACGTCAGCAGCATCCCCATTGAAACAGCAAGGCAATTTTGACGTGGCGGCCGGCCTTCTCATGCACAGCAGAAGCGACTTCTACGTTCTCAAGCAAGGGCGCGCTGGAGGGTCAAAGGAGGAGGCTTTTCAATGTGGCCAAGCCACGTGGCTCATGCGAAGAAGAGAGAAGGCGGGAGGAGAGAGAGCATGCGAGCGGCGTCTTCAACAACCTAGTCTCCCCATGCATGGCAGGCTTCAACGTTGGCGGCCAACCAACTTTTCTTCACAATTTGCGGCCGAGACATCCTTCACGTGGGCGTATTTTATCTCAAACAGTCCAAGCAGCCACCCCTTCAAACGCGGCCAAAGTCTTCAAAAGCTGCCATTCACATGGAAAAAGAGAGAAAGAGGGGATGCAATGCGACTTCTTCACGTGGAGAGAGGAGAAAGAAAGATGGTGGACTTTGATTTTCAAAGAATGTGGGCCGGGGTGTTCACATGGAAGCAAAAGGGGTTGGGTTGGAGCCTACATAAAGGAGGGCATGATGGCCTTTCTGGGGGCTCTCCCTCTCCCCTCTCTTCACGTAGATAGCAAGTTCTCTTCCTCCATATAGTTAGTGATAGGATCTCTCTCAAGTTAGTGTTTTATTATTTCTGTAATTTTCATTCACTTGTAAGTTACTTTAATTCATTTTTAATTCCAATAGTGTTGTTATTTTCAGTCTTACTCAGCAAAATCTCCCCTCTTCTTCATCTATCTATCTCTTCCCCCCTTCTATTTTCATCTAAATCTCCCTACGACGGAGTTGCTCTCTCTCGGTCATCTCACGGTGACATTTAACTTCAAAGCGGGGCGACAATCAAAGGCTCGGCACAGCGTGGACGGCGTCACTCTTCCAATCCTCGGTTCATTTCTTCCCTTATTCTTTTTCAAGTTATACTTTTATTTTTTATAATTGTAATTTTCATTTCAGTAGCAATAAAATTCATGTTGGTAATCTATCTCTTCCAAATTTCTCTTCTCAACCCCTCTCAATTTTTTTAGTTAAATTTATTTCCTATGCATATTAATTTCCTATTTTTATACAAACGCACTCCAAATCAATGATTCTTTCTCAAATATAAGAATTTTCCATCTCATGTTTAATTGAAATATTTTCTTCTCGTGGGATCGACCCGCTATTCACCGCTTTACTTGAAATTTTAAAACTATTTAAGTGAGTGAATGCGGTTATGTAAATTTTGAAATTGTGTGTGGCACGTCATTTTTAAACGACGGGTGTCGAGCACATCAATTTTTGACACCGTTAATGGGGAGGAAATTTTTTTTAATGGTTAAAAATTCTTTTGTTTGATTTGTATATTTGTATATTAATTTTTTATTTTTATTTTACAGGAAAAAGAAAAGAAAAATCAGAAAATCAAAGAAATAGTTGAAATTCGGATCTGATATTTAAGAAAAATAATATGTCGCAGAAAGTCATGAAGCGTCGTTGAAAGTCTATTTCTGTCACTATAGTAATTCTGGAATTCTGAAAAATCTAGAAAATCAAGCGTCGCTAAAGGTCAGTAAGCGTAGGTACATGTTATGGTTTTCAAATTTCTAAAAAATCTCAAAAAATCAGATAAATTATTGAAAAATACATAAAAATTTTAAAAAATCAGAAAATATGAAAAATATAAAAATCATGATTTTATACTTTATTTTTCAGTAGGTTACATGATAATCAATATTTTTAGTTATTATTTATATTTTATCTATCTCTCTTTTTGAAAAAAAGAGAAAAATAAAAAAATAAATATCTGAAAATCTAAAAAAAATAAATTTTTTAAAAAAATTTAAAAATATAATTTTAGGCCTTATTTTTTAAGATTTACATGCTATTTGATATTTTTAATTTTTATTTATTCATCTCTTCTTATAAAAAAAATTCTTAGAAAATAAAAAAAACATAGAAATCAAAAATCAAAAAATAGAGAAAAAAATTATCTCGTACTATCATGTTCTCATTTTAGTTGCATCAATTTCATGCATTGTGTATTTAGTTGAGTATTTGTTATTTTATTTACATCATTTGAAAAAAATCATCATCATCATCTTCTCCTCCTTTATCTTCTTCTCTATTTCCCCCTTTTAAAGGTAACATACGTACACCTCTCTTGAAATTAGAAGGACCCTCCATTGAGCACTCCGCCTCTTTAAATTGGAATTTTCTTTTTCAAGACCTCTATAAGTCCCCGCACCCGTGGATTCCCTCACGGAAGCCGGGCAGGTTGTACCAAAAAGTACCCCGGAGTTAGATTACCCTTAGAATGTTAAAAAGAAGTTTTGAAATTTGTTGATATTTTGAAAAACTAGTGTCTAAGGTTAGAGGTCAACGGCAAACGCCATACGCGGACTTGTGGTTATTTAATTAGGTCCACACGAAAGTAGGGGGAGGCTCCCACAACCCCACCTCTTACCTGGCCGATGAACCAACTTGGTAGTAGGTCCCGACTCCTCTTTTGTAAAATAAAAAAATAAAATAAAATAATAAAAGAATTAAAATAGAAAAAAATCATTAAAAAATCATGATTCTTTCTTGGGCCTTTTGCATTGCCACATCCACTTTTGTTCATGTCCATTATTGGATTCTTTCATGCTAAACCATACGAGCCACTTGAACTTAAATTCCTCATTTACCCAATATCATCAAAATCCTTCATTCTTTCACAATGGGGTTTACAATCTATCTCTTACCCAATAACCACATCAATTACTACCGTAATTTTTCACCCCTTACTCTCACACATATCCATGTCCTAGGTGGGAAAACCAGCAATCTTCTTCTTAGGTATCCTATCAAGACCCCATGTAAAGTCCTTCGAACTCACACTTTTCAGATTGAACTTCTTACTCAAATGCTCCTTACAACAAAGCCCAACATGAATGACAACCCATCTACTCCCCACTACCTCAGTACTAGAATGACTTCTATTCTGATTGTTACTCACCACAGTTTGAGTGCCACACAACCTATCCAGCTCCTCCAAAGTCTGATTTCGAGGACATGTTTAATCAAATGACTCAACTCATCTTGGCCAATCAATAAACACTTAAAGCTCAGAGCCAAATTATCTAAGCCCAACTTGACCAACTTGATAGAGAGCTTGAAATGACCCAACTTGCTAGCCTCCCCATTTAAAACTTTACAAATCCATTTCCTGATTATGACTATAATGTCAGCTTGAACGACCAATCCATAAATCCTCAACTAAATAACTCTCAAATAATCTTTGGTGATGAGGAGTATATGGGGCAGTCATATCAGGAGAACTAGGAGGAAGCTAGTGAAGCTTAAGTTGTGATGGCCAAGTATAATCATGAAGAAAATAATGAGGAGTCTAAGATGGGAAGAAAAGAGGAGAGAAATGAACATCAGATCTATACTAAAATGCCTCTCCCTGAATTTGACAAAACTCTCATTGAAGATGGGAAGGAAGAAGAAGTGAGGATAGAAAAAGAATTGAGTATTTATTTGAAAAATGCCACTGGGATTCACGAGGAGTTGAATTTTTCGCATGAAAATCTTTATGACAAGGCAACATTTAATCTGGAGGAGAGGATAGAGGTCTCTCCTATTTCTGACCACGGTAATCCTAGCGATCTTTCTGAAATTC
Organism: Amorphophallus konjac; assembly: GCA_022559845.1. Classification (NCBI taxonomy): domain Eukaryota; kingdom Viridiplantae; phylum Streptophyta; class Magnoliopsida; order Alismatales; family Araceae; genus Amorphophallus; species Amorphophallus konjac. Next base: position 242,675,000 of record CM040128.1, read on the forward strand.
TTCAAGCCGATTGGTCGAATCCACCTGAAATGCATGAAGAGGGGGATTGCTGTGTGGTGAATAATATTGTTGATTTAATGTAACATAATTTTGAATATCCTCCTCTTGATGAGTGTGATGAAGGGGTCCTAATAGAGAAATTCACATTTGATCTTACCTATGATGAAGGGGCCGAGCTGGAACGATTTACATTTGATCTTCATTCCTCATTATTGAGAAATTTGATTGATAATCTTCTATTGATTGATGAGTGTGATGACATGTCCTTATTTGAGAATTTAACAATTGATTTAACCCCTGAGCCCTATCAAATGAAGTTTGCATCATTGGATGAGTTAGATTCTGGACTCACGCTTCCTTCCAATATGATTCCTCTGAAAGTAAAGCATCTCCAAAATGACATTCTAGGATCGGAGGGGAATGTGCCAGCTATATTAACATTTGATTTGACTTCCCATCAGGAAAACCAATTGATTACTGTCCTCAATGCTCATGAGGCTGTTACTGAGAGGAATGTGTCGAATAATGACAATCTTATTCATGAGGCTGTTACTGAGAGGAATGTGACTAATAATGACATTATTATTCATAGGCTACTAGTGCCTGACCAAGTTACTGTGGAGGAAGTGGTCAGTAAAGGGTTAGTCAGGAAGGAAGATACATGACAAGAAGACCAATGGGTAGATGTTGTGCAAAGGTTCCACCTCGATCTTGAAAATTTATTGGCCATTGATCATTTCATGACCCCAAAAGATGAAAACTGGCTCACACATATGGTTCAAATTAAAATCAATAATGTGCGAGACCCATATATTTCTAGCCGCAATACGTACATGCTTACTCTTGTCTTCTAATAGCATAAGGGCTGGAATTTGAAGGAGGATAAGATCACTTGGTGGCTCATTCTAAATGCCCCCCGTTGGTTAGTGAGCTAGATTACGTCTGACTGAAGATGTAAAGTTTAGCGCTTCTTGGGAGGCAACCCAAAGTTTTCGTGATTTCTGTGTGCTAATAAATGGCTTCTTGGGAGGTAACCCAAATTTTTCTTGTGTTTTTATTTTTATTTTACAGGTGTGAATAAAGGACAAGTTGGGGGGGAGAGAAGATTTCTTGCTCTATTATCTAGATTTTCAAAACCAAGTACCGCCTTTCATTCCAGTAAGGATGCCCGTCGACGTTCACTTTCGTCGGGTTGTCCCGTTCCTTCACATATTTTATGTTTACATTATTCTATTATTCCATATTGTTCATATCATTGAGGACAATGTCGTTTAAGTTAGGGGGACGGAAATCATGCCATTGCACATGTTGCATTCATATATACAACCTAATTTTTTTAAATAAAAATTGAATAATAATAATAATAAAAAATAAATAAAATCTATTTTGAGTTTCATGATTCATGCTTCCATTGAAAGTAATTCTGGAATAGAAAAAATTAGGGAGAAGGATGATGAAAAATTGATTTAATATAGTCATGGAAAACAGATCTAATAATCTCTTTAAAGTTCATGTGCACTTTAGAAAAATGAAAATCATGTTGTACGCTAATAAAACAAGTAGGACAAGTCTTGTGCTATTTTGGGTATGTTGCCTGATATTCAACACTTTTTGAAGAATAAATCTTTTATAAGCTTTCTGCCAAGTTATCTATCAAAATTAGTGCAAAAGCACAATTAAATTTTTTTTAGAAACATGCACCATGAAAAATGCCCCAAATCTTAGTAATCGATCCTACTTCACCTAAGCCGTATTGAGGTTCGCGTTAAACGGAAAATGGAATCTTGATCTGCACAACCGAGCCTTAGTCGAGATTCGTATGAAATAGTGAAGGGTAGTGCATCATCATCTGTATAAAAACTAAAATAAAAAAAAGATCTTTAAGGGACGAAATAATAAGACAAACAAAAAGCTAATATGCTTAATGCTCTGATTAAGAGGTGCAGGGTTGAAACACTTATTTAGAATAATAAATGAGGGACACAATTATCTACGCTGTGGATTTAGTATTTACGCATGCACTAGTATTACTGTACTTTGAATTGAATTCTTGATCATGTACCTTAATTTTTAAGTTTAAAGGCTAGTGTATGTTAATGCTTCCAGATTCGTAATCTTTAGTTAATTTTGTGAAATAAAAATTGGATATGAAGGTATGAACTTTGTAAACTCTTGTTAGTTTTAAAACTTTAAAATTATTTACATTGCTAAGGGACTAGCAATGAGTAAGTTGGGGGATGTGATGAGTGTGTATTTTTACATGTTAATTTATGTTATACACACTTTTTATGAGTTTTAATATGAATAAATATGCACTTACCACACTTAATCTCAATTTTAGATCAAAGTGTTTAATTGTTAGATTTAATTAAAATTTGATACTATTTTGCAGGCACGAAGAGGACGATGGCAAGAAAGATAAGTTTACACAATAATGGGCCAAAGTCCATTACAAAAAGAAAAAAGAAGAAGAAGAAGAAGAAGAAGAAGAAGAAGAGAGAGAGAGAGAGAGAGATATATATATATATATATATATATATATATATATATATATATATGGGCCAAAAGTTCATGGCCGACCAAGCCCAAACTTGGTTTAAAAAGAAAAAAAAAGAGAGAATAAAAAGAATAAAAAGATATATACATATATATGTATGTATGTATATATATATATTGAGAGTATATATATATATATATATATATATATATATATATATATATATATATAAACATAGATCGCAGCGAAAGTGAGCCAAGTGCTGGCTGGTCAAAGCGGACGTGGCCAAAGGCGACTTCGGACGCTGAAGGGCTACACACGCGGCAGGTGCAGGGCGAACACGCGGCTTCGACGGGTGGGTGTGGGTGCTTCACGCAGGCTCACGCGTGACCAACGTGCAAGGCGGGCTCACGGCGGAGGCGCCCAAGGCACACACGGGGGCGCGCTGGCGGCCTTCACGCAGCAGGTGTCTTCGGCCATGGGTTCTTCACATACTGGCGTGGCCCATTTCTCATGCAAAGCCTTCACGTCAGCAGCATCCCCATGGAAACAACAAGGCTGTTTCGACGCGGCGACTGGCCTTCTCATGCACAGCAGAGGTGACTTCGACGTTCTCAAGCAAGGGCGCGCTGGAGGGTCAAAGGAGGAGGCTTTTCAACATGGCCAAGCAGCGTGGCTCACGCGGAGAAGAGAGAAGGCAGGAGGAGAGAGAGCATGCGAGCGGCGTCTTCAACAACGTAGTCTCCCCATGCATGGCAGGCTTCAACGTTGGCGGCCAACCAACTTTTCTTCACAATTTGCAGCCGAGCCATCCTTCACGTGGGCGTATTTTATCTCAAACAGCCCAAGTAGTCACCCCTTCAAACGCGGTCAAAGTCATCAAAAGCTACCATTCACATGAAAAAAGAGAGAAAGAGGGGATGCAATGCGGCTTCTTCACGTGGAGAGAGGAGAAAGAAAGATGGTGGACTTTGATTTTTAAAGTACGTGGGCAGGGGTGTTCACATGGAAGCAAAAGGGGTTAGGTTGGAGCCTATATAAAGGAGGGCATGGGGCCTTTTTGGGGGCTCTCCCTCTCCCCTCTCTTCACGTAGATAGTAAGTTCTCTTCCTCCATATAGTTAGTGTTAGGATCTCTCTCTCTAGTTAGTGTTTTATTATTTTTATAATTTTCATTCACTTGTAAGTTACTTTAATTCATTTTTAATTCCAATAGTGTTGTTATTTTAGGTTTTACTCAGCAAAATCTCCCCTCTTCTTCATCTATCTATCTCTTCCCCCCTTCTATTTTCATCTAAATCTTCCTAAGGTGGAGTTGCTCTCTCTCGGTCCTCTTGATAAGTGTGTATTTTTACATATTAATTCATGATTATACATATTTTTATGAGCTTAAAATAATAATAAATATGCACGTATCACACTTACTGTTAATTTATGAGTCAAATATTTAATTTTCTAAAATTAAATAATTTTAATAATAATTTTTACTTATTTATGCAGGCATTCGGAACAAGGGAAGCGACAAGAAACAAATATAAAGAAAAAAAAAGAAAATAAAATTATATGTTGAACTGGGCCAAAAGTCCATGGACTTTGTCAAAAAGAAAAGAAAAAAATAAATTTATTTACTATTTTTTAAGATTTTTTCTAAGCTATATACATAATATATATGATATATATATATATATATATATATATATATATATATATATATATATATATATATATATATATATATATATATATATATATAAAGTGTGTGTGTGTGTGTGTTCGGCAGCAGCAGAAGCCACCCCCGCCTTCGCCCAGGGCACGTGCGACGAGGAGGGGCCGGCGAGGAGGCGGTCAAACCGCCACGCGAAGGCGCGCGTCAACGCGCCTGCTGGCGCAGTCGACGACGCGGGCGCACGCGGGCACACGGCGCCCACGCGTCAGGCGGAAAGGCGGCGGCGCACCGCGGTCCACGCGGCAAAAGAGAGGAGGAAGAGGAAGACGCGGCGCACGCGGGCGCACACGTCCAGAAAGAGAGAGAAAGAGAGAGAAAGAAGAGAAAAAGAAGGAGAAAAAGGCCAGAAAAAGTCCAAAAAAATCAGAAAAAAATAGAGAAGTGTGAAGCACATGCTAGTACACAATTTGGAGTCAACAAATGCAGCAATTTGGTATTCACATTGGCAAGAGTGTTCACATTTCCTAAAGGGATGTTATGTAAACCCTATATAAAGGGCTTTGATTGTAATGAAGAAGGGGGTTGTTAGGAGATTAGGAAGAGAGGATAGCTAGGAGTAAGCTATGGATTGATCAAGTTTGTAAGGTTTCTTCAAGTTTTTACTTTGTGACTTTGGTAGGGATAGATTTTGAAAACTTTTGTATTCACGTTTTGAAGTTTGTGTTAAGTTTGTATTGAAGGATTTCATTATACTCTTAGCCATTTCGGCTCTTCATAATCAATTTATAAGCTTGTGTGATCTTTATTTCAATTTATTGTCTTCTATAAAGTTGTCCATCTGTAAGTGTTCTTCAACTTCTCTTTTCATTATTTCCTTTAATTCCTTCTAGTTTAAAAGGTATTCTTTGTGTTTTTAAGTGTTGTCCTGTTCATGTACTGTTCATCCGAAGTGATAGTCTCCACCAATTTGCCATTTTGAAGCCTTTACAATCATAATTCTACTCTGAGTTCTTCATGAAATTTGTTACTCTCTTATAGATCTAACTCTTGTTCTTCTTCTACTTCTTCAAATTCTTCTTATTTTGAGTTCTAGAATTAATTCTTTACTGTTCTATTTTTCTGTCAGTTACTATTCACCAGCAGCAATAGATCTTAATTTTTCAAATTTTTCATTGTCTTCCTTTCGTTTTCTGTTTCTGTGTTCTTCATAAAACTTCTTCATCTTGTAATTCTCTAAAACTTTCATGTCTTCCATTTTTTCTAATTCCATTTAGATTTTAAGTTATTCTATTTCTTCCAACCCCTATTTTCAATGAAATTCTGTTATGTTTTCAACTTAATGTTTCAAATTTGTTCTATCCAACCTATTTCTTCATAAGTGTTTCACTCACACCCAAAGCGGTGGTCTTCTTCAAATCATTTCACGGCGTCGACTTCCAAGGCGGAGCGATCTTCATCAAAGGCTCGGCGAGGAAACGACGGCATTCTTCAATTCATTGGCTAAATATTTCTTTAACTTATCTCTTGTTCTTTCAAATTGCAATTTCATTTCCGTTAGTTGTAATCGCACTCAAATCAAACAAAAGTAATTGGTTTTCCAAAACATAAGGGTATTTTTCAACTTACATTCAAATTTCCTCCCCGTGGGATCGACCCGTATTTACCACTTTACTCGTATTTTCAAAATTATTTAAGTGAGTGAGTGCGGTAGTATAAATTTTGAAATTTGTGTGGCACGACATTTTTAAACGACGACTGTCGAGCGCATCAAATTTTTGGCGCCGTTGCCGGGGATGGAATTTTTGAATGTTGGGATATTCTTGTGTTTGATGTGTATATTTGTATATTGATTTTGCTATTTTCATTTTGCAGGAAAAAGAAAACAAATCAAAAAAATCAAGGAAAGAGGAAACTCATACCTGAAGCTAAAGGGCAGAAACGTAGGAACATGTTCTGTTTTTCCACTTTCTGAAAAATCTTTAACAAAAATATGCAAAATTCTTGAAAACTCTATAAAAATCAAAAAATATTAAAACAAAAAAAATTCTTGTGTTGGCTAGATAGGTTCATTAAATAAAAAAAATACTTGCACCAAAATACAAAAAAATCTCATTCCAAGATTAGAAACCACACAACATGTTCTAGGTCATGCATCATTTAGCATAGAATTTTTCTTTGTTTAATTCCTGTATTGCATTTTGAAGATTGCGAGGGGCAAGGTACGTTCTACTTATCCTATTATGGCATGCATATTGCATAAGAACCCCTTGTTTACGATTGTGGTGTGCATTTCATTTCAAAATATTCTAAGGGCACTACCTTTAAATAACATAAGGTGGGGATTTCATCACCCTTCCTTAGCCCACAAACCACATTTCTCTTGCATCTTTGCATGACCTACACCATAAATAAAAGTCAGTAAACGTTGGCCCTAGGATCACACTGTGGTTCTTGTGTTATTTGAGTTTACCCTCATATGAAAACCGGTGCCTAAGGCAAGACGATCGGACGGCAAACGCCTTAAGCGGGCTAGTGGTTTGGCATAATAAGGTCCCTACGAAAGTAGGGGGAACCTACCACTTCCCCACCCCTTACCTGGCTGGTGGACATATTAAGGGTAAACTTACATTTCACTTTAATCACTTTGTGAAACCCTATCTGTAGGTCTGAGTCGCATCTAGATCATTAGATAATTTGTGTTAACTTGTTTGTGGTTGCATAAAAAAAATTTTAAAAAATAAAATCATAAATCCACGCCTATGCAGGAGCACTTTTATCTTTCTACTTACAAGCCCTCAACTTGTATTCAACTCCCTGACATTCTTGTTGATCAATATGAAATTCGCCCTAGTCTCATCCAGATGCTCCCATCTTTTTATGGGAATCTCAATGAAAATCCTTATAGGCATCTAGATGATTTTCTAGAAGTTTGCTCCCTGATCAAAATTCAGAATTTTAATGATGATGCACTTAAGTTGATCTTATTTCCATTCTCATTGAAAGATAAAGCCAAATGTTGGTTAAGGAGCTTTGGAAAGACTATCAGGACTTGGGAAGCTATGCAGTTAGAATTTTTGAAAAATTTTTACCCCATAGGCCGAACCAACATGATGAGAAGGGCGATTACAAGATTTACTAAACGTCCGGGAGAGCAAATTCATGAATCTTGGGAGAGATTGAAGGATTTGATAAGTCAATGTCCACACCATGGGTTGCCCAAATGGTAAATTATATTTGCATTTTATGAGGGGTTATCTGACTTTGATAGGCAAATGGTTGACATATATTGCGGAGGGGCATTTATGAGCAAAGGTGAAGATGAGGCGTATGATTTGTTTGAAATTTGGAGTGAAAATTCGATAAACCGTGCCTCCATATCATCTCATCAACAATCCGTAGGACATGTCAAACATGCTGAAAACCCAATCCACACTTTAACGAAAGCTTGTGAATTCTATGCCAGTCTCACTCACCATGTGAGTGAATGTCCTACTATTGCCCGACTCTCTCCAGTCATCCGAGCACAGGTCCAAAATGGCCTAGGATTCTCTCCACGCTAGTGTGATACCCTTTCCGATAATTCTACGTCTGGCTGGAGCAATCACCTAAATTTTCCTTGGATGGACCAAACAATCCAAACCCATTTGTCTACACTTTCACCCCAAGAAGGTCACAGGCGGCCCCTGTGTCCTCAACTTCAGCTCAACTCATCTCACCCAGATTTCGGATTCAACATTGATACTAGGGGTGATTCACCGGGCCATTGCTTTGAACCTCAAATCATGTACTCTCAGTCTACTTATCATCACCCTCCTTCACTATTCAACCAACCCCCTCAATATGTGAATGATGATGATGATGATCTTCTGCCTGTCATTTTGGCTCAAGATATCACTATTGAGAGTGAGGGGGAGTGCGCATGTAATATCCTGATGAAGGAAGGAAAGGAAGAAGGGGGTGACTTCAATGATAATGATGATCATATCACCCCATTCTATGAATGTTTTGAGATTGAGAATACTACAGTAAAGGATAATGGCCCAAACAACTCAATTGATGACATAAATAAAGAGGAGGATTACTTTGTAAGTAATAATATTGTTGATTTAATGGAACAAAATTCTGAATTTCCTCCTCCCCTGGAAGAACATGATGAAGGGACCTTATTAGAAAAGTTTACATTTCATCTACCGACCCCATTTTTGGAAAATTTGATTAATAATATTCAGTTGAGTGAGGAGTGTGATGAGGGGCCCGTCGTAGAGCGATTCACATTTGATCTGACCTATGATGAAAGGGCCGGACTAGAATCATTTACATTTCCTCTATCCACCCCATTTTTGGGCAATTTGGTTAACAATCCTCAGATGAGTAAGGGGTGTGATGAAGGGGTTTCATTATAAAATTTCACATTTGATCTAACCCCTGAGGCCTATCCATTGAAGTCTGAATCTGTGAATGAGTTAGTGCTTCCTTCTACTTTGATTCCCCTGTCAGTTGAGCCTCTCCAATTTAAGATTCTAGGACCTGAGGGGGATGTGCCAACCACATTCATCTTCGATTTAACTTCCTCTCAGGACGACAAGTTGATCAATGCCCTTAAAGTTCATGAGGCTATTACTGAGAGGAACGTGGCTAAAGATGACGATTTTATTCATACGCCACAAGTGCCTGGCCAAATTTCAGTGGAGAAAGTAGTCACTAAAGGGTTAGTCAGGAGAGATGATACAGGACAAGGGGACCAAGAGATTGATATGGTGCAAGGGTTCCACCTCGATCTTGACAAATTACCCATTGATCATTTCTGGATCCCTAAAGCTGAAAACTGGCTCACACATAGGGTTAACGTTAAAATCCATAATGTGCGAGTCTTGCCTCTTTCTAGCCCTGGTCCGTACATGTTTACTCTTGTCTTCCAATGGCATAAGGGCTGGAATTTGAAGGAGGACAAGATCACGTGGTGGCTCATTCTGAATGCCACACGTTGGTTAGTGATCTACCTTGTGTCTGGCTGACGACATAAAATTTAGCGCTTCTTGGGAGGCAACCCAACATTTTAAGTGATTTCTGTGTGCTCATAAATAGCTTCTTGGGAGGCAACCCAAGCTTTTCTTGTGTGTTTGTGTTTTTATTTTGCAGGTTTGAATAAATGATAAGTTGGGGGGAGAAGAAATACTTGCTTCCTCTGATGCTCAGATTTTCAAAGTCAACACCTCTGCCAAGCCGTCACAAGTCAACCCGTCAAAGTTCACTTCCATCAGGTTGTCCCGTTCCTTTACACATTTCATGTCTACATTGTTCTATTAATCCCTATTATTCATATCATTGAGGACAATGTCATTTAAGTTGGGGGGACGGAAATCATATTATCCTATACAACCTTATTTCGCCTACAATTTTTTCCCCTAAATCAACAATAACACCCAATTGAGTTTTCTTGATTTATGCTCTCATGAAAAGTAATTCTTGAATAGATAAGACTAGGAGAAGGATGATGGAACATTTATCTAATCGAGCCATGGAAAACTGATTTAAGAATTTCTTTAAAGTTCATGTGCACTTTAGAAAAATACAATCACATTGCACGCTAATGCAACACGTAGGACAAGCCTTCTGCTATTTTGAGTATGTTGTCTGATATTCAACACTTCTTGAAGAAGAGATCTTTTAGAAGCTTTCTGCCATGTTATCTATTGAAAAATAAAATTTTGAGAAAAACACCATGAAAAATACTCCGATTCTGAGTAACCGGGCCTACTTCACTTAAGACGTGTTGAGGTTCGCGTCAAAAGGAAAAGGGAACTTTGATCTGTGTAACCGGGCCTACTTCACCTAAGACGTGTTGAGGTTCGCGTAAAATAGTGAAGGGTAGTGCAACATTATGTGTGTAAAGAAAAAAAAAATAATAGAAAAAAAATATAGATCCCAAAAAGGGACAAAGCAATAAGGCAGATAAAAAGCTATTATGCTGAATGCTCTGGTTAAGAAGTGCAGAATTGAAAGGCATTTGTTCGGAATAGCAACTGGAGGACGCAATTGTCTCTACTGTGAATTTAGTATTACACATGCACAAGTGCTACTGAATTTTGATTAGAATTCTTGATCATGTACCCGAATTTCCTACATAAGACTAGTCTGTGGTAATTATTCCAGACTCCTGATCTTTAGTTGACTCTATGAAAGATGATCTCGAAATGTAGCATGAATATTCTACACTCTTGTTGGTCCTAAAATTTTTAATTATTTACATTGCTAAGGGACTAGCAATGAGTAAATTGGTGGGTGTGATAAGTGTGTATTTTTACATATTAATTCATGATTATACACATTTTTATGAGCTTAAAATAATAATAAATATGCACGTATCACACTTACTGTTAATTTATGACTCAAATATTTAATTTTTTAAAATTAAATAATTTTAATAACAATTTTTACTTATTTATGCAGGCATTCGGAACGAGGGAAGCGACAAGAAATAAATATAAAGAAAAAAAAGAAAATAAAATTACATGTTGAACTGGGCCAAAAGCCCATGGACTTTGTCAAAAAGAAAAGAAAAAAAAATAAATTTATTTACTATTTTTAAGATTTTTTCTAAACTATATACATAATATATATGCTATATATCAATATATATATATATATCAATATATATATATATATCAATATATATATATATATATATATATATAAAGTGTTTGTGTGTGTGTGTGTTCGACAGCAGCAGAAGCCGCCCCCGCCTTCGCCCAGGGCACGTGCGACGAGGAGGGGCCGGCGAGGAGGCGGTCAAACCGCCACGCGAAGGCGCCCATCAACGCGCCTGCTGGCGCAGTCGACGACGCGGGCGCATGCGGGCACACGACGCCCACACGTCAGGCGGAAAGGCGGCGACGCACCGCGGTCCACGCGGCAGAAGAGAGGAGGAAGAGGAAGACGCGGCGCACGCGAGCGCACACGGCCAGAAAGAGAGAGAAAGAGAGAGAAAGAAGAGAAAAAGAAGGAGAAAAAGGTCAGAAAAAGTCCAAAAAAATCAGAAAAAAATAGAGAAGTGTGAAGCACATGCTAGCACACAATTTGGAGTCAACAAATGCAGCAATTGGGTATTCACATTGGCAAGAGTGTTCACATTTCCTAAAGGGATGTTATGTAAACCCTATATAAAGGGTTTTGATTGTAATGAAGAAGGGGGTTGTTAGGAGATTAGGAAGAGAGGATAGCTAGGAGTAGTAAGCTATGGATTGATCAAGTTTGTAAGTGTTCTTCAAGTTTTTACTTTGTGGCTTTGGTAGGGATAGATTTTGAAAGCTTTTGTATTCACGTTTTAAAGTTTGTGTTAAGTTTGTATTGAAGGATTTCATTGTATTCTTAGCCATTTCGGCTCTTCATAATCAATTTACAAGCTTGTGTGATCTTTATTTCAATTTATTGTCTTCTACAAAGTTGTCCATCTGTAAGTGTTCTTCAACTTCTCTTTTCATCATTTCCTTTAATTCCTTCTAGTTTAAAAGTTATTCTTTGTGTTTTTAAGTGTTGTTCTGTTCATATACTGTTCATCCGAAGTGATAGTCTCCACCAATTTGTCATTTTGAAGCCTTTACAATCATAATTTTACTCTGAGTTCTTCATGAAAGTTGTTACTCTCTTATAGATCTAACTTTTATTCTTCTTCTACTTCTTCAAATTCTTCTTATTTTGAGTTCTAGAATTAATTCTTTACTGTTCTATTTTTCTGTTAGTTACTGTTCACCAGCAGCAATAGATCTTAATTTTTCAAGTTTTTCATTATCTTCCTTTCGTTTTCTGTTTCTGTGTTCTTCATAAAACTTCTTCATATTTTAATTCTCTACAACTTTCATGTATTCCATTTTTTCTAATTCCATTTAGATTTTAAGTTATTCTATTTCTTCCAACCCCTATTTTTAATGAAATTCTGTTATGTTTTCAACTTAATGTTTCAAACTTGTTCTATCCAACCTATTTCTTCATAAGTGTTTCACTCACACCCAAAACGGTGGTTTTCTTCAAATCATCTCACGGCGTCGACTTCCAAGGCGGAGCGATCTTCATCAAAGGCTCGACGAGGAAACGACGGCATTCTTCAATTCATTGGCTAAATATTTCTTTAACTTATCTCTTGTTATTTCAAATTACAATTTCATTTCCGTTAGTTGTAATCGCACTCAAATCAAACAAAAGTAATTGGTTTTCCAAAACATAAGGGTATTTTTCAACTTACATTCAAATTTCCTCCCCGTGGGATCGACCCGTATTTACCACTTTACTTGTATTTTCAAAATCATTTAAGTGAGTGAGTGCGGTAGTATAAATTTTGAAATTTGTGTGGCACGGCATTTTTAAACGACGACTGTCGAGCGCATCACCTCTCACGGCGGCGTTTAACTCCAAAGCGGGGCGGCAATCAAAGGCTCGGCACGGCGTGGACGGCGTCACTCTTCCAATCCTCGGCTCATTTCTTCCCTTATTCTTTTAATTTCAAGTTGTACTTTTAATTTTTATAGTTGTAATTTTTATTTCATTAGCAATAAAATTCATGTTGGCAATATATCTCTTCCAAATTTTATTCTCAACCCCTCTCAATTTCTTTAGTTAAATTTATTTCCTATGCATGTTAATTTCTTATTTTTGTACAAACACACTCCAAATCAATGATTCTTTCTCAAATATAAAAATTTTCCATCTCATGCTTAATTGAAATATTTTCTCCTCGTGGGATCGACCCGCAATTCACCGCTTTACTTGAATTTTTAAAGCTATTTAAGTGAGTGAGTGCGGTTATGTAAAATTTGAAATTGTGTGTGGCACGACATTTTTAAACGACGGGTGCCGAGCGCATCAATCATATTCAATTTTCCTATGGTTCAAGTTAAAATCAATAATGTGCGAGACCCACGTATTTCTAGCCCCAATACGTACGTGTTTACTATTGTCTTCCAATGGCATAAGGGCTGGAATTTGAAGGAGGACAAGATCACTTGGTGGCTCATTCTAAATGCCACCCGTTGGTTAGTGAGTTACATTGCGTCTGGCTGAAGACGTAAAACTTAGTGCTTCTTGCGAGGTAACCCAAAGTTTTCGTTATTTTTGTGTGTTAATAAATGGCTTCTTGGGAGGCAACCTAAGTTTTTCTTGTGTTTTTATTTTTATTTTACAGGCGTGAATAAAAGATAAGTTAGGGAGAGAGAAGATTGCTTGCTCTGTTGTCTAGATTTTCAAAGTCAAGTACCGCCTTTCATTCCAGCAAAGATGCCCGTCGACGTTCACTTCCGTTAGGTTGTCCCGTTCCTTCACATATTTCTGGTCTACATTGTTCTATTATTCCATATTGTTCATGTCATTGAAGACAATGTCATTTAAGTTGGGGAGACAGAAATCATTCCATTGCACATGTTGCATTCATATATACAACCTCATTTTTTAAATAAAAATTAAAAAAAAATAATAAAATAAATAAAACTCATTTTGAGTTTCATGATTCATGCTTCCATTGAAAGTAATTCTGGAATAGAAAAGACTAGGGAGAAGGATGATGAAAAATTGATTTAATCTAGCTATGGAAAACTGATCTAAGAATCTCTTTAACGTTCATGTGCACTTTAGAAAAATAAAAATCATGTTGCACGCTAATGAAACAAGTAGGACACGACTTCTGCTATTTTGGATATGTTATCTAATATTCACCACTTCTTGAAGAAGAGATCTTTTATAAGGTTTCTGCCAAGTTATCTATCAAAATTAGTGTAAAAGCACAATTGAATTTTTTTTTGAGAAATAGGCACCATGAAATTTTTTTCAAAATCTTAGTAACCGGGCCTACTTCACCTAAGACGTGTTGAGGTTTGCGTTAAACAAAAAATGGAACCTTGATTTGTGCAACCGAGCTTGAGTCGAGGTTCGTGTGAAACAGTGAAGGGTAGTGCATCATCATGTGTGTAGAAAAATAAAATAAAAAAAAGATCTCTAAGGGACGAAACAATAAGGCAGACAAAAAGTTAATATGCTTAATACTCTGATTAAGAGGTGCAGGGTTGAAAGGCACTTATTTAGAATAACAAATGAGGGACGCAATTGTCTACGCTGTGGATTTAGTATTTACACATGCACTAGTGCTACTGAACTTTGAATTGAATTCTTGATCATGTACCTTAATTTTAAGTCTAAAGGCTAGTGTGTGTTAATGCTTCCAGATTCCTAATCTTTAGTTAATTCTGTGAAAGAGTATTTGGATATGAAGGTATGAACTTTGTAAACTCTTGTTAGTCCTAAAACTTTAAAATTGTTTATATTGCTAAGGGACTAGCAATGAGTAAGTTACGGGGTGTGATGAGTGTGCATTTTTACATGTTAATTTATGTTATACACACTTTTTATGAGCTTTAATATGAATAAATATGCACTTACCACACTTAATCTCAATTTCAGATCAAAGTGTTTAATTGCTAGATTTAATTAAATTTTGATACTATTTTACAGGCACGAAGAGGACGATGGTAAGAAAGATAAGTTTACACAATAATGGACCAAAGTCCATTACAAAAAAGAAGAAGAAGAAGATATATATATATATATAAATGGGCCAAAAGCCCACGGCCAACCAAGCCCAAACTTGGTTTAAAAAGAAAAAAAAGAGAGAAAAAAAAGAATAAAAAAAGAAACAAATGGCTCTCAATATATATATATACATATACATATACATATGTAATATATATATAACATATATCGTAGCGAAAGCCAGCCAAGTGCTGGCTGGTCAAAGCGGACGTGGCCAAAGGTGGCTTCGGGCGCTGAAGGGCTTCACACGCGGTAGACGCAGGGTGAACACGCGGCTTCGGCAGGCGGGTGTGGGGGCTTCACGAAGGCTCACGCGTGACCAACGCGCAAGGCGGGCTCACGGCGGAGGCGCCCAAGGCGCACACGGGGGCGCGCTGGCGGCCTTCACGTAGCACGTGTCTTTGGCCAGCGGTTCTTCATGTACTGGCGTGGCTAGCAGACAACTCCCAATCACATGGCCCATTTCTCATGCAAAGCCTTCACGTCAGCAGCATCCCCATGGAAACAGCAAGGCAGTTTCGACGTGGCGGCTGGCCTTCTCATGCACAGCAGAGGCGACTTCGGCGTTCTCAAGCAAGGGTGCGCTGGAGGGTCAAAGGAGGAGGCTTTTCAAAGTGGCTAAGCCGCGTGGCTCACGCGGAGAAGAGAGAAGGCAGGAGGAGAGAGAGCATGCGAGCGGCGTCTTCAACAACCTAGTCTCCCCATGCATGGCAGGCTTCAACATTGGCGGCCAACCAACTTTTCTTCACAATTTGCGACCGAGCCATCCTTCACGTGGGCGTATTTTATCTCAAACAGCCCAAGCAGCCACCCCTTCAAACGCGGCCAAAGACTTCAAAAGCTGCCATTCACATGAAAAAAGAGAGAAAGAGGGGATGCAATGCGGCTTCTTCACGTGGAGAGAGGAGAAAGAAAGATGGTGGACTTTGATTTTTAAAGTACGTGGGCGGGGGTGTTCACATGGAAGTAAAAGGGGTTAGGTTGGAGCCTATATAAAGGAGGGCATGGGGGCCTTTCTGGGGGCTCTCCCTCTCCCTCCCCTCTCTTCATATAGTTAGTGTTAGGATCTCTCTCTCTAGTTAGTGTTTTATTATTTCTGTAATTTCCATTCACTTGTAAGTTACTTTAATTCATTTTTAATTCCAATAGTGTTGTTATTTTCAATTTTACTCAGCAAAATCTCCCCCCTCTTCTTCATCTATCTATCTCTTCCCCCCTTCTATTTTTATCTAAATCTCCCTAAGGGGGAGTTGCTCTCTCTCGATCCTCTTACGGCGGCGTTTAACTCCAAAGCGGGGCGACAATCAAAGGCTCGGCACGGCGTGGACGGCGTCACTCTTCCAATCATCGGCTCATTTCTTCACTTATTCTTTTAATTTCAAGTTGTACTTTTGATTTTTGTAGTTGTAATTTTCATTTCATTAGCAATAAAATTCATGTTGGCAATCTATCTCTTCCAAATTTCTCTTCTAAACCCCTCTCAATTTTTTTAGTTAAATTTATTTCCCATGTATGTTGATTTCCTATTTTTGTACAAACGCACTCTAAATCAATGATTCTCTCTCAAATATAAGAATTTTCCATCTCATGTTTAATTGAAATATTTTCTCCTCATGGGATCGACCCGCTATTCACCGCTTTACTTGAATTTTCAAAACTATTTAAATGAGTGAGTGCGGTTATGTAAATTTTGAAATTATGTGTGACATGACATTTTTAAACGATGGGTGTTATGCGCATCACTTGTCAATTATTTGTTCCAAAGTCAAACTTAGTAAAGAACATGATTTTGACACCAAAATAACATTTTTAATTTATTGAAAAAGTCTAGGGTTTCAGGCAACCCGAGGCTAAACGCAGTTGGGCCAGACACCACGTTCATATCAGAACGCAGTCGGTCTGCATGCCGCGATCAAGAGAACGCGGTCTATCAAAGGGTCGCTTTCAAAACATGATCCCTGTGATAGATGCGATCTCAGACAAAAAAACTCGTTCTGGCGAGTAAATAGAAAAAACGGCGATATCTCATGCAATAAAAGTCAAAATACATGCGTAATAACTAATAAAAATTAGGGAAAATAGTATAGAAATGATCTAGACATGCATCTAAACCTATTTTCTTGATCAATTAGGGTTTAGTACGAGAGAATACCTATCTTAATTAGGATTGGGAAAGAAGAGGGAAGAAGAACACGAACGCCTAAACCTTCAATCCTCCTTCTTGATCTACACCCTAGCACGACCTTAAGCCTCTTCCACGAACTATTAGGGTTGGCTAGAACAATATAGGGTTCTATTTATAGAGCTAAGTGACCCTAATAGTCCTAATTTGGCCAATAATTCTAGAGATAATTCATACTCTGAAAATTTCAAATTCTATCTATATCTTGGGCCACCTAGCACAAGATAAACCTTAATTAGGCTCGAATTTCACTAGAAAATGACCCTATCTAGATAGATTAGACTTTAGTTGTGATTTTAGACCTATTTACTTGAGTTTTAACCTATTTAACCCAAATAAAATTTAGGGATTTGGGATATTACGAACTTTAGAGATTAATTCTTTCTTTTAGGCCCAATAAACCTTTAATTATTAGCCCATTTCACTATTTTAATGTTACAAATTTTATTTAACTCATATTAATTATATTAAAATTATTCTTATTTTATTAAAGAGATTATATTCATTAATTTATTACATTATTTTAATCCGGGTTGCTACACCTGCTTACTCTTGGCCATCAACATTAGTATCCCCACAATGACTCAGTTGACCACCACGAGAACCCCCATCATTATGGGACGAAGAACCTGTTGGTGTATTGTCGTCATCGGAGTCATGACTCCCACTAATGTGAGGCTCTTTGGATAGCTCAGGAGTGTTGTCATCTGCATTGGGATCCAATTTGCAATGTCCATCGGATTTACTAGTGGTTGCTTGTCCTTTTTACTCATGAATAAATTGGTCCATGATGGTTTCTTCTTCTATGGAGTAGGCAGCGGCTTCTCTACTGCATGTTGTCTCCCTCCAGATGCCTGAGAAGTGGAGGTCATGTTTGATAAGAACTTCAACTAATTTCATAATGTATAACTCAATAGGTATGAGTATACCTGAGACGATTGAGTGGGTGTCCTAGATGCCGAGCACCGTCGTGTAGCAGACTTAGATGGTTATTTGGATGTTGCCGAATGCTACAGAATTGAAAGGCCAACAGATTCAATCAGTAATGAAATATAGTTTAACATATAAATCTTCTCGTAGCCATATAATTTCACCTCTCTAAATGATGAACTCCTCCTAGCCTTATGGATGTCCTTCTAGGTTCTGAAGATACTGAATGTCGCGGTGTAGCAACCCGAGATCACTATTCATGTGTTGGATTGACCTGCAATTTTTTTCTTACATAATAGTACATAAATATATGCCTGCTCTTCCACTGATCGCCGCTTCATCCCTTTCCTTCTGTTACATCTCAACTCTCTTCTCTTGTAAGTGCCTTACCATTGTAAGTTTCACATCTCTAAGCACATGGGTATAACAAGCAACCTCAGAGTATCTCGCATCTGCTCCTCCTGTCAGGTGCTTTTTCAACTGGGACACACCTCCTCCCATGTGTTCTATATTACAGTAGTTGTAATGCCAGCAACTATGGTTGCCATCCAACATAACTCCATGTGACCATCCAATGTTATTTGGATGTTTCTTGGGAGCCATTAAGTGACTAAATATGTCCCCCATATTTAGGAATTAATAATTTCTATATGTAAAAAAATAGCGAAACACAGTGTGAATACACAAGTATTAATTCTAAAATAGAACCGTTGAATAAAATTTACAAATGTAAATTATATCTAAACATGAAAATAAAATCTAAAACATCTAAATTAAATCCAAAATTTGGATTGCCACCGCCGTCTCCTCCGCCCTCCCAACCCCGTACACCGCCCCCGCCGTACTCCTCCTCCCTCTCACTATTAGAGATAAGTCCAACCTGATATTATCAGAGATAAGTCCAACCTGATATTATCCTCGTCTGGGAATATTTATCTTCCTAACAACCTTTGTTATGTGCTGTTATACCTGTATATGTGATATGCCTCCACGTCACAAAGTGGTTGGCTTCCCGTCTGTTGTATATGCAATGCATCTATATATAAAGGAAACAATGGCTCTCGGAAACAACATGAAGAGCACATTCTTTCTCTCCAGTTGTCTCGTTTGTTCTTTTATGGTATTAGAGTAGGTCGATACCATGGCATCTTCAAGCAACGACTCCATCATTCCTGCCTCTCCTAACACCATCTCCCCCTCAACCAACCTCAATGTAAGTCACTTCCTTTCCATCAAACTATCACCCACCAACTATGTCATTTTGGAAAGCACGATTTATTCCATTACTTCATAGCCAAGGTCTGATGGGAATCGTAGATGGGACTGATTCTAAACCTCCCAAGTCTATCAAAACCAATGACTCTGATAAACTTGTCACAAACCCTACATACCATTCTTCGTTTCTTCGAGACTAGTTAGTCCTTACTTGGATTAATTGCTCTTTGAATGAGGAGGTTGCCTCTCATCTGATTAGAGTTACTCATGCCTATGAGGCCTGGGTCGCCTTGGCCACCGCCTTTGGGTCCTTTTCCCACTCTAGAATTTTGCAGCTCAATATTTAACTACAAAACCTGAAAAAAGGATCCCTCTCCGTCTCCCAATTTCTGCATCAAGCAAAGTTTTTGACATACCAACTTGCTGAAGCTGGCCAACCTATTTCTCCTACTCAGTTGACTGCTATTGTATCTCGAAACCTTGGTCCCGAGTATAGTGGTGTCCTCTCTGCCATCTCTGCTCGAGACCGTGCACCATCCTTTCATGAGCTACACTCCATCTTGACCACCATGAAGTATAATATTGAAGCTGCCAGCACACCAGTAGAGAATTTGGCACCTGCTACCAACATTGCTCAACGATCTTCGCCAAGCTAGCAGTGTGGACGTGGACGTGGACGAGGAAAGGGGCACTTTTCTCCATGCACTCACTGTGGGAGAACTAACAACACACCTGATCGGTGTTATCAGCGCCCCAATGTTAATCCAGTGATGGGAGAACCGCCGTACAAGGCTCTAACCCCGGTGCCACATCCACCCCTTCCTATTGTACCAGCAGCTCATATGGCGACCTACGACGGTACTACAGGACCTTTTGATGATTGGTATCCTGATACTGGGGCAACTCATCATGTGACTGCAGATCTATCACGTCTCTCTATTGCCGATGACTACAAGGGGCATGATCAACTCCAAGTTGGTAATGGTAATGGTTTGCCCATCACCCATACAGGTTCTTCAAAAGTTTCTTCTGGCAATCATACTTTTTCTCTTTCCCACATCCTACATGTTCCCAACATCAAAAAAAATCTATTATCTATCTAACGGTTTGCTCATGACAACCAATGTTTCTTTGAGTTTCATCCTAACCATTTCTTTGTGAAGGACAAGGCTACAGGAGCACCTCTAATCAAAGGCCTCAGTGAGCATGGGTTGTATCGACTGCAGACTACCAGAGAGCCATCTTCTTCACCTCCACTTTGTTACCTTAGTAAACGTGCTACTCCAGATGTTTGGCATGCAAGACTTGGACATTGTCATCACCGTATAGTGCCTTCAGTTAGTTCTTCCAATTTATCTACCTCAGCAAATAAAATCTCCTTTAGTCATTGTACAACCTGCCTACTTGGCAAGGCTTCTAAATTTCCTTTGCAACCCTCTCCTTCTGTTAGTAGCAAACCTCTTGAATTTGTCAACACAGATGTATGGGGTCCTTCCCCTACTCCCTAAGTTAATGGAGACAAGTATTTTATTCTTTTTATTGATGATTTTTCCAAATTCACTTGGATGTTTCCAATGCATGCATGTTCCCAGGTTTCTCCCATTTTCCAGCAATTCCATGTGTTTGTTGAACCCCACTTCTCCACCAAGCTCATTGCTCTCCAATCTGATTGGGGTGGAGAGTTCCAAAAATTGAACTCTTATCTCAAACAGGTTGGTATTCAACATAGAGTGGCGTGTCCCCATACACATGAGCAAAACGGAACAGCCGAGCAAAAAATTCGACATATTGTTGATTGTGGGTTATCCCTTCTCGCTCATGCATCAGTTCCAAAGAAATTCTAGAATTTCTCCTTTGAAACAGTCACTTATGTTATTAATCTACTTCCTACTCCTGTACTTAATGGTCAATCGCCTTTTCAGAAATTGTTTACTCATCTCCCAAACTACTTATTCCTCAAAGTGTTTGGATGTGCTACGTTTCCCTTATTACGAGCATATAATTCGGTCAAGTTTGCATTACGCACAAAGTTGTATGTCTTTCTCGGCTACAACATGCATCATCGGGGGTACAGATGTTTTGGCAAAGAAACTAGCCGTTATTATTATGCCCATCATGTCTCTTTCCATGAAACTAGTTTTCCCTTTGCAAATTCATCCCCTTCTTCACCAGCAGCACTGCTTCCCTCTCCCTGGCTCTCTGTTACGTCTGCTCCAACTATGCAGGTCGACCTTGGTGCTTCAAGTGTCAACAACCAACCTATCCATCCTCCTCATAATGATGGTGTCTATCCTGCTCCACATACTCCACCCACAAGCCCAACCCCCTCACCCGAGCAAGCGGTCCGTGAGGGAGACGCCACATCCTCTACTATGGTTCCCAACCAGCCTTCATGTCCTCCCACCACATCTTCCATAAATCCACCGCCTGCTCCCCAACCGAACATATCTTACCCACCACATCATACCATTACCACTACCAACATGGATGGTCTTCCACTTGTGGTAGATCTTGGCAAGGATGTTCTCCAGCTGTCTTCTGGACCGTCGTCGCCCTCTACTCATTCCAATTTGCACCGCACCCATCACATGCAGCTACATCCACGCACCAGCAAGTATAAGCCACATGCAACATTTCTTACCATGGCAGCCGCAGTTGTGGAGCCCACCTCCTTCACTAGTGCATCTAAGTACCCAGAATGGCATGCTGCCATGGCAGATGAGGTCTCAACTCTCCAAACAAATGGGACATGGGAGCTTGTCCCACCTTCCCTAAATGCCAATATAGTCGGAAGTAAATGGGTCTTCTGAATAAAGCGACGACCAGATGGTACCATTGATCGGTTTAAGGCTCGTCTCGTCGCCAAAGGATAGACTCAACAAGATGGAGTTGACTACATTGACACATTCAGTCTTGTGGTTAAGCCCACCACCATTCGGGCCATTCTTTCCATCGTTGTTTCATGACAATGGCCCATTCGGCAGTTGGATGTCTCCAATGCCTTTCTCCATGGTCACTTAAAAGAAACTATTTATATGTCTCAACCTCCTGGATTTATTGATGAGCGCTATCCACAGTATGTTTGTCAGCTCCGCAAATCACTTTATGGGTTAAAGCAGGCACCTCGTGCATGGTTTGCACGTCTGAGCTCTTTTCTCTTCACACTTGGCTTCCAAGGATCCAAAACCGATGCCTCTCTATTTTACTATAAGCAACAACATATCTTTATTGTCATCTTGGTATACGTTGATGATATTATCATCACCGACACACACACGTCATTTATTGACTCTCTCATTCAGTGGCTTGGATCTGAGTTTGCTTTGAAAGATCTTGGTCCCTTGCACTATTTTCTTGGGATAGAAGTCACTCCAACCAGCACTGGTCTTATTCTTACCCAACATCAATATATTATAGAGTTGCTTACCCGCACCTCCATGCTTGAAGCTAAGCCAATGAAGATGCCCATGAGTACCACAACCACCTTGTCAGCTCATTCCTGTCAACCAATTATTGACGAATATCTATATCGCAGCACGGTTTGGGCACTACAATATCTTACAGTGGCTCGTCCTGACATCACTTATGCTATGAATAAAGTATGCCAGTTTATGCAACACCCTTGAGAAGATCATTGGCTCGCTGTGAAATGAATACTTTGTTATCTAAAACACACTGCTCCCTTTGGTCTTCTTGTTCGCAAAGGAGTCTCTCAACAGCTTCAAGCATTCTCTGATGCCGACTGGGCGAGTTGCCCTGATGATCGTCGATCCACTGGTGGCTATGCCATATATATGGGTGCAAATCTTGTTTCTTGGTCTGCTCGTAAGCAACATAATGTTGCCCGTTCCTCTACCGAAGCTGAGTATCGTGCTCTGGCCAATGCAACCGCTGAGTTGATATGGCTCAAATCGCTTCTCAAGGAACTTGATCTTCTTCCATCAGCACCACCAATACTCTGGTGTGACAACTTAGGAGCTACTTATTTGACTGCCAATCCCATCTTTCATGCTCACACCAAACATATAGAACTTGATTTTCACTTTGCGCGAGATCAAGTATCCCAAGGAAAGGTGAAGGTGAAATTTATTTCCAGCAAAGACCAAATAGCAGATATTCTCACGAAGCCCTTACCCTCCAGTAAGTTCACTGATCTTCGAACCAAGTTGAACGTCCAGTCATTGGAGCCTTCAACTTGCGAGCGGATATTAGAGATAAGTCCAACCTGATATTATCAAAGATAAGTCCATCCTGATATTATCATCGTATGGGAATATTTATCTTCCCAACAACCTTTGTTATGTGATTGTATACCTATATATGTGATATGCCTCCACGTCACAAAGTGGTTGGCTTCCCATCTGTTGTATATGCAATGCATCTATATATAAAGGAAATAGTGGTTCTCGGAAACAACAAGAAGAGCACATTCTTTCTCTCCAGTTGTCTCGCTTGTTCTTTTACCCACCACCCCCTCTGCCCTCCCACCGCCATCCACTGCCTCCTCTGGCCTCCTATAGGCCAGATCTGGATGGTGGGAGGCTGGAGGAGGCCGAAGGAGGTGGCGGTGGCCAAATCTTCCCTCCTATTGACCTCACTGCCCTCCCACCCCCTCCTCTACCCTCTCACCGCCTCCCACCGCCATCTGTTGCCTCCTCCGGCCTCCCACCGGCTATATTTGGCCAGTAGGAGAGTGGAGGAGGGCAGCGAGGCCCCTCCCACTGCCCCCGCCACCCACCTCCGCCCTCCTACCGCCCTCCTCCTCCCTCCCACTGCCATCTACCGCCTCCTCCGGCCTCCCACCGATTAGATTTGACTTGTGGGAGGGTGGAGGAGGAGGCGATGGCTACATCCAACAGCCCCTACCGCCCTCCCACCACCCTCTTCCACCCTCCCACCACCTCCCACCATCGTCCATCGCCTCCTCCGCCCTCCCACCGGCCAGATCTAGCCGGTGAGAGGGCGGAGGAGGTGGTGGATGCCAGATCCTGCCCTCCCACCGCCCCCGCCACCCTCCTCTGCCCTCCTCTGCCCTCCCATCACCCTCCTCTACCTTCCCACCGCCTCCCACCGCCATCTGCCACCTCCTCTGCCCTCCCACCAGCTAGAGAGGGTGGGATCTGGTGTCTGCCGCCTCCTTCAGCCACCCCTGCTGCCCTCCTCCTCTATACAAAACAAAGGATATAAAAAAAAACATCGCTGGAGGCTTTCGGTCACCATTCTTTGCAGTTTGGAGGCCAGCTCATCGGCTTGCACCGCGCTTGCATTGCCACTGGACACAGCCCACTGCCATTGCGCTTGGCGCCTCACCCCCCCGCCCGTGGCTAGCTTATAATGCTGACTCGGCATGAATCAGACGGCCTGCACGTACCAAGCCGGTCCCATGAAGAATTGGTCTGGTACGTAACGGGATGCACGATCCTATGCGGTCTAATGGGAACCGATTGTGTGCCATGCATCGGTCCTCCCGCCCATCTGGTGGAATGGTCCAATACGAGTGGTTCGCCCCGTACCGAACCGATTTGTAAACCCTAGTGAAACCTGCCCCCTCAAAATATTTAGGGAATCTAAATATATACCTCTAAGGAAGAGAGAATTTGCCAGGCCCAATACGGCTCGATAATGCTAGGCCCATGGCAGTATACTTCGTCTAGCAGCGGCCCCAAAAGCGCAGCCCAACCAAGGCCCACGAAGGCTTCTCTAGCTCACGAGAGCTTCTCCAAATCCTCGAGCGGAATCTTCGTGAGCGTGCATCTGGAACACCGCAAAGCTCGCCAACAAATGAACATTGGGGTTTGTGTCACTGGTCTTGCCGCAGTAAGGGCTAGGTCGCACCCACGTCACCAAGATGCCCGCCTCAAGGTCTTCCCGTCGGGAATGGGCGAGAAGGCGACGAGGATCCCCACAATCAAGCAGAGCATCACTCCACGAATGATGTCATTGCTAAGTCAGAAACACGCCACTGCCTCCTATATAAATATATCCCCAATGAGACCTAGGGGGAGAGAGGTGAATAGGCAAGCACAGAGAGGGGGTAGACATACGCAGACACACATGCATATCGAGAGATTTCTTGTCACGCACAGGGTTTTTCGGATCTTTTTCCATGGGTTGCAGATCGTGTCTGAGCGGGTTTCAAACTTTTATTTTAGATTTTCAGACCCTCGGATCGTGCTTTTGTGGGTCATTTCGGGTCCATGGCAGTGAGTTGAGCTACCGTGCTTTTTCTCAGAATTTTTCTACACCGGATTCTATTTTTTTGGGAATTTTTGGAATTGATATGAGTTTTAGAAAGAGGGGAAATAATAAACATTAAAAAAATTAAAAACCTAATAAAACCCCCCACCCCTCCATTCTCTCCCCCACTCTCACGTCTCACTCTCTCTCCGTCCCGTTTGTCTCCCCTTTCTCTCCCACCACCTCTCCGGCGGCCGACGGACGGCGGTGGGCAGGACCGGGGGACGGCGCAGAGAGCAAGCGGCGGGGACGATTGTGAAGGGCCAAAGGCAGTGGCCTGGTGCGGTGCGGTGAGCTCGCGTGTCTGGGGTTCGTCTCGCGTGGTCAAGGTAGTTTCACGGCGGTTTTCTTCGTGAAAGGTAGGGGGACGGACCCACACTATATTCCCCCGCGTTTTCCCTTCATGCGGTCGAGTTTTTTAGCGAGAGAGCGGGGTTTACCACTTTTTGGGGAAATTCTATGTTTATAGGCGTGTGATCGGATCGATTCACCGAAATCAAGTTTTGTATAACCCAATGCGATTGGGGGTGATTCCCTACGCATTCCGAGAGTTTTCGAGCCCAATGTGGGCCTATTAAGCATGGGGAGGAGCCTTTGGGGTGGTCCCCGGAGGGGACCCTGCTATTGGGAACAACCCAGTTGGACGGCCAGGGTTCTGGCCACCCTGGGGTGCTGGGCGGCCAGGGTGGTGGCCGCCCGTGCCAGGGTTAGGCGGCCACTGGTTTGGCCGCCCATGTCTGCTGGGCGACAACTGATTGGGCCACCCAAGCCCTTCTGTCCAATGTGTTGGGCGGCCAGCCTCTTGGACGCCCAGGCCTGTGGGCGGCCAGGGAGTTGGCCGCCCATGTCCCAGGGTGGCGGCCACCCCTGTGGCCGCCTAGAGCAGTGGGCAGCCAGTGGGATGGCCGCCCAGACCCGATATACTAGTGTCCCAGACTTTTCATGTTCCGCGAGTTGGTGGTCCCTATCTGTGCCGATTTCATCCGCAGTCCACATAGTAGTCACCCAGTCAGAGGTTATAGGGTTTCATGTTATGTCCATAGCCGCCTCGTGTCGTGTTACACGCGTACGGTGAGTTACGAACAGACCGATGGTGTTTCGGTGGCTTTCTGATTCTTCAATGAGTTCTCACCTTTTGGTGACTTTCCCCACTAGTCGTAGCTTTCCTGTGCACGCGTGTGCGGACCCACTTGGGAGTGGTGGAGAGCTTTCCCGGTGTGACAATTTTTAGGCTGGTTATCGTAGAGCCCCTCGTCTTTGCAGCCTGAGTCCGGGCTGGGGGGAAAATCAGCTAGAGGATCTGACCTAGAGCTCATGGTCTGTGTGTGCACACGTGGTTGGGGGCGTCAGACACGTGCTGACGAGCGCGACCCCCGCTAGTCCTTGTTATGTGGTTTCGTGGTTAGTGTGTCTTAGTTTCCGCCTGGGGCGAGTAGGGAGACACCAGGGGCGCGGACTAAGACGTCAGTGGACGCATCCAACCTTGCTTCTAGTGGGTAGAGCTCCTGTCACCTGAGAGGTTTTGACTCAGGTTTCCTTCTCACGAGTTTCAGCGTTTGGCGGCTTGGAGTCCCAATTACTCGTGATCGATGTGTGGTTCCTCGCTGTCTTCATGAGTCCTGTCTGGCTGCGTAGCTGTGTATTCTGGTTGACCGATCGAGGGTCTACATGGTAGCCTAGATCCTAGCGTGTGTCCTAGGAGAGGTGTTCCGAGACAGGTCATCGTGTTCTAGATTCTGTGGCCTAGGTTTCGAGAATCTACTTCGATGTGGGTTGTGTTCGATACTCGAGGTATCTCGACGGTGTGCATGCTTTTGGGTGTTAGTGGTTAAAGGGTTTCTTTGTGTGCTGTGCTGTTCTTACTGCTTTACTGCTTACTTGCCTTACTGTCTTTATATTTTATTACATGCTGCTCTATTTATTTTGTTTTGTTATGGTGGGGATCCGTGGGACCCCTACTGAGCCAATGAGATGAGGCTCACCCCTTTTCTTTTTAGGTCGGCGTGCTTCCTTGCCGTTCGGAGGCCTTGAGCAGTGTTTGAGGTCCTAGCGTCGCCAGCTTGTGTTAGCCAGGGTATGCCCTAGAGGCTGTGTACTTTTCTTTTGTTGCATTGTACCTTTAAGACTTATGTATATCTGGACTAGCAATTGTATAAAATTGTGTAAATCTGTTTACATAAATGTACATTTTAATTTCAACACTTTAATTCCTGCATTTATTTTAGATTTTTGTACACTCCTGTGATACCTTTTAACCTTTCTGAGCTTCCCAGCTCATGGGTGGCAGCGTAGGATCCGAGTGATATCGGGTTTGACCCGGTATCCGGATCTTGGGTCGTGACAGTGAAGTCCCGGAATCAATGGCACCCAAGAGGGGGGTGAATTGGGTGAAAACAAAGTTTTATCAAAGTTCTACACAATTTTAAGATTATGCGAGAATGCTAAACAATAGGTGCAGAATGAACCAGATCTATCAAAGATAATCACTGCAATAGCCTTTGGTACTAGGCGGAGTTAAGAAATCCGTAGATTTACTCACGCAAACTGTCATCTTTCCGACAAGAGTAACCTTGTCAGTCTGATTCCAGCTTTTGATATACCACGGATCTATTTGATGGTGATCAATAAAACAAGATCTAAAGATAGCAATTAAACTAAATCCACAAGCATGTGCAGAAGTGGGATAGTAGAAAAGGAGCAAGCCACAAGGAGACAACGATTTTTAGGTGGTTCGGATGCCACAACAGCAACCTACGTCCACCCCTCACCAACCGTGATGATCCACACACTATCCTGTGAAAGGATACAAGATCAACCACACACACACACACACACAAAAGCAATCAAACTTGACTGCACACACACACACACACACACGGATCTGTGAAGATCCACACACACACAAATGGTTTAGGATTACAACCACAAGACACTTGAAGAAGAGAAGGATGTGAGAATGGAAGAACACAAGAACAAGGGCTTGATTAGTGCTCCCCCTTAGTTGATGAAGGATTCCTTGGATGCAGCTTGAGGTCCACTTGATGCAGGCTTGATCTTCTTCAGATGTGGCTTGATCTTCACTCTAGAAAGAAGGAAGAAGGATGACGAAATCTTCTCGGAGCACTGTTCACGTCTACAGTGCAAGCTTCCTCCTTCCCACCTTTGGTAGCCTCCTTTGATCCACAATAAGCATTAGGGTTTTCCAATCCCTCTTGTATATGTTTTATAGGTTCTTGAATGGTCCAAGGACTCTCCCAGACCAGATCCACAATTTCTGGAGAGTTTGGTTGCTTAGGGATTATTTAATGCCAAAGAGAATGGCTTTTCTCGAAATGATAAAAAGTCAACAATTGTTGGCAGCTCGGGGCTGGTGATCGACCTACAGAGGCCAGCGGTCGACCGCCAGGGGCCGTCCTGTGGCCATTTTGCTGCTGGGAAAATAGGTCGACCGCTAGCTCCTAGCGGTCGACGGCCAGGTTCACAGGTTGCCAGACTTGAGTTCTGTTATTTTAGGTTGACCGCCAAAGGTCCACAGGTTGACCGCCAGTCTCCAATCCTGCAAAAATCAAGTGTTAGCTCACTTGAAACTATCCATTGGTTCGATGCTTGAAATGGGCTTGTGTTATAGTTGATTACAAGTTGGTTTAAATTCGATATAACACATGGAAGGATTCATTAACACAAGTGTGAAATGGGATGAAATTTGATGGTTTAAAGCATGAAACTTCGTTTTAAAACAAGGTACATGGGACATAAAAGTCTTGGGTTTTGTTATCATCAAAATCACTCGGATATGTTCAACAATTTCCCCCTTTTTGATGATGACAAAAACTAGGCATTAGATTTGCATTTTCACCAATGTGCCTTTGAGAGAGTTTTGGAAGCGTCGTCAATCACATTTGAAATGCAATTGAAATCCATCAAGTTGAAACATTTGAACTCACGATGTGAAGGCATTCAACACGTCCATTTTAACGCAACATATCACTTCCAACACAAGCACATCAACGAATCCATATCAGCCATTCAATACTTATTTGCCATATTGACAAGAAGTGAGATAGGAGAGAGCCAATCTTGTAAATTCAAAGAGTGCATTCTTCCATTCATTCTCATTAGATCCATACAGGGTACACGGAATGCAAGAGGTGAAAGAGGGAATGCAACCACTAAATGCAAACCACTAATGCAATATAACCAAATAACCAAATGCAATACAACGTGCTCAAACTAAAATGCAAGAGACAAACATGCATGCAAGCAGGCACACACACATAGCATATATATATAAGCCTAATATTCTACTTCTCCCCCTTTGACATCAGCAAAAAGGAGAGGGAAGGGATACAAAAAGTGGACAAAGGTGACACTAGAGAGCCAAGAATAGCTACTCAGCAGGGTGATCCGCAGCGTCCTCGCCATGAACATCATTCGGGGGACCATCACCATGGGTGGAACCAGCAGGAGCAGGAGCAGGAGGAAAACGATCCTCAAGGCCATGGAGAAGCTCATCATGATGAAGAAGCTGGCTACGGATGGAAAGAAGGGATTGGTTGGTGAGGCAGAAAGCCTCACGGTTGTCTTCATGGCTGTCATAGAGAGTGGCCATATGGATAGATAGATCATCCAGAGCGTGGGTGAAGGAGTCCATTCGTCCAGTCATGGTATCCATAAAAGTGTCCAGACGCCCAAGAGAGGAGTCAATGCGGGTTTCCATGCCTAAAAGACACCGGTCTAGAGCCTCATAGTCCCCCCAAGTGGAATGCCTAGCACCCTGAGCGGAAGACTCCCCATGAAAGTACTGCGGTGGTGGAGGGAGAGCCGCTGGAGGAGGCACATCTTCGGGTTGGACTGGTGCATGTGCATCGTGGTGATCTTGCTGTGGGTTCGGATCTTGTTCTTCTTCATTGACATTCTCTTCCCCATAAACTGGGACATCACGACGAATTGTACCATCTGCAGCACGGTAATATCCCATATCTGAGAAAATCTTATGCTCATTATAAATGTCATCATGGCGGACCAGAACAAACTGCTCATCCTCCAATGGGACCCAGATAGAAGTGAACACTCCAGTGAGTTGAGAAGCATAAGGCAGGGACCGCCGTAAATGTGTCCAGCATCGACTTATCAGTTGAGTCATGAGCCATCCCATATAAATTAATTCACCATTCATAACATGATAGAACAAGAATATGTGCACTTCCGTCACTTCATCTCGGCTGCCACTCTTGGGATAAATAAGTGTAGTAAACATATGATGCAGAACCCGTTGCAGTGCGGGAAAGTGGTTGGCATTGAGCTCAATGAGGTCACTCACACCATGCATAAAATCACAGCTCGTCATGGCAATGAAACTTGCCTCAACCTCACCATGCCCAAAAGTCATGTCTGCACCATGTGAAGAGACACCCATGGCATGATTGAATAATTCTGAATAAATTCGAATCTCAATGCCCTTAACCATTGTGTATAATCTTCCATCTCTGTCAACCAAATTACCATAGAACTGTTGTACTAGATAGGGATAGAACCGGTTGTATCTAGTGACAAAGTCAATCCACCCCGGTTGCATTGAAAAAACTGTATAAATGTCGGGCAGGATTTCATTCAACTCTTGAAAATCGACAAGACGAGGGTCGATGATAGACCTTGGAGGTAACCTGGGTGCGGGAGCTTGTGGTGGAGGTGCGACCGGAGCTTCACGTCTCTGAGCACTAGGTTCCCCTTGGAGAAGATGCCGAGCACTCCTTCTAGGTGCCATTTAGACTAAGAAACCCGCTGAAAGTGTGATCCGCTTGAGAGGTAGAACCTCTACCTTGGGATGGAGAGAGAGACACCGGGGATGACTGTGAACACCGTCTCCACGCTCTGGAACTCAGGGAAGGGTGGCACGAGCACACGAATGTCGGCGAGGAGGCGTTCCGAAATGGAAAACAATCTACCGGATCGTGCTCGGGGAGGGAAGATGTGGGGTTTTTAGGGCTTGAAAGGTTGGAGAGAGATGTGCTAGGGTTGATGTAGAGTAAGGGAGAGAGAAGGGAAAGTGATGGAATGAGAGAAGGGGGGAGAAAACCCCCTTAAAAAGGGGTTCGGACGTGGCTGAACCGGGCCGGTTTGCCGCTGGCGGTCGACCGGCACGAAGCCAGCGGTCGACCGCTGGGGCATAGAAAACCCCATTGTTCAACCCGAGAGAAAAGGTGTTTAGCCAGTGGCCACCAGAGATAGAAGTGGGCTCCATGACCCTGTGGACTCCCCCATTTTCACAGATCACTTTTTCTTTTTCATTTTTCTTCTTCCTTTTTTTTGTTTCTAAATCTTTTTTTTATAGCTAAGCCACGAAAGATATCAAGCAGGAGTCGACTATGGAAACCCTTGAATGGAGACTGCTAAGAGCACTAGAACACTAATCCACATTTATTTATCAAGGAATATTCAGTTTTAGGAAAATGTCAAGGAAGAAGTGTATATAAATATAAGTACATGCACACATGCTAGGTATAGTCATACACAATAGAAATGAACCACACACAATGCATGCATCTCACATAATCTACCCAACGAAAAAGTAACAACCTAGTGCAGACCTAAGTATGTATGCCCTCACCCTTACACATGCCAAGTTCTCTCCTAATTTTATTGAATTGATCCTGATTTAGGGGTTTTGTGAAGATGTCAGCCAGTTGGTTAAGTGTGTCAATGAACTTGAACTCAAAAACCCCTTTACCTACATGATCTCTCAGAAAATGATGCTGAATGTCAATGTGTTTGGTTCTGGAGTGTTGAACAGGGTTTTTAGATAGACTAATTGCACTCGTATTATCACATAAGATGGGCACACAATCCACTTCAACATTCAAATCAAGTAATTAATTTTTGATCCAAAGTACTTGGGCTCCACAACTTCCGGCGGCTACATATTCAACCTCGACCGTTGAGAGAGCTACTGAATGTTGTTTCTTGGAGGCCCATGAGACAAGACACCCACCGAGAAACTGACAGTACCCACTTGTACTTTTACGATCTACAATGCATCCGGCATAATCCGCATCGGTATAAGCAATTAAATCAAAAGAACTACCGATGGGAAACCACAAGCCAAAATCGACAGTGCCAATAAGGTATCTAAAAATGCGTTTGACAGCTGATAAGTGGGATTCTTTAGGGCATGACAAGAAACGGGCACAGAGACATACACTGAATTGAATGTCAGGATGGCAAGCTGTAAGGTACAGTAGTGATCCGATCATACCTCGAAACAGTGTAGAGTCTACTGTTTTACCATTTTCATCCTTATCCAGCTTTGTGGTAGTGGCCATGGGAGTTGATATGGGTTTTGCTTTTGCCATCCCATATTTCTTCAGCAGTTCCATAGTATATTTGGCATGATTGATGAAGATTCCTTCTAAAGTTTGTTTCACCTGCAATCCAAGGAAGAAAGTTAGCTCCCCCATTAAGCTCATCTCAAATTCTCCTTGCATAATTTTTACAAATTCATCGCATAAAACATTGTTAGTAGCTCCAAAGATGATGTCATTCACATACACTTGAACTACTAAAATGTCTTTACCTGATCTCTTTGTGAAAAGTGTTTGGTCAACCTTACCTCTCTTAAAACCATTTTCAACCAGAAATGAGGTAAGCTGTTCATACCACGCCCTTGGTGCTTGCTTTAGTCCGTATAGGGCCTTTTGGAGCTTGTATACATGTTGTGGATGTTTGGAATCTTCAAAACCTGGAGGCTGCTCTACAAAAACGTCCTCCTTGATATAGCCATTAAGAAATACAGATTTAACATCCATTTGAAATAACTTAAAGTTCAAGGAACAAGCATAGGACAATAAGATTTGAACAGCTTCAAGTCTAGCAACCGGTGCAAAAGACTCATCAAAATCAATACCCATCTCCTAGCTATACCCCTTGGCTACAAGCCGTGCCTTATTCCTAACCACCAATCCTGCATTATTTAGCTTGTTTCTGAAAACCCAACAGGTTCCAATAGTGGGATGGTTCTTGGGACGCGGCACGAGAGTCCACACCTCGTTTCTTTCAAACTGGTGCAGTTCTTCATGCATAGCCTGAATCCATGATTCATTTTGAAGAGCTTCACGAATGTCCTTGGGTTCTTCTACTGATAGCAAGGCCATCAAGTCTTCCTCTTCTACTTGCCTTAGAGAGGACCTAGTTCTTACCCCATCCTCCAAATTGCCTATGATGTTCACAGCTGGATGATCCTTTAGAAGAGTGGAGGAGCTGGGTAGATCAGGATGCTGCACTTGTGGTTCTTGTAGTGTCTCGAGTGTAGGATCTTCATCTTTTTCACTATTACTTGAGGTTGCTTTCAATGGTTAATCCTTAGCCTTGACACTCATTGAGTTCTTAGGAGCTTCATCTGCATCCACAGTAGAAGAAGTTTGATTTGTTAATTTTGATTCGGTTTCATCAAAAATCACATGAGGACTTTCCTCAACAACCAAGGTTCTTTTATTAAATAGTCGGTAGGCTCTAGAATTGATTGCATAGCCTAGAAAAATGCCTCTGTCATTCTTTTCATCAAATTTGCCTAGGTTAGACTTACCATTATTGAGAATGTAACAGGAGCATCCGAATGGTTTAAGATAAGAAATGTTTGGTTTCTTACCCTTGTAGAGCTCGTATGGAGTTTTCTTTAGAATAGGCCTTACCATTGCCCTATTGATGATGTGGCACGCTGTACTTACCGCCTCAGCCCAGAAGTACTTGGGTAGAGAGTTCTCACTAAGCATGGTCCGAGCCATATCCAATAACGTTCTATTTTTCCTCTCCACTACTCCATTTTGCTGTGGTGTCCTTGGTGATGAAAAATTGTGTGTGTATCCCTGCTCTTCACAGAAGATGCTAAATTCATGATTTTCAAACTCACCACCGTGATCGCTCTGTATGGTAGTGATGAGGTGACCTCTTTCATTTTGGATTTTCCTGCAAAACACTTGAAATTCCATCAAGGCATCACTTTTATTGGCTAAAAATAGCACCCATGTGAATCTGGAGTAATCATCAACAATTACGAATCCAAAAGATTTGCCTCCTAGACTGGATATCCTAGTGGGGCCAAACAGATCAATATGCAGCAGTTCTAGAGGCCGGGAGGTAGAAACAATATTTTTGTTTTTGAAAGAGGCACGTGTCTGCTTGCCTTTTGTGCAAGCCTCATAAATTTTATCGCTATCAAATTTCAATTTGGGCAGACCTATCACCAAGTCATGTCTAGACAACTTAGAGATCACTCCAAAACTAGCATGACCTAGTCTTCGGTGCCATAGCCATGCATTCTCATGGTTGTTAGCTACCAAACACACATTATCAATCAAAACATCATCAAGATCAATGGTGTACACATTGTTGCTCCTTTTATCGATGAATTTGATTTCATTTGAATCTTTGCACATGACAAGGCAGTGAGTCACATCAAAAATAATCTTAAAACCCTTATCACACAACTGACTTATACTCAGCAAATTATGATTCAAACATTTCACCAGAAGGACATTTTCAATCAAGGTCTCAGAACTTTTACCTATGTCTCCAACTCCGATTATTTTACCTTTGTCCTTCCCGTCAAAAGCAACTGAACCTCCTTCCTTTTCTTGCAGCTTGGAAAACACCTTCTTGTCCCCTGTCATATGTCTTGAGCAACCGCTGTCCAGATACCATTTGCTCCCCCTGGCTTCAAGACATAGCTGCAAGAGACAATTTTCTCATGCAATTGTTTTTGGTACCCAAACAAGTTTGGGTCCATAAGAGTTAGTCCAGCTCTTTAAATGTGTCCTTTTTACCCATGGAGCATGATATTTAGGTGTGCTTTGTTTGAACCAGCAGTTGGACATCACATGACCAAATCTACCACAGTGAAAGCAATTAACATGTGAGAATGTTCCTTGGTATCTGTGTGGCTTAGACTGAACATGTTGGGGTTTGGTGTGAGAACATGAAGCATAGTCATTTTCTTGTCCATGCACGTAAGATGTGGTGATCTTGTGTTCAAAAGATTTTTTATTCTGGGGTATGTACCCCAATCTTCTCTTCGGAAGTTAACTTTAACTCCCAAAATGTTGTCTAGGTTCTATTTCCCTTTAACAAGCACAAAAAGAGTGGATTGCAGGTCAGTCACTTCTTTATTCAAGCTCACATTTTCATTTTTGATTTCTGACATGGAGAAAGTCAGAGTTTCTTTTTCATTTTTGAGTTTTTCACATATGTTTTCAATTTCACAAATTTTGCATGAAAGTTCCTCTTTAATTCTCTCAAGATCAGAAATTGTTTGAAGCAGAGTTTCTTTTTCTTTAGATATCTCAAACCATTCTTATTCAAGTTTCTCAAATCTCACATAAATATCATCATGGGTTGACTCACCAATCTTTTTCTTGAGATCTTTATTTTCACTTTTGATTTTTTTGTATCTTGTATACAGCTTTTCATATTCCGACTCCCACTGTTCATTTGAAATAAGGTCCGGGTCGGAATTTACCTCCGTTGAGTCATCTTCATGTGCCATAAGGCACAAGTTCTCCACTAGCTCTTGAATTTCTTCATCAGATGATTCATCCTCTTCGTCGCTCCATGTGGCGACCATGGCTTTGGACTTTCTGAATTTATCTTTCTTGAATTTCTTCTTCAGATCTGGGCATTCTCCTCTCATGTGCCTGGGCTTCTTGCACTCGTAGCATATTATGCTACTTGGTTTGCTTGATTCACCCTTAACTTGATTGAACTTCCTTGGGTCCCTTCTGAAGTTGCCTTGAAAGTTCCTCTTCCTTCTCAAGAATTTCCTCACTTGATGAGTGATCATTGCCAAGTCTTCTTCTTCATTGCTTCCTTCACTGGATTCATCTTCTTGCAGGTTATCATCAGACTGATGAGCTTTCAGTCCAACAATTTTCTTCTTCTTTGTGTCCTCCTCAGTCGTTCTCTTCATGTTTATCTCATAGGTCATTAGAGACCCTATGAGCTCATCCAACGGCAATGTAGACAGATTTTTGGAATCCTCAATTACTGTGGCTTTTGTGTGCCACGCGGATGGAAGTGACCTCAAAACCTTCCTCACTAGTTCGAAATTTGTGTACTCCTTCCCAAGGCTCTTGAGACCATTCGTGATCTCAGTTAACCTTGCGAGCATTTCTGAGATTGTTTCCTCGGGCTTCATTCTGAACAGTTCATAATCGCTGACGAGCAAGTTGGCCTTGGTTTCTTTAACCTCTGAGGTTCCTTCATATATGAGACGCAACTTGTCCCACATTTCTTTGGCTGAGCTGCACATAGACACACGAGAGAACTCATTAGGATGAATAGCGCATTGCATAATATTCATAGCATTGAAATTTATAGTGCATTTTTTAATTTCTTCATGTGTCCATTTCTCTTCGTCATCCCCGAGTTTGTACGGACCCTTGTCCACAACTCTCCATATCTCATACTCCCGGGCTCTTAGGAAGACATGCATCCTATTTTTCCAATAGGAATAATTCGAGCCATCGAAGTAAGGAGGACGATGAATTGAGTGGCCCTCAGGCATAGTTCCCTTGTTTGCCATTGATCGGATCTTGCTCTAGATCGTTAGATCTGATGAAATTGAGCCTTGGCTTTGATACCAATTGAAGTCCCGGAATCAATGGCACCCAAGAGGGGGGGTGAATTGGGTGAAAACAAAGTTTTATCAAAGTTCTACACAATTTTAAGATTATGCGAGAATGTTAAACAATAGGTGCAGAATGAACCAGATCTATCAAAGATAATCACTGTAATAGCCTTTGGTACTAGGCGGAGTTAAGAAATCCGTAGATTTACTCACGCAAACTGTCGTCTTTCCGACAAGAGTAACCTTGTCAGTCTGATTCCAGCTTTTGATATACCACGGATCTATTTGATGGTGATCAATAAAACAAGATCTAAAGATAGCAATTAAACTAAATCCACAAGCATGCGCAGAAGTGGGATAGTAGAAAAGGAGCAAGCCACAAGGAGACATTGATTTTTAGGTGGTTCGGATGCCACAGCAGCAACCTACGTCCACCCCTCACCAACCGTGAGGATCCACACACTATCTTGTGAAAGGATATAAGATCAACCACACGCACACACACACACAAAAGCAATCAAACTTGACTGCACACACACACACACACGAATATGTGAAGATCCACACACACACAAATGGTTTAGGATTACAACCACAAGACACTTGAAGAAGAGAAGGATGTGAGAATGGAAGAACACAAGAACAAGGGCTTGATTAGTGCTCCCCCTTAGTTGATGAAGGATTCCTTGGATGCAGCTTGAGGTCCACTTGATGCAGACTTGATCTTCTTCAGATGTGGCTTGATCTTCACTCTAGAAAGAAGGAAGAAGGATGACGAAATCTTCTCGGAGCACTGTTCACGTCTACAGTGCAAGCTTCTTCCTTCCCACCTTTGGTAGCCTCCTTTGATCCACAATAAGCATTAGGGTTTTCCAATCCCTCTTGTATATGTTTTATAGGTTCTTGAATGGTCCAAGGACTCTTCTAGACCAGATCCACAATTTCTGGAGAGTTTGGTTGCTTAGGGATTAAACAATGCCAAAGAGAATGGCTTTTCTCGAAATGATAAAAAGTCAACAATTGTTGGCAGCTCGGGGCTGGCGGTCGACCTACAGAGGCCAACGGTCGACCGCCAGGGGCCGTCCTGTGGCTATTTTGCTGCTGGGAAAATAGGTCGACTGCTAGCTCCTAGCGGTCGACCGCCAGGTTCACAGGTTGCCAGACTTGAGTTCTGTTATTTTAGGTTGACCGCCAAAGGTCCACAGGTCGACCGCCAGTCTCCAATCCTGCAAAAATCAAGTGTTAGCTCACTTGAAACTATCCATTGGTTCGATGCTTGAAATGGGCTTGTGTTATAGTTGATTACAAGTTGGTTTAAATTCGATATAACACATGGAAGGATTCATTAACACAAGTGTGAAATGGGATGAAATTTGATGGTTTAAAGCATGAAACTTAGTTTTAAAACAAGGTACATGGGGCATAAAAGTCCTGGGTTTTGTTATCATCAAAATCACTCGGATATGTTCAATAGACAGTTGGTATCAGAGCGGAGGTCACGATAGAGTACACAAATGCAAAGTAATTATTTTGTTTAACAGTCCAGAGAGTCTGATGCAGTCAACGATTGTCTTAGGCTGTTATGCTTTCTTACCGCATTGTCTCCTTGCGTGTTTAAGGATCCGCGATGGCGCAAAGGGGGGAGGCGCGGTCCCAAGCAGAGCTGGCCACAGGGATCCAGGGGGTGCAGGGTGGAGCACCGCCCCCTCCGGTAGATGCGGATCTGGGTGCGCCGAGACCCATGGGGTTTTTTGATTTGTCTACCCAATTTTTGGCATTGGCTCAGGGGGCGTTGCCGATTGCCCTGTATTATTCAAGGTTTATGGAG
The DNA here is from genome assembly GCA_022559845.1 of Amorphophallus konjac. Lineage (NCBI taxonomy): Eukaryota > Viridiplantae > Streptophyta > Magnoliopsida > Alismatales > Araceae > Amorphophallus > Amorphophallus konjac. The sequence goes on from CM040128.1 coordinate 242,713,740, forward strand.
TTGAGCCGGTATGTGCCGCCGGCCATGGCAGGTCCAAGGTTCTTGGCTTAGCAGTTCATCATCGGGTTGAGGCCAGAGATTAGTCGGACCCTCATGGCGTCTGGGGTGGCCAACATGGAGGTGGCTTTTCGCACGGCGACGATTTTGGAGGTGGACCTGTTGCATGCCCAGGAGTAGGGTAGGGCGTTGCAATTCTAGTGGGGTCTCCCTCAGGTGGTTCAGGAGGAGCCAGTTGCATCCTCTTCCCCTGTCCATGGTCCTTACCGACGAGACACGAGGAGGCATAGGGAGGATGCGTAGGAGGCTCGACGTGGTTTTGGGCGATGCTAGGAGCTTAGGCGTCGGCGGCAGACGTAGGAGCAGGTGTGGGAACAGGTGCAGGTGCAAGCCTCTGAGGAGTCCGTGGAGCAGCTAGCTGCGAGGCGACTACGGTATGGCCTGGCAGAGCGGTCGGGGCTGTTAAGATGACAATGGTGCAACAAGGATTCAGAGGGGGGGGGGGTGAATGAATCCCCTTCTAAAAATTTTGATCGATTTAAAACTTAAACTGAAGACTTTAAACTTATGTGGAAAAGAAATCAGTTAAACTCTGCTGAATATGAAAACCAATGAAGCACTAGATCGAACAGATGAACTGCAAAATGCAGACTCCCAAGTAAGTCTATGCTGTTGACGAAACCCAATCAAGCATGCGTGTACACTAAAACCTTTCAGACAGAACCGTAGATAGAAGCGAGCCTAGCATACATCTAGCGGTTGACGATTCAGCAAGCAAACCACAGTACACGGAAGCTTTTTAGGTGGTTCAGTCCTCAGGACATACATCCACCCCACACTCCAACCAGAGGTTGGATTCCACTGCCAAACAGCTTGAACGGTTGGGCCTCACAGCTTGCCAACAACAGTTGAGCATCACAGCTTGCTTGACCGCTGACTAACAGCTTGACCCGCTGGGCCTTACAGCTTAGACTCCGCTGATACACAGCTTACATGACATATGAAAGAATGAAAATAGAAACCAAAAGATTCAGCATCAAAAAACTGACAGTGAAAGCAAATCAAGATGCTCACGCAGGAGCAAACTAGTTTTGATCTGATCCAAAATCCAGTTGAATAGGTCTTCAGAACCTTCTTGTGATCTCATAATCTCCCTCTTCTTCTTCTCCTTCTCTTTCTCTTTCTGTCTCACTTTTCTCTCTCAGAAGAACGATACTCTGCTTCTTCCTCTCCTTTTCTTCTTCTTGATATTCTTGGTCTCTTCTTCGCTCAGCAACTCTCTCTCTCTTTTTCGCGCTTCTCAGATCCCCCCTTTTCTTGTACTTGTTCTATCTTCTTTGATCTGAAGAATCTGGCTTCAATATATATGCCGTGAAAGATTGGGCGCGTGAAACATAAGTTTCCCGCCTAGAGATTCCACCAGGAGTACGCTGATAGAGGTCCATGTGTTAGATCTAGTTGGTGAGAGAAGGACACGTGGCTAAAATCAAGAGCCCTCGGATCACGTGCTTCAATCATAGAGACTTGGAAATTTTAATAATCCTGCCAATTAGAGTAAAGGCACTTAGTCAAATGCATTGAGAGCTAGAGTTCATAGGACATTCATATGCACAAACTTATTATATGAATGAGATGAAACGTGCACCGACTAGAGACATGCATAGACTTGAATGCACAGACCTTTACATGCATTAGACAGACGTGTACTGAACTTTGTATGCATAAGACAGAGATGTGCACAGATCCTTTCATGTGAAAGATAAAACCATGCACCGACCCTAATATGCGTTTCTACCGAACCATGCACTGGCTATGCAGGCGAACAACAAAAGATGCACCGACCATGTAGACGTACAACAAAAGATGCACCGACCTATATAAACTCGATGCAAAAATTACACTGACCGTTATACGCTCAAGGTAAAACATGCACGGACCTATATTGCACAAGGCAGAGGATGCACCGACTTGTTCTACCCAATGCAGAGTGTGCACTGACTTCTACATGCTCGAGGTAAAAACTGCACCGACTTAATGTACACAAGATCAGAACATGCACTGCCCTTGTGTGCATTCACGCAGGATGTGCCCTGACTATATGTGCAGAGAAGCAAAGATTGCACCGACCTTATTAGGAGAACACAAGAATGTGCACCGACCTTATTCTTCCATATGCATTCATATGCACCGATCTTTATATGTAAGACAAAACGTGCACCGACTACATGTGCATTCTACAAAATCTGCACCGACCTTGTGTGCATCTCTTTAGAGGCGTGCACTGACCTATATGATGACCGATGGGAAACTGCACGGACCTGATATGCATAAGAGGGTAAAAATGCACTATCTTTGTATGACTCAATAGAAAAATGCACTGACCTATTTCCTATCCTTAGACATGCAAAATATGCACTGACCTATATGTTGTCCTTACATGTATACTCACAAGGTATGTGCCGACCTGTATGTATGCATAAACATAAACATGCATCAACCTAGGTGCTGATTGACATAGATAAGATATGATTAAGGTATATATGCATTCCAGTATTAACATGATTCATAAAATGTCATTATCAAAACCAGGGTTCCAACAATCTCTCCCTTTTTGATGATGACAACTATGAGTCATGTATGATTTAAAACAGACAATGAATTAGACAACCATTCTTTACACCCTCATTCAATTCTTAAGCACTCAAATAGGTGTGATCACAAGTTGTTAATCATCATTCACAAAATTTATTCACTGACATGCATAGCAAGAGTAACATTCAACACAAATATGCAATATGCAGTAATGACATTTCTGTGTACATTAAGAAAAGACAAACTGATGTTTTAGTGAGTATCTCTTTACAAAAAAAACATTCTCATTCAGAGCATTTTTACATCAAAAACATTAGAAACATATCAGCATCTGCTTAGCATCATTTTTACATCAGAAGCATCAGACCAGACTATGAACTGTCATACATGACCAAAAATTCTCCCCCTTTGTCATTATCAAAAGCAATTGGAGGACCCTTAGACATCAGCAGGACTTGTTCGGCCAGAACTGGTACCTCTGGAGCTTCCCCTTCCTTTGGGTGGTGTGCTACTAGAACTGCCCCTCATAGGCATTGCCCTTGGAAATGGAATTCTGTCAACTTTAGTTCCGAGGGCTGCAAATTTTGCCTTCACTTTCTGGTCATTCTGCTTGACTAAGTCATGAAGCTCTTTGACATTAGTTGTCATATCCACAAACCAGTTTTGCATCATGCTACCCAGATTGTCTATTTGGGAAGTTTGCTGGTTGTGAACATCGGCCAAAAATGTAGAGGAACTGGTGGCCTGTTCAGTGACAATATTTTTGAAGCTACTGGCTATCATCTTAACTTGTGCATGAACTATTTCCAATTTCTCATAGATATTCCCAATCTGTATCATGCTGCCATGTACTTCACCAGATATGGCATTAATTCTCTTAGTCAGAGCCTTTTGTTCTCCTTTAAGCAAAGTCATTTGAAGTTTTACATGCTCTAACTCTATCTTAATGTCATATGAGTGGACAAGTGTCTGAGTGAGCTTTACAAAAGATGTAGTCTGAGTATCTTGCAGTTTGCCCAAAATATCTCCAGCTTTCTGACACACCGTCAGTAAAGAATCCAAGACACCATGCAATTTTAAGTCAGACTTGTGTTTGTCATATACAAACTTTATCCATTGAAAATCCACAGTCTGTTCCAAGTGAAGCATTCTGGCATCAAGTCTTTGAATAGCTGAATGCATGTGCATGAACTGTGCATTCATTGATCTTCCCTGACTCATAATGAGGTTTACCAATGTGGTAAACATCTCTGTAATCCGTGGTCCTGAGCTTGGTCCAGCAGAGCTAGATGCTTGAAATTCTGGATGTATGAATGGTTCTTCAGGAGAGTAAGGAGGCTGTATTCCAAATAAGGTTATAGGTCCTTGATGAGGTCCATAGAAGGGAGTAGGACCTAGAAATTGTTCATGTGGAACTACTACCTCAGCTTCTTGGACTTCTTGAGGTTGCTCTTCCTGAACTTCCTCCATCCTTTGTTCTTCATGAAGGTTTTCTTCTCTTTGCTGCTCCTCTCTCTGTTCAAACTGATCTACTGCTAATTGTTGCGGAGGCTGCTGACCAAAATGATCAAAAATCTCATCAATGTGCTGATCCAATTGCTACATAATTTGTTCATCAGTCAAGTTCAGCTCATGAACTTCTTGTTCCAGTTGTAGATCTCTAAGATGCTGCACTGCAGGAACTATATCAGTTTCTACTCCCATTTGTTGCACTGCATGAACTTCAATTCTATCTTTCTCCATTACCTCAACAATGTCTGCTTGTTGTTCAACAATTATTTGTTTACCTTCAGCTATCACAGGGTGAATTTCTTTTTGAGGGACTTGGAAGGGCGGTTCTGAAATAACACCTTGTACACTTGTTGATTGCTGTTCTGACTGTGGTTCAACTTGAATTTTACCCTTTTTCCCTGAAGAAATATCCTTTTCTGATTGATCCTTTACTTGACTGGCAGAAGGAGGTTTCAATTTCATGAATTTATTAATGAAATCCATATTGTAGACATTTACTTTGGGAATCTCTTTGAACTCTCATTCTCTAAAGAAATGTCTACTTTCTTGAACACAACTGTTAAGTGGGCTGCATAGGGTAAATTTCTTCTAGACTCTTTACACATGCCCATAATCTGAATAATTATCTCTGGCAAGCATATCCTGATCCTCTTTAGCAAACAGTAGAGAATAAATATCTGAGACTCAATCAGTCTCCCTCTCCCTCCAACTTGTGGAGTTATCATTGTGGAACAAATGTGATGTAATACTCTCTTAAAAGGAGAGAACTTGTTTGCATTGAACTGACCTAGTTTAGTTTGCTTCTTGTCTTTGGGATTATTAGGCACATCTGTGATAAGAGAGTATGCATCATGAAGATTATACACAGACTCTCCTTCGATTTCCCCATCTTCTGGTATTATAAGGACTTTGTAAAGGAAATGCCTAGATATTTCAATCTTAGTCCCCTTAACAATAGTCAAACATTTTGATTGTTCAGGATCATATTTCATATTGTTGTAGAACTCTGCAAAAAATCTAGGGTAATAAACTCTATGCTTACCCAGAAATTTCTTCCATTTTTGAAATTTAAACAGCTCAACCAATTCAGGATATCTTGAAGTCATTTCATGATTGTGAAAATCCACATACCGTGGAAACATAATTCTGCCCGCTTCCAAATTTATCTCAGATTGCATTGAAGACCTATCGGGAATACCTTCTTCTTCAGATACTTCTTGGGTGGTTTCTGTAGCGAGTGTCCGTTGTCGCTTGGAGTACGTTCCCTCAACCTTTTCTTTTCCTTTTCCTTTCTCCTCTTGTGGGACCTCAGCACCTCTTGCTGACACGGTTTCCTCTGGCTACAGCTCCTTCATTGCCTTCCTCTTTCCTTTGCTCTCGGCGGCCGGAGACGACATGGTAGAAGCGATAAAGGGTGGAAGATGAATCGTAGAAGAACGAATAGAAGAAATGTGAAGAAGGGAAACTGGAGAGATAGACTTACGGTCTGGGTACGAGAGACGGAGTCGTGAATGCGGGAATAGGTTTCGGCTTGAATGAAGAGGGTATGATAGACAATGTAAGTAGGGTTGAGTATTTTATATGAGATACTGCCGACTTTACCAATTTCAACAGATAATACCCAGACTGCCCTTTACTTAAAAGAAAATGCCTTTTTACGTAGTTATGCGATTTCCAGCATATGGGATTATATCTTATAACATGAATCTTCACAAATTATTCCTATGAAGCAAGGTCAATGGAAATAAAATAGTTTTATCAAGGACACTGCCCAATCAGAGAAATCATTAATCTTACTAGTTATTTTCATTAGCTAAAACTGATTGAAAAATCTATTTTATATTGAACTTAAAATATTTTTAGTTTACTGAAAAGACCCCAGAGTCAACCATATTTTTCATTGATCTTTTATAATTTTTGATTGAGCATTCTAGTATTACCGCACCTTTTTACTCAAGGAGACATGTTGATTAAACACCAGAATCCCTGGTTACTTAGTGCAGTTTACCTTTATGCTTCATATTTTGAACAGAGATAGCGTTTATTATCATGACTTGACATCTGAATTTCTTTGAAACAGATGGTCAATTTCTCAAATGATATGTCATTGCTCTGCCTATTTCATTTTTTATTTAATGGCGTATTCGTCTTTTAACAGAATTTTCTTAAAACTTAGCTTAAGGACCATATAAACACCAGATTTTCTATCAAATTGACTCATTACTAATGACTTTCAGATTTTTAGACAACCTTTAGAGCAGTTCCAATTTAGACTGTTTTAAGACCATCGAAGACTCATTCAAGGGTAATTGTGAGTATTTTAAGATAAGATTTAATCTTCATAAACAGAAAATCACACTTCAGTTAAGATCAGTAATTTTGTTCTTAGTTCAGAGTGATCTTAGTAGTTAACTGTTGAAGATTAGTAAAGGTGACAGATTTCAGACTTTACTCCCCCTGAATAACACAGTCTATGAATTTCTTATGAAGATCAGATGAGAATATGAATGTGGATAAATCAAAAAGAAGATGAGCAAGGAGATATGAATGAAGGCCACATAAGAGCAAGGTTAAGACTTAGAGCCAATGTACAAACACCCAAGAGACTTAGCCTTAAGGTCTAGCAACAGACTAACAACCTTCTATATAATCCAGCAGCTTTCAGCCTTCAGCTTGTAAAGAAATCAGTGTTTCCAAAGGATCATTTCCCAAACAACTGACCTTTTATCTTAGACCAGATTTAAACTGATTCCAAAATGAAAATCTCAACAGCAACACTTCACTACTCATAAGGCACATATAGCCCACTATCCAAGCAGCAATTCAACAATACCCAATAGCTCAAATACAGACACTCCATTCCCAAAGCATTATACATACATTCTCAATTCAGCTCAGCTCCCCCTCAAAATGTGTAGAGATTTTAACCAAACATCACTTATTTTTCTTAAAGTACACAGAGATGCAGCAACTGAACGCACATTTCAGATTTAAACTACATGCAATGTTTTAAACTCTTGGTACTTGGCGGAGGTCTAGCCTCTACACATGTCGTGGGTTTCCAGACAGAAGATATCTGCCTTTCTCCCAACTTTCATTTGATATACCAAGGAGTTATGCAGACCTATGCATCTACTCATGAACATGAATGACTGACTTAGTATAAGAAATCTCACATGGAATTTGCATGAATCAGATTATCAGCATGTATTACTCATAACAAGATGGCATCAATCATCAATTTATTCCAGTCAAGCATGCAGTATTCCACAAAGAGCATTATTCAAGCAATTTCAATGAAGAGAATTGAGAAGTGGGGTTTAACTAACCTTTGTGCCATGATTTTATTGAACCCCATTTTATTTTATCCACAAGAACACACCTGCATCCAAAGAGTTATTTGAAAAATCTTGGAGCCCAAGAATTCTTGGGTCAGCATGATTAGTAGCACCCCACATTGGTGCTCTCCAATTATTCCAACCACTCATCCAAGAGCATTCAGAAGTAATGTGGCATAGTTTTCCACAATTATTGCATATGGGAAGTTTATGCATGAAGATAGAATCATGAACTCTCCTAATTGCAGAATGTTTCATGTGATCAGAATAAATTGCATTGTTATTCACAAACCAACAATCAGATATAACATGCCCAAACTTTTCACAGTTAAAACATGTAACCTTCTGAGTTTCAGATTTTCTAGCATGCTTATTTACATAACTATTTTGAGCATGAATTTTTTTAAAAGTTTGATTTTCTTGTTTCATTAAATTACAGTTATGCATATAGTGGCCCCCTTTTCCATAATAATAGCACGCATCAGAAACATTTCTAACAAATCTTTTCACATGTTTGTTTTTAACTGTATTTACATGTTTGTATGCATCTAATTCATCATTTCTCAAAATAATGCAATCATCCATAATATGTCCTTTCCTACCACAGTAGTGATAAGCATGCAATTTGGTGACAGGTTTGTTCATGATATGTCCAGTAGTATCAAGAGCATTCACAGAAGGAACATTGTTCTTCTTTTTCTGTTTTTCAACCTTTTTCAAAATTTTAATTGAGTTTTCTAATTTCTGAGCAGTAAAATGAAAAACAGATGAACCAGCGGGTTTTTCTTATTCTGAGCTTTTTACAAACATAGTTGAATTCTTCTTGCCATTAACTTTCTTATTAACTGGACTATAGCCCAGACCCCTTTCTGAAAATTTACATTCGAGACAAGAAGTTTATTCAAATTATCTTTCCCTTTAACAAATTTTGCCAAGGAATTTTTAAGATCTTCAATCTCAGTTTGCAAAGAAGCAATGCTAATCTCATAGCTCGCAATGTCATTTTCACAGGAGATTACTTGATGATGCAGAGCATCATTCAAACTTTTGAGTTTATCTATATCCTATTTTAGCTTTGTTTCATAGTTAGCTTCATTTTCTTTAGGACAGATTTCCCTTTTTCCATAGCTAGCCATTTTTCTGACATAACAACATTTAAGACCATTAACTTCTTATTATGTTCTTTCAGATGGCCATTCTCTTCCAACAGTTTATCTTCATATTGATCAGCTTCCTTTTTCTTTTCAAGTAATAGCTCATTTTCTTCTTTTAAAGACATGATTAGACTCTTCTGCATGTTATCATCAGAGTCAAGATCATCAATCAATTCCTTTAAGAATGCACATTCATTGATGGAGTTTTTAGTCTCAAGGAGTTTGTTTCTAAGACTTTCATTCTTAGATTTCAATTTATTCAATTCAGACTTCTCCCTGTTAAATTCCTGTAATTCCAGTTTCAGATTGTCAATTTCAGATTTTAGTGTTTTATTTTCAGCATTATCAATTTCAGCATGGTTAACAGATTTCTGTTTCTTTTTCAGTGATTTTTTTTCCTTTCTCATTTTCTCATACATTTCAAACAAATCAGTGCAAGCTTCCTCCCATTAATCTACTATGTAATTTTCGAAAGGGGAGCTTACCTCTTCATCAGCAGTTTCAACACTTGACACAAGGCATTTGTGTTCTTCCTTCTGTTTCCTGATTGGATTGATCTTCTCTAAGATTTCCTTAGTAGTCTTGCACACATTCACACTTGGAAACAGGTTAACATCTATCGCCCTTTTTATCATCTCTAGGGCTTTCAAGTTTTCTGCATGCTTAAGTCTCTTAACAATAGTCCACATGGATTGATCCTCTGGAACAATGTATGGATTGTGTGCAATCAGAATCCATAAATTTGGATCTACAGAGATTACATAATCTCTGAATTTTCCTAGCCAACTATAAAAACTAGAACCATCGAATCTCGGTGGCTCGGCCATGGAAATAGATTTAAACCAAAGACAAGAACACACAAAATGCACCAAAGTTGAAGGATCTGATCTGTAGATCGTAGGATCTAAGGACATAGAAACCCGCTCTGATACCAATTGTTAGGATAACAATGGTGCAACAAGGATTCAGAGGGGGGGGTGAATGAATCCCCTTCTAAAATTTTTGATCGATTTAAAACTTAAACTGAAGACTTTAAACTTATGCGGAAAAGAAATCAGTTAAGCTCTGCTAAATATGAAAACCAATGAAGCACTAGATCCAACAAATGAACTGTAAAATGCAGACTCCCAAGTAAGTCTATGCTATTGACGAAACCCAATCAAGCATGTGTGTACACTAAAACCTTTCAGACAGAACCGTAGATAGAAGCGAGCCTAGCATACATCTAGCAGTTGACGATTCAGCAAGCAAACCACAGTACATGAAAGCTTTTTAGGTGGTTCAGTCCTCAGGACCTACATCCACCCCACACTCCAACCAGAGTGTGGATTCCGCTGCCAAACAGCTTGAACGGCTGGGCCTCACAGCTTGCCAACAACAGTTGAGCTTCACAACTTGCTTGACCGCTGACTAATAGCTTGACCCGCTGGGCCTTACAGCTTAGCCTCCGCTGATACACAGCTTACAAGACGTATGAAAGAATGAAATGGAAACTAAAAGATTCAGCATCGAAAAACTAACAGTGAAAGCAAATCAAGATGCTCACGCAGGAGCAAACTGGTTTGGATCTGATCCAAAATCCAGTTGAACAGGTCTTCAGAACCTTCTCGTGATCTCACAATCTCCCTCTTCTTCTTCTCCTTCTCTTTCTGTCTCACTTTTCTCTCTCAGAAGAACGATACTCTACTTCTTCCTCTCCTTTTCTTCTTCTTGATATTCCTGGTCTCTTCTTCGCTCAGCAACTCTCTCTCTCTTTTTCGCGCTTCTCAGATCCCCCCTTTTCTTGTACTTGTTCTATCTTCTTCGATCTGAAGAATCTGGCTTCAATATATATGTCGTGAAAGATTGGGCGGGTGAAACATAAGTTTCCCGCCCAGAGATTCCACCAGGAGTATGCTGATAGAGGTCCACGTGTTAGATCTGGTTGGTGAGAGAAGGACACGTGGCTAAAATCAAGAGCCCTCGGATCACGTGCTTCAATCATAGAGACTTGGAAATTTCAATAATTCTGCCAATTAGAGTAAAGGCACTTAGTCGAATGCATTGAGAGCTGGAGTTCATAGGACATTCATATGCATAGACTTATTATATGAATGAGATGAAACGTGCACCGACTATAGACATGCATAGACTTGAATGCACATACCTTTACATGCATTAGGTGATGGGGTGCATGAGCTGATAGAAATAGATCCAGAGGGGGGTGAATGGATCTTTTTAGAAATCTTGATCAATTTAAGATTTGAACGTAGTGAGAGATACAAAATCAATGGACAAACTGTCAAGCATCAGAGATGCGTACTCAATCAGTCACCACAGTTGGATTACGATCCTAGTATGCATCTGGCGGAAAGTAATCAACGAATCAAACCATAAAGGACAAAAGGATTTTTAGGTGGTTCGGTCCTCCAGACCTACATCCACCCCACACTCAAACCTGAGTGTGGATTCTGCTGCCAAACAGCTTGAAGAATGATGGGCTTCACAGCTTGCCTACATCGACTGGGCAACACAGCTTGCCATCCGCTGATACACAGCTTCGCTGGGCCTTACAGCTTGCCAACCAGAGGAACAAATCCTCTGCAACCGCTGACCAACAGCTTGAGTAAATGACAAATGAGAAAAGAGAAACACAAGATGAGGACACACAACAACTGAAAGCTGCAAGCTATAAGAACATGATGTGGCTCGCACGGAGCTGACTGGATTGGATTTGATCCAGATTCCAGTGAATACAGATCTTCTGATGAAGCTTCTCTTCTTCTTCTTCACGAACTCTCTCTCTCTCTCCTTTTCTTCTGTAACTTCTCTTTTCTTCTCTGCTGCTCTCTTTTCTTCTTTGCTGCTCTCTTTTCTTCTTTGCTACTCTCTTTTTTTTTCTTCTTCTCACTGGATCGTGTAGGATCTCCTTTTTAATTAGGCTCTCTCCTTATTCTTCTTCTCTCTTCTTGTGTATCTGTTCTGCATCGATCACTGTCTTCTTATATACTCTCACTGGGCGTGTGGATGAAGAACTCCCGCCCATTAGCTTCCAGAAGGCTCTCAGCCACGTGTCACGATCTAAGCGTTGTAGCCTTCCACGTGGCACTCATTAGGAGGTCGATCTACCTTGGATCACGTGCCCCTCCTCGGAGAGAAGCTCTGTCAGATAAACACAAGGCCTTTAATCAAACGTTTAGCATAGGTTGCACCGTTATGTTCAAACATAGAATGCACTGAGTAGAGATATTCAAGTCAACCAATGTATTGACTTACACAACAACTTGACACCATATGCACAGACATGGGTCCAAGAGGCACAAGAAGAAGACTTTGTACCGAGTCAAAAGAAAGGATCAAAGATATGCACGGACTCTTAAAACAACTGTGTAACACAGTTGATGCACCGAGTTGGATTTGCGAGAATTACACCAAGATGAAAGAGAAGAATCATACGAACAAAAAACGGATGCAAGACAAACCTTGCACCGAGTCTGAAAGGCGAGACGCACAAAGATGCACAAACAAGATGTGCACGAACCTAAAAATGTATGCTGCAATGAAATACAATGAAATGCGCTGAGCCAATTTATGTCTAGACACGTAATGCACTGAGATGGAAACGGGGCTACAGTGTTTGTGAGTGAGACAGAGACTTGCACCGAATTGATAAAGAGAAGTATAGGACACTGCTTCCACCAAGATGTATTTGCACTGAGACGAAGAGACAAGATCTAACGGTCCATACCAGACGACGATTGCACTGACTAGAGCTTGCACCGAGCTCGAGAGGTGAGATGCAAGGATATGTTATGCACGGAGACAAGTGCTTAAGTGTTAAGCACATGTCTCCCTCGCTTTGCCATTTCACTCAACAGTAAAAGAAATGTGGTCTTGCTCTTGTACTTCAGCAAAAGTCCATGAGGTCTTCTTCATACATGATGATGGCTTCTTCTCCCCCTTTGTCATTATCAAAAATGGGGAATTTGGATATACTAGTGACCTAGGTAGCTCCCCCTATCTCTTGCAGAATATGCTGAACTGGAGGCAGAGGTAGGAAATCTGTTCATTAAGGAGGTATGAAAATCTTTAATGGAATCAGCTAGTCTATCAAGTTTGCGATGCAAGGTGTCCCCCAGCCGTTCCACTAGAGAGGTAACTGACTCTCGATTATTGAGCACTTGTGAAACTGTCTCTGACAAAGTTTGCAACTCAGATTGGACAACCTCAAACTTTCTGAGGATTTCTGACTGACTGGGTGCTATCTTGCTTATTGTCCCCTTCATCAGTTCAAACTCAATTTTTAGATCAAATGTATGGTTGAGAATTAGACCCATATTGGTGAGCACGGAGATTTGGGTATTTTGAATTTTACTAACCATGTCACCTATTCGAGTGCTGATATGCATAAGAGATTCTAGAATTTCTCTTACAGTCTCATCTGTCCTTCGCTTAGTAGTCAAAAATTCTATCCCTTGACGTTTCACAACTTTTTCCAAATGCTCCATTCGGCTCTCTATTCTATCTATTTGAACGGTCCTGAACAAGAACTGTTTGTTCATCAAGTCATTCTGATTTAGAACAATCTCTGTCAGCTTAGATAACATCTGAGCTAGATTTGATTCAGCATTTGTTCCACGTGTACTAGAAGTAGAAGCACTGGAATCTGGCAGCTCAGTGAAGTATTCATAATGCTGTTCAGATGGTGGAGGAGGTGGAATACCAAGACTGATTAGCTCCCCAAGGTGTGGACCATACTCAGGAGCCTGAGTGAAAGACATCATATGGTGAGGGGCAGGTCCCATGCCATAGTCTTGTGATACTTCTTCAGGTGCCCCTGGAGCTAAACCGGTTGGTTGCTCATGTTGAGCTTCTTCAGCAGGTGGTTGAGCTCCCTGTTGATCATTTTCTTGTTCACTGACCAGAGATTCAGATGCTTCTTCATAAATCATTTCAGCAGCTTCCCTCATAACTTCGTCGACCAATTTACTCATTTCCTCTTCTTCTATAATGACTTCCTTTTCTCTGTCACTAGTTAGTTCTTCTGTTGGAGCCTCTTCCCGAGCCAGCTCTGCTTGGTCAGTGATTGGTCTTTTCTGTGACTGTTGACCAAAATCATCAAATATCTCATGGATATTGTGGTCTAATTTCTGAATGATATCCTTATTTTGGACATTCTGTACGACTACTTCATGAATTTGAGATGCCTTAGGTGCAGTAGCTGCAATTTGGTTCTGTTGTAGTTCTTGCTCATCTAAACTTCCACTAGCTTGTACTTGAGCAGATTTCCAAGGAGAAGGAACTGTCTGACTTTCACTTTGAATCAACTCAAGGATGTGAGTCTCTTCTGATGAGGCTTATGCAGGCTGTTCAAGTATTGACACATCCTGGGTTTCTGTATCCATTTTTAGAAGAGTATCCTTTGTGACAGGAGTACTCTTTCGTTTGGATCCTTTCCTCCTCCTGAATGTATTAATGAAACTTATGTTATAAATGTTTATCTTGGGGATTGCGGACACAACATTACCATCCAGGGAAATGTTTTCCTCTTTGAAGATTGTAGTCAACTAAGCAGCAAAAGGAGAATGTCTTCTTGATTCCTTACACGTTCCCATTAACTGAATCATCACGTGCGGTAGACAGATTCTGATTTTCTTCAGCAAGCAGTAGAGAATAAACCTTTGGGAATCTGTCAGTCTACCCCTTCCTCCTACTTGTGGAGTAATCATGGAGGTGAGAATGTGATGGAGTAGTCTTTTTGGTTCAGACAATTTGTTGGTGTTATAATGACCGAGCTTGGTCTGCTGCTTATCATGAAAGTTTCTGGGTAAGTCAGTGATGAGGGCAAAAGCATCATGTAGATTAAACGTGAATTCTCCTTCAATCTCTCCGTCTAAGGGAATACTTAGAGTCCTATGAAGGGACTGCCTAGAGAGCTATATGACTTTTCCTTTGACCAGAGAGGAGATTGTGAAATTAACAGCATCGAACCTTAGGTTGCTGTAGAATTCTGCTACCAGACTGGGGCAATACACCCTATGAATGCTCAGGAACTCTATCCATTTGCTGGAATTCAAATAGCTCAAATACCTCAGGGAACTCGGAGGCCATCTCTAGATCAGCAAAATCAATATACCGTGGGGGTATAATCTTTCCGGCTTCCAACATCAGCACAGGTTCCTTTGTGGACTTTGTAGACGAATCTCCCTTCCTCGCGGTAGAAGCTGCTTTCTTCTGTCTTTTCGAACCTTGAGGTTGTGCAGCAGCCACCGTAGACATAGCATCTTCCGGCTGCGGCTGCTTCACTGCCTTCCTCTTCCCTTTGCTCACAGCTGACGAAGTAGACATAGCGGCAAGGATAAAGGTAAGACGAAATGTGAAAGCCGAGAGGGTGGTAGAGAAAGATTGGAGATGTGGAAGGTTGCAGGTTGTGCACGCGGGAAGAAGCCACGGAGCGGGAGGACGCTTCGGCTTCGAAAGAAAGGGTAAGAAGGTAAAGAGTAAGATATGGTTTCGTATATAATGGAATACTACCGACTTTACCAATCTTCAGTAGATAATACCCAAAATACCCTTTTCTTAAAATAAAATGCCTTTCTTCGTAGAGGAGCTATTTACATAATATGAGATTATATCTCACAGAATAGTTCTTTACAAAATTTTTATGAATTGAAATCAATGAAGGTCAAACAGCTTATTCAGGGAAACAACTCAGTCATGAGGGTCATTAATCTTACGATCCTTTTCATTAGCCAAAAGCTGATTGAAGAACCCAGTTTTATATTTTTCTTGAGTCTGTAGAGATTAACTGAAGAAAACCATGGGTCAACCATGAATATAATCCATTACTCCTTTCTCTCCCCCTTTTCTTCGTTATAAATTTTTTTTTTAAAAAAAAACTTCTGATGAGTATTCCAGTATAATTGCACCTTTTTACACAAGGAGACATGTCTATCAAACACTAGAGACCCTGGTTACTCAGTGCAAATAACTTTCGTACTTCATATGATGAACAGAGTTAGCATTAGTTATCATGACATAACCACTGAATTTCTTTGAAACAAATGGTCAGTTTCTCAAATGTCATGCCATTGCTCTGCCAAAGATTTCTTTCATTATGGCGTATTCCCAGTTTTATCAGAGGAATCTCTTTAACAAGACATAAAAGAAGGAATATAAGCCTTAGGTTTCCAACAAATTGGCTTATTACTAAAGATTTTCAGATAGCAGACCATTTACAGAGATGTTTCCAATTTGGACTGTTTCAAAAACATTGAGAAATCATTCATAGTTATTTGTGAGAACTATTCGGATAGGATTTAATGTTCATACACGATAAATTACACTCAATTTAGATCAGCAAGATATTTTTAGTTCAGAGTGATGTGGGCATTTACTTATTGAAGAGGGTAAGGGTGACAGTATTTATATATATATACTACTCCCCCTGACTTGAGCAATCAGAAACATTTAGAAGGTGGAGAGTGATGGGAGATATAGACCAATGACAGGTGGTGAAGATGAATGCCACAAGTGAGCAGGGTGAGAGCATTTCCAAAGAGCACAGCTTGGACGGCCATCAACCCACCAGCACTACTCTCATAAAATAAATCTTCATCCAGCCTTTAGACAATCTCCTCAACCAGACTTCAGCTTACTCCAGTGACAGACCCGGCACCATTATTTTCAGAATCATCTGACACAACAAAAAGATTCTCACTAGAATAATGTACAGCCTCTCAAGACTTTAAACAACCACCAGGCAACATCTAGCTTACTAAACCAATACCAGTGACACTCCACTAGAAGAGACAACAGCTCATAGCAATTCAAACATTTTAGCTCAAACAGCAGAAGAGATACCCAATCTCACGTTCTCTTTTTCAAACGGGTATACCTCTAATGACTAGCTGCCTTAGAAAGACTCAGCACCCCCTCTGGGTGAGCAGAGATTTCCATCAAACATTATTGTTTTTGTTCTTCTTAAAGCTCACAGAAGTGTTACTCTAAATGATGATGTTATGTTAAACTTCATGCAAAAATCCTAATCATTCAACATGATTAATTTCAGCATGAGAATCACCATCTAGTACTCATTACAAGATTGCACCCTCCTAATAACATGAATTAATACCATGGCATGGATTATAAAAGAGGGATAGAAATCATGCAGGGAGTTGTAACTGAAAATATACAGATGTAAACTAGAGAAGAAATTAAATTCAACTAACCTTTGTGTGCCTTGGTTTCATTTTCCCTTTTATTTCCTTCTTCAAGGCACGCCTGCAAAGATAGATTAATTTGCAAATTTGGGGACCCAAAAATTCTTGGGTCTTCTTAGTTGAGTGACACCTCTCTCTGATGCACTCCTAGGTTTCCAAGTTTTTCTGTTATCAAGTTCCAAATCATGGTGAACTTTCGTTGAGACAGTTCTGCCATGAGAATTGTTACCTCTTTTTGCATGTCAGCATTCAGAGGCTCGATGGCCAATTTTACCACATTAAAAACATGCGGGTATTTTTCTATTAAGAGCACTTTTGTTCATTAGAACATTCTCAGGTTTTGACCTTCTTTTTCCTCCCCGGGCATGCCAGCAGTGAGCTGCAACATGACCCAGCTTCCCACATTGGAAGCACTGGATTTCTTCTTCCTCCTGAATGCATGGGGTTTTTCATGAACCATCTTAGTATTCAATTCATCTTGAACCATTATTCTACACTCATGCATATGATGACCTGTTATGCCACAGTAATGGCATGAAGTATTCTTGATGTATGCATGTGACTGGATTGAGAATTGCTTTGTATCATGCACAATATCATAAGGTGTACCACATTCAGAAGAAGCTTTAACAACAATGGGTGAGAATTTGGTTTTCATTTTACTTCCAGCCTTTTTCTGATTTCTTTCATTTTTTAAGTTTTTTGCATGTTCTTCACCTCTTTTGGCCATGAACTGAAATACAGATGAAGTGGAAGGTTTTTCTTGTTCTGAACTTTTAACGAAAATAGTTTTCAATTTATTTCCATCAACCTTCTTCATTACAGGATTGTAACCGAGTCCCTCCTTCTGAAAATTCGCATTAGCTCCAAGCAGCTTGTTCAAATTATCTTTTCCCTTAACAAACATTAACAATGAATTCTTTAGATCTTCAATTTCAGTTTGCAAGGAAATAATGTGGTCTTCACAGGAAATAACTTGATTTTTCAAATTATCATTTAGACTTTTCAGAGACTCATTTTCTGTGTTAACTTCATTTCTATGTTCACTTCTTTTTCCTCCAAGATTGATTTTTCTCTTTCAAAAGCTAGCCATTTGTTTGAAAGGACCGTATTCAGAACCATCAACTTTTTATTCTGTTCCTTCAAGTGGCTGTTTTCTTCAATCAATTTATCATGAAATTTATCATTTTCTTTCTTCTGAGCCAGCAAGGAGTCGTTTTCTTCTTTCAATGAAGTGATTAAATTTTTCTGCATATCGTCATCAGAATCTAAATCTTCAATTAGTTCCTTCAAGAATGCACATTCATTACACGAACCTACATTTTCAGCCGAATTGTTTTTCAGATTCTTATTCTCAGATTTTAGTGTGTCTAGCTCTCTCTTCAATTTCCTTTTCTCAGATTTTAGTCTATCATACTTGATCAACAGGTGTTCATTCAAGTCTACCAGATCTTCAAAAGAGAGATTGACAATGTCAGAGTCTACCTGTGATGACGTTTCTTCAACTTGAACCAGATCTTCATCTGAAGCCATGAGGCATTTCACTTCGTCCCTGCTCCTGCTGGATGCTATCATGTCGAGCACTTCAAAGGCACTGTAACAATTGACAATGCAAGAGAGTTTATCAATATTTATCGCCCCTTTTACTAGGTTCATGGCTCTCTGATTCTCGGAGAATTTCAGTCTGTCGGAAGCTTTCCATAAGGATCTATACTTTGGAACTTCATAAGGGCTGTGTGCAATAATTATCCACAGATCAGGATTAATCTGCATCACATGTTCCCTGAACTGATTGAGCCAGTTATAAAAATCTAAACCTTCATACTTCGAAAAATCAACAATCGAAGACATCCTCAGATCAAATCACAGAATCAAATGCAAGACAATTCAAAAGTAAAGGGAGAGACACTGATCAACCCAACAACACACCGAACCCGAATCCAGGAACGAATCTGCAGATTGCTAGACCTTTTGTGCAGAAACTGCTCTGATACCAATTGATGGGGTGCGTGAGCTGATAGAAATAGATCCAGAGGGGGGTGAATGGATCCTTTTTAGAAATCTTGATCAATTTAAGATTTGAACGTAGTGCGAGATACAAAATCAATGGACAAACTGTCAAGCATCAGAGATGCGTACTCAATCAGTCACCACAGTTGGGTTACGGTCCTAGTATGCATCTGGCGGAAAGCAATCAACGAATCAAACCATAAAGGACAAAAGAATTTTTAGGTGGTTCGGTCCTCCAGACCTACATCCACCCCACACTCAAACCTGAGTGTGGATTCTACTGCCAAACAGCTTGAAGAATGCTGGGCTTCACAGCTTGCCTACATCGGCTAGGCAACACAGCTTGCCATCCGCTGATACACAGCTTCGCTGGGCCTTACAGCTTGCCGACCAGAGGAACAAATCCTCTGCAACCGCTGACCAACAGCTTGAGTAAATGACAAATGAGAAAAGAGAAACAAAAGATGAGGACACACAACAACTGAAAGCTGCAAGCTATAAGAACATGATGTGGCTCGCACGGAGCTGACTGGATTGGATTTGATCCAGATTCCAGTGAATACAGATCTTCTGATGAAGCTTCTCTTCTTCTTCTTCACGAACTCTCTCTCTCTCCTTTTCTTCTACAACTTCTCTTTTCTTCTCTGCTGCTCTCTTTTCTTCTTTGCTGCTCTCTTTTCTTCTTTGCTGCTCTCTTTTTTTTTTCTTCTTCTCACTGGATCGTGCAGGCTCTCCTTTTTAATTAGGCTCTCTCCTTATTCTTCTTCTTTCTTCTTGTGTATCTGTTCTGCATCGATCACTGTCTTCTTACATACTCTCACTGGGCGTGTGGATGAAGAACTCCCGCCCATTAGCTTCCAGAAGGCTCTCAGCCACGTGTCGCGATCTAAGCGTTGTAGCCTTCCACGTGGCACTCATTAGGAGGTCGATCTGCCTTGGATCACGTGCCCCTCCTCGGAGAGAAGCTCTGTCAGATAAACACAAGGCCTTTAATCAAACGTTTAGCATAGGTTGCACTGTTATGTTCAAACATAGAATGCACTGAGTAGAGATATTCAAGTCAACCAATGTATTGACTTACATAACAAATTGACACCATATGCACAGACATGGGTCCAAGAGGCACAAGAAGAAGACTTTGTACCGAGTCAAAAAAAGGATCAAAGATATGCACAGACTCTTAAAACAACTGTGTAACACAGTTGATGCACCGAGTTGGATTTACGAGAATTGCACCGAGATGAAAGAGAAGAATCATACGAACAAAAAACGGATGCAAGATAGACCTTGCACCGAGTCTGAAAGGCGAGACGCACAAAGATGCACAAACAAGATGTGCACGAACCTAAAAATGTATGCTGCAATGAAATACAATGAAATGCGCTGATCCAATTTATGTCTAGACACGTAATGCACCGAGATGGAAACTGGGCTACAGTGTTTGTGAGTGAGACAGAGACTTGCACCGAATTGATAAAGAGAAGTATAGGACACCGCTTGCACCAAGACGTATTTGCACTGAGATGAAGAGACAAGATCTAACGGTCCATACCAGACGACGATTGCACTGACTAGAGCTTGCACCGAGCTCGAGAGATGAGATGCAAGGACATGTTATGCACGGAGACAAGTGCTTAAGCGTGAAATGAATTGCAGCAAGTGAGCAAGACATGAAGACAAAATAAAAGGATTTAACCATTTTAATCTAAACATGATTCATAGTTGTCATTATCAAAACTAGGGTTTCAACAATAGGCAGACGTGCACTGACCTTTGTATGCATAAGATAGAGATGTGCACAGATCTTTTCATGCGAAAGATAAAACCATGCACCGACCCTAATATGCGTGTCTACTGAACCATGCACTGGCTATGCAGGCGAACAACAAAAGATGCACTGACCATGCAGATGTACAACAAAAGATGCACCAACCTGTATAAACTCGATGCAAAAGTTGCACTGACCATTATACGCTTAAGGTAAAACATGCACAGACCTATATTGCACAAGGCAGAGGATGCACTGACTTGTTCTACCCAATGCAGAGTGTGCATTGACTTCTACATGCTTGAGGCAAAAACTGCACCGACCTAATGTACACAAGATCAGAACATGCACTGATCTTGTGTGCATGCACGCAGGATGTGCACTAACTATATGTGCAGAGAAGCGAAGATTGCACCGACCTTATTAGGAGAATAGAAGGACGTGCACCGACCTTATTCTTCCATATGCATGCATATGCACCGATCTTTATATGTAAGTGGGGACATCGAGGCAAGACCGTCCGCATTTTGTTTGCATTTATGTCCTTTCATATTTGTATGTATACCCTTGTGTTATATGGGTACGTAATTGTAAGTCTTAGTGGGTTTATATGTAAAATTCCAGTAGGCCCAAGCAAGGGGGCCCTCACCCCTTTCCCATTGATCCACCTAGACCATGTGGGGCTGGTCAACCATCCTAGGTGGCCATCTAGAAGGTTGGAATGCCAATTGACCACATGGGAGACAAGTGGATTAAAAATTCAAAGGTAGGCTACCTACCTCACCTACCTTGTCCCCATTAGAATTAATTAGAAATTTCATTTTTTTTATTTTATTTGGATCAAATATGAAGTCCCTTAAATGCCCCTCCAGATCCTAGATCTAAGGGTATTTATGGTCTTTTTTTATTTATTATATAAGTCATGTATTTCTATTATTCTAGAATTAATGAAAGTGAAAAAAGCATTGTGCAAGAGCCCCCCTTGTGAAAATTTCGACCTCCCCTCTCTCTCCCTCTAGTTTTCTTCATCCCCAACCCCCAGTTCTATAGTGGAACCCCTCTATCTCCTCCCCCTCAATCTCTGAGTTCATCGGTGCCGCTGCCGCCGCCGTTCGTGCCGCCATCGAGCCGCCGCGAAGCCGTCTTCGGTAATCTGTCCATCCAGGATAGAGGCAACTTCCACAAATTTCTACTCCCACCTCCCTCTTCCTATGGAGCTGACATTTTCAGGAGTGGTTCACCTATCGAACCCTTATCTTCACAAAAAATTTCAAGTCATATTTCCTTCATTTGGTATTTTTCCATTTTTGTTCAAACTGTCATCCTAGTTCTGCCAGATCTCTGTCTACAGTGATAGTTTCCCTGAGTTTTCCATTCCCCGACACCTTTTGATTTTTCTTAGAGCCTCCAATTTTACTGGGAGTTCTGTCCACCCTCTTCCACCTCTCCAAATTTTCGTGGAATTTATAAAGTTCGTTTCATGTTTTTAGAAATTCCTGTCCCAACTCATCTACAGTTCTATCTGCATCAGTCCAGATCCGACCATAGTCCAGTGTAAACACTTTAGAAAATCCAAATCACCATATTTTACAGATCTAAAAATACCCCTGGTTTCCTATCTTGAAGATCTACAACTTTTTTGAAGGACCCAACTTCAGATTCGGACGTCTACCTCGTGGTCAAAGGCGATCCACAAGAAAGTTCTCTGCTGATCTGAGAATTCAGGTACTGTACAACAGCAGCTTCAAAATTAGTTAAGGCCCAGATCCGTGAAGATCCAGCTACTCTCTCCAGTCATATCTTGAAGGATTTCAAGAGAGCTTTCCATCGGTACCTTCTGATCGTCGATCCGACATCGGGGTTGGTCGCAGCGAGTGATCTCGTCGGGTCGCACGCTGAAAAATAGAACCGGCAGATCCGTGGCCGGTTATTCCGACCGGTGCCGATCGGAGCCGTCCGGCCTCCGACCGGAGAATCAGGGTGCCGCCATCCCGGGGAGCGCTTCCCCAAGTGTCCCCACTACAGCGGTGGCACCGGGTCCCACACGGCCCATCCTGCCAGCATGCGGGTCCCACAGTCACGAGTTCGTGTGTTGCCGAAGCTACGCGAGAAGCAACCCGTCAACCCGAAATTGGTCCTCCCGGGCCCCATTGTGTCGCCCTTAACCTCCCTGCGTGGAGTGAGCCATAATTCATTGCTGTAATATTCATTTATTAACTGTCCCGGGAGTACGAGTTCGGCCGGGTCCGTCATCCACACGTCGAGAGCGTGGAGGTATCGCTTTCGCTCCCTTATTCGGCATTTGCTTTCTTTCGTATATACATCTTTATGCCGCTGCTAGAGAGCATGTGTGGGGATATCTAGCTTGCTATATATTGTTTATTACCGCTGCTGCGAGAGAGAGCGTGACCCTCCCGTGACCCGATCCGGTCACAAAAGAGAGCCCACCACCCTAGCTCATTACCGGTTTCTCAACCGCGCACGTCCGACACTTCCCTCGCTAAGGGACAATCACGAGCTCGTCTAGAGTCCGAGGGTCGCATATCATTTTGGAGTCGAGTCCATGGTCCGTCCCGCATCAGTTTGGTATCAGAGCGAGTTTGAGTCTAGGGTGTCAAAAAAAAAGAGTGTCATTTAAGTCTAAGTGTCTAAGTTGGTCTTAGGAGTTGCATTTGCATACCATTAGTCGGTATATCAAAAGGTGTTGTCCGAACGTTAGGCTACGCCTATCGGGAAGGCCGCACATTTGCGCGAGTGATCTTCAGATCGATTAGCTCCGTCACGTATCGAGTCTTGGTCGTCATGTCTAGGGTTGTAGTCCATTGTCTAGTTGGTTTATCTACTAGTGTCGACATGGCCATCCACTAGCTTCTCCGTGTCCCATGGATTACCGAACACCCGGATCTTATCCATGGTGGCGATACTATCTCAAATGGAAGGACCACCCGAATCACCCCACTAGGCCCGAAACCCGGGACTTCTACGGGTCCGATGACCCAGGTGACTACCTAGAGTGGGAAGCCATTATGGATGACTACTTCGAGGTGTACAATATGTACGGGCCCATGCAAGTCGATGTTGCCAAAATGTGACTTTTTGGTGAAGCCGCCAAAACATGGAGGGACATCAAATATTGGAGGGAGGATAGGAATCTAAGGCCTATCGAGTCATGGTGGGAAATGAAGAGAGCGCTTATGAGGGCCTACTTTCCCCGCCCACCTACCTCCAACCACGGAGGTCATACCCCTCACCAACCCCACCAACTCACCCACAATCAAGTGGGCCACACCTCTACCCAATCCCACCCCTTCACCGCCGTCCAAGTCCACCAAGGCGACCCCAATCTAGTGGCCCGCCCAGTCACCTCCAACCAACCTCCCGTTGGCACCCCCATCTCAACCCACTCAAGTACCTCCAACCGAGTGGAAGCCCCGCTTATAGCCGAGCCTAGGACCACACCTAGGCCGAGGGACGAGGAGCGAGTCCACCCCAAGGTCCCTACTCCAACCCGCACCCTTGCCGAGATCTTGAAACAATTTACGGACGGGCTGGATAGGATTGAGAGGGCACTACTCCAACCCGAGCCCAAGGAGGTCATAGCCAGTAGTCTTCACCCGGCCCCACCTCTAGCATCCCCAAGCCCTCTTCCCACCATGGATACCACACCTCCATCACCCTCGAGAGATCCAATGCCACCACCCTCTATGTCCGAACGTGATTCGGAACCATCTCATTTGGAGCCACCAAGGCCCGAGCCACCCGTATTTCTAACGGGTACACTATACATCGCCGAGCCGCTTTTTAGTTGGCTCAAGGATGGCTTGGTCCCACCTCCCTTTCCATCCATGGACCCCATCCTCCCTTTAGTGCCGGTCAACTCCTTCCATACCACATTTCGATCTAGTCACCATGTTGACACATTGGTCGATCTTGTCATGGGATTAGATTCACAATGGAAGTTGACGCATCTTTTGGCGCGAGGCTTTGACCAACCCGCTAGTCTTAGCTTCACCCATCCGGCCTTCGGGTCCATTACCTCCGAGTACACCGTGGGTTGTGTCACCACGGAGGTTCTTCTACTTCTCCCGCTATCGGACGAGACCGAATTCATACCCTTTTGTTAGAGGGAGGAATCATACTTCTTGCCTACGATCCCCGTCCCACCCGTCACAATTCAAGAAGGTGACTATCCACACCTTCAAAACTTCTACACGTGGGACCGTGACTTGTGGGAACCCACCACAAGGGGTCATACCTTCTTTGATCCCTTTGACCCATTACCTAGTGGATCCTTAGACCCTCCATATATACTTCACTTCTTAGAGGGAGTCCACTATCACACTCCTACCCCACGGGCCGGGTCATCTACGCCCACCAAGCCCGTACACCTACAAGATACACCATCATTGAGGGGAAATACTCTTGGTCCTCCCACATCTACATCCCATATGCATGCATGGCCCACCTTAGGAGGTCTAGGATTTCCGCATGATGTCAACCACCGGTTACGTCAGATGCATGCATGGCATACGTTCGGGTGTCCTGGTCCGCCGTCATCCATGTACGGGTCGGACTAACCATAGATTTGTCTCGAGTCATGAGTCGGTTTCTTATTTGTGTGGTTTGCATATGTATGTTAGTGCATGGTGAGTCTGCATGTGTCGTGTGCAAGCTCGTCGATGTCAGTCCCTTATGAGTGTGAAAGCGAGTAGACTCACTCGAGGAGTTTGGGAACGGTTCTACCTCCATACCCGGATCAGTCACCTACAGGGACCCAGCGGTGATTCCTAGTGAGTCTTAGAGCCGCCGCCTCCCATTTTGAGAGTGCCCCACCCGAAGTGTCCACCTTTAGCCCATAGCAGTTCGTGCATATCGAGTATATATGGAATGAGCAGGTGACGGTCACTTGGAGTGGAGCATACCCGCGTTACTTGGCACGGTGACGGATCCGCCGGAGTACTCGAGCATCCATACCCCTACTCAACGGGGTCGAGTTCTTCCCACCCAGGGAGAATTGATGGGGACATCGAGGCAAGACCGTCCGCATTTTGTTTGCATTTATGTCCTTTCATATTTGTATGTATACCCTTGTGTTATATGGGTACGCAATTGTAAGTTTTAGTGGGTTTATATGTAAGATTCTAGTAGGCCCAAGCAAGGGGTTCCTCACCCCTTTCCCATTGATCCACCTAGACCATGTGGGGCTGGTCAACCATCATAGGTGGCCATCTAGAAGGTTGGAATGCCAATTGACCACATGGGAGACAAGTGGATTAAAAATTCAAAGGTAGGCTACCGACCTCACCTACCTTGTCCCCCCATTAGAATTAATTAGAAATTTCATTTTTTTATTTTATTTGGATCAAATATGAAGTCCCTTAAATGCCCCTCCAGATCCTAGATCTAAGGGTATTCATGGTCTTTTTTTATTTATTATATAAGTCATGTATTTATATTATTCTAGAATTAATGAAAGTGAAAAAAACATTGTGCAAGAGCCCCCCCTTGTAAGAATTTTGACCTCCCCTCTCTCTCCCTCTAGTTTTCTTCATCCCCAACCCCCAATTCTAGAGTGTAACCCCTCTATCTCCTCCCCCTCAATCTCTGAGTTCATCGGTGCCGCCGCCGCCGCCGTTCGTGCCGCCATCGAGCTGCCGCGAAGTCGTCTTCGATATTCTGTCCATCCAGGACAGAGGCAACTTCCACAATTTTTTTCTCCCACCTCCCTCCTCCTCTGGATCTGACATTTTCAGGAGTGGTTCACCTCTTGAACCCTTATCGTCACAAAAAATTTCAAGTCATATTTCCTTCATTTGGTATTTTTCCATTTTCGTTCAAACTGTCATCCTAGTTCTGCCAGATCTCTATCTACAGTGATGGTTTCCCTGAGTTTTCCATTCCCCGACCACCTTTTGATTTTTCTTGGAGCCCTCAATTTTACTGGGAGTTTTTTCTACCCTCTTCCACCTCTCCAAATTTTCGTGGAATTTATAAAGTTCGTTTCATATTTTTAGAAATTACTGTCCCAACTCATCTATAGTTCTGTCTGCATCAGTCTAGATCCGACCCCAGTCCAGTGTAAACACTCTAGAAAATCCAAATCACCATATTTGCCAGATCTAAAAAAACCCCTGGTTTCCTCTCTTGAAGATATACAACTTTTCTGAAGGACCCAACTTCAGATTCGGACGTCTACCTTGCGGTCAAAGGTGATCCACATGAAAGTTCTCTGCTAATCTGAGAATTCAGGTACTGTACAACAGTAACTTCAAAATTAGTTAAGGCCCAGATCCGTGAAGATCCAGCTACTCTCTCCAGTCCTATCTTGAAGGATTTCGAGAGAGCTTTCCATCGGTACCTCCTGATCGTCGATCCGATATCGGGGTTGGTCGCAGCGAGCGATCTCGTCAGGTCACGCGCTAAAAAATAGAACCGACAGATCCGTGGCCAGTTATTCCGACCGGTACCGATCGGAGCCGTCCGGCCTCCGACCGGCGAATCAGCGTGCCGCCATCCCAGGGAGCGCTTCCCTAAGTGTCCCCACTATAGCGGTGCCACCGGGTCCTACACGGCCCCTCCGGCCAGCACACGAGTCCCACAGTCACGAGTTCGGATGCTGCCGAAGCTACGCGAGAAGCCGCCCGTCAACCCGAAATCGGTCCTCCCGGGCCCCATTGTGTCGCCCTTTACCTCCCTGTGTGGAGTGGGCCATAATTCATTGCTGTAATATTCATGTATTAACTGTCCCGGGAGTACGAGTTCGGCCGGGTCCGTCGTCCCCATGCCGAGAGCGTGGAGGTATCGCTTTCGCTCTCTTATTCGGCATTTGCTTTCTTTCGTATATACATCTTTATGCCGCTGCTAGAGAGCATGTGTAGGGATATCTAGATTGCTATATATTGTTTATTACCGCTGCTGCGAGAGAGAGGGTGACCGTCTCGTGACCCGATCCGGTCACAAAAGAGAGCAGACCACCCTAGCTCATTGCCGGTTTCTCAACCGCGCACGTCCGACGCTTCCCTCGCTAAGGGACAATCACGAGCTCGTCTAGAGTCCGAGGGTCGCATATCATTTTGGAGTCAAGTCCGTGGTCCGTCCCGCATCAGAATAGAAGGACGTGCACCGACCTTATTCTTCCATATGCATGCATATGCACCGATCTTTATATGTAAGACAAAACGTGCACTGACTACATGTGCATTCTACAAAACCTGCACCGACCTTGTGTGCATCTCTTCAGAGGCGTGCACTGACCTATATGATGACCGATGGGAAAGTGCACGGACCTGGTATGCATAAGAGGGTAAAAATGCACTGTCTTTGTATGACTCAACAGAAAAATGCACTGACCTATTTCCTGTCCTTAGACACGCAAAATATGCACTGACTTATATGCCGTCCTTACATGCAGACTCACAAGGTATGCGTCGACCTGTATGTATGCATAAACATAAACGTGCATCAACCTAGGTGCTGACTGACATAGATGAGATATGATTGAGGTATATATGCATTCCAGTCTTAACATGATTCATAGAATGTCATTATCAAAACCAGGGTTCCAACATGGGCAGTGTCCGAGGTGCGGCAGATTCCATGCATGCCAACCTTGCCTGGTTGCCGTGGTGAAGCAGAGGTGCTTTTGGTGCGATCAGACGGGGCACCTGATTCGTTATTGCCCTGAGCAGAGGCGTTGCTCTAGGTGCGACCGGGGTGGGCACGTGCTCCGTGAGTGCCCCCAACTGCCACCCCAACGATGATCATTCCCTGGTGGCCTCCGTGAGGCTTAGGGAGGCTGGTGATCGTGTTTTTGACCCTGGCTGTGGCAATCGTGTATAGAAGGTACGCCCACATTTTCGTCCAGCCTTTTGGTCAATTCCTGGTGTTCTTTGTGGTTTCCTCTTGGGTTTCATGTCTTGAGAAGCGTGTGTCTGGGATCTATCTTAGACTCTGGAGGTCGTTTCTAATGTTGGGAGGTGCCACAGGTGCAGTCAGGTGGGCTTTTGACACGTGGTGGCCCAGAAGGGCTGTCCCAGCAGCTCTAGTGACCTTTTGGAATGGCGAGGTTGGACTTTCGAGGCTGCGGGATGTGTAGCCGGGCGAGCGAGGAGGTGTCCTACCTCGTGGCAGGTATAATTTTAAGCTGCTTGAGTTATGTTTTCGGTGTAATCCTTTGAATTATGTTGCTTTCCTGTTTGATTCCAATTGTGCTCGTGAGTCCCCGTGTGGGTGTCAGGAGCCCGAGGTGGTGTCTCGTGCAACGGAAGTAGAGTCGCGTACTGATAGCCACTAAACTTGTCGTTGAAAAGCAGTGCCACAATTTAAAAATAACTGAACTCACTCACTTAAAAAGATTAGAATTTTGAGTAAAGTGATAAGAACGAGTCGATCCCATGGAGAAGAAATATTTTCGATTAAGCATGAGATGGAAAATTCTTATATTTGAGAGATTCGAATTTTGAGTGAGATTAAACTAATGAAAAAGAAAATTGCATGAAAATAAACTATCTAAAGAATATGAGAGGGTTAAGGATAGAAATTGGAAAGAGAAGGAGAAAACTAAGAAGACACAATTGCACAAAATCTAAATTTTTATTGCTACTGAAAGTGGCAATTACAACCAAAAGAAAATGAAAATTACAACTTGGAAATAAAAGAGAAGGTGAAGAAATAAGAGTCGGGAAATTGAGATGAAGAACGCCACCGTCTCCTTGTTAAGTCTTTGAGTGAACCGCCCCGCTTTGAAAGTAGACGCCGCCGAGAGGATCAAAGGAAGATGATCCGCCTTGGGATGTGTGAAGAAATATGAAGAGGGAGATAGATAGATAGAAGAAGAAGAGAGAAAAAGACTTAATAAAAACGCAGTAAAATTAAGTTAAAAATAAAGGGTTAGAAGAAGAAGAATAACTTTAAATATAGAAGGAGTTAGAAGAAGTGTAAGAAGAGAAAGTTGTATATTAGAGGAAGGGGAAGAACTTTTGTGAAGAGTGTAGAGAGAGACAATGTGAGGAAGAGGGTGAAAAATGAGGAAGAACAGAAGGTATCAGTGCGGGTGAACTGTAAAAGCCTAAAAACTAAACTTTAAAAAAGAAAGAATAAATTAAAAATGAAGAGGAATTAGAGAAAGATGAAGAATAATAAAATTTATATCTTTAAAAAACAAAGAAGTTTGATGAAGAGACTGAGATGAAAAGAGAATCAGAAGAGGAAGGAAACAGAGGAAGAACAGAATTGTGTGAAAACGGGTGAACAGTAAAAATGCAAAGATAAAAATTTTAAAAAATAAGAATAACTTGAAAACGGGAGAGAATTAGAAGAAGAGGAAGAAGAAGAAATTGTAGAAGACTTAAAAATGAAGAACTTTACAGAAGAAAGGAATTTAAGAAAATAACTAGAAAAGCATAAAAATGGGCTTAGAAAAAGGCTAACTTTCTCTCGGTTTGCTCTTGGACAGTTTATATAGAGTTCAGAGAAAACTCACAAAAATCTCTCCATATTTAGCTTGAGTCCACTTTATCAGCGTCAAGAATTGATCAAAGTAGGTCTCTTTCCATGTTTAGAGTCTTCATTTCCTCAAACAAGAGGAGATAAGCTCATGTATGGAAAGATAACTTCGATCGGTTCCGTTTTTGGTTCAGACTGAAAATATCGACCTTCTCAATGTCGTTTATTCCTCAATGAGCGACTCTTCACTCGGGCGCAAATTCTTCATTTATTTTTTCTATTTTTTAAGCAAAATAAATTGGCGCCCTTTCGGTCAGTCGCTATTTCTTATTTTCAGAAAAATCTTTAAAAATGACATCTGATCCTCCAGTCGCTATTTCCTGAAAATTCAAAAAATTCAAAATATCAACATATTTCATCCCAAAATGGCTTTTAAATAATTGTGTAAATTCTTGAATATTTCTTACATGGTCATTTTCACTCAAAAAGATGATAAAATACATGCATACTCAAATAATGGTGAGAATGAGATTTGTTCATATTAATGCACAACTTTATTCATTTTAATACTCAAAGATGATGAATGTGATGCAACTTATGATATAAAATATAGCACTTATCAGATCCCCCAACTTACTCATTGCTAGTCCCTTAGCAATGTAATTAAATTAAAATTTAGGACCAACAAGAGTTTGTAAAGTTCATACATTCATATCCATCTTTTCCTTTATAGAATCAACCAAAGATCAGAAATCATGAATTATTAATGGGCACAAGCCTTAGTTTGGAAATTAAAGTATATGACCAATGTTGAGTAGTGGATGGCGGATCTAGAGGGGAGGGGTGAATAGATCTGCCCCTCTTTTCACAGAACACCACTCTTTAAAGCTAGATAAAGAGAATAGCAGCGGATACAACGATTGGCTTAGCAGGATGAATAAGTAATATAGAGATTGAACCTAAGCATGCATCTAGCACAAACCAATCACACAAGCAAACCATGACACAAGAGATTTTAAGGTGGTTCGGACTGAATCTCCAGTCCTACGTCCACCCCTCACCAAATCCGTTGAGGCTTCACTAGTGCAGCACACCAAACCGCAGATCGGAGAACTTCCGATTTGTCTTCCTACTAATCATCGGTAGGGATGACAACACCGCATATTAGAGCACCTTCCAACTGCCTTCCTACTAACCGCGGTAGGGACGATTCTCAGTTTCAATAGCTTGAACAAAATGAAAAGAGAACAAGATGAAAATGTTCAAACATGATATGGAGATATGCTAAAATCGAGAAGAACTTGTCTGAAATGCGATGTAGATCAGCAACAGAGGCTTCTTCTTCCTTGCAAAGCTCTCCTCTTGGTTGAGCAACAATGGTTTCTTCTTCCTTGAGAAGTGATCTTCCTTGGATCCCCTTGAGTTGATGAAGAGGATTATGGATGCAGCTTTGATCTCTCTTGAGAACCTTGCTTGCTTCTTCACTTTCTTGGAGGTTGCTTGCTTCAGATATGAGCTTGAATCACCTTGGAAATGGATGAAGAGCTGTTGCACGAAGTACTATTCATGGTTACAGTACCCTCCTCTTCCTTGCACAACCTCCTCTAGCCTCCTTTGATCTCCCTTGATCCATTAGGGTTTCTAACCCCCTTGTGTTTGTTTTATATCTCTTGAATGGTCCATAGACATCCCCCAGACCAGATCCATAAATCATGAGAGGTTGGGTGACTTTAGGATTAAACAAATCCAAGAAGAGGGCCTGCCCACGAGGTGTAAAACGAAGTCAAAAATAGCTGTATCGGGGCTGCCGGTCGACCGGAAGTAGGTGGTCGGTCGACCGGATGTTTTACAGAATTGAATAATTCATTACTGGCAATTTCAGTCAACTGGCAGGGGGTGGGCGGTCGACCGGACTGCTGGGCCGGTCGATCGGTCCTTCTGGGCGGTCGACCCCTACTGAGAGGTTCTGTAACTTTTTTGTCACTGGCAATTCCGGTCGACCGGTCTGTGACCGGCGGTCGACCGGCAGCTGGGTTTTTCACAGATTTGCTTCATTCAACCCCTTAAATCCGTTTGCAGTCCATTCAAGTCTGTGGCATCAAACTCTTTAGATCTTGAGGATGTCTACTGAGTCTTTGACCTTTCCGTAACGAATGCTCAGACCTTTGTACGTTGAAGCCAAGTGTGTTCTTCATCATGCATCGACCTTGGTTATGTGAAGTGTCGACTCTTTTGTGCCGAGTGTCGACTCTTCTTGAAGCCAGCCTGATCTTCTGATAGCTGTCCAACCTGAGGAGTTGACTCTTGTTTCTTGAAGGGATTTTCATCCTTGCTTGAGCGCGATCATTAGGCTTTCACTTTTGCCATCTCCACTCCATTTCTTCGCTTATCTGTCATGAAAAAGCATCAAGTATTTCAATCATATGAGAGTGGGAAACATCAATGACTTATAGTGTTTAGTCATTATCAAAACCATGATGTGTCAAATGACCACAGGGGCACAACATTCTCTCCCTTTTTGATGATGGCAACACTGTGAGTCATTATTTGGCAGTAATGTCCAAGATGGTAAATTGTATAACATATGCAGTTCAAGATACATGATGATGATTATGCGATGCATGGATGATCTATAACATATGCAGAAACTTGATGACATGGATGATCAGAGCATGTGAATGCTGATATATGTATGCATGGATGATCAGAGCATGAGAATGCTATTCAAGCTCCTCTTGACTCCCCCCTGTTCCCTTTGACAACTCACAAAGGTATTCTCTCCCTTTGACAACAGTAAAAAGGATGGATAAGGTAGAGACGTTGACAAACATCTTAGAGATCAGAGCCGAATAGGAGTTTAGAGCAAGCCATTATATGCAGACCTGAAACATGCCATGAGCAATATACATGGTTCAAAGCTAATGAAATCTGAGATCAACAATAGAGTTCGAAAAGCATCTACATCCAAGTTTTAATAGAAATGAACCAGAAGTGCATATCATGACAGTGGTTAACCTTTCTTTGTCTTATACATCCATATTCAATAACGTCATCGGGAATAGCACAAACTAGTATTGAGGTTAAACAAGCATGACGAAAGCATGAGATTTTATGATTGCAACACAGTGTTTCATGATCTTTTGCATTTGTATGCACATGACTCATATGTTACGAGCAATCGAGTCTAGTACATATCTCCTATCTGTAAGAATACACGTTGTTTAGACGCCAGTATTCCTAGGTATTTGGTAAGACTGACTGTTATGCTTCAGATTGAACATAGATAGCTTTGTCACCTCATGCCATATCTGACCTCAATTCTTTGATGAGGAGATATATTTCTCAGCAATTATGCCATTGCTCTGCCTAGAGTCTAATTTAATTAAGACAGAGATAATATGGACACATCATGACATATCATTCGTCACTTATTTTAAGGACGTGACATATTTCTTCGTGCAACAAGATCATTACTTTGTCAAATTTACTGCCAAAAATTCCAGCGCATCAATGTGTTTAGAAACAATACTAAGCTTTAGTGTATCACCAAGGTTGTCATGAAGTTTGAATTTTTAGATTTCAGGATAGTCATTCAAGGCACAACATGCAATCTCTAGTTAAAGTCTATTAAAACCACTGAACATAGATGATTTCAAAAAATATATCAGAACTTCAAAGAAATCATTAAATCTGAACCATTTTTATTGGATGGACAATCATCAGTTCATATAATAGAGAGCTCTTACGCCATAGTTCTGTCTGTTTCATGATCACAGTTTCAGACTGGAAGCCATTAAAGTTCAGATTGTAAGAGATTAAGAGAAGTATCAAGACTCTCCCTAAGGATATGCAGTGGATGCATTCAAGAGTTATATTTACAATCAAGGGGAATGATCAGAAATGAAATGCATGACCCGACCCATGGTTGTACACTTATTGATGGTAACTGAATGAAGATGAAACATATGCATGAATGCTTCAAAGAAATAGCTCCCCCTTACTGTATGGCCTACATGCGACAGTGACGCATGGTACTTGGCGGAGGTGAATCCTCACGCATGGTGAGTGTTTCTAGACAAACATAACCTACCTTTCTACACTTCAGCATTTAATATACCATGGCCATGCAAGAATGATGCTACACCATATGCAATGCATCATGAACATGAATTCAACTTTATTATAGAACTACATGCAATGCTACACCACATGCAGAATGACATGTTTACATATAAATAATACATGGATACCAATCAGCAAAAGCACACAACCAAGCTGAAGAAGATCATCATTTCAATTTTTATTAGCATGAGGTCTACAAAGACCAAGCTCCCTTCTGAGTGTTGTAAACTTGCCATTACACAAGGGCTTGGTGAAGATATCGGCAATCTAATTTAGTGTATCAACAAAATACAGTTCAAAATTTTTCTTAATGACCTCATCTCTAATGAAGTGATGCCTAATCTTAATATGCTTGGTCCTAGAGTGCTGGACTGAATTTTTTTACAAGGTTGATAGCACTGGTGTTATCACACAGAATCGAGACACAACCAAGATCCACTAAGTAGTCTTGGAGTTGGTGTTTAATTCACAACACTTGGGTGCCACAGCTCCCCGCATCAACGTATTCTACTTCTGCGGTTGAGAGGAGAACCGAGTGTTATTTCTTGGAGGCCCAAGAAACTAAACACTCGCCTAGAAATTGGCAGTAGCCACTAGTACTCTTGCGATCCAACTTGCATCCAGTGTAGTCCGCATCAGAATAAGAAATAAGAGATAAATCACATGATGACGGATACCACAATCTCAAATCTTGAGTTCCGGCAAGATATCTAAGGATACGTTTGACGGCAGTCAAGTGGGATTCTCTAGGACTGGCTTGAAATCTAGTACAGAGGTAAACACTAAACTGGATATCTGGTCGGGATGCAGTCAAATAAAGCAAGGAGCCAATCATACCTCTATAGATTTTTGCATCTACTAATTTACCATTTTCATCCGAATCCAGTGATGTTATAGTGCTCATAGGAGTTGCAATTATTTTGCAGCTTGTCATGTTGAATCTTTTCAGCAGCTCCTTGATATATTTGGCTTGACTTATGAAGCACCCATCTTCTCCTTGGTTGACCTGTAAACAGAGAAAAAATTAGAGTTCTCCAATTAGGCGCATTTCGAATTCGCTAGTCATGAGGTTTGCAAATTTCTCACACATTTCAGATTTAGTAGAACCAAATTTAATATCATCAACATAAATTTGAACAATCAAGATGTTCTTACCTTATTTATTGGTAAAAAGTGTTTGGTCTACCTTACCTCGTGTGTACCATTTCTCATTGAGGAACGAGCTTAGTCTCTCATACCAAGCTCTTGGTGCTTGCTTCAAGCCATAAAGTCCCTTGTCTTGCTTGATTACAAAATCTGCATGGTTAGAGTTCTCAAAGCCAGGGGGCTGCTCCACATAGACTTCTTTTTTGATCAAACTATTTAAGAAGGCACTCTTTACAGCCATTTGATACAACTTTATTCTAAGGGAGCATGCAAAGGCAAGTAAAATTCTGATGGCCTCAAGTCTGGCTACCGGGGCATAAGATTCCTCAAAGTCTACCCCAAACTCTTGATTATACCCCTGAGCCACCAATCTAGCCTTGTTTCTTATTATCTTACCATCCTCACTGAGTTTGTTCCTAAATACCCATTTAGTGTCTATGACAGATTGTGGTGATGGTCTAGGAATAAGATGCCAAACTTTGTTTCTTTCAAACTGGTTTAATTCGTCTTGCATTGAGTTTATCCAGTTTCATCTTTTAATGCTTCATCAATATTCTTTGGTTCAATCTGAGAGACAAGAGCAAGATGATCTAATTCTTCCACAATTCTAAAATGTGACCTGGTTCTGGGTGGATCATTCAAGCTTCCAATGACATTTTCTAAAGTATGATCCTTAAGAATTCTAATGTATGTAGAATCATTACCTTCTTCTGGAGCTTGATCCCTTGCATTGCTTGATTCAGCTAGGTCACCATCTTCTCTTGTTTCTTCTTGTGGAGGATTATTCTTTTCCTTCATGCTTAGGAATTCCCCGTCTTCATATTTTTTCTTGCAATCGTTATCATTTTTAGAATCATCATGATATTCATCAAAGGAAACATGGGGTGACTCTTCCACAGTTTGACTCTTAATGTTGTAAATTCTATAAGCCCTAGATTTATCAGAATATCTAAGGAATATACCTTCATCGCTCTTGGGCTCGAATTTATCTAATTCTCTTTTGTCATTCTTGTGGACGAAGCATTTAGACCCAAACACTTTCATATGTGAGAGAGAGGGCGTGTTACCTTTCAGTAACTCATAAGGAATCTTTTTGGTGTGTGACCTTACCATAGATCGGTTGATAATGTAACAAGCCATGTTTACCGCCTCAATCCAAAACTTCCTTGGGAGTTGCCGTTCGGCAAGCATTGTCCTCGCCATCTCTATGAGTGTTCGATTCCTTCTTTCAACTACACTATTTTGCTCAGGGGTTCTTGGTGAAGAAAACCGATGTGAAATGCCTTCAGCCCTACAAAGATTATAGAATTCAGTATTTTCAAATTCACCACCATGATCAGATTGAAGGTTAGAGATTTTAAACTCACCATCTCGCTTTATCTTCATATAGAGTGCCTGAAACTCATCAAAAGCATCATTTTTATGTGTGAGAAAGAAAACCCATATGAACCTAGAGAAATCATCCACCAAGATATATCCATATTTTCTACCACTTAAACTAGCAGTTCTGGTTGGACCAAACAAGTCCATATGAATCAGCTCGAGTGGTTTGGATGACATATTTACAGATCTAGCTTTGAAGGATTTTCTTATTTGTTTACCTAGGGCACATGCATCACACAATTTATTTTCTTGTTTAAAAGATAGTTCAGGCAAACCTTTCACCATTGAATGCTTTAAAAGTTTATGTAAGACATTGTAGCTAGCATGTCCTAGTCTACGATGCAATAACCATGCAAGCTCAGATTTTGGTGCAGCAAGATAGAGATTTATGTGAGCAGGATCATCTAAGTCAATCATGTAAACATTGTTGACTCTTTTACCAGAAAATTTTACCTTATTAGATTTTGGTCCAAGGATTCTACATTCATGAGAGTCAAACAACACTTTGTGACCTTTATCACACAATTGACTTATACTGAGCAAGTTGTATTTCAAACCTTCAACTAGCAGCACATTTCCAATGGAGTTGGAGAGGTTCTTACCTACAGTACATGTTCCAATGGTTCTTCCTTTGTTGTCCCCTCCAAATGTGACATGTCCTCCTTCCTTTTTCTCCAAGAGACAAAATTTTATTTTATCCCCAGTCATGTGTCTTGAACAGCCGCTATCAAGGTACCATCAGTTATGCATGGCTGCAAGACACTCATGCACAAGGAATTAAGCAATAGGGTTTGGAACCTAACAAAACTTGGGTCCCACCAACTTCTTCAGATTTTCAAAACATGATACCATCTCTTTTGGAATCCAAACCTTCCTTGCATTCATGTTTTCTTTGCTTAGTGCAGGGATTTAATTTTTCTTTTCAGCTTTGACATTCACTTTATGTTTAGAGGCTCTTTGTTGGATTTTGTGGATGTTTGAGGAAGTTTACTTCTTAAACCATTGAGGCAACTGGTTGGGTTAAAAGTAATTATTTTACCACCTAGGGGATTGAAGCATATAGGATTGATGCACAGAGGAATCACAATTGCCCCAAAAGTAAGGTGATGTTGACCTATATGAATGGGAGTGTCGACCTATCCTATGTGCAACCCAATTATAGTGGCTTCTGGAAGGCTGAGCTAGGGATGGCCAAGGAAGTGTCGGCCTGTGCTGTGGGGAAGGTTGTCTTTTCTTAGGCTTTTGAGCAATCTTTTTGGGGATTTCAGTGGCTTCCTCTTCAACTTTTTCTTTTCCTTTTGGTGTTGTGTTTGAGGTAGAAGCATCAGAAGAGGAAACAAATGTGACAGTTTTTAACCCAATTGACCTTTTGTTTGTAGGATTAAAACCCAACCCTTCCTTGCTGAAATTCATTCTAGTACCTAGCAATGCATCTAGGTTTTCTCTTCCATCTACAAACTTTTCTAAAGAATGTTGTTTATCCTTCAACTCTTTTGTAGTTTTTCAATATTCTGAAGGAGTTGAGTGTTGACTTGTTTGACATCATCATACTTCTCATTACTCAATTTGCTGTCCTTTTCATAGGTTTGTATTTTTATCTTAATGCTATCAATCTCATATCTCAAGTCTTCATTTTCAATTTCCAAGTCAGCCATTTCTTTTCTTCCCTCTTTCAAGTTCTCAATCATTTTCTTAAGGTCTTCAATTTTAATTTCAAGTGAAGCAGTCTTATGATTCATATCATGATCATACACAAACGAGTTAATTTTCTTTTTCAATGATTTATTCTCCTTTTTGTACATGTCATATTTTTCCATGAGCTGTATATATGCTTCCTCCCAATCATTAATTGTGAAATTTTCAAATGGAGAGTGTACCTTAGTTTCTTCGTCACCTCTGGCCATGAGGCAAAGATCTTCTTTTTCTTTGTCAGAGGAGCTGGTTCCATCATCACTTTCTTCTTCATCGCTCCATGTTGACACCATGGCCTTGTTCTTCTACTTGCC
Organism: Amorphophallus konjac; assembly: GCA_022559845.1. NCBI lineage: Eukaryota > Viridiplantae > Streptophyta > Magnoliopsida > Alismatales > Araceae > Amorphophallus > Amorphophallus konjac. The sequence continues at coordinate 242,752,413 of CM040128.1, forward strand.
CTTCCATTTGTCAGCTTTTCTGAATTTTTCAGGACATTCAGTCTTGAAATGCCCTAGTTTGATGCAAGAATAACAAATGATCTTGTCATATTTCTTAAAGTTTTCAGAATTGGATTTGAAACCTTTCCTTACCTGTGACCTTCCTCTCATGAAGCTCTTACCTTCCTTTCTCAGAAATTTTCTGAACTTACGTGTGAGCATGGCTACGTCATCCTCATCTCGCTCACTTGCAGAAGCCTCACCTTCATCAGAAGTGCTTTGACCGCTGGGTCCTGCTTTAAGAGCTAGGGACTTTTTCTTAGGTACCTCAGCCTCTTTGTTCTTTAGGTTGATCTCATAGGTCATCAATGACCCGATGAGTTCATCTACCTTAGTAGTTGCGAGATCTCTAGATTCTTCAACCACGGTAGCCTTCGTGTGCCATGCTGGGGTCAGTGATCTGAGAATCTTCCTTACAATTTCCTGCTCTGAATATTTCTTTCCCAGATCAGTTAGACTATTAGTAAGCACAGTTAAGCGAGCATACATGTCTTGAATTGACTTATCAGGCTTCATCCTGAACATTTCATATTTAGAAACTAAAATGTTGGCTTTTGTTTCTCGTACCTGAGAGGTTCCTTCATAAATTACTTCTAACTTGTCCCACATTTCTTTTGTAGTTGTGCATGTAGCTACTCTTGAGAATTCTACTAGATGGAGTGAGCATTGCATGAAGTGTCTAGCACTCCTGTTGACAATAGATTTTCTTATTTGTTCTTTGGTCCATAATTCCTCATCATCCATAAGCTCATACGGACCTTTGCTGATCACTCGCCAGAGTTCGTAATCTTGGGCGCGAATGAACACCTGCATGCGTTGTTTCTAATAAGAATAATTAGTTCTAGTGAAATAAGGAGGCCTATTCACAGAATGTCCTTCAGGTAATAAACCCTTGGACGATAATCCACCATTTTTCTCAAGGTCGTTGGACCCCCTAATGAGAGATTAGGCTCTGATACCACTTGTTGAGTAGTGGATGGCAGATCTAGAGGGGAGGGGTGAATAGATCTGCCCCTCTTTTTGTAGAACACCCCTCTTTAAAGCTAGATAAAGAGAATAGTAGTGGAATTCAACTAGCTTAACAAAAGATACAATGATTGGCTTAGCATGATGAATAAGTAATATAGAGATTGAACCTAAGTCACACAAGAAAATCATGACACAAGAGATTTTAAGGTGGTTCGGACTGAATCCCCAGTCCTATGTCCACCCCTCACCAAATCCGGTGAGGCTTCACTAGTGCAGCGCACCAAATCACAGATCGGAGAACTTTCGATTGCCTTCCTACTAACCACCGGTAGGGACGACAACATCGCAGATTGGAGCACCTTCCAACTGCCTTCCTACTAACCACAGTAGGGACTATTCTCAGTTTCAATATCTTGAACAAAATGAAAAGAGAACAAGATGAAAATGTTCAAACAAGATATGGAGATATGCTAAAATCGAGAAGATCTTGTCTGAAATACGATGTAGATCAGCAACATAGGCTTCTTCTTCCTTGCATAACTCTCCTCTTGGTTGAGCAACAATGGTTTCTTCTTCCTTGTGAAGTGATCTTCCTTGGATCCCCTTGAGTTGATGAAGAGGATTATGGATGCAACTTTGATCTCCCTTGAGAACCTTGCTTACTTTTTCACTTCCTTGGAGGTTACTTGCTTCAGATATGAGCTTGAATCACCTTGGAAATGGATGAAGAGCTACTGCACGAAGTACTGTTCACGGCTACAGTACCCTCCTCTTCCTTGCATAATCTCCTCTAGCCTCCTTTGATCTCCCTTGATCCATTATGGTTTCTAACATCCTTGTGTTTGTTTTATATCTCTTGAATGGTCCATAGACATCCCCTAGACCAGATCCACAAATCATGGGAGGTTGGGTGACTTTAGGATTAAACAAATCCAAGAAGAGGGGCTGCCCACGAGGTGTAAAATGAAGTCAAAAATAGTTGCATCGGGGCTACCGGTCGACTGGAAGTAGGTGGTCGGTCGACCGGATGTTTTACAGAATTGAAGAATTCGTTGCTGGCAATTTCAGTCAACCGGAAGGGGGTGGGCGGTCGTCCGGACTGCTGGGCCGGTCGACCGGTCCTTCTGGGTGGTCGACCCCTGCTGAGAGGTTCTGTAGCTTTTTCGTCACTGGCAATTCCGGTCGACCGGTCTGTGACCGACGGTCGACCGACAGCTGGGTTTTTCACAAATTTGCTTCATTCAACCTCTTAAACCCGTTTACAGTCCATTCAAGTCCGTGGCATCAAACTCTTTAGACCTTGAGGATGTCTACTGAGTCTTTGACCTTTCCGTAACGAATGCTCATACCTTTGGACGTTGAGACCAAGTGTGTTCTTCATTGTGCATCGACCTTTGCTATGTGAAGTGTCAACTCTTTTGTGTCGAGTGTCGACTCTTCTTGAAGCCAGCCTGATCTTCTGATAGTTGTCCAGCCTGAGGAGTTGACTCTTGTTTCTTGAAGGGATTTTCATCATTGCTTGGGCGCGATCATTGGGCCTTCACTTTTGCCATCTCCACTCCATTTCTTCGCTTATCTGTCATGAAAAAGTTTCAAGTATTTCAATCATATGAGAGTGGAAAACATCAATGACTTATAGTGTTTAGCCATTATCAAAAACATGATGTGTCAAATGACCACATGGGCACAACAACTAAGAATTCAAATCAAAGTTCAATAGCACTTGTGCATGTGTAACTACCAAATCCACAGTTTTAGATAATTGGATCCCCCATTTGCTATTCTAAGTAATTACCTTTCAACCCTGCACCTCCTAAATCAGAGCATTAAGTATACTAGCTTTTTATCTGCCTTATTTATTTATCCCTTAGAGATCTTTTATTCTACACACATGATGCTGTACTACCCTTCACTGTTTAGCATGAACCTCAACTATTGCCTTAGGAGAAACATGCCTAGTTACATAGGTCAAGGTTCCCTTTTCCTTTTGACGTGAACCTCAATACGTCTTAGGTGAAGTAGGCCCGATTACTAAGATTCGGGACATTTTTCATGGTCTTCTTTTTCATATTTTTTTCTTTTTCATCATTTTTTCATTGTGCCATTTACACTAATTTGATAAATAACTTGGCAGAATGCTTGTAAAAAGATCTCTTTCTTGAGAAGTGCAGAGCATCAGACAACATACCAAAAATAACAGAAGGCTTGTCCTGCTTGTTTCATTAGTGTGCAATGTGATTTTTATTTTTCTAAAGTGCTTATGAACTTTAAAAAGATTCTTATATCAGTTTTCCATGGCTAGATTGAATAAATTTTTCATCATCCTTCTCTCTAGTCTTTTCTATTCCAGAATTACTTTCAATTTAAGCATGAATCAAGAAAACTCAATTAGAGGTTTCATCTTTTTATTTCCATGCAACAATGATATGCAAGACAGAACTCCTATCAGGTTGTACTATATGCATCATGAAAATTTTTTTTCTCTCCCCCCCAACTTGAATGACATTGTCCTTAATAGCACATGCAATAAAATAAAATAACAATGTAATCAAAGAATACGGTTGAGATGGAAGGATACAACCTGGTGTGCAGGGCGAGTAGCTCCTTTGTTATGACGGCGATAACATCCTCTTTCCGGTCTGAAACACTTAAACAAAAGTATCAAAAAATCTTTGGTTACCTCCCAGAAGCGCTAAGTTTTACGTCTTCAGCCAGATGCTTGAAAGCTTCATAACCAACATGTAGATTTAAGAATAAGCCACCTCATTATCTCATCTTCATTAAAAAACCAAACATTATACCACAACAAGACTAGATTGAGCATGATAGCATAGGGGCTAGAGTGGTTGTTATCACAATTAGGTTGATCATGCAATGCATGGGTTAACAACCTTACTTTTAATGGGGTGGCCTGAGGTAAATACCATGATCAGTTAGGTCAAAAGGATCCCCCTATTAATGAAAAAAATTATTTTCTTAAACTTTTTATCTTTGTATGTGTTGAAAATATTAATGAAGACCTTATTGTCAAGCAAAATGTCATGTTCTTCCTCACTTTTAGAGATTTCATAAACATTAGTGAGGTAAGAAGAGATCAAAGGGAGAGGAGTTTCAAGCAAAGGATCAGTGTCAAGAAGCTTATTAGAATCAATAGTGAAAGAAACATACTCCTCAACACCATGAAGCTTGAAAGGTTCAATGGAATCAGACAAATTGGCTAACATAGAAGTGTCCAACACAAAGTGAGAGTTGCCGATGTCAGGAATAGATAGCAAATCAATATCCTCCCCTTAATTTAAGGATGCCCAATCGAGAGTAAGGTCATAAGAATTACCCACCTCTTCATCTACCCAAATCAAATGTTACATAACTTCACTCAAATCCTTCCCCACAGTCACCTCTTCTTCTTCTTCTTCGTAGGGCATGATCTCCTCAAATTCAGGAAGGGATAGCGGAGGAATTTGATCATTAACTTGCACCGTACTTTCTTCTTCTTCTCCCCCCAACTTGGGATCATCCATTTTCTGAGAATTCTCCTCATAAGGGCAATCAAGCGTAAGCCCCTGAATCTCAAATTCAGGAAGGGTCATCAGTGGAATATGATCATTAAGTAATTCATCACCTTCCTGTTCTCCGTTAATCCCAACATATTCATCGATCCCCTTAAATTCCCTAGGTTCCTCATTTAAAATATCCTGATAAGATATCTCCATAATCCCTTCATCTTCTAATTCAAGATAGATCTGAGTGTTATGCTCTTGGTGAATCATAGATTGATCATAGCCATCATAGGGAATTTGATCAGTAGAATTGGAACCAGAGTAGCTAAGCACTTGTTCATCCTCTATCCTATTGATCGCCTCAGTCATCCTATCATATCGTACTTGGAGAGATTGACTTTGAAGCATGATTGATTGGCAGAGTTGATTGAATGTCTTCTCTGAATTGGAATTTGAGGACAGAGGAGATAGATAGTGAGGCTAAGATTCAAGTGAATAATGTGAAGAGTAATCAGTAGAAGGTGGTGACGAGGACATGGACCATTCTTCTCTATGCTAGGCTTGATCATAATAATCATTAGAATATGGAGCCCAATTTTGAGAAGTTTGATGTAAAGGATGTTGAGCCAAATTATGCACAGAATTCCATGAAGAATCAGATTACCCTCCCCTATCTAAGTGTGAGGAATGTGGACAAAAATCATAAGAAGATAGGGAGGGATTTTGAGTCATGTAAGCATGCTCTTGGATTAGAGTAAAGTCATATGGCCCAGGAAATAATTGAGTATTTTGAAGATGGCCTTGAGTAGAAGAATAAAATTGGGCCCACATGAACAGAGTTTTATTATAAGAGGGGCTTCCATTATAGGCTGACCAAGGAGGTTGGCTATCATAATAGTTCAGACTATTGTGGGTGAATAATAAAGGTTGGGTTGGACCATGATTAGTATATTGGGCCGATCCGGCCCACATGTCATTGTGATTTTGATAATAAGGTGGAATGAATGAGTTTGAATTCATAGCCCAAAAGATAGATCAAGAAAAATGGGCTAACAAGTCCACTTTATTGAATTTGTAGACCCAACTCAAAAATTGGAATTTCTCACCTATTTTTTAAGGTTTTTTTTGATTTACGTAATTTTTTTATATTTTCAATGCAATACAAACAACAACTATATGAATAATGCATGCAACATGATGGTTTTTTTCTTTTTTTTCAAAATGATGCAAATGCAATGAAGTAATCACTATATGAATGTAAAATGATGATTTTTTTCTTTTTTTTTGAAAAGAAGAATGGGTACTCACTACTAAATTGGTCAACTGGCCAGATAAGAGGTGGAGTTGTGGGAGGCTCCCCCTACTTTCGTAGGGTCCTAATTAAATAACCACAATCTCACTTGGACATTTACCACAAAACCTCTAGCCTTAGACACCAAATTTTTTAAAATAGTAATAAATTTTAACACTTTTTTTTAATGTTAAACCTTGTAAGGGCAATCTACCTTCAAGGTACTTCTTGGTACAACCAGTCCGGCGTCCGTGAGGGAATCCACGGGTGCGGGGACTTATGGAGGTCTTAAAAAAAAGGAAATTCTAATTCAAAGAGACGGAATGTTCAATGAGGGTCTTTCCAATTTCAAGGAGGGTGTAAGGAATCCTAACTTGCCCTTGAGAAGGGGAAAGAGAAGAGAAAAGAAAGATTTTTTTTTCAAATAATGATGCAAGTAAATAAGAAATCAACTAAAATATAAAATACATGAAAATAATACAACTAAGATGAAAACATGCTATCATGATGAGATTTTTTTTCTATTTTTTTGATTTTTTTCAGAGAATTTTTTTTACAATTTTTTTTTCAAAAGAAAGAGATATGGATAAAAGATAACTAACGACTAAAAATAGTAAACAATATGTAAAACTATTGCAAAATAAGACCTAAAATCATGTTTTTGGTGTTTTCTGATTTTCTGATTTTCTGATTTTTTTTATTTTTTTTATTTTTTTTATTTTTTTAGATTTTTTTAGAATTTTTCAAAAATTAAAAAAATAGAACCTGTACCGACGTTTACTGACCTTTGGCGACGTTTGAATTTATTAGATTTTTTGAATTTCTACTTTCTGCTACAGTTTCAAGCTTTCAGCAATGTTTTCTGTGACAGTTTTTTTCTGAGAATTTTCAGGTCCAAATTTTTGTGGATTTTTTAATTTTTTAATTTTTCCTGCAAAATAAAAATAGAAAAATTAGTAAAACTATATACAAATCAAACACAAGAATTTTCGACCATTAAAAATTATTTCCTCCCCGACAATGGCACCAAAAATTGATAGCCACTAAACTTGTAGTTGAAAAGTCGTGCCACAATTTAAAAATAATCGAACTCACTCACATAAAAAGATTAGAATTTTGAGTAAAGTGGTAAGAACGAGTCGATCCCACGGAGAAGAAATATTTTTGATTAAGTATGAGATGGAAAATTATTATATTTGAGAGATCCGAATTTTGAGTGAGATTAAATTAATGAAAAATAAAATTGCATGAAAATAAACTATCTAAAGAATGTGAGAGGGTTAGGGATAGAAATTAGAAAGAGATGGAGAAAACTAAGAAGACATAATTGCACAAAATCTAAATTTTTATTGTTAATGAAAGTGGCAATTATAACCAAAAGAAAATGAAAATTACAGCTTGGAAATAAGAGAGAAGGTGAGGAAATAAGAGCCGGGAAATTGAGATGAAGAGCGCCGCCATCTCCTTGCCAAGTCTTTGAGTGAACAGTCCCGCTTTGGAAGTAGACACCGTCAAGAGGATCGAAGGAAGAGGATCTGTCTTGGGATGTGTGAAGAAATATGAAGAGGGAGATAGATAGATAGAAGAAGAAAAGAGAAAAAGACTTAATAAAAACGTAGTAAAATCAATTAAAAAATAGAGTGTTAGAAGAAGAAGAATAACTTTAAATATAGAAGGAATTAGAAGAAGTGAAAGAAGAAAAAGTTGTAAATTAGAGGAAGAGGAAGAACTTTTGTGAAGAGTGTAGAAAGAGAAAACATGAGGAAGAGGGTGAAAAATGAGGAAGAACAGAAGATATCGGCGCGGGTGAACAGTAAAAGCCTAAAAACTGAACTTTGAAAAAGAAAGAATAACTTGAAAATAAAGAGGAATTAGAGAAAGATGAAGAATAAGGAAATTTAAATCTTTAAAAAATGAAGAAGTTTGATGAAAAGACTGGGATTAAAAGAGGATAAGAAGAGGACGAAAACGGAGGAAGAACAGAATTATATGAAAACAAGTGAACAGTAAAAACGCAGAGATAGAGCTTTGAAAAATTAAGAATAACTTGAAAATGGGAGAGAATTAGAATAAGATGAAGAAGAAGAAATTGTAGAAGACTTAAAAAAGAAGAACTTTACGGAAGAAAGAAATTTAAGAAAATGACTAACAAAATATGAAAATGGGCTTAGAAGAAAGGCTAACTCTCTCTTGATTTGCTCTTGGACAGTTTATATAGGGTTCAGAGAAAACTCACAAAAATCTCTCCATATTTAGCTTAAATCCACCTTATCAGTATCAATTATTGATCAAAGTAGGTCTCTTGTCATGTTTAGAGTCCTCTTTTCCTCAAACAAGAGGAGATAAGCTCATGTATGGAAAGATAACTTTGATCGGTTCCATTTTTAGTTCAGACTGAAAATAGCGACCTCCTTAGTGTCGTTTATTCCTCAATGAGCGACTCTTCACTCGGGCACAAATTCTTCATTTTTTTTCTTTTTTTCAGTAAAATAAATTGGCGCCCTTTCGGTCAGTCGCTATTTCTTATTTTCAGAAAAATCTTTAAAAATGGCGTCTGATCCTCCGATCGCTATTTCCTGAAAATTCAAAAAATTTAAAATATCAACATATTTCATCCCAAAATGACTTTCAAATAATTATGTAAAGTCTTGAATATTTCTCACATGGTCATTTTCACTCAAAAAGATGATAAAATGCATGCAGACTCAAATAATGGTGAGAATGAGATTTGTTCACATTAATGCACAACTTTATTCATTTTAATACTCAAAGACGATGAATGTGATGTAATTTATGGTATAAAATATAGCACTTATCACATCCCCCAACTTACTCATTGCTAGTCCCTTAGCAATGTAATTAAATTAAAATTTAGGACCAACAAGAGTTTGCAAAGTTCATACCTTCATATCCAGCTTTTCCTTTACAGAATCAACCAAAGATCAGAAATCAGGAATTATTAATGCGCACTAGCCTTAGTTTGAAAATTAAAGTACATGACCAAGAATTTAAATCAAAGTTTAGTAGCACTTGTGCATGTATAACTACCAAATCCACAGCTTTAGACAATTGCATCCCCCATTTGTTATTCCAAACAAGTGCCTTTCAACCATGCACCTCCTAGATCAGAGCATTAAGTATACTAGCTTTTCGTTTGCCTTATTTATTTATCCCTTAGGGATCTTTTATTCTACACACATGATGCTGCACTACCCTTCACTGTTTAACATGATCCTCAACTCTTGCCTTAGGAGAAACAGACCTAGTTACATAGGTCAAGGTTCATTTTTTCTTTTGACGCGAACCTCAACACGTCTTAGGTGAAGTAGGCCCGGTTACTAAGATTCGGGACATTTTTCATGGTGTTATTTTTCATATTTTTTTTCTTTTTCATCATTTTTTCATTGTGCCATTTGCACTAATTTGATAGATAACTTGGCAGAAAACTTGTAAAAAGATCTCTATCTTGAGAAGTGCAGAGCATGAGACAACATATCCAAAATAACAGAAGACTTGTCCTGCTTATTTCATTAGTGTGCAATTTGATTTTTATTTTTCTAAAGTGCTCATGAACTTTAAAAAGATTCTTATATCAGTTTTCCATAGCTATATTGAATAAATTTTCTATCATCCTTCTCTCAAGTCTTTTCTATTCCAGAATTACTTTCAATTTAAGCATGAATCAAGAAAACTCAATTAAGGATTTCATCTTTTTATTTCCATGCAACAATGATATGTAAGACAGAACTCCTATCAGGTTGTACTATATGCATCATGAAATTTTTTTTCTCTCCCCCAAACTTGAATGACATTGTCCTTAATAGCATATGCAATAAAATAAAATAACAATGTAATCAAAGAATACGGTTGGGATGGAAGGATACAACCTGGTGTGTAGGGCGAGAAGCTCCTTTGTTATGATGCCGACAACATCCTCTTTTCGGTTTGAAACACTTAAATAAAAGTATCAAAAAATCTTGGGCTGCCTCCCAGAAGCGTTAAGTTTTACATCTTCAGTCAGACGCATGAAAGCTTCATATAGATTTAAGAATAAGCCACCTCATTATCTCATCTTCATTAAAAAATCAAGCATTATACCACAACAAGACTAGATTGAGCATGATAGCGTAGGGGCTAGAGTGGTTGTTATCACAATTAGGTTTATCATGCAATGCATGGGTTAACAACCTTACTTTTAATGGGGTGGCCTGAGGTAAATACCATGACAGATTAGTTAGGCCAAAAGGATCCCCCCTATTAATGAAAAAATTTGTTTTCTCAAACTTTTGGTATGTATATGTGTTGAAAATGTTAATGAAGACCTTATTGTCAAGCAAAATGTCATGTTCTTCCTCACTTTTAGAGATTTTATAAACATTAGTGAGGTAAGAAGAGATCAAAGGGAGATGAGTTTCAAGTAAAGGATCAGTGTCAAGAAGCTTATTAGAATCAACAGGGAAAGAAACATACTCCTCAACACCATGAAGCTATTCTCATGGAAGCCGCTGTCATGAGTGGTCAGCTGGGTGAGGTCTTCCCTAGTGTTAAGTGGAGTTGTGGCCGGAATTAGGTGTTTCCTGCCTTGTGTGGGGTGTGTTCGCATGTTATTGCGCGAGGAAGCTTTGAGAAGCTGAGATATTGCCAAACTCCTCCATCTGTGTGGGGCTCAGGCTGTTCGAGGATTGGTTTGGATTGGCACAGGGTTGCGAGAGGACCTTAGTGGTTGTTTTGGTCTGGCGTTGTCCCTCAGAGGAGTCGTGTGGTGTAAGGCGGTTGGGTTGCTATCTAGAGGTATTGCCCATGGGGTGTGTTCTTCCCTATGACATCTGCGCATCGTTCTAAATTTTGAGGATGAAATTCTTTTAAGGGGGGAGGTCTGTCACGCCTCGGGTTTTTCAGATCTTTTTCCATGGGTCGAGGATCGTATCCGAGCAGGTTTTGGACTTTTATTTTAGATTTTTGGACCCTCAGATCGTGCTTTGTGTGTCATTTCGGGTCCGTGGCGGTGAGTTGAGCCGCCTTGCTTTTTCCCAGAATTTTCCTATGTCAGATTCTCTTTTTCAAGAATTTTTAGAATTGATATGAGTTTTTTTAAAAAGGGAAATAATAAAAATAATAAAAATAAAAACCTAATAAACCCCCCACCCCCTCCGTTCTCTCCCTCACTATCTCTCAGTCCCGTTTCTCCCCCCTTTCTCTCCCACCACCTCTCCGGTTGCCGGTAGATGGCGGCGGTGGGCAGGACCGGGGGACGGCGTGGTGAGCGAGCAGAGGGGAAGATCATGAAGGGCCGGAAGCGGTGGCGCGACGCGGTGAGCTCGCGTGTCCGGGGTTCGTCATGCGCGATCGAGGCGGTTTCACAGTAGTTTTCTTCGTGAAAGGTAGGGGGACGAACCCACACTACATTCCCCCACGTTTTCCCTTCATGCGATCGAGTTTTTGAGCAAGGGAGCGAGGTTTACCACTTTTTGGGGAAATTCCATGTTTATGGGCATGTGATCGGTTCGATTCGTCGAAATCGAGTTTTGTGCATCCCAATGTAGTCGGGCGTGATTCCCTACGCATTCCGAGAGTTTTTCAGCCCAATGTGGGCCTATTAAGCTTGGGGAGGAGCCTCTGGGGTGGTCCCTGGAGGGGACCCTGCTACTGGGAACATCCCAGTTGGACAGCCAGGGTTCTGGCCGCCCTGGGGTGCTGAGCGGCCAGGGTGGTGGCCACCTGATGAGGACATCAAGAGCTTATGGGTTGTATTGTATGTATTGGCTTGTATAGGTGTGTAGTATGGGTTGTATTGGCTTGAAAGTGTGTAATTTTTGATTTCTTTCATTTGGGCTCTCTTTGTAAGGCTTAATTAAGCCATTGGGCCATATTTCTAGGAAGAGTCCATTACTAGGTATCATGGTTTAGGTCCACTTAAGGGTGCTACTTCATATTGGGTCATTTGGTTTTAAATGGGTCATTAAGGCACTTATGGCCCAAATTGGGGTCCACTCTCCCATGGGCCATCTAAGTGGGAATGGCCCATGACTAGCATGATATATTGGGTGGCTCTTGGCCCATGAATGGCCCTTGGCCCATGAAGGGGGGCGCCCCCTCTTTTGGCCTTATTAGGCTTGGTTGGTGTGTATTAGGTGAAGTTGGAATGGAATTAGTCTAAGGTTGAATGGAAATGGTCAAGTTAGATTAAAAAATTATATTTGGTGTGTCATTCACACTTCATCTCAGCCATTCAATCCCCAACCCTTGATCCAAGGGTCCACATTAGATTTGATTGGAGTCATATATATGCTTGTATTTTCATGAGAAAATCAATGGAAAAAATCAGAATTTTATGTGTAAGCCTTGGAGCTTGGTGCGCCCCTTGCCTCTCCCTTGCTGTTCTTCCTTCCCCAACCCCAGATCTAGAGTGTATCCCTCTTCTATCATCCCCTCTCAACCTCCGGTGATCGTCTGTGCCGCCGCCGCCGCCGTTCGTGCCGCCTTCGAGCCGCCGTGGAATCATCATCAAGTTTCTGTCCTGCTGGATAGAGGTGTAGTTTGAGGATTCTTAAAGCCAGCCACGAGTTCTAATCGATTTGAAATTTTGAGGGTTGGTTCCTATCTTCTAGCCCCTTCTCCACAAAAAAATTGAGGTTCAAAATCCACCGTTTCATATCCTTACCATTTCATTCAACTCTCAATCTCAGATCTGTTCTGTCACTATCTACAGTGATAGTAGCCCTTAGTTTCATATCTTAGGTCCACTTTTTGATTTATTTTGGTTCGCCCAATTTTACTGGAGGTTACACCCATCCACCCCTTCATCCACAATTTTTCTCCATTTTTGGTTTGTCCATTTCATATTTTCTAAAAATCGTTCTTAGTCCCAGCTACAGTTTTGTCTCCCTGATCCCAGATCCGACCTTCATCCACTAAACAAATCACAGAAAATCATAGATACATCCAAACGGGTCCAAACCACTTTTGCTGTCTTCCCAGCTCAACTTCAAACAACTTTACAGAAGAACACAACCCCTGCTTCAAATGTCTCCCTCACAGTCAAAGGCAATCCACAGGGAAGTTCTCTGCTGACCTGTGATTTCAGGAACTGTACAACAGAAGATTAAAAATTCCATAAGTCAATATCGGAGCAGATCCAGGCCAGATATTTAGGCCTAGGTTGAAGAACTTCAAGATAGCTTTCCAACGGCGCCAGTCTCGTGTAGATCCGACGTCGGGGCTGATCGCAGCGTCCATTCTCGCCGGAGCGCGCGCTGCAAAACAGCAACCACCAGTCCGTGGACAGCAAACCCGACGGGTGCCGATCGGAACCGCCCGACCCCCGGGCGACGTTCCGGTGTGCGGCCAGCCCAGGGAACACTTCCCTAAGTGTCCACACTACAGCGGCGCCACCGGGTCCCACACGACCCCTCCAGACAGCACGTGGGCCCCACGGTCTGATCACGCGTGTAGCCGAATCAACACACGAAGCTGCCCGTCATCCCGAATTCGGTCCTCCCGGGCCCCTGGTGTCGCCCTTTACCTCCCTGCGTGGAGTGGGCATATTTCCAATGCTGTAATATTCATATATTAAATGTCCCGGGAGCACGAGTTCGGCCGGGCCCGTCGTCCCCACGCCGAGCGCGTGGAGGTATCGCATTCGCTCCCTTACTTGGCATTTTGCTTAATTTTCATATATGCTTGCTTATGCCACTGCTAGAGAGCATGATAGGGTAATTAGCTCGCTTTCTATTTATATCACCACTGCTGCGAGAGAGAGCGTTACCGTCCCGTGACCCGATCCGGGCACGAGTGAGAGCCGACCACCCTAGCTCACAGCCGGTTTCTCAACCGCGCACATCCGACGCTTCCCTCGTTAAGGGGCAGTCACGAGCTTGTCGTGTCCGTGGCCTCATCCCGCATCAATTTGGTATCAGAGCGAGTTTGAGTCTAGGGTGTTTGCATTCACAAAAAAGAGTGTCTTTTCGCATTGCATCCCTTTACTCGGTATATCAAAAGGTGTTGTCCGAACGTTAGGCCATGCCTATCGGGAAGGCCGCACACTTGTGCGAGTGATCTTCGGATCGGTTATCTCCGCCACGTACCGAGTCTTGGTTTACGTCTAGGGTCCTTAGTGTGCATGCATTCCAAACTTGCATAGTCGGTCTAGTGTCTTGTCACCGTGTGTATGCATGTCTATGTCCACTACCCATGGCCGATCCCCAAGACCATACGTCCGAGTGGTCAACTTTTGTGGCCAAAATGAATGTCCATGAGCCTTTGGTTTTGCCCCTCTCATTATGAAAGCCGCTCTACCCAACGGGTCCACAACGGAACTCCATTTCACCGATAGGGAGTCGGATAATTGGGTTTCTCTTGACATCGTGGAGTCTCTCTCCAAGACAGGCGAGATTGTCCGCGATCGTGATTTTGCTTGTGTTGAGTTCTATAAGAGGATCGGCTCTGTTATCTACACCGATGGCGCATGGTGCAGGATCGGCACACTTGCTGGTTCATGCATCATTTTAGGGTAAAAGTGGTTAGGAGAGAGAAGGGCCAATCTTGACTGGGACAAGAGGACTTGCACCTTATGCCCACCATACCTACCCGGTAAGATCACCCTTAGGGACCCCGTATGTCCAGCCACCCAGCCCCAGCGGCCCACTCCACCTTCAGATTCGCGCTTGGAGCCACCTCATCCCGAGCCACCCGTATTTCTAACGGGTACATTATACATAGCCGAGCCGCTTCTTAGTTGGCTCAAGGATGGCTTGGTCCCACTCTCTTATCCGTCTATGGACCCTACCCTACCTTTGGTGTCCATCAACTCCTACCACACAACTTTTCGGTCTAGTCACCATGTCGATACTTTGGTTGACCTTATTATGGGATTAGATTCACAATGGGAGTTGACGCATCTTTTGGCCCGAGGCTTTGACCAACCCGCTAGTCTTAGCTTCACCCATCCGGCCTTAGGATCCATTACCTCCGTGTGCACCGTGGGGTGTGTCACCACGGAGATTCTTCTACTCCTCCCGATGCCGGCCGAGTCCGACTTCATTTCCTTTTGCTCGAGGGAGGAAGTTTATTTTCTTCACATGACCATTGTCCCGTTCACTATGACGGATGAAGGTGAGCATTCACACCTTCAAGAATTTCACGATTGGGACCATGTCATGGAGGAACCCATCTCCCGGGGTCATACCTTCTTTGACCCTTTTGACCCCTCCACTAGTGAAGCTCCCGAGCTATCACATTCCCTCCACCTCTTCCAAGGAGTTCACTATTCCACCCATACCCCTCGGTCTAGTCAGCAAGCCATCTCTACATCTAGGGATGATGACGAAGGTAGTTTTGGATCTCCTAGCCCTTCTTCACCCAAATCCCATCGGTCACCAATGCATGAGTGGTACATCTTAGGGTGTCTAGGAGTCCTCCCTTCCATCAACCATCGTGTACATCTAGTATATGCATGGCACATATTCGGGTGTCCTGGTCCGCCGTCACCCATGTACGGGTCGGACTAACAATGTGCTTTTTCTTTGTGTGGTTTGTTTTGAGTGATTTGTTTGCATGGTTTGTGTGTCGTTTGTTTGTCTGCATGCGTCTTGTGCAAGCTCGTTGTCGTTCTCTTATGAGTAAGAGGCGAGTGGACTCACTCGATGAGTATGGGATCGGTTCCACATCTATACCCGGATCAGTCACTTATAGGGACTCAGCGGTGATTCCTAGTGAGTCTTCGAGCTGCTTCCTTCCCTTTGAGAGTGCCCCACCCGGAGTGTCCACCTCTAGCCTATGGCAGATTGCGCATATCGAGTATATATGGAATGAGCAGGTGACGATCACTTGGAGCGGAGCATACCCACGCTACTTGGCACGGTGACGGATCCGCCGGAGTACTCGAGCATCCCTACCCTTACTCGACGGGGTCGAGTTCCTCCCACCTGGGGAGAATTGATGAGGACATCAAGAGCTTATGGGTTGTATTGTATGTATTGGCTTGTATAGGTGTGTAGTATGGGTTGTATTGGCTTGAAAGTGTGTAATTTTTGATTTCTTTCATTTGGGCTTTCTTTGTAAGGCTTAATTAAGCCATTGGGCCATATTTCTAGGAAGAGTCCATTACTAGGTATCATGGTTTAGGCCCACTTAAGGGTGCTACTTCATATTGGGTCATTTGATTTTAAATGGGTCATTAAGGCACTTAAGGCCCAAATTGGGTTCCACTCTCCCATGGGCCATCTAAGTGGGAATGGCCCATGACTAACATGATATATTGGGTGGCTCTTGGCCCATGAATGGCCCTTGGCCCATGAAGGGGGGCGCCCCCTCTTTTGGCCTTATTAGGCTTGGTTGGTGTGTATTAGGTGAAGTTGGAATGGAATTAGTCTAAGGTTGAATGGAAATGGTCAAGTTAGATTAAAAAATTGTATTTGGTGTGTTATTCACACTTCATCTCAACCATTCAATCCCCAACCCTTGATCCAAGGGTCCACATTAGATTTGATTGAAGTTATATATATGCTTGTATTTTCATGAGAAAATCAATGGAAAAAATCAGAATTTTATGTGTAAGCCTTGGAGCTTGGTGCGCCCCTTGCCTTTCCCTTGCTGTTCTTTCTTCCCCAACCCCATATCTAGAGTGTATCCTTCTTCTATCATCCCCTCTCAACCTCCGGTGTGTTGAGTCTTGTTGAATCTTTACATGTTTTGATGATGACAACACTATAAGTCTTAGTGGTGTTCAAAAATATTTCTCTGTGAAAAATTAACAAAAATATTTTTCTGTGAAAGTGAACAAAGAATATTTTTTCTATGAAGAATAAACCTTCATTTCACTTCAGGTATTTTTCAGGGACTGTATTCGTGTTGGTTGGCACTTCGTCCTGTTTGTGTTTTCATTATGCCGTGTCGTCCTCTCGTACCTCGTGTTGTTTTTAAAAATGTGTTCTGTTTGACCTCGTGTCGTTAGCATTCATGTTGTTCATCTCGAGTCATTCTGTATGATTGCTCTTGTGTTTTCATATCACTTAGTGTTGTTCCTGGAGTCGTTTCATGTCTGGGTTCACTGCTTCATCACGTGTCGTGATAGCTGTGTCTGTCTTTCTTCTCGTGTTGTTGAAGACATGTCTAACTCATGACTTCGTGTCATGGTTGCTAGACCTCGTGACTTTTGTCGCTTTGTGACTTCACCTCGTGTCAATTCTTGTGTTTCATCTTCGTGTTGTTTTAGTGTTTATGTCTTCGTGTTGTGTTTACGTCTTCGTGTTGGTCTGTCTTCGTGTCGTGGTAAGCCCGTGTCGTTTCACCTCGTGCTATTCTCACTGAACTTCGAGTCGTTTCCCTGTAGACCTCGTGTCGTTCCTGTTTAGTAACCACACTCCGTGTCGGTTACTGTTGTTTCTGTGTCTTCGTGTCATTTTTTGTTCCACTGCGTGCAGAACATTGCAGCACCTCGTGTCGCTTTCTGTGCCACCTCGTGTCGTTTCTGTGTGAACCTCGTGTCGCTTCTCTCTGTCCTCTAGTTGCATCTCGTGTCATCTTTTATGTCTTGCTTGTTGTTGCAACCACTTCGTGTCGTTCTTCTTTTTACCTGGTGTTGTTTTATAACCTCACTTCGTGTCGTTCTCTTCGTTGTGTCTGTTCTGTCACAGTGTATCTCGTGTCATTTTTTCCTTACTTTGTGCTGTTTTTCATCTGACCTTGTGTCATGCTCTCCCTATCTCGTACTGTAGTAATCTTGTCTACTTCGTGTCGTCCTTTTTCTACTTTGTGCTGTTCTCCTTCTACTTCGTGTTGTTTTCTTTCTACCTCGTGTCGTTCTCTTAGTAGTGTTCATTGTGTCACCACTGTATCTCGTGTCGTTCTCTGTTTAGTGCACCTCTTGTCGTGTCCACTTACCTCATGCAGTTCTAGTTCTTGTGGCACTCAAGGTTAATGATTCTTATCTCTTTACAGGTCCGAGGAAGAACATTCATCGGTGTCTGGGTGCACATGATCCGATACTGAAGGAACAAATACAAAGGGGGCACGTGGCAGGAAGGTTCTGGATCAAGCGTGTGAAGCACACGCACTCTGTACCCCATCCTCCTGCTGGCTGCTGATATAAAAAGAACAAAGGCTGGTCGAGCAAGAGTGAGCATTGAAGCAAAAAGAGAATAGAGGAGCAGAGATTAAAAAGAGAAAAAAAAAGGAGCAGAAGAACAGAAGAAGAAAAAGTGTGAGAGAGAGAGAGAGCTCGTGGAGAAGAAGGAAGAAGCTGCTTGAAGATCTGTCTTCACTGGACCGTGGATCAGATCCAGGCCAGTCAGCTCCGTTTGGAGCCACATTGTGCATTTCATTTTTCAGCGTTCTGTTTGCTGAAGTTGCTTTCATTTCGTGTTTTTGTTTTCTTCCATTTTCATCTGGTTATCTTGTTCTTCCGATAGCCCTGTTGGGGATCGGGTTCCTCCTGTTGGTTCAGGAGAAGGGAGATCTGATCTCCGGGTTGCAAGTGACAGGTTGTCACTTGTGGGTTGCCCTCTGGTTAGAGGAAGGGAGGCTAGTCCTCCGGTTCTGGGCTTGTGGTTGCAAGTCCAGTGGTCCCTCCTGGTCTGGAGGAAGAGAGGTCTTCGACCTCTAGTTTCCAAGTGGCTGGGAGTCACTTGGGTGTCCCTCCGGTTGGGAGGAAGAGGGGAGGCTGTTCCCCTGGTCAAGCTGTGTGGCAGCAACTGTTTGCAGACTGAGTCTGCTGGGTTCTAGCGTTTGCTAGTGAAGCCTCACTCCGGTTGGGAGTGAGGGGTGGATGTAGGTCTGAAGGACCGAACCACCTAAAAATCTATTGAGCAGTGGTTTGTTTGTCTGATTTGCTTCCGCTAGATGCTTGAATAGGCGCGCTCCATGTGTTTGTATTTGAGCTGAATCGAATTGGTTCTATTCTGTGTCTTTATCTAGCATCCTAGTTTTAATTTGGCCATTATTCGTAGAAGGATTCATTCACCCCCCCTCTGTATCCTGGCCAAGCACCCTAACAGTTGGTATCAGAGCGGGTGTCTGCATATAAGGTCCAGCGACCTGTAGATTCGATCTTGCGGTCTTAGGTGCTTATTTGTCTTTAGTGCATCTATATTCCTGTTGCATTGAATTTATTTGCTATTTGGTTCAATGGCTTGTCCACCCGTCTTCAGTGGTTTTGATTACAACCAGTGGCACAGTGCTTTACGTGCTTATGTTAAATCTGTTGATCCAGACCTGTGGAAAGTGATTTCACATGGTCCTCATAAATTACCAAAGAAAAGGTCCAAATGAACTGACAGTCACGAATCAATGTATGAGGAGAATCAAACAGCTATAAATCTGATGAAAGCAGCCACTGACAAAGCTTTTCACTCATGTTTCCTTGATTGCAGATCTGCAAGGGATATGTTGGAAATGATGAAGAGAGCCGGGAAAGGAAATCAAACAAGCTGCATGATGGCCAACAGAAGCGATCAAGGCAGCAATCAAACTGAAGAAGATGATGATGATGAGGTAAATCTCTTCGAGAATTTCTCTCTAGAAGATTGGGAGAATGCTTATGCTGAACTAATTGAATCTCATGAACTGTTAAGAAAACAGTATAAAAAATTGAAGAAGGGTACTGGATTAGATAGCTCAAGTTTTCCTTGTAGAAATTGTGCTGAACTGAAAAATGCTCTTGATGCTAGTATGTCTGATAATCTGATGCTGAAAGAATTTGAACGCGTTAAATCTGACTTAAACAAGCTGAAAAATGAGAATGACTCTCTCAGAAAGCTCTCTAAAGAAAATGAAGAACAATTAGAGAAATTTAAACGAGAGAATGATTTGCTGATTGAAAAGTTTAATGCCATAAAATCTGTAAACATAAAACTACAGAAAGATTTTGAAAAACAACAAAAGGAATTGAGGGAGTTTGAAGCTAGGAGAGAAAACATGGTTGACTCAGAAGATCAGCTTCTAATAAATGAGTTAATTCAAAATGATAAGCTTAAAGAAGAAGTTGAAAAATTAAAATTGTTAAACAGTGCCATGTCTGAAAGACTTCTCACATTGGAGAAAGGAAAAGTCATCTGTACTAACGAAACTGATGAAGTAGATGAGCTGAGAAAGGAAATTGAAGAATACAAAACAGCTAATAAGGTTTTGAATGAAACTGTCAATTGTAGTGAACAAGAGATCGCTAGTTATGAAATACACATTGCATCTCTTGATAATGAAATTCAGGATCTGAAAAACTCCTTGTCAAAGTTTGTGAGTGGTCAAGAAAATCTGGACAGGTTGTTAGGAATTAAGGTCAATACTCAAAAGGAAGGGTTGGGCTACAACAATGTCAATAAAAAGGTTTTTGAAAACAAGCTGACGACATCCTTTGTCAAAGCTTCTGATATAGCCACAACCTCAGAAAATAAACAACCAAATGTTCAGAAGAATCAGAACCAAACTGAAAAGTTGAAAAAGGTTGATGGATCCAAGCTAAAAACTGTTTTCATTAAATCTTCTGAACAGGAAAAGCCTTCCACTTCATCTCCAATTCAGTACAAGGCTAAGAAAACAGGAAAACAAGATAAAAATCAGAAAAGGACTGAAAATCAGAAAATAAATAAAAAGGGTCCATCAGCATTTGCTGATCACAGTCCTCACACACACTCACATGCATCTAAAAGGAAGAATATCTGTCACTACTGTCATAAAGTTGGACATCTGATGCATGAGTGTAAGTTGATGGAGAAGGATTATAAGAATGCTAGGAGATCTTATGATAAAAATCCATCACCTCAGAAAAGAAATGTCACAAGCTCTAATTGTGGCAAATTAGGACACTATATTGCTCATTACTGGTTTGCTAGTGGTAAGAAAACCTTTTATTCATATCATGCTAAATTCCCTACAAACCAACATATTTTTAATAAAAATAAATCTGTTTCAATGAGCCAGCATATCATTTGTTTTAACTGCAACAAAATAGGTCACAGGGCCTCTGAATGCTGGTCAGGTCCTTTTAGAAGAAATTCTCTCATTTGCTCTCACTGTAGAAAGCATGGCCATACAGTCAAGGACTGTTGGCATATTCAGGGTAGAAATGTGAATTTCAAACATGCTAAATTCCCTGTAAGATAATTTGCAAAACCTTCATGTCATCATTGTGGGAAGCCAGGTCACAGGGCTGCAATCTGTTGGCTGGCAGGATATCAAAACCAAACCAGTTTTGGTAAACAGAATTTTTACCCTGCTAACAGAAAATCTCATGTGTATGCACATAGAATTCATGCTAATAAGAATGTGCATAAATCAGATCTGAAAACTACTCCTGGAAATGTGATGAGAAAACCTGCTAGAAATAATAATGTCATGTCAGGACCCAAGACCTCTTGGGTACCTGTTTGTGCAAAATAAACTTTGTTTTGCAGGTGTGCCTTGGGACTGGAATAAAAGGGGTAATGATCCAAGGCACTCAAGAATGAAAACCCCATTCTCACACTGTTCAGGTAATCTCTCTGCATGTCCCATTTTGAAACCTATTGCATATCTGGTTCGATGTATTCTTGCTTATCCTGCTCTTAGTTTCATCTAGTGCATGCATATTGAATCTGTTCTTGCATATTCATTCATCATCTGCAAGTTGCATTATTTTCTGAACATGCACTCTGGAAATTCTGAAAATCTGAACTGAATGTGAATGATAGTTGAAAACTGTATGTTGCATAATTCATGAAAATCTGAATTGCTTATAGGACTGTTGAGTTTACCATGTTATTCATGACCTCTATGGTATATCAAATGGTAAGCTACCAAAGGCAGGGAAATCTGTCCGGAGGTCCTTACTATGTGTGAGTTGGTCTTTCAGACCAAATGCTCCGCCTAGTACCATGAGTCATTCTGATGATCAGGGGAGCCTATTTGTGCATAACTCAAACTCACATGTTTAATTTTCATGGCAATCACTGCATTCAATAATTAATTAATACCTCCAAGAGTCGTGTGTGAGATGTCCTTGAGTGGGCTGAAAAGGAGCTTGACAGGCCATTTGGTTTCTGAGGAATTGTGTCAGCCGATGCAGTTTATGTGGAGCTTAGATCTGTCATCTCATGAGGTTGCGTTTTGTTGCCCAAGAGCTTCTCTGGATGTGAGACTGAACTTCTTCGAGAATACTATATTTGGATGTGTCCTTAGTGCCTAATGTCTTGAGTGATCTCTCACTTGTTGGCTTGCTGATAGGAGTGCTGCTCATCTCATCTCATCTCTCTCTATTCGGTCAGCCACCTTCTTATCTCTCTCCTATCACTCTTGGTTCAGATATTCTCTCGAAGAAATTGTGTTTTCAGTCTTCTTGCTCTTATCAGATGTGTTCTGTATACCTTATGTTAGTGTTGGTGTGCTACAGGCCAATTTCGGGTCGGGTAGGCCCAATAGTTGTACGATCTTGTTCATTAATAAAGTGGTGTTTGAGCGTAAATATGCGATTGTGTTACTTTACGTTGTCCCTAGGATATGTGGTTGTAAAGTCAGCTCGAGATGGGATCTCGAACATGAGACTTACTTTACATGAACACATACCTTAAACTGTTCCTGGTTGGAGGGTAATCACTCGGGGACTTTGATTACCTATTAAACCAGTACACATGATGTGTCAGTGACCAGTCTCATGGTCATTGGTGCGGGGCACCAACACATATGTGTAGGTGTATGTCCTTGGAGGATGTGCACTGAACTGATCCGCTATTGGATCTTCAGATGGTTGATTATACCTAATGTCAACTGAAGATCCAACGGTCTCAGTAGCATCGTTGGTCCTTTGACATGAGACATTGATCGGATCTTACACGAGGATTGGAATGGTTTAATTACTTGGCTAAGTGACTTTAACCATAAGTAATGAGTTGCCGAGTCGTTAACCACTCCAGGATACGTGTGAAGATCATCAATGGTCAAGAGGGGATCGCTCACTGTCGGGTATATATCAGACAGTTAATGGGTCATGACATTGACGCTCCGTTAAATCCCTGGCCAGGGTCGTATGAGTTCATTTAGAACGGACGTCATACACTTTAAGGAGGTCATAGTCAAATGGCACGATCATGGGGTTTGACAGAAACCGTACCCTCGATCGTACCAGACTCATAGAATGAGCGAGGGATTATATCGATGCGGTAACTGTGGACTTACAGGTACCAGACAGGTTGGTTTAAACCCGGGGTCATCTAGGATCACGCGGATTTGCTTGACCCAACGTGATCAAAGGTTCGGAATAAATTAAACTATTGTTCGGCTCTAGTAGAAGCGAAGAATACGTTTAATTTACTTCTAATTGGGAATTAGAAGTTAATGGACCTTAAACTAGAGTGACTATGGGCCTAGAGGATCACACACAATGGATTCTTGGGTGACGGATAATTATTATACAAGTGTATGTATTATTTCCATTTAATTCCTTTTGGAAAGGAGTGTAAACGGAGTTTAATACATATGTATAATATGAGAAAGGACATATATACAGTTTTGGTCTTTTAGAACCCTTTTCTAATAAACCTAAACTCTATATATAGCCATCTACGTGAGTTCATTCGAACTCTTAGCTTCTCCCTTCCAACCCCCCTTAATGCTAATCAAGCATTAAGCATTAAGGAGAGGATTAGCCTCCCCCTTTCTCCCCCTTGCTCTCTCTCTCTCCAGAAGGTGTTAGAGCCGGGGAAAGTTGTGCCGGGGAGGTACCGTCGCTGCGCAAGGGTCCGTGTGGATCTGCTCTAGAGGCCGTACAGCTGTGCGGTTCGGTTTCTCTGCATCGGGCTTAGCGGACAGCGTCGTTCCGCGCAAGGTGAAACACGCAACCCGTAATTAGGGTATTAGAAACACCGATTAGAGCATAGATTAAGCTTTCCACAATACCGGGATCGGGCAAATTAAATTTTTGTTATCCGCTGCGTCGCCCGAAGGTGCTGTGCGAAACCTTACAGTGGTATCAGAGCCAGGTTCGCGCTCTGGTCGGTGTTTTTATCGCCGTTTAGAACCATGTTTTAGGGGCATTGAAAATCTTCAATTATAATTTGTAGAAAGAGATTTAAAGATCTCTGTTCTTCCTGGATGATGAACATCTAAACAGCAATTTTTTTTTTAAAAAAAAAAAATTAAAAAAAAAAGATTTTTTTGGGCTTCCCGCCGGGCGCACCCGCGTGGGCGGGCGCCCGCCTGGCGGGCGTCGCCCACGCGGGGCGTCCGCTTGGCGGGCGCCCGCCCGCGGGCGCCGCCCACGCGGGGCGTCCGCGTGGCGGGCGCCCGCCCGCGGGCGCCTGCAACGCGGATCGCCCGCGTTGCGGGCGCCCGCAGCGCGGGTCAACGCCCGCGCGCGCGGGGTTGACCCGGCGGTATTAAAAAAAAAAGCGTTTTTTTTAAAAAAAAATTGCTGTTAACCTGTTTAATTTACTGTGCTCCAGTAAAATTATATATATATTAGATATATATATTAAAATGCTCAGTAAATTAAATAAAATTTTATCTAGTAGGTTAATTGTGTTATCTCGATGGTAAATGTCAAAAGTTAATTTTTATTTAACCGTGTTGAATTTACCGAGGTGAGATAATTATTATTTACCATGAGATAAAATGGTAATAATTGAAGTTACTTCAGTAAAATTTAAGTTTTTGAATTTTTAATTATTAGATAATTAAAAAATTCAAATTTTAAATTTTATTGAAGTTAAATGTAAAAATTCAATTATTTGAATTTTTAATTATTAGATAATTGTTAAATTCGAATTTTGAATTTTAGAAAATTACTAATTGAGGATAATTGCATTGATTTAAATTTATTTTCAAACAAAAATTATTGGATAATTAGTTTGAATTTAAATTTAAATTATTGGCATGTTTAAATTTTGAATTTAAATTTGATTATTGGATAATTAAATTTAAATTTAAATTTAATTAATTATCTCAATTAGATGCCCCTGTAGAAAATGATGGTTCTTTACGTGCGTTACTTTATTTACCTTGTATTGGCCTGCTTGTATGTTCAATTTTAGTTAATCATGCTTTGATTTTTAAAATTAAACAAAGCTAGCCTGTTTTTGTTTGCACATCCCATTATTAAATTCAAAAGTAAGGATTATTTTCAGAAAATAACCCTTGATTGATTTTATTTGAATGGGTTGGCAAGTGATCATGGACTTGGATTAATGTAATTAATTGGGGTCTGCGAACCTCCTTTCTCTCTCTGTTAAAATTCCAATGTACTTCTATCTTCCTCCATTGTTGTACTCGCCCTAAGGGCTGCTGGAATTTGAGTCACATGTAATTTAATTTTTCCGGCCTGCGTGCCGTGTAAAAGTTGTAATTAATGCGGCGTCGGCGATTGAAAGCGTGGAGCACACCCGACGAGGACGATCCAGCTGCTTCGGAAGCGGGCCGGATGTCTTAGTTACATTAGGGTTAAAGTCCATGATCACTTGCGTTCATTTTTGCATTGGATGCATTTATTTTGTGCAAACTACTAGGTACGGTAAATATATTGGATATATTTATATTACCACCTAGGGTGAGATCAAGATAAAATTAAATTCCCTCGCGTTTAAATTTTAGATCTGGTAAGCGTGGCTCTAGGAGTCGTCGTGGCCCTCCATCATTGTGGAGTGAATGAACGTCTTCATTTCATGGATTTGTTGTGCTTTCCACAAGGTCCATGAGTTTGGGGGCGGGATTAAACTCCAAGGCTCGGCCTCAATGGAGTGAGGAATTGAACTCGGCCTTGTTGTGCTTTCCACAAGGGTCGGGTCATGAACTTATTGCTATGTAGTAATGATGGTTAGATCTAACCGAGAATATCCTTTGTTGTGCTTTCCACAAGGGGATGATTTCTCGGGGGCCGAATATCGGATATTGCATTAGATGCAAGTGCTTGTTGACTGCCCTTGAGATGGTGTATGGCTTGTTGTGCTTTCCACAAGGTCGTACATTAGTCTCGTTGGGATTCCGACCCACTAGGTTGATCTCGTTGATCTCCCGTTCTATATACTGAGGGTTATATAGTCCGATCGAAAAATAGTGGGACTAACTAAGATAGAAAACCACATCTAAGTTAGAATTTGAACACATGCTAAGTTATCTTTTATTTCTTATCCAGATTACAATGTCGTCGTCCAACCCCCTCCGCGGCATCTTGGATGCAAATAGATTAATTGGACCAAACTACTAGGATTGGCTGCGTAATCTACGCATAGTCCTTACCGCCGAAAAGATAGCGTACGTGTTGGACACGGTTCATTCTGAGCCAGCTCCTGATGCCGACGAGGGCGAGTTACTGGCTTATGCCAAGTGGTCTGAGGACTCCTCCCTAGCCCAATGTTACATGTTGGCCTCTATGGCTCCCGAGCTACAGAGGCAATTTGAAAAGACTGATTGTAGAAGTATACTTCTCAATCTACGCCAGCTCTTCGGGGAGCAGGGTAGGATTGAGAGGTATGACATCTCCAAAAGGCTTTTCAGGACACGGATGTCTGAGGGTTCTTCAGTACAGGCTCATGTACTGAAAATGATGGAGTGGATTGAAAGACTCAATGCATTGGGGTTCAAGTTGGATCTTGAACTATGCATTGATCTTATACTCCAGTCATTGCCCGATTCCTTTTCTTCCTTCATCATGAACTTTAACATGAACAGGATTGAAGCAACTCTCCCGGAGCTGCTCAATATGTTAAAGAGTGCTGAAGGAACCATGCAGAAAGATAAACCATCTCCGTCTGTAATGATTGTTGGCCGGGCCAACAAGAAAAGGAAGGCAACCCAAATATCCACCACAAGTAACAAAGGGAAGGGAAAGAAAAAGGCTACGGGTAAGCAGCACGCCAAGGTTGACAAAGGGAAGGGCAAGAAGAATGAAAAGGAAGACAAATATTTTCGATGCGGGGAAACTGGGCATTGGAAAAGGAATTGCAAGGCAATTCTAAATGAAGGTATTTTTGTCATAGACTTTAATTTGTCATATATGGAATCCACATCATGGGTATTGGATACTGGATGTGCATCTCATATCTGCAATTCTATGCAGGTGCTGGCAAATAGAAGGCGATTGGGCAAAAAGGAGATTGAACTGAGGATGGGCAATGGAGCTTTAGTTGCTGCCAAAGCTGTCGGGACTGCACGCCTCAGTTTACCTTCAGGAGTTATTCTGGAACTGAATGACTGTTATTATGTTCCTAATATTATTAAGAATATTATTTCAATCTCTGGCTTGTATAACATTGGATATACATTGGCTTTTAATAGCACTGGGTGCTCTATAATGAATAATGGTTTGGTTATAGCCAATGGTTCATTGGTCAATGGTCTATATGTATTAGATACACGTTCTAATGTTATGCAAATTTCTAATGCTGATGAAGTGAATTCTGCATATCTATGGCATTGCAGACTCGGTCATGTAGGTGAGAAAAGAGTCTCTCACTTACACTCAAATGGGTATTTGAATTCATTCGAATACAAGCCATTTGATACCTGTGAGTCGTGTCTCATGGGGAAAATGACTAAGGCTCCCTTTGGTGGACATGGAGAGAGGGCTGTTGACCTTCTCGAGCTCATACACTCGGATGTGTGTGGACCCATGTCCATAGAAGCAAAAGGAGGTTATCTCTATTTCATTTCTTTTATTGATGACTTCTCTAGATATGGCTATGTGTATTTAATGAGACATAAGTCACAAGCCTTTGAGAAGTTTAAGGAATACAAGAATGAAGTAGAGAAACAGACTGGCAAAAGTATTAAGGCTCTTCGATCGGATCGAGGAGGTGAATATTTAAGCCATGAATTCACTTCTTATCTTAAAGACCATGGAATAGTTTCTCAGTGGACACCACCGTATACACCACAGCACAATGGTGTATCCGAGAGGAGAAACAGGACCTTGTTAGACATGGTCCGATCCATGATGTCTATGTCAGGACTACCCTTGTCTCTCTGTGGCTATGCATTAGAGACTGCGGCTTATTTATTGAATAGGATATCAAGTAAATCAGTTCCTTCTATTCCATATGAGATATGGAAGGGCAGGAAACCAAATTTTAATTACATTAAAATTTGGGGGTGTCCTGCTCATGTAAAGAAGAACGAGAGTGATAAGCTTGAGTCAAGAACCGATAAGTGTAGGTTTGTGGGATATCCAAAGGAGACGTTTGGATATTATTTCTATCACCCTTCTGAGCAAAGGGTCTTAGTGGCCAAGAGAGCTGTATTTCTGGAAAGAGAATATCTACTCCAGAAAAACAGTGGGAGCCAGATAGAATTGGACGAGGTCCAAGAACCACAACCCATAGACACACACTCATTAGATGAGACTGTATCGGTTGATCCTATTCAAGGTGAAACACTGACACTACGGAGATCTGGTAGACTACCGAGAGAACCTGAGAGATATGTTGGACATGTCTCAGATGGGTCCTCTAAGGTATGCATCGATGAGGATGATGATCCTCAGTCGTACCAGGAGGCGATCCGTAGTGTAGACTCCGAGAAATGGCAAGAGGCAATGGATTCAGAGATCCAGTCCATGTACACCAACAAAGTTTGGAACTTAGTTGATGTACCCGAAGGGAAGGTCCCTATCGGCTGCAAATGGATTTTCAAAAGGAAAATCGGTGCAGATGGACAGGTTGACACATACAAGGCTAGACTAGTGGCGAAAGGATATCGTCAAAGGCAAGGCATTGACTATGACGAGACGTTTTCGCCAGTAGCCATGGTTAAGTCAATCAGAATCCTCCTTGCCATTGCTGCGTACCTGGATTACGAGATCTGGCAAATGGATGTGAAGACAGCTTTTCTTAATGGAAACCTGTCAGAAGAGATGTACATGGTACAACCTGAGGGATTCACTTCCAAGCCACATCCTAATAAGGTATGCAAACTTCAAAGGTCCATTTATGGATTAAAGCAGGCATCTAGAAGCTGGAACTTAAGATTTGACGAGGCTGTCAAATCTTTCAACTTCATTCGGAATGAAGATGAACCCTGTGTTTACAAGAAGGTCAGTGGGAGCTCAGTGACCTTCTTGGTCCTTTATGTTGATGACATCTTACTCATTGGGAATGATGTAGCGATGTTGACATCAACTAAGTCTTGGTTGTCCAAGACCTTCTCCATGAAGGATTTGGGAGAAGCATCCTATGTGCTGGGCATAAGGATCTATCGAGATAGATCTAAAAGGATGCTAGGATTATCCCAATCCATGTACATAGACACTATCCTCAAAAGGTTTAGGATGGAAAATTCCAAGAGAGGTCTCATTCCCATGAAACATGGAATTTGCCTATCCAAGGGGATGAGTCCTAAAACTTCTGAGGAGGTGGCACACATGAATAAGGTACCCTATGCTTCGGCGATAGGGTCAATCATGTATGCAATGCTATGTACACGACCTGATGTTGCCAATGCTTTAAGCATTGTCAGTAGATATCAGGCAAATCCAGGCGAAGAGCATTGGAAGGCAGTAAAGGGTATCCTGAAGTACCTGCGAAGGGCTAAGGATCTTTTTCTGCTTTATGGAGGAGAGGACCTACAGCTTAGAGCTTACACAGATTCTAGTTTCCAGTCAGATCCAGATAATTGCAAATCCATGTCTGAATTTGTATTCATGTTGAATGGAGGGGCAGTCAGTTGGAGAAACCGTCTGGATGAAGAAATTCATCTTGGAACTCGGCGTAGTTCCCGAGATATCAACTCCCATCCCATTATTTTATGATAATAATGGGGCCATCGCTCAGGCGATGGAACCGAGATCTCACCAAAGGTCAAAGCATATTCTCAGGCGCTTTCACCTTATTCGGGAGATTGTTGATCGTGGAGATGTGATGGTAGAGCGTGTACCGTCAGAAGATAACATAGCAGAGCCACTGACTAAGCCTTTGACACAGACTGTATTTGAGCATCATCGGGATAAGATGGGCCTCAAAGTTGTGGGCAATTGGCTGTAGTTCAAGTGGGAGATTGTTAGTGTTGGTGTGCTACAGGCCAATTTCGGGTCGGGTAGGCCCAATAGTTGTACGATCTTGTTCATTAATAAAGTGGTGTTTGAGCGTAAATATGCGATTGTGTTACTTTACGTTGTCCCTAGGATATGTGGTTGTAAAGTCAGCTCGAGATGGGATCTCGAACATGAGACTTACTTTACATGAACACATACCTTAAACTGTTCCTGGTTGGAGGGTAATCACTCGGGGACTTTGATTACCTATTAAACCAGTACACATGATGTGTCAGTGACCAGTCTCATGGTCATTGGTGCGGGGCACCAACACATATGTGTAGGTGTATGTCCTTGGAGGATGTGCACTGAACTGATCCGCTATTGGATCTTCAGATGGTTGATTATACCTAATGTCAACTGAAGATCCAACGGTCTCAGTAGCATCGTTGGTCCTTTGACATGAGACATTGATCGGATCTTACACGAGGATTGGAATGGTTTAATTACTTGGCTAAGTGACTTTAACCATAAGTAATGAGTTGCCGAGTCGTTAACCACTCCAGGATACGTGTGAAGATCATCAATGGTCAAGAGGGGATCGCTCACTGTCGGGTATATATCAGACAGTTAATGGGTCATGACATTGACGCTCCGTTAAATCCCTGGCCAGGGTCGTATGAGTTCGTTTAGAACGGACGTCATACACTTTAAGGAGGTCATAGTCAAATGGCACGATCATGGGGTTTGACAGAAACCGTACCCTCGATCGTACCAGACTCATAGAATGAGCGAGGGATTATATCGATGCGGTAACTGTGGACTTACAGGTACCAGACAGGTTGGTTTAAACCCGGGGTCATCTAGGATCACGCAGATTTGCTTGACCCAACGTGATCAAAGGTTCGGAATAAATTAAACTATTGTTCGGCTCTAGTAGAAGCGAAGAATACGTTTAATTTACTTCTAATTGAGAATTAGAAGTTAATGGACCTTAAACTAGAGTGACTATGGGCCTAGAGGATCACACACAATGGATTCTTGGGTGACGGATAATTATTATACAAGTGTATGTATTATTTCCATTTAATTCCTTTTGGAAAGGAGTGTAAACGGAGTTTAATACATATGTATAATATGAGAAAGGACATATATACAGTTTTGGTCTTTTAGAACCCTTTTCTAATAAACCTAAACTCTATATATAGCCATCTACGTGAGTTCATTCGAACTCTTAGCTTCTCCCTTCCAACCCCCCTTAATGCTAATCAAGCATTAAGCATTAAGGAGAGGATTAGCCTCCCCCTTTCTCCCCCTTGCTCTCTCTCTCTCCAGAAGGTGTTAGAGCCGGGAAAAGTTGTGCCGGGGAGGTACCGTCGCTGCGCAAGGGTCCGTGTGGATCTGCTCTAGAGGCCGTACAGCTGTGCGGTTCGGTTTCTCTGCATCGGGCTTAGCGGACAGCGTCGTTCCGCGCAAGGTGAAACACGCAACCCGTAATTAGGGTATTAGAAACACCGATTAGAGCATAGATTAAGCTTTCCACAATACCGGGATCGGGCAAATTAAATTTTTGTTATCCGCTGCGTCGCCCGTAGGTGCTGTGCGAAACCTTACACCTTAAACCACCCAATATCTAGTGTAACAACTTACACCTGTTAATAAAGAACTTCAATATTTGGGGGTTATATTTGGTCCTTGATCCTTCTAAGTTATCCTCTCAAGTGTTGGTCAACATTTTATAAAACTTCCTGTTAAATGAGTAAAACTTGTTGAGGATCTCGACTTAACTGAAACTTATGTGGAGAGAGCTCTGAGATAAAAAATTGTGTTAAGTAAGATATCTGTCTTTTGTCTAAAATCATGAGAAGTGCTACCAGGGAATACGCCATTATTTGTGGCAGAGCAATGGCTTTTGTGAAGAAATAGACACTCTAGATCAGAGAAGTCCAGAGTTTCTGTCATGATACAATTAGCTATCTCTGTGTAGAAATGTTAAAATAAAAAAAACAGGGGGGGGGGGGGGAAGTCCTCAAAGAAAATTTCATTGGCTTTGATTGGCATAAAGGTAGTCTGTCCTGAGTAACCAGGGTTTCTAGTGTCTGATAAACATGTCTCCTTGTGTAAAAACGGACTATTCTACCTTGTGCTCAACAAATTGGTTGACCCTGTATGCCTTCTCTTGTCCATTAAATGAAGAAATGAAATCTGCTTGACATCGATGTGTTATTTCGTTGCTTGACAAACATAAGGAGCAATTTAATCGTGACTCTCTCTAGTTTAAGCAACTTTAACAGCTAATTTTGTGATTATGCTGATTTAATATCTTGAGTTAACTGACCTTGGAATTTGGAAGAATATAACCCGTCCACATATTGAAGGGCTAACTTTAACAGGCAGTAGCTGCGTTACATCATGACTAAGGGTAATTTGGGTATTTCCAGAAAAAGTTTGATAAGAGTAAAAAGTAACCCGACAAAACCCTTCTTGTTTCACATGCCTTCAACCTCAAACCCTCATTTCCCCTTGCCGCTTCCTATTCATCCTCGTGCCGCTCCACCTTGAGCGTTTTTCTTCAAACTCATCTCCATCTCTTCCCGCTCACCTTCTTTCCCCACAGAGGCCTCTTCCTCTCTTGGGTCTAGCCTCATCTCCAGCAGCAACCTGCAAGAGAGAGTTGATACTCTGGAAGTTACGGCAGATGGATCAGCAAAGGTCAGCAGCTCCTGGTGAAAGGAAGAGGAAGGGAAAAGAAATAGTTGAAGAGCCTTCATCTAAGCAATAGAGATGTCTTGAGTCAGAACCTGCTGCGGAAGTATCTTCAGAACAAGGTACCAGGATCTCTCAGTCTACCGTGTTCTTAGAAAGTGGGAAAATCATTCCTCCTAGAATAATAGATTTCGGAGATGAAACCATGATCTCGAAGTTTCCAGAACTGTTGAAAATCTTTGAGTTTCAGGAGTGGAGAAATTTCTTAGAAAATCACCGTGTCTATTACCCTAGGCCGGTAATGGAATTTTACAATAATTTGTCCTTGAGCCGAGACAAGTCTGCCTTGTTATCATCTGTTAGAGGGGTCGAGATAACTGTTACATGTGACTCCCTTCACAAAGCCCTCGGTGTTCCAGATAAAGGGGAGGTAGAGGGAAGCTTTCGATACAATCTCCATGAAGCTTTCTCAGTCATTACTGGTAAACCCAGTAATATTCATGATAAGGGGCAGTTGAAGCTAAAAGCTTATCAGACGTCGTCATTTCCTCCTCTTCATAAGCTCCTTCAGAACGTCATTGCTTCCATTATCACCCCACAGACTGGGGCTAGAGGAAGAATTACAGACACACAGAGATTTCTACTATTTTGTCTGATTCAAAATGTAAAGATTTGTCTGCCAGAGATCATTTTTACTGTCATGAAGGGTTGCATTGGATCCAAGAGACACCTTCCCTATGCCGCCCATCTGATAGACATCTTCAAGCAGTCAGAGATTTGCTTGGATGGAGAGGCCACTTCTGAAGTTAAAGCCCGAAACATATTTAATATGAATTTTGTTTCAGTGTTTTTGGGCTTAGAGGGATCTTCTATGGTGGGGAAAGTCAAGGCCCAAAAGGTCAGGGAATCACATACTCAGGGGGAGCATTTGGAACAATTTCAAGACTTAGCCCAAACTGGTGTGCAATTAGTTTCTGAGATTGCTCAACAGGAAACACCAGTTGAACAACCAGAGTCTATTTTGCCAGCTGCACCCACCGAAGTACCTTTTTCCTTTCAAAGGCTAGTCGAGGTTGCATCTGAGGAAATCAGGTTGTCTGACGAAAGCATTCAGACTGATCTAGATGCAAATATTGCTGGTCTATTTGATTCTTTTGGGAGGACATCTGAAGAGGTAATAGTACCTGAGGAACAGCCAACTAAAGAGCAAGACAGTACTGATCAAGAACTTGCTGTTTTTGTTAATGAAATTTTAAGAGAAACTGTAGAGAGAAGCTTGGAAGAGGCTACCAACTTGGTTGCATCTAAAAGTCTTGAACAGGCATCTGTTGACAGCCCTGCAGATCAGGAACTCATGGAAGATAGAGGGGATAGCAGTCAAGAAAAGGTTCCTGTCATAGAACTAGATTCAGAATCTTCAAGTGAAGAAGAGGCACCTGAAGGTGAAATTCCTCAGAAAGAAACTCAAGCTGAAGATGAAGATCAGGTCCCAGCTGAGAGTAGTCAAATGCCAGTACAAGAGGAAGTAGCTGAGAGAACTGTACCTGGCAGTTAATTTTTTGGTACACCTCTAGGTCCACCTAGACTTCTATCTGCATAGGCGCCCAACATTGAATCTGCTCGGGCGCCCAACATTGAAGAACTTCTTATAAACCTGACTCAGCAGATGCAGAAACAAGATAAGAAATTAGATGACCTGCTCACATATGTCACCCTCAACATAAATCAGGTACATTCCAGGCTACTGAAGCTCGAGATATCTCTCCTCACTGAATGGAAACGATTCCTTCTCAACAAAAAGGCTTCAGATGATGCCAACAGATCCCTGATGCAAGGGTTGCAGGAGGTGTGTTCAAAGATAGCTAAAGCACTGAGTGAGTTGCAAGATGTTCAAATCTCCTCCTTCAAAATGTCTACCACCATTATAGATCACTGCTATGAGATCAGAACACCTTTAGAACTTTTGAAGAAGTCATCCAGTGCACTAGGTCCAGGTATTCAGCAGGTCTATGATAAATTGGCCGCCTTCTTAACAGAAATGACACTTCTGACTGACAGATATGAAACTATCTATGTTCGCCAAGACGACATCATTTTTGAAGTGCCACATGTCAGAAGCTCTGTGGTATATTGGCTAGCTGAACTATCAAATGACCTAAAGGAATTTCAGTCTACCTTGGGTTCAGCACCTGGCCAAGCTTCTTCCAGCAGAACTCCACCTCAAGAATATTCTTCTGCTTCTCCAAGGGGGAGACCACCTCATGGCAGGCCGCGTGGCCCTTCTAGCAGACAAGCCAGATACTTTTCTTGAACAGACTATGCTCTGTATCTTGTTGCCCATTTTGAGGCTTTCTCTCTCACACTCTTGGACTTATTAATTAAAACTCATATCATTTGCATTGTTGCATTCTTATTGTTTCATTCTTTTTGATGATGTCAAAGGGGGAGAAATCAGGCCTTTGCTAGCTCGTTGAAAATGTTTAATGTTTGTTATTCATTGAGAATGGCTATTTCAGCCTTGAAGAAATCATGCCTTTGTTAGCTCGTTGAGAATGTTTAATGTTTGTTTTTTCATTGAGAATGGCTATTTAGTGTTTTTCCTTCTCTGCAAAGACTCAAGACTCATAGTGTTGCCATCCATCAAAAAGGGGGAGATTGTTGAGTCTTGTTGAATCTTTACATGTTTTGATGATGACAACACTATAAGTCTTAGTGGTGTTCAAAAATATTTCTCTGTGAAAAATTAACAAAAATATTTTTCTGTGAAAGTGAACAAAGAATATTTTTTCTATGAAGAATAAACCTTCATTTCACTTCAGGTATTTTTCAGGGACTGTATTCGTGTTGGTTGGCACTTCGTCCTGTTTGTGTTTTCATTATGCCGTGTCGTCCTCTCGTACCTCGTGTTGTTTTTAAAAATGTGTTCTGTTTGACCTCGTGTCGTTAGCATTCATGTTGTTCATCTCGAGTCATTCTGTATGATTGCTCTTGTGTTTTCATATCACTTAGTGTTGTTCCTCGAGTCGTTTCATGTCTGGGTTCACTGCTTCATCACGTGTCGTGATAGCCGTGTCTGTCTTTCTTCTCGTGTTGTTGAAGACATGTCTAACTCATGACTTCGTGTCATGGTTGCTAGACCTCGTGACTTTTGTCACTTTGTGACTTCACCTCGTGTCAATTCTTGTGTTTCATCTTCGTGTTGTTTTAGTGTTTATGTCTTCGTGTTGTGTTTACGTCTTCGTGTTGGTCTGTCTTCGTGTCGTGGTAAGCCCGTGTCATTTCACCTCGTGCTATTCTCACTGAACTTCGAGTCGTTTCCCTATAGACCTCGTGTCGTTCCTGTTTAGTAACCACACTCCGTGTCGGTTACTGTTGTTTCTGTGTCTTCGTGTCATTTTTTGTTCCACTGCGTGCAGAACATTGCAGCACCTCGTGTCGCTTTCTGTGCCACCTCGTGTCGTTTCTGTGTGAACCTCGTGTCGCTTCTCTCTGTCCTCTAGTTGCATCTCGTGTCATCTTTTATGTCTTGCTTGTTGTTGCAACCACTTCGTGTCGTTCTTCTTTTTACCTCGTGTTGTTTTATAACCTCACTTCGTGTCGTTCTCTTCGTTGTGTCTGTTCTGTCACAGTGTATCTCGTGTCATTTTTTCCTTACTTTGTGCTGTTTTTCATCTGACCTTGTGTCATGCTCTCCCTATCTCGTACTGTAGTAATCTTGTCTACTTCGTGTCGTCCTTTTTCTACTTTGTGCTGTTCTCCTTCTACTTCGTGTTGTTTTCTTTCTACCTCGTGTCGTTCTCTTAGTAGTGTTCATTGTGTCACCACTGTATCTCGTGTCGTTCTCTGTTTAGTGCACCTCTTGTCGTGTCCACTTACCTCATGCAGTTCTAGTTCTTGTGGCACTCAAGGTTAATGATTCTTATCTCTTTACAGGTCCGAGGAAGAACATTCATCGGTGTCTGGGTGCACATGATCCGATACTGAAGGAACAAATACAAAGGGGGCACGTGGCAGGAAGGTTCTGGATCAAGCGTGTGAAGCACACGCACTCTGTACCCCATCCTCCTGCTGGCTGCTGATATAAAAAGAACAAAGGCTGGTCGAGCAAGAGTGAGCATTGAAGCAAAAAGAGAATAGAGGAGCAGAGATTAAAAAGAGAAAAAAAAAGGAGCAGAAGAACAGAAGAAGAAAAAGTGTGAGAGAGAGAGAGAGCTCGTGGAGAAGAAGGAAGAAGCTGCTTGAAGATCTGTCTTCACTGGACCGTGGATCAGATCCAGGCCAGTCAGCTCCGTTTGGAGCCACATTGTGCATTTCATTTTTCAGCGTTCTGTTTGCTGAAGTTGCTTTCATTTCGTGTTTTTGTTTTCTTCCATTTTCATCTGGTTATCTTGTTCTTCCGATAGCCCTGTTGGGGATCGGGTTCCTCCTGTTGGTTCAGGAGAAGGGAGATCTGATCTCCGGGTTGCAAGTGACAGGTTGTCACTTGTGGGTTGCCCTCTGGTTAGAGGAAGGGAGGCTAGTCCTCCGGTTCTGGGCTTGTGGTTGCAAGTCCAGTGGTCCCTCCTGGTCTGGAGGAAGAGAGGTCTTCGACCTCTAGTTTCCAAGTGGCTGGGAGTCACTTGGGTGTCCCTCCGGTTGGGAGGAAGAGGGGAGGCTGTTCCCCTGGTCAAGCTGTGTGGCAGCAACTGTTTGCAGACTGAGTCTGCTGGGTTCTAGCGTTTGCTAGTGAAGCCTCACTCCGGTTGGGAGTGAGGGGTGGATGTAGGTCTGAAGGACCGAACCACCTAAAAATCTATTGAGCAGTGGTTTGTTTGTCTGATTTGCTTCCGCTAGATGCTTGAATAGGCGCGCTCCATGTGTTTGTATTTGAGCTGAATCGAATTGGTTCTATTCTGTGTCCTTATCTAGCATCCTAGTTTTAATTTGGCCATTATTTGTAGAAGGATTCATTCACCCCCCCCTCTGTATCCTGGCCAAGCACCCTAACACGGTGATCGTCTGTGCCGCCGCCGCCGCCGTTCGTGCCGCCTTCGAGCCGCCGTGGAATCGTCATCAAGTTTCTGTCCTGCTGGACAGAGGTGTAGTTTGAGGATTCCTGAAGCCAGCCATGAGTTCTGATCGATTTGCAATTTTGAGGGTTGGTTCCTATCTTCTAGCCCCTTCTCCAAAAAAAAATTGAGGTTCAAAATCCACCGTTTCATATCCTTACCATTTCGTTCAACTCTCAATCTCAGATCTGTTCTGTCACTGTCTACAGTGACAGTAGCCCTGAGTTTTATGTCTTAGGTCCACTTTTTGGTTTATTTTGGTTCGCCCAATTTTACTGAAGGTTACACCCATCCACCCCTTCATCCACAATGTTTCTCAATTTTTGGTTTGTCCATTTCGTATTTTCTAAAAATCGTTCTCAGTCCCAGCTACAGTTCTGTCCCCCTGATCCCAGATCCGACCTTCATCCACTAAAAAAATCACAGAAAATCATAGATACATCCAAACGGGTCCAAACCACTTTTGCTGTCTTCCCAGCTCAAATTCCAACAACTTTACAGAAGAACACAACCCCTGATTCGAACGTCTCCCTCGCGGTCAAAGGCAATCCATAGGGAAGTTCTCTGCTGACCTGTGATTTCAGGAACTGTACAACAGAAGATTAAAAATTCCATAAGTCAAGATCCAAGCAGATCCAGGCCAGATATTTAGGTGTAGGTTGAGGAACTTCAAGTTAGCTTTCCAACGGCGCCAGTCTCGTGTCGATCCGACGTCGGGGCTGATCGCAGCGTCCATTCTCGCCGGAGCGCGCGCTGCAAAACAGCAACCACCAGTCCGTGGACAGCAAACCCGACGGGTGCCGATCGGAACTGCCCGACCCCCGGGCGACGTTCCGGTGTGCCGCCAGCCCAGGGAACACTTCCCTAAGTGTCCACACTACAGCGACGCCACCGGGTCCCACACGACCCCTCCAGACAGCATGTAGGCCCCACGGTCGTGATCACGCGTGTAGCCGAATCAACACACGAAGCTGCTCGTCATCCCGAATTCGGTCCTCCCGGGCCCCTGGTGTCGCCCTTTGTTGTGACCCCTCTATGTTGATGATGTTGACACTTGCTCTATTCTTTGGCAACACCATTGTTTTGATTGATTGGCAACTGAGTTTGATTTGATGAAATTGCTCCATCAGATTGACTATGTGTTCTTTGCTTTTAATACACTGCTGTCTGCAATTCTTACTGTCATAAGTCCACACACTGCATCTCAATTAAAGTGATTATGTGTGCACAGCGTCAACGCATCATGTTACAGCGTCAACGCATAAGTCCACACACTGCATCTCAATTAAAGTGATTATGTGTGCACAGCGTCAACGCATCATGTTACAGCGTCAACGCATAAGTCCACACACTGCATCTCAATTAAAGTGATTATGTGTGTACATCGTCAACGCATCAATGTTACAGCGTCAACGCACCGCTGGCTTTGAACCTCAGAGTCTGTACATCCGAATTGCCCTTGATCTGGTGAAATGTATACACTCATTCACTGTAGCCTTCACACACTAAAGTCCATACATTCATCAATTACTTTTCACTCAAGGCAAAGTCTATACACTGGGGTCTTTTCCCTACGTGTCTTAGGCGAAGTCTGAACATTCGATTCTGAAGCCTGAAGTCTATACAGTCCAGCCTAGTCCTACAATCAAGGCTTTAGCTACACTCAACGCTATACATTGGCTTCGCTTCATGAAGTCTGTACACTGCTTCAGGAGCTTCAAGTCCACACATCGCTCAAAGTCTGTACAGAGTCCAGCGTCTCAGTTAGCGTCTCATACACTTGAGCAAAGTCTGTACATCCACAGTGTCACTCAAAGTCTAAACATTAATCTTCTAATCCAAAGTCTATACAATGGTCTTCACACTTGAAGTCCATACATTCGATGTGCAGAGTTGATGTCTATACTGTGTCCTTGCTGTTCAAGTCTATACACTGACGGCTGAACTAAGAACCCTATACATCGTCTGTCTGCACTAGAGTCTCATGGAGTCTATACATTGCACTCGTCTTCTAAAGTCTATACACTGAAGTCTTCACATTCGCGTGCATAACATGAAGTCCATAAGTGGGCAAAGTCTGTACACTGTCCATGCTTCATGCAGCGTCAACTCATCCTTCATGTTGCGTCAACTCCTCAAGTATATACAATGCTTTCCTTCGCATGAAGTCTTTAAGTGCATTATGTCTATACAATGCCACTAGGATTTAAAGTCTATACAGCCGTTGCCTCCCTTGTTGAAGTCAACACTTTGGGCAAGTCTGTACGTTGCATTCTGCCTTTACAAGTCTATACAACGATGTATATATAATGCAATGTACATACTTAACTCTTATGTCTTTATTCTTGTTGCTGAAGGGACAGGGTCGACGCCTGGAGCTTAAAGCGTCCACGCATCAGTAGACGAAGCTTTCACGATGTCTTCTATTACGTCAACGCCACATGAAAG
This sequence comes from Amorphophallus konjac, assembly GCA_022559845.1. Taxonomy (NCBI): domain Eukaryota; kingdom Viridiplantae; phylum Streptophyta; class Magnoliopsida; order Alismatales; family Araceae; genus Amorphophallus; species Amorphophallus konjac. The sequence continues at coordinate 242,792,337 of CM040128.1, forward strand.
CAGCGTCGACGCAGCAGTTGAAGAAGCATTCGTTTTCACAGGCCATTCCACTGCGTCAACGCCACATGCAAGCAGCGTCGACGCAGCAGCTAAAGAAACGAGGCAAATGGCTACTGGAATGCCTCACTGCGTTAACGCCATTAAGTGAAAGCGTCGACGCAGCAAGTCAGATTGATGTCTTTGAGCACGTGAACGGAGAACTCTATACATCGGACTGAAGAAGCTAATGAGGGGCACGTGACCCCAGGTACCTAGCTCGTGATCCGAAACGGACTAGGTATCCAGATGAGGACACGTGTACTGACACTCCATTGCATGCTGCCACGTGGTCCAAATTGCTGGGCGGGAAACGTGGAGAGCACACGCCTGCTGCTGTCGCTGCTATATATACAAGCCTTCTTCCACAGAAGAAAGCTGATCGACGCAGAAGAAGAAAAAGTATATACACTCAGCAGCAGTGAGCCTTCGATCCATAGAGAGAAAAGGGAGAAGAAAAAGATACAGAGAAGAAGAAGAAGAAATAGAGAAGAAGGAGAAAAGAGAGAGAGTGAGGTGAGAGAGAGCTGATCGAGAGTGAGAGTGAGAGTGTTTGTATCTCAGTCTTGTGGTTCAAAACCAGAGCTGAGCATTGCTCTTTAAGAGCTACATTGCTTTTGGGTTTTTGTTTTTCGTTTTGATTCTATCTTTCATTTCCGAATGCTATTTCTTCAAGCTATGTGTCAGCGGTCTTGCAGTGGTGGTCTCCACTGGACGGGTTAAGCTGTATTTCCCCAGCGGTTGCAGAGGATCAGATCCTCTGGTCGGCAAGCTGTAGTGCCCAGCGAAGCTGTGTATCAGCGGGTTGTTTGGCCAAGCTGTAAAGCCCAGCGGACGCAAGCTATGCTGCGCAGCAGGAATCCATACTCGATTGAGTGTGGGGTGGACGTAGGTCGTTGACCGAACCACCTAAAAATTGTGTGTGCAGTGTGTTTGTGTTTTTGTGTGATCTGTGTGCGATGGGATTTCTTGCTTAGCTTGTTTGATTGCATCGCTTATGATCATGTCTAGCTTTCTATTTTTTGCTTAGCTCTTTTCATTTAGATTTGTTGATGCTTGTCTAAATTCCGCTCTAGAACTTACAATAGTTTTAAATTAGGCAAGTTGATCTATTCACCCCCCTCTAGATCCACACTTAGTGGAGATAGACTGCGTCCATCTAACCCAACACCCTTTACCTCCCTGCGTGGAGTGGGCATATTTCCAATACTGTAATATTCATGTATTAATTGTCCCGGGAGCACGAGTTCGGTCGGGCCCGTTGTCCCCACGCCGAGCGGGTGGAGGTATCGCATTCGCTCCCTTACTTGGCATTTTGCTTAATTTTCATATATGCTTGCTTATGCCACTGCTAGAGAGCATGATAGGGTAATTAGCTCACTTTCTATTTATATCACCTCTGCTGCGAGAGAGAGCGTTACCGTCCCGTGACCCGATCCGGGCACGAGTGAGAGCCGACCACCCTAGCTCACAGCCGGTTTCTCAACCGCGCACATCCGACGCTTCCCTCGTTAAGGGGCAGTCACGAGCTTGTCGTGTCCGTAGCCTCGTCCTACATCAATTTGGTATCAGAGCGAGTTTGAGTCTAGGGTGTTTACATTCACAAAAAAGAGTGTCTTTTCGCATTGCATCCCTTTACTCGGTATATCAAAAGGTGTTGTCTGAACGTTAGGCCATGCCTATCGGGAAGGCCGCACACTTGTGCGAGTGATCTTCGGATCGGTTATCTCCGCCACGTACCGAGTCTTGGTTTACGTCTAGGGTCCTTAGTGTGCATGCATTCCAAACTTGCATAGTCGGTCTAGTGTCTTGTCACCGTGTGTATGCATGTCCATGTCCACTACCCATGGCCGATCCCCAAGACCATACGTCCGAGTGGTCAACTTTTGTGGCCAAAATGAATGTCCTCATGGACCGAGCCTTTGGTTTTGCCCCTCTCATTATGAAAGCCGCTCTACCAAACGGGTCCACAACGGAACTCCATTTCACCGATAGGGAGTCGGATAATTGGGTTTCTCATGACATCGTGGAGTCTCTCTCCAAGACAGGCGAGATTGTCCGCGATGGTGATTTTGCTTGTGTTGAGTTCTATAAGAGGATTGGCTCTGTTCTCTACACCGATGGCGCATGGTGCAGGATCGGCACACTTGCTGGTTCATGCATCATTTTAGGGCAAAAGTGGTTAGGAGAGAGAAGGGCCAATCTTGACTGGGACAAGAGGACTTTCACCTTATGCCCACCATACCTACCCGGTAAGATCACCCTTAGGGACCCCGTATGTCCAGCCACCCAGCCCCAGCGGCCCACTCCACCTTCGGATTCGCGCTTGGAGCCACCTCATCCCGAGCCACCCGTATTTCTAACGGGTACATTATACATAGCCGAGCCGCTTCTTAGTTGGCTCAAGGATGGCATGGTCCCACTCCCTTACCCGTCTATGGACCCTACCCTACCTTTGGTGTCCATCAACTCCTACCACACAACTTTTCGGTCTAGTCACCATGTCGATACTTTGGTTGACCTTATTATGGGATTAGATTCACAATGGGAGTTGACGCATCTTTTGGCCCGAGGCTTTGACCAACCCGCTAGTCTTAGCTTCACCCATCCGGCCTTAGGATCCATTACCTCCGTGTGCACCGTGGGGTGTGTCACCACGGAGATTCTTCTACTCCTCCCGATGCCGGCCGAGTCCGACTTCATTTCCTTTTGCCCGAGGGAGGAAGTTTATTTTCTTCACATGACCATTGTCCCGTTCACTATGACGGATGAAGGTGAGCATTCACACCTTCAAGAATTTCACGATTGGGACCGTGTCATGGAGGAACCCATCTCTCGGGGTCATACCTTCTTTGACCCTTTTGACCCCTCCACTAGTGAAGCTCCCGAGCTATCACATTCCCTCCACCTCTTCCAAGGAGTTCACTATTCCACCCATACCCCTCGGTCTAGTCGGCAAGCCGTCTCTACATCTAGGGATGATGACGAAGGTAGTTTTGGATCTCCTAGCCCTTCTTCACCCAAATCCCATCGGTCACCAATGCATGAGTGGTACATCTTAGTGTGTCTAGGAGTCCTCCCTTCCATCAACCATCGTGTACATCTAGTATATGCATGACACATATTCGGGTGTCCTGGTCCGCCGTCACCCATGTACGGGTCGGACTAACAGTGTGCTTTTTCTTTGTGTGGTTTGTTTTGAGTGATTTGTTTGCATGGTTTGTGTGTCGTTTGTTTGTCTGCATGCGTCTTGTGCAAGCTCGTTGTCGTTCTCTTATGAGTAGGAGGCGAGTGGACTCACTCGATGAGTATCGGATCGGTTCCACATCTATACCCGGATCAGTCACTTATAGGGACTCAGCGGTGATTCCTAGTGAGTCTTCGAGCTGCTTCCTTCCCTTTGAGAGTGCCCCACCCGGAGTGTCCACCTCTAGCCTATGGCAGCTTACGCATATCGAGTATATATGGAATGAGCAGGTGACGATCACTTGGAGCGGAGCATACCCGCGCTACTTGGCACGGTGACGGATCCGCCGGAGTACTCGAGCATCCCTACCCCTACTCGACGGGGTCGAGTTCCTCCCACCTGGGGAGAATTGATGAGGACATCAAGAGCTTATGGGTTGTATTGTATGTATTGGCTTGTATAGGTGTGTAGTATGGGTTGTATTGACTTGAAAGTGTGTAATTTTTGATTTCTTTCATTTGGGCTTTCTTTGTAAGGCTTAATTAAGCCATTGGGCCACATTTCTAGGAACTGTCCATTACTAGGTATCATGGTTTAGGTCCACTTAAGGGTGCTACTTCATATTGGGTCATTTGGTTTTAAATGGGTCATTAAGGAACTTAAGGCCCAAATTGGGTACCACTCTCCCATGGGCCATCTAAGTGGGAATGGCCCATGACTAGCATGATATATTGGGTGGCTCTTGGCCCATGAATGGCCCTTGGCCCATGAAGGGGGGCGCCCCCTCTTTTGGCCTTATTAGGCTTGGTTGGTGTGTATTAGGTGAAGTTGGAATGGAATTAGTCTAAGGTTGAATGGAAATGGTCAAGTTAGATTAAAAAATTGTATTTGGTGTGTTATTCACACTTCATCTCAGCCATTCAATCCCCAACCCTTGATCCAAGGGTCCACATTAGATTTGATTGGAGTCATATATATGCTTGTATTTTCATAAGAAAATCAATGGAAAAAATCAGAATTTTATGTGTAAGCCGTGGAGCTTGGTGCGCCCCTTGCCTCTCCCTTACTGTTCTTCCTTCCCCAACCCCAGATCTAGAGTGTATCCCTCTTCTATCATCCCCTCTCAACCTCCGGTGATCGTCTGTGCCGCCGCCGCCGCCGTTCGTTCCGCCTTCGAGCCGCCGTGGAATTGTCATCAAGTTTCTGTCCTGCTGGACAGAGGTGTAGTTCGAGGATTCCTGAAGCCAGCCACGAGTTCTGATCGTTTTGAAATTTTGAGGGTTTGTTCCTATCTTCTAGCCCCTTCTCCACAAAAAAATTGAGGTTCAAAATCCACCGTTTCATATCCTTACCATTTCGTTCAACTCTCAATCTCAGATCTATTCAGTCACTGTCTATAGTGATAGTAGCCCTGAGTTTCATGTCTTAGGTCCACTTTTTGATTTATTTTGGTTCGCCCATATTTACTGGAGGTTACACCCATCCACCCCTTCATCCAAAAGTTTTCTCAATTTTTGGTTTGTCCATTTCATATTTTCAAAAAATCGTTCTCAGTCCCAGCTACACTTCTGTCCCCCTGATCCCAGATCCGACCTTCATCCACTAAACAAATCACAGAAAATCATAGATACATCCAAACGGGTCCAAACCACTTTTTCTGTCTTTCCAGCTCAAATTCCAACAACGTTACGGAAGAACACAACCCCTGATTCGAACGTCTCCCTCGCGGTCAAAGGTAATCCACAAGGAAGTTCTCTGCTGACTTGTGATTTCAGGAACTGTACAACAGAAGATTGAAAATTCCATAAGTCAAGATCTGAGTAGATCCAGGCCAGATCTTTAGGTCTAGGTTGAAGAACTTCAAGCTAGCTTTCCAACGGCGCCAGTCTCGTGTCGATCCGACGTCGGGGCTGATCGCAGCGTCCATTCTCGTCGGAGCGCGCGCTGCAAAACAGCAACCACCAGTCCGTGGACAGCAAACCCGACGGGTGCCGATCGGAACCGCCCGACCCCCGGGCGACGTTCCGGTGTGCCGCCAGCCCAGGGAACACTTCCCTAAGTGTCCACACTACAGCGGCACCACCGGGTCCCACACGACCCCTCCAGACAGCACGTGGGCCCCACGGTCGTGATCACGCGTGTAGCCGAATCAACACACGAAGCTGCCCGTCATCCTGAATTCGGTCCTCCCGGGCCCCTGGTGTCGCCCTTTACCTCCCTGCGTGGAGTGGGCATATTTCTAATGCTGTAATATTCATGTATTAACTGTCCCGGGAGCACGAGTTCGGCCGGGCCCGTCGTCCCCACGCCGAGCGCGTGGAGGTATCGCATTCGCTCCCTTACTTGGCATTTTGCTTAATTTTCATATATACTTGCTTATGCCACTGCTAGAGAGCATGATAGGGTAATTAGCTCGCTTTCTATTTATATCACCGCTGCTGCGAGAGAGAGCGTTACCGTCCCGTGACCCGATCCGGGCACAAGTGAGAGCCGACCACCCTAGCTCACAGCCGGTTTCTCAACCGCGCACATCCGACGCTTCCCTCGTTAAGGGGCAGTCACGAGCTTGTCGTGTCCGTGGTCTCGTCCCGCATCAATTTGGTATCAGAGCGAGTTTGAGTCTAGGGTGTCAAAAAGAAAAAAAAAGAGTGTCATTTACATCGAGTCATTAGTCGGTTTAAGTCGAGTCTAGGATCATCATTGTTTTAAAACACAAAAAAGAGTGTCTTTTCGCATTGCATCCCTTTACTCGGTATATCAAAAGGTGTTGTCCGAACGTTAGGCCATGCCTATCGGGAAGGCCGCACACTTGTGCGAGTGATCTTCGGATCGGTTATCTCCGCCACGTACCGAGTCTTGGTTTACGTCTAGGGTCCTTAGTGTGCATGCATTCCAAACTTGCATAGTCGGTCTAGTGTCTTGTCACCGTGTGTATGCATGTCCATGTCCACTACCCATGGCCGATCCCCAAGACCATACGTCCGAGTGGTCAACTTTTGTGGCCAAAATGAATGTCCTCATGGACCGAGCCTTTGGTTTTGCCCCTCTCATTATGAAAGCCGCTCTACCCAACGGGTCCACAATGGAACTCCATTTCACTGATAGGGAGTCGGATAATTGGGTTTCTCTTGACATCGTGGAGTCTCTCTCCAAGACAGGCGAGATTGTCCGCGATGGTGATTTTGCTTGTGTTGAGTTCTATAAGAGGATCGGCTCTGTTCTCTACACCGATGGCGCATGGTGCAGGATCGGCACACTTGCTAGTTCATGCATCATTTTAGGGCAAAAGTGGTTAGGAGAGAGAAGGGCCAATCTTGACTGGGACAAGAGGACTTGCACCTTATGCCCAGCATACCTACCCGGTAAGATCACCCTTAGGGACCCCGTATGTCCAGCCACCCAGCCCCAGCGGCCCACTCCACCTTCGGATTCGCGCTTGGAGCCACCTCATCCCGAGCCACCCGTATTTCTAACGGGTACATTATACATAGCCGAGCCGCTTCTTAGTTGGCTCAAGGATGGCTTGGTCCCACTCCCTTACCCGTCTATGGACCCTACCCTACCTTTGGTGTCCATCAACTCCTACCACACAACTTTTCGGTCTAGTCACCATGTCGATACTTTGGTTGACCTTATTATGGGATTAGATTCACAATGGGAGTTGACGCATCTTTTGGCCCGAGGCTTTGACCAACCCGCTAGTCTTAGCTTCACCCATCCGGCCTTAGGATCCATTACCTCCGTGTGCACCGTGGGGTGTGTCACCACGGAGATTCTTCTACTCCTCCCGATGCCGGCCGAGTCCGACTTCATTTCCTTTTGCCCGAGGGAGGAAGTTTATTTTCTTCACATGACCATTGTCCCGTTCACTATGACGGATGAAGGTGAGCATTCACACCTTCAAGAATTTCACGATTGGGACCGTGTCATGGAGGAACCCATCTCCCGGGGTCATACCTTCTTTGACCCTTTTGACCCCTCCACTAGTGAAGCTCCCGAGCTATCACATTCCCTCCACCTCTTCCAAGGAGTTCACTATTCCACCCATACCCCTCGGTCTAGTCGGCAAGCCGTCTCTACATCTAGGGATGATGACGAAGGTAGTTTTGGATCTCCTAGCCATTCTTCACCCAAATCCCATCGGTCACCAATGCATGAGTGGTACATCTTAGGGTGTCTAGGAGTCCTCCCTTCCATCAACCATCGTGTACATCTAGTATATGCATGGCACATATTCGGGTGTCCTGGTCCGCCGTCACCCATGTACGGGTCGGACTAACAGTGTGCTTTTTCTTTGTGTGGTTTGTTTTGAGTGATTTGTTTGCATGGTTTGTGTGTCGTTGGTTTGTCTGCATGCGTCTTGTGCAAGCTCGTTGTCGTTCTCTTATGAGTAAGAGGCGAGTGGACTCACTCGATGAGTATGGGATCGGTTCCACATCTATACCCGGATCAGTCACTTATAGGGACTCAGCGGTGATTCCTAGTGAGTCTTCGAGCTGCTTCCTTCCCTTTGAGAGTGCCCCACCCGGAGTGTCCACCTCTAGCCTATGGCAGTTTGCGCATATCGAGTATATATGGAATGAGCATGTGACGATCACTTGGAGCGGAGCATACCCGCGCTACTTGGCACGGTGACGGATCCGCCGGAGTACTCGAGCATCCCTACCCCTACTCGACGGGGTCGAGTTCCTCCCACCCGGGGAGAATTGATGAGGACATCAAGAGCTTATGGGTTGTATTGTATGTATTGGCTTGTATAGGTGTGTAGTATGGGTTGTATTGGCTTGAAAGTGTGTAATTTTTGATTTCTTTCATTTGGGCTCTCTTTGTAAGGCTTAATTAAGCCATTGGGCCACATTTCTAGGAAGAGTCCATTACTAGGTATCATGGTTTAGGTCCACTTAAGGGTGCTACTTCATATTGGGTCATTTGGTTTTAAATGGGTCATTAAGGCACTTAAGGCCCAAATTGGGTTCCACTCTCCCATGGGCCATCTAAGTGGGAATGGCCCATGACTAGCATGATATATTGGGTGGCTCTTGGCCCATGAATGGCCCTTGGCCCATGAAGGGGGGCGCCCCCTCATTTGGCCTTATTAGGCTTGGTTGGTGTGTATTAGGTGAAGTTGGAATGGAATTAGTCTAAGGTTGAATGGAAATGGTCAAGTTAGATTAAAAAATTGTATTTGGTGTGTTATTCACACTTCATCTCAGCCATTAAATCCCCAACTCTTGATCCAAGTGTCCACATTAGATTTGATTGGAGTCATATATATGCTTGTATTTTCATGAGAAAATCAATGGAAAAAATCAGAATTTTATGTGTAAGCCTTGGAGCTTGGTGCGCCTCTTGCCTCTCCCTTGCTGTTATTCCTTCCCCAACCCCAGATCTAGAGTGTATCCCTCTTCTATCATCCCCTCTCAACCTCCGGTGATCGTCTGTGCCGCCGCCGCCGCCGTTCGTGCCGCCTTCGAGCCGCCGTGGAATCATCATCAAGTTTCTGTCCTGCTGGACAGAGGTGTAGTTCGAGGATTCCTGAAGCCAGCCACGAGTTCTGATCAATTTGAAATTTTTAGGGTTGATTCCTATCTTCTATCCCCTTCTCCACAAAAAAATTTAGGTTCAAAATCCACTGTTTCATATCCTTACCATTTCATTCAACTCTCAATCTCAGATCTGTTCTGTCACTGTCTACAGTGACAGTAGCCCTGGGTTTCATGTCTTAGGTCCACTTTTTGATTTATTTTGGTTCGCCCAATTTTATTGGATGTTACACCCATCCACCCCTTCATCCATAATTTTTCTCAAGTTTTGATTCGTCCATTTCATATTTTTTAAAAATTGTTCTCAGTCCCAGCTACAGTTCTATCCCCCTGATCCCAGATCCGACCTTTGTCCACTAAACAAATCACAGAAAATCATAGCTACATCCAAACGGGTCCAAACCACTTTTTCTGTCTTCCCCGCTCAAATTCCAACAACTTTTCTGAAGAACAGAACCCCTGATTCGAACGTCTCCCTCATGGTCAAAGGTAATCCACAGGGAAGTTCTCTGCTGACCTGTGATTTCAGGAACTGTACAATAGAAGATTGAAAATTTCATAGGTCAAGATCCGAGCAGATCCAGGCCAGATCTTTAGGCCTAGGTTGAAGCACTTCAAGCTAGCTTTCCAACGGCGCCAGTCTCGTGTCGATCCGACGTCGGGGCTAATCGCAGCGTCCATTCTTGCCGGAGCGCACGCTGCAAAATAGCAACCACCAGTCCGTGGACAGCAAACCCGACGTGTGCCGATCGGAACCGCCCGACCCCCGGGTGACGTTTCGGTGTGCCGCCAACCCAGGGAACACTTCCCTAAGTGTCCACACTACAGCGGCGCCACCGGGTCCCACACGACCCCTCCAGACAGCACGTGGACCCCACGGTCGTGATCACACGTGTAGCCGAATCAACACACGAAGCTGCCCGTCATCCCCAATTCGGTCCTCCCGGTCCCCTGGTGTCGCCCTTTACCTCCCTGCGTGGAGTGGGCATATTTCTATTGCTGTAATATTCATGTATTAACTGTCCCGGGAGCACGAGTTCGGCTGGGCCCGTCGTCCCCACGCCGAGCGCGTGGAGGTATCGCATTCGCTCCCTTACTTGGCATTTTGCTTAATTTTCATATATGCTTGCTTATGCCACTGCTAGAGAGCATGATAGAGTAATTAGCTCGCTTTCTATTTATATCACCGCTGCTGCGAGAGAGAGCGTTACCGTCCCGTGACCCGATCTGGGCACGAGTGAGAGCCGACCACCCTAGCTCACAGCCGATTTCTCAACCGCGCACATCCGACGCTTCCCTCGTTAAGGGGCAGTCACGAGCTTGTCGTGTCCGTGGCCTCGTCCCGCATCAATTTGGTATCAGAGCGAGTTTGAGTCTAGGGTGTTTGCATTCACAAAAAAGAGTGTCTTTTCGCATTGCATCCCTTTACTCGGTATATCAAAAGGTATTGTCTGAACGTTAGGCCATGCCTATCGGGAAGGCCGCACACTTGTGCGAGTGATCTTCAGATCGGTTATCTCCGCCACGTACCGAGTCTTGATTTACGTCTAGGGTCCTTAGTGTGCATGCATTCCAAACTTGCATAGTCGGTCTAGTGTCTTGTCACCGTGTGTATGCATGTCCATGTCCACTACCCATGGCCGATCCCCAAGACCATACGTCCGAGTGGTCAACTTTTGTGGCCAAAATGAATGTCATCATGGACCGAGCCTTTGGTTTTGCCCCTCTCATTATGAAAGCCGCTCTACCCAACGGGTCCACAACGAAACTCCATTTCACTGATAGGGAGTCGGATATTTGGGTTTCTCTTGACATCGTGGAGTCTCTCTCCAAGACAGGCGAGATTGTCCGCGATGGTGATTTTGCTTGTGTTGAGTTCTATAAGAGGATCGGCTCTGTTCTCTACACCGATGGCGCATGGTGCAGGATCGGCACACTTGCTAGTTCATGCATCATTTTAGGGCAAAAGTGGTTAGGAGAGAGAAGGGCCAATCTTGACTGGGACAAGAGGACTTGCACCTTATGCCCAGCATACCTACCCGGTAAGATCACCCTTAGGGACCCCGTATGTCCAGTCACCCAGCCCCAGCGGCCCACTCCACCTTCGGATTCGCGCTTGGAGCCACCTCATCCCGAGCCACCCGTATTTCTAACAGGTACATTATACATAGCCGAGCCGCTTCTTAGTTGGCTCAAGGATGGCTTGGTCCCACTCCCTTACCCGTATATGAACCCTACCCTACCTTTGGTGTCCATCAACTCCTACCACACAACTTTTCGGTCTAGTCACCATGTCGATACTTTGGTTGACCTTATTATGGGATTAGATTCACAATGGGAGTTGACGCATCTTTTGGCCCGAGACTTTGACCAACCCGCTAGTCTTAGCTTCACCCATCCGGCCTTAGGATCCATTACCTCCGTGTGCACCGTGGGGTGTGTCACCACGGAGATTCTTCTACTCCTCCCGATGCCGGCCGAGTCCGACTTCATTTCCTTTTGCCCGAGGGAGGAAGTTTATTTTCTTCACATGACCATTGTCCCGTTCACTATGACGGATGAAGGTGAGCATTCACACCTTCAAGAATTTCACGATTGGGACCGTGTCATGGAGGAACCCATCTCCCGGGGTCATACCTTCTTTGACCCTTTTGACCCCTCCACTAGTGAAGCTCCCGAGCTATCACATTCCCTCCACCTCTTCCAAGGAGTTCACTATTCCACCCATACCCCTCGGTCTAGTCGGCAAGCCGTCTCTACATCTAGGGATGATGACGAAGGTAGTTTTGGATCTCCTAGCCCTTCTTCACCCAAATCCCATCGGTCACCAATGCATGAGTGGTACATCTTAGGGTGTCTAGGAGTCCTCCCTTCCATCAACCATCGTGTACATCTAGTATATGCATGGCACATATTCGGGTGTCCTGGTCCGCCGTCACCCATGTACGGGTCGGACTAACAGTGTGCTTTTTCTTTGTGTGGTTTGTTTTGAGTGATTTGTTTGCATGGTTTGTGTGTCGTTGGTTTGTCTGCATGCGTCTTGTGCAAGCTCGTTGTTGTTCTCTTATGAGTAAGAGGCGAGTGGACTCACTCGATGAGTATGGGATCGGTTCCACATCTATACCCGGATCAGTCACTTATAGGGACTCAGCGGTGATTCCTAGTGAGTCTTCGAGCTGCTTCCTTCCCTTTGAGAGTGCCCCACCCGGAGTGTCCACCTCTAGCCTATGGCAGCTTGCGCATATCGAGTATATATGGAATGAGCAGGTGACGATCACTTGGAGCGGAGCATACCCGCGCTACTTGGCACGGTGACGGATCCGCCAGAGTACTCGAGCATCCCTACCCCTACTCGACGGGGTCGAGTTCCTCCCACCCGGGGAGAATTGATGAGGACATCAAGAGCTTATGGGTTGTATTGTATGTATTGGCTTGTATAGGTGTGTAGTATGGGTTGTATTGGCTTGAAAGTGTGTAATTTTTGATTTCTTTCATTTGGGCTCTCTTTGTAAGGCTTAATTAAGCCATTGGGCCACATTTCTAGGAAGAGTCCATTACTAGGTATCATGGTTTAGGTCCACTTAAGGGTGCTACTTCATATTGGGTCATTTGGTTTTAAATGGGTCATTAAGGCACTTAAGGCCCAAATTGGGTTCCACTCTCCCATGGGCCATCTAAGTGGGAATGGCCCATGACTAGCATGATATATTGGGTGGCTCTTGGCCCATGAATGGCCCTTGGCCCATGAAGGGGGGCGCCCCCTCATTTGGCCTTATTAGGCTTGGTTGGTGTGTATTAGGTGAAGTTGGAATGGAATTAGTCTAAGGTTGAATGGAAATGGTCAAGTTAGATTAAAAAATTATATTTGGTGTGTTATTCACACTTTATCTCAGCCATTCAATCCCCAACTCTTGATCCAAGGGTCCACATTAGATTTGATTGGAGTCATATATATGCTTGTATTTTCATGAGAAAATCAATGGAAAAAATCAGAATTTTATGTGTAAGCCTTGGAGCTTGGTGCGCCCCTTGCCTCTCCCTTGCTGTTATTCCTTCCCCAACCCCAGATCTAGAGTGTATCCCTCTTCAATCATCCCCTCTCAACCTCCGGTGATCGTCTGTGCCGCCGCCGCCGCCGTTCGTGCCGCCTTCGAGCCGCCGTGGAATCATCATCAAGTTTCTGTCCTGCTGGACAGAGGTGTAGTTCGAGGATTCCTGAAGCCAGCCACGAGTTCTGATCAATTTGAAATTTTGAGGGTTGGTTCCTATCTTCTATCCCCTTCTCCACAAAAAAATTGAGGTTAAAAATCCACCGTTTCATATCCTTACCATTTCATTCAACTCTCAATCTCAGATCTATTCTGTCACTGTCTACAGTGACAGTAGCCCTGAGTTTCATGTCTTAGGTCCACTTTTTGATTTATTTTGGTTCGCCCAATTTTATTGGATGTTACACCCATCCACCCCTTCATCCATAATTTTTCTCAAGTTTTGATTCGTCCATTTCATATTTTTTTAAAATTGTTCTCAGTCCCAGCTACAGTTCTATCCCCCTGATCCCAGATCCGACCTTTGTCCACTAAACAAATCACAGAAAATCATAGCTACATCCAAACGGGTCCAAACCACTTTTTCTGTCTTCCCCGCTCAAATTCCAACAACTTTTCTGAAGAACAGAACCCCTGATTCGAACGTCTCCCTCGTGGTCAAAGGTAATCCACAGGGAAGTTCTCTGCTGACCTGTGATTTCGGGAACTGTACAATAGAAGATTGAAAATTCCATAGGTCAAGATCCAAGCAGATCCAGGCCAGATCTTTAGGCCTAGGTTGAAGCACTTCAAGCTAGCTTTCCAACGGCGCCAGTCTCGTGTCGATCCGACGTCGGGGCTAATCGCAGCGTCCATTCTTGCCGGAGCGCACGCTGCAAAATAGCAACCACCAGTCCGTGGACAGCAAACCCGACGTGTGCCGATCGGAACCGCCCGACCCCCGGGTGACGTTCCGGTGTGCCGCCAACCCAGGGAACACTTCCCTAAGTGTCCACACTACAGCGGCGCCACCGGGTCCCACACGACCCCTCCAGACAGCACGTGGACCCCACGGTAGTGATCACACGTGTAGCCGAATCAACACACGAAGCTGCCCGTCATCCCCAATTCGGTCCTCCCGGTCCCCTGGTGTCGCCCTTTACCTCCCTGCGTGGAGTGGGCATATTTCTATTGCTGTAATATTCATGTATTAACTGTCCCGGGAGCACGAGTTCGGCCGGGCCCGTCGTCCCCACGCCGAGCGCGTGGAGGTATCGCATTCGCTCCCTTACTTGGCATTTTGCTTAATTTTCATATATGCTTGCTTATGCCACTGCTAGAGAGCATGATAGGGTAATTAGCTCGCTTTCTATTTATATCACCGCTGCTGCGAGAGAGAGCGTTACTGTCCCGTGACCCGATCCGGGCACGAGTGAGAGCCGACCACCCTATCTCACAGTCGATTTCTCAACCGCGCACATCCGACGCTTCCCTCGTTAAGGGGCAGTCATGAGCTTGTCGTGTCCGTGGCCTCATCCCGCATCACCGCCCAGGCCCATGCCCATCTGGGCGGCCAATGGCCTGGCCGCCCAGGTGTCTAGGCGGCCAAGGTGGTGGCCGCCCAGGCCAGGGCTGGGCGGCCACTGGTTTGGCCGCCCAGACACCTGGGCGGCCACTGATTGGTCCGCCCCGGCCCTTCTGTCCAGTGTGCTGGGTGGCCAGCCTCCTGGCCGACCAGGCCTGTGGGCGGCTAGGGAGTTGGCCGCCTATGTCCTAGGGTGGTGGCCACCCCTGTGGCTACCCAGAGCTGTGGGCAGCCAATGGGATGGCCGCCCAGAGCCTGTAAACCCGTGTCCCGGACTTTTCATGTTCCACAAGTTGGTGGTCCCTGTATGTGCCGATTTCGTCGGTAGTCCACATATTAGTCACCCTGTCAGAGGTTCTAGGGTTTCTTGTTATGTCCATAGCCGCCTTGTGTCGTGTTACACACATACGGTGAGTTACAGACGGACCGGTGGTATTCTGGTGGCTTTCTGATTCTTTAGCGAGTTCTCACTTTTTGGTGACTTTCCCCACTAGTCGTAGCTTTCCTGCGCACGTGTGTGAGGGCCCACTTGGGAGTGGTGGAGACCTTTCCTCGTGTGACGATTTTTAGGCTGGTTACCGTAGTGCCCCTCGTCTTTGCAGCCTGAGTCCGGGCTGGGGGAAAACCAGCTAGAGGATCTAACCTAGAGCGCATGGTCTGTGTGTGCACACGTGGTTGGGGGCATTGGACACATGTTGACGAGCGTAACCCCAGCTAGTCCTTGTTTTGTGGTTCCGTGGTTAGTATGCCTTAGTTTCCTCCTGGGGCGAGTAGGGAGACACCAGGGACGGGGACTAAGACGTCAATGGATGCATCCAATCTTGCTTCTAGTGGGTAGAGCTCCTGTCACCTTAGAGGTTTTGACTCAGGTTTCCTTCTCACGAGTTTCAACGTTTGGCGGCTCGTAGTCCCAGTTAATCGTGATCGATGTGTGGTTCCTCGCTGTCTTCATGAGTCCTGTCTGGCTGCATACCCGTGTCCTCTGGTTAACCGATCGAGGGTCTACCTGGTAGCCTAGATCCTAGCGTGTGTCCTAGCAGAGGTGTTCCAAGATAGGTCATCATGTTCTAGATTCTGTGGCCCAAGTTTCGAGAATCTACTTCGATGTGGGTTGTGTCCGATACTCTAGGTATCCCGATGGTGTGCAGGCTTTTGGTAGTTAGTGGTTAGAGGGTTTCTTTGTGTGCTGTGCTGCTCTTACTACTTTACTGCTTACTTGCCTTACTGTCTTTATATTTTATGACATGCTGCTCTATTTATTTTGTTTTGTTATGGTGGGGATCTGTGGGACGGTCTGAAACACTTAAATAAAAGTATCAAAAAATCTTGGGTTACCTCCCAGAAGCGCTAAGTTTTACATCTTCAGTCAGACGCATGAAAGCTTCATAACCAACATGTAGATTTAAGAATAAGCCACCTCATTATCTCGTCTTCATTAAAAAATCAAGCATTATACCACAACAAGACTAGATTGAGCATGATAGCGTAGGGGCTAGAGTGGTTGTTATCACAATTAGGTTTATCATGCAATGCATGGGTTAACAACCTTACTTTTAATGGGGTGGCCTGAGGTAAATACCATGACAAATCAGTTAGGCCAAAAGGATCCCCCCTATTAATGAAAAAATTTGTTTTCTCAAACTTTTGGTATGTATATGTGTTGAAAATATTAATGAAGACCTTATTGTCAAGCAAAATGTCCTGTTCTTCCTCAATTTTAGAGATTTTATAAACATTAGTGAGGTAAGAAGAGATCAAAGGGAGAGGAGTTTCAAGTAAAGGATCAGTGTCAAGAAGCTTATTAGAATCAACAGTGAAAGAAACATACTCCTCAACACCATGAAGCTATTCTCATGGAAGCCGCTGTCATGAGTGGTCAGTTGGGTAAGGTCTTCCCCAGTGTTAAGTGGAGTTGTGGCAGGAATTAGGTGTTGTCTGCCTTGTGTGGGGTGTGTTCGCATGTTATTGCGCGAGGAAGCTTTGAGAAGCTGAGATATTGCCAAACTCCTCCATCTGTGTGGGCCTCGGGCTGTATGAGGATTGGTTTGGATTGGCACAGGGTTGTGAGAGGACCTTAGTGGTTGTTTTGGTCTGGCGTTGTCCCTCAGAGGAGTCGTGTGGTGTAAGGCGGTTGGGTTGCTATCTGGAGGTATTGCCCATGGGGTGTGTTCTTCCCTATGACATCTGCGCATCGTTCTAAATTTTGAGGATGAAATTCTTTTAAGGGGGGAGGTCTATCACGCCTTGGGTTTTTCAGATCTTTTTCCATGGGTCACGGATCATGTCCGTGCGGGTTTTGGACTTTTATTTTAGATTTTTGGACCCTCGGATCGTGCTTTTGTGTGTCATTTCGGGTCCGTGGCGGTGAGTTGAGCCGCCTTGCTTTTTCCCAGAATTTTCCTACGTCAGATTCTATTTTTCGAGAATTTTTAGAATTGATATGAGTTTTTTAAAAAAAGGGAAATAATAAAAATAATAAAAATAAAAACCTAATAAAACCCCCACCCCCTCCGTTCTCTCCCTCACTCTCGCGTCTCACTCTCTCTCCGTCCCGTTTCTCTCCCCTTTCTCTCCCACCACCTCTCCGGTTGCCGGCAGATGGCGGTGGTGGGCAGGACCGGTGATGAGGACATCTCCCAGTATTCACTATGGCACGAGGCGTCCCCGACTTCGTGACCCATTGGAGAAGTGGTTCTCATATCTATCTTTATTTTCTTGCTTATGTATTTTCTTTTATTTGAGTCATATCAGGTGTAATTGTCTTTTATTTGAGTCCACTATCTAGGTTTAAGGATTAATTAGCCATAGTGAGTCACTTGGGCCCTTAGTTGAGGGTGTTAGGCCCACTTAGTGGGCTTGGGCCCAGGGGCGCCCCCTTCTTGACTCATAGTTTTCTGTAGTTGTGTTAAATGTCAGGGGGTTTTGTGTAAAGGTCCTAGCTCTATATAAGGACCCCCCCTCCCTCCTTTGTAGCAGCTTTTGATGAATTAAGAAATTTGCCACCCAATATTGTCTCTAGCTCTCTCTCTCTCTCTCTCTCTCACTCTCACTCTCTCTCTCTCTCACTATAGGGGCCGGCCCCTTTCTCTCTCTTCCCTCCCCCCCTTCTCTCTCTCTCCCAAGGGCGAACCTGCCCCTTCACCTCCCCTCTCCCTCCTCCACCTCATCAGCCACCTCACCATTCAACCCTTCACCTCCCCTAGGCCCATAACTACCATCAATACCCACCACTTCCCAAGTAACCCTTCCTATTCCCCATACACCATCTCCACACCCAATACACCCCTCCCTCTTCCCCAAGCAACTCTCCCACTTCCCCACACCCTCATTAACAGCCCTCACCCAGCCATTACCCACCCCCCCTAGCTGGTTGCGCAACATTTCCCTTGCCATTCCCCCTCTCCCATTGCCTTGGCCGAAATCACCACTCCCCCTACCTGCTGCGGTTCCCCCTTCCTCCCCCCTCCACACACCCCTTCCCCACCTGTTCTTCCCCCCCTCCACAGCCCTAGATCCCCTCCTCATCCAACCCTCCACCCCACAGGCCCCTCCATTACCACCTCCTACCCATACTCCCTTGTTCTGCCCCATCTTCACATAAGAGTCTGCAGGTGACAGTTCAGGTCTCGACTTGCAGAAGTTTTCCCGGAGTCATACGGCGACATCCTGGTGCGTGGCCTACATCGACGGAAAGGTCTGCGGAACCTCTTCGCAGGCGAGGTGGAATCGTCCGGTTTCGACTTCGTGGCCATTCAAGACGGCGATTCTCCCACGACTGGTCCAGTTGTCCCCTGCAGAGGACCTGAGCTCGGTGGAAAGCTGCTCCACGACCAACGGTGCCGGAATCAGACCCAAGTCTCTTCAACAAAAATACTCCTCCCCCTGTCTGCGACCAAGATCAAGAAACAGAAGTGCGTTTGGTCCCCGGGAGCGTGATTTCTGATTTTTCCCCTCCAGTCACTCGGGGCAGTCTGCTCAGGTCTGCTTCGACCCACAGTCAGTCAACAACGGCCCCCGGATCACTCCGACCCCGGAAGACATCCCCGCCAGTTTTGCTGCAAGGGGGATTCGACCACGGTTCCAGATCTTCAAGCGGTTCGAGAATCGGAGTTCGGGAGTCCCAGGTACCGTTCCTGCAAGCTACTGCAACAATTCTGTGGGTACCGGCTCTCAGATCCTACCTCCAGTTCGCACTTCTACCACGGCCAGAGACTGCGTCCGATTAAATCAGTAAAATTCAGAGGTGTCCCTGGCCCAGTCACGAAGACTACGCAGGTGGTCTCGCCATCGGAAAAATTCCTGAGGGTGAGATACGACTGCTGCACCGCCTCCTGCCCCTGTCCACAGCAAGCGAGCAGAATCGACGGAGACATCCGCTCCACCGTCGGGGGCACATTTCCCCCACCCGCCTGGCCGGCTTAACGCCCCTCCCTGCGTGGAGGTACATTTTGGTTGTAATAAGTTAATCCCCACCCCGAGATCACCCCTCCTGCGAGAGGCGTAGTGGTGTAACAGTTAACCCGCAGGTTGAAGCTACCCCGCCGCGGCGTCCGGGTACATACCCACGCCTCCCGGCGCGCCCGTCGTCTCCGGCCGGGATCGGTGTTTTCACACCGATCAGGTGAGCAGCTGGTCCCTCTCCTGGTCCTTTCAATTGCTTTGCTCGTTTAGTATCGTTTCCTTAGTTCGCCGGCGGTGAGTGAGAGCTTGAGCATGAATGTTTGATTTCGCCGTGAGTATCCACCGTGGTAAGTGAGGGAGAGCCACCCTAAACCCACGCCCCAGCGTGCTGGCCCGCCCATAAAGGGGGCATCCCAGGCCCATTAGGGGTCAACCATAAGCCCACCAACCGGTGGAAACCTTGGGGTCCCACCCCGGACCCTCGCCGTCATCATTCGGGCCCACCCGGGTGCACGTGTGCGTCGTGTGAGCTCGGCCACTCGGTGAGCCATTTGAGTGCTTGTATGCTTGTGGATTGGTAGGTCCAAGGGTCAAACATCTCATTAGTGGGCTGTGCCACATCAAGTGGTATCAGAGCCAAGTTGTAGGTTTGTCCCATCAAGCCTAGTCTTGGGTCATTTGCATCCTAGGTCTTAGGTGCATATTGTTCGCCGTTGCATAGCCCAACCTTGCATGACCACCCGGAGTGGTACCCCTTACCAACATCATTCAGCATCATCTTCCCAAACTACAATGGAGCCCAATCCCCATGAGGAGCCCGACCACAATGGAGCAAGACACCCCGATCCCATGGGCTTTGTAATGGAGGGTATGGCCGACATCATGGTTCGGCTTGATGACATCACTCGGCGCCTTGGCCAACTTGAGACCCACATGCCAAGATTGAATGAGAGAGTAGCCCCTCCCCCACGTGAGGAGCCCGTCAATAGGGAACCACACCATGAACTTCCTCCCGAACCACATAGGGGTCCCATACCTAGAGGAAATGAACGGCCACCCCGGGACAACCCGGATGACCACCTTATGAGGCTTGTCAAAGTGGATGCTCCCACTTTTGACGGATCACACCACCCTAGTATCTACCTTGATTGGGAGGCAGCCATGGACCAATATTTTGATTGGTACCCAATGACCGAGGATAGGCGGGTTCGGCTTGCAAGAATGCAACTAATCAAGCTAGCCAAGACCCATTGGCTAAATGTGGAAGCCCTTAGAATTGTTAGGAGGGAGGCACCCATTACCACATGGGGAGCCATGAAAGAACAACTTAGGATCAAATATGTCCCACCCTCCTACCACCAAAATCTATTAGATGAATGGCAAGCCCTGACACAAGAAGGAAAACCCGTCATGGATTATATCGAAAAATTCGATTACTACCTTCTCAAGTGTGGAGTCCAAGAGGACCCCGCCGTCACCCTCTCACGCTTCAGGAATGGCCTCCAATTCCATATCAAAAAGGAACTTTTCATGAGGCAAGTGACTACCCTAGAGCAAGCTTACCAAGTGGCTAGGGATGCGGAGAAGTTTACCAGGTTCACGCGTTTCACTCCCCCACGGGGAGTTGACCCCAAAGCCATGGCACCTCGGCCTAACCCACTCCCTCCCCAAAGGGGCCTCCTTCCCATACCCCCGGGAACCCAACCCACTAGGGTAGCCCCTCCCAACCACACTCCATTCCCTCGCCCTACTAATGGGCCCCAAAACCCCACCCCCACTAGGCTCAATCCTACGCCCACCAAAGGTGCCCAAAATCCCCCTAGTGGGCCACAATGCTTTAGATGTTCGGGGTATGGCCACATTGCCACTCAATGCCCTACTAAAAGTGCATCCAACCTCTACATAGAGGAGGCCACACCCCAAACCCAAGTTGAGTACGAGGGCGAATTAGAGGTTTATGAACCCTCCCAAGAATGGGAGGAGGAATATGAGAGTCATCTTCTAGGGGCCCACCAAGAACAACCTTCCCCATCCGCCGACCCCCCCCTCGGAGTTGTGAGGTGCACCCTTACCCAAACCCAAGAGCATGATTGGAGGAGGACAACCATCTTCCATACTTACATCCGGGTAGGGAACCATGTTAGGAAAGTCATCTTGGACAATGGGAGTAGTGTGAACGTAGTGTCACCCGACACCGTCAAACTCCTAGGCCTTACCATTACCCCACACCCCCAACCATACCGGGTAGCTTGGATAGATGCCACATCCGCACCCGTTAGCACCCGATGCCTTGTCCCCATCACCTTCCAGTCATATCAAGGGCAAGTTTGGTGTGACATCCTCCCAATGGAGGTGGGTAGCATTCTTTTAGGGCGACCGTGGATCTACGATGTAGATGCCACTTTCTATGGGAGGGTCAACACTTGTGTCTTCACCCATGAGGGGAAGAAGATCCTTCTCAACCCCACACCCCCACGCCCAAGTCCCAAGAAAACACCCCCTTCCCTTGAAGGGACTCCTACCCCCCCAATCCCTCAAAACCCCACCCCAAGTCCACCAAACCTAACCCCAAGTCTCCCTTCCCCCTCACCTAGCCTTAGTGTAGTCCAAGAGCCCACTAGGAGCCTCCATCTCGTCACTAGGCAGGAATTTGAGGAAGAGGTTAGCCAAGGGGGTCAAGTGTGTGCCATTGTCATTTGTCTTGGGGACTCCACCCCAACCAACCCCCATCCCATAGAGATCCAACAAGTCCTTGAAGAATTTCAAGATGTATTCCCCGAAGAGCTTCCGGATAAGCTACCTCCCATGCGCGATGTGCAACATGCCATCGATCTTGTACCCGGGGCTACCTTACCCAACCTTCCCCATTACCGCCTCAACCCCACCGAGCACGCGGAACTTAGGAGGCAAATCGAGGAGCTCATCAAGAAGGGCTTCCTCCGCCTAAGCAAGAGTCCATGTGCCGTCCCGGCCCTCTTAACACCCAAGAAAGATGGGACATGGCGCATGTGCGTGGATAGCCGAGCAATCAACAAAATCACGGTCAAGTACCGATTTCCCATCCCTCGGCTAGATGATATGCTCGACATGCTTGCAGGAGCCACTATCTTTTCCAAGATAGACCTCAAGAGTGGCTACCACCAGGTCCGCATTAGGCCCGGGGATGAATGGAAAACCGCCTTTAAGACCAAGGATGGTCTTTATGAATGGCTTGTCATGCCTTTCGGGCTCTCAAATGCCCCAAGCACCTTCATGAGGCTAATGACCGAGGTCCTTAGGCCCTTCATAGGCAAATTCTTGGTCGTCTACTTTGACGACATCCTCATCTATAGCCAAAGCAAGAAGGCCCACCTCGATCATCTTAGGCAAGTTTGCATCACCCTTAGGAAGGAGAGCCTCTTTGCCAACCCCGGGAAGTGCCACTTCATGACCAACCAATTGGCCTTCCTAGGTTACATAGTCTCTTCCCAAGGAGTGTCCATGGACCCCGAGAAGGTCCAAGCTATCATTGAGTGGCCCGAGCCCAAGAACATCCATGAGGCCCGTAGCTTTCATGGACTAGCCACCTTCTATAGGAGGTTCATCCGTGGGTTTAGCACCATCACCTCCCCCATCACGGATTGCCTCAAAAAGGGGAATTTTGTTTGGACCAAGGCGGCCTCCAAGGCCCTCTTAGAGCTGAAAGACAGGATGACTCAAGCCCCGGTCCTTTGCCTACCCGACTTCTCCAAGGTCTTTGAAGTCACATGTGATGCCTCGGGGGTCGGGATTGGAGGAGTCCTTAGCCAAGAAGGTCACCCTGTGGCCTACTTTAGTGAGAAGCTTTGTGAGGCTAAGACTAGATACTCCACCTATGACAAAGAGCTCTACGCCGTGGTCCAATCCCTTCGGCATTGGAGACACTATCTCCTCCCCAGTGAGTTTGTGATTTTCTCCGACCATGAGGCATTAAAATATCTCAACACCCAACAAAAGCTCAATGCCCGCCATGCCCGCTGGGTGGAGTACATTCAGTCCTATACCTTTGTCCTCAAGTACAAAATGGGTAGTGAGAACCGGGCCGCCGATGCCCTTAGCCGGAGGGTGACTTTGCTATCCACTATCCAAGCAGAAGTCACCGGGTTTGAGAGAGTGAGAGAAGAGTACCCCACTTGTCCCGACTTTGGGACCATCCATAACACTCTCTCCACCCAACCCCTTAAGGAACATGAGGGGTTCATTCTCCAAGATGGGTACCTCTTCAAGGGTACTAGGCTGTGCATACCCCGGACATCCCTTAGAGATTTCTTGGTGAGGGAGTTACATGGGGGTGGCTTGGCTGGCCACTTTGGGGTCCAAAAGACCATTGAGCTGGTAGAGAGACAATTCTATTGGCCTAGCCTTAAGAGAGAGGTGGCCAACATTGTTGGTCAATGCCGTACTTGTGCCTCCGCCAAACAGGTGAAGCAAAACACCGGGCTCTACACACCCCTCCCCATCCCAGACCGCCCATGGGAAGACTTGAGCATGGACTTCATCCTGGGCCTCCCCAAGACCCTACGCAAGCATGATTCTATCTTTGTGGTGGTGGATAGGTTCTCTAGGATGGCCCACTTTATTCCCTGCTCCAAAACCTCCGATGCCTCAAGGGTAGCCCGGCTATTCTTTGATGAGGTGGTCCGCCTCCATGGACTACCCAAGACCATTGTCTCTGACCGGGATGTCAAGTTCACTAGTTATTTTTGGAAAACCTTGTGGCACCTTTTGGGCACTCTTCTCAAGTTCTCTACCGCCTACCACCCCCAGACTGACGGCCAAACTGAGGTTGTCAATCGTAGTCTCGGAAACTTGCTCCGTTGTCTAGTTGGGGACCATCCTGGGAATTGGGACCTCCTCTTGCCCCAAGCTGAATTTGCATATAATGATTCTGTCAATAGGTCCATAGGAAAGAGTCCATTTGAGGTAGTGCATGGATATAGTCCTAGAAAGCCTTCGGATCTCATACCCCTTCCCCCTCATGCTAGAGTGTCAGTCTCAGCTGAGTCATTTGCACAACACATCAAAGAATTGCATGAAGATATCCGCAAGCATATAGGCAAAAGCAATGAGGCTTACAAAAAGCGGGCTGATGCTCATCGGCGACACTGTGAGTTCCAGGAGGGAGACCAGGTGATGGTGAGAACGGAGCGGCTCCTCCCAGGGCCCGCCTCCAAACTGAGGGCACGGGGTTCGGGACCCTTTCGGGTTCTACGACGGATTGGTACCAATGCTTATGAGTTAGACTTACCTGAGGGCTTTGGGGTTCACCCCACTTTTAATGTGGCGGACCTAGTGTGCTACAAGGGCCCCACGGTGGAACCCAGTCAGGATCTTGAACCTCTACCCCCCCTTGTGAGTGACCCTCCCGGAGCGAAATTACCACCCCAATTGAGAGGCCGGCTTGAGCAAGTGGAGGCAATACTGGATGAACAAAGTACACTTACCAGGAACAGGGTCTACCAGCGCTACCTCGTGAGGTGGAAGGGCCGTCCCCCGACCGAGGATGCATGGGTAAGCCGAGAGGACTTGATGCGCCTGGACCCGAGCCTGCTGGAGCAGTATGAGAGGCGATTGGACCCCTACTCGACGGGGTCGAGTTCTCCCCACCCCGGGGGATTTGATGAGGACATCTCCCAGTATTCACTATGGCACGAGGCGTCCCCGACTTCGTGACCCATTGGAGAAGTGGTTCTCATATCTATCTTTATTTTCTTGCTTATGTATTTTCTTTTATTTGAGTCATATCAGGTGTAATTGTCTTTTATTTGAGTCCACTATCTAGGTTTAAGGATTAATTAGCCATAGTGAGTCACTTGGGCCCTTAGTTGAGGGTGTTAGGCCCACTTAGTGGGCTTGGGCCCAGGGGCGCCCCCTTCTTGACTCATAGTTTTCTGTAGTTGTGTTAAATGTCAGGGGGTTTTGTGTAAAGGTCCTAGCTCTATATAAGGACCCCCCCTCCCTCCTTTGTAGCAGCTTTTGATGAATTAAGAAATTTGCCACCCAATATTGTCTCTAGCTCTCTCTCTCTCTCTCTCTCTCACTCTCACTCTCTCTCTCTCTCACTATAGGGGCCGGCCCCTTTCTCTCTCTTCCCTCCCCCCCTTCTCTCTCTCTCCCAAGGGCGAACCTGCCCCTTCACCTCCCCTCTCCCTCCTCCACCTCATCAGCCACCTCACCATTCAACCCTTCACCTCCCCTAGGCCCATAACTACCATCAATACCCACCACTTCCCAAGTAACCCTTCCTATTCCCCATACACCATCTCCACACCCAATACACCCCTCCCTCTTCCCCAAGCAACTCTCCCACTTCCCCACACCCTCATTAACAGCCCTCACCCAGCCATTACCCACCCCCCCTAGCTGGTTGCGCAACATTTCCCTTGCCATTCCCCCTCTCCCATTGCCTTGGCCGAAATCACCACTCCCCCTACCTGCTGCGGTTCCCCCTTCCTCCCCCCTCCACACACCCCTTCCCCACCTGTTCTTCCCCCCCTCCACAGCCCTAGATCCCCTCCTCATCCAACCCTCCACCCCACAGGCCCCTCCATTACCACCTCCTACCCATACTCCCTTGTTCTGCCCCATCTTCACATAAGAGTCTGCAGGTGACAGTTCAGGTCTCGACTTGCAGAAGTTTTCCCGGAGTCATACGGCGACATCCTGGTGCGTGGCCTACATCGACGGAAAGGTCTGCGGAACCTCTTCGCAGGCGAGGTGGAATCGTCCGGTTTCGACTTCGTGGCCATTCAAGACGGCGATTCTCCCACGACTGGTCCAGTTGTCCCCTGCAGAGGACCTGAGCTCGGTGGAAAGCTGCTCCACGACCAACGGTGCCGGAATCAGACCCAAGTCTCTTCAACAAAAATACTCCTCCCCCTGTCTGCGACCAAGATCAAGAAACAGAAGTGCGTTTGGTCCCCGGGAGCGTGATTTCTGATTTTTCCCCTCCAGTCACTCGGGGCAGTCTGCTCAGGTCTGCTTCGACCCACAGTCAGTCAACAACGGCCCCCGGATCACTCCGACCCCGGAAGACATCCCCGCCAGTTTTGCTGCAAGGGGGATTCGACCACGGTTCCAGATCTTCAAGCGGTTCGAGAATCGGAGTTCGGGAGTCCCAGGTACCGTTCCTGCAAGCTACTGCAACAATTCTGTGGGTACCGGCTCTCAGATCCTACCTCCAGTTCGCACTTCTACCACGGCCAGAGACTGCGTCCGATTAAATCAGTAAAATTCAGAGGTGTCCCTGGCCCAGTCACGAAGACTACGCAGGTGGTCTCGCCATCGGCAAAATTCCTGAGGGTGAGATACGACTGCTGCACCGCCTCCTGCCCCTGTCCACAGCAAGCGAGCAGAATCGACGGAGACATCCGCTCCACCGTCGGGGGCACATTTCCCCCACCCGCCTGGCCGGCTTAACGCCCCTCCCTGCGTGGAGGTACATTTTGGTTGTAATAAGTTAATCCCCACCCCGAGATCACCCCTCCTGCGAGAGGCGTAGTGGTGTAACAGTTAACCCGCAGGTTGAAGCTACCCCGCCGCGGCGTCCGGGTACATACCCACGCCTCCCGGCGCGCCCGTCGTCTCCGGCCGGGATCGGTGTTTTCACACCGATCAGGTGAGCAGCTGGTCCCTCTCCTGGTCCTTTCAATTGCTTTGCTCGTTTAGTATCGTTTCCTTAGTTCGCCGGCGGTGAGTGAGAGCTTGAGCATGAATGTTTGATTTCGCCGTGAGTATCCACCGTGGTAAGTGAGGGAGAGCCACCCTAAACCCACGCCCCAGCGTGCTGGCCCGCCCATAAAGGGGGCATCCCAGGCCCATTAGGGGTCAACCATAAGCCCACCAACCGGTGGAAACCTTGGGGTCCCACCCCGGACCCTCGCCGTCATCATTCGGGCCCACCCGGGTGCACGTGTGCGTCGTGTGAGCTCGGCCACTCGGTGAGCCATTTGAGTGCTTGTATGCTTGTGGATTGGTAGGTCCAAGGGTCAAACATCTCATTAGTGGGCTGTGCTACATCAACCGGGGGACGGCGTGGCGAGCGAGCGGAGGGGAAGATCATGAAGGGCCGGAGGCGGTGGTGCGACGCGGTGAGCTCGCGTGTCTGGGGTTCGTCATGCGCGATCGAGGCAGTTTCATAGTAGTTTTCTTCGTGAAAGGTAGGGGGACGGACCCACACTACATTCCCCCACATTTTCCCTTCATGCGATCGAGTTTTTGAGCAAGGGAGCGGGGTTTACTACTTTTTGGGGAAATTCCATGTTTATGGGCATGTGATCGGTTCGATTCGTCAAAATCGAGTTTTGTGCATCCCAATGTAGTCGGGGGTGATTCCCTACGTATTCCGAGAGTTTTTGAGCCCAATGTGGGCCTATTAAGCTTGGGGAGGAGCCTCTGGGGTGGTCCCTGGAGGGGACCCTGCTACTGGAAACATCCTAGTTGGACAACCAGGGTTCTGGCCGCCCTGGGGTGCTGAGCGGCCAGGGTGGTGGCCGCCCAGGCCCATGCCCATCTGGGCGGCCAATGGCCTGGCCGCCCAGGTGTCTAGGCGGCCAGGGTGGTGGCCGCCCAGGCCAGGGCTGGGCGGCCACTGGTTTAGCTGCCCAGACACCTGGGTGGCCACTGATTGGTCCGCCCAGGCCCTTCTGTCCAGTATGCTGGGTGGCCAGCCTCCTGTCCGACCAGGCCTGTGGGCGGCCAGGGAGTTGGCTGCCCATGTCCTAGGGTGGTGGCCACCCCTGTGGCTACCCAGAGCTGTGGGCAGCCAGTGGGATGGCCGCCCAGACCCTGTAAACCCATGTCCCAGACTTTTCGTGTTCCACGATTCGTCGGTAGTCCACATATTAGTCACCCAGTCAGAGGTTCTAGGGTTTCATGTTATGTCCATAGCCGCCTTGTGTCGTGTTACAAACATACGGTGAGTTACAGACGGACCGGTGGTATTCCGGTGGCTTTCTGATTCCTTAGCGACTTCTCACTTTTTGGTGACTTTCTCCACTAGTCGTAGCTTTCCTGCGCACGTGTGTGCGGGCCCACTTGGGAGTGGTGGAGACCTTTCCCCGTGTGAGGATTTTTAGGCTGGTTACCGTAGGGCCCCTCGTCTTTGCAGCCTGAGTTCGGGCTGGGGGGAAAATCAGCTAGAGGATCTGACCTAGAGCGCATGGTCTGTGTGTGCACACGTGGTTGGGGGCGTTGGACACATGTTGATGAGCGCAACCCTAGCTAGTCCTTGTTCTGTGGTTTCGTGGTTAGTATGTCTTAGTTTCCTCCTAGGGCGAGTAGGGAGACACCAGGGACGGGGACTAAGACGTCAGTGGACGCATCCAATCTTGCTTCTAGTGGGTAGAGCTCCTGTCACCTTAGAGGTTTTGACTCAGGTTTCCTTCTCACGAGTTTCAGCATTTGGCGGCTCGTAGTCCCAGTTAATCGTGATCGATGTGTGGTTCCTCGCTGTCTTCATGAGTCCTGTCTGGCTACGTACCCGTGTCCTCTGGTTGACCGATCGAGGGTCTACCTGGTAGCCTAGATCCTAGCGTGTGTCCTAGCAGAGGTGTTCCAAGATAGGTCATCGTGCTCTAGATTCTGTGGCCCAGGTTTCGAGAATCTACTTCGATGTGGGTTGTGTCCGATACTCTAGGTATCCCGATGGTGTGCAGGCTTTTGGTAGTTAGTGGTTAGAGGGTTTCTTTGTGTGCTGTGCTGTTCTTACTGCTTTACTGCTTACTTGCCTTACTATCTTTATACTTTATTACATGCTGCTCTATTTATTTTGTTTTGTTATGGTGGGGATCCGTGGGACCCCTACTGAGCCAATAAGATGAGGCTCATCCCTTTTCTTTTTAGGTCGGCGTGTTTCCTTGCCATTCGGAGGCCTTGAGCAGTGTTTGAGGTCCTAGTGTCGCCAGCTTGTGTTAGCCGAGGTATGCCCTAGAGGCTGTATACTTTTCTTTTGTTGTACTATACCTTTAAGACTTGTGTATATTTGGACTGGCAATTGTATAAAATTGTGTAAATATGTTTACATAAATGTAAATTTTAATTTTAGCACTTTAATTCCTGCATTTATTTTAGATTTCTATACACTCCCGTGACACCTTTTAACCCTTCCGAGCTTCCTAGCTCGTGGGTGGCGGCGTAGGATCCGAGTGATGTCGGGTTTGACCCGGTATCCAGATCCTAGGTCGTGACATTTCTTCACATCTAGAAGAGGAGAGAGAGCTCTCTACACGCTAACCTTTGCAAGAGACTCTAGTAGGAGTGTAGAGAGAGAGAGAGAGACCCCTTCATGGTTCTTCTCTTCTGGCCTCTCCGAGCAATCCCTGCCCTCTACGAGCACTCTCCACGCAATCTCCCAAATCCATGCTACTTCTTCTCCTTCTACTTACTCTCTCCTCTGGTTTACTCTTTCTGGACAGTTTTGACTTAAGCATCAGAGGGTTGTCCCCGGGGATCACTACCAGGGCTCCTTATGATGGTTCTTTCTAGTAATAAATCCTAAAGGTGTAGCAAGAGGCGAATGTGACACTTTTTAGCCACTACACTTTTTGGTGCCGTCTGTAGGAACGAGCAGGAAGCCATGGCACCCAGAGGGAACTATTGCAACACTAGAAACTGTCAGAGAGCCTAGGCTGTTAGGTGCAAAGTGGGATCTAGAGGAGGGGGGGGGGGTGAATAAATCTCTCTACAAAAAATATGCTCAATTGAAAAGCACACCCAATTCAAATACAACTGAAGCTAACACTTCAAACTAAGCAACTAGCAGATAGATAAAATTGAGATGCAAGTAAGTAAAGACTTCACACAGCAAAGCTCGAACAAGAGTATGTTATAAGATGAGGACAACTTGCTGATCTAGCTGTAACTAAGTACTCAAATGAATGGATAACAATCCAAGTAACACACAATAAAGAATCTAGCAATTCACACTGAATGTGTATCAACCCACACAAGACCGATCTCGAACACTTAGTACTCAAAGAGATCACAAAGCAGAATGTCACATCCCGAGCCTTTATTACAGTGGAAGACTCACTCGAGGAACGCGAACAGCCGGCATGGTAAGCCTCTTTCAAGCAAGAACGATCAGAGCGCAAGGCAATCACACATAAGAATGCAATCACATAACTCCAACTTTATTTCATTGGTAATCGAGTATTCAAGTACAATAACCTTTTCATCCTTTTTCCATTCCACTATTCTTAAGAAATAAGAAATTACAAAGACTCGATCTAAACATTGTAGACTTTCCTAAGTCTTCACTCTCAATTTGATATGACTTTCATTCGCTCTCAGACCCGCTACTTGTATAACCCGAATACGAATGCGTATCACTTCCATCTCTTGAAAAAGATTGGAAATAGGTAATGAGCACACTTGTCCAGTAGGTATCTTCGCATCAACATGATTAGCACTATTAAAATAATTTAGCATTTTAGCTCTAAAGAATTTAGGTAAAATCATGCAAACGCGATCAATCATGCGAATAACCACAGTAACAAAACGATCATGTAAGATAGAATGAGAGCAAGAATGAACTAGCAAGAACATAACAAGAACATGATATTGGCCTTTCATAAATAAGAATGTATCGAGAATGTACTAGCAAGCCACATAATCACCACTCCAGCATCTTTTGCTTATGAGCAAGTACTTCGTGAATTTCTGTGGAATATCAAGCAATCAACCAAAAAAGTCATGTCGTGCCGTGGATTTTCACTTATTTATAAAGAAAATACTCCCAGCGTAATGCGACGCCAGTAGCATCATACCCCATGGTTTATAATAGTATGTTTCTGACAATCAGTCGAGGGGACTAGCATAGAGCCCTTGAACACAATCAGTGCTCGATCGTATCTTCAAGTATAAATCAAGCTATTTCCACGCATGTAACAATAAAGTATGGCCAAGAATGTAATAAGTTCAATAAGCTCATGATAATAATAATCAATGAATGAACACTTCAATTTAGAATATGGAAGATCAAGAATGACTTATACTATGTTATGCTCATGGAAATAAATCGGCAGCATAACGGTACATTTCTTACTTTCCATAAATTAAATTAGGTATCTTGAATAAATTTGGTAAGTCCTAGACCATTATCAATCCATCTAAGAATTTTAGAATATCAACCCCTTGGTCAAACCTCGGGTTAACAAAATATAGAACTGTGACGGTCTTGTACTGGGCCGTTACATAATGTGACGCTCTAGTATTGGGCCGTTACAATGGTCTGAATCTGGAAGAAATAAAGATGGACTCAATATATGTGACGGTCATTTATTGGGCCGTTAGATGAACCTGACGGTCCAACATTGATCCGTTACATCTCCAGAAACCAGAAACCATCGATAGTGTTTTCTAATGATTGGGCTTTCATGGTACAACCAACTCGGCATCCTAGTGGGAAACCCAGGCTCGCGGAGAATTACGGAGCACTTGAAATAAGATTTCCTAATCCATTGGAAGGAATATCTAATAGAGAGGTCCTCATGTCCAAGAATATGTTCCTATAGTGCAAAAGTGTAAACTAATGATCATATACCAGAATATATGCCATGTACTTAAAGAAAATGACTCTATTGATATAGAGAGAATGTGTAGCAACGTGAAACCAAGATAAAACTCCGTCAATACATAATTGAAAATCATGATTTAGGATACAAAGCTATAGAATTTTGACACATGAAATTAACATAACTTAAAATAACTTAAGATACCTTAATCATGCAATTTCTATTATGAATCAGTAACTAAACTTAAAGTCATGATAGCAGGTCCAAACTTAGCTATCTAAGCTTATTTATAAGTAAACTTAATTGGTTACCATTCTGTCTCGGGCTGACAGAACACATGGGTCTGACGGTCTAACAAGAGCGCGTCACAGTACCTGTGACGGTTTATCAAGGGGCCGTTACAGTAGTGTAACGCTCCTGTTATGGTGCGTCAGAGACAACATAGGAATTAAAATGCAACAGAGGGTGTGACGGCTTATCGTAAGGCCGTTACAGTGTTGTGACGGTCCTACCCTAATCCGTCAGAGCTTCTGTTGACAACAATAGACAAAAAGATCCAAGGTTTCAACTTACATCATGTCTGGAAATCATATATAAACTTCCACATGATAGAATGAAGGCTAAGCTACTAGTATGCATGGGTTTTCTGTGAATTTGACAAGAAAGTTCATTTTTAACTTAATTAGGGCTAAGAATACTCATGTATGCATGACTCTACTAAAACATGAAAGTCATGATCTATAGTGCATGAAATCAAGCACAATCAGAGGGCCTTTATCCCTAACAAGATGTTTTTACCAATCATGAGATGACCTACCGCTTAACTGGGCTTTAAACTTCTAATTTGAGTCTGAAAGACGTGCCCTAGTTCTCACTTTCCAGTGAGTTTCCAGCAACTTCACGCTGCTCTAGCTCCTCAGCCTCTTGACTTAAGGACGTGAAATTTTTGAGGGTAAGAAGATGAAACTACGGGGAACAAAAAGTTCTAAATAACCGAACTCTAATTTCCACATTTAGATGTCCTAATATCCTGATCTTCAGAGGACTTGCGTTCAGTTTCCTCGGTTGCTAAGGTCCGACCAGCAACTTTGGAAGCTTGAATCTCCTTGGTTGGTTGATCTCCTAGCACGAAATTTGGAGAGCTATTAGTCTAAAGTATTATAAACAAAGCCTTCTAAAGAACTTACCTGAAATTCTATCTCTTTACCTTGATTCTTCACGAGCCAAAAGTAAGGGTCGCTCAGTTCAGAACTGGGTCTTATTTATAGAGATTTGGCTAGGGTTTGATGATTAGATCGATTCTAGAGTCCCTAGTTGGCCAAAACCTAATCCCTAAGAGTCCCTAGTAACCTTATATGTTCTTTTAATTAGGTCTCTTGCAGATAGGATCCCAAAGATCCCATCTTTTGCAAGTTCTTCAACTTACGGAATTAACAGGGTGTGCCGGTCCAGTCCCGATGCGTTACATTCATGTGGCGGTCGCTCGATAGACCGTTACAACCAACGTGTGTAGAATTTTAAATTAATAAAACTATTTTATTTGTTTTATCTATATATCTATCTAATTAAGAGATATTTATCCTTTAAAATCCGCGAATAAACTAAATAACCTTCTAGAATATGGGCCAAACTTAATGGGCTTGGTCTTTAAACCTTTTGAGTCTTACATGAATAGGCTAGGCTAATTATTTAACACAATTGGGCCTTATAATAACTTATTAATCCAATAATCTATTTATTAGTTTATTTAGGCCTTTATAAATTCAAAAAAATTATTAAATAACCTAGAAATTACTTATATAAATTTTGGGGCACCACACCCTCCCCCACTTAGAAGAATTTAGTCCCCAAATTCAATACATGGATTATGGAGAGTGTACTTACAGTTAAATAATTCTGGAAATCTTTTCCGCATAGCTTCTTCGGTTTCCCATGTTACTTCATATGGCCACGTTTTCTTCCATTGAATCTTGACCATAGGAATAACTTTATTCCTTAGTTGACGCATTTCTCGTTCCAAAATCTTTATTGGCGTTTGCTCGTATGTCATGTCCTTCTGAATTTCCACATTATCATAAGTGATAACATGGTTAGGATCATATACATACTTTTTCAGCATAGAGACGTGAAATACGTCATGAACTCCTGCTAATTGTGGAGGTAAAGCCAGTCTATAAGCTACTTCACCAACCCTTTCGAGAATTTCAAATGGGCCAATAAACCTGGGGGTTAGCTTGCCTTTGATGCCAAATCTTTGAATACCACGACCCAGAGAAACCTTTAGATACACATGATCTCCAACCTGAAACTCCAAATCACGCCTTCGATTATTGGCATAAGACTTTTGTCTATCTTGTGCCATCTGCAGTCTTTCTCGAATGAGCTTGATCTTCTCTGTAGAATCCCTGATAAGGTCGGGGCCTAGAAATTGCCTTTCCCCTATTTCATTCCAACAAATAGGTGATATACAGCTTTTTTCATATAATGCTTCAAAAGGTGCCATTTGTATGCTGGCTTGATAACTGTTGTTATATGTAAATTCTACCAGAGGCAAGTGATCATGCCAACTTCCTCCAAAATCAATAGCACAAGCTCTGAGCATATCTTCTACTACTTGATTTGTTCTTTCTGTTTGACCATCTGTTTGAGGATGGAAGGTTGTGCTAAAGTTCAATCTAGTCCCTAGTGAGTTTTGTAGACCCTTCCAGAAGTGTGATGTGAATCGATGATCTCTGTCAGATATAATAGTGACAGGGATATCATGTAATTTTATAATTTCTTTTATGTATAATACTGCTAGAATATCCATAGACCATCGACTTTTTATTGGCAGAAAATGTGCAGATTTAGTCAATCGGTCTATGATTACCCATATACCATCGTGTCCTCCTCTGATCTTAGGTAAACCCATGATGAAATCCATCCTTATACTCTCTCACTTCCATGTTGGAATGTCTAAGGGATGTAATTTACCGGCGGGTCTAAAATGCTTTGCTTTAACTTATTGGCAAGTGAGACAGTGAGACACGAAATCCGCTATCTCTCTCTTCATATTGGGCCACCAGAAATTTCTTTTAAGATCTTGATACATCTTTGTACCACCTGGATGAATGGTGTACTTGGAATTATGTGCTTCTTCTAAGATCAATTTCTTCGTATCCTCATGATCCGATATACATACTCGGCCCTTAAATAGCAATCTTCCGTCATTGGAAATAGAGAAATTCGGCCTCTGATCTATGTTAGCTTTAATCTCCAGTAACACGGGATCATCATCTTGCAACTTGACCAGATCCTCTATTAATGTTGGTTAAGCTCGGATATTAGCCATGAAGTAATCCTCTTCCTTTGTGTCAGTATCTAAATTCAATTGAGCAAACTGAGGAATAAGATTAGTCATACTAATCATAAGACTTGATAGCATTCCCATTGGCTTCCTGCTGAGTGCATCTGCTACAGCATTCGCCTTACCAGGATGATATTGAATAGCAAAATCAAAGTCCTTGAGATATTCTAACCATCTCCTCTGCCTCATATTTAACTCTTTTTGAGAAAATAAATATTTCAAACTTTTATGGTCTGAATAGACCGTGAATTTCTCTCCATAGAGATAATGACGCCAAATTTTCAAGGCGAAGATAACAGCTGCTAGTTCTAAATCATGCACATGATAATTTTCCTCATGACGTTTCAATTGTCTTGAAGAATAGCAGATTACTCTTCCATCTTGCATGAGGACACATCCTAAGCCAATACCAGACGCATCCGTATATACTTCGAATCCACCACCTTCCATTGGTAGTGCTAGAATAGGAGCTGTAGTGAGATGATTCTTAAGAGTTTAAAAACTCTCTTCACATTCCTTGGACCAAATAAAGGGATTTTCTTTTCTTGTAAATCTTGTTAAAGGAACTGCAATATTTGAGAAGTCCTTAATGAACCTCCTATAATAACCAGCTAGACCCAGAAAGTTTCTTACTTCTGATACAGTCGTTGGCCGGCTTCAATTTCTGACAGCTTCCACTTTCGAAGGATCCACATCGATACCTTCCTTGGAAATAATGTGGCCTAGGAATGAAACTTCCTTGAGCCAGAATTCACATTTGTTAAGCTTGGCATAAAGTTTATGTTCTCTAAGTATTTACAAAGCTATCCTCAAATGTTCTTCATGTTCTTCCTTTGTCTTGGAATATATCAAGATGTCATTAATAAAGACGACGATGAATTGGTCTAGATATGGTTGAAAAACACTGTTCATAAGTTGCATAAATGCTACTGGGGCATTAGTTAGCCCGAATGGCATTACCACGAATTCATAATGGCCATAACGACTTCGAAAAGCCGATTTATAAATGTTTTCTTCTTTAATTCCAAGCTGATGATAACCTGATCTGAGGTCTATTTTGGAGAAATGCTCTGCTCCCGAAAGCTGATCGAAGAGCTCATCAATACGCGGCAACGGGTACTTGTTTTTGATTGTAAGTTGATTCAGTCGCCGGTAATCGATGCATAGCCTGAGAGAACCATCCTTCTTCTTGACAAATAGAACTAGCGCACCCCAAGGGGATGTGCTAGGTCTAATGAAGACCTTGTCTAGTAGTTCATGCAATTGCCTCTTTAGTTCTTTGAGTTCTGTGGGGGACATCTTGTAAGGGGCTATAGAAATAGGTGCTGCTCCTGGAATGAGTTCAATAGTGAAGTTCACTTCCCTCTCGGGTGGTAAATTAGGTAATTCAGATGGGAATACATCTGGGAACTCATTTACAATAGGGATGTCTGCTATGATAATTTCCTTGGACTCCGTAATAATGACAGAAGCAAGAAAAGCTTCACATCCTTGCGAGATAAGTTTGCAAGCGTGAAGTGAGGATATGATAGTGGGGTGTTTCTTGTATTTGATGCCAAAGAAAGAGAATCTTGGAAGGCCGGGTTTTCGGAAGGATATAATCCTATTTCTGCAATTGATATAAGCATCATGATCTACAAGCCAATCTACCCCTAAAATGGCATCATAACCTTTCATGTCAAGGCATACTAAGTTTGCGGGGAGATTATGACCTTCAACTATCACTTCGATATCAAGATAATAGTCAGTAAGCTTTGTTCCAGAACCTATGGGTGTGATAATAGCAAGATCTGAAGGTAAGGGAACTGATGCAATTGGTAATATTTTTGCGAAAGTAGTGGAGATAAAAGAATGAGAGGCACCAGTATCAAATAGCACAAATGCAAGACGGGAACAAATTTGAAGAGTACCTTCCATAAGCCCACTATCCCTGGGTGCTTCCTCTTCTTCTAAAATGGCATTGAGGTGAGCTTGCCTCCTGCGTCCACCACTAGATGATTGGTCCTTCGTAAGGGGGCAATCCGGCATGCGATGCTCCCTGCTTCCATAACGTAAACAAGCGCTGAGGCGCTTCTAGCACTCTTCAGCCGAATGGCCAAACTTTTCGCAAAAGGTGCAAGCCGTGGCGACTTGCTCCTCCTCCTTAATCTTATTGTTCTTCTGGGAACTTCCACCATTCCCGCTCCTAGATCGCTTCTTACTATCACGGCTTTTGTGAGGCTCCGTGATACTAAACCTTTCTTTCTTATAACGCCGATCTGATCATCGGCTGGAGTCTTCTCCTTTCCCTTTCAATTTCTCGACCTTTTTTAAGGTCCTTTCACATAAGTATGCCCGCTGAACCATCTCCGCATAAGTATAGATATTTTGGGTCCCGAGCTGCTGAATAAAATCGGGCCGTAACCCGTCGATAAAGCGATTAGCCTTCAATAGATCGGTACTGATTAAATGTGGTGCATACGGTGCTAGCCTTGAGAATTGCAATTCATATTCTGCAACTGTCATCATTCCTTATCGAAGAGAGGTGAACTCCATAGCCTTTCTTTCTTTCACATGCTCAGAGAAATACTTGGCACGGAATAAGGTGAGAAAGCCATCCCACATATGAGGTGCATCGGCCGGAGGTGTCGGAACCGACTTCCACCGTGTACGGGCATCTTTGTTGAGTTGGAAGGTTGCAAGACGCACCTTCTCTTGATCGGTGCATTGGATGACGTCAAAGATACGGTTCATCTCATCGATACAGTTCTCTGCTTCGTCCGGATTAGAGGAACCATAGAAACGCGGAGGGTTTAAACTCTAGAAATTACGATGTAAATCGCCAGCCCTTGCCCTTGCGCCAGCTTGCGCCATGGTTTGTAATGCCTGAGTAAGGCCAGCAACAGTTTGTTGCATGCCATTCCAATCTACGCGATGAGCCATGGTAATAATAAGGTACCTGAGAGAAATATAATAACTTATTATTTCTCATGAAATTGGAAGAAAATAAATCTTAAAGCTAATTAACTATCTTATCTCGGGCCCTACCTAATTCTCACATGGGTATGGAAATTGCTTCCTTAGTTTATAGGTAGGGGTCCTTAACCTTGGACTTATCCTACGACATGATTCTTCTCCCTAAGTCCTGAGACTTAGGCTATGATACCAACTTAACTGTCACGTCCCAAGCCTTTATTACAACGGAAGACTCGCTCGAGGAACGCGAACAGCCGACATGGTAAGCATCTTGCAAGCAAGAACGATCAGAGCGTAAGGCAATCACATATAAGAATGCAATCGCATAATAATTGATCAAACTCCAACTTTATTTCATTGGTAATCGAGTATTCAAGTACAATAACCTTTTCATCTTTTTTCCATTCCACTATTCTTAAGAAATAAGAAATTACAAAGACTCGATCTAAACATTGTAGACTTTCTTAAGTCTTCACTCTCAATTTGATATGACTTTCATTCGCTCTCGGACCCACTACTTGTATAACCCGAATCCGAATGCGTATCACTTTCATCTCCTGAAAAAGATTGGAAATAGATAATGGGCACACTTGCCCAGTAGGTATCTTCGCATCAACATGATTAGCACTATTAAAGTAATTTAGTATTTTAGCTCTAAAGAATTTAGTTAAAATCATGCGAACGCGATCAATCATGCGAATAACCACAGTAATAAAAGGATCATGTAAGATAGAATGAGAGCAAGAATGAACTAGAAAGAACGTAACAAGAACATGATATTAGCCTTTCATAAACAAGAATGTATCAAGAATGTACTAGGAAGCCACATAATCATCACTCCAGCATCTTTTGCTTATGAGCAAATACTTCGTGAATTTCTGTGGAATATCAAGCAATCAAGCAAGAAAGTCATGTCGTGCCGTAGATTTTCACTTATTTATAAAGAAAGTACTCCCAACGTAATGCGACGCCAGTAGCATCATACCCCATAGTTTATAATAGTATATTTCTGACAATCAGCCGAGGGGACTAGCATAGAGCCCTTGAACACAATCAGTGCTCGATCGCATCTTCAAGTATAAATCAAGCTATTTCCACGCATGTAACAATAAAGTATGCCCAATAATATAATAAGTTCAATAAGCTCATGATAATAATAATCAATTAATGAACACTTCAATTTAGAATATGGAAGATCAAGAATGACTTATACTATGTTATGCTCATGGAAATAAATCGGCAGCATAACGGTACATTTCTTACTTTCCATAAATTAAATTAGGTATCTTGAATAAATTTGGTAAGTCCTAGACCATTATCAATCCATCTAAGAATTTTAGAATATCAACCCCTTGGTCAAACCTCGGGTTAACAAAATATAGAACTGTGACGGTCTTGTACTGGGCCGTTACATAACGTGACACTCCAGTATTGGGCCGTTACAATGGTCTGAATCCGGAAGAAATAAAGATGGACTCAGTATATGTGACGGTCGTTTATTGGGCCATTAGATGAACCTGACGGTCCAACATTGATCCGTTACATCTCTAGAAACCAGAAACCATCGATAGTGTTTTCTAATGATTGGGCTTTCATGGTACAACCAACTCGGCGTCCTAGTAAGAATCCCAGGCTCGCGGAGAATTATGGAGGCCTTGAAACAAGATTTCCTAGTCCATTAGAAGGAATATCCAATAGAGAGGTACTCATGTCCAAGAATATGTTCCTATAGTGTAAAAGTGTAAACTAATGGTCATATACTGGAATATATGCCATGTACTTAAAGAAAATGACTCTATTGATATAGAGAGAATGTGTAGCAACGTGAAACCAAGATAAAACTCCATCAATACATCATTGAAAATCATGATTTAGGATACAAAGCTATAGAGTTTTGACACATGAAATTAACATAACTTAAAATAACTTAAGATACCTTAATCATGTAATTTCTATTATGAATTAGTAACTAAACTTAAAGTCATGATACCAGGTCCAAACTTAGCTATCTAAGCTTATTTATAAGTAAACTTAACTGGTTACCATTCTGTCTCTGGCTGACAGAACACAGGAGTCTGACGGTCTAACAAGAGCGCGTCACAGTACCTGTGATGGTTTATCGAGGGGCCGTTACAGTAGTTTAACACTCCTGTTATGATGCGTCAGAGACAACAGAAGAATTAAAATGCAACAGAGGGTGTGACGGCTTATCGTAAGGCCGTTACAGTGTTGTGACGGTCCTACCCTAATCCGTTAGAGCTTCTGCTGACAGTAATAGATAAAAAGATCCAAGGTTTCAACTTACATCATGTCTGGAAATCATATATAAACTTCCACATGATAGAATGAAGGCTAAGCTACTAGTATGCATGGGTTTTCTGTGAATTTGACAAGAAAGTTCATTTTTAACTTAATTAGGGCTAAGAATACTCATGTATGCATGACTCTACTAAAACATGAAAGTCATGATCTATAGTGCATGAAATCAAGCACAATCAGAGGGCCTTTATCCCTAACAAGATGTTTTTACCAATCATGAGATGACCTACCACTTAACTGGGCTTTAAACTTCTAATTTGAGTCTGAAAGACGTGCCCTAGTTCTCCCTTTCCAGTGAGTTTCCAGCAACTTCACGCTGCTCTAGCTCCTCAGCCTCTTGACCTAAGGACGTGAAATTTTTGAGAGTAAGAAGATGAAACTACGGGGAACAAAAAGTTCTAAATAACCGAACTCTAATTACCTCATTTAGATGTCCTAATCTCCTGATCTTCAGAGGACTTGCGTTCTGTTTCCTGGGTTGCTAAGGTCCGACCAGCAACTTTGGAAGCTTCAATCTCCTTGGTTGGTTGATCTCCTAGCACGAAAT
The DNA here is from genome assembly GCA_022559845.1 of Amorphophallus konjac. NCBI lineage: Eukaryota > Viridiplantae > Streptophyta > Magnoliopsida > Alismatales > Araceae > Amorphophallus > Amorphophallus konjac. The sequence goes on from CM040128.1 coordinate 242,832,817, forward strand.
TTGGAGAGCTATTATGATGTGACACATCCCAAAGACCACTAAATATGATGAGATGACCCTAGGACTTAGACCCGCAAGCATACAAGCGCTCAATGATTCTCACAATGACGATTTTTGCTCACTCGGCTCACACGTTCACCCGATGGGTCCGGGAGATGATGGTGAGGGTCCGAGGCGGGACCCAATTGTCCTAATGGACTTACAATGCTAAGGCTGACCCCCAATGGGCCTGGGAGACCCAGCTTTGTGGGTGGCTGGCCCGCAAGGCGGGGTGTTGGGTGGCACTCACTCACCGGCAGCGGTGGGCACGAAATCGCTTAAAATTAAGTCCGAGTGCTCTCTTACCGTCCGACGGGCATTCAAGGCAATACTACATTTGCAGAAATGAAGCTACAAGGGTGTGATCAGAAGCTCACCTGATCGGTGTGAAGACACCGATCCCGTTCGGAGACGAGGGCGCGCCGGGAAGCGTGGGTAATTACCCGAACGCTGCGGCGATTGTCGCATGACCTGAAACTTAAAGAGTACCACACTACACCTCACGCAGGAGGGATGAACTTGGGGTGGGGATTAATCTTATTACACTCAAAACTACCTCCACGCAGGGAGGGGCCTTCAGCCGGCCAAGCGGGGTGGGGATTTATGCAAAGGAAAAGCCGATCTTCCGAGTCCGCCGGTTCTGCCAATCTGCAGGTTTGCAGGACAGGATGTCGCTGTTGATGCTGCCACGGGATCCACGGGGCTCCAAACTTGACGAAACCACTGCCAAAAGTTTCTCAGATGACAGGGGATGAAGCTTGAATTTTTGGGGCAGCTTTGACACCTGAGGCTGGCAGTGCCGGCGATGGGAACAGGACAGCAATGTCTGGCTCCTGGCAGGTACCGAACTGATGCAGCAGGTTGCAGACGTCTCTGTGGCCGATCCTGAACTCTGATTGGGACGAGATTGGCGGTGACGCGATCATGGTCGGAGTAGCTTCGAGCAGCAGTTGACGGGGCCTCGATCCAAGGTCGGAGGAGAGCGGGGTAGCCAGAAGAGTAGGTACAGGTCGAACCTGGTCCCACAGTGGGCAGACTACCCACCCTGACGAAGAAAATGTTAACTTGCAGCTCCGGTGGCCGAATGAGGTCCTTCTTCTTGGAGAAGACAGCTAACTGGTAGTAGTTTCAGCCCTCCAAAAATGGCGCTCAGATCTTCAGGGAGGAAGTCGGGGTCGGACTGTGACTGCAGCTCTGGTTCCCTGCCTGAGAGCTTCTGCGCAGTTGAGGGAGATCGGCTCCTGCGGACAGCTCCGACCTCGGATGTTGACGAAACCACCTCGCCTTGAAAGCTCTCTGGACGCCATTTCCAGAGATGTAGGCCTTGACACCAGGAGGACCAGGGAACGGCCGGTCCTGTTGCGATCTTCAGGACCCAACTCTGCAGCCTGCGACCTGCTTTCTGAAATGGCAAACTAGCAAGAATGAAGGGAGTGGGAGGGGGGGTAACAAAGCTTGAGGATGATGGCTGAAGGTTTAGGGAGGGGGGGAGGACGTGGCTAGGGCTCCAGGAGGTTAGGAATGGCAGTGATGGAGGGAGAAAGGGGGCTGGAACTGCTAGAGGTGGAGATGGGGGAGTGGATGTGCACAAGAGAGAAGATGAGTGTGAGGGAAGGTGGGGGGCGAACTTGGCTATGGGGAGGGAGTGGATTTCGACCTAGGGTGAGGGAGGGATGGGAGAGGGGAGGGTAATTCGAATTTGGGCTTTGGGAGGGGTTAATTTAGCCTTGGGAAGGTGGATAGGTGCCTTGGGAAGTGAAGGGAGGTGGGTGGTAGTTGGGAAGTAGAGTTTGGATTGGTGGAGGGTTGTTGGGACCAGGTGGAGAGTAAAAGAGGGTTATGGGAAGTTGTGGGGTATTAATGGAGGTAGGTGGGGGTTGGAATTGAATGAGAGAGGGGGGAGGAGAGAGGGGAGGTTCGCCCCTTGCCTTGTGGGAGAGAGAAGGAGAGCTAGAGAGAGAGAGAGGAATGGAATAATGAGAGATTTGAAAGAGTTTTCTTCAATATTCATCAAAAGTTAGTACATGGAGGGAGATGGGGGCTATTTATAGGCAACCCATCTTTACAAGACAAAAATAACCCTGCCATTTAAGGCAAAAGACCAAACATGTCCTAGACTCAGTCCAATAGGCCCAAACTAAGGTATTAGGGCCCAATTAGACCAAATAGGGGAAATGGACTAGTACAACATGACATAATAAAAGGAAATACATGCGACATGACCCAATAAAAGGAAAATTACATATGATAAGACTCAATAAAAGGAGGATACATAAGATGAGAATGAGTCGACCCAAATCAAGGGTGTACAGGCGACCCGAGCCATAGCGAGTGTCGTGAGATGTCCTCATCAAATCCCCCGGGGTGGGGAGAACTCGACCCTGTCGAGTGTGGGTCTGCCTGGCTGTCATAGTGCTCCAGAATGTCGGGATCCAACCGCAGCAGGTCCTCCCGGCTCACCCAAGCATCCTCAGTCGGGGGACGGTTCTTCCACCTAACCAAGTAGCGCTGATACACCTTGTGCCTCGTAATGATGCTCTGCTCATCCAGTATTGCCTCTATCTGCTCTCGTCGGTCTCTTAAGCTGGGAAGTGGAGTCCCTCCGGGAGTGTCTCTCATAAGGGGGGGTAACAGCTCAAGCTCCTCACTGGGTTCCACTGCGGGGCCTTTGTAGGGTACCAGGTCCGCCACGTTGAAGGTAGGGTGCACCCCATAGCTCTCTGGTAGGTCAAGCTCATAAGCATTGCTGCCAAGTCATCGTAGAACTCGAAAGGGTCCCGACCCTCGTGCCCTCAACTTGGAGGCAGGCTCGGGAAGGAGCCGCTCCGTCCTCACCATCACCTGGTCTCCCACTTGGAATTCACAGTGGCGCCGGTGAGCATCTGCCCGTCTTTTGTAAGCCTCATTGCTTTTCCCTATATGCTTGCGGATGTCATCATGCAACTCTTTGATATGCTGTGCAAAGGACTCAGCTGAGACTGACACCCTAGCATGTGGGGGAAGGGGAATGAGATCCGAGGGCTTTCTAGGCCTAAAACCATGCACTACCTCAAATGGACTTTTGCCTATTGACCTATTGACGGAATCATTGTAGGCAAACTCGGCCTGAGACAAGAGGAGATCCCAATTCCCAGGGTGGTCCCCCACAAGACAACGGAGCAAGTTCCCAAGGCTTCGGTTGACGACCTCAGTTTGGCCGTCGGTTTGAGGATGGTAAGCAGTGGAGAATTTGAGGAGGGTCCCCATCAAGTGCCATAGAGTCTTCCAAAAGTAACTAGTGAATTTCACATCTCTATCGGACACAATAGTCTTAGGTAATCCATGGAGTCGGACTACCTTATCAAAGAATAACCGGGCGACCCTAGAAGCATCGGAGGTCTTGGAACATGGGATAAAGTGGGCCATTTTAGAGAACCTATCAACCACTACAAAGATGGAATCATGTTTGCGCAAGGTCCTAGGTAGGCCAAGGATGAAGTCCATGCTCAAATCCTCCCAAGGTCGGTCTGGTATGGGTAGAGGTGTGTAAAGTCCGGTATTCTGCTTCACCTGTTTGGCGGAGGCACAAATGCGACATTGTCCCACAACGTGGGCCACATCCTTCTTGAGACTAGGCCAATGGAATTGTCTCTCAACCAACTCTATGGTCTTTTGGACCCCAAAGTGTCCAGCTAGGCCCCCACTGTGTAACTCCCAAACTAAGAAGTCCCGAAGTGAAGTCCGGGGTATGCAAAACCTAGCTCCCTTGAATAGATACCCTTCTTGAAGTATGAACCCCTCATGTTCCCTGTGGGGCTGAGTGGAAAGGGTGTTGTAGTGAGTCCCAAAGTCGGGGCAATTTTGATATTCTCCTTTGATTCTCTCAAACCCGTTTACTTCCACTTGGATGGTGGAGAGTAAGGCTACTCGTCTACTTAGCGCATCGGCTGCGCGGTTCTCACTACCCATCTTGTACTTGAGGACAAAGGTGTAGGCTTGAATGTATTCTACCCATCAGGCATGTCGGGCATTGAGTTTTTGTTGGGTGTTGAGATATTTCAAGGCCTCATGGTCCGAGAAGATCACAAACTCCTTGGGTAGGAGATAGTGCCTCCAATGCCGAAGGGATTGAACCACGGCATAAAGCTCTTTGTCATATGTGGAGTACCTAGTCCTAGCCTCACAAAGTTTCTCACTAAAATAGGCTACCGGGTGACCCTCTTGGCTAAGAATGCCCCCAATCCCTACCCCGGATGCATCACAAGTGACTTCAAAGACTTTTGAGAAGTCGGGTAGGCAAAGGACCGGGGCTTGGGTCATCTTTTCCTTAAGCTCTAGGAAGGCTTTTGAGGCTGCCCTAGTCCACACAAAGGTGCCTTTCTTGAGGCAATCCGTGATAGGAGTGGTGATTGTGCTAAACCCACGGATGAATCTCCTATAGAAGGTAGCTAGCCCGTGAAAGCTTCAGGCCTCATGAAGGGTCTTGGGTTCGGGCCACTCAAGAATAGCTTGGACCTTTTCGGGGTCCATGGATACTCCTTGGGATGAGACAATAAATCCTAGGAAGGCTAGTTGATTGGTCAAGAAATGACACTTCCCGGGGTTGGCAAAGAGACTCTCCTTCCTAAGAATGGTGCACACTTGTTTGAGGTGATCGAGGTGGGCTTCCTTGGATTGGCTATATATGAGGATGTCGTCAAAGTAGACAACTAGAAAGATGCCAATGAAGGGTCGGAGGACCTCGGTCATGAGGCGCATGAAGGTGCTTGGTGCATTAGAAAGGCCAAAAGGCATAACAAGCCATTCATAGAGACCGTCCTTAGTTTTAAAGGCAGTTTTCCACTCATCCTCGGGCCTAATGCGGACTTGATGGTAGCCACTTTTGAGGTCAATTTTGGAGAAGATGGTGGCTCCTGCTAGCATGTCTAGCATGTCATCAAGCCGAGGGATGGGGAACCTATATTTGACCGTTATCTTGTTGATGGCTCGGCTATCCACACACATGCGCCAAGTTCCGTCCTTTTTGGGTGTAAGAAGAGCCGGGACGGCACAAGGGCTTTTGCTAATTCGGAGGAAGCCCTTCTTGATGAGTTCCTCAATTTGCCTCCTGAGCTCGGCATGCTCGGTGGGGTTGAGGCGGTAGTGTGGGAGGTTGGGTAAGGTAGCTCCGGGCACAAGGTCGATGGCATGTTGCACATCGCGTATGGGTGGTAGCTTGTCCGGAAGTTCCTCGGGAAACACATCATGGAAGTCCTCCAAGAGTTGTTGAATTTCTATTGGGTGTGGGTTGTTTGGGGAGGATTCCCCAAGGCAAATAACAATGGCACACACATGTTCCCCTTGGTTGACTTCTTCCTCAAGCTCTTTCCTAGTGATGAGGTGTAGGCTCCTAGGAGGCTTGTTGACCATACTAGGGTTAGGGCTTGGTGGGGTGGGGTTTGGTGGGTTTGGAATAGTGGAAGGGGTAGGGGATCCCTCAAGGGAGGGAGATGCCTTCTTGGGAAGGGGGCGAGGTGGAGAGGGGTTGAGTTGGATCTTCTTCCCTTCATGAATGAAGATGCAAGTGTTTGTCTTTCCTAGAAAGGTGGCATCTACATCGTAGATCCAAGGTCATCCTAGGAGTATACTCCCAACTTCCATAGGTAGGATGTCACACCACACTTGGCTTTGATAAGATTGGAATGCAATGGGGACAAGGCAACGAGCACTAACGGGTATGGAGGTGGTATCAATCCATGCTACCCGATATGGGTGGGGATGTGGGGAGGTGGTAAGGCCCAAAAGTTTGACGGTGTCGGGTGACACCACATTCACACTACTTCCATTGCCCAAGATGACCTTCCTAACATGGCTCCCTATCCATATGTAGGTATGGAATATGGTGTTTCTCCTCCAATCATGCTCTTGGGTTTGAGTGAGGGTGCATCTAACCACTCCGAGGTGGGAGTCGGTGGGTGGAGGAGGTTGTTCTTGGTTGCTCTCCATGTAGTGGTTCTCATACTCCTCCTCCCATTCATGAGAGGGTTCATATACCTCAACTTCTTCTTCAAATTCAACTTGGGGTTGGGGGTTGGTCTCCTCTATGAGTAAGTTTGATGCTCCCTTGATGGGGCATTGATTGGCAAAGTGTCCATACCCATAACACCTAAAGCATTGCTGCCCACTTTGATGGTTTGGGGTCATCTTAGTGTGAGGGAGAGTGGGTGTCGGACTGGGCCTATTAGGAGTTGTGTTTAGGGGCCCACTTGTGGGGCGGAGTGGTGGAGTGGCATTAGGAGGGGTGACCCGTGTAGGTGGAGCTCCCATGGGTGTAGGAAGGAGACCTCTTTGGGGTGGTGGGGGGTTGGCCCGAGGTGTCATGGTTTTAGGATCCATCCCCCAAGGGGGAACCATTCGTGTGTACCGAGAGAATTTCTCGGCATCCCGAGCGACTTGGTAGGCTTGCTCTAAAGTGGTTACTTGACGCATGAATAATTCCTTTTTTATATGGAATCGAAGCCCATTCCTAAAGCGGGAGAGTGTGACGGAGGGGTCCTCTTAGACTCCACACTTGAGGAGGTAGTAGTCAAACTTTTCAATGTACTCCATAACGGTCTTTCCTTCTTGGGTCAAGGCTTGCCATTCATCTAGGAGATTTTGATGGTAGGAGGGTGGGACATATTTGAGTTTGAGTTGGTCTTTCATGGCCCCCCATGTGGTGATTGGAGCTTCCCTCCTAACTATCCTTAAGGCCTCAACATTCATCCAATGAGTCTTGGCTAGTTTGGTTAATTGCATCTTTGCAAGCCGGACTTTCCTATCCTCGGTCATTGGGTACCAATCAAAATATTGATCCATGGCTGCCTCCCAATCTAAGTAGATGCTCGGATGATGAGATCCATCAAAAGTGGGAGCATCGACTTTCACAAGTCTCATTAGTTGGTCATCCGGGTTGTCCCGGGGAGGTCTCTCATTCCTTCTAGGGGGTGGGTCCCTTTCCGGTTCGGGAGGGTGGTCAAGGTTGAGTCCTCCTATAGCTGGCTCCATATGTGGAGGGGGATCTCTCCTATCTCCTTCCCTTGGGTTAGGCCTATTTTCCTCAATTTGTTCTAGCCGGGCCGTAATATCGTCAAGCCTTCCCATAATATTGGTCATGTATTTCATAAGAAACCTCATTTGGTCGGGAAACTCATGCTCATTGTGAGGGGGATTTCCTTGGGGATTGGGATTCATGGTGTTATTGGAAGAAGATGAATTGCCTTGATAATGAGTTCCACTATGAGTGGTCATGCAAAGTTGGGTGGGCTATGCAAGGGTGTGCGAATGCACCTATGAAAGACTTAGTGTGACCCAAGACTAGACTTGTAAAGACAAGCCTATGACCGCTCTGATACCACTTGATGTGGCACAGCCCAAAGACCACTAAATATGATGAGATGACCCTAGGACTTAGACCCGCAAGCACACAAGCGCTCAATGATTCTCACAATGACGATTTTTGCTCACTCGGCTCACACGTTCACCCGATGGGTCCGGGAGATGATGGTGAGGGTCCGAGGCGGGACCCAATTATCCTAATGGACTTACAATGCTAAGGCTGACCCCCAATGGGCCTGGGAGACCCAGCTTTGTGGGTGGCTGGCCCGCAAGGCGGGGTGTTGGGTGGCACTCACTCACGGGCCGCGGTGGGCACGAAATCACTTAAAATTAAGTCCGAGCGCTCTCTTACCGTCCGACGGGCATTCAAGGCAATACTACATTTGCAGAAATGAAGCTACAAGGGTGTGATCAGAAGCTCACTTGATCGGTGTGAAGACACCGATCCCGTTCGGAGACGAGGGCGCGCCGGGAAGCGTGGGTAATTACCCGAACGCTGCGGCGATTGTCGCTTGACCTGAAACTTAAAGAGTACAACACTACACCTCACGCAGGAGGGATGAACTTGGGGTGGGGATTAATCTTATTACACTCAAAACTACTTTCACGCTGGGAGGGGCCTTCAGCCGGCCAAGCGGGGTGGGGATTTATGCAAAGGAAAAGCCGATCTTCCGAGTCCGCCGGTTCTGCCAATCTGCAGGTTTGCAGGACAGGATGTCGCTGTTGATGCTGCCACGGGATCCACGGGGCTCCAAACTTGACGAAACCACTGCCAAAAGTTTCTCATATGACAGGGGATGAAGCTTGAATTTTTGGGGCAGCTTTGACACCCGAGGCTGGCAGTGCCGGCGATGGGAACAGGACAGCAATGTCTGGCTCCTGGCAGGTACCAAACTGATGAAGCAGGTTGCAGATGTCGCTGTGGCCGATCCTGAACTCCGATTGGGACGAGATTGGCGGTGACGCGATCATGGTCGGAGTAGCTTCGAGCAGCAGTTGACGGGGCCTCGATCCAAGGTCGGAGGAGAGCGGGGTAGCCAGAAGAGTAGGTACAGGTCGAACCTGGTCCCACAGTGGGCAGACTACCCACCCTGACGAAGAAAATGTTAACTTGCAGCTCCGGTGACCGAATGAGGTCCTTCTTCTTGGAGAATACAGCTAACTGGTAGTAGTTTCAGCCCTCCAAAAATGGCGCTCAGATCTTCAGGGAGGAAGTCGGGGTCGGACTGTGACTGCAGCTCTGGTTCCCTGCCTGAGAGCTTCTGCGCAGTTGAGGGAGATCGGCTCCTGCGGACAGCTCCGACCTCGGATGTTGACGAAACCACCTCGCCTTGAAAGCTCTCTGGACGCCCTTTCCAGAGATGTAGGCCTTGACACCAGGAGGACCATGGAACGGCTGGTCCTGTTGCAATCTTCAGGACTCAACTCTGCAGCCTGCGACCTGCTTTCTGAAATGGCAAACTAGCAAGAATGAAGGGAGTGGGAGGTGGGGTAACAAAGCTTGAGGATGATGGCTGAAGGTTTAGGGAGGGGGGGAGGACGTGGCTAGGGCTCCAGGAGGTTAGGAATGGCAGTGATGGAGGGAGAAAGGGGGCTGGAACTGCTAGAGGTGGAGATGGGGGAGTGGATGTGCACAAGAGAGAAGATGAGTGTGAGGGAAGGTGGGGGGCGAACTTGGCTATGGGGAGGGAGTGGATTTCGACCTAGGGTGAGGGAGGGATGGGAGAGGGGAGGGTAATTCGAATTTGGGCTTTGGGAGGGGTTAATTTAGCCTTGGGAAGGTGGATAGGTGCCTTGGGAAGTGAAGGGAGGTGGGTGGTAGTTGGGAAGTAGAGTTTGGATTGGTGGAGGGTTGTTGGGACTAGGTGGAGAGTAAAGGAGGGTTGTGGGAAGTTGTGGGGTATTAATGGAGGTAGGTGGGGGTTGGAATTGAATGAGAGAGGGGGGAGGAGAGAGGGGAGGTTCGCCCCTTGCCTTGTGGGAGAGAGAAGGAGAGCTAGAGAGAGAGAGGAATGGAATAATGAGAGATTTGAAAGAGTTTTCTTCAATATTCATCAAAAGTTAGTACATGGAGGGAGATGGGGGCTATTTATAGGCAACCCATCTTTACAAGACAAAAATAACCCTGCCATTTAAGGTAAAAGATCAAACATGTCCTAGACTCAGTCCAATAGGCCCAAACTAAGGTATTAGGGCCCAATTAGACCAAATAGGGGAAATGGACTAGTACAACATGATATAATAAAAGGAAATACATGCGACATGACCCAATAAAAGGAAAATTACATATGATAAGACTCAATAAAAGGAGGATACATAAGATGAGAATGAGTCGACCCAAATCAAGGGTGTGCAGGCGACCCGAGCCATAGCGAGTGTCGTGAGATGTCCTCATCATATTAGTCTAAAGTATTATAAACAAAACCTTCTAAAGAACTTACCCGAAATTCTATCTCCTTACCTTGATTCGTCACGAGCCAAAAGTAAGGGTCGCTCAGTTAAGAACTGGGTCTTATTTATAGGGATTTGGCTAGGGTTTGATGATTAGATCAATTCTAGAGTCCTTAGTTGGCCAAAACCTGATCCCTAAGAGTCCCTAGTAACCTTACAGGTTCTCCTAATTAGGTCTCTTGCAGATAGGATCTCAAAGATCCCATCTTTTGCAAGTTCTTCAACTTACGGAATTAACAAGGTGTGACGGTCCAGTCCTGATGCGTTACATTCATGTGGCGGTCGCCCGATAGACCGTTACAGCCAACGTGTGTAGAATTTCAAATTAATAAAACTATTTTATTCATTTTATCTATATATCTATCTAATTAAGGGATATTTATCCTTTAAAATCAGTGAATAAGCTAAATAACATTCTAGAATATGGGCCAAACTTAATGGGCTTGGTCCTTAAACCTTTTGAGTCTTACTTGAATAGGCTAGGCTAATTATTTAACATAATTGGGCCTTATAATAACTTATTAATCAAATAATACATTTATTAGTTTATTTAGGCCTTTATAAATTCCAATTTTTTTTTAAATAACTTAGAAATTACTTATATAAATTTTGGGGCACTACAAGAACCAACTCACACATCAACCTGCGAAGGGGTTAGAGGATAAGGAGTATGCGCACAAATCAAACCACGGTAGACAAGGACTTTTTAGGTGGTTCGGTCTGTAACCCATAGACCTACGTCCACCCCTCACTCAAATCGAGTGAGGCTTCCCTTACAAAAGCAAGTCCGCAACTTAGTTTGCAATAGACGCTGGCTAACAGGTTGAACTAAGGGAAACATATCCCTTCTCCCCGATCTTACAACTCGCAAGACAAGACCCACTACCATTGGTAGTGACCGGAGGAACCAATCCTCCCTTACTCTGAAGACACAGAGGAACCCGTGCTCACCAACCTGATGAACACACCCCTGATTCTACCCTAGTAGAGTCAGCAACACTGCACTAAGGTAGCACACGAGGAACCCACCTCGCACCCTGGTATACTAACCAGACCGTGACCAGTTAAAACCGATCACACCTCTGATGAGTGCAACAGTGCACCACACGAGAAATACAATGTAGAAACTGAAAAGTAAACAAACAAAAAACACAAATGAAAAGACAAACAAAATATAGCTCCACAGGAGCAAGGCAATTATGGATTTGATCCACGAACTGATGAAGCAACATATCTTCAATTTGAACTCCTCGCTGCACTCTATGGCTTTGATTTGGACTCTCTCTCCCAAGCTCTCTCTTTCTCTTCTTCTTCTTTTCACAACCTTCTCTCTCAGATCTTCTCTCTGATTCTTCTCACAACTTCTCTCTCTCTTCTCCTTCTATCTCAATTCTACAAACTATACCACTCTCTGTTTTACTTCCGCAGCTCTCTCTTTTCAGCAGCTCTTCTATTTCAGCCTTCTCTTGCTCCTTCCTTCTCCTCACGAAGAAGCAGTATATATGCTAAGCAGATAAAACAATTTTGAGAATGAATTTTTCCCAATTTTTCTTCCCACCATTTTTCCATCTGTCAGTGAGAATACTCTATTCAGAAGCCATGTCAGATGTCTAGGATCACGTGCCCAATTATTTGGGATCGAAACCACATGCTTCTTTTGAGTCACTCACGAGCTCGACTATTTTCACCCATATCGACCTCTTTATCACTCTTAAGGAACTATTTGTCGGTCTTATAAAGCTATTTGTCACCCTTGTCATGCTTAAGCCATTGCCTCTTCTCTTTTTCTCTTGTTTGAGAGCCGTCGCCTTGCGACCCATTTGTCACCCGTATCAGGTATATTTCACCCTTGAAGACCTATTTATCACTGTTATCTCCCATTTGTCTGCCTTAGCATCCGTTGGTCTACCTTGCTCAATACTTGGTTTCCTTGTGAGCCGTTCTTCACCGGTATCACACCTTTGTCCTCTCTGTGAGCTATTTATCATCCTTGTCTATTATCTGTCATCGTTGTAGGATATTTCTCACCGTTGGAGGCCATTCGTCACTGCTCCTGGACATATGTTACATTGATAACAGTTCTTTCTCTTTGCTCAACATTTCTTCAGCCTTGGATTCTATTTGTCATTGTTGTGACCCATTTAATAGCCTTGTAATCAATTAATCACCTGTAATCTTCATTTGCCATTTCATTTCTTCATTTGTCAGCTTGTTTGATTCATTTGACAGCCGTATTGGTGTTGGCCATTGGACTGCGTCGACGCTATTTAAGCTTTGCGTCGGCGCCGCTTCTTCACGTCCAAGCCTTTTAGCCTTGTCGCCCATTATTCACCCTTATAGAGCTATTTTTCACTCTTATCGTTCATTTGTCACCGTTACATACCTATTTGTCACCCTTATTTGCCTTTAGCAATCGCCTTTGTAGCTTTGGTTAACGGGTGACCTTGGCATCAACTCCATGAGCTTCTTGCGTCGACTCCATCTTCATCTTTTCTTCTTCTCAACCTTCTTCTTCTAGTGCCAAGCTATTTGTCGCCTCTGCTTAGCTATTTGTCACCCGTAAGCCATATTTGTCGACGGTGGAGGATATTTTTCACCCTTATCTACGTCTGCTGGCGGGTGGCTTCTGGCTAACTTGAAGTCGGCTTGAGGAACTTCTGAAGTCGACTTCATCTACATGAAAGCTTCTTCTTTGCTGAACCACCATGAATCTTCATCAAATCATCAAATCTGTCCTGCTGAACTTGAATATTCTTTCTGCTCTTGCTTGATCTGAACTGCGGATCTGTCATACAATCTGTTCAACCTGTTCTTCACATAGTTCAAGGATATTCACATACTTTCACACATGATAAGATCATGATGAGATCAAAATCAAAACATCAAAAATGATATAAAATCCAGGCACCAAAACTAATGCACCAAAGCACACTAATGCAGCAAAGCACTGACTCATAGATGAGTCATAGTGGTTGACATCATCAAAACCACAGGAACACAACAATCTCCCCCCTTTTGATGACAACACTATGAGTCATTATGACCAATTGATCACACATAATGCATATTGACTCATCAAACTATTCTCCCCCTTTGACATTATCAAAATGAAGAAAATGGTTTGATATAGGCAGTGGAAATGCCCCCCCCCCTTAGACAGTGAATGTAATGCCTAGCAATAAAATGTGCAAAACTATTCTCTCCTTTGATATTGAAGAGAATGCCTTCCAATGACATGTGAAAATTTTTTCTCCCCGTTGAGGTATGAACACATCAAGCAATGGACACACATCTCTCATAAGAAATGACTTATCAAACAATCTCCCCCTTTGACAAAAGAGAGTGGTTTGAATAAAAATTTAGAAACTAGAGATGATTCAGTCAATGGAGATATCATCAAAAACACAGATATGAAATGATTTTAAATAGGGACAATTCAGGTCATGAACTAAGAAAATCAGCAAGCATATTCTGATCTCAAATTTAAGAGACAATGAAGCAGTGGGTATGACATGAGTATAAGCAAATGATTTTCAGCAGGGATTTCAAAAGTATGGATCATTCAAGAAGGTTTTCAATCAGATACAAATTTCATAACTCAGAAAGGATTGAAGTTGTTAGATTCTTCCATTATAAAGGTCTTATGAAATGATCCTTATTTGACAACATGGTTTAAATCTGATATTTTTAGAGTTTGTCAATAACATGTCCAGATCCGAGTTCAATTTTTAATAGAAATGAACCAAACCCTCATATTTACATCTTGTTTAACCTTCCTTTATCTTACTCATTCAAATTTCAATGACTCCTTTAGGAGTTGCAAAAATTAGTATTGAGGTTAAACAAACATGATAATATCTGATTTTGTGTAGGGTTTCAGCAATTTCCCTTTTCAATTTTTGCAACCAATTTCAGATTTTTTCTTTTGTTCATCAATAATTTTTCTTCTCAGGAGCAATTAAGTTCAGTACATACTTTGTATCGAGAGGACACACATTGTTTAGATGCCAGTATCTCTAAGAACTCAGTGTGACTGACTATCATGCTTAAATTTGAATAGAGATAACCTTAACACTTCATGGCATACCTCAACTTATTTCAGTGATAAGTGAGATATATTTCTCAGTGATTTTGCCATTGCTCTGCCTAGATTTTTAGTAAATTTTATACAGAGTTAACAGTGGCACTTCATGACTCAGTCCACTAAACTTCAAAGGCTTAAGGACATGGTTTCTCAGTGAACCATTGTCATTGCTCTTTCAAATTTTCACCCTTTGAAATTTTTAGATTTTCTGATGTTTAAAGACAATACTTAACTCAAGCGACTCAACTAAAATTGCCATGATTTTAAAATTTTCAGATTTCAGAGGATTATTCAAGACACAGCATGTAGAAGCTCGTTAAGGTCTATTAAAATTGAACACAGATGTTTGCATGACATTTATGTCTAAACTCAATGAATTCATTAAACTTAAACCAATCAATTGTTTTGGACATTCATAATCCTGTATAATAGAAGATTCCTTATTTAAATTATTTCTAGATTTCTGATCATGGTACACAATTGAAATATTCCTAAATTTTGGTTGATTCAGGATATTCAAGATACATCCACAAACAAGGCACTAAGCATGAAGTGATTTTCAAGAAAATTCAATAATGAGCGACAGACAAGAGTTGTCAAGGGTAAGCACAATAAATGGCAGACACCAAGTAATAGGTGACTTCGAGAAAGCATACAATCAATAAGAATAGTTCATAGAAATGGCATGATTGTTCAAGGCTCAGCAAGTGGGAATGATCTCAGACATGATTTCATTGATACTAATGATGTGAGAGATTTCTAGAGTGACAAGTTCAAGGATGTAGCAATGAAATTCAGCATGTAGCAGACATGAGAGGGTTTCAGGGTGACTTTCTCAAAATGAACTAAGACAGCCATAAGAGTTTTTAACAGACATCAAGGATGTTGGATTTTCAGAGAGAGACATATTGGATCAATTTTCATGGAAATTATGACCATGGCATGCAAGGCAATTCAAGAATTTTTCTTATGAAGCTCCCCCTTAGCAAATGCATGAGCTAGCATTCAAGAATGAGAGTGCAAAATAGTAGAATAATTCAGAGTCATTTGAGATCAAACAAAAAAAAATTCCAGAAATGATGGTCTTGAAATATGACTGAATCATATGAATGTTGGCCATATTACTTTTGGCAACTTGTTCACATGAGTTCACATAAGGATTGAAGTTCAGTGAATCTTCAGAATGTTTACCGACAAGTCGACTTGAGCTTAACAAAGAAAAATGGCATGGGAGACTTTCATAGAACATCATATGAACTGACAACTATATGCATTGACTCCCCCTAAATGTGTGTATGCATTTCAAGTAATATTTTTGATTTTTTGACATAAATGATATGCAACTAAGTTTGAAACTTATGGTATGCAGGAGAGCCAACAAATGCACATAAGTAGACTATAAAATGCAGGGACTCCTCCTAACTAAATGCACTGAGGTATCAAATATGACATGAAGCCTATGCAAGGAGTTATTGAACAGAACTCATAAGTATCTAGACTGCTCTATATGTAATTTTGACCTATGGTATCATGCGGAGGACTTAGATCCTAGGATGACCGCTAGCATGGTGAAAGCTTCCAGACAGGCTTAACCTGTCCTTATTGATATCACCATTTATTATACCATGAAGCCATGCATGAAAATGCATAACAAGTGAGATGCAGTCTTATATGCAAAACAATGACTTTTTCAAAACTGTGCATGACTATGCAAAATTCATATGCATATGTTTAGAGAGACTCATTGATAACAATGCAAGTGACATATGCAGACATGAGAACTCATGCATTCCAATTTATTTCAACTCCCCCTTAATTATATAACTAAAATGGTAAAAACAGAAATGAAGACATGGAATTCTAACATATTCAAAACATGATATGCAACTGAACAAAGAAGAGAATCATTCAAAACATCAACTGAACAAGTGAAAATTAGAAATGGGGTTTTACCATACACGAGTGCCTTGGCCTTATTGAACCCCTTTTATTATCTTCTTAATCCAAGGCACTCTTGCAAAACAAATCCTCATTTTGCATACACAGGTACCCAAGACTTCTTGGGTCATTGTGGGTCAGCTACACCTCTAGTGGGTGCTTTCCAAATTTTCTGAGCGTTGAGATCATCGGATTTCATCAAATAACACTCATGCATTGTATGCCCAGACATGCCATAGTAATCACAATAAACATAAGACTTGATGTTTTTCATGTGCATGGCAAAATTTAATTTCTGTTTATTAACAATGAAGTTCTTATTTTCTCCCCTAGAATTCTTTCTACCTATAGCCAGCCAACACTCATTAGCCTTGTGGCCTGGCTTCCCACAGTTGAAGCATACAAGTGGTTTGCTTTTCGAAACAAATTTGTTTCTATCAAAAACATGCTGGTTTACAAGGAATTTAACATGTTCAGACTGAAAATTTTTCCATCCCTTGGCCGACCAGCACTGTGTAGCAAAGTGTCCAAACTTACCATAGTTAAAACATTCATTACTCCTTTTCCGAATATTAGAAAATTTTCTAGCATGGAAATTCCTAGCATACTTTCTACCAGCACTTTGGTCATCTTGTTTCATTATTAAGCAATCATGCATAAGGTGGCCATGCTTACCACAATAATGGCATGAAATTTTCTTTGCATGTGCATGTGAATGTACATGAGATTTATGATCAACATGCACTGTGGTAGTGGCAACATTTGTAGCCATGTTTTGCAGATTGTTTTTATTTTTTGATTTTTCAGTTTGGTTCTCATTTTTCTTTATAGTGAACTAAAAAATTGGATGGTTTGAGGTGCTGTTTGATTCAGAGCTACATACAAAAGATGTGCGGAGTTTATTTTCAAAGCTCTTTTTATTTACCGGGTTATAACCTAGCCCCTCTCTCTGAAAGTTGATTTTACTGTCGAGAAGCTTATCCAAGTTATCTTTGTCATCAACAAATTTAGACAAAGAGTTTTTCAGGTCTTGGATTTCATTTTTTCAGGGAGGCAATTAATAATTTAGAATTAGCATGTTCCTCTTCACATTTAGCCAGTCTTTCATTCAACATGTGATTAACATTTTTGTGGCTTTCAATTTCTTGTTCAAGACTGACCAACTTATCTGAATTATCCAGGGTCACACACTTACCCTTTCCAAATGCAATTAATCTGTCAGACAATGCAGTGTTCAGTTGTTTCAATTTTTCTATTTCTTCCTTGAGTTTGTCATTTTGCACTAATTCATTTATCAACAACTGATCGTCAGAGGTAACCTCCTGTTTCCTTTTACTTTTAGAGTTTTCCAAGCTTTTCTGAAGTTCCAAATTCACTATACTAATAGCCTCACATTTCTCAGAAATCAAGTTATTCTGTTCTTCAAGTTTCTTGAGGTTTTCTTCCCTTTCTTCAATGCATTTTTTGAGAGCTCCATTTTCAGATTAAATTTGATCTAGTTCAGAGTTAACTATATCAAGATTTTTCAGTTGTATTCTAAAAATATCATTTTCAATTTTTAGCACTTCAACATCTTCATTTTCAGAACTAGTACTCATGATAGCATTCAATTTCCTTTTCAGAGTGTGATTCTGTTTTCATGATTTTTCATATAATTCAATCAAATCAGAGTATGCATTCTGCCAATCTTCTATAGAGTAATTTTCAAGTGGATTGCTTACCTCCTCGTCATTCTCATTTAGATCACTACTGTGATCACTTCCATCATGACTTTGTACACTATCAACCATGAAGCACTTGTGTTGTTCTTTCTTCTTATAGATGGCAATCAGCTTGTCCAAGATCTCCTTGGCATTCCTACAATTAGAAACAAATGGAAAGGTATTATGATCAGCAACATCTTTCAAAATATTGAGAACTCTAAAATTATCATTGTTTTTTTATTCTGTGAGCATCTGTCCATTTGGATGTGTCCTTAGGCAATTTATGTGGACCTTTAGAAATAAGATTCCACAATTTTGAATTAACTGAATATATAAATGTGCACATACTGCCTAGCCAGAGAGAAAAATCAGAACCATCGAACATAGGCGGATAAGCCATTAAAAAAAAACTTCAGAGCAATAATCTAAAAATAGTGAATGCACCAAATTAGTAGGATCCTCTCTATAGATTGTTGAATCTGATCAATCAGAGACCTGCTCTGATATCAGTTGTTAGGTGCAAAGTGGGATCTAGAGGGGGGGGGGTGAATAGATCCCTCTACAAAAATTATGCTCAATTGAAAAACACACCCAATTCAAATACAACGAAAGCTAACACTTCAAACAAAGCAACTAGCAGATAGATAAAATCTAGATGTAAGTAAGTAAATACTTCTCACAGTAAAGCTCGAATAGGAGTATGTTATAAGATGAGGACTACTTGCTGATCTAGCTGTAACTAAGCACTGAGCTGAACAGATAACAATCCAAGTAACACACATTAAAGAATCTAGCAATTCACACTGAATGTGTATCAACCCACACAAGACCGATCTCGAACACTTAGTACTCAATGAGATCACAAAGCAGAACCAACTAACACATCAACCTGGGAAGGGGTTAGAGGATAAGGAGTATGGGCACAAATCAAATCACGGTAGATAAGGACTTTTTAGGTGGTTCGGTCTGTAACCCACAGACCTACGTCCACCCCTCACTTAAACCGAGTGAGGCTTCCCTTGCAAAAGTAAGACCGCAGACTCAGTCTGCAATAGACACAGGCTAACAGCTTGAACTAAGGGAAACAAATCCCTTCTCCCGGATCTTACAACCCGCAAGACCAGATCCACTACCACTGGTAGTGACTGGAGGAACCAATCCTCCCTTCCTCTGAAGACACAGAGGGACCCGTGCTCACCAACCTGATGAACACACCCCTGATTCTACCCCAATAGAATCAATAACACTGCACTAAGGCATCACGCGAGGAACCCACCTTGCACCCTGGTATACTAACTAGACCGTGACCAGTTAAAACTGATCACACCTCTGATGAGTGCAACAATGCACCACTAGAGAAATACAATGTAGAAACTGAAAAGTAAACAAACGAAAAACACAAATGAAAAGACAAACAGAATATAGCTCCACAAGAGCAAGGTAGTTCTGGATTTGATCCACGAACTGATGAAGCAATAGATCTTCAATTCAAACTCCTCGCTGCACTCTATGGCTTTGATCTGGACTCTCCCTCTCGAGCTCTCTCTTTCTCTTCTTCTTCTTTTCACAACCTTCTCTCTCAGATCTTCTCTCTGACTCTTCTCACAGCTTCTCTCTCTTCTCTTCTCTTCTGCTTCTCTCTCAATTCTACAAACTATACTGCTCTTTGTTTTTCTTCCACAGCTCTCTCTTTTCAGCATCTCTTCTATTTCAGCCTTCTATTGCTCCTTCCTTCTCCTCACGAAGAAGCAATATATATGCTAAGCAGATAAAATAATTTAGAATATGAACTTTTCCCAATTTTTCTTCCCGCCATTTGTCCATCTGTCAGTGAGAATAATCTGTTCAGAAGCCATGTCAGATGTCTAGGATCACGTGCCCAATCATTTGGGATCAAAACCATGTGCTTCTCTTGAGTCGCTCACGAGCTTGGCTTTTTTTCACCCATACCGACCTCTTTATCACCCTTAAGGAACTATTTGTCGATCTTATAAAGTTATTTGTCACCCTTATCCTGCTTGAGCCGTCGCCTCTTCTCTTTTTCTCTTGTTTGAGAGCCATCGCCTTGCGACCCATTTGTCACTTGTATCGGGTATATTTCACCCTTGAAGACCTATTTGTCACTGTTATCTCCCATTTGTCTGCCTTAGCATCCGTTGGTCTACCTTGCTCAATACTTGGTTTCCTTGTGAGCCGTTCTTCACCGGTGTCACACCTTTGTCCTCTCTGTGAGCTATTTATCATTCTTGTCTATTATCTATCATTAGGGGTGATCATAATTTGGGTTCAACCCGAAAACCAAACTGAACCGGCAGATTTGGTTTGATTTGGTTCAGGTTAAAATTCTAAAAAATTTCATTTTGTTTAAAACTGAACCGTATTTAAAAATTTGGTTTGGTTTGGTTTTTGATCACTAGAAACCAAACCAAACTGGATAAACCGATTTATCATGGGTAATTTTGTCAATTTATACAAATCTAAAACTCACCCTAATTTCTTAACCCATCCGCTGCTTCCTTCGCATTTCCCACGCACCGCGATTGCGTGAACCCTCCGCCCCGCGACCCGTCCCTCACCCCGCTCCGCCCCTGCGCCGCATGTGGTGAACCCTCCGACCTTTGCCCCACGACCCCTCCCTCAACCCGCAGGAGCACCGTAGGTGGTGAACTCTCTAGCCTCTGCCCCGCGACCCCTCCCTCACCCCGCAAGAGCACTGCGCCCCGCGACCCCTCCCTCACCCCGCACTCCCGCAGGAGCACCGCCGACCCCTCCCTCACCCCGTAGGTGTAGCACCGCGGGTCTGCAAGCGCAGAGGCACGCGTCGCACGCCGATCGTCGGCCCAGTAGTCGCCCCTCACAGCCTGCGTGCAGGTCTGCCGAACGGCCCGGACTACAGCTTCCCTCCGCCGGACAGTCTGCAGCCGGATCCCTCACTGGTCACGGCCGCCGCTTCCCTCACGGCCGCCGCCGCTGCCCTGCGTACAGCTCGTAGTCTTCTCCGCCCTTGGATGCAACTCCACTGTACCACTGCTGCTTCCCTCACGGTCTGCCACCCTACGTGCAGGCTTGCAGTGGTGAGTCCATAGTTTTGTAATTTCATTTCCTGATATTGGGCTCGATTTTCAATTTATAACAATCTAATTAGCTCTGTGTGCATAGTTCCTCGATCAACTTCTACTACGCCACATCTCTGAAGTTATTTATTAGACATCAATTGTTCTGCTTAACATGCTTTCATGGTATTAGTATTGTTGTGCTGCCATTTATAAGATGACAATGATAAGGACATGGTATTAGTATGATTGCAGTAAATAGACTGGAAATTTCGATTTCAAAAAAAATTAATGAGCATCAAATAATGGTCTAGTGTCAAGTTTTCAAAGGCGTTTATGATATGAGAGTAAGAAGGTGCAAGAATACGCAGATGGAAGGACCAATCCAAATTTGACATGTAGTTATGGTTCAAACGGAACCAAACCGAACCAAACCGAATTAATTCAGTTTGGTTTGATTTGATTTCAAAAGCGTTCGGTTTGGTTTGGTTCGGGTTGACCCCTCAATTCGGTTTGGTTTGGTTTGAGAAAAAATCTATTCAAACCAAACCAAACCAAACCGTGCTCACCCCTATCTATCATCCTTGTAGGATATTTCTCACCGTTGGAGGCCATTCTTCACTGCTGCGGGACATATGTTACATTGATAATAGTTCTTCCTCTTTGCTCAACATTTATTCAGCCTTGGGTTATGTTCGTCATCGTTGTGACCCATTTAATTGCCTTGTAATCAATTAATCACCTGTAATCTTCATTTGCCATTTCATTTCTTCATTTGTCAGCTTGTTTGATTCATTTGACAGCCGTATTGGTGTTGTCCATTGGACTACGTCGACGCTATTTGAGCTCTGCGTTGACGCCTCTTCTTTACGTCCAAGCCTTTTAGCCTTATCCCCATTATTCACCCTTATAGAGCTATTTTTCACTCTTATCGTTCATTTGTCACCATTACATACCAATTTGTCACCCTTATTTGCCTTTAGCCGTCGCCTTTGTAGCTCTGACTAACGGGTGACCTTGGCATCAACTTCATGAGCTTCTTGCGTCGACTCCATCTTCATCTTTTCTTCTTCTCAACCTTCTTCTTCTAGTGCCAAGCTATTTGTCGCCTCTGCTTAGCTATTTGTCACCCTTAAGCCATATTTGTCGGCGGTGGAGGATATTTTTCACCCTTATCTACGTCTGCTGGCGGGTGGCTTCTGGCTAACTTGAAGTCGGCTTGAGGAACTTCTGAAGTCGACTTCATCTACATGAAAGCTTCTTCTTTGCTGAAGCACCATGAATCTTCATCAAATCATCAAATCTGTCCTACTAAACTTGAATATTCTTTCTGTCACGTCCCGAGTGCCGAAGGAACCCGGTACGCGTGACGAGTTTATATCAATCATGTCAATCAGAGCATAAGGAATTCGACACATAGACAGAGTGCGTAAATAGAGATATAAATAACCAAATCCAATTTATTCATTATTCCATCAAAATAACTCCATTACATAATCTTTCAAAGAAAAAGAGTACTAATTTACATCCTAGACTCAATAAGAGAAAATTATAATAATCGACTCAAGAAAATAAGAAAAGACACGACTAGATAGTAGCCTCAATGATCGGAACGACTCTACTCTCTTCACTCGTGTCCATCCCCATCAGAATGATCTTCGTCATCGGAATTACCTAAAAAATTAGGGAAAAACGCTAGGTGAGCGAACGCTCAATAGGGATTATATCTCAAGATCAAGCTTACTTTAAGTAAATTACATGTTACATGAACTATGCAAGTATAGTGATGCATGAACGCAAGATAATGCCGAGAGTAGAATATCAAAAAGTATTCGGAGATGAACTAGCAAGATTTCAAGATAATCATGTGAAGTATATCAAGTTTGTCAAGCATGTAATATCAAGTCATGTCATGTGAATTGACTATTATAATTTCAAGCAAGTAAATACCATTCCGGGCCACGCAAGTCATGTCAAGTCAAGTCAAGCACTATAGAGATTGTGAAATACCATTGATCAAGCTAGTCATGCACTTCGGTGCAATGCCACACCGTGGTCAATCAACTCCCATGGGCACAAGTACTTTCGGGCGCTCCTCCCAGGACCAGACCGAGCCCCATCATTGTTAGGCATTGAGTCATGTAAATATTTTGACATCCACTATAGTTTATAGCCACTATAGAATTTCAAGGAATGAACCTTTGTAGGAACATTAAGGTAGATTCACACAATAGAGAGTTCAAGGACCAAACTTGAGTAAGGATGACATATCGATAAATCTCACGAAAAAAATAACATTCTGGGAAAAACTGGGTAATTGGCGTCCACTCAGGTCGCCACAGATTACAGAAATAGTGTCCACTATAGTGGTCGCTCATTCTGTGATCAGAACAGGCACGAAGAACAATGGCGCCCGTTTACACGGTCACTCATTTCAATTGGCGTCCTCTGTCTGGTCGTAAATTCCAGACAAAGATAGAACTCTCACAGAGTACTATAAATAGTGCTCTATGATGGCTAGGGCATCATGTTTCTTCAGAGTGACATGATAAATCAAGGTTACAAGGTTTTTAGGTACAACCAGCTCGGCTGTCTTGAGGGAATCCAAGGCTAGCGTAAACTTACAGAGGTCTCAATGAAGAAAGCACCAGTCCGAAGGAAGGAATATCCCGCGGAGGGTCCGATCATCACCAAGAGTTAGTGTGTAGGCGTAAAATAACGTGAAACATGGACTCTATCCACGAACTGGGATAAGAGTGCCAATAGACCCATAGTCTGGGTCAAAACTCGATAAAAACTGTGAGACAGGAAATAGCGACCACTAGGATGGGAGCTATACAAATGGGCGACTTTGTACAATGTAGCTAAATCAATAGTTTTCAAAATTTTTTTATCAATTTTCACAATAATGGGCAACCTTCCAGAACGGTGCCATATCTTTAAATAGGGACCACTTGATGGTTGTTAATTCATATTTTCTGTATTATTTTCCTTTTTTAGATAATAAACATGAATCAACGACTCTCTATAGAGGCGTCATATCAAGAATAGGTGACTGTTCAAACAGTCGCTCATTCTTTACTGTGTACAGGTTATAAAGCATCAGGCAGATACGTTTTTAGATAGGAAGCACTATTCATTTCTATGAATTGAACATGAACAGTAGCATATTGACGTTTATAGGAGATTTTAAGAAATTGAAGACATGATCAAGTAGAGAAAAATATGGAGAATCCAGAAATATGCATAACATGTTTATCAGGTACATGGTTCCATAGTTATTAAATTTTGAACATGAGTTAATTATTAATTACACTAAAAGAAATAGCAGCAGGGATATGGTCACTCATTAATTTGTGACTAGAAGACTGTCGCAAATTCAAAATTTGTGCCTTTCTACGCGGTCGTTCATTAATAAGCGGCCACTGCTCGGTCACTAATTCTCATGCAGATAGAAAACTCCAAAAACTTTGTAAACTGAATAGCAGAGTCATGGAATCATGGTATACTGATACGTATGCATGCAATGATCCTTCACTATTAATCTTGGGCTTCAGACTCTTGAGAAAACCTACCTTTTGGTTGATCAAATGATGAACGGAAGAGAAGATAAGGAAATAATATACAGCAGACGAAGCACTGCAGCACGCTGAAAGAAGAAGTAGCAGAGCTTCTTCACGGCAACAATGGCAGAAGGAAGACGATATAGCTCTTCCTCACGTCCGGCAGCCATAATAGTAGCAACAGTGGAAAGAATGAGATAGAAAGAAGAAGCAAGGCTTCTTCACGTTGCAATAGCCACAGGAAGAAGAATGCCAACCCCCGCTCGAAACAGTAAGGGAAGGAGATCGGGTTCTTCCCTTTGTGCTGCAATAGGAGGACGACGATGATGGCAGCAACACAACAAGAGGGCAACGTCGACGTACGTAGGGAAGCATAATGAGCAGCAATGGTCTTCTCGATCGAGAGGGGTTTTTATTTATAAGGTCATGGCTTCGATGAGTTCACAGTATCCTAATGGGATCTAAATTCCCACGTAAGAGTCCTATGAAGTCCCGCGGTCAATGACACCCAAGAGGGGGGGGGTGAATTGGGTGATGACAAAAATTAAGAAAACTTTAACCAATTTGAAATTTGTATGATGAAAAAGCAATTATCAATTTAGATCTGAAGCAGAGCAAAAATGATCTTATCAAAATCACCACTACAATAGCTCTTGGTACTAGTCGGAGTTTGTGAATCCGAAGATTCTCTCACGCAAGGTGTTATCTTCCCGACAAGACTAACCTTGTCAGTCCGAACCCAGCATTTGATATACCAGAGATCTATTAGAGAGTGATCAATTGAACTAGATCTAAACGAAGGAATCAGCAGATGCAATATGTTAACATGCTAGAGCAGAATTAGAGGTAGAAGATAAGGAACAAATCACACAAGAGACCATGATTTTTAGGTGGTTCGGATGCAACAGCGGCAACCTACGTCCACCCCTCACAGATTGTGAGGATTCACACACTATCTTGTAAAGAGTTACAAGATCAAAACACACACACACACTCGTGTGATTTCAGAACTCCTACGAAGGTGCACAAGCACCGAATCACATAGAAATGTGAAGAAGAGAAGAACCACACACACACAAACACAGATCTGTGTAGATCCACACACACACAAGTGTTTAAATATTACAAGAACACACACTTGAAGCTTGATGAAAGATGTAAGGAGAAACACAAAATGAAAGCTTCAAGCTAAAGCTCCCCCTTAGTGGATGAAGATTGTGTTGGATGAAGCTTGCTCCACAGCTTGATCTTCACTTGAGTGGCTTGCAGATGATCTTTAAAACCTTGCTCTTGGATGAAGAACTCTTGGACACAGCACTGTTCACGGAGCTACAGTAGCAGCTCCCTTTCTCCTTGTCAGCCTCCTTTGATCTTCCTTGAGTGATTTTTTGGTTTCTTTCGCCCAAGAGATGTTTTTGTATAACTTGGATGGTCAAGGACAAGCCAAGACACAGATCCACAATTCCAAGGATGTCTGGAGACTTTTGGGATTAAAAAACCATTGATAGATGCTTCAGCCTTGTGGAGAAAAATAAGTCAACAATGGAGGCTTCGAAGCTAGCGGTCGACCGGGCATAGGGGGGCGGTCGACCGGAATTTTACAGAAATGAGGCTTTCAATGCTAGGAAAACCGGTCGACCGGCACCTGACCGGCGGTCGACCGCGAGCTGGAAAACCAACAGTTTTAATGGAGTTAGCCAATAAATCATAATATGTGAACAAATTATCTTATGATCACATCCTGTTCCAATCACAATGAGTTGGTTGAACTTATCCTCGGCATTTCGTGAAACATGGTAGATTTAGGCATTTGCTTGATTAAGGATGGCTTTGAGAGTGGTTTAAGCAAGTTATTACTTAGGTTGTAATACCGGGGTTTCGTTATCATCAAAATCAGCTGGAGAGACTCAACAATCTCCCCTTTTTTGATGATGACAAAACTCTAGATTACAAGCGCATTGGCATGCCTTTAAGCGAATTTGGAGCTAAGCAAAGCCGATAATCCACAAGGTGAATAAAATAATAATTCTTTTCTTTAGGTGAGGCACCACAAACCATTCTTCACCTTATTTTCCAAATAGATAGGAAATGAGAAACACGAGCCAAACAATTGAGATCAAATACCAATTGCATTCATGTTATCATTTCATTACAAGGTACATTGATGCTTGAGAGAATGCAAGACTCTAGATAAAGCAAATGCAGAACTGATGACACAAGGACCCCTCATAATGATCATGCATATAGACATACGAACATGCATACATAGAATATATAAGACCTGCACTAACTACTTCTCCCCCTTTGACATCATCAAAAGAGGGGATAGGATAATCGAATAGGAGACCCAAAAGACAAAAGACCCAAGGACACAGACTGGAGTTAGGAAATTAAGGAACATCCTCAGTGGCCATCTGCAGGTGGCTGGTCTTCTGGTGGAGGAGGAGGCACATAGCCAAGGCACTATCGAATATCTGCAAGTAGGTGGTCTTGATGCTGAAGGCGGTGCTGGATATGGGCAAGGGTTTGATCCCTATCATAGTCACGACATTGCATGATCAGGAGAGCATGATTCATAACATGAAAAACCACACGTGAATCTTCATGGCTCTGGATGAGGGTGGTCATGTTGGTGGAGAGAGTGTGCATCTGAGTGGATAAGGAGTCCAAATCTGTGGAGAAAGAATCTGGCTGATGTGGCAAAGATTCCAGCATGGTGCCCATGACTGCTATATTATCCCCAAAGGTAGAAAGTTGTTCCCCAAAGGCATCCACCCGAGTTTTCAGTAAAGTAAAATGCCTGTCAAAGTCTCACAGTCTACCCAAGAGTGCTGTGTGGCCCCCTGAGTAGAAGACTCTCCACGATAGAACTGTGGTGGGGGAGGCATCTCGGGATCCATGTGATGAGGTGAAGGTGGAGGAGGCTACTCCTTAGCCTGAACTGGAGGGGGTAGTTCCCCTTGATCCTCCTACTGCTCCTATTCTTATTCTTCTTCATTGACTGCATCTTCCCCATAAATTGGCACATCCCGACGTAACTCACCATCGGGACCATAAAAATATCCAAAATATGTGAAAATCTTATGCTTATTATATATATCATCTTGTCGAACATAAATGAACTGTTCATCTGCTAAATGGATCCCAACAGAGATGAATATGCCGGTCAACTGTGAAGCATAGGGCAAGGATCTCCGGAAATTGGTTCGACATGTTCCAATTAGAGTCGTCATGAGGCGACCCATGTTTTATTGAATCCCATTCATAACATTGTAAAACATGAACCTGTGAACCTCTGTCACTTCATTTCTACTGCCACTCTTTGGATAAATGAGGGAGGTAAACATATGGTGCAATATACGCTGCAATGGTGGAAAATGATTTGCATTCAATATGATTAAGTTGCTGACACCATGCATGTAATCACAACTGGTCATAGCAAGAAAGGTTTCCTCAACAGCACCATGACCAAAAACCATGTCGGCTCCTCTAGCTGTAACTTCTAAGCCACGCTCAAATAGATTCGGAGTAATATGAAGCTCAACACCTTGAACAACAGTAAATAATTACTCATTTCTCTCGACCAATTTTTCATAAAACTGCTGCACTAGATTGGGGTAATATCGGGTATATCGAGTGACACAATCAATCCAACCTGGTTGAATCTTAAAGACAACACATAAATCGGGCAAAATATCGTTCACCTCATTGAAGTCGACCAGTTGAGGGTCAATAATAGGACGGGGAGGCAACCGAGGTGCACGACGAGGTGCAAGTGCTCGCTATGGTAGAGGAGCAGGGGCCTCTCATCTTTGACCACTAGCTTCCCCTCGGGCATAACGTTGAGAGCTCCGTCTAGGCAGCATCCCGAACTAGAAAACCCGGTGGAAACCCTTGAAGAGAAGACTCTCATCCTGGGGGATGAAGATGGACCAAAAGACACTCCAAGGTCTTGCAATAGCTTTCTCTACAACTTGGAACCCTGGGAAGAGCTTCACACTCGTACGAACGGTCGGGGAGATTTCATCCCGAAAT
Source organism: Amorphophallus konjac (assembly GCA_022559845.1). Classification (NCBI taxonomy): domain Eukaryota; kingdom Viridiplantae; phylum Streptophyta; class Magnoliopsida; order Alismatales; family Araceae; genus Amorphophallus; species Amorphophallus konjac. The sequence goes on from CM040128.1 coordinate 242,861,018, forward strand.
GGTGACGAACCAACCGGATCTTGTGCGAGTTGAAGGGGGATGAGGTTTTTGGGCTTGAAAGGTGGAGTTTGGGTGTTCTAGGGATAGGGAAATATGTTGGAGAGAGAATGGGGATGTTAGAATGAGAGAATGGGGTTTTAGAACCCCTTAAAAGAGGGTTCAGTTGATGGTTCAGCCGGACCACTCATCGCCACCGGTCGACCGGTGTGGGATCGGCGGTCGACCGCAAGCCCAAAAAATTCGGATTTTTTAATTTTTATTTTCTATTTTTTGTTTCTTTTTATTTTTCTTTTTTATATATGAGGACCATCATCCAACCTTCGGATTGGAACCAATAGCAAGAAGTAGAGAGAAGGAGAAAAGATGGGATTTTGAGGAAAGTTCTCTAACTCCCCCTCAGAGAGTGCCTTAGGTCCGGCATCACTGGGTCAAAATTTATTTAACCAAGGGATATCTGGCGTTAGAAAGAAAATATTCAAGGAGGACTATATGTATAAATACACTCAAACATGCAGGGATGTAAATACACACAAGGTAATGAAAGTAAATACATACAATATGCATGTTAATCTACCCTTTATGCATATGAGTTTCTACAAGTGCAATTCTTATCCTAAGTGCAGACCTATGTATGTATGATCTCACCCTTGCACATCCCAAGTTCTCTTCTTATCTTGCTGAATTGATCCTGGTTTAGGAGTTTTGTGAAAATATCAGCTAGTTGATTGTGTGTGTCAATGAAGTTCAATTCAAAGACCCCTTTTCCTACATGATCTCTCGGAAAATGATGTCAAATGTCAATGTGCTTTGTCCTAGAATGTTAAACAAGATTTTTTGACAAGTTGATTGCACTGGTATTATCACATAAGATTGGCACACATTTCATTTCAACATCCAAATCAAGCAATTGATTTTTGATCCAAAGTACTTGGGCTCCGCAACTTCCGGCAGCTACATATTCAGCCTCGACCGTTGAGAGAGCTACTGAATGTTATTTTTTGGAGGCCCATGAGACTAGGCACCCACCAAGAAACTGACAGTACACACTAGTACTTTTATGATCTAGAATACATCCGGCATAATCCGCATCGATGTATGCAATCAAATCAAAAGAACTACCGATGGGAAACCACAAGCCAAAATCTATTATGCCAATTAAGTATCTAAAAATGCGTTTAACAGCCATTAAATGAGACTCTTTAGGACATGATTGAAAATGAGCACATAGACATACACTGAATTGAATGTCAGGGCGGCATGCTGTGAGATACAGTAGTGATCCGATCATACCTCAAAATAGTGTGGGATCTACTGTTTTACCATTTTCACCTTTGTCTAACTTCATGGTTGTGGCCATCGGAGTCGACAGGGGTTTTGCTTCAGCCATCCGAAATTTCTTTAACAACTCCAGTGTGTACTTAGCTTGATTTATGAAAATGCCTTCTGAAGTTTGCTTAACCTGCAATCCAAGAAAAAATGTAAGTTCACCCATTAAACTCATCTCAAATTCTCCTAGCATAATTTTTGTAAATTCATCACATAAAGCATTTTTAGTCGCTCCAAAAATAATGTCATCCACATACACTTGAACTACTAATATTTCTTTACCTGATTTCCTCGTGAAGAGTGTTTGGTCAACCTTACCTCTTTTGAAACTATTTTCCATGAGGAATGAAGTAAGCCTTTCATACCATGTCCTTGGTGTTTGCTTTAACCCGTACAAGGTCTTTTGCAACTTGTACACATGCTTTGGATGTCTTGAGTCTTCAAAACCTGGAGGTTTCTCTACAAAATATCCTCTTTGATGTAACAGTTAAGAAAAGTAGATTTAACATCCATTGGAAATAATTTGAAGTTCAATGAGCAAGCATAGGATAATAGAATCTGGACTGCTTGTAGTCTAGCAACCGGTGCAAAAGATTCATCAAAATCGATACCCATCTCCTGGCTATACCCTTTGGCTACAAGCCGGGCCTTGTTCCTGATAACCAATCCCGTATCATTTAACTTATTTCTGAAAACCGAACTGAATCCAATGATGGGATGATTCTTGGGACGTGGCACGAGAGACCACACTTTGTTCCTTTTGAATTGGTTGAATCCAAGATTCATTTTGAAGAGCATCACGGATATCCTTAGGCTCTACTTGTGAGATTAAGACCATCAAATCCTCTTCTTCTACTTGCCTTAATGAAGACCTAGTTCTTACCCCATCTCCAGGATTACCTATGATGTTTTCAGTGGGGTGATCTTTCAAGAATGTGGAGGAACTTGGCAAGTCCGTGTGCTGCACTTGCTGTTCTTGAAGTGTTTCAATTGGTAGATCTTCATTCTTTTCTACATTGCCGGGGATCCCTTTCACTTGTTCATCCTTTGTCTTATTGCATCATTTGGGCATTCATGAGCTTCATATGCATCCAAAATTGGAGTATATTGATTTGTCAGTTTCAATTCAGATTCTTAAAAAATGACGAGGACTTTCTTCAACAACTAAAGTCCTTTTATTAAATAACCTGTAATCTCTAGAGTTCAGTGCATAACTTAGAAAAATTTATTTGTCACTTTTCTCATCAAACTTTCCTAGATTTGACTTACCATTATTCAGAACATAGCAAGGGCATCCAAAAGGTTTGAGATGGGAAATATTTGGTTTCTTACCCTTGTAGAGCTCATATGAGGTTTTCTTCAAGATGGACCTTACTATTGCCCTGTTGATGATATAACATGCTGTACTTACCGCCTCAACCCAGAAATATTTGGGTAGGGAATTCTCACTTAACATGGTCCGAGCCATGTCTATCAATGTTCTGTTCTTCCTCTCCACTACTCCATTTTGTTGAGACGTCCTGGGTGATGAGAAGTTGTGCGTATATCCTTGCTCCTGGCAAAAACGGCTAAAATCATGATTTTCAAAGTCACCACCGTGATCACTCTGAATTGTGGTGATGAGGTATCCTTTGTCATTTTGAATTTTCCTGCAAAACACTTGAAACTCCATCAAGACATCACTTTTATTGGTTAAAAATAGCACCCATGTAAATCTGGAGTAATCATCAACAATTACAAATCCATAAGATTTTCCTCGTAGGCTGGATGTCCTAGTCAGACCAAAGAGATCAAGGTGCAGCAGTTCTAGAGGCCTAGCGGTAGAAACAATATTTTTATTCTTGAAAGGGATACATGTTTGCTTACCTTTTATGCAAGTCTCACAGATGTTATCACTTTCAAATTTTAATTTAGGCAACCCATTCACCAAGTCATGTCTAGACAATTTGGAGATTACTCCAAAACTAGCATGACCTAGCCTTCAGTGCCATAGCCATGCATTATCATGGTTGTTTGGTACCAAGCACACATCATCATCAGCAACATCATCAAGATCAATATTATACACATTGTTGTTCCTTTTACCGATAAATCTGATTTCATTAGAGATCTTATTCATGACAAGGCAGTGAGTTTCATCAAAAATAATTTTAAAACCCTTATTGCACAATTGACTTATGCTCAGTAGATTGTGATTTAAACTCTTCACCAAAAGCATATCTTTAATAAGAATTTTAGAATTCTTACCTATGTTCCCAATTTTAATAATATTACCTTTGTCCTTTCCACCAAAGACAACCAGTCCTCCATCCTTATCTTACAATGTATAAAACACTTTCTTGTCCCCTGTCATATGCCTTGAACAACCACTGTCCAGGTATCACTTGCTCCCCCTGGCATCAATGCATATCTGCAAAAGACGACATTCTCATGCAATTGTTTTTGGTACCCAAACTAATTTGGGTCTATAGGAGTTAGTCCAATTCTGCACATATCTTTTCTTTATACAAGGAGCATGATTTCTTTGTGTGCTTTGTCTGAACCAACAATTAGAAATAACATGACCATGTCTACCATAATGAAAGCAATTGACACTTGAAAATCTTTTTTGGAATTGACGTGATTTAGGTTGAACATGTTTTGGCTTGGGGTGAGAACATGAAGCATAATTGTTTTCTTTTTCATGAACATAAGATGTAGTGATCTTATGCTCAAAGGATTTCTTGTTTTGGGGAGTGTATCCCAATCCTCCCTTTTGGAAGTTAACCTTAACTCCCAACAGGTTGTCTAGGTTTTTTTTGCCTTTTACAAACCTAGACAGAGTGGACTGAAGTTCAGCCACTTCTTCAACCAAACTCACATTTTTCTTCTCAAGTTCTGAATTTGTGGATGATGTGACACCACCTTGGGGTGATAATCACATGATCAAATGACCCTTGGACCTAGCAAGCAACCAACGCACGAACCGGTGACTTTACTCGGGCGGACTCACCCGCTAAGCGCACTCTTGTGCCCGTAGGCAAATCGGTGATAGTGGTGAGGGTCCGGGATGGGCCCTTGCTGCTCCGGGGGTTGGCTAGCTTTGGATTGGACCTCTCAAGGGTCCTAGGATGCCCACTCTCGTAGGCGGCCAGCACACCGAGGGCGTGGGTGTTAATGGCTCTCTCGCAACTCACCCACAGTAGTCACTCAATCATAAGCAAATTCGGGTTCGGGCGCTCCACTTACCACCGACGGCACTAAGATGCGATACTAATTAAGCAAAGGAATTTAAGCAAAGAGGAGTGTGCGGTGGCTCACCTGATCGGTGTGAAGACACCGATCCCGGCCGGAGACGAGGGCGAGCGAGGAAGCGTGGGCTTACCCACACGCCGCGCCGGAGAAGCTTCGACCTAAAATTTTAAATGACATGCACTACACCCCATGCAAGGGGGGGATCTTGGGGAAGGGAAACCAAAGAATACATCCAATTACTACCTCCACACAGGGAGGGGCCTTCAGCCGGCCAAGCGGGGAGGGGAGAAAGTGATGAAAACACAAGAGAAGAAGCCGATGCCAAATCTGTCCGCTCTCTGCGATAGGGGACAGACAGCCAGAGTTGAGGACGCATATCTTGATCTAGAATTTTGCTGATGACGGGACCAGTGGTAAACTCTTCATATCTGGAATGGGAATGCCTCAGAATTTTGTTAATTTCTTCTGGTGCCGAGGCTGGTCTGGGCAGAGGCTTGAACAGGGTGGCAGCTTCTCGGACTGACAGCCTCAGGTTTCCAACAGCAGGAAGAAGAGGATGCCCCGACCGCTCCCGAACGTAGAATCAAGTGCCGTCAAATCCGTTGGAACCGTGGACAAGCCGTCTTCGCACCAGAACTAGCGGGGAAGCCAAACGATGCCGGAGAAGACCAGTGGACTCTGAATAGTGGTGATAGATCGGTGCAGACTGTGGGGAAGCAGAACTATGTACCCAAGGAAGAAAATTGGTAACTCTTGAACACGAACGCCGATTGGAGTTCCTCTTCTTGATTCTGAAAGTAGACAAGACGTGGAAGAACTTTACAGAAGAACGCTTGGCCTGATTCTTCCGAGGTTGGTCGTGGTGAAGCTTCTACTCCGGATCAGGTACTCCGTAGGGGCAGCTCTGCGCAGTTGTAGGAGAACGGACCTCCCGGGCGACACGGACCTCGGATGGGGATGAGACCACCGCCGTTGCGAAGAAGACTGGAAGATGCTTCCGCGGATAGCTCTTGGGTCTTCAAAATCATCCGGAGGAAGACGTGGTCACCTCTGCAAGCTGCTACTCTTATGCAGATCTTCAGTTGAGAGCTGTAGGTTGAAGATGACGGGGGGAATGGGGTATATGGGAGGCGAAATGGGGGTGGATGAGTGTGGGGAAAGCCCGAGCTGTGAGGGGGTCTAGGAGGGGGTGTTCCAAGGTGGGGGAAGGGAAGAATGGGGTCTGGAAGGGGGTCTAACAGGTGGTGGGAGGAGGAGCTACGAATTTGGGAAGGTGGGTGAGAGGGAAAGGGTATTTGAAAATGGGTTTAAGGGTGGGATTAAATTTTGGTCTTGGGGGATGGGAAGAGGTGTGTGGGGAAGGTAAAAGGGGCTTGGGGAGTGGGAATTCTCCCTTGGGAGATGAGAGGGTGCTTGGGGAAGGGGAGTGGGTGGTTGGTGGTTGGAGGGTGGAGTGGGGAGTGGTGGAATCTCCCTTGGGGATGGGGTGGAGTTAAGGTGGGTTGGTGGGGAGTTGGGGATGAGTTATTGGAGGGGGGGGAAGAGAGAGAAAGGTGGTTGGGAGAGGAGGAGAGAGAAAGGGGCACAGGTTTTAGAGAGAGAAAGTGGAGGAGAGAGAAAATGACTTATTAGAGAGAGATGTAGAGAGAGGGGGGATAGGGGCTTCTCACCCAATTGGATTCACTCCACTAAACTAAGTCTTTAAACTCTCAAATGGCAATTTTTTCATTGATTCATTCCAAATGGGGGGAATGGGGTCCTATATATAGGCAACCCACATTTTACAAAAAGTCCCTAACTCTTGCAACAATGACAAATAACCAAGGGAAGGGGGGGGGGCGCCCTTGGGCCTAGCCCAATGAATTGGGCCCATAAACTAATCTATCAACCTAATCACACTTAATCCTAGGTAAATGACTCATTAACCTAGGTACAAGACTCAAATAAAAGGAAAATTACATAATTATGACTCAAAGAAAATATGAAAATTACATGAATTGACTAAGGAAAATGTGACGGACACATTGGAACCATACTAGCGAGCAACCGGGGTTTTGAAAATATGAAGGGCGAGAGATGCCCCCATCAGTGGATTTCAAAACTTCTTCTTCAGTTTTCAATTTTTCAAAAACTTCTTCCATTTCAGACATTTTGCATGATAACACTTCTTTGGATTTTTCAATAGCTGAAATTGTTTGTAGCAAAGTTTCTTTTTCTTCAGTTAGTTCAAACCATTCCTACTCAAGTTTTTCGAACTTAACCGAAGAACCCTCATGTGTAAAATCATCAATTTTCTTTTTGAGAGTTTTGTTTTCAGATCAGAATTTTCTATATTTGGTATACAGTTTTTCGTATTATGATTCCCATTGTTCATTCGAAATAAAATCAGGGTCAGAATTTACCTCAGTTGAATCATCTTCGTGTGCCATAAGGCACATGCTTTCCATGAGCTCTCCGAGCTCTTCTTCAGACAGCTCTTCCTCTTCGTCGCTCCATGTAGCGACCATTACTTTTGGCTTCCTGAAATTTTCCTTGTTGAACTTCCTCTTCAGATCTGGACACTCTCCTCTCATGTGCCCGGGCTTCTTGCATTCATAGCAAATGACATTGTTGGGCTTGCTTGGCTCGCCCTTGGTTTGGATGGGCTTTCTTGGCCCGTTTTTGATGTTTCCTTGGAAGTTCTTCTTTCTTTTCAAAAATTTCTTCACTTGACGGGTCAGCATGGCGAGGTCTTCTTCTTCATTGCTCCCTTCGCTGGATTCCTCTTCTTGGGAATCCTCATCAGATTGGTGGGCTCTATGTGCCACCGTTTTCTTCTTCTTAGTTTCCTCCTCGGCAATTCTTTTGATGTTTATCTCAAAGGTCATGATGAGCTCGTCCAGAGAGAGTGTGGACAGATTCTTTGAATCTTCAATGATAGTAGCTTTCGTGTGCCACGCGGGTGGGAGAGATCTCAACACTTTCCTCATGAGCTCGGAGTTGGTGTATTCTTTTTCGAGACTCTTGAGACCATTAGTGATCTCAGTTAACCTTGCGAACATCTCAGAGATGGATTCTTCAGGTTTCATCTTGAATAGCTCGTAGTCTCTGACGAGTAGGTTGGCCTTGGTCTCGGAGGTTCCTTCATAGATAAGCCGTAATTTGTCCCACATCTCCTTTGCTGAACTGCACATGGATACACGATAAAACTCATTAGGATGTATAGCACATTGCATAATGTTCATAGTATTAAAATTTACAGTGGATTTCTTAATTTCTTCGGGTATCCATTTATCCTCATCATCAGAGAGTTTATAAGGACCCTTGTCCATGACCCTCTAGACTTCGTACTCCTGAGCCCTTAGGAAAACATGCATTATGTTTTTCCAATAGGAGTAATTTGAACCGTCAAAGAAGGGAGGACGATTAATGGAGTGGCCCTCAGGCATCAATCCTTTGTTTGCCATTGATCTGGATCTGACTCTAGATCGTTAGATCTGAAGGAAATAGAGCCTTAGCTCTGATACCAATTGAAGTCCCGCGATCAATGACACCCAAGAGGGAGGGGGGGTGAATTGAGTGATGACAAAAATCAAGAAAACTTTAACCAATTTAAAATTTGTATGATGAAAAAGCAATTATCAATTTAGATCTGAAGCAGAGCAAAAATGATCTTATCAAAATCACCACTACAATAGCTCTTGGTACTAGGCGGAGTTTGCGAATCCGAAGATTCTCTCACGCAAGGTGTTATCTTCCCGACAAGACTAACCTTGTCAGTCCGAACCCAGCTTTTGATATACCAAAGATCTATTAGAGAGTGATCAATTGAACTAGATCTAAACGAAGGAATCAGCAAATGCAATATGTTAACATGCTAGAGCAGAATTGGAGGTAGAAGATAAGGAACAAACCATACAAGAGACCATGATTTTTAGGTGGTTCGGATGAAACAATGGCAACCTACGTCCACCCCTCACAGACTGTGAGGATTCACACACTATCTTGTAAAGAGTTACAAGATCAAAACACACACACACACACTCGTGTGAGTTCGGAACTCCTACGAAGGTGCACAAGCACCGAATCACACAGAAATGTGAAGAAGAGAAGAACCACACACACACAAACACGGATCTGTGTAGATCCACACACACACACAAGTGTTTAAATATTACAAGAACACACAATTAAAGCTTGATGAAAGATGTAAGGAGAAACACAAAATGAAAGCTTCAAGCTAAAGCTCCCCCTTAATGGATGAAGATTGTTTTGGATGAAGCTTGCTCCACAGCTTGATCTTCACTCGAGTGGCTTGCAGATGATCTTTAAAACCTTGCTCTTGGATGAAAAACTCCTGGACGCAGCACTGTTCACAGAGCTACAGTAGCAGCCCTCTTTCTCCTTGTCAGCCTCCTTTGATCTTCCTTGAGTGATTTTTTGGTTTCTTTCCCCCAATATATGTTTTTATATAACTTGGATGGTCAAGGACAAGCCAAGACACAGATCCACAATTCCAAGGATGTCTGGAGACTTTTGGGATTAAAAAACTATTGATAGATGCTTCAGTCTCGTGGAGAAAAACAAGTCAACAATGGAGGCTTCGAAGCTGGCGGTCGATCGGTCATAGGGGGGCGGTCACCGGAATTTTACAGAAATGAGGCTTTCAACTCTGGGAAAATCGGTCGACCGGCACCTGACTGGCGGTCGACCGCGAGCTGGAAAACCTGCAGTTTTAATAGAGTTAGCCAATAAATCATAATATGTTAACAAATTATCTTATGATCACATCCTGTTCCAATCACAATGAGTTGGTTGAACTTATCCTCGGCATTTCATGAAACAATGTAGATTTAGGCATTTGCTTGATTAAGGATGGCTTTGAGAGTGGTTTAAGCAAGTTATTACTTAGGTTGTAATACCGGTATTTTGTTATCATCAAAATCATTTGGAGAGACTCAACAATCTCCCCGTTTTTGATGATGACAAAACACTAGATTACAAGCGCATTGGCATGCCTTTAAGCGAATTTTGAGCTAAGCAAAGCCGATAATCCAAAAGGTGAATAAAATAACAATTCTTTTCTTTTGTTGAGGCACCACAAACCATTCTTCACCTTATTTGCCAAATAGATAGGAAATGAGAAACAAGAGCCAAATAATTGAGATCAAATAACAATTGCATTCATGTCATCAATTCATTACAATGTACATTGATGCTTGAGAGAATGCAAGACTCTAGATAAAGCAAATGCAGAACTGATGACACGAGGACCCGTCACAATGATCATGCATACAGACATACGAACATGCATACATAGAATATATAAGACATGTACTAACTACTTCTCCCCCTTTGACATCATCAAAAGAGGGGATAGGATAATCGAACAGAAGACCCAAAAGATAAAAGACCCAAGGACACAGACTGGAGTTAGGAAATAAAGGAACATCCTCAGTGGCCATCTGCAGGTGGCTGGTCTTCAGGTGGAGGAGGAGGCACATAGCCAAGGCGCTGCCGAATATCTGCAAGTAGGTGGTCTTGATGCTGAAGGTGGTGCTGGATATGGGCAAGGGTTTGATCCCTATCATAGTCACGGCGTTGCATGTTCAGGAGAACATAATTCATAGCATGAAAAGCCGCACGTGAATCTTCATGGCTCTGGGTGAGGGTGGTCATGTTGGTGGAGAGAGTGTGCATCTAAGTGGATAAGGAGTCTAAATCTGTGGAGAAAGAATCTGGCTGATGTGGCAAAGATTCCAGTATGGTGCCCATGGTTGCTATATTATCCCTAAAGGTAGAAAGTTGTTCCCCAAAGGCATCCACCCGAGTTTCCAGTAAAGTAAAACGCCTGTCAAAAGTCTCATAGTCTACCCAAGAGTGCTGTGTGGCCCCCTGAGTAGAAGACTCTCCATGATAGAACTATGGTGGGGGAGGCATCTCGGGATCCATGTGATGAGGTGAAGGTGGAGGAGGCTGCTCCTTAGCCTGAACTGGTGGGGGTAGTTCCCCTTGATCCTCCTACTGCTCCTGTTCTTGTTCTTCTTCATTGACTGCATCTTCCCCATAAATGGGCACATCCAGACATAACTCACCATCGGGACCATAATAATATCCCAAATATGTGAAAATCTTATGCTTATTATATATATCATCTTGTCGAACATAAATGAACTGTTCATCTGCCAAATGGATCCCAGCAGAGATGAATATGCCAGTCAACTGCGAAGCATAAGGCAAGGATCTCCGCAAATTGGTTCGACAGATTCCAATTAGAGTCATCATGAGGCGACTCATGTTTTATTGAATCCCATTTATAACATTGTAAAACAGGAACCTGTGAACCTCTGTCACTTCATTTCTACTGTCAATCTTTGGATAAATGAGGGAGGTAAACATATGGTGCAATATACGCTGCAATGGTGGAAAATGATTTGCATTCAATATGATTAAGTTGCTGACACCATGCACGTAATCACAACTGGTCATAGCAAGAAAGGTTTCCTCAACAGCACCATGACCAAAACCCATGTCGGCTCCTCTAGCTGCAACTCCTAAGCCACGCTCAAACAGATCCGGAGTAATATGAAGCTCAACACCTTGAACAACTATAAATAATTCCTCATTTCTCTAGACCAAATTTCAATAAAACTGCTGCACTAGATTGGGGTAATATTGGGTATATCGAGTGATAAAATCAATCCAACTTGGTTGAATCTCAAAGACAGCACATAAATCGGGCAAAATCTCGTTCACCTCATTGAAGTCGACCAGTCGAGGGTCGATAATAGGACGGGGAGGCAACCGAGGTGCACGACGAGGTGCCGGTGCTCGTTGTGGTGGAGGAGCCAGGGCCTCTTGTCTTTGACCACTAGCTTCCCCTTGGGCAGAACGCCGAGAGCTCCGTCTAGGCGGCATCCCGAACTAGAAAACCCGGTGGAAACCCTTGAAGAGAAGACTCTCGTCCTGGGGGATGAAGATGGACCAAAAGACACTCCAAGGTCTTGCAATAGCTTTCTCCACAACCTGGAACCTTGGGAAGAGCTTCACACTCGCACAAACAGCCACGGAGATTTCATCCCGAAATGGTGACGAACCAACCGGATCTTGTGCGGGTTGAAGGGGGATGAGGTTTTTGGGCTTGAAAGGTGGAGTTTGGGTGTTCTAGGGTTAGGGAAATATGTTGGAGAGAGAATGTGGATGTTAGAATGAGAGAATGGGGTTTTAGAACCCCTTAAAAGAGGGTTCGATTGATGTTTCAGCCGGAGTGCTCGTTGCCACCGGTCGACCAGTGTGGGAGCGGTGGTCGAGTGCTAGCCCATAAAATTCAGATTTTTTATTTTTTATTTTTTATTTTTTGTTTCTTTTTTTGTTTCTTTTTTTTATATGAGGACCATCATCCAACCTTCGGATTGGAACCAATAGCAAGAAGTAGAGAGAAGGAGAAAAGATGGGATTTTGAGGAAAGTTCTCTAACTCCCCCTCAGAGAGTGCCTTAGGTCCGGCATCACTGGGTCAAAATTTATTTAACCAAGGGATATCTGGCGTTAGAAAGAAAATATTCAAGGAGGACTATATGTATAAATACACTCAAACATGCAGGGATGTAAATACACACAAGGTAATGAAAGTAAATACATACAATATGCATGTTAATCTACCCTTTATGCATATGAGTTTCTACAAGTGCAATTCTTATCCTAAGTGCAGACCTATGTATGTATGCTCTCACCCTTGCACATCCAAGTTCTCTTCTTATCTTGCTGAATTGATCCTGGTTTAGGGGTTTTGTGAAAATATCAGCTAGTTGATTGTGTGTGTCAATGAAGTTCAATTCAAAGACCCCTTTTCCTACATGATCTCTCGGAAAATGATGTCGAATGTCAATGTGCTTTGTCCTAGAATGTTAAACAAGATTTTTTGACAAGTTGATTGCACTGGTATTATAACATAAGATTGGCACACATTTCATTTCAACATCCAAATCAAGCAATTGATTTTTGATCCAAAGTACTTGGGCTCCGCAACTTCCGGCAGCTACATATTCAGCCTCGGCCGTTGAGAGAGCTACTGAATGTTATTTTTTGGAGGCCCATGAGACTAGGCACCCACCAAGAAACTGACAGTACACACTAGTACTTTTACGATCTACAATTCATCCGGCATAATCCACATCAGTGTATGCAATCAAATCAAAAGAACTACCGATGGGAAACCATAAGCCAAAATCTATTATGCCAATTAAGTATCTAAAAATACGTTTAACAACCATTAAATGAGACTCTTTAGGACATGATTGAAAATGAGCACATAGACATACACTGAATTGAATGTCAGGGCGGCATGCTGTGAGATACAGTAGTGATCCGATCATACCTCAAAATAGTGTGGGATCTACTGTTTTACCATTTTCACCTTTGTCTAACTTCATGGTTGTGGCCATCGGAGTCGACAGGGGTTTTGCTTCAGCCATCCGAAATTTCTTTAACAACTCCAGTGTGTACTTAGCTTGATTTATGAAAATACCTTCTGAAGTTTGCTTAACTTGCAATCCAAGAAAAAATGTAAGTTCACCCATTAAACTCATCTCAAATTCTCCTAGCATAATTTTTATAAATTCATCACATAAAGTATTTTTAGTCGCTCCAAAAATAATGTCATCCACATACACTTGAACTACTAATATTTCTTTACCTGATTTCCTCGTGAAGAGTGTTTGGTCAACCTTACCTCTTTTGAAACTATTTTCCATGAGGAATGAAGTAAGCCTTTCATGCCATGCCCTTGGTGCTTACTTTAACCCGTACAAGGTCTTCTGCAACTTGTACACATGCTTTAGATGTCTTGAGTCTTCAAAACTTGGAGGTTGCTCTACAAAAACATCTTCATTGATGTAACCGTTAAGAAAAGCAGATTTAACATCTATTTGAAATAATTTGAAGTTCAATGAGCAAGCATAGGATAATAGAATCCGGACTGCTTCTAGTCTAGCAACCGGTGCAAAAGACTCATCAAAATTGATACCCATCTCCTGGCTATACCCTTTGGCTACAAGCCAGGCATTGTTCCTAACAACCAATCCCGTATTATTTAACTTTTTTCTGAAAACCCAACGGGTTCCAATGATGGGATGATTCTTGGGACGCGTTACGAGAGACCACACTTTGTTCCTTTCGAACTGGTGTAGCTCTTCATGCATAGCCTGAATCTAGGAATCATTTTGAAGAGCATCATGGATATCCTTAGGCTCTTCTTGTGAGATTAAGGTCATCAAATCCTCTTCTTCTACTTGCCTTACTGAAGACCTAGTTCTTACCCCATCTCCAGGATTACCTATGATGTTTTCAGTGGGGTGATCTTTCGAGAATGTGGAGGAACTTGGCAAGTCCGTGTGCTGCACTTGCTGTTCTTGAAGTGTTTCAATTGGTGGATCTTCATTCTTTTCAACCTTGCCGGGGATCCCTTTCACTTGTTCATCCTTAGTCTTATAGCATCATTTGGGCATTCATGAGCTTCATCTGCATCCAAAATTGGAGTAGATTGATTTGTCAGTTTCAATTCAGATTCATAAAAAATGACATGAGGACTTTCTTAAACAACTAAATTCCTTTTATTAAATAACCTGTAAGCTCTAGAATTCAGTGCATAACTTAGAAAAATTTCTTTGTCACTTTTCTCATCAAACTTTCCTAGATTTGACTTACCATTATTAAGAACATAGCAAGGGCATCCAAAAGGTTTGAGATGGGAAATATTTGGTTTCTTACCCTTGTAGAGCTCATATGGGATTTTCTTCAAGATGGGCCTTACTATTGCCCTGTTGATGATATAACATGCTGTACTTACCACCTCAGCCTAGAAATATTTGAGTAGGGAATTCTCACTTAACATGGTCTGAGCCATGTCTATCAATGTTCTGTTCTTCCTCTCCACTACTCCATTTTGTTGAGACGTCCTGGGTGATGAGAAGTTGTGCGTATATCCTTGCTCCTGGCAAAAACTGCTAAAATCATGATTTTCAAAGTCACCACCGTGATCACTCTGAATTGTGGTGATGAGGTATCCTTTGTCATTTTGAATTTTTCTACAAAACACTTGAAACTCCATCAAGGCATCACTTTTATTGGCTAAAAATAGCACCCATGTAAATCTGGATTAATCATCAACAGTTACAAATCCATAAGATTTTCCTCCTAGGCTGGATGTCCTAGTCAGACCAAAGAGATCAAGGTGCAGCAGTTCTAGAGGCCTAGCGGTAGAAATAATGTTTTTATTCTTGAAAGGGATACGTGTTTGCTTACCTTTTATGCAAGTCTCACAGATGTTATCACTTTCAAATTTTAATTTAGGCAACCCATTCACCAAGTCATGTCTAGACAATTTGGAGATTACTCCAAAACTAGCATGACCTAACCTTCGGTGCCATAGCCATGCATTATCATGGTTGTTTGCTACCAAGCACACATCATCACCGACAACATCATCAAGATCAATAGTATACACATTGTTGTTCCTTTTACCGATGAATCTGATTTAATTAGAGATCTTATTCATGACAAGGCAGTGAGTTTCATCAAAAATAATTTTAAAACCCATATCGCACAATTGACTTATGCTCGGCAGATTGTGATTTAAACTCTTCACCAAAAGCACATCTTCAATAAGAATTTTAGAATTCTTACCTACGTTCCCAATTCCAATAATCTTACCTTTGTCCTTTCCACCAAAGACAACCAGTCCTCCATCCTTGTCTTGCAATGTATAGAACACTTTCTTGTCCCCTATCATATGCCTTGAACAACCACTGTCCAGGTACCACTTGCTCCCCCTGGCATCAAGGCATATCTGCAAAAGATGACATTCTCATGCAATTGTTTTTGGTACCCAAACTAATTTGGGTCTATAGGAGTTAGTCCAATTCTGCACATATCTTTTCTTTATACAAGGAGCATGATTTCTTTGTGTGCTTTGTCTGAACCAACAATTAGAAATAACATGACCAAGTCTACCACAATGAAAGCAATTGACACTTGAAAATCTTCTTTGGAATTGACATGATTTAGGTTGAACATGTTTTGGCTTGAGGTGAGAACATGAAGCATAATTGTTTTCTTTTTCATGAACATAAGATGTAGTGATCTTATGCTCAAAGGATATCTTATTTTGGGGAGTGTATCCCAATCCTTCCTTTTGGAAGTTAACCTTAACTCCCAATAGGTTGTCTAGGTTTTGTTTGCCTTTTACAAACCTAGACAGAGTGGACTGAAGTTCAGCCACTTCTTCAACCAAACTCACATTTTTCTTCTCAAGTTCTGAATTTGTGGATTTCAAAACTTCTTCTTCATTTTTCAATTTTTCAAAAACTTCTTCCATTTCAGACATTTTGCATGATAACACTTCTTTGGATTTTTCAATAGCTGAAATTGTTTGTAGCAAAGTTTCTTTTTCTTCAGTTAGTTCAAACCATTCCTGCTCAAGTTTTTTGAACTTAACCGAAGAACCCTCACGTGTAAAATCATCAATTTTCTTTTTGAGAGTTTTATTTTCAGATCAGAATTTTCTGTATTTGGTATACAGTTTTTCGTATTCTGATTCCCATTGTTCATTCGAAATAAAATCAGGGTCAGAATTTACCTCAGTTGAATCATCTTCATGTGCCATAAGGCACAGGCTTTCCATGAGCTCTCCGAGCTCTTCTTCGGACAGCTCTTCCTCTTCGTCGCTCCATGTAGCGACCATTGCTTTTGGCTTCCTGAAATTTTCCTTCTTGAACTTCCTCTTCAGATCTGGACACTCTCCTCTCATGTGCCCGAGCTTCTTGCATTCATAGCAAATGACATTGTTTGGCTTACTTGGCTCGCCCTTGGTTTGGATGGGCTTTCTTGGCCCTTTTCTGATGTTTCCTTCGAAGTTCTTCTTTCTTTTCAAAAATTTCTTCACTTGACGGGTCAGCATGGCGAGGTCTTCTTCTTCATTGCTCCCTTCGCTGGATTCCTCTTCTTGGGAATCCTGATTAGATTGGTGGGCTCTATGTGGCACCATTTTCTTCTTCTTAGTTTCCTCCTCGGCAATTCTTTTGATGTTTATCTCATAGGTCATGAGTGACCCTATGAGCTCGTCCAGAGAGAGTGTGGACAGATTCTTTGAATCTTCAATGATAGTAGCTTTCGTGTGCCACGCGGGTGGGAAAGATCTCAACACTTTCCTCACGAGCTCGGAGTTGGTGTATTCTTTTTCGAGACTCTTGAGACCATTAGTGATCTCAGTTAACCTTGCGAACATCTCAGAGATGGATTCTTCTGGTTTCATCTTGAATAGCTCGTAGTCTCTGACGAGTAGGTTGGCCTTGGTCTCGGAGGTTCCTTCATAGATAAGCCGTAATTTGTCCCACATCTCCTTTGCTGAACTGCACATGGATACACGAGAAAACTCATTAGGATGTATAGCACATTACATAATGTTCATAGCATTAAAATTTACAGTGGATTTCTTAATTTCTTCGGGTGTCCATTTATCCTCATCATCAGAGAGCTTATAAGGACCCTTGTCCACGACCCTCCAGACTTCGTACTCCTGAGCCCTTAGGAAAACATGCATTCTATTTTTCCAGTAGGAGTAATTTGAACCGTCAAAGAAGGGAGGACGATTAATGGAGTGGCCCTCAGGCATCAATCCTTTGTTTGCCATTGATCTGGATCTGACTCTAGATCGTTAGATCTGAAGGAAATAGAGCCTTAGCTCTGATACCAATTGAAGTTCTGCGATCAATGACACCCAAGAGGGGGGGGGGTGAATTGAGTAATGACAAAAATTAAGAAAACTTTAACCAATTTAAAATTTGTATGATGAAAAAGCAATTATCAATTTAGATTTGAAGTAGAGCGAAAATGATCTTATCAAAATCGCCACTACAATAGCTCTTGGTACTAGGCGGTGTTTGCGAATCCGAAGATTCTCTCACGGAAGGTGTTATCTTCCCGACAAGACTAACCTTGTCAGTCCGAACCCAGCTTTTGATATACCAGAGATCTATTAGAGAGTGATCAATTGAACTAGATCTAAACGAAGGAATCAGCAGATGCAATATGTTAACATGCTAGAGCAGAATTGGAGGTAGAAGATAAGGAACAAACCACACAAGAGACCATGATTTTTAGGTGGTTCGGATGAAACAACGGCAACCTATGTCCACCCCTCACAGACTGTGAGGATTCACACACTATCTTGTAAAGAGTTACAAGATCAAAACACACACACACACTCGTGTGAGTTCGGAACTCCTACGAAGGTGCACAAGCACCAAATTACACAGAAATGTGAAAAAGAGAAGAACCACACACACACAAACACGGATCTGTGTAGATCCACACACACACAAGTGTTTAAATATTACAAGAACACACATTTGAAGCTTGATGAAAGATGTAAAGAGAAACACAAAATGAAAGCTTCAAGCTAAAGCTCCCCCTTAGTGGATGAAGAATGTTTTGGATGAAGCTTGCTCCACAGCTTGATCTTCACTTGAGTGGCTTGCAGATAATCTTGAAAACCTTGCTCTTGGATGAAGAACTCCTGGACGCAGCACTGTTCATGGAGCTACAGTAGCAGCCCTCTTTCTCCTTGTCCGCCTCCTTTGATCTTCCTTGAGTGACTTTTTGGTTTCTTTCCCTCAAGAGATGTTTTTATATAACTTGGATGGTCAAGGACAAGCCAAGACACATATCCACAATTCCAGGGATGTCTGGAGACTTTTGGGATTAAAAAACTATTGATAGATGCTTCAGCCTCGTGGAGAAAAACAAGTCAACAATGGAGGCTTCAAAGCTAGCGGTCGACCGGGCATAGGGGGGCGGTCGACCGGCACCTGACCGGCAGTACGGTCGACCGCGAGCTGGAAAACATGCAGTTTTAATATTGTTAGCCAATAAATCATAATTTGTGAAAAAATTATCTTATGATCACATCCTGTTCCAATCACAATGAGTTGGTTGAACTTATCTTGGGCATTTCGTGAAACATGGTAGATTTAGGCATTTGCTTGATTAAGGATGACTTTGAGAGTGGTTTAAGCAAGTTATTACTTAGGTTGTAATACTGGGGTTTTGTTATCATCAAAATCCTTTGGAGAGACTCAACATCCTAGTTATTATTAAATTTCCTATGCACTTCCCTTTCTATCTAAATCTGCAGCCGCTTTCCCAAAAAAATCAAAAACCCTAAAATCTCATGCACGTTCGAACGTGGGTTTTGAGCTTTTGAAAACAACCACCATTATATACTTATATGTGTATATACCCTATACTCCCTTAGACGTAGGAAGGGTTTTGGGCTAGAGGCCCCATATATACATATTCTTTGTAAGGCTACGTAATAGGGTTTATGGTTTGGCCCATTAGACTTATTGGGTTGGGTTTTAACCAAATGGTTCTATTATGCTAACCCTTAAGGCCCATTTGGCCCTTCAAAGGGTTTGAGTAAAGCTTTTATTTTTCATTTAGATTTCTTTCTTTTGACTTATTTTCAGTCTATTTTCTATTATTCATACATATATTTATTCGGGGAGCTACATCCTCCCCCACTTAAAAGAATTTGGTCCCTAAATTTAATTTCATATAGACTTGCAGGGTAAAGAGTACTTACAATTTTGAAATAAGTCGGGGAATCTTTTCTTCATAGATTCTTTGGTCTCCCATGTGGCTTCTTGCTCTAAGCACTTGCTCCATTGCACCTTTACCCTGATAATAGTTTTGTTCCTCAGCACACGAACCTCGCGATCAAGGACCTTCAAAGGCTTTTGTTCATATGTGAGATCCTTTTGTATCATGAGGTTGTCATGATCTATGACGTGGGATGGATCATGAACATACTTCTTAAGCATAGAAATGTGAAATACATTGTGTTCTTCGGATAATTACGGTGGTAAGGCGATTCGATAGACAACCTCGCCAACTCTTTCTAGCACTTCGAAGGGACCAATGTATCTTGGTGTAAGCTTGCCCTTTACACCAAATCTTTTAATGTCTCATCCTGGAGAAACTTTAAGAAAGACGTGATCTCCGACTTGGAACTCTAAGTCTCTCCTTCTAGTATCGGCATACGTCTTTTGTCTTGACTGAGCCATCTTAAGTCTTTCTCTAATAAGTTGCTCGTTCTCAGTCGTATATCTTACCATGTCCGGGCCTAGTAGTTGCCTTTCCCCAACTTCATCCCAGCATATTGGTGATCGACAACTCCTTCCATACAATGCCTCGAAGGGTGCCATTTGAATACTTGCATGGTTACTGTTGTTATATGCAAACTCGACCAGGGGTAGATGATCGTGTCAGCTACCATCAAAGTCAATCACACAAGCTCGTTGCATGTCTTCCACGACTTGATTCGTTCTCTCGGTCTGACCATCCGTTTGAGGATGAAAAGTAGTGCTGAAAATGAGTCCTGTCCCCAACGAATGTTGTAGACCATTCCAAAAATGAGAAGTGATGCGCGAGTCTTGGTCAGACACGATTGAAATGGGAACTCCATACAGTCTAACAACTTTTTTGATGTATAAGATAGCTAGAACATCAACCGACCATCGGCTCTTTATAGGTAAGAAGTGTGTCAACCTGGTCAATTGATCAATGATAACCCATATTCCGTCATGTCCGCCTTTAGATTTAGACAAACCCATGATAAAATTCATGCCGATATCTTTCCACTTCCACTTAGGAATGTCTAGAGGATGTAACTTACCAACATGCTTTTGGTGTTCCGCCTTGACTTGTTGGCATGTGAGATAGCGAGAAACAAAGTCAGGTACCTCCCTTTTCATGTTGGGCCACCAAAATGTTCGCTTCAAATCTTGGTACATCTTGGTACCTCCAGGGTGAATGGTATACCTTGATCGGTGTGCTTCTTCTTCAATTTCGAACAATCCGGTATACATGTCCTTTAACGGAACAATAGTCTTTCATCAGATGTCAGCTTGAAATCTGGTCGCTCTCCTAGCTTACTCTTAATCTCTACTAGCACTGGGTCTTCATCTTGTAGCCCTTTGATTTCGGAAAGTAAATCCGGTTGTATCCTCATGTGTGATAGAGTAATACACCATTTTTCCTTATCCGTACTTATATCAAGCTTGGAAAATTGTTCCAGCATCTTCTACTCTTGGATCATACAGTTGGCCAATAACGCTCTCGGCTTTCGACTGAGGGCATCCGCTATGGAATTGCCCTTTCCAGGATGATATTGTATAGTAAAGTCGAAGTCCTAGAAATTCTAGCCAACGTCTTTGTCTCATGTTCAATTCCTTTTGGGAGAATAAGTACTTGAGACTCTTGTGATCGGAGTACACAGTGAATTGTTTGCCATAAAGATAGTGTCTCCAGATCTTTAAAACAAACACTACCGCGGCCAACTCTAGGTCATGCACCGGGTAGTTCTCCTCGTGCTTCTTCAGTTGTCGGGAAGAGTATGCAATGACCTTCCCTTGTTGCATTAACACACATCCGAGTCCAATACCGGATGCATCGGTGTATATCTTAAATTTCTCCCCTTATATTCGTAATGCTAAGACTGGAGCAGTCGTCAGATGATCCTTCAATGCTTGAAAGCTCCTTTCACAATCCTCATTCCACTCATAAGGAATCTCCTTACGTGTCAGCCTAGTAAGAGGAACAACAACCTTGGAGAAGTCCTTTATAAATCACCGATAATAACCAGCTAGACCAAAGAAACTTCGGATCTCGGTTGCATTTGTCGGCCTTTCCCAATTTTTTACTGCCTCGACCTTTGATGGATACACACATATGCCATCCTTCGAAATCACATGCCCTAAGAAAGATACTTCCTCGAGCCAGAAATCACACTAGCTAAGCTTGGCATAGAGTTGATTCTTCCTTAATATTTGTAATGCAGTCCTTAAATGCTCTTCATGATCTTTCTCAGTCTTTGAATAATCAATATATCATCAATGAAGATCACAACAAATTGGTCTAGATGAGGCCTGAATATGATGTTCATCAACTGCATAAAGGCTGCAAGGGGCATTTGTTCGTTCACAAGGCATAATAGTAAATTCGTAATGTCCATACCTACTCCGGAATGTCGTTTTGTGAATATCCTCGTCTTTGATCCTTAATTGGTGGTATCCTGATCTGAGATCAATCTTCGAGAAATATTTGGCTCCAGATATTTGATCAAATAATTCATTGATCCTTGGCAGTGGGTACTTGTTCTTGATAGTAAGGTGGTTCAACTATCGATAATCGATGCAGAGTCTCATCGATCCATCTTTCTTCTTGACAAATAACACAGGCATTCCCTACGGGGAAGTACCCGACCTGATGAATCCCTTCTTCAAGAGCTCCATCAATTGTTCCTTCAATTCTTTGCGGCGGGGGACATTCTATAGGGTGCCTTAGAAACAGGCCTAGCACCAGGGACAAGGTCGATGGTGAAGGCCACTTCTCTTTGTGGGGGTAATCCGGGCAAGTCTTTCGGAAATACATCGGGAAACTCCTTGACTACGCGGATGTGTTCTAGCTTGGGCTCCTTAATTTCCGTGGCAGTCACAAATGCTATGAAAGCCACACATCCTTTTCTTAAGAGCTTACTAGCTCGGAGAGCCGAAATAAGGGGTGACTTGTTTCGACTCCGAGGACTAGTGTAGACAAGTTCCAGGAAATCCTTAAAAATTACCTTGCCGTTTCGGCAATCTATAACTGTCTTGTGTGTGGATAGCCAATCGACTCCTAATATGACATCATACTCTTTCATGTCTAGACATATCAAGTCGGCTGGCAGATTTTTCCCTTTTAACATAACTTCACTACTTGGATAGTGATGTGTAATCTCGGATTCCTCTCCAATAGGAGTAGAATTAATTAAGTCTAACCACTCAGGTTCCATAGGTAATGGGTCAACAAATCTTTTGGAAACAAAAGAATGAGTTGCACCGGTATCAAACAAGACACGAGCAGTCTTAGAACAAATCTTTAATGTACCTTCCATAGGTCCACCTTCATTTTGCTCCGCCTCTTGAAGTGCTTGTATGCGGCCTTGTTTCTTCACCGGGCGCTTTTCCTCATTGTTGGCTTGTTCATTGAATAAGGGACAGTCGGGAATCCGGTGATCGGGGCTCCCGCATCGGAGATAAGCTCCCAATCTTCTCCAGCATTCCTTGCCCTTATGGCCGACCTTGTCACAATGTTTACACACCTCCTTGGAAGGTGCAGTAGTAATAGAAAAGAGCTTGTTAACCTTCTTAAACTTCTTCTCTTGGGAGGAATCTCCTCCATTGCTAGTTCTCTTCTTATTGAAGGTAGGCTTGAATGAGCCCGAGCTTGTAACATGCTCCTTCTTGCCCTTCCCACGGATCCGGTCGGACAACTCTGTGGCGTCTTCCAATAATTGGGATCGTCTTATCATCTCCTAATAGACTTGAATGTCCATTGGCACCAGTTGAGTTATATATTGCGGCCGAAGCCCATTAAGAAACCTTCTATCCTTCATCTTCTCGGTACACACTAGATGCGGTGCATACCTTGATAGACGGGAGAATTGGGCCTCATACTCGGCCACTGATAGAGTCCTTTTCTTGAGCGCCGCAAATTTCACGACTTTCTTCTCTTGTATATGATTCGAGAAGTACTTGTTATTGAAATAATCAACAAATTCACCCCACGTAACTTGCTCATGAGGTAAAGTAGCTTCCACCGACTCCCACCAGAATCGGGCATCCCGTTCTAATTGGAAAGTCGCTAACAAAACCTTCTCCTCAAACGTGCATAGCATCACACGGAAAATCCTTTCAATCTCCTTAATCCAATTCTCGGCATTGTCGGGGTCGGACGAGCCAGTGAACTTTGGCGGGTTCATATTGCAGAAACTACGGTGGAGATCTCCAGCTCCACGGTTTGCTCCGTCCTGCGCCACTTGTTGTAGCGCCTGGGTAAGACCTTGGACAGTGCGTTACATATCACGCCATTGAGCACGTTTTGCGGCCATGGTCCTACAAGATTTAAATAACTATATTAATATACGATTAACCAGGGGTCATATCTCCCTAAGTTAACTTAACACATGGTTTCTACCCATCTCACCAGGTAAGGGTATAAACCTATCCATGGACTTGGTTTTCCTAGGAATTGAATATCCTAGGCTCTGATACCACAACAACTGTCACGCCCCGAGCACGGAAGGAACCCGGTACGCGTGACGAGTTTATATCAATCATGTCAATCAGAGCATAAGGAATTCGACACATAGACAGAGTGCGCAAATAGAGATATAAATAACCAAATCCAATTTATTCATTATTCCATCAAAATAACTCCATTACTTAATCTTTCAAAGAAAAAGAGTACTAATTGACATTCTAGACTCATTAAGAGAAAATTACAATAATTGACTCAAGAAAAATAAGAAAAGACACGACTAGATAGTAGCCTCAACGATCAAAACGACTCTACTCTCTTCACTCGTGTCCATCCCCATCCGAATGATCTTCATCATCGAAATTACCTGAAAAATTGGAGAAAAACACTAGGTGAGCAAACGCTTAGTAGGGATTATATCTCAAGATCAAGCTTGCTTTAAGTAAATTACATGTTACATGAACTATGCAAGTATAGTGATGCATGAACGTAAGATAATGACGAGAGTAGAATATCAAGAAGTAATATTGATGAACTAGTAAGATTTCAAGATAATCATGTGAAGTATATCAAGTTTGTCAAGCATGTAATATCAAGTCATGTCATGTGAATTGGCTATTATAATTTCAAGCAAGTAAATATCCATTCCGGGCCACGCAAGTCATGTCAAGTCAAGTCAAGCACTATAGAGATTGTGGAATGCCATTGATCAAGCTAGTCATGCACTTCGGTGCAATGCCACACCGTGGTCAATCAACTCCCATGGACACAAGTACTTTCGGGTGCTCTTCCCAGGACTAGACCGGACCCCATAATTGTCAAGCATTGAGTCATGTAAATATTTTGACATCCACTATAGTTTATAGCCAATATAGAATTTCAAGGAATGAACCTTTGTAGGAACATTAAGGAAGATTCACAGAATAGAGAGTTCAAGGATCGAACTTGAGTAAGGATGACATATCGATAAATCTCACGAAAATAATGACATTCTGGGAAAAACTGGGTAATTGGCGTCCACTCATGTCGCCACAAATTACAGAAATAGCGTCCACTATAGTGGTCGCTCATTCTGTGATCAGAACATGCATGAGGAACAATGACGCCTGTTTACACGGTCGCTCATTTCAATTGGCGTCCCATGTCTGGTTGTAAATTCCAGACAGAGACAGAACTCTCACAGAACACTATAAACATCGCTCTATGATGGCTAGAGCATCATGTTTCTTCAGAGTGACATGATAAATCAATGTTATAGGGATTTTAGGGTACAACTAGCTCGGCTGCCTTAAGGGAATCCAAGGCTAGCGTAGACTTACGGAGGTCTCAATGAAGAAAGCACCAGTCCGAAGGAAGGAATATCCCGGGGAGGGTCCAATCATCACCAAGAGGTAGTGTGTAGGTGTAAAACAACGTGAAACATGGACTCTATCCACGGGCTGGGATAAGAGTGCCAATAGACTCGTAGTCTGGGTCAAAACTCGATAAAAACTTTGAGACATGAAATAGAGACCGCTAGCATGGGTGCTATATAAATGGGCGACTTTGTACAATGTCGCTAAATCAATAATTTTCAAAATTTTTTATCAATTTTCAAAATAATGGGCGACTATCCAGAAAGGCGCCATATCTTTAAATTAATAGCGACCACTTGATGGTCGTTAATTCATATTTTCTGTATTATTTTCATTTTTTAGATAATAAATAGGAATCAACGACTCTCTATAGAGGCGTCATATCAAGAATAGGTGGCTGTTCAAACAGTCGCTCATTCTTTACTGTGTATAGGCTATAAAGCATCATGCAGGTACATTTTCAGATAGAAAGCACTATTCATTTCTATGAATTGAACATGAACTGTAGCATGTTGACGTTTATAGGGGATTTCAAGAAACTAAAGACATGATCAAGTAGAGAAAAATCTGAGGAATCTAGAAATATGCATAACATGCTTATAAGGTACATGGTTCCATAGTTATTAAATTTTGAACATGAGTTAATTATTAATTACACTAAAAGAAATAGCGGCAGGGATATGGTCGCTCATTAATTTGTGACCAAAAGACCATCACAAATTCAGAATTTGCGCCTTTCTACGTGTTCATTCATTAATAAGCAGCCACTGCTCGATTGCTAATACTCATGCAGACAACAAACTCCAAAAACTACGTAAACTGAATAGCAAAGTCATGGAATCATGGTATACTGATACATATGCATGCAATGATTCTTTACTATTAATCTTGGGCTTCATACTCTTGAGAAAACCTACCTTTTGGTTGATCAAATGATGAACAGAAGAGAAGATAAGGAAATAATATGCAGCAGACGAAGCACTGCAGCACGCTGGTGCTGACATGTTTTTTTACTTACCTTTCATTCTCTACCCGGACTCCAAAGTCCTTCCTATCCCTTCTATTAAATCGATGTGAAAGATAAATGGAAAATAGAAGGGGGGACAGAAGGGCTATGTGAACCTGTGTGATCACCACCAAGGTGCCGAACGTGATGGACACGCCGTACCTTGGAAAGAGGGAGAGGTACTCGCCTGGTGCGCAGCGCTGGAACGATATACGGCTCAGGAGGAACCGCCAGTACAGATGAACGGTCGCACTACAGACCGTCTAAGAGCGCTGCAGAGGACGCGGGATGAAGCATTACTGGCAGATGAATGGTTTCAACATGACCGTAGGAAGAAGAAGAATGGCCCGGATTGCACCGCACATATCTTTGAACGGCTAGGTGGGAACCGCACAAGACCACCACGCCAGGAATTGCAAAAGGGGTCCAACCTCCACCCTTTCTGGTCGGCCATAAAGGATGGGCCTCATGTTAGTGTGTTGCTGACCTGCGAAACAGAGTGTAGAACATAAAATGAAATGCAAATTAGAACTATAGGATGTAGCAAATGCTCAAACGGAAGGAAATAAACATAACTAAACGGAATGGGGGATACCTGGGGGGTTTTAAACCCCTAGGGGCATCAACAACATAGGAGGGTATGTGTAATGATAGTGCAAGTGAAGAAAAATGTGGAGCACGGGTGTGAAGAAACAAGCATGCGACTAGAGGAGACGGGACTATCAAATGTAAAAAGACTTAAAACAAAAAACTACTCCCTGGACCGGAGACCTGTATGGACGTAGAAGGCCTCCCTCCCTGGTCATAGGTCGCTCAAAGATTCGACAGGGCTTCACCGTCGACCAAAAATCTCCCCTCTTTCAAAGGTAGCCTCTAGGGTCTATTTATAAAGCCTAGGAACCCAGCCCCGAAATTAGGGTTTTAGGCATTTTCAGGTCGAGATAATCAAATGAAAGTTGTAGATAATCGAATTATCTCTCATCCAGAAGAAATGACACTCAAAATGACTCAATATTCGCGAAGAAAATGACGGGAGAAGTTAGGGATAAAACCACGGATAGAGAGAGAAAACCCTTGAAATTCTCAGGAACCGAGACGATGAACGGTCTCACGATAGACCACCCAACGTGTTGAGTGGCCAAACCCTAGGCCGTCCAACCCTGTCGGTGGAAATTCAATAAATCAGAAATATTATCCAACTATCCATCGAACTGACCGAAAACCTCGCCGTTGGACTCTCATAGATGAACGGCTAATAGTAGACCTTTCATCTACAAGAGCGGCCAAGAGGAAATCGCTCATACCTGTTGGTGGAAAATCAATATAAATGAGATAAATATATAATTATCTGAACAATCAATCGAACGTAGGACTTTGGGCGATAGACGGCTTAGTAGGTACCTCACAATGGTCTTATGCGGCTATGGCTAGGCCGTATATATGCTTGTCGGTGATAATTCAGAAAATCAGCTAAATATCCCATAAATATATGAACGGCCCAATATCAACCGCACATATCGTTATGCGACTGGAGGTTTACCGCCCATGTACATGGGCGCTTGAACTTCATAGAAAAGCTCAATCAACCAAGACCAAGGCCCATTAAGACCTGAATCAATTCGGACCTAGTCAGGCAAGGAGGCTACCCATAAAATCGGCCCAGAACATGCCAGAAAATAGCATAGCGAGTGATGGACAACTCGAGGCATCAATAAATAGGAGTAAGGGAAATGACCCAACTTATCGGCAAAAAACGGGTGTCAACAGATGCCCCTCCTTAACGTCCTCTTTGTAGGGGAGCGAGCGGAGGTGAAGCGGAAGCGAAATGGAACATGGAGATGAAGCGGAAATGAAGCGGAGCGGACCGAAAAGCGGGCATTAAGGTAAAACGACACCCGTTTTTACCAATAAGTGATAAGAATCATCCGGAAAACTCTGAACCAAACACAAGGAACGATTAGAGCAAAAGCGACACCAATCTGGAGGAACTAAAAGAAACACACGATCAACCTCACAGGGGACACAATCTCGCGGACCAATGAGGGGACCAGAATAGGCAGTAAAAATTAAAGAAGCGGATTAAAACTCCAGACGTGGACCTCTTAATCAACCAAACCAAGCGAATCGATCAAAGAGAACCTTCCAACTCAGAGTGGAATTGTTCCTCTTACTCAAACACTGAACGCACAACTAACCATCATTGGTGGGGCACTTCGCAGGCAAACCATGGGTCATGAATGCTTAAAAGATGCGCATGATGCATGCTGGGCTAAAATAAAGGAAATCATTAAAATAAATGCAAAGGAAGGATTAAAATATAAGATACTCGAGAATACTATTGTTAAACTGGGAGAATCAGAGTCAAGACACTATCCGCAACCACGGCGTGCAGGATAGAACCATCCTCCCTTAGGCATCCCAACCCAACGGCTCATCCGGAGATTAAACACGTGAACCTGGATCATCATCGTTTTTGTTAAAGGGGAACATCTAATCCTGGAACACATAGATAACCAACTGGTTCTCGAGATAATATAGTATAGTACCATATAGTAATGCAATAAGGATGTAGAGATAGAAGGTCATACCTGACTTACTTGTGTAGGTGAAACAATGTATTTTTTTGGATTTTCATTTTCAGATTTTTGTGGATTTTTATGTATAAGACAAACAAGATAAGCAAAATGAACATAACATAATGATTAACTGAACGACAAACAACATGACATAACATAACGATCAACATAACATAAAAAAGGCCAACGAGCACATATGCAAGGGCATAAACAGATAATACACATGCACAAACACGGTGTGACAAGACAACAATGCGGTGGGACAACACACGGTTGGGACAAGAACATGATGGATGATCACGTGGGTTGGGACAACACACGGAACATGGGGGATGACTATCAACGTGTGCAAGACAACCAGCAACATGCGGTGAGGGATAAAACAAAATGCGTGAGACGACATGGTGGGACATAGACACGAGACAAGGACACGGCGGGACAAAAGACATGAACAAAATACGCACTTCAGTCAAAACCCAAGATCAGAATGAAGCAGAACCGCCAGGTTCATAATCGTGAGGCGAAGCCCTCTCATAGATATGATCATTGTAAACAAAAGCTGAGAAGGATATGAGCTTCAGAATAGATCGAGAGATAAGATTGAAGAAGAGAACAGATCAAAGATGTGGACAGGAGGCAGAGCATAAAGATATAGCAAGGAATGCCTGAGTACTTGCAACCTGCACACTTGGCAAACATATTACGTATCTATCCTCAAAAAAAATAGATAGAAAGAAACAAAAGACAAATATATTTTTGATTTTGCAATTTTTTTGATCTTTTGGATTTTTGAAAATATTTGATTTTTATTTTTGTTGACAATATTTTTTTTTTGGAATCTCATTTTTTTTAATAATAATATCTCTTTTTTTTCTTCAGATTTTTGAAATGGCGATCCGCATCATCCAAAGATAGGCTCAAACTACTGGCCAAGGATCGTCGTTCCTCCCCCTTTCATTAAAGACTTCCCTTGAGCAGGGCGTGCATGTGAAGTGGCTCGCCACAACCAACCGCTTTTAAAGAACGGTGCCCCTACTAAGGCCATACCCGGGATACAACCCAGCCTAAGAGGGAGAGACAGAAGAAGAATTGGAGATAAGCTTCGTGTAGGATGGGAGATATCAAGGCTCGAATTCCTTCCAGGGCACCACCCCTTAAAGAGATAGCATGTTGCGCCGGGACTTTGTGTCTTTGATTTTTAAACCCATATTTATCAGGCACGCATGCGACCGGGCTCATGACGTCCCGCGGGGAACTGTACTGCCACTCTTGCCATGCCTTTGATTCATAATTTTACATTGATTCATTTTCTCATTTTGGTAGCCCTTATTGGCCAGATATAGCATGAAAGCTCAGTTTTGAGGGTCAAGACTGCCCCTATTTGAGACCTCTCTTGTATTAGGGAGCGCCTAGGTTAGTCATCTTATCGATCAATCTCTTGCCCCTGCAGTCAGTCGAGCAGAGAAGAGAAAAGGCCTTCGTGCATACCCAAAGTATGGCCAAAGCAGCAACGGTGTGCCTTAGAGAGATAGGCTATGGCTCGCCGTGTAGTGTGTGAAAACCCATACTCAAAGGTCACCCTCAACGATCGGGAAAAGAACTAGACTTCTAGCGCGGAGCTATCACCAGCCTAAGGATGCTGCAGAAGCAACTCGACTTGAACTAACCAAACTTAATGAACTAAAGTCGCCCAAAATGTGTTGAGGAAACCACATTATAACCATGCGCAGGAGAAATAGAAATGATAGCAATAATATCATGTTCTTGCACAAAATTAAGATACCTTGCGAATCCATGGAATGGAAAAGCGGCGTCCTGAAGCGATCTTGATCATCGAGCTTTGATCAGCACGAGCTTTGTATTCCTCGCTTGTCAGGGTAAAAGGGAGAGGATAACAAGGACTTGAAGATTCCTCTTGATGGAGGAGCGGCAGACACCAAACTGGACGAAGAAGAAATAAAAGGAAGAGAGACGAGGGCTAGAACTCCCTCGTTAAGGCACTGAGGCCCTGATAACAAGGAACCGAATATAGAATGAACAGAGATTAACTGAGATGAAGGTGGACTAAAGCCTCGAAAACATCAAGAAAAAGGGTAAGAACCCTGAAAGGGTGAGGAGGAAAGAATAGAAAGACGACGAAAGGATAACTGCGAAGATAAGGAAGAAGGAGAACGATCATCCGACGTGGTCGGAGAAAAGGAATAGCGATCACCCGCCAGAGGCGGGGAAGAAGATGCATGAACACCAGACAAGATCGGGGAAAAGAAATGGAAACCACCCGAAAAAGTCAGGGACGGATCAGAAAAACCACCCGACAAGGTCGGGGAATGAGCACAAGGAATCCCCAACAGGGTCGGGCGAAAAAGATGAGAAGCGGAATCCGGACGTATCCGGGGAGAAAAACTAGAAGATGCCCCTAGATCAGGGGAAGAGGAGGACATAGGCCGAGGCCTAGAATGGTGAGGACAGGAGAAGATGGTAGAAATATAGTCATGTGGTGAAAGGTACACCACCCACGGATAAGAACCGAGCAACAGAAAAGATGAATGGACGGAAGGAGGAGAGGAGGAAGTGGACCCCAAGTGCGCAACTGACGGCCCTTGAACTTATGCCGTCGCCTCTTCTTAGTAGAAATCTGCTTGAAACAAGTCCGCCCGACGCGGACTCGGGCCTTCGGGTTTCTTGTCTTACAATGTTTTCTTAAATAACGGGCCCACCTGGCAGACGGCCTAGCCCGATCATGACTATGCAGCTTCATCGAGACAGTTGCCCCTAGCTGTGCGGTGCCAACCATAGAAAGGCATTCCAAAACAGTCAACTCCTTGGGATGAACATCAGGAAGCAGGGGAGTTTTGTCATTCGGCACTAGAACATGGAGCTTTGGAATCTTCACTCGGCAGTTGGGCATGAAGCATAACTCCCTTGCTAGAAGCGCAGGACGGAACTGAGGGAGGGCGATGTGCGGCGTTGACGTGGCCGCCTCACCAATAAGTCGAGGGAGATGAGACAGAAAATGCAGAATGCCCCTGGTCGATCTCAAAGACACGGACAATTGCCCCTTGAATGCTGAATTCATTAAGCTTCTGGCGGCCGTGTGGGTTAGCACCATCCGGGTGGAAAACTCTCCTGGGCCAGTGAACTGAATAGCAACCAGGCGAGAGGTGATAATGACATCAACAATGAATTCTCCGGCGAGCAAAGAGATTACCACCGGCCTTGCTTTTGAAGAAACTGGCACCAATGCTAAAGAACTCTTCTCAGCAAACGTCTTCATGGCAAATGCAGGCTGATTGTCCCTAGAATAGACAGGGACCAGGACTCGGACCGGCATGCGGCGAATGAAATCTTGAAGCTCGTAATGTCGGTCAAAACCTGGTTCAGCTCTTTATCTTCCTGGGGACTAGACCCGAGGGGCACCAAAGGTAGTGTGTACCTGCTCCGTGAAGTAGGAAGTGGTAGAGGGAGGAGTGGAGAAGGCTTGGTAGGTATGGGCGAAGGCAATGCGAGCGGCGGAGGAATAGTGGCGATGATAGGCTCTGGCGGGGGTAAAGGTTTGGAGGGTGGAGACGTAGAAGGAGATGAAGGCGAAGATGGTGGCGTGGGTGGCGATGGTGCAAGTGATGGGGGAATAATGATGATGATGGTCATGGGTTGAGGTAAAGGTAAAAGTGGAGGTGTGGGTTTAGGTTCGGCTTGCTCGGGCTCAGAGGATGATGGCAAAAGGGGGAGTGAAAGAAGTGGTGGCGGTGGTGGCAAAGGTGATGAAGGTGGCAAAGGGGGTGATGTGGTTGATGGAGATGGTGAAGGTGAAGAGGAAGGAGGTGAAGGTAGGGGTGGGGAAGAAGGAGGAGAAGAAGGTAGTGGCGTAATGGGGGAAGTGGCAGGTGGTGGCGCTCTTCGGCGTATCTTTACAACACGTCGAGAGGCGTTGGGGACAGGTGTGGTGGTGGAAACGGAGGGTGAAAGAGAAGTTGCCCGAGCAGAGGCTGGGGTAGGTAAAGGTAGTGGAGGAGATGGGATGGAGGAATATGTGGGTAATGGAGCATGTATCTTATCAACTGAAGAAACACTAGGGTGCCCCTGCTCTTGAAGTGGAGACGGCTGCCTAGGCGGCACGGCTTGCTGCTGCTGTTGCTTGCTACTGAGATCCAAAATAACTTGGTGTATGACAGCCCAATCAATCACCTTCTTATCGTCCAAGCTGTAAACAAGTTCCCAGAACTTGGAGTAGTCCTCAATCAAATGCCCCTGTTGACGATGAAATTCACAGAAATGGAGCAAATTCTCGACCGCGGGTCGGCAAGGCATAACCGGAGGGAGTTGCAACGCATGGGTGGCCATCAAAGCTCTGAAAACATCTGTAAAGGATTCTGGCAACGGAGAGTGAGAAGCCCGCTTTGGGTAAGGTGGATGCCGAGGGTTATGAAAAGGTAATGGGGATGGTAGCGGAGGTTGCGTAGGCAAGGGGGATTGCGTAGGTGAAGGCGGAGGGCTAGTAAGTGAAGGGTGTGGAGGCGTGGAGGGAGCGGGAATATAATGGATGACATCCACCCACTTAGGATGTGATGTTTCCTTGACCGGGAGTGGAAAGGCATGGGGAGACGAAATAGCGGAAGGCTGACTCGTGAAGGGATACGTAGTGGAGGCATATGGGTGTGTGGGAGCGGAAGGCTGACTCATGGAGGGATATGTAGTGGAGTACTGACTCACGGGGAATGGCGGAGGAAAAGTGTATGTAGAAGGTGACGGTGGAGGAGACTCGTGGTCAAGGGAAACTAGGAGTTGTTGGCTAATGAAGCGGGCTCGGCTGTAGAGTTGTTGCCATGAAGTGATATCGTTCAGGGCTAAGATGCATCTGAGCTCGGGCGTTGCATTAGAAATAACCATCTTGATTTGTTCGCCCTCCGGAATATGCCCCGGGACTTGCGTGGCTAGGCGACGCCAACGGTCGGCGAACGTGGAGAATTCCTCGTCAGGCTTCATCTTCTCTTGGGCCAGGTCCACCATAGAATATCTGGGCCTAACCAGATCCTGGTACTGCTGAATAAATCTTGCTTGGATGGCTTGAAAATTCATCATATGCTCTTGCGGTAACGTGAAGAACCAATCCTTGGTCGAGCCCTCTAAAGATAGGCCAAACAAATAGGCCATCAAACGTTGATCATGCTGGAACTAGGCCGGCTCATATAGGAAATCCTTCAAATGGGCGTAGGGGTCACCAATTCCACCATAGCGATGATATACGGGAATCTGTGAATGTGGTGGAAGCTGAAGACCCTGAAATGCAAATGGGATATCCAAAGAAGTTTGGGGATTGATTCGGCGTTGTAATTCATCAAGCTGGCATTGGGCCTGAGCGGACATCTCCTCGGTAGGAAGAGTCCGAGAAGTATATGAGCCAGCCTGGGTAAGAGAGGATGAATTTAAACCAGGATCATGATGATGGGTCGAATAGAGGGACCCAGCCTAAGGTGAAGACAAGCCCATTCCGGGAATGGAGGAATGCACGGGCCTGGAAGAATCGTGAACGTGGGAATGAGGATTGATCGGGCCAACAGCAGCACGGGCGGGATAAGAAGGCCCGTTAAAAGAATAGGGTCCAATGGAGGAATAAGGAGATGGGCCCGCATGGGAAGAGGAATCCACACGGGGATAAAAAGATGGAGAGGTATAGGAATAAGGTACAAGGGAAAAATGCTCCATGGGGAGAATGGAGACTTTATACAGTGAACTTTAAAGAATTACAAGGAGGGAAATGACCCTAAGACAAATGCAACTAGATGGAGACACACAGAGATGAACTAGACCAAATGAGCTTAATCTGATAAAAAGATGCAAATGGTGACACTGCAACATACAATGGAGGGAAGAGATGAGAAAAGAATCAACCAATTACCCAATCAAATTCCAAGTGATGCGCAAAATTTTTTATAAGTTCCCTTTTAGGACCTTAGTGGATTAATTAAGATATGAATTCATTCAACCACGAGGTACCTAACCAGGGTGGGGGACGAGAAACTGGCGGACTCTAAGGGACTTTCTCTCTCATGAATGCAGACCCTAGACTGGGGAGTGGTATGGTACAACCTGCCCGGCGTCCGTGTGAGAATCCACGGCTCACGGGGACTTACGGAGGTCCTCGGAAAGGTCCCCTAGTCGGCTCTAAGGAGTATGGAGACGAGAGGAAACCCTACCTCGGTAGGAATGCAACTAGATGTGATAAATATGAATGAATCCTATGCGCATCGGAGTGCATGCAAAATTCTAACCTAGAAACTGGCAAGCAATGAACATGCAAATGTAAGAGAAATAAAAACAAGTATGCAATCAGCAAAATAACAGCAGGGGAGATCAACCGCAACACCAAATATTTATATGTATATAATGATAGGACTCAATGATCACACTGCAACAGGGGGTGCGCTGTAGCAGCACAAGGACGGTCTGATGGAGATCGCTCATGGATCAAGGACGGCCTATGAACGACCGTGCAAACCAGGGAGTAACGACAAAGTAATCAGAAAAATCAAAAAATGATAGAATGAAAGAGACAGAAATCAGAAGCGTACCAAGATGGGCGGTCTATTGACAGCCGCATAAGCACTAGAACGGACCGGAAACAACCGCGTGACAGTAATCCAGCCAACATCATGAAGGCAGAGGCGTACCCGAGCCAGCAAGATGGATGGCCATGCACAGGCGGTATGGATGATGAACAGTTGGTGAAAGACCGCTCACGATAGTAGGCTTGCAGAGAAGAATGGTTGGTTTACCACCGCACAAAATTTGGACGGCTCTTGGGGAGCCGTTCAAGTTCCAGAGGACAAAGACCACGGGCTGCCAATATCAACATGAAACCACTTCGAGAAGAGGACTAACAAAGCAAAAGAGAAGGTCAGCAAGTCACAAACACGATGGGCACTAGGCGTCCCACCGTGATCACCAAAAAATGGACTGTTGACATGTTTTTTTTACTTACCTTTCATTCTCTACCTGGACTCCAAAGTCCTTCCTATCCCTTCTACTAAATCGATGTGAAAGATAAATGGAAAATAGAAGGGGGGACAAAAGGGCTGTGTGAACCTGTGTGATCACCACCAAGGTGCCGAACATGATGGACACACCTTACCTTGGAAAGAGGGAGAGGTACTCGCCTGGTGCGCAGCGCTGGAACGATATACGGCTCAGGAGGAACCGCCGGTACAGACGAACGGTCGCACTACAGACCGTCTAAGAGCACTGCAGAGGACGCGGGATGAAGCATTCCTGGCAGATGAACGGTTTCAACACGACCACAGGAAGAAGAAGAACGGTCCGGATTGCACCGCACATATCTTTGAACGGCTAGGTGGGAACCACACAAGACCACCACGCCAGGAATTGTAAAAGGGGTCCAACCTCCACCCTTTCCGGCCGGCCAGAAAGGATGGGCCTCGTGTTAGTGTGTTGCTGACCTGCGAAACAGAGTGTAGAACATAAAACGAAACCCAAATTAGAACTATAGGATGTAGCAAATGCTCAAACGGAAGGAAATAAACATAACTAAACAGAATGGGGGATACCTGGGGGGTTTTAAACCTCTAGGGGCATCAACAACATAGGAGGGTGTGTGTAATGACAGTGCAAGTGAAGAAAAATGTGGAGCACGGGTGTGAGGAAATAAGCATGCGACTAGAGGAGACGGGACTATCAAATGTAAAAAGACTCAAAACAAAAAACTACTCCCTGGACCGGAGGCCTGTATGGACGTAGAAGGCCTCCCTCCCTGGTCGTAGGTCGCTCAAAGATTTGGCAGGGCTTCACCGTCGACCAAAAATCACCCCCCTTTCGAAGGTAGCCTCTAGGGTCTATTTATAGAGCCTAGGAAGCCATCCCCGAAATTAGGGTTTTAGGCATTTTCAGGTCGAGATAATCAAAGGAAAGTCGTAGATAATCGAATTATCTCTCATCTAGAAGAAACATGACTCAAAATGACTCAATATCCGCGGAGAAAATGACGGGAGAAGTTAGGGATAAAATCACGGATAGAGAGAGAAAACCCTTGAAATTCTCAGGAACCGAGACGATGAACGGTCTCATGATAGACCACCCAACGTGTTGAGCGGCCAAACCCTAGGCCGTCCAACCCTGTCAGTGGAAATTCAATAAATCAGAAATATTATCCAACTATCCATCGAACCGACCGAAAATCTCGCTGTTGGACTCTCATAGATGAATGGCTAATAGTAGACCTTTCATCTACAAGAGCGGCCAAGAGGAAACCGCTCATACCTGTCGATGGAAAATCAATATAAATGAGATAAATATATAATTATCTGAACAATCAATCGAAAGTAGGACTCTGGGCGATAGACGGCTTAGTAGGTACCGCACAATGGTCTTATGCGGCTATGGCTAGGCCATATATATACTTGTCGATGATAATTCAAAAAACCAGCTAAATATCCCAAAAATATATGAACGGCCCAGTATCAATCGCACATATCGTTATGCGGCTGGAGGTTGACCGCCCATGTACATGGGTGCTTGAACTTCATAGAAAAGCTCAATTAACCAAGACCAAGGCCCATTAAGCCCTGAATCAACTCAGACCTAGCCCGGGAAGGAGGCTACCCATAAAATCGGCCCAGAACGTGCCAGAAAATAGCCCAGTGAGTGATGGACAACTCGAGGCATCAATAAATGGGAGTAAGGGAAATGACCCAACTTATCGGTAAAAAACGGGTGTCAACAGCTGGAAGAAGAAGTAGCAGAGCTTCTTCACGGCAACAACGGCAGAAGAAAGACGATGTAGCTCTTCCTCATGTCCGGCAACCGTAATAGCAGCAGCAGAGGAAATAACGAGACAGAAGGAAGAAGCAAGGCTTCTTCACGTTGCAATAGCCGCAGGAAGAAGAACGCCAACCCCCCTCAAAATAGTAAGGGAAGGAGATCGGGTTCTTACCTTCGTGCGGCAACAAGAGGATGATGATGATGGCAGCAACACAGCAGGAGAACAACGTCGACGTACGTAGGGAAGCAGAACTTGCAGCAATGGTCTTCTCGTTCAAGAGGGGTTTTTATTTATAAGGTCATGGCTTCGATGAGTTCATAGTATCCTAATGGGATCTAAATTCCCACGTAAGAGTCCTAGTTAGTGTTAAATTTCCCATGCACATCCCTTTCTATCTAAATCTGTAGCCGCTTTCTCTAAAGAACCAAAAACCCTAAAATCTCATGCACATTCAAACGTGCGTTTTGGGCTTTTGAAAATAACCCCCATTATATACATATATGTGTATATACCCTATACTCCCTTAGACGTAGGAAGGGTTATGGGCTAGAGGCCCCATAGATACATATTCTTTGTAAGGGTGCGTAATAGGGTTTATGGTTTGGCCCATTAGACTTATTGGGTTGGGTTTTAACCAAATGGTTCTATTATGCTAACTCTTAAGGCCCATTTGGCCCTTCAAAGGGTTTGAGTTAAGCCATTATTTTTCATTTAGATTTCTTTCTTTTGAATTATTTTCAGTCTATTTTCTTTTATTCATACATATATTTATTCGGGGTGCTACACTTTCTGCTCTTGCTTGATCTGAGCTGTGGATCTGTCAACCAATCTGTTCAACCTGTTCCTCACATAGTTCAAGGATATTCACATACTTTCACACATGATAAGATCATGATGAGATCAAAATCATAACATCAAAAAGATATAAAATCCACGCACCAAAACTAATGCACCAAAGCACACAAATGTAGCAAAGCACTAACTCATAGATGAGTCATAGTGGTTGAGATCATCAATCCATAGGGACACAACATAGGCCTCCCAACGTGCTTCCTAGGAAGCATCTTCTCACCCATCTCACGACGTGGCTCCACAAGATCCCACCGCGAACGATCTAGCAAAGACGTGATGCCATATACAAGCTCCAACGGAGGCCTATCAAGACCTCCTTAATGGCCAAGCAGAGTAGGAGAGGTCCCTGACGAGACTCCCCCAGAATGGTGGTG
This sequence comes from Amorphophallus konjac, assembly GCA_022559845.1. Classification (NCBI taxonomy): domain Eukaryota; kingdom Viridiplantae; phylum Streptophyta; class Magnoliopsida; order Alismatales; family Araceae; genus Amorphophallus; species Amorphophallus konjac. The sequence continues at coordinate 242,899,629 of CM040128.1, forward strand.
CACCCACTGTAGCAGAGTCTCACTGAGTACATGAACTCTTGCTCCTCTCCGCCACCCACTCTCGATGCTTGCGCAGCTGACTGTCGCAACGTCCCGCCAGCCCGCTGAACTCCAATCTGCAGATGGTGTCGTGGTTATGACGCCATGAGGAAGTCGAGTGCAAGCTTGAGGGTAAGGTCCGCTACCTAGACGACATCCTCCTGGCAGCACATACCAAGGGGATAATCAACGACGACTCCAACTTCCACGCCCCCTTCTCCTGGGAGATCATAGAGGCGCCGATTCCCTAGAAGTTCCAACTGCTGACGTTTACTCCATATGACGGCACCACTGACCCCGCCAAGCATATGCATAGCTTCGAGTCAAACCTTGTATTCCACCGGGCCTCAGACGATGTAAAGTGCTTGGTATTTGTCACCACCTTATGGGAGAATGCTTAGACTTGGTTTGAGGCACTACCTGCTGGAACCATAATCTCCTTCCAATAGCTAAAGAGGATGTTCAAGGAGAACTTCATCAGTTGCAAAAAGAAGGTCAGATCTGTGGTGAGCCTCCTCACCATCAAGCAGGGCCACACGGAACCCCTATGGGACTTCATCGCCCTCTTCCATAAAGAGGCCCTCTGCATTCTTTGCCTGGATGTGAACATCACCACGACAACGCTGACGCAAGGCTCCTGGGACACCATCCTATGATGAACGCTAGGGGTGGAGTCCCCGATGATGCTGATGGAGCTCCTTTCCTTGGCTCAGAAGCACACCAATTGCGAGGAGAATAGTACAGCATTGGGCCGAGCGGTCGGGACCAACCAACCCGACCATAAGTGACCGACTGACTCCCCTCGAAGGGAGAGAAGCAAGCGCGAGTGCCGAGCTTGAGAGTGCCATGACCAACAGAGGCCAAGGGAGAAGGGCATGTACAGGCACTGCACCCCTCTGATGGTCCCACCTGAGCAAATCCTCATGGAGATCCACGGGGAACCTTACCTCTGTTGGTCCCCGAAGATGAAGTTTGATCTGAAAATGAGAAATCAGAGGAAATACTGCTGCTTCCACCGTGACTACGATCATGATACCACCGACTGTGTCTAACTCAAAGGCGCAGTCGAGGATCTGGTCCAGCGGGGACTCCTGGAGAAGTTCATCGCCAAGGCTACAGTCAAGAGCCCAGATGCCATCCCCCATCGATAACTGACCCAACAGAAAGGAGATTATGATGATCCTTGATGGGCCAGCATTGGAGGGAGATCTAGTAGGCAACAAGCACATGCCCCCCGGGTCAACCAAGTCAACTGCGATGACTGAAGTCGCCGCGATCCAAGTGCTCAGGATCGCCCCATCATCTTCTTAGATGAAGACCTGACGAGCGTAACCACTCTACATTCCAATGCCCTAGTAGTCCCCAAGACCATCAATCAATGTACAATGTATCGTATCCTCGTAGATAATGGAAGTGGGCCCGATGTGATTTCTTACGACTGTCTTGTCCTCATGGGTGTGGATCTCTCCTGCATAGCCCCTTTGCGCATGCCATTATATGGATTCTCTGGCTCTATGGTCTATCCCGAGGAAGACATCTCCCTCCTGATCACCTTCAAAACTATCTCAAGGGACATGACCATTGTAGCTGACTTCACGGTCGTGTGCGGCATGACCCGCAATAATGCCATAATAGGCTGAGGAATCCTAGGCATACTAAAAGACATCCCCTCATCGTATCACCAAAAGTTGAAATTTCCCACTCCCCATGGAGTAGGAGAATTCAGAGGTGACCAAGGAAAGTTTCGACCGTGCTACCTGATCTCCGCTAGGGAGAGAAGGGCAGAAGATGTCCCACCCAAGAAGAGGCTGAAGACAGATGCGCCCGGACCGAATGAGAGCACGTTGACTAAGGATATTTTACTCATCTAGGTTGGTGAGAGCCCAGATCGTACTCTGCAGATAGGCTCTTTGCTATCCGAGCAGGAAAAGGAAGCCTACCGATGATTCCTAATGACAAATCAGGACGTGTTCACCTGGTTTGAGGATGAGCTCCCCGGAATCCCTTCAGAAGTGATCACCCACCAGCTAAAGTTGGACCCTAAGTGCCGCATGGTTCAACAGCGTAGAAGACGCTACAACCCCGAGTGACAAGCAATCATCTGTGAACAAGTGAGCGAGAAGTTGCACTCTAGGCTCCTCCAACCACCCCAATACCTAGACTGGGTCGCCAATGTGGTTTTGGTCTCCAAGAGAAATGGGAAGTGGCGCATGTGCGTGGACTACATCGACCTCAACAAGACCAATACCAAGGATAGCTTCCCTATGCCATAGATTGACCAGCTCGTTGACGTGATGGTCGGGCACGAGATCCTGTGCTTCTTGGATGCCTATTTCGGGTATCACTAGATCAGTATGCACGAGCCCGACCAGAACAAGAAAACCTTCATCACCGACCATGGCTTGTACTGTTACATGAGGATGCTGTTCGGGTTGAAGAACATTGGAGTGACGTACCAATGCCTCGTCAATCATATGTTCGATTCCTAGATCACCTTTTACATAGAGGTGTACATTGATGGCATGTTCGTCAAAAGCCTACAGGTGATCGACCACCTGGAGGACCTAGCAGAGATGTTTGCCACGCTCCGAAGGCACAACATGTAGCTCAACTCAAATAAGTGCTCATTTGGGGTAAGGTCGAGAAAATCCCTTGGGTTCCTGGTGACCCACTGGGGCATCAAGGCTAATCTCGACCAGATCCGAGCTGTGCTGGAGATGAAGGGACCGGAGCGTGTGAGGGGTGTGCAGTGCCTCACCGGCTGTGTGGTTGCACTTACCTGGTTCCTCTCCAGAGCTGTTGAAAGGTCCCTCCCGTTCTTTCGGCTGATAAAGCAAGCCAACAAGTCACCATAGAAGCTGGGACCAGGAGTGTGAGTGAGCCTTTGAGGACCTCAAAACGTATCTCTCCTTGCCACTGGTTCTCTCCAAACCACTCATCGGAGAGCATCTACTTCTCTACCTATCGGTGACATTGAGCACACTCTGTGCGATGCTTGCCCGAGAGGATGAGAAGAGCATGAAGCCAGTCCACTATGTGAGCAAGGCTCTCCAAGGGCAAGAGTTTCGATATTCATGAACTGAGAAATTTGCACTCACCCTGGTAATGACCGTATGCAAGTTACGACCATATTTCCTCTCCCATGTGATCACAGTCCTAACCGACTAGCCCTTGCGTCAAATCCTCCAGAGCCCTGATGCCTCGGGGAGATTGGTGAAGTGGGCTATAGAGTTGACAGAATTCGATATAAACTTCTGCCCAAGGATTGCTATCAAAGCCCAGGCCTTGGTGGACTTCGTCGTCAAGTGCACACTTCTGGACGAGGAAGGATCATAGCACCCCTCTAGGCCTACCTGGGAACTTGATAGCCACTAAACGCGTCGTCAAAAAGTCGTGTCACAATTTCAAAAATATTCACACTCACTCACTTTTAAAGATTGGAAAAATACAAATATAGTGGTAAGTTGAGTCGATCCCACGAGGAGGAAAAATCCTTATTTGAATAAGTTAGAAGAATATCCTTATGCTTTGAAAAATCAAGTTTTGAGTGAGATTAATCTAAGGAAAAATAAATTGCAAGAAAACTAATTAAAGAATATGAGATGATTTAAAAAGAGAAATTAGAGGAGATAGAAAAGAACACAACTTCACAAAACCAACTTTTATTACTAATGATAGTGAAGAGTACAACTCCGAAAAATTGAAATTACAATATGTAAATAAAAGAGAAAGAGGGAGAAATAGGAGCCAAGATGATGGATGAAGAACGCCGCCGTCTCCGCCGTGCCGAGCCTTTGAGTGGATCACCCAGCCTTGAAAGTAGACGCCATCGAGAGGACCAAATGAAGAAACTCCACCTTGGGATGTGTGAGGAAATATGGAAGAGGGAGATAGGTAGATGGAGGAAGAAGAAAAAGACCAAGTTGAAAACATAGTAAAACTATATTGAAAATAGAGGGTTAGAAGAAAGAGAATAACTTTAAATGTAGAAGGAATTAGAAAAAGTGGAAGAAAGGAAAGTTGTAGAAAGCAAAGAGAGGAAGAAAGTTGCTGAAGAACTCAGAGATAGAAAATATGAGAAAGAAGGTTAAAAATATGAAAAATCAGGATCTATATGCGTGGATGAACAGTGAAAATGGAAAAATCTGAACATTTGAAAACTAATTATAACTTTAAAACGAGGAAGAATTGGAGGAAGAAGTAGAAGAAGAAGTTGAATAACTTTTAAGTACCTACAACTTTTGTGAAGAACGCAGAGGGAGATGAGGATTAGAAAGAGGCGATAATAAGGAGAGAAGATCTGTGAAAAATAGAAGATGAATAGTAAAAATAATGCAGAACCGTGCCTTTGAAAAATTGAGAATAAGTTGAAAACTAAGGAGACTTAGAGGACGAGGTAGAAGAAGAAGTTGAAGAACAATTAAAAATGACCAACTTTCATGAAGACAGTAAGAAGAGAAGAGAATCAGAAGGGGGAGAAAATGGAGGAAGAACAGTTATGTAAAAAGTGGATGAACAGTAAAATTGGGAGAACATGGCTTTGAAAAACCGATCATAACTTGAAAATGAAGAAGAATTAGGGGAATATGAAGAATAAGAATTTGTATAAGACTTAAAAATGAACAACTTTTAAGAAGAAAGCAAATTAAAAAGAGGACTAGAAGTGCATGAAAAAGGGGCTAGAAGAAAAGGCTAAAAAAAACTAATTCGCGAACTCCCTTCCATGGTGGCCTTCGGGTGCTTTATATAGTGTGCACGATTGTGGGTCTTTGAATCCCATCAAAATTTGATTTTGCAGCATCAAGGCTTGATCAAAGGAGGGATTTTGCTATATTAAGAGTCCTCCTTTCCTCAAACAAGAGGAGATGAGCTCAAATAATAGAAGATAACTTCAATCAGAGCTGTCGGTTCCGTTTTTGCATCAAACTATAAATGGCGACTATCATCCGGGCGTTATTTCTTCAATCAACGACTCCTCACACGGGCGCACATTTGTTATTCCCTTAGTTTGCTATTTTCCTCATTTTGTCTTTTTCCGTTCATCAGGATTTAGCGCCCGTTTGAACGGTCGCTCTTCCATGAGTTGGCGACTCTTCAAACTGCCGCTCAAACTTTTCCATTTTCTTTCTATTTTTCATCAAAATGAATGAGCGCCTTCGCACATGGTCGCAGTATATTAAAATGTGCGTCCTCTGAGAAGGGCGTTCTGTAAATAGCGGCTTGATCGTGGTCTCTCATTCTCTGAAAATTCAGAAAGATTAAAATATCAACCTATTCCATTCCAAAATGTCTTTCAAATATTTGTGCAAATTCTTTACTATTTCTCACATGGTTATTTTGGCTCAAAAAGATGATAAAATACATGACGACTCAAATAATGTGTGCGAATGTAATTAATGCTCATGTTGTATAATTTTATTCATTTAATGCTCAAAGATGATGAGTGTGATGTACGTTATGATATAAAATATAACATTTATGACACCCCCAACTTACTCATTACTTGTCCCTTAGCAATGCAGATAAATTAAAATTTAAGAGTAACAAGAGTTCGTAAAATCCACACTTTCATATCCAGCTCTCCCTTCATAGAATCAACCAAAGATTAGGAATCCGGAATCATTAATGCACACTAGCCTTAAGAAGAAAATTAGAAGTACATGATCAAGATTTTAAATCAAAGCTCAATAGCACTTGTGCATGTGTAACTACCAAATCCACAGCTTAAACAATTGCATCCCTCATTTGTTATTTCAAGCAAGTGCTTTTCAACCATGCACCTCCTAGATCAGAACATTAAGCATACTAGCTTTGCCTTATTTATTTGTCCCTTTGAGATCTTTTATTTCTACACACATGATGCTGCACTACCCTTCACTGCTTCACATGAACCTCTACTCTTGCCTTAGGAGAAGCAGGCCCAGTTATATAGATCAAGGTTCCCTGTTCCGTTTTACGCGAACCTCAACATGTCTTAGGTGAAGTAGGCCCGGTTACTAAGAATTGGGGTATTTTTCATGGTGTTCTTTCTCCTTTTTTTTCATTGTACCAATTGCACTTATTTAACAGATAACTTGACAGAAAGCTTATAAAAAGATCTCTTTCTTGAGAAGTGCAGAGCATCAGACAACATACCCAAAATAGCAGAAGGCATATCTTTCTTGTTTCATTAGTGTGCAAAGTGATTTTATTTTATAAAGTGCACATAAACTTTAAAAAGAATATCCGTTTTCTATAGCTAGATCAAAATAAATCTTCCATCATCCTTCTCTCTAGTCTTTCCTATTCCAGAATCACTTTCAATTTAAGCATGAATCAATAAAACTCAACTGGGGATTCATCTTTTCATCTTTTCATGTAACAATGCAAGACAAAACTCCTATCAGGTTGTACTATATACAAGAATTTTTCTCTCCCCTCCCAACTTGAATGACATTATCCTCAATGGCATATAAAATGGAAAACAATAGAACAATGTAACAATAGATTGCTGAGATAGAAGGATACAACCTGGCAGGCAGGGCGTAACTCCATTAATGTGTATGGACGGTGATGACTTTGTGCTCCCTCGCCTTGACCTGACTACTGAATCAAACTTAAACAAAAACATCAAACAATAAAAACATCGGGTTGCCTCCCAGAAGCGCTAAGTTTTTCATCTTCAGCCAGACACATGTATAGAAGATGCAAGCTTCATAACCAACGAGTTGAATTGCGAATGAGCCACCACGTGATCTCATCTTCTTTCAAGTTCCATCGATTGTGCCATGCGGAGATAAGATCATGAAAAAATGCATGTGGCCGAAAGATAAGTTGGTTGTTAGCATGATTGATTTTTTTGTGCAACGCATATGCTAACAATTCTTCTTCCGTGAGCGTCATGTAAAAATCAACATTCATTATTTTTGGTTTGACCTTTATAGCATACCGTGATGAGTTTAATAGGCCAAACGGACCGCCCTGGTCAGAGAATGGAAGAATTATCATATCATCAATTATAAAATATTCCTCATCAAATTTAAGGTCTTTATAAGTGTTGAAAACATGAATGCAGACCTTATTATCTTTCAAAAATTTTTCTACCACCTCAATTTTAGGAATTACATGAATATTTGTGAGGTGACAATAAATCAAAGGGTGAGGAGCTCTTATCAAATGATCAGTGTCAAGGAGATGAACAATATCAAGAGTGAAAGAAGCATGCTCCTCAACACAATACTCGTGAGACTCAATAGGATTAGATAACTCGGCTAATTGAAGAATGTCCACCGTGAAGTTAGATTCGCCGAGGTCATGAAGAGGTAGAAGATCAATACCCTCCCCTTGATCAGAAGATGCCCAATCGAGATAAAAGTTATGAAAGATACCCGCCTCCTCCTTTACCCAAGAGAGATCATTCATAGCCTCACTCAATTCCTTCTCCACTAGCACATCCTCCTCATCCTTCCCTTGGAACAAAATCTCCTTAAATTTAAGAAGGGAAATTGGTGGAGTTTGATCATGAACTTGTATACTACTTTCTTCTTCTTCACCTCCGAACTTAAGATCATCAACTTCTTTAGACCCCTTCTCATAATGACAATTAAGCTCATGCTCCTCGAACTCATCTTTTCGATCATCATCATGACTATAGCTAACTCCCTCAAAAACTTCCTGATAAGATTCCTCCATATTTTCCACATGATCTAAATCAAGAATGATTTGAGTATTGTGATCTTGGGGAATCATAGATTGATCATAGTCAACATCAGGACTTTGATTAGTGGAATTGGAACCAGAGTAGCTAAGCAATTGATCTTCCTCTATCCTCTTGATCTCGTCAGTCATCCTATCAATTCGCGCTTGATTAGATTGACTTTGAAGCATGATAGAGTGATAGAATCGATTAAGTTGATTAAATTTCTCCTCTTGATGGAAAGTTGGGCAAGGAGGAGATAGATATGTAGATTGAGAACATGGATATGTAGATTGAGATGCAGAGTTCAAAGGATAAGAAGTTGAATAATGAGATATGGGAGAGGATGTGGGTTGGCCTCCACAGTGGGCTTAATCATGAAAGCTATTTAAAGATGGAGCCCAATTTTGAGAGAATTGATCTGGAAGATTTTGGGCCGAGCCTTGATAAGCATCCCAAGAACTATTATGTTGGCCTCCCCAATAAGAATCGTAAGAAGGTGTAGAGATGCTTTGAGCAATTTGGGCTTGTTCTTGGGTGTAAGATGAATTATAGGGCCCATGAAAGAATTGAGTGAATTGGATATGATCTTGGTTAAAGGAATGAAGTTAGACCCCCATGAGTGATGGGCTTTCATTGTGGGCCGACCAAGAGTATGTGCTTTTGTAATGGCTCGGGCCATTGTAGGTGAATGATAAAGGTTGAGTTGGACTATTGTTAACATAATGGGCCGGCTTAGCCCACATGCAATTATGATCTTGATAATAAGGTGGCATGAAGGAGTTTGGATTCATATGTTGTGTTCCAATGGTCATTTGAGTCATCCTGTGGTCACTTGGGTCATTCGACATCATCCTATGGTCATATGAGTTCTGTGGTATTCTTGGTTTTGATAATGGCTAAACACTATTAGTCATTGATACTTTTCACTCTCATGTGACTGACACACGCGATATTTTGTTCATGATAGATACGAAAGAATTCAGTGGAAATGGCAAAGGTGAAAGCTCAATGTTGCGCCCTCGCACGCGGATCGACCTGCGCGGTCAGGTCGCGGGGATCGACTTGCCCGGTCAGGTCGCGGGGGTCAAGGGGGCAGCGCCCCTTGCGGGGGTTTTCGGGGACGGAGCCCCTGGAACAAAATTTAGAAATGCTCAAAGCATATTCTAAGTTGATTTCAATCCCAAAATACATGAAATTGATGAGGACATGAATATCTTGACTTATGAACATGTTTCATTGGTCTAACACTTCATTTTTGCAGGTATAGGTATTTCCGGTCGACCTACACACCTTGGCCGGTCGACCAGATTTTCCAGAGCCTAATAATTCCACGTTTTACAGGTTTCGGTCGACCACCCCTGCCTTTCCGGTCGACCGATTCTTCCAGAAACGAAACACTCCAGGAATTACAGATTTCGGTCGACCGCCCCTACTTTTCCGGTCGACCGGTTCTCCCAGAACCGACAAGTTGGAGATTTTACAGATTCCGGTCGACCGCCCCATGAATTCCGGTCGACCGCCAGCCCCGATGCAGCCATGTTTGACTTCGAATTCCACCTCGTGGCCAGCCCCTTTCCATGTATTTGTTTAATCAAAACTCACCTAATCTCCCATGATTTGTGGATCTGGTCTGGGGGGTGTCCAAGGACCATTCCAAGGGTTATAAAACCAACACATGAGGGGTTAGAAACCTAATGCTTCAAGGCTTCAAGGGAGATCAAGGGAGCTCATTTTCGAGGCACTATAGCACCTCCGTGAACAGTATTTCGGGAAGGAGTTCTTCATCCATTCCAAGGCATTCAAGTCCAGATCTGAAGCCATCTCAACCTCCAAGGAAGAAGAAGGAATCAAGGCTCTCAAGGGTGATCTAAGCTGCATCCTACATCTTCTACATTCTCTTCATCGACTCAAGAAGATCAAAAGGAAGATTGAAGCTACATCCATCGTCTTCTTCATCAACCAGAAGAGGTTCAAGGAAGATCATCCCGCAAGAAAGAAGACACCGTCAAAGCAGCTGATTCAAGCTTCTGCAACTCAGACAAGATTCTTTTCTTTGAGCATACTCTATATCTTGTTTGAGTGATTTCATATTTGTTCTCTTTTTCATTTCATACAAACAATTGAATCTGAGAATCGTCCCTACCGGTGGTTTGTAGGAAGGCAATCGGAGGTTATCCGATCTGCGTTGTTGACGTCCCTACCAGGTGGTTAGTAGGAAGGCAATCGGTGGTCTTTCTGATTTGCGGTTCAGTGCGTGGCACTAGTGGAGCCTCACCGGATTTGGTGAGGGGTGGACGTAGGACTGGTGATTCAGTCCGAACCACCTTAAAATCTCATGTGTTGTGGTTTGTTCATGTGATTGCTTCGTTCTAAATGCATGCTTAGGTTCGAATCGATATTTTAGGAATCATCTTGCTAAGCAAATCGTTGTGTCCTTCGTTTAGCTAGTTATATTCCGCTGCAATTTATCTCATCGAGCTATAGAGAGGGTTACATTGTGAAAAGAGGGGCAGATCTATTCACCCCTCCCCTCTAGATCCACTGTCCACTACACAACAAGTGGTATCAGAGCCTAATCTCTCATTATGGGGTCCAACGACCTTGAGGGAAATGGTGGATCAGCGTCTAAGGGTTATTTACCTGAAGGACATTCTGTGAATAGGCCTCCTTATTTCACTGGATCTAATTATCCCTATTGGAAACATCGTATGTAGGTGTTCATTCGCGCCCAAGACTACGAACTTTGGCGAGTGATCATCAAAGGTCCGTATGAGCTTACGGATAATGAGGACTTGTGGACCAAAGAACAGATAAGGCAATCCACTGTCAACTGGAGTGCCAAACACATCATGCAATGCTCACTCCATCCAGTTGAATTCTCAAGAGTAGCCACCTACGCAACTGCGAAATTGATGTGGGATAAGCTAGAGGTAATCTACGAAGGAACCTCTCAGGTACGAGAAACAAAAGCTAATATTTTAGTTTCTGAATATGAAATGTTCCGCATGAAGCCTGATGAGTCAATTCAAGATATGTATGCTCGCTTAACTGTGCTTACTAATAGTTTAACTGATTTGGGAAGGAAATATACAGAGCAAGAACTTGTAAGAAAAATTCTCAGATCATTAACTCCAACATGGCACACGAAGGCAACCGTTGTTGAAGAATCAAGAGATCTCGCAACCACTAAGGTCGATGAACTCATTGGGTCATTAATGACCTATGAGATCAACCTCAAGAACAAAGAGGCTGAGACACCTAAAAAGAAGTCCCTAGCTCTTAAAACTGGACCCAGCCGTCAAGATACTTCTGATGAAGGTGAGGATTCAGGAAGTGAGCGAGATGAGGATGACGTAGCCATGCTCACACGTAAGTTCAAAAAATTCCTTAGAAAGGAAGGTAAGAGCTTCATGAGAGGAAGGTCAAAGGTAAGAAATGGTTTCAAATCTAATTCTGAAAACTCTAAGAAATCTGACAAAATCATTTGTTATTCTTGCAACAAACCAGGGCATTTCAAGAATGACTGTCCCGACAGATTCAGAAAACCTGACAAGTGGAAGGGCAAGAAGAAGAACAAGGCCATGGTGTCCACATGGAGCGATGAAGAGGAAAGTGATGATGAAACCAGTTCCTCGGACAAAGAAAAAGAAGATCTTTACCTTATGGCCAAAGGTGATGAAGAAACTGAGGTAAATTCTCCATTTGAAGATTATACAATTGATGATTGGGAGGATGCATATATACAACTCATGGAAAAATATGAAATGTACAAAAGGAAAATAAATCATTGAAAAAGAAAATCAATTCGCTTGTGCATGATCATGACAAGGATGATAAGAATGCTCTACTTGAAACTGAAATTGAAGATCTTAAGAAAATGATTGAGAACTTGGAGGAAGGAAGAAAAGAAATGACTGACTTGGAAACTGAAAATGAAAAATTGAGAAATGAGATTGATAGCATTAAGCTAAAAATGCAAACCTATGAAAAGAACAACAAAGTGAGTATTGAAAAATATGAAGCCGTCAAACATGTCAACACTCAACTCTTGCAAAACATTGAAAACTTACAAAAAGAATTGAAGGATAAACAACAATCCTTGGAAAATTTTGTGGATGGAAAAGAAAACCTAGATGCTTTGCTAGGTACTAGGATGAATTTCAACAAGGAAGGGTTGAGTTTTGAACCAACAAACAAAAGGTCAATTGGGCTAAAAATAGTCACATTTGTCTCATCTTCCGAAGCCTCCACCTCAAACACAACTCCCACACAAAACCAGCAAAAATAAAAGGAGAAAGGAAAAGAAAAGATTGAAGAGGAAGTCACCAACATTCCCATAAAGCCTATCCAAAAACCTAAGAAAGGTCGACCTTCCCCACAACATAGGCCAACACCTCCTTGGCCATTGAATGCTCAATCCTCTAGATATCACCATAATTGGATTGCACATTCATATAGGCCAACACCACCCTACTTTTGGGGAAATTGTGATTCATGTGTTCACCAATCATATAAGTTTCAATCTCCTAGGTGGCAAAACAATCAGTTTCAACCCAAAACCAACCAACGACCTCAATGGTTTAAGAAGCAAACCTCCTCAAACTTCCATAAAATCCAACAAAGAGCTTCTAAACAAAAAATGAATGTCAAGATGGAAAAGAAAAATCAAATCCCTACTCTAAGCAAACAAAGCATGAATGTTAAGAAGGTTTGGATTCCAAAAGAAATGGTTTCATGTTTTGAAATTCTGAAAAGCTTGAAGGGACCCAAATTTGGTTGGGTTCCAAACACCATTGCTTAATTGCTTGTGCAGGAATGTCTTGCAGCCATGCATAACAGGTGGTACCTTGATAGCGGCTGTTCAAGACACATGACTGGAGACAAATCAAAATTTTATCTCTTGGAGGAAAAGAAAGGAAGACATGTCACATTTGGAGAAAATAATAAAGGAAAAATCATTGGAACAAGTAATGTAAGTAAGAACCTCTCCAACTCCATTTGTAACGTGTTGTTAGTTGAAGGATTGAAATATAACCTGCTTAGTATAAGTCAATTGTGTGATAAAGGACATAACGTGTTATTTGACACTCATGAATGCAGAATTCTTGAACCAAAATCTGACAAGGTAAAATTTTCTGGTAAGAGAGTCAACAATGTTTACATGATTGACTTAGATGATCCTGCTCATTTAAACCTTTGTCTTGCTGCACCAAAATCTGAAATTGCTTGGTTATGGCATCGTAGACTAGGACATGCTAGCTACAATGTCTTACATAAACTGTTAAAGCATTCAATGGTGAAAGGGTTGCCTGAATTATCATTTAAACAAGAAAATAAAATGTGTGATGCATGTGCCTTAGGTAAACAAACTAGAAAATCATTCAAGGGAAGATCTGAAAATACATCATCCAAACCACTCGAGCTAATTCATATGGACCTATTTGGCCCAACCAGAACTGCTAGCTTAAGTGGTAGAAAATATGGATATGTCTTGGTGGATGACTTTTCTAGGTTCACATGGGTTTTCTTTCTCACACACAAAAATGATGCTTTTGATGAGTTTCAGGCACTCTACATGAAGATAAAGCAGGACGGTGAGTTTAAAATTTCAAGATTCAATCTGATCATGGTGGTGAATTTGAAAATGCTAACTTCTATAACCTTTGCAGGGCTGAAGGGATTTCACACCGATTTCTTCACCAAGAACGCCGGAGCAAAACGGTGTGGTTGAAAGGAGAAACCGGACACTTGTAGAGATGGCAAGAACCATGCTTGCTGAACGGCAACTTCCAAGGAGGTTTTGGGCTGAAGCGGTAAACTCGGCATGTTACATTATCAACCGCTCTATGGTAAGGCCACACACCAAAAAGACTCCTTATGAGTTGCTGAAAGGTAAAAAGCCCTCTCTCTCACATATGAAAGTGTTTGGGTCAAAATGCTTCATCCACAACAATGACAAAAGAGACTTAGATAAATTCGAGCCCAAGAGCGATGAAGGTATATTCCTTGGATATTCTGATAGATCTAGGGCTTATAGAATTTACAATATCAAGAGTCAAACTGTGGAAGAATCACCCCATGTTTCCTTTGATGAATATCATGATGATTCTAATAATGATAACTCTTGCAGGAAAAATGATGAAGATGGGGAATTCCTAAGCATGAAGGACAAGAGTGATCCTCCACAAGAAGAAACAAAAGAAGAGGGTGACCGAGCTGAATCAAGCAACACAAGGAATCAAGCTCCAGGAGAAGGTAATGATTCTACAAACATTAGAATTCTTAAGGATCATCCTTTAGAAAATGTCATTGGTAGCTTGAATGACCCACCTAGAACAAGGTCACATTTTAAAATTGTGGAAGAACTAGATCAACTTGCTCTTGTCTCTCAGCTTGAACCCAAAAACTTTGATGAAGCATTAAAAGATGAAAACTGGATAAATTCCATGCAAGACGAGTTAAACCAGTTTGAAAGAAACAAAGTTTGGCATCTTGTTCCTAGACCTTCATCACAATCTGTCATAGGCACTAAATGGGTTTTTAGGAACAAACTAAGTGAGGATGGCAAGATAATAAGAAATAAGGCTAGATTGGTGGCTCAAGGGTATAATCAAGAGTTTGGGGTAGACTTTGATGAATCTTATGCCCCTGTTGCTAGACTTGAGGCCATCAGAATTTTACTTGCCTTTGCATGCTCCCTTAGAATAAAGCTTTATCAAATGGATGTCAAAAGTGCTTTCTTGAATGGCTTGATCAAAGAAGAAGTCTATGTTGAGAAGCCCCCTTGCTTTGAGAATTCTAACCATGCAGATTTTGTCTACAAGCTAGACATGGCGCTTTATGGACTTAAGCAAGCACCAAGAGCTTGGTATGAGAGACTAAGCTCGTTCCTCATTGAAAAAGGGTACACACGAGGTAAGGTAGACCAAACACTTTTCACCAAGAAGCAAGGTAAGAATATTTTGATTGTTCAAATTTATGTTGATGATATTGTGTTTAGTTCCACTAAATCTGAAATGTGTGAGGAATTTGCTAACCTCATGACTAGCGAATTTGAGATGAGCCTAATGGGAGAACTCTAATTCTTTCTCGGTTTGCAGGTCAACCAAGGACAAGATGGGTGCTTCATAAGTCAAGCCAAATACATCAAGGAGCTGCTGAAAAGATTTGACATGACGAACAGCAAAATCATTGTAACTCCTATGAGCACCACAACATCACTGGATACGGATGAAAATGGTAAGTTGGTGGATGCAAAGGTCTATAGAGGTATGATTAGTTCTTTACTTTATTTGACTGCATCCCGACCAGATATCCAGTTTAGTGTATGTCTTTGTGCTAGATTTCAAGCTAGTCCTAGAGAATCCCATTTGACTGCCGTCAAACGTATCCTTCGATATCTTGCCGACACTCAAGATTTGGGATTGTGGTATCCGTCATCATGTGATTTATCTCTTATATCTTATTCTGATGCGGACTACGCTGGATGCAAGCTGGATCGTAAGAGTACTAGTGGCTATTGCCAGTTTCTAGGCGGGTGTTTAGTTTCTTGGGCTTCCAAGAAACAACACTCGGTTGCCCTCTCAACCGCAGAGGCAGAATATGTTGCTGCGGGGAGCTGTGGCACCCAAGTGTTGTGGATTAAACACCAACTCCAAGACTACTTGGTGGATCTTGGTTGTGTCCCGATTCTGTGTGATAACACTAGTGCTATCAACCTTGCAAAAAATCCAGTCCAACACTCTAGGACTAAGCATATTGAGATTAGGCATCACTTCATTAGAGATGAGGTCGGTAAGAAAAATTTTGAACTGCATTTTGTTGATACTCTAAATCAAGTTGCTGATATTTTCACCAAGCCCTTGTGTAATGACATGTTTTCAACACTCAGACGAGAGCTTGGTCTCTGCAGACCTCAGGCCACTAAAAATTGAAATGACGATCATGTTCAATTTAGTTGTGTGTTTTTGCAGATTGGTGTGTTCATGCATTGTTTATATGTCAAATATGTCATTTTGCATATGTTGTAGCATTGCATGTCATAATGCATAATAAAATTGAATTCATGTTCATAATGTATTGCATGATCTGTGTAGCATCATTCTTGTATGGCCATGGTGTATCAAATGTTGATGTATGGAAAGGCAGGTTATGTTTACCTAGAAGCACTCAATATGCGTGAGGTTTCACCTCCGCCAAGTACCATGTGTCAATGTCGCATATAGGCCATATAGTAAGGGGGAGTTGTCCTTGTGCAGCATTCATGCATATATTTCATATTCATTCTGTGGCATTTAATAAGTGTACAACCATGGGTTGGGTGATACATTTCATTTCTGCCACCTTCATGAGTGACTAGGTCAACCTCATTTGTCATTCAACTTGATTGCAAACATAACTCCTTCGCGCATCCATTGCATATCCTTAGGGGGAGTTTTGGTGATTCTCTTAACCTCTTGCAATCTGCACTTCAGTGGCTTACAGTCTGATTTGCGTTCATGAGACAGACGGAAATATGGAGTAAGAGCCTTCTATTATATGCCTTGATGATTGTCCCTTCAATGAAAAATGGTTCAGATTTAATGATTTCCTTGAAGTTCTGATATATCTTTTGAAATCATCTATGATCTGTGGCTTTAATAGACCTTAACAAGAGGTTGCATGTTATGCATTGACTGACTATCCTGAAATCTTAAAATCCACATGTCATGACAATTTTGGTGATACTCTAGAACTTAGTATTGTTTCTAAACATCTTGATGAGCTGGAATTTCTGAAAATCAATTTGACAGAGCAATGATATTGTTGCACGGAGAAATATGTCACGTCATCAAATCAAGTGACGAATGACATGTCATGATGTGCCCCTGTTATCTCTGTCTTAATTCATTTGGACTCTAGGCAGAGCAATGGCATAATTACTGAGAAATATATCTTCTCATCACAGAAATGAGTCTGGATATGTCATGACGTGACTTTGCTATCTCTGTTCATTCTGAAGCATAACCGTCAGTCTTGCCAAATACCTAGGGATACTGGCGTCTAAACAACGTGTATTCTTACGGCTAGGAGGCATGCACTAGACTTGATTGCTCGTAAAATATGAGTCATGTGCCTTCAAATTCAAAAGATATTGAAAATCAAATTTGTTGAACTCATAATATTCCATGCTTTAGTCATGATTGTTTAGCCTCAATACTAGTCTCTGTGATATTCCCTTTGTAGTTATTGAATATGGATCTATAAGACAAGGAAAGGTTAAACTCTGCCATGATATGCTCCTTTGGTTCATTTCTATTAACTCTTGGATGTAGATGTTTTTCGAAGTCTATTGATGATATCGGATTTCATTAGCTTTGAACCATATATATTGCTCGTGGCATGTTTCCCATTTCCATATAATGGCTTGCTCTTCCACTACAACTCCACTCTGATCTCTAGGACGTTTGTCCATCGCTGTACCATATCCCTCCTTTTTGCTGTTGGCAAAGGGGGAGAGCGTGTTGTGAGTCCTTGTTGTGGACATGGGAGAGTGAAAGGGGGAGATGTTGTCTTTGTGCTTTGTCAAAAGGGGAGAGTGTATTATGGACATGGGAGAGTCCACGGGGGAGAGAACCTTTGTGAGAGCTTTGGAGTCTTCATATGTGATGGGGTTTGCATAATTGCATAGCATTCATCATATCTGCATTCACATGTTTTCATTATCATGGATCTTGAACTGCATATGTTGCATTTGCTATAACTTTTGCCATTCTTGATATTACTGCCACATAATGACTCACAGTGTTGCCATCATCAAAAAGGGGGAGAATATTGTGTCCCTATGGTCATTTGAGTCATCCTGTGGTCACTTGGGTCATTCGACATCATCCTATGGTCATATGAGTTCTGTGGTATTCTTGGTTTTGATAATGGCTAAACACTATTAGTCATTGATACTTTCCACTCTCATGTGACTGACACACGCGATATTTTGTTCATGACAGATACGAAGGAATTCAGTGGAAATGGCAAAGGTGAAAGCTCAATGTTGCGCCCTCGCACGTGGATCGACCTATGCGGTCAGGTCGCGGGGATCGACTTGCCCGGTCAGGTCGCGGGGGTCAAGGGGGCAGCGCCCCTTGCGGGGGTTTTCGGGGACGGAGCCCCTGGAACAAAATTTAGAAATGCTCAAAGCATATTCTAAGTTGATTTCAATCCCAAAATACATGAAATTGATGAGGACATGAATATCTTGACTTATGAACATGTTTCATTGGTCTAACACTTCATTTTTGCAGGTATAGGTGTTTCCGGTCGACCTACACACCTTGGCTGGTCGACCAGATTTGCCAGAGCCTAAGAATTCCACGTTTTACAGGTTTCGGTCGACCGCCCCTGCCTTTCCGGTCGACCGGTTCTTCCAGAAACGAAACACTCGAGGAATTACAGATTTCGGTCGACCGCCCCTACTTTTCCGATCGACCGGTTCTCCCAGAACCGACAAGTTGGAGATTTTACAGATTCCGGTCGACCGCCCCATGAATTCCGGTCGACCGCCAGCCCCGATGCAGCCATGTTTGACTTCGAATTCCACCTCGTGGCCAGCCCCTTTCCATGTATTTGTTTAATCAAAACTCACCTAATCTCCCATGATTTGTGGATCTGGTCTGGGGGTGTCCAAGGACCATTCCAAGGGTTATAAAACCAACACATGAGGGGTTAGAAACCTAATGCTTCAAGGCTTCAAGGGAGATCAA
This sequence comes from Amorphophallus konjac, assembly GCA_022559845.1. Classification (NCBI taxonomy): domain Eukaryota; kingdom Viridiplantae; phylum Streptophyta; class Magnoliopsida; order Alismatales; family Araceae; genus Amorphophallus; species Amorphophallus konjac. The sequence goes on from CM040128.1 coordinate 242,918,085, forward strand.
GGGAGCTCATTTTCGAGGCACTGTAGCACCTCCGTGAACAGTGTTTCGGGAAGGAGTTCTTCATCCATTCCAAGGCATTCAAGTCCAGATCTGAAGCCATCTCAACCTCCAAGGAAGAAGAAGGAATCAAGGCTCTCAAGGGTGATCTAAGCTGCATCCTACATCTTCTACATCCTCTTCATCGACTCAAGAAGATCAAAAGGAAGATTGAAGCTACATCCATCGTCTTCTTCATCAACCAGAAGAGGTTCAAGGAAGATCATCCCGCAAGAAAGAAGACACCGTCAAAGCAGCCGATTCAAGCTTCTGCAACTCAGACAAGATTCTTTTCTTTGAGCATACTCTATATCTTGTTTGAGTGATTTCACATTTGTTCTCTTTTTCATTTCATACAAACAATTGAATTTGAGAATCGTCCCTACCGGTGGTTAGTAGGAAGGCAATCGGAGGTTGTTCGATCTGCGTTGTTGACGTCCCTACCAGGTGGTTAGTAGGAAGGCAATCGGTGGTCTTTCCGATTTATGGTTCAGTGCGTGGCACTAGTGGAGCCTCACCAGATTTGGTGAGGGGTGGACGTAGGACTGGGGATTCAGTCCGAACCACCTTAAAATCTCATGTGTTGTGGTTTGTTCGTGCGATTGCTTCGTTCTAAATGCATGCTTAGGTTCGAATCGATATTTTAGGAATCATCTTGCTAAGCAAATCGTTGTGTCCTTCGTTTAGCTAGTTATATTCCGCTGCAATTTATCTCATCGAGCTATAAAGAGGGTTACATTACGAAAAGAGGGGCAGATCTATTCACCCCTCCCCTCTAGATCCGCTGTCCACTACACAACATCATAGCCCAAAGAATAGATCAAGAAAGTGGGCCAAAAGGTATGCCTTATTGAATTTGCAAGTCCAACTCAAAAATATGAATTTCTCACCCATTTTTTAAAGTTATTTTATTTTATTTTTTGATTGTTTTCAATGCAATGCAAACAACAACTATATGAATAAAGTATGCAACATGATGGTTTTTCTTTTTTAAGAAAAGAAGGATTGTCACTCACTACTAAATTGGTCAACCGGCCAGGTAAGAGGTGGAGTTGTGGGAGGCTCCCCCTACTTTCGTAGGATCCTAATTAATAACCACAATCTCACTTGGGCGTTTGCCACAAAACCTCTAGCCTTAGACACCAATGTTCCAAAATAATAATAAATTTCAAAACTCTCCCTTTTTTTTTATGTAAAACCTTCTAAGGGCAATCTACCTCCGGGGTGCTTCTTGATATAACCGGCCCGGCGTCCGTGAGGGAATCCACGGGTGCGGGGACTTATGGAGGTCTTGGAAAAGAAAATTTCAATCCAAAGAGACGGAATGCTCAATGGAGGCTCTTTCCAATTCCAAGAATGGTGTAAGGAATCCTAACTTGCCCTTGAGAAGGGGAAATAAAAGAGAAGAGAAAGATTGTTTTTTCCAAACGATGATGCAATTAAATAAGCAATCAACTAAAATGCACAATGCATGAAAGAGATGCAACTAAGATGACAACATGATGACATGATGAGATTTTTTCTATTTTCTGATTTCTGATTTTTTTTAGAGAGTTATTTTTTTCTTTCAAAGAGAGATATGAAGAAAATATAGCTATCAACTAAAAATAGCAAATAATATGCAAACTACTACAAATTAAGATCTAAGATCATGTTTTTGGTGTTTTCTGGTTTTCCATTTTTTTTAGATTTTTAAGGATTTTTCAGATTTTTTTTAGAATTTTTTAGAATTTTTCAAAAATATGACATTTTCCTACGTTTACTGACCTTTAGTGACGCTTGAATTTCCTGGAATTTCTGAATTTATGCTTTCTACTACAGTTTCAGGCTTCGGTTACGCTTTCTGTGACAGATTATTTCTTAGGAATTTGGAGGTCCGAATTTCTAATAATTTCCTGATTTTTTGATTTTTTTTCTTTTTTCGGCAAAATAAAAACAGAAAAATTAGTAAAACTATATACAAATCAAAATCAAGGAATTTCCCAACATAAAAATTAATTTCCACCCCGACAATGACGCCAAAAATTGATAGCCACTAAACACGTCGTCAAAAAGTCGTGCTACAATTTTAAAAATATTCACACTCACTCACTTTTAAAGATTAAAAAAATTCAAATATAGTGGTAAGTGGAGTCGATCCCAAGAGGAGGAAAAATCCTTATTTGAACAAGTTGGTAGAATATTCTTATGCTTTGAAAAATTGAGTTTTGAGTGAGATTAATCTAAGGAAAAATAAATTACAAGAAAACTAATTAAAGAATATGAGAGGATTTAAGAAGAGAAATTGGAGGAGATAGAAAAGAACACAACTTCACAAAACCAACTTTTATTACTAATGAAAGTGAAGAGTACAACTCTGAAAAATTGAAATTACAATATATAAATAAAAGAGAAAGAGGGAGAAATAGGAGCCAAGATGATGGATGAAGAACGCCGCCGTCTCCGCCGTGTCGAGCCTTTGAGTGGATCACCCCGCCTTGAAAGTAGACGCCGCCGAGAGGACCAAATGAAGAAACTCCGCCTTGGGATGTGTGAGGAAATATGGAAGAGGGAGATAGGTAGATGGAGGAAGAAGAAAAAGACAAAGTTGAAAACGCAGTAAAACTATATTGAAAACAGAGGGTTAGAAGAAAGAGAATAACTTTAAATCTAGAAGGAACTAGAAAAAGTGAAAGAAAGGAAAGTTGTAGAGGGCGAAGAGAGAAAGAAAGTTGCTGAAGAACGCAGAGACAAAAAATATGAGGAAGAAGGTGAAAAACATAAAAAATCAGGATCTATCTGCGCGGATGAACAGTGAAAACTAAAAAATCTGAACCTTTGAAAACTAATTGTAACTTTAAAACGAGGAAGAATTGGAGGAAGAGGTAGAATAAAAAGTTGAAGAACTTTTAAATACCTACAACGTTTGTGAAGAACGCAGAGGGAGATGAGGATCAGAAGGAGGCGAAAACAAGGAGAGAAGATATGTGAAAAATAGAAGATGAATAGTAAAAATAATGCAGAACCGTGCCTTTGAAAAGCTGAGAATAAGTTGAAAACTAGAGAGACTTGGAGGACGAGGTAGAAGAAGAAGTTGAAGAATAATTTAAAACGACCAACTTTCATGAAGATAGTAAGAAGAGAAGAGAATTAGAAGGGGGAGAAAACGGAGGAAGAATCATTATGTAAAATGTGGATGAACATAAAATTGGGAGAACATGGCTTTAAAAAAATGATCATAACTTGAAAATGAAGAAGAATTAGCGGAAGATGAAGAAGAAGAATTTGTATAAGACTTAAAAATGAACAACTTTTAAGAAGAAAGCAAATTAAAAAGAGGACTAGAAGTGCATGAAAAAGAGGCTAGAAGAAAAGGCTAAAAAAAACTAATTCGCGAGCTCCCTTCCATGGTGGCCTTCGGGTACTTTATATAGTGTGCACGATTGTGGGTCTTTGAATCCCATCAAAATTTGATTTTGCAGCATCAAGGCTTGATCAAAGGAGGGATTTTTCTATATTAAGAGTCCTCCTTTCCTCAAACAAGAGGAGATGAGCTCAAATAATAGAAGATAACTTCAATCAGAGCTATCGGTTCCGTTTCTGCATCAAACTGTAAATGGCAACTATCATCCGGGCGTTATTTCTTCAATCAACGACTCCTCACATGGGCGCACATTCGTTATTCCCTTATTTTGCTATTTTCCTCATTTTGTCTTTTTCCGTTCATCAGGATTTAGCGCCCGTTTGAACGGTCGCTCTTCCATGAGTCGGCGACTCTTCAAACTGCCGCTCAAACTTTTCCATTTTCTTTCTATTTTTCATCAAAATGAATGAGCACCTTCGCACATGGTCGCAGTATATTAAAATGTGCGATCTCTCAGAAGAGCGTTCTTTAAATAGCGGCTTGATCATGGTCGCTCATTACCTGAAAATTTAGAAAGATTAAAATATCAACCTATTCCATTCCAAAATGTCTTTCAAATATTTATGCAAATTCTTTACTATTTCTCACATGGTTATTTTGGCTCAAAAAGATGATAAAATGCATGACGACTCAAATAATGTGTGTGAATGTAATTAATGCTCATGTTGCATAATTTTATTCATTTAATGCTCAAAGATGATGAATGTGATGTAAGTTATGATATAAAATATAGCATTTATCAGGAACTGCATGTAGACGGATCCTCATGTGAGAGCGGGAGTAGTGCAGGATTGGTCCTCCCATCGCCTGACGGAGTCGAGCTCCAGTATGCCCTATGCTTCAACTTCCCGGCAATGAACAATGTGGATGAGTACGAAGCATTATTGTTTGGCATGAGCATGGCAAGGCACCTTGGAGCCTCCCACCTCCGCGTATATAGCGATTCCTTGCTGGTCACCAGTCAAGTCTGTGAGGAGTTCGAGGCTCGAGAACCCGCTATGATAAAGTACCCCCAGAAGACCAAGGAGGCCACCTCAGGCCTCTTTCACTTCGAAGTGGTACATATCCCAACAGTGGAAAACATCCGAGTAGACGCCCTTTCCCACCTGGCCTCATCTATTGCGACCCTGAACTCCCAATCAATGTTAATTGAAGAGCTGTAGTAGCCAAGCATTGAAGAACTCGAGCCTCAGGTGAACACCATCGACTATGAGCCGTCATGAATGGACCCCATCCTCGACTACTGTCATGGCCCAGGTTTTCTTATTGGGAATCCACCGATTTCAGAGCATTTCCGCTGGTCCCGGATCATGATTTGTAATTAAATCAGAATTTTGAGCATCAAGCCCTCGGATCCCCAAATTTCAAGAAATAGTATGTTTTTGGGCTTCAGAACATTACAGGTGAGTTGTCCATTTTCTGAGGATCACGGAGATCATTTTTCCTTATTTTTTTATTTTCTGAATTTTTAAAACCCTAAATTCATTTCCTTTTAATCCCCTTTAACCCCCCTCTCTCCTTCATTTTCTCCCTCTCTCCTCTTGTTTCTCACCTTCTCTCCACCTATCCTCTAGGTGGCGGATGAAGGATGTGATGGGTTAGGGGGCAGGTAATGTGGGATGGCGAGCGGCAAGGACAGGAGCGAGGTATGGAGGCGGTGCGCGGCGAGCTTCGTTCGCGAGTTTGCGAGCTTGGCGGCGGTTTGGGGGGCATTTTCACGTTGAATCGGCATCCTCGGAGTGGAAAATCATTGTGAGAGGTAAGGGGATAGATCCCTAGCACTTGTGTGTTGTTTCCCCGAAATTTCATGCCGATTTGGGCAAGTTTGGGCGGGTTTATTTCTCGTCGGTGAAAAATGCATGTTTGGGGGGTGAGACGATTTCCGTCAAATCGGGCAGTGTTTTCCCTTTTATTTACATGCTTTTGGTGATTTGGGAGCTGGGGAGAAGTTCCTAATGTCTTCCCTGTTGATCGAGGTCGAGTGGAGTGTGGATTAAAACCCCTTAGATGGGTGTTGACACCTGCTTACTTTCTCGAAGGGATTCCCCGCGAGCAAAACAATGGGGTTACATAGGGAGAACGCTGGAATCGATTGACCAATAGGGGAAATTGGTCGACCGATCCTGGGTTCACCATGGAAGGGTGACTGTTTTGGAACGATCGATCGACCTAGAGGGCCGGTCGACCGATGCAGGGTGTCAGTTGACCGACTCCTTGGGCTGGTCGACCAATCCCCAGTTGAAAGGTCAACCTACCCCAAGGGTAGATTGACCGAAATTTAGCTCCCTCACACTTTTGGCCGACTGTCGACCCGGTTGAAGCCCATTGGTCGACCTTTCACCCCGTGGTTGTCCCAGACACCCTGTGGGGACCGACTTGGTGTTTTTGGGTGTCCGTGGTGTTGTGTCCCTGGTTTTGATGATGGCTAACTATAAATATGTGTTCATAATCTTCAAATTTTTTTGAAAATGAGCATCCGATAAAGTTAATCTTAAAGACAAAAATGATGTTCCCAAATATCTAACGTTATATATTTTTTGGGCTTAATAGGCAAAGTCAGTTAAATCTGTTCATTGATATTGAAGAAATCAAGGAAGGATGAGTTGACGTAGTGTACACTCTAGGTTGACGCTACAGACGAAAATAACTCCCGAGTTCAAGGACTGAGTCGACGCAAAGCTTCACTGCATCGATGGAACAGAAGGAACTAAGCGTAAATCATGAAGGACTGAGTCGACACAAAGTCTCACTGCGTTGATGCAATAGAAGAAGATAACCCAAATCCAAAGAGTTGATCTCCAAGCAACATAAATGGAGTCGACTCAACATGCAAGTGAAGTCGACTCAATAGCTACTTTCCAAATTATATGAACAAAGAGTCGACGCAACAACCTAGAAGAGTCGACACAACAACAACTCAGCTTCCAAGACATACAAGGATCGGGTCGATGCACCAACTCTATGGCGTCGAAGCAATAAATAGGATCCTTCAGCCAGTTCTCAAGCACCAAGCCGATTGAGTTGACACAACAACTCTATGGCATCGACTCAACCAAGTCATTCCAGCCAGATTTCAAGTCATGAACAAACTGCGCCGACACTATAACGCTATAGGGTCGACGTAATCATTGAGTCAAGCACGATCTTGTTCAACAACAATGGATGCTGTGTTGATGCAATCCAGTCATGGAGTCGACGCATCTAATGAATATTCACTGATATATATAGAGGAAGTCGACTCTTTCCGACAGGTGTGATTTGCTAAAGCCCAATTGGTCACGTGACTACACCAATCATGAGCATATGATCCAAGACACATGTCTTGGGTTCTGGAATGATCCTAGGAGAGTATATTCATCCTTGACACGTGGACCAATTGGGGATTAAATTGAATTTTCATCTTATCCAAAAATTGGTCCGACCTCTACTCTATATATAGCCGCCCAATTTCTGGCGAACAAGAGTAGCTGTCAATTGAAGAGAAGAAGAGCCCTAAGTGAGATACCTGTAGAGAGCCACCTCGAAGACAAAAAGAAGAGAAAGAGAAAGAAGAAGAGAGAGAGAGAGATCTGAGTGGTGTTAGAGAAATATGAAGGAGCAACTCCGAGATTTCTCAAAGGCTCTGAATTGAGCTACATTGTTAATTTTTGCTTCATTTTCCTTTTCTTCTTCTCATTTTGTTTCTTATTGTTCTGTGTTTCTGAACGTGTTTTATCACACGATTCAGGATTGTGAGTAGCTGGATGCTGCTCACGGGTTGCTCTAGGTGTCTAAAGTGTTGAGGAGCAATCCTCGGTTGCTACTTTAAGCAGCGGGCCTATTAGTCAAGGGTTGCACGATCAGTGGTGTGTACAGCTGGGTGCTGTACACAGTTACACTCTGGTGTTCAGGGTGTGGGAGGAGTTTGTTCCTCTGGGTTAAGCTGTAGTTTCAGCGTTTATAGCGGATTGTTTCTGCAGTCTTTTTGCTTGAGGAAGGAAGCCTCACCTTGATTAGGTGAGGGGTCACTACGGGAAAACTGGGTTTTACCTATGGCAAATGTGGTAGGTAAAGGCCAAAAAACCATAGGTAAAACCTTTACCTACGACATTCCCTACGGCGTGGTGTCGCAGGCAAAAACTGTGTAGGTAAACTTTTTCCTATGCGACATAATACCGTAGGTATAGTGTGGTCAATACCTACGACAATATATTGTAGGTATAGGTGTGCTCATTACCTATAGAATTATGTCACGTAGGTAAAGATTTACCTACGCAATTTTTGCCTACGACGAATGTCGTAGGTATTACCTATGAGTTTTGTCGAGTAGGTAATTACCTACGACATACATGGCATGTCTACACAGTTTTATACCTACGACATATGTAGTAGGTAATATCTTATGATTTAACTCACGTAGGTATTTTACCTACGATATTTTTACGTAGGTGGTTGTTGATAGTTACCTACAGTTAATGTTACGTAGGTAATTTCCTACGGTCATGGTCGCGTAAGTCGCAGTTGGTATTTACCTACGATATATCTCGCGTAGGTATTTTCTCCTACGGTTTTTTATCACTTAGGTAGCTGTGCAATTTTCACTAACAATTATAAGATAATTACCTACGTCTCAAATAAGTAGTTTCCTACGATTTTTTGAGCTGTTAATAAAGCGTAGGTAACATGAACGAACCGTAGGTGAATGTTTTTTTAATCTTAATCCTAAATAATCTATATTAATAGTAGATAATCTATTTGAACCATGGATAACCTGAACTAATTATGTACATAATAAATTCATCTATAATGCCTATATGAACCGTAAGTAACCTACAACTTGTACACATTCACAAATTTTACACATTCAAAACTTACACATTCACATCATTCACATATCATATATCAAGAAATCTATACATTCACATTCAAACCATAACTTGTACACATTCATAAAATTTACACATTCAAAACTTGCACATTCACATCATTCACATAGATCAAGAAATATGCACATTCACATTCAAATCATAACTTGATATTATCTATGCAAAATACCATCATCAAGTATGATTGTGGCAATGTATCAACTTTGCAATCACAAAAAATATAACAAAGTTTCATGAACAACAAACCAGTGCATGTATGTGAAAATATAAACACAATCAAAATTAGTGTAAACATTATATTACAATGAGTATATATATCGAAAATGAGGGGGGCGATCTAACATATATCACCATGATAGTAAGGGAATCGAGGGATGGGAGATGAACTGTTCAGTGCATCAATCATAACCTGTAAAATAGTTAAGTTTTTATAAGTAATTTCACATGAATGTTAAACATGACAATATTTTCTTAACAAATAAGAAAGATACTTTACATATTCTATGAGCCAAAGAATATGGCTCCCAAGTGCTTCTCTAATTTTCTTTCTTTCTTGATCTTTAATAATAAGGGCGGCTTCGAGCTTGTTTGCATGTAAAATTGATACTTCATAATAAGCATTTCCTATCTGTCGCCCCATCACAACTTTATCTTTATCAACACTTATTACAAGGCCAGTTGCCACATGCTCTCCTTCTAGATCTAACAGTTTCACCCACTTCCCTTGCAACTGTGCAACAAAAAAAAAATAGAACCATCAAATAGAACTTCAAATAGAACTTTGTACAATAACTGCAACAATATATAGATGCTTTAAAAACTAGTTTTCACTCAAAACATAAACCTAATTTTCACCTTTAAACAGCCCCTGTGGGTTCACAACACAAGTTTCATATTCAAAAAACACTGACGCATCAGCCCGATTTTACTCAAAATCAGTCAAATTGGACTATTTCCAAATGTTTGGACGCTAAAGGGTGATCTAGAGGGGGGTGAATAGATCAATCACCCGTTAAAAATTACTGCAGCAGAATCAAATGCGGAATGGAAACTTCTACTGAACAGATAGTGGGCACAATGCGAATGTCACCCAGAACAGATGAAGAACCGTCCTAAGCATACATCTACTGTGCGAAGATAGAAATATAGAAGCTAGGCAAACCACAAAACAATCACACAGTAGACAAAGGCTTTTAGGTGGTTCGGTCCTCCAGACCTACATCCACCCCACACTCAACCCGAGTGTGGCTTACTGCTGACTCACAGCTTGAACAGCTGGGCATCACAGCTTGCCATACAACCGCTGGGCAACACAGCTTGCCGTCCGAGGAATCCTCCTCGCCCCGCTGAGCAACACAGCTTGCTGTCCAGTGGAATCCTCCACTGCAAACCGCTGGGCAATACAGCTTAGCCGTCCAGAGGCAGCACCTCTGCAATCCGCTGACTAACAGCTTGAAGAAAGATGTAAAATAGAAAACAGAAAAGATGGAAACACAGCAATCTGAAAGCTGTAAACAATGAAGCACGATGTGGCTCTTAAAGAGCTGGATGGCCTGGATTTGATCCACGGTCCATCAAGAACAAATCTCCCTCGATCTTACTCTCTTTCTTCACTCTCTCTCTTCTTCTTGTTCACACTCTGCTCGAGCTCTCTATCTCTTTCTCCTTCTTCTTTCTCTTCTTCTTCTTCACACTTCTTTCACTCTCTACTCTTCTCTTCTTTTCTTCTGCTGGATCGTGAAAGCTCTCTCTCCTTTTTCTCTTATTCTTCTCTCAGCTTCTGCTCCCTGGCTTCGATCACGATCAACCTCCATATGAAGATGAAGGATCTATTATATACCAGCAGCAGCAGCAGAAGGGCGTGTGTGGCTTCCATAGTTCGCGCCCTAAGAATTCAGACCACGTGGCAGCATCCAGCAGGCTGTCAGTACACGTGTCCTCATCTGGGCACTCTCCTTATCCTCGGATCACGTGCCCAGCACCAGTACTCTCAGCAACTGGAGTTAGATGGCGTCAACCCACTTGCTCCAAGGAGTTGACGCAGCCTTCAGAGATATTTTATCAGCAAAGCTCAAGTCTGCTGCGTTGACGCTTCCAACCCACAGCGTTGACGCATCAGAGTAATCCAGTAAGCTTCTTTCTTGATTATATGAACTACAGCGTCCACGCCACTTGATCAAGGCGTTGACGCATTGGTGTCCAGTGATCAATGTCTTCAGTATATAGGCATGCTGCGTCGACGCTGCTAGCCCATAGCGTTGACGCAGTGGTGTTCCAGCAGCTAATACTTTAGCTTGTTTGCTTGCTGCGTGGACGCTACCAGGCCGTGGCGTTGACGCAGTGATGTGTTCCAGCATCTAATACTTCTACTAGTATACTTGCTGCGTGGACGCTGTGGTCATTCTGCGTTAACCCTGCACACACAAAAATCTTATAATCATATCATAGAACAAGTGGTTATTTAAATCATATAACACTGAGTGTATATATTCTGAAACAGCAAATGGGCAAGTATGTACACTGAGAGAGTGTAGAGACTTGGAAGTCTTCTTGTGAGCTCAGTGTATATACTTCCCAATGACTAGGCTTCAGGAGATGAAGACCATTGTATAGAGTTGGTGAAATGAAGTCTAGTGTACAGACTTGCAGATACGAAGTCAATGTACAGACTTACACAAGCGAGCTATAGTGCCAATGTGTAGACTTCACGCTGTACAGACTTTCCAAAGAGAACTTAACGCTGTACAGACTTGAGGCTTTGAACGTTGAAGGCACAAGACGATGTACAGAATCAGATACTAGACCAATGTATGAAACAAAGCAAGAGCTCTTTCAAAACGATTCCAATGCGTCAACGCATTGAGTCCACTGCGTCGACGCACCAGTTGACACATTTTATAGACCAGCTCTGGGACAGACCAGTGAGTTGACGCAATGATCCCATGCGTCAACGCATCATGCAATACTCATGCAAACTCATGCATTCAATGCTGTATATCAGACACAGTCCTATGATATCAAATCAGCAGCCTTATTCAAAACACAATATCATAATGCACTGACTGTGTTGCAATCATCAAAACAAATTAGCATGCTATCATCAAAACACAATGCACATGCTTGTGCCTAAGAGGCACAACATTCTCCCCCTTTTTGATGATGGCAACACAATGTGACAGTGAGTCACACAAAAGATTTTCTCCCCCTTTGACATGATCAAAAAGAGAAAAACAGTAAAAACAAGAGTGCAAAGTGCATTATGCATGCAAATTCCTCTAGAACATTCTCCCCCTGAATGAATGCTCCCCCTTTGAGAAGGAATATGAACAGATAAACAAGGTAGAGAAGGTAGGAGGGTCACTTGACAACAGCTGAATCATAGGTTCAGAAGGGAAGCATGATTATAAACAACTGTTAAAGTATAAGAATCAGCAACATACAATTTTGACAAAACTTCAGGTTTAACAGTGATAAATCTAGAGTAAAACATTGGATCCTTGAACAAGAGTTTATAGATTCCATTTATAGCAATGAATCTAGGGCACATGGTATTAATAGATAAGTCAGAAATAATACCCTTTTGTGATTAAACAAGGAAATTCAAGAGAGGCAACTTGAACATGTATTGATAAAAATAATTTTCACTCATTGACTTTTGATTTTTCGAAGGGTTACAGCAGTTTGATTTTCACCTTTGAATTTCAGAACTTGAACTAAATGAATAGATCAATGGCATTTATGCTGTTGACATTAGGTGTACACCTTGATCAGAGGCAGGTACCCCCAGTTACTAGACATAAACTACTAAACCTATTTTAGATCAGAACTCACAAGGGATAGTCTTCACTTTTGACATTAAGGGTACACCTTGATTAGAGGCCAGTACCCTCAGTTACTTGGTGAGGACTCCCCCTATAGATTTGACCCTTTGAACAGAGATATTCTGAAGCACTTCATGACTATGGGTTCTCCTGCTTTATTGGAGGAGATCACAGTTTCTCAGTGCAATCAGCCATTGCTCTGTCACAATGTTCAGTTCTTTACATTTATGATCTTATTTACTGCGACCCTTAATTTTTTAGAGTGATTGTTTGAAAAACATTACACACTCTTGTTCACCTGTTCTAGACATTTCCAGTTCAACACATTTAGGCATTTAAAAAAAACTTTTTCTATTTTAGCCATGAGACAAAGATTAAGAGCTATAAAGGTTTTCTTTTATCTCAAGTTCTGATGTGCAGACACTTAACTCTCCAATTTATAAAGGTTAAACCTTTAGTTCTTTTCAATTTGTAAGAGTGATTCTTATAAAAGAGCAATTGAAATAATCACAACTCAATGTACTAAACCAGAAACAGAACTATTGTTCAGTGAAGGTTAGGGAAATGATAGCAATAGACATTGAGTTCCAAGAGCATTTGATGTCAAAGGATATGAAAGAACTAAATGGGGACAGTGAGAAGTAGCAAGGATTCAATGAATTGACCAGAAAAACTCTCAGCTCCCCCTGACACCATGATGCAAGGATTATGCTATGCAACACACTGTTCTACATGCAGACTATGCACCAATGATATATGAGGCAAGTATGCACTCAATTCAAGTTTATGCATCCAAATTCAGTTCAACATATAGCAAGAGAAGAGCATCAGATATGCAGACTGATCAGCTAGACAAGAATAGAATATCAGACATCAAACAATCAAATCAACATGACTTTCTCAATTCAGTTCTGAAGGTAAATCACTTACCTGCTTTACCAGATTGATTTATTTTTACCCTTGGTGTTGCACCAGATATTTTGACAAGGCCTCCAATTTCTTTCAGCTCTTAGGATTTTGGCCCTGTCTCTTGTCATATGCCTGAAGTAGCTTTTTCTGTTTCATCAGTTTGTTCCCGGCTACCAGACATACCTGCAAACACACTTAGGGAGCAGGTTTTGGAACCCAGGATATTTTGGGCTCCAAGACAGAACCAGATACTTGAGAGTGAAAACAAGACAACAGCTGTTTAGGGATCCACATTTGTGTAAAGATGGAAGGTTTAGTGGATTCTACAGCTTGAGAGTTCTTTTGGTTATTTTTCATTTTCTCAGCACCAACAGGTTCAGTTTTCTTTTTCTGGTGCTTTGATGGTTGTTGTGTAGTCCTGGCATTCATTTTATTAAAAACGTTTTTGTTTTTCTGCCAGTGCCTTGGCCAATGAATGTACTGAAGGTTATGGCCCAAATTGGTCCTAGGCTGACCAAAAAACCTTTGGTGACTAGGACTCCATGTCCTAAATTGACTATCCCATCTCCTAGCTGGCTGAGGTCTATATGGCTGATACCAAGTGGGGAAATTCTGATACCCGAACCTCATGTGTACAGGGTTCCACCCAAGCCTATTAAGTGGTTGAGGATGAAAGTTATGATAGACTTGGGCTCTAGGGAAATAGGGATGAGCAAATGGGTTCCTAGCTGCACTTGGTCTCCCTGCCACCTTTGACCCTCTAGGTTTCTGAACTGACTTATATTGGGTCTTTTTCTGAGCAGTTGATGGTGATGGAGACTTAGCAGCCTTGGGTTGGGGTTTTGATGTGCTAGCTGGCTGACCCCTAGCCTTGGACTTATCCTTGAAAGAAGAGCATGTAGCTCTAGGCTCTACAACTTCCAGCTTTCCCTTGTCCTTAGCATTGGACACTTTTGATTTAACATTATTGAAGGTAAATTTTTCATTGACCATTTTTATGAGTGGTCCTCTATTCTTTTCTCCCACACATGAAATGGTTTTCAATTCAAAGCTCTCTTTAGCTGAGGGATTAAAACCAAGACCCTCCTTTCTGAAATTAACTTTTGACCCTAGCAAGGCATTTAGATTTTCAGTTCCTTGGGTCATGCTTTCAATGATTTTCATTTTGTCAGAATTTTCATTTTCCAGATTTTCAATAGCTTTCTTTAATTCAGCATTCACTGACAAAACAGCTTCATATTTTTCATTTGAAGTCTTTATTTCATTTTCAGACTTCTGAATTTTCAATTTCAACTCATCAACAACATTTTTCAGCAAATTATTTTCTTTCCTACAATCAATCACAACATGCTTTAATTCATCAAAATCAGAACACGCATTTTTCAATTTGTCATTCTCTGATTGTAAGCATGCAACTATATCAGAAAGAGATTTATCATTAACCAGAGAGTTCATTTTCTTCTTTAAGAGTCTGTTTTCCTTCTTAATATCATTAGCTTTATCTAACAGGTCTCCATAAGCATCTGCCCAATCAGAAATAGTGTAATGTTCGAAAAGGGATGATACCTGATCAGACTCTTCTTCTTCATCTCCATTTCTAGCCATCAAGCAGATGTCCTTTTCTGATTTTCCACTATCTGAGGAAGTGCTCAGCGTGCCTTCTTCCTCATCACTCCATGTACTGACCATGGCCTTTCCCTTTGGCACCTTCTTCCATGGTCTTCCTTTCATTTTCTGTAACTCTGGACAATCAGCCTTTATATGACCTGTCTTCCTGCAATGATAACAAGCATTAACATCAGATTTTTCAGCAGGGTTAAATTTATACCTGTTTTGCTTCCTGCTGTGGTATTTTCTATAGAGATTCTTCCCTTCTCTTCTAAGAAATCTACTGAACTCTTTTGTGATCATAGCTATTTCATCCTTTTCAAGATCTGATCCAGATGAATTCCGATCACTGGATGATCCAATGCTGTTGGACTGTTTTGAGCAGCCATGCTTGGCCTTAAGAGCAATAGGCTTCCTATTTTCAAGCTCTTCAACTTGTAGTAAATTCATCTCGTACACCATCAAGGAACCTATCGGCTCATTGGGTTTCATCTTTTGTAGATCTTTTGACTCCTCAACCACAGTTGCTTTGGTATGCCATATAGGAGTCAACGATCGAAGGATCTTCCTTACAACTTCATGATCAGTATAACTCTTTCCCAGATTTCTTAGACCATTTGTGATGATGGTCAGACGAGCATACATTTCGGTCACTGTCTCACCAGGCTTCATCCGAAATGCTTCATACTTTGACACTAGCATATTTGCCCTCGTCTCTCTCACTTCAGATGTTCCCTCATAGATAACTTCGAGGGTATCCCACATCTCCTTCGCTGTCTTGCAGGATGACACTCTGTCAAATTCAGTGGGATGGAGTGCACACTGAATGGCGTTGATAGCGCTCCAATTCAGAGTAGATTTCCAGACTTCTTCTCTGGTCCATAATTCCTCATTCTCATGTAGCTCATAAGGACCTTTGCTCACAATTTTCCATACCCCGTAATCTTTGGCTCTGAGGAAGACCTGCATCCAGTTCTTCCAATATGGGAAGTTGGAACCATCGAAGAATGGTGGCTTCGTAGTGGACTGACCCTCTGCTGTTAGCCCTCTAGCATCCATGGCCGATCCTCTTTAGGATGTTAGTCCTGCACAAAGAGTTAGGCTCTGATACCAATTGTTTGGACGCTAAAGGGTGATCTAGAGGGGGGTGAATAGATCAATCACCCGTTAAAAATTACTGCAGCAGAATCAAATGCGGAATGAAAACTTCTACTGAACAGATAGTGGGCACAATACGAATGTCACCCAGAACAGATGAAGAACCGTCCTAAGCATACATCTACTGTGCGAAGATAGAAATATAGAAGCTAGGCAAACCACAAAACAATCACACAGCAGACAAAGGCTTTTAGGTGGTTCGGTCCTCCAGACCTACATCCACCCCACACTCAACCCGAGTGTGGCTTATTGCTGACTCACAGCTTGAACAGCTGGGCATCACAGCTTGCCATACAACCGCTGGGCAACACAGCTTGCCGTCTGAGGAATCCTCCTCGCCCCGCTGAGCAACACAGCTTGCTGTCCAGTGGAATCCTCCACTGCAAACCGCTGGGCAATACAGCTTAGCCGTCCAGAGGCAGCACCTCTGCAATCCGCTGACTAACAGCTTGAAGAAAGATGTAAAATAGAAAATAGAAAAGATGGAAACACAGCAATCTGAAAGCTATAAACAATGAAGCACGATGTGGCTCTTAAAGAGCTGGATGGCCTGGATTTGATCCACGGTCCATCAAGAACAAATCTCCCTCGATCTCACTCTCTTTCTTCACTCTCTCTCTTCTTCTTCTTCACACTCTGCTCAAGCTCTCTATCTCTTTCTCCTTCTTCTTTCTCTTCTTCTTCTTCACACTTCTTTCACTCTCTACTCTTCTCTTCTTTTCTTCTGCTGGATCATGGAAGCTCTCTCTCCTTTTTCTCTTATTCTTCTCTCAGCTTCTGCTCCCTGGCTTCGATCACGATCAACCTCCATCTGAAGACGAAGGCTCTATTATATACCAGCAGCAGCAGCAGGGTGCGTGTGGCTTCCACAGTTCCCGCCCTAAGAATTCGGACCACGTGGCAGCATCCAGCAGGCTGTCAGTACACGTGTCCTCATTTGGGCACTCTCCTTATCCTCGGATCACGTGCCCAGCACCAGTACGCTCAGCAACTGGAGTTAGATGGCGTCAACCCACTTGCTCCAAGGAGTTGACGCAGCCTTCAGAGATATTTTATCAGCAAAGCTCAAGTCTGCTACGTTGACGCTTCCAACCCGCAACGTTGACGCATCAGAGTAATCCAATAAGCTTCTTTCTTGATTATATGAACTACAGCGTCCACGCCACTTGATCAAGGCGTTGACGCATTGGTGTCCAGTGATCAATGTCTTCAGTATATAGGCATGCTGCGTCGACGTTGCTAGCCCATAGCGTTGACGCAGTGGTGTTCCAGTAGCTAATACTTTAGCTTGTTTGCTTGCTGCGTGGACGCTACCAGGCCGTGGCGTTGACACAGTGATGTGTTCCAGCAGCTAATACTTCTACTAGTATACTTGCTGCGTGGACGCTGTGGTCATTCTGCGTTAACCCTGCACACACAAAAATCTTATAATCGTATCATAGAACAAGTGGTTATTTAAATCATATAACACTGAGTGTATATATTCTGAAACAGCAAATCGGCAAGTATGTACACTGAGAGAGTGTAGAGACTTGGAAGTCTTCTTGTGAGCTCAGTGTATATACTTCCCAATGACTAGGCTTCAGGAGATGAAGACCATTGTATAGAGTTGGTGAAATGAAGTCCAGTGTACAGACTTGCAGATACGAAGTCAATGTACAGACTTACACAAGCGAGCTATAGTGCCAATGTGTAGACTTCACGCTGTACAGACTTTCCAAAGAGAACTTAACGCTGTACAGACTTGAGGCTTTGAACGTTGAAGGCACAAGACGATGTACAGACTCAGATACTAGACCAATGTATGAAGCAAAGCAAGAGCTCTTTCAAAACGATTCCAATGCGTCAACGCATTGAGTCCACTGCGTCGACGCACCAGTTGACACATTTTATAGACCAGCTCTGGGACAGACCAGTGAGTTGACGCAATGATCCCATGCGTCAACGCATCATGCAATACTCATGCAAACTCATGCATTCAATGCTATATATCAGACACAGTCTTATGTAATCAAATCAGCAGCCTTATTCAAAACACAATATCATAATGCACTGACTGTGTTGCAATCATCAAAACAAATCAGCATGCTATCATCAAAACACAATGCACATGCTTGTGCCTAAGAGGCACAACACCAAACACTACCTAAAAGTGCAGCGAAATATGTTTCATTACATAAGGATAAAAATAAAAACATCATTTCACATTTTACTCTAAGAATGCCTCATCCTCAGGTTGTTTAAGTTGAAATGTTAAACCTTCAGACTGCACAAAATATGAGAAAACATATGTCATTCAGAAACTGGCATAGTATTGAAAATGTACAGGATGACTAGTAGCTTCCATTGATAGATTCCCCATTTTAAAAAGGAGTGGGCTTTACATCATTTGCAACGTCTCCACAGTCCTCAGGCCTATGGCTGATAGTTATGGCTCAGTAGCATTTTCAGAAGCCCTGGTGTTCATTTAATACTTTACATCAGCCCCCCCCCCCCACCCCCCCCCCCCCCAAAAAAAAACTAACTAGTTAAAATCTCTGATGTGTCTTTGGACTTTACCATCCACAACTACTTCCCAACCTACATCACTTACCATGATATAGGGACATATTAAACATCCAAAATGTCAATCAGTTCTTGTACAAAGAAGGATATCTGGCACTGAAGCAGGATAAAGCTCCCAACAGCCTCGCAGTTTACCACCACTTTGTTCAGTCACCCAGACAGAAGGAATCTGATGAGAGAATTTCAAGAATTCAACCTTGAATATATCCATTGTCATTGGAGTTCCATTGTTTCTTTTTGGCCTGAAGACAGCTCTAAAGCCATCCACCTTTTCCAAAACCATCCATAACTCTTATCAAAGAATCAGAACAGTAAATGACTTCTACCATCTCATATTCACCCCTCTCCAAACAATTCTGTAAATCAGGTAACTGCCATTCAATAAAGCCTACACCTCATTGACCTGAGGATAGATATCATAATGCTGCTTTTTTTTCAACATGTATAGCCTATACCTAGAACCTGAAAACATTTCAACCCATTGACAGGCTTCAAATGGGACAAAAAATATCTTCCTTTTGGTTGTGGAAGATTTATACCTTGTTCTGGAAGAGATGCTAAAGAAACATATGATAGGGTTGAAATGTTTTCTCACTTGGTACATGCTATACATGTTGAAAAAAAAGCAGCTGTATGATATCTATCCTCAGGTCAATGAGGTATGGGCTGTATTGAATGGCGGTTATCTGATTTACAGAATTGTTTAGAGAGGGGTGAATATGAGATGGTAGAAGTCATTTACCGTTCTGATTCTTTGATGATAGTCATGGTTTGTAGTCATGGTATGGCCTCCCATTGTACCTACGCTTCATACTCATATTTCCAATGCTGAGCTGGATGAAGTCTCCATTTGGCATCCCAGCCTTTGAAGAGAGCCCAAACCTCACCTATTGGTTACCTCACATAAGAATTTCTTTTTGAACCTTTCGTCCAAGACATTAAGTGAGAGAACATAAGGACATCGTCAGAATTTTCTGCTCCCCCAAGCATGAAGTTCCCACAACCCAATGGTAATTTCTCATCATACCAATCAATCTCAGCAGATAGCTCAAAATTTGGGATTCAATGACTCATCTAACTTCATTACAGTATGTACTTTGTTCTTTTAAGGTTACTCAGGAGCTTTCTTAAAGAAATTTCTTATCTGAGTAGATTCTTTAAAAGAGTTGGGATGCGTTTATATTTTATTACAAAAGGGTGCTCTTTAATGCACATGACTAGAAGAAGACAATCTTTAATTAAGAGATAGGGACAAATGCAACCAAATGTAAGGAAGGGAAGTTATTCTTTGTTGAGTGTGTGATTTTGATGATTACAAAATCATATTCTAGTGTTATTTTGAATGTTATCCTAGTATGGAAGTCTTTGCTTTTGAATGTTATTCTAATGTGAAGAATTGGTCTTACATTTCTGCTGCTACTGCAATTGCGTCGACTCGATGGGTCATTGCATCGACGCACCTTTAAACTTCCTTAATTCCTTATTTTGAGATATGGAGTTGATTTATGCAGGTGGAGTTTGAAAATGGAAGTTATTTTGAAATGAAAAATCAAGTTCCATTCCTTGATTTTGATATATTAATTTGGTATTTCTTGTCTTTTTGTAGGGGTTATGTTTGTTGGATCCCCGAGTTGATTTTGGTGTTTAAGTGTTAATGATGACAAATCGTGTGTGCATATGTGTGGAAAATGTCCATTGATGTTCAAGGTGTTTATACTTTGATTACCTTGCTCTCCAAGATAAAATCCATGATGGATATCATTTAAAAGCCACAAGGATGCTTGGCTAAGTACATTGAGGCCTAGATGTCAAAACAAGTGGTAAATCACATTTACATTCTTCAAGAAGAATTGGTAAGGCCTTAATCTTCTCAAAGTTCTTCAAGTGGATGATGATGGGTTAGTTGGTCATAGGGGTCGACACTGTGTGTCGGCACCCTCTTGTAGCTGCTCTATTTTGACTGGTTGCATCGACCTGGTCATGTGTTTTCAAGCCATCACATACACTTTTCCATAATGGAGTCGACCCATCTTTGAATGGGGTCGACCCTTGCTTGTTATGCATTGAGCCCATGTGATATATGCATATCATTCATGGTGTCTTTGAGCTTGTAAGGTGATTAAGCTAATTCATGGAAATCTTGATGAATTTGGTTTCATAATGCTAATTCATATTGCATAATTGAGAGACTAAATGATCTTGATCTTTAGTTGAGAAAAACTGGTTTCCTCAAGTGTCCTTCATGCATATACTTTCCTCATGAGGATTTTGGGCATGCAATTTGATAAATCAATTCACATCAAACCTCGGTAGAATTTATTTGAATGGTATTCTCATATTGCTTGGATGGATGGCAAGTTTAACTAAACTTTTAATTGTGAAACATGGGTTTCTTAAGGTAGAATTTTGATTAACCTTGAATGTGATGATTCATGCACTCTTCTTATTGAGTTTTTGAGATTGAAACTGGTTTGTTTGTTGATTCAAAAACCTTTCAATGCATGCCTTTTGATTGACAAATGAATGGGGTTCAAGGGCTTTTATTAGTTTTATCCTTGCATTGGACTGCTTTGGGCAGATTGCCTAGGTGCCATGCAAGAGTTGACTCTTGGAGTCGACTCTTGATGGACCCTGGCTCTGTCCAGGTATGTCCCATGCAAGAGTCGACTCCATGAGTCGACTCTTGCCTGGGAAGGTTGTTTTCTGCACTCAAGCAGAACCATGTGAAAAAAGTGTCGACTCTAAAAGTCTACACTTCTTCTGGGCAGTCCAGAACGAGGGTTTCGAAACCTATTAAACCTAATCTATTTACACCCATACTTGACTCGTTTGCCCTTAGGGTTCTCCTACATATCCTAGGGGGTTTTGCACTAGTAGTCTATTCTACTTGTCATAAACTCTGCCATAAAGAATATGAATGTAGGAAGAAATATACAGTTGGGTCGACCCCCACTGTCCATGCATGTCCAATGCGAATACATGTCTAAATGTCTCAAAATGCACTGTGATGGAGTGGATGGACGCTCTGATACCAATTGATAGATCCCGAAGGGTCTTATATGGTGAGCTCTGATACCACTTGTTGGGTGCAAAGCCCGGATTCAGAAGGGGGGTTGAATGAATCCCCTATTAAAAATTACACCCAATAAAAACTAGTGGAAAGGCAAAGATGCGGAAGCACTGTGAGCAAGTGCCTAGATTGAACTGGGTGGTCTCTCCGAATGACGAGAGGATAACAGAAGAACTGAATTTCTGAACACTATAGAGACAATAGATGAACAGACCCAAAATCACCCAACTCACATGAGACCAAAAACAAACGTGCAGTGTACAATTTAAACACCCACTAGATTGGAAAGTTAGAATGATCGCGCCTAAGCATTCATCTAGCAAAATTGAATCGGAATCAAGTGTTCAGTATGCAAACCAAATTCCCACTAGACTGAAAAAATAGATCGAGCCTATGCATACATCTATCGAATCGAACACGACAATCAAACCATAGTAGACAAGGGAATTTTTAGGTGGTTCAGTCCGCAGACCTACGTCCACCCCACACTCTAACCAGAGTGTGGCTTCCCGCTGATACACAGCTTAACCGCTGGGCCTCACAGCTTGCCTACATCCACTGAGCATCACATCTTGCTTCCGCTGGGCAAAATAGCTTAGCAATCCGCTGACACACAGCTTGACCGCTGGGCGTTACAGCTTCGCCGTCCAGAGGATATCATACCTCTGCAAACGCTGGGGCTTACAGCTTAACCCGTCCAGAAGAATCCTCCTCTGCTATAGCTGAGCGACACAGCTTGCTCTGCTGATAAACAACTTGAAATAACTATAAAAAAGAAAACAAGAAATGGGAAATGATAATGACTGAAAGCTGTAAACACTAAAGCGCAGATATGGCTCTCAAGGAGCTGACTGGATAGGATTTGATCCTGATTCCAGTGGCGACTAATCTTCAGATGAAGCTTATCTTCTTCTCTTCTCAAACTCTCTCTCTCTCTCTCTCTCTTTTTGTCTACTTCTTCTTCTTTTGCATTTCTCTGCTGCTCTCTCTTTTTCTCTCTTGAACTCTCCTATTATTTTCTCTGCTATTCCCTTCTTCTTCTCCCTAATAGTTCTTCTTGATCTCACCCGAGAGTTATCTTGTTGACTTGCAGAAGGATTACTTATATACTCACTCAGACTGAGGTCACGCGCTCATGCCCTAGGCGTGTGGAGGGAACACTCCCGCCTGGAAGCTTTAGGAGAATCTTGGCACGTGTTAGAATCTGAACGATTGTGACCCCACGTGGTGGCTTCTTCCAATAAGGATCACCCTTGGATCACATGCCAATTAATTGTTTTGTTGTTCTCACGTGCCCTTGTTCTTCTGTTCCTTATAAGTTAGATACTCAGGTGCACATATGTTGCTCGAACTATGGCTTCCCTGGCTTGATCACTTGCGTGAACAAGTTCTATAAACTGCACGTACTGGGAATGATTGCACCGAGCTTATTTTATCGGAACTGGGCATTGCACCGACCTGGTCGAGCTGGTAAAAGCATTGCACTGTCTTAGATTGGTGTCCTGAGGAATGGTTTGCACTGATTGCCTTCTTCTGAAGTCACGCGTTGCATCGAGTATCCTCAGAGGTTGCACCGAGCTCATTTTCTTGACCAGACACTGCTCACGCTGAGAAGCCTGCCCTTGATGAGAAGGAGTGCTTCGACTTTGAAGCTCATCCGTATGAAGATTTGCTCACACATCATAGGATTGCACCGACTCAGCTATACGTACCTGCCAATGTGCACAAACTCAATAGAGATAAGGAAACTATGCACATGCATGACTTGAGTATATAAGAAAGAGATGCACAAGCTTTATGCACACGGAGGAAGAAATGCACCGACTCAATTACGTGTCACAGCATGAGATGCATCGACCATGTGAAAGCAAGAAATGCACAATGCACCTAGTTTAAGCATGAGCACACTAAGAATGCACCAGGTTAATTACTCGCAGCAACATGAGTTACACAGACTGAAACTCCATGGAGTATCATGTGAGTAGAATAATGCACTGACCTAATGCGAAGGAGGCATAGAGAAGGTATGCACCGATGCATGACTTAATTAGCGTGCAATACTAGAGGTTGCACCGATGCACCTAACACATGAAGGCGTTGCACCGACCTAGCACTGATAGAGTGCACAGCCTCTAAGACATGAGCTAAGCAATGCACCGACCTAACACTCGCCAAGGCTGCGTGCATAAAGAATGGAATGCACAGACCTTAATACCCATGAACGATGATATGCACCGAGTTTGTTGGACAGCCTGACTGACATGTATGCACGAGCCTTAGATATAACCTGAATGCACCGACTTAACTGATTGCGTGCATGCATAGACGTTTAAAGCCATGAAGTGCAATATATGCATTCGAGACATGCTCAGACCTAGACTTGCAGTTAAACGCACATCAATGTATATATATGCAACCGTGACATTCAATCAAGCACATGAAGTGACTCAGCTATCATCAAAACATTCTTCAACCATTCATTCTCAAGTGGTGACTCATAGTGTTGCTATCATCAAAACTCCTGAAGCAAAACATCACCAAGGCATAGGGGCACAATAATCTCCCCCTTTTTGATGATGGCAACACAATGAAATGAGTCACATTGACTCGACAAACTATTTTCCCCCTTTGACTTCAGCAAAAAGAGGTAGTTTACGAGAAGAAATATAATGCATGAACCTTTTCCCCCCCTTTGAGATACAGTCTTCCCCCTTTGACATAATCATGAATATCTATAATGCCCAGAACTCCCCCTAAGAGCATGAAAGGAATCGAAAATGCAAGCACATGATGTATCTACAGGGATGAACTCTGGTTATCCAATGAATCAATCTGGAATCCACCATCACAAGAATTCTGAAGCTAAATTAGTTGTGGCACCTTACATTTGTATGGACAGAACAATGCAGGTGAAAGTCCCACAGAACCAGAACCGGCTCCAAGAGTCAGTCGTCAGGGATACAAAAACAAGATGGAAGATTCCAACAGTGTGGAGAGTGAAACTGATGATGTAAATGAAGTAGATGTGGCCAAGGGTAGGAGTAGATAATAGCAAGCAAGGCACAGGATCTCCGATAGGTGAGTTAGCATGATGATTAAGTTGTCAGAGGTGAACCTGATCAGAGGAAATTGTATGGCAGGTACCATAGTAATAAGTCCTCACAATGAAAGACTCTACTATCATAGGGGGTTATGAAATAACCGACATGACCCAACCTATTTAACCATGATGTATACCAAATTTGTCAATTAAATTCAATACTCATATTTGAAGATAGGTTTTAATAAAGGTGAACTAATTAATCAAGCAATACTCAAGAACAACCACCTTCCATCTTACTCAAATGAACTCGATGACTCCTTTGAGAGTCACACAGAGCAGTATTGAGATTAAACACCCTTACTAGAATGTGAGTTGACTATTTTTGCAAGATATTTTCTTTTGATTAGCACATTATTTTTCTTGAGCAATTTAAGTTGATCAACACCTTTTTACATGAGGCACAACACGTCTTAAGTGAAGTGACCCAGTTACTCAGTGTGATAACTTTCATTACATCTCAACTTTGAGAGCAGAGTTAACAATAGAAGTGTCTTTTTACATGAGGAGACACCTTGATTAGAGGCCGGACTGATAGGACTGGTGCGATGGATACAGAGGGGGGTGAATGTATCCCTCTTAAAAATTGCCCAAATCAAACCCTGTAGCTAGACACAGTTGCGGAATAAAAATAATTGAGCTCTTCAAGACGAGATTCCAAGACACACTTGATCAACCAGTTGGACTGCAACAATGCAGCCACCTGAGCAAGTCTAAGCCGAGACAAAATCAAATTGAAACAGTGTGTGCCATGAAGCATTCAACCAGACGACTCATTTGAGGTGATCCTAGCCATGCATCTAACGCCAATCAGATACAAGAACAAACCACGAAGACAATGAATTTTTAGGTGGTTCGGTCCACAGACCTACGTCCACCCCTCACTCCAAACCGGAGTGAGGCTTCCACTAGCAACAGCTAGAACCGCAGACTCAGTCTGCAAACAAATGCTGCCTAACAGCTTGACCAGGGGAATAACCTCCCCTCTTCCTCCAGACCGGAGGGAAACCACTAGTGACTACCCGTCAATAGCAACCAGAGACCGAAATCTCTCTTCCTCCACCCAGGAGGGAAACCACAAGTGACACCCAGCCACTTGCAACCAGAGACCGAAGTCTCTCTTCCTCCACCCAGGAGGGAACCCACAAGTGACACCCAGCCACTTGCAACCGGAGACACAAAGTCTCCCTTCTCCTGAGTCCACAGGAGGAACCCGACCTCAAACTAGAGAATCGGAAGAACAACGGTGAACATATAAAAGGAAAAATAAGAAATAATAAAAATCACAGCTACTGAAAGCTGGAAAATGAAATGCACAATGTAGCTCTCGCAGGAGCAAATCTGGTTTGGATCTGATCCAAATACCAAAAGAACAAATCTTCAATGAAGTCTTCAGTTCTCTCCTCGAGTTCTCTATCTTTCTCTTTCTTTCTTCCTCTTCTTTCTTCTTCTCTCTGCTTCTCTTTTTCTTTCTCTCACTGTCTACTCTTCTCTTTCTCTTTCTCTCGTTCTTCTTGACACTGGATCGTGCAGGCTCTCTCTCTCTGCTTCTGCTATTTCTATCACGATCTCCTTCTCCTGATGGAGAAGTCTTCATTTTATAGCAGCACCAGCAGGAGCAACACTGGGCGTGTGATTCCCACGCCTTCACGTCCAGAAGGTTCCTCCACGTGTCATCATCCTGTCAGCCCTTCCAGCCTCGGATCACGTGCCAGGCATCTACCAATTTAATGACAGAGTTACTTCAGTTGATCAAGCAGAGATAAAACATTATGTACTGACTTTATGTATGTATAAAACGACCGATGTATAGACATGTCACAAGGGAGTGTATAGGCTTAGTGTGCACGCGAGAATGATGTACAGACTTGACGTTTACGTGCATGAAAAAACAATGTACAGACTTGCTGTGCCTAGAGTTTAAGCATGGATGCACAATGCACAAGCTAAGTGTGTGCATGTGTGGACTTTGAGTGCATGCGACAGCAATGTATAGACTTTGAACGCGTGCAATGCGGCAAGGCAATGTATAGACTTTTGTGTGTGTGACCAGACAATGTATAAACTTGCACATATGCATGAACAAACGATGCGATGTACAGACTTGAGATCAACGGATGCACTGGCTGTACAGACTTTGTGCGTGTGCTAAAGCAGTGAACGTAGGTAAAGATAGGAATGTATAGACTTGCGTTCATGCTGCAATGTATAGACTTGAACGCGTGCATGCTATGTGATGTACAAACTTTGCCACGCCTACACCAAGACGATGTACAGACTTTGCTCTTGCGAACACAGGCTGTACAGACTTTGCATGATGCATGCACAAAGACGTTAAGTGAGACGGATCTTTGTACAGACTTTATGTATTAGCGTGAGGCAACTGAATGCACTGACTTGCTCATGACTGTATAGACTCTGCATGCGTGCTACATCAATGTATAGAGACGCTAAGTGAGACGCTAAGTGAGACGGATCTTTGTACAGACTTTGTATGCCTTGAAGCAGTCTAGGCAAACTCTGTACAGACTTAAGCAATGTACTGACTCTGTTGCATAATATGTTCGACTTTATGTATGCATAATATGTTCGATGAAATGCCATGCAAACAAGATCAATTCATATGCAGACAGAGATCTTAGTCATGCGTGCACAATGGCTTGCAACGAACAATGTACTGACTATGCCATGCTCACAGTTAATGCATGTAACAAGTACCGTATGAAGTAAACACATATGAAGACTAGCACTGACCTTCCATGTGCATGGACTTAACACATGCACCAACATTTCTGTACAAAAATTAACATATGCACAGATCTGAGAGTAGACAGAGCATTACCTGATCTGACTGTGCACTGATCTTACCTGTCACTGGTTGACTTTTAACTCGAATTGACTTCCTTTTCATGACCCGTAAGTCATTCTAAAAAGTTGTTCTGTCAGTTTATCATAAACAGCAAGATTATATCATCAAGGATGTAAACATAATGAGACATAATATTTGTCATCATCAAAACTCCAGAACCACAGGGGAAACAACAATCTCCCCCTTTTTGATGATGGCAATATTATGAGTCATTGCAATATATTCATCATGATGATTATGAAATACCATATGACAGTTCATGAACATGCACCACATAATAGCTCAGTCAAGAATGAGCATGTAAAACACCATGTGATGCAAGTGTTGATTTGATGCAAATGATGACTCACAAAAGTTCTCCCCCTTTGACAACATCAAAAAGAATGGAATGATCATTGACTGTTGAAGGAGATGATATAGGAGCTATTATGCAATGCTGAGTTACTATCATCTAAAACTCCCCCTGACAAGATACTTTCCTGAATGACAGAGCAGGAGGGGTGGAATAAAGTGAATGAACATTGAACCACAGGGACATGCAAAAATTCTCCCCCATAGATGGACAGTGATTGGAATGAAGCTCAGGACATAAAGAAGTCAACAGTTAGGTCTGAAATAATGGAGTTCAATGTGAGAAAGTAAGCATTCAGAATGAATAAGAAGGTTTTCAATGGGATATCAATTTCATAAATCTGATTGAGCAGGTATTTCAGACTCTTCTATTATAGAGATTTATGAATGATCTTCAATGACAAGTCAGATCAGAATATGATGTATGCAAGGCTTGTTCATAAGCTTTCTGTACTCATATCTGAAATCAGTTTTAATAAAAATGAACCTTGCTTTCATATTGAAAGTATTGTTTAACCTTCTTCTTTCTTACTCACTCAATTTCAAAGATTCCTTTAAGAGATGCATTCAATAGTAATGAAGTTAAACACATAAGAAAACATTTGTTTCTGTCAAGGGTTCCAATAGAATATTTCTTTTGCACATATTTTCAAATGATACACTAGATCAACAACAATTTTCATAACAATCTTCACGAGCACTTGAGTTTAGTACACCCTTGTAACTAGAGGATACACGTTGTTTAGACGCCAGTATCCCTAAGCACTTGGAAGGACTAACTGTCATGCTTCATAAGAATAGAGATAGCATTTACACTTCATGACACACTACAAATCATTTCTTTGATAAGTGAGATGTATTTCTCAGTGTGCATGCCATTGCTCTGTCAGATTATCAATCATTCTTAAGCAGAATTAACTATGGCACCTCATGACACAGTCCTTTGGACATGATTTCTCAGTGACCAAAGTCATTGCTCTGACAAGATTTACCCTTAGACATGTTCCAGATTCTCAGATGTTTAAAAACAATACTAATTTCATACATATCAATCAAGGAACATCATGATTTCAGAATTTTCAGAATGCAGAAGAGTTTAAAAGACACAACGTGAAAATGTTGGTTAAAGTTTATTAAGACTAACTCAGATATTTTCAAGATATGTTCATCAACAAACACAAGACATACATGAAACTTCAACCGGCTGAAAGTATCAGACATTCATAGTCCTATATAATAGAAGATTCCTCTTAAAGTTGTTTTCGGATTTATGATTAGGATATGCACAGAGAAGTCTTTCTGAATTTTTAGGGAAGGCCGAATCATTTTAAGGAGCAGCCAATTCAACAGATACCAATGGATAGGATGAGTGAAAATGGCTGATAACAGTTGAAGCAGGAAGCTGGAATGTGTTGCATTTCACATTCATAACAGGGATTTAAGCAAGATAGCAGTTCAAACTGAAGATGGGAAGTTCAGTTGATAGAAATGAGCTAGATAGACAGTTATGTGATGCATGGGTCAGATGCGATTTCAAGAATATGAATAATGCTCCCCCTAAAAGTATGCATGAGCTAGCACTCAAGGTGTCGACACTACTAACCAGTAAATGCAAGTGCAGTGAGCTGACAGCATGTAATATATGCAATGATCACATTGTTTCCTTGGTATACAACTCCCCCCTCACACTATGCAATGTATGACTGAAGTCTAAGAACAATGGATGCAATGGAATTTATGTATGGAATTTTTTATGGCCTGTGCTCATGAACATTTAGACTGCTCTTCGTGCAACTCTGACCTATGGTACCAGGCAGAGGACTTGGTCTAAAGACCACCTCACACATAGCAAGCACTTCCAGACAGATTTCACCTGCCTTTTAGTAGCTTACCATTTAGTATACCATAGTGGTCATGCATGATAATGCAATATCAACAGTCCTAAGTGCATCAGATTTTCAATGACTGTATGTCAAATGCATGTATATGCAATTCACATATATGCACACACAGCTCAACGTACAAACAAGTATGCCCATGAAACTCAATGCAAGCGTCAAAACAAATAAAGGAGCATGTATGCATGAATCATGATATGCAGTTAAAAAATATGACAATTATGCATGGACACATCAAACAAGATATGCAGTTTTCCAAAGTTCACAATTTCAGATAACAGAGTTTAAGACAAGTTTTCAGAGCTGACCTGAATAGTGCAATCCTAGGGGTTTCATTCTTGAGTGCCTTGGATTATTACCCCTTTTTATTCATATGCTTCCAAGGCACACCTGCAAAACACAACTCTCATTTTGTGTTTTTAGGTACCCAAGACTCCTTGGGTCCTATAATGTTAGTAGCACCTTTGATTGGTGCTTTCCTCAACCTTTGGGCCTGTTTATCATCATTCATCATTAAAGCACAATGATTCATGGAGTGCCCAAATATTCCACAGTAGTAGCATGAAGAAACATATTTTAGGTTCTTTTTATGCACATCATTATGAACATGAATTTTATGTGCATTGGCATGGAAATTTTTGTTATTTGCATGGCCAAACTGTTTTCCATAATCAAAACATTCAAAGTTTTTCTTTTTAAAAATAACTTTGTTCTTTCTGAGAGCATTTGTATTTGCAGGGAATTTAAACCCTTCAGAAATGAAACTTTTCCCTTGAGCATGCCAACAGTCCTTGACTGTGTGGCCATGCTTTCCACAATGAAAACATGTAATCTGACTACCTCTAGATCCCTTCTTGAACCAGCAATTCGAAGCTAGATGGCCCAATTTCCCACAATAAAAACATTGAGTCTTTTTGTTCTGAGCAGAAATAGGTTTCCTAGCATGCTTTCTGTTGTCTTGTTTCAGAATAAAATAATTATTCATAATGTGGCCAACCTTACCACAGTAATGACATGAATTCTTATTTTTATGTGCATGTGTATGTGTATTCGTGTCAAGCACAGATTGTACTTTCTCAACATACTTAAAATTAGTCTTTTTCTTGATGTTTTCAACCCTTTTGGATTTCTTAATTTGTTTCTGGGATTTCTGCACAATGGGTTGCTTGTTCTGTGATGTGGTAGCTACACTTGAAGCTTTTACAAATGAAGTCATCAACTTGCTCTGAAGCTCTTTCTTGTTAACATTATTGTAGCCCAGCCCTTCCTTCCTAGGGTTGATTTTTACACCTAGTAGCTTGTCTAGGTTTTTCTGCCCACTTACAAATTTTGACAAGGATTCTTTCAGATTCTTGATTTCATTTTCAAGAGTAACGATGAGCAATTCAGAGTTAACATTTTCCTCCTCACTCCTGTTGAGTGTTTCACTTAAAGTGGCATTGACATTTTTAAGATTTTCTATTTCAGCTTTGAGCTTTTCCACTTCTTCTGAATTATCGGACACCACACATTTACCTTTTTCAAATGTCAGCAATCTCTTTGACATGATGGTGTTCAACTATTTTAGTTTCTCAATTTCTTCCTTTAGTCTGTCATTCTGAATTAATTCGTTTATCAAAATCTGATCGTTAGAGTTAATTCTAAGTTTTCTTCCAGCCTCAAATTCCTTCAAATCTTTTTCCTGCTTTTCAATATTTTTCTGTAATTCCACATTCTCAGATTTGATGGCTTCAAATTTCTCGGTCAGCAACGTGTTCTCCTTTTTAAGTTTCTCTAAACTTTCTTCATTTTCTTTGGAGAACTTTCTGAGAGAGTCATTCTCACTTTTCAGCTTGTTTAAATCAGACTTAACACATTCAAAATTTTTCAGCAAATCCTTACTCTGAACAGGATCATAACAAGTTAGGCTAAACTTCTTCTCAAGTTCAGAGATATCTTTTACATGATCTTGATTCTCAATCTTCAGCAACGAAATTTGTTTTTTTCAACATTTGAATATCAGACATACAAGCATCATGAACATTTTTCAGTTCAGCACAATTTTTACAATCAGAATTCAAACTGTCTGACCTACTACTCTTCTTCAATTTTTTGTATTATTTTCTTAACTGATTATAAGACTCTTGCAATTCATCATAAGCAGCAATCCAATCGTCTAGGGTATAATTATCAAAAATGTTTACCTCACCATCATCCTGTTCTTCTTCTTGATTGCTGCTTTGTTCACTTCCTCGAGCCATCATGCAGCTCGTTTGATTTTCTTTCTCGGCTCTCTTTATCATCTTCAATATATCCCTTGCAGATCTGCAACCAAGGAAACATGAATGAAGAGCTCGATTCGTCGCGGCCTTCATTAACTCTAGTGCTTCTGATTTTCTGCACACATAGATCGATGGTTATCAGTCCATTTGGACTTATCTTTTGGTAGTCTATGTGGACCATGTGAAATCACTTTCCACAGGTCTGGATCAACAGATTTAACATGAGCACGGAAAGCACTGTGCCACTGGTTGAAATCAGAACCACCAAAGACGGGTAGATGAGCCATTGAAACAGATAAAACCAAATTCAAAAACAATGAATGTAAACCGATAACCTATGAACCAAGAACCACCCCACAAATGCATGATCCTCTGCAGATCATTGGATCTGATGAGTCAGAGAACCGCTCTGATACCAATTGATAGGACTGGTGCGATGGATACAGACGGGGGTGAATGTATCCCTCTTAAAAATTGCCCAAATCAAACCCTGTAGCTAGACACAGTTGCGGAATAAAAACAATTGAGCTCTTCAAGATGAGATTCCAAGACACACTTGATCAACCAGTTGGACTGCAACAATGCAGCCACCTGAGCAAGTCTAAGCCGAGATAGAATCAAATTGAAATAGTGTGTGCCATGAAGCATTCAACCAGATGACTCATTTGAGGCAATCCTAACCATGCATCTAACGCCAATCAGATACAAGAACAAACCACGAAGACAATGAATTTTTAGGTGGTTCGGTCCATAGACCTACGTCCACCCTTCACTCCAAACCGGAGTGAGGCTTCCACTAGCAACAGCTAGAACCGTAGACTCAGTCTGCAAATAAATGCTGTCGAACAGCTTGACCAGGGGAACAACCTCTCCTCTTCCTCCAGACCGGAGGGAAACCACTAGTGACTACCCGTCACTAGCAACCAGAGACCGAAATCTCTCTTCCTGCACCCAGGAGGGAAACCACAAGTGACACCCAGCCACTTGCAACCAGAGACCGAAGTCTCTCTTCCTCCACCAAGGAGGGAACCCACAAGTGACACCCAGCCACTTGTAACCGGAGACACAAAGTCTCCCTTCTCCTGAGTCCACAGGAGGAACCCGACCTCAAACCAGAGAATCGGAAGAACAACGGTGAACATATAAAAGGAAAAACAAGAAATAATAAAAATCAAAGCGACCGAAAGCTGGAAAATGAAATGCACAATGTAGCTCTCGCAGGAGCAAATCTGGTTTGGATCTGATCCAAATACCAGAAGAAAAAATCTTCAATGAAGGCTTCAGTTCTCTCCTCGAGCTCTCTATCTTTCTCTTTCTTTCTTCCTCTTCTTTCTTCTTCTCTCTGCTTCTCTTTTTCTTTCTCTCACTGTCTACTCTTCTCTTTCTCTTTCTCTCGTTCTTCTTGACACTGGATCGTGCAGGCTCTCTCTCTCTGCTTCTGCTCTTTCTATCACGATCTCCTTCTCCTGATGGAGAAGTCTTCATTTTATAGCAGCACCAGCAGGAGCAACACTGGGCGTGTGATTCCCACGCCTTCACGTCCAGAAGGTTCCTCCACGTGTCATCATCGTATCAGCCCTTCCAACCTCGGATCACGTGCCAGGCATCTGCCAGTTTAATGACAGAGTTACTTTAGTCGATCAAGTAGAGATAAAACATTATGTACTGACTTTATGTATGTATAAAACGACCGATGTATAGACATGTCACAAGGGAGTGTATAGGCTTAGTGTGCACGCGAGAACGATGTACAGACTTGACGTTTACGTGCATGAGAAAACAATGTACAGACTTGCTGTGCCTAGAGTTTAAGCATGGATGCACACTGCACAAGCTAAGTGTGTGCATGTGTGGACTTTGAGTGCATGCGACAGCAATGTATAGACTTTGAACCCGTGCAATGCGGCAAGGCAATGTATAGACTTTTGTGTGTGCGACCAGACAATGTATAGACTTGCACATATGCATGAACAAACAATGCGGTGTACAGACTTGAGATCAAGGGATGCACTGGCTGTACAGACTTTGTGCGTGTGCTAAAGCAGTGAATGTAGGTAAAGATAGAAATGTATAGACTTGCGTTCATGCAGCAATGTATAGACTTGAACGCGTGCATGCTATGTGACGTACAGACTTTGCCACGCCTACACCAAGATGATGTACAGACTTTGCTCTTGCGAACACAGGCTATACAGACTTTGCATGATGCATGCACAAAGACGCTAAGTGAGATGCTAAGTGAGACGAATCTTTGTACAGACTTTGTGTATTAGCATGAGGCAACTGAATGCACTGACTTGCTCATGACTGTATAGACTCTGCATGCGTGCTACATCAATGTATAGAGACGCTAAGTGAGATGCTAAGTGAGACGGATCTTTATACAGACTTTGTATGCCTTGAAGCAGTCTAGGCAAACTCTGTACAGACTTAAGCAATGTACTAACTCTGTTGCATAATATGTTCGACTTTATGTATGCATAATATGTTCGATGAAATGCCATGCAAACATGATCAATTCATATGCAGACAGAGATCTTAGTCATGCGTGCACAATGGCTTGCAACGAAAAATGTACTGACTATGCCATGCTCATAGTTAATGCATGTAACAAGTACCGTATGAAGTAAACACATATGAAGACTAGCACTGACCTTCCATGTGCATGGACTTAACACATGCACCAACATTTCTGTACAAAAATTAACATATGCACAGATCTGAGAGTAGACAGAGCATTACCTGATCTGACTGTGCACTGATCTTACCTGTCACTGGTTGACTTTTGTCTTGAATTGACTTCCTTTTCATGACCCGTAAGTCATTCTAAAAAGCTGTTCTGTCAGTTTATCATAAACAGCAAGATTATATCATCAATGATGTAAACATAATGAGACATAATATTTGTCATCATCAAAACTCTAGAACCACAGGGGACACAACACGGACTCCCCAGTCACTCAACACAGACATGCTATTGCTCTATCATATTTTTCAATAAATTTTCACCTGAGATAACTATGGCACTTCGTGACATAGGTTTACTCTATTTCATTGATAGAGAACCCAGTTTCTCTGTGACCAAGTCATTGCTCTGAATTCAAATTTTCTTTTTAGTCAACATTTTTCAGGTTAATGTTTAAACACAATACTCACTCTATGTGTCTCTACCAACGTAGCCTTGATATCATATTTTTAGATTACAGATGAGTGAGACTAGGGTATTCATGACATAGTTGGTTAAAATTTATTAAAACTCATCATTCAGATACCTTCAATATATTTGAATACAAATCTGAGAATACATTAAACTTATATCAGTTTGAATCAGTAGACATTCTTAAACCTATATGATAGGAATTTCTTTTAAGAGTTCAGACTAAAACATGGTACACAACATAAGGATCTCAGATCAATCCAATCAATGCACCTAAACAACTTATCATTCCTGGCACAAGAACCAGATTAATCATATCAGTTTGAAATGATGTGAGTGTTGGATAGGTACAAGCTTGTAGAGCAAATAACAGCAGGAGGGAAGAGCATCAAATATATGCAGAGCAGAATCAATTTCAGTAGCTGAGTCTGGAGTACAGACAGATCAGCTGAACAAGTAGAGACAGCAGAGAATTTAGGTGAACAACCTAAATGTAGAGAATGGATCAGATTGCTAGATAGAAAGAGTTCAAGAGGTGAAGAAGTGATGAAACAGGAATGCTCCCCCTGTCTAGATGCAATATGTATAAAACTACACGAGCAGCATGAGGATTAAACGAAAGCAGTCAATCTCCCCCTGACTAAGTGCTTGGTATACAAAGAAAATGTAACACATGATTTTATGATAAGCTCATGAAACAGATATGCAATTCAATCAAAAAGATATTTACCATAAACATTATGTGCAATTCAAATTTTCAGATGATTTCAATTCAGCATAGACCGAATCAACATGATGTTCAAACTTTTCAAACTCATAATTTCAGATGACAGAATTCAAAGTGAGTGCTCAGAACAGACCTGAAGAGCAGGATCATGGGGTCTTTCAATTTTTGAGTGCCTTGGTTTATTGACCCCTCTTTATTCATTCCAAGGCACACCTGCAGCAAAGAAATCATTTTGATCCCGCAGGAACCCAAGCAGCCTTGGGTCCTGTATTAGCCCTAACAGGAGTTATGAACAATTTATTAGTGACATTGTCATCAAAATCCATCAAATAACAATTGGCCATAATGTGACTGAATTTACCACAATATCTACATGAAATAATAGATTTTATGGTCCTATGATGCATGTCAACAGCAACATGAGACTTATGAACCTGAGCATGAAATGTTCTATTGTTTACATGGACATTTGTTTTCTTATTCTTCATCAACCAACATTCAGTAGATTTGTGACCTGACTTACCACAATTAAAGCATGAAAAGTTCACGGGTCGTTTTGCAGAGAATTTGACAAAATAGGGATTAACAGAATTTTCCTGAACATGCCAACATTCCTCGACTGTATGGCCATGCTTCCCACACTCGAAGCACCTGATGTGCTTACCTTTAGAACCAT
Organism: Amorphophallus konjac; assembly: GCA_022559845.1. Taxonomy (NCBI): domain Eukaryota; kingdom Viridiplantae; phylum Streptophyta; class Magnoliopsida; order Alismatales; family Araceae; genus Amorphophallus; species Amorphophallus konjac. Next base: position 242,954,559 of record CM040128.1, read on the forward strand.
TTTTACCCCAAGTAGATCCAAACCAGCACTCAATGGCTTTGTGACCACGTTTGTTACAATTAAAACAAATAATGTGCTGGTTTAAAGCAAACATGTTTCTTTTGGGGCCGTGATGATTAGCAGAAGACCTAGCATGCATTTTATCATCTTGTTTCATGATGAAACATGCATTCATGAGATGACCATGCCTACCACAGTAATGACAATAATCATTCTTTTCATGTGCATGCGAGTGAGTAACCGATTTATGAACATCATGCACTAATCCATCAGATTCCATAGAGCTAGCAGAGTTAGCAGCATAAGCAGGGACAACCTTGACTTTATTCATGAAAGCATCCCTTTTCAATTGTTTGCTCCTTTTCAAGGCATTTATTCATTTTTCAGTTCTCTGAGCCTTAAATTGGAATACTGATGATGAAGGTATTTTTAGGTTTTTATTTTGTTTTGAGGATTGACTTGTGGTACCAGCTACATCAGAGCTTTGTACAAAATTGGTGTATAGCTGGTTTCTAGTAATTTCCTTAACATCTGAACTGCAACTTATCCCCTTTCTTGAATTATCATCCTCACCTTTCATGACAACTTTCATTTTTCCTTCATTTTTAGCAGACTTGTGTGCTGAGTTTTCCAGATCATGAATTTTATTTTCTAGAGAGGCAATGTGAATTTCATAACTGGCAATCTCCTATTCACTGCAATTAACACATTCGCTTAGTACTGTGTTTGTAATTTTATATTTCTCAATTTCTTATTCCAGATTGCTCAAATTTTTTGCCTCTTCATTGCAAGCAATTTTTTCCTTTTTCTAAGGTGAGAAGTTTTTCGGACATACCAGTGTTTAATCATTTTAACTTTTCAATTTCAGCTTTCAATTCATTGTTTTCCTCCCCAAGTTTTTCAGCTTGAATTTCCTTATTAGCATATCTTTCTCTCTCGATAGCCAGAAGCCTCTCTGAAATAACAATATTTAGGACCATGAGTTTCTTGTTTTGTTCTTTCAGTTCTTTGGTCTCTTTGGTCAGCTTCTCAATTTCTTCACTACTGGATTCGTCCTCTCTTGGTTCGACTTTAATTTTCTCATTCAATAACTCTTGGTTTTCTTCTTTAAGAGAGGCAATCAACTTCATCCACCATTCATTTTCACTGTATAGTTCCTCATTGCGTTCTTTTAGTAAAGAGCATTTGTTGCAGACTGATTTTTCAGATGAGACGTGTAAAGCTTCCATGTTGAATTCCTTTATTCTAGTTTCAAGATTTTCATTACTCTTTTGAAATTCTGCATTTGCTAGTTTCAGTTTGTTCATTTCAGAGTTAATTTTATTCAATTCTTACAGTCTCATTAGATGTTCATCATTCTTTTGATTCAGCTGATTCTCCAGTTCGGATATCTTATTTAAGCATGTTTGATTCTCAATTTTTAAAGAGACATTTTGTTCCTTAAAGTTTTGAACATCTAGCAAACACATATCATAAGACTTCTTCAAAGTAGGACAAGCTTCACAAGAGAGTTCAGATTTACTTTGTTCGATCTTTTTCTTCAATCTTTTATTTTCATATTTCATTTTCTTAGACACTTTTAACAATTCTTCATACATCACAACCAGTTCATCAAACGAAGGTTCTTCTGACCCGGAGCTTACCTGAGAAGCAGTATCATTATCATTCTCTCTCCGATTGGCCATCAAGTATTTATCCTCTTCCACCTCATTTGCAGCAGTTACTCTGTCCAAGTTTTCCTTTCCCGACGCACACCTGAGAGCAAAAGGAAATTTGTCAGCATTCACTGCATCTCTTAGAATATTAAGAACTGTGATATTCTTACGGTTCTTTGATCTGTCCTCACTGGACCACTTAGTCTCATTTCGGGGCAACTTATGTGGGCCTTTCGATACGAGCTTCCATAGACTTGGGTCAATGGCATTCATGTAGACACAGAGACCTCCCAACCACTTGCTGAAGTTAGAACCATCAAAGACGCAAGGACGAGCCATATGGAAAGATAGAAAAATAGCCTTAGCACACAAAGCAATCACCGATGAATGCACCAAAATCCCTTGATCAAAACCGAACAGACAGCAACAAGAGTAGCACCTTAAACAGCAGGATCCTCTGCAGATCATTGGATCTGTATGTACAGAGACACGCTCTGATACCAATTGATGGAGTGGATGGATGCTATGATACCAATTGATAGATTCCGAAGGGTCCTATATGGTAAGCTCTGATACCACTTGTTGGGTGCAAGGCCCGGATTCAGAAGGGGGGTTGAATGAATTCCCTATTAAAAATTATGCCCAATAAAAACCAGTGGAAAGGCAAAGATGCAGAAGCAATGTGAGCAAGTGCCTAGATTAAATTGGGTGGTCTCTCCGAATGACGAGAGGATAACGAAAGAAATGAATTTCTGAACACTACAGAGAAAATAGATGAACAGACCCAAAATCACCCAACTCATATGAGACCAAAAACAAATGTGTAGTGTGCAATTTAAACACTCACTAGATTGGAAAGATAGAATGATCGCGCCTAAGCATTCATCTAACAAAATTGAACCGGAATCAAGTGTTCAGTATGCAAACCAAATTCCCACTAGACTGAAGAAACAGATCGAGCCTATGCATACATCTATCAAATCGAACACGACAATCAAACCCCAGTAGACAAGGGAATTTTTAGGTGGTTCAGTCCGCAGACCTATGTCCACCCCACACTCCAACCAGAGTGTGGCTTCCCGCTGATACACAGCTTAACCGCTGGGCCTCACAGCTTGCCTACATCCATTGAGCATCATAGCTTGCTTCCGCTGGGCAATACAGCTTAGCCATCCGCTGACACACAGCTTGACCGCTGGGCGTTACAGCTTCGCCATCCAGAGGATACCACACCTCTGCAAACGCTGGGGCTTACATCTTAACCCGTCCAGAAGAATCCTCCTCTGCTACAGCTGAGCGACACAGCTTGCTCTGCTAACAAACAGCTTGAAATAACTATAAAAAGGAAAACAAGAAACGGGAAATGACAGCGACTGAAAGCTGTAAACACTAAAGCGCAGATATGGCTCTCAAGGAGCTCGCTGGATAAGATTTGATCCTGATTCCAGTGGGGACTAATCTTCAGATGAAGCTTGTCTTCTTCTCTTCTCAAACTCTCGATCTCTCTCTCTTTCTGTCTACTTCTTCTTTTGCGTTTCTCTGCTGCTCTCTCTTTTTCTCTCTTGAACTCTCCTATTCTTTTCTTTGCTATTCCCTTCTTCTGCTCCCCAATAGTTCTTCTTGATCTCTCCCGAGAGTTATCTTCTTGACTTGCAGAAGGATGACTTATATACTCCCTCAGACTGAGGTCACGCACTCATGCCCTAGGCATGTGGAGGGAACACTCCCGCCTGGAAGCTTTAGGAGAATCTTGGCACGTGTCAGAATCTGAACGATTAGGACCCCACGTGGCGGCTTCTTCCAATAAGGATCACCCTTGGATCACGTGCCAGTTAATTGTTTTGTTGTTCTCACGTGCCCTTGTTCTTCTGTTCCTTATAAGTTAGATACTCAGGTGCACATATGTTGCTCGAACTATGGCTTCCCTGGCTTGATCACTTGCGTGAACAAGTTTCATAAACTGCACGTACTGGGAACGATTGCACCGAGCTTGTTTTATCAGAACTGGGCATTGCACCAACCTGGTCGAGCTGGTAAAAGCATTGCACCATCTTAGATTGGTGTCCTGAGGAATGGTTTGCACTGATTGGCTTCTTCTGAAGTCACGCGTTGCACCGAGTATCCTCAGAGGTTGCACCGAGCTCATTTTCTTGACCAGACACTGCTCGCGCTGAGAAGCCTGCCCTTGATGAGAAGGAGTGCTTCGACTTTAAAGCTCATCCGTATGAAGATTTGCTCACACAACATAGGATTGCACTGACTCAGCTATACGTACCTGCCAATGTGCACAAACTCAATAGAGATAAGGAAACTATTCACAGGTATGACTTGAGTATATAAGAAAGAGATGCACAAGCTTTATGCACACGGAGGAAGAAATGCACCGACTCAATTACGTGTCACAGCATGAGATGCATCGACCATGTGAAAGCAAGAAATGCACAGTGCACCGAGTTTAAGCATGAGCACGCTAAGAATGCACGAGGTTAAGTACTCGCAGCAACATGAGTTGCACAGACTGAAACTCCATGGAGTATCATGTGAGTAGAATAATGCACTGACCTAATGCGAAGGAGGCATAGAGAAGGTATGCACTGATGCATGACTTAATTAGCGTGCAATACCAGAGGTTGTGCCGATGCACCTAACACATGAAGGCGTTGCACCGACCTAGCACTGATAGAGTGCACAGACTCTGAGACGCGAACTAAGCAATGCACCGACCTAACACTCGCCAAGGCTGTTGTTGATATTTATTTGTCTATCTTCTATCTTTCTTTTGAGGTTTGGAGAGTGATATGGTAAGATAACAAACAAACAATCAAAGATCTACTCAAACCTATGAACATGTGATCATGAACCTAGGCAATCATAGCTAGCTCTAGCATGGGCATGCTATCTCAATCAAACTACGCTAAGGAAAAGGAAAACACACGCCAGGGCGTGGAGCAAGGGATAAATAAAAACACACCGTGAAGGTGGAACAAGCAAGGAAAATAGAAAGATATGATGAAGAAGACAGCTAATGCCCAATACCAAGGAAAGATGTGATCGCCACCAAAGTAAAAACAAGTCAAAAAACCTGAATATACCTTGGAAATAGGTGGATGAAACACCCGCCCATGGGAGAGGAAACCAGAGAAAGCCTGCAGATCAACTTAGAAGTAACAGCCAGAACCCCGTGCGTCGCTTGGAAGTGACGGCCACACGATAGACCGCCGGAAGAGAGTGACGCGCCTGCACAAGGCCGTCAGATAACCTGCAGTAACAAAGCTTGAATTCTTTTAACTCCAACTCTTCCAGCCGGCTAGAAGACCTGGGCCTCGTGTCAATGAACCTGTAAACCTGCCAAAGATGTAGAAAGACCAAACACAATAACCTCAATTAGTCCTTTTCACAAGCATAGCATCAATTCTCAAAGGACTTAACATCATCAAAAGGAGAGTGGATTACCGGGGAGTTTTTGGTTTTTTAACCCCTCTAGGTGTTTTAAAAGTTTGGGAAGATGTTTATATGCTTAGAGGACGGTGAAAAACGTGGAGAAAGAGGAGGGATAATGCTTTGATTGAGGAAAAACCAGGGAAGAACTCAAGCATGCAATGATGAACTTGAAAGACCAAAACCAAAGTACTCCCCTGATTATGAGATGGATGGACGTGGGAAGCAGTTCCTCTTGGATGAAGATGGCTCCTGAGTTTGGCAGCACTTCGTCGTGAATTCCAAATCTTTCCCCCTCGGGCCATGAAGTCAAGGGCTCTATTTATAGACCCCCAAACTCTTAGGTCGAGCAGAGGATATACAAACAAGATAAAGAGATAACTCTTAGCAAATCCTCAAAGATAATATCACCAAGAGTCCATAGAATCGAACGGAAGGTCCTGAGGATCAGATTTGAAAGAGATATCGTCAATCCAAAACCCTTATCTCGACCACGGAGTAGCAGAGAAAAGGCCTGAACTGCCAGGACTCTCGGAAGGAAGTAACGGCTGCACGACAGACCGCCACTTGGAAGTAACGTATCAAGAGCTATCCGTTACTATCAACCTTATCCCTAAAAGATAAGATCGACAGGAAGGAGACCCAACAAGTTGGACTCTTCAAGGAAGCAACGGCCAAGGCATAGGGCGTCAGAATGAAACAACGGCTGCTCGACAGACCGTTAGTACCAATGTGGAATCAAAAGGATAAGCTTTACAACGAGGCCTTAAGCCTTAGGACTCTTCAAAGAGTAACGGTCCAGGCCCCATGCGTTATAATGAAATAACGCGCCTGGTTCGGACCGTTATTACCATTGAGTTTCAAGAATAGCAATAAAGGGTTGCTAAGCTGTTGCCAACGAAACGCCACCAGGAGCCAATTCTTAATCCAGGAATTAAGACCCAAGAAACAGGCCTCAACTGATCAAGAGACTCAATGAAGAGTGAACAACTCGGAGCATCATATAGAATGAAACAAGGAGATGACTCGACTTATTGGGTATAAAATGGGTGTCAACAGATGCCCCTCCTTAACGTCCTCTTTGCAGGGGAGCGAGCGGAGGTGAAGCGAAAGTGAAAATGGAACATGAAGATGAAGCGGAAATGAAGCGGAGTGTATCAAAAAGAGGGCATTAAGGTAAACGACACCCGTTCTTTACCGACAAGCGATAGGAATTTTCTGGAAAACTTCGAATTGATCACAAGGAAATAGCCAGCCAAAGGGATGTGAGTCTGGAGGAACTAATTAACTAAGGAAAGGAAACACGGCTAGCCGCCGGAGGCAACGGAAAGGAAAGAGACTAAACTCCAGACAGGAATCTTCAGCGAACCAGATCAAGCGAGCAGATCGAAGGAAAGCTTCTAATTCAGAGTGGAATGATTCTCCTCATCCAGAATCAAGAACACAGCTGTTCACCATCATCGAGACCTTGAACAAATGAAGCTTCACGAATGCTCAAAGAATGCGTATGATGCATGCTGGGCTAAAGGAAAACAAAATCTTCAAAACAAAATGTGAAGAAAGAAAAAATACTAAAATACTCGAGACTAATATTGCTAGATCGGAGAAAATTAGAGTCAGGACACCATCTGCAACCACGGCGTGCAAGATAGAACCATCGTCCCCAAATTTTCCAATCTAACGGCCTATCCAACGATTAAACATGTGAACTTAGATCATCATCATTTTTGTTTAAGGGGAACATCAAATCCCAGGACACATGAATGACCAGCCGGTTCTCGAGGTAATATATCATAAGTAACATATAGTAATGCATTAAGGGAGTGAGGGAACGAGATACAATACCTGACTTACCTGCCTGACGGACGATAAAGCATGACTTCACTCATAATTCCTTCATGAAAGATAGGTTAGCCAACAATAAATATGATCATGAACCAAGGCATAACCATTGTACGCGCAAGGAACATCAATAAGAAACAACATGGAAGAAAATGGAACCATTTTGACATCCAATAGACCATTTAATTCATCAAGAAACTTGCAAGTTTGTAACGGTCTGAAGAAAGGACGTTACATAAAGTAACGGACCATCCCTAGTCCGTCATAAACCAGGCGGTTCACATTCTTCAATAAAACAGTCCAATCATATGTAACGGTCGAAAACAGACGCGTCAGAAGGATGTGACGGTCGGTCGATAGACCGTCGCATTTCCTGAGCGTTCAAAAAAATAACAACCGAACGGTCACGGCCATTCCATTCCACATTCATCACCCAAAAAACCAACCGAGAGAAACCACCGGCGACCACCATCCCACTACTACCATGGCCGGCGACGAGGCTCCCCAGCCACCACCACAGAGGAGGGAGAGGTGAAAGAAGAAAGCAATCCGGCGGTTTCACCGCCGGCTCGAACGGGAGGCGATCCCACCGGTCACGGAAGAAGAACCGAGGAGAAGAGAGCCAAGAGAAGAAGAAGAAGCTCCCACGGCCGCGGAGGACCAAGGGGAAGCCCCATTGGGTGCAGAGGAACCCAAAGAACCCGAGAAGAAGAGGAAAAGGGGCATGGACCGTGAGGTAGGTCCTTCCGCCCTAACTTCAAATTTTAATTTTTTTTGTGTTTTTATTATGAATGCATGCGGGATTAAAGGGTAGAAATGGGTCCACAAACCCCCTAGGAACAATTGTAGGCCATTTGGCCATAGTGGGAGACCACGGGGATGCAAGGGAAAAAATTCCCAAATGCAGACAATGTGACGGTCCTGCCAGCGACCGTCACTCTTCTGACGCACCATGCTGAGTCCGTCAGAGTCAAACGACGCCCTACCCCAGGGTTGTCACTCATGCCAGGGACTTAAGCTATTTTTTAGGGTTTTCAATTTTCAAATTTTTGTTTTGTTTTCAAGTATGAATGTTTATACAATGATTATATGATGCAAGTTGGACTGATTAATGATCTAACATGCAATGCAGGGGAAGAGACGATCGCGGATCTCCTGGCTACAGATCCGGGCAGTGTACCAGGCATTGCCCGACTACCAGAGAGAGAGATTAGCCAGCATGGGATTCGCCGAGGTGGTCAGCATCGAGGTGATCCGGATGGACACGTCGCTACTGTACGCCTTGCACGAGAGATGGGACCCGATCAGCAGAGCTTTCATCTTCCCGTGGGGCCACATGATCCCCACGCTAGAAGACATAGCGAGGATTGCCGGATTGAGAGTTCACGGAGCCGCGGTGACAGGGTGGACATACGGCGACTACCGAGAGATGGCGCAGCAGCTGCTCGGGCTAGATTTGATCAGACCGGGACAGTCCTCCTCTCAGCTTTCGAGATCAGTGCTGCAGGAGAGCTTGGGACTGAGAGGAGCGGCGATCGCCGTGGGAGAGCTACCTGAGGAGCATCTGGGCAGAGTGATAGACCAGGTGCACCCTCGCATGGCGGCAGAGGCTGGACCAGAGGGAGATAGAGTGCTCAAACGCTTCCTGATGCTGCTCTTCGGGAAGCTCCTCTTCGCGACTCGGGCAGACGTCATCAGCTGCAGACTGCTGCCGATGATAGAGGATTTGAACAGAGTCAGGAGGTACGCCTGGGGAGCGGCAGTGCTCGCATTCTTGTTCGAGTCCCTCAGCACCACGGATCGACAGACGATGCTGGGCGGCTTCTCGCCTTTCCTACAGGTAAATGCACTTCATATGTTTTCTATTATGCCATGAATATTTATGCCATGATTTATGTAATGATTTATGCAATGCCATGCGACTGACTTGATTTCTAAATGCAGATCTGGAGCTATATGTACCTCCCGGGCATCAGGAGAGGCGCATTACTCCATCCCGGCCGCATACCGATCGCGAGGCGATGGTCGGTGGCGAGGGACACAGGGTCGATCATTAGACTGACCCAGACGATCCAGGATGACTTGGACTCCTTCCCGCATACATCGGTAAGTCCAAAGCTGAAAAATGATTCCTATATGCTTCTATATGCTTCTAAATGCTTTCTAAATGCTTTTGCCTTTAATGCTTTTATATGCTAATGCTGATGAATGGACTAAAAATGCTTTCAGGTGAGATGGACCCCATACCGCGACGAGGGTTATACGGGACAGCCATGGGTGGAGGCGGCTTTATCGTACCGGGGGCGAGACATATGGTTGCATTGCATCCACATCATCGAGCCTCTGCACTATAGGCTGATCCTGCGGACCCGGGGACTACATCAGCCCGAGGTGACCTTTCCACGCCACAACGATGACCACCCCGGCAAGTCAGCAAGGGGCATCAGTGGCAATGTGGATTGGTGTGCCCGGAAGGTGAAGTACGTCCACGACTGGAATAGGCGGGGCCGAGCGGTGAAGGAACGAGACGAGAGCGACGAGGCATATCTGAAGGCCTTCGCTCGACTCTACGGCGACCGGGTGTACCGAGGTACCCGACGACCGGTATGCAATTCTAAACCCAAAAGCTCTTTCTATATGCAAAAATGCCATGTGATGGATGTATTGACTCATGTTTTCTAAAATGCAGCTAGATCCTGAGGGACGGATAGCCGAGCTGGAGGGATTACTCCATTCCACCATCCAGTAGCGGGACGGGTACCGGACCGCTCTGGAGCTCCTGGTGAGACCTAAAATGCTTTATGATTATGCTTAATGGAATATCATGATGCAAATGCTGATTAACCATGACTTCTAACCATGATTTCTAAAATGCAGCGGGCCGAGGGAGCCCAACGAGCCGGACCGGATGCCCCATCGTCTTCCTCACAGCCTGCGGGAGGCAGGGCTGAGCAGGAGGCCGATTTTGCTCGAGCAGTTGCCCGGGCCGAGGAGGCGGAGGCCACCCTCGCGGAGCGGGTAAGATGCTAAAATGCTCATGCTTATGATTATGCCTAAAAATGCCTTATGATTAATGATATGATGCAATGTACAGGTGAGGGAGCTAGCAGCAGCAGTGGTCGAGGCCAGTCAGGCGAGGGCAGAGGCAGAGAGAAGCCGGGCTGAGACCGATCGAGCCCGAGCGGAGACAGAGCTTGTACGGGCAGAGCTGGCTCGGCTGAGAGCGGAGGCCCCGCGACGCTCGGATGATGCAGAGATGGAGCAACTACAGACAGAGTTAGCGTGAGCACAGGCTGAGGTGGAGCAGCTACATATCGGGATGGCGGACCTGGATCGCTACTGGACCGAGGCACGAGAGACGCGGCGTCAGATCTTCACACTGAAGATCGAGCTGCGGACGCTGGAGCGGACGGTCCGATGATGGGCCGGGGACCAGAGCGGAGTGCCTCCTAGAGTGGGGCACGGAGGAGTGCTGCTCCGAGCGGCTCGGTAGGGGATTTTCTTGTCAGCTCCTCCGGCCAACGGAGGAATGAGAGGGCGGAGCGGGGACAGCAGGAGGAGAGTGCTTCTATAGCGCCGCCACCCGCGAGGAGACCCGAGGATGGAGAGGATGAGGGTGGTCCGGCGGATAAGCCGACCGAATGATGTATTTTTTTATGTTTTTTCTTATCTTTTGTACAGAACTTGTGGTAGATGGAATGAGATCTTTTTTCTTTTTGGTTTTCAATTTTATTTTGCGCAAGTGTGAAATGAAGGGATGTGTGCAGGAATGTGGACGAGATGCGAATGAATGGATGAATGAGTCATGGGCAGGAATGTGTGCATGAGTTATTTGTGGGAATGTATGTGTGTGAAAAAAAATGTAGAGAGAATAAGGTGTACAATGCGAGAGACCGCCAGGTCTAGGCAAGGGCAGAAGGAATAACCAGAATTCAGCAGCAGAGAAAGTAACGGTCTAGGCTCAGACCGTCATAATCAAACGACGCGCCGGTGAAAGGCCGTTACTCATAACAGGGGCCCATCCTGATAGTAGGGCTTCAGGAGAAACGACGGCCAACGGCAGGTGCGTCAAAGGCAAATAACGGCCAAAGACTAGACCGTTGATCATGGCAGAACGATGGTTGTCAGGACAACTAGCAGAAAAATGCGACGGCCTGAGGGAGACGCGTCAGAGTGAAGCAACGGCCATAACCAGGGCCGTCAGGAAGTGCTTAGCCTAGAAGAGAAAGGACTGAGTGGATGAGAATATAACGGCTCAAGATTCGCGCGTTATAAGAAACGACGGTCAGGCCTTAGACCGTTAATCTTCACAGAACATGATCGGGGAACTAAACCCACAGGAAAATGCGACGGCCTAAGGTTGGCGCGTTGGAGTGAAATAACGGCCTTACGATAGACCGTTAGATTCTGGGTTGTATTCCGAGACGGATTGAGCCGTGAGAACTTAAACCCGAGGTTTAGCCATCTAATCCCTTACTGGAACTTATCCTGATTGAAGATAAAGCTTTCTAGTCCGAATCCTATCCTTCCAAAAGCCAAAATCAAGCTTTTAAGACTCGGAAACTCAATCAAAATCGTAGCTTTGCTGAAAACCTCTGCTTTAGGGTTGAAGAACCTCTCCTAAGGGCAGAAATCAAGATGAAGAGGAGCTTTGAGGCGATGATCATGGAAGGGAAGGTCTACACCGGACCTAAAGCTGCCAGAAAAGAACACGGAGAGCTCCAGCGGTTGACATCAATTCCCAAGCACTTAAGCTCCAATGTTCAAAGGGTGGTAAGTCCCTCAACAACACATCCAAGTTCAGAAAATTCTGCACTTCAATCCGTTTTATGACTTCTTCTTCTCCTTCTTTCTTCAAGCCTTTTCCTGGCCCAAGATGCTACTCTAATCTGAAGTGGGTGGCTCCCATGGTGAAGGCCCTCCCTATAGAAGTTACATCAATCCTTAAAGCTTGGCACCTTCAACCACTCTTGGTTTTAGGCAAAAATTTCCAGAAGTTATCCTTAGATTGGCCAAGTATTTCAGCACTTGTGGAGTTATGGCATCCACAAACTCATACCTTTATGGTAGAAGCCTACCTAACCCTTCCTAAGACTAAGGTGGGGGATGAAGACCGGGTTTGCTATACAATAGAGCCCATTGACTCGTCCTTGATCTTGAGTGACTTCATTCATAATCCAAAGGATCTGAGAACCATGATCAGCCCTCACCACATTCACTTGATACCCTTGGCACAATGGATAGTGTCTCATTGTAAAAACAAGTGGGAGAGACATGAAGCAATAGCCAAGGCGGTGGCGGTTTGCTTGTGCGGGGTCTTCCTTTTTACTACAACCGACCACCTCTTAGACCTCCAAAATCTTGGTATTATTAGCGGGCTGTGGCGGGGAATGTCTATTTCTCAAGCGGTCCTCTCATACCTCTATGAAGGGCTAAGCTCGGCTTGCATAGGAGGTCCTTTGTTTGGTTCCATGATACTCCTTGAGTGCTGGACAGGAGTGAGAGTCAAATTCCTTCCCAAGGAAGACATAACTTCTGCAAGTTGGATCTTCGGGAGTCACCCTCTCTTCTTCATTGGAGGGGCATTTGGATATTCTTCTCAGGTGGAGTGCAGGACGGCGGATAAGAAAACTCGAGATGAATGGCGCCTCTTTTTCAACACTTTGCCAGTGGATAAGTTCATCATGCGACCAAGAATCCTTCGAAGCACTCTTCTCAAAATACCGCGGCGTCAAGGCCTGGACCTCCAGCTAGTGGGGAATACTACCATGGCGATCTACAACCCGCACCGGTGCCATCTTCAGATCGGACTACCTCGAACCGGCATTTCTGCACTATCACACTACCCTCCCTTCCTACCTAGGAAGATGGGGACCGAGGAAGATGAACGAGCAGTCCGGAATGCACTGATCATGTAGGAGATCAGCAAGGTGCGCCCGTGGCAAGCAGAAGTTGAAGAGAACGATGAAGCACGCCGAGATTATGTGAAAGAGTTGAGAAGAATCCGCCCTCTTGCGGATAAGAAATTGAATATATCTTGATTTTCTTTTTGTTCATGAGAGATGTTATGTGTACTTGATCATCAGAGCTTGGTTTATCATGAATTATATTTCATTAAGCTTGCTTGAATGAGATGAAATTGCCTTAGTTGAATGGGCTTGAGTTTCATGGTTTAAATGGCTGGAATGATGTGGACAGGCAGAGCCTCTGGAGATAGCAACGGATATGCAATGGGCCGCCACAAGGAAATAACGGTCTTACGACAGGCCGTCGGAATGAGAGTAACAATAGAACCCTGTCTCTGAAGGATATGACGGATAGGCCTTGGGCCGTTATAAGAAAGTAACGATATTATCCAGACCGTTATAGTGATGATTAGTGAAAGAAAGAAGGCCCATGACTGCATGAAAATAACGGTCGAAGAGGGGGCCGTTATGTGACTGTAACGGTCCGACGTTGGCGCGTTACATACCTTGAACCTGCATAGTTGTGAACTTTTTTTACTTTAAATCTTGCCCCTGCATTCTACACATACACTTTAAACATGAATCAAGTTAGATCTGTTCTTGGACTCAACCCCTTGCCTTGAAGCAAGTTAGATAATGACCGTTCCTTGATATTCGGTCAAGGGGTGGAGCCTTTATTAAATAGGCGAAAACATAATGAAAATGCAATGCATGCTATGCACATGATGGTATTTTTGGGGAGTTTTGGGAAATATTTAATGTTCTTGGATTTTTAGAGATATATGTTTTGTTTTGGATTTTTGAAAATATTTGTTGTTTTCAGATTTTGAAATATTTGATGTTTTTGGATTTTGAAAATATTTGATGTTTTTGGATTTTGAAAATATTTGATGTTTTCGGATTTTGAAAATATTTGATGTTTCTTAGATTTTGAAAAATCAGTGCCTCTCTAGCAACGCGAACCCTTCCTTGTTTTAGATTGAGTCCCGAGATTGGCGTGTAATAGTGTGACAACCCCTGGCCAAGACCTAATCAACATGACGGTGTTTCTACCAATGCCATACTCAGGGTACTAATCTTAGTCCTAAAAGAAAAAAGATCATGGGGGAAAGCTTAGGCCAGATATGAGAGTTTTTAGGACTTGATTTTCTCACCGCACAACCCCATTAGAGATCTGGTCTGTTGCGCCGAGGCTTTTGCGTCCGTCATCGAACCTTTGTCCACCCTAGGCATGCATGCGACCGGGCTCATAACGTCCCGCGGGGAACTGTACTGCCACTCTTGTCATGCCTAGCTTTCTTTTCTCCTTGGAGTTTTTCAGAAATTCGGAATCTGTAGACCTTTGAGATAACGCTTCTGACTTTGTCGTAAAGAGCACTCCTTTTCTTTTCTTTTCCTTTCTCGCTTGTGGCGTCAGGTCATAACGGACTTGCCCCTATTTGAGACCTCCTCTCGTTAGGGTGTTTGGATTGGTCGTCGCCTCCTTATTCACTCCTTGCCCCTGGATTCAGCCGAAGAATGAAGCGGACAGGGACTTCGACTTTCCCCTAAAGCATGGCCAAGGAGAAACGGTGTCTTTTAAACAAGGAGCCCAACCAGAGATGTCGTGTGGTGTGTGATTGCCTTGCTCGGGACCTCTTCTTTTGAAGATAGGAAGGAAGATCTTGCTGCCGGGAAAGCACATGGTTTAGACTCTAAGGAAAGAAACACTTAAGATACAACCCATTCCACAGGTGAGAGAGCTCCTCACCTTCCGCATTCATTAAACGATAAGCATTCCCTGGATAAGCTTCCTTTATTACAAACAGCCCTTCCCAGTTAGGTTGAAATTTAGACCTAGGACCTGCAGACCGAATGAATTTGCGTTTCAAAACAATATCACCCGTCATAAACTTACGTTCAATCACCTTCTTTTGAAAATAACGCGAAACCCTCTTTTGATAAACAGAAACGTGATCAGCCGCATTCATCCTCTTCTCATCCAAGAGTTCCAACTGGACCAGCAACGCCTCCCGACGTTCATCGAGATTAAGTTCCTTATTGAGCTACACTCTAAGGGAAGGGATTAAGATCTCATATGGGAGCACCGCCTCCATCCCATAGGTCAGGGAATAGGGAGTTTGTCCCGTAGGGGTACGGACGGAGGTGCGGTAAGCCCACAGAGCTTCCACCAATCTTTCAGGCCAATCAGAAAATTTATGTGCTTCGCATGTTTTCTTGATGATTTTAAGAAGGGTTTTGTTAGTGGCCTCGGCTTGACCGTTGCCTTGAGGGTAATATGGAGATGAATGATGTAGTGCAATATTGAACTTCTTACATAGGTCCTTAAGCTCTTGGGAGACGAACTGGGGTCCGTTATCGGTGATGATGCTGCTTGGCACTCCGAACCGCGAGATGATATTCTTCATGATAAAGCGGCACACCGTTGTAGCTTTGATTTCTGCGTACGCCTCGGCTTCGGCCCATTTGGTGAAGTACTCAGTAGCGGTGAGGATGAAGGATTTTTGCTTGATCTGAGAATTAGGATCCCCGAGCGGGCCGACGGCGTCAAAAGCCCACATAGAGAATGGCCAAGGAGCAGTCATAGGATGGAGAGACGAAGCTGGAGAGTGAATTTTATCAGCATGGAGTTGGCATTTAAGACACCTCCGGACATAGAGGGAGCAATCTTCCTCTAGAGTGGGCCAATAGTAGCCCTGCCTAAGGATCTTCTTCGCTAGAGCCTGGCCATTGACATGACCTCCACACTCACTAGAATGGGCCGCTTCAGCCACTTTCCAAGCTTCTACATCATCCAAGCATCTCATGAGTATTCCATTAGTAGCGCGCCTATACAGTTCTCCTGCAATGATAGTGTACCTTGCGGCGGCTCTTCTTATTGCTTTACGCTGCTCGGCCTTTGCCCCTTCTGGGAATGACCCTTCTTTGCAAAACAATTCGATTTCATGATACCAAGGTAATTCTTCTTCGTCCAGAATCTCCTCTAGCTCTGTTAATGAAACTTCCTTGAGATCTTCCTTCTCAGCTCTTGCCTCTACAGATTTCCTGAGGTTGCTGAACCAAGGATCTTGAAGAGAAGGTGCGTCCAATCTCTGGACGACGATGGTCTCAGTACTACGACTGAGAGGGAAAGATAAGGAGGAAGCAAGAGATGCCAAAGCATCAGCTAGAATGTTCAGAGAACGGGGAGTATGGATATAGATCAGCTTACGGAATCGCTTAGCAATGAGCGTGACCAAATCTTGATAAAGTTTGAGCTTGGGGTCACGAGTACGGTAAGTGGACAGAACTTGCCGTAGAACGAGCTGAGAGTCTCCTATGATGTTTAAATAGTGCGCGCCTAGGAGATAGGCGTGCTTCAAGTCGGCTAGGAGAGCCTCATACTCAGCGATGTTGTTGGTAGCAGGAAATCGAAGTTGATAAGCGAAGGGGATGGTTACTCCCTCTGGAGTAAGTAAGACAGCACCGATCCCTTGGCCTTGGGAGTTGAGTGCACCATCGAAGTGCAGAGACCAAAAGGGATGATGAGAAAGGACAGAGAGATGCTCATCAGGGAAATCATCCCGAATAGAATCGGTGTGAGGAATAGGGAGATGTGCAAGATGCTCAGCAATGGCATATCCTTTGACTACCTTCTGAACAACAAAGGTGATGTCGAACTGAGAGAGGAAGCTCTGCCAGCGAGCTAACCTACTAGAAAGGACGGGTTTTTCTAAGAGATAACGGATCGGGTCCATTCTAGAGATCAACCTAACTGGGTGGGCGAGAAAGTAAAGTTTAAGCTTCTGAGCTACCCACACTAAGGCGGCTGATGAGGGCATCACTCACGATTCCCTCTGGCTCGGGACCTCCCTCCCCTCCGACGAGATCCAGTCCTGAGCTCCATCACTTCACCGCTCGCTGCAGCACCTAGAGGATCATCTTTGTGCACTTGTTACCTTTATTTTGAGTCACTATGATGTAATTTGCTTTTATTTGAGTCCAGTATCTAGGTTACGTGTTTATTTTCCTATGTTTAGTAGTCTTCATGTGGGTTCTGGGCCCGAATCCTTGGGCTTGGCCCACATCCTCTTTTCCTTCCCCTAGTCTTGTGTCAGTTATCTATTTTGCAGGGACTTATTGTAAATTGGGGATTCCCTATAAATAGGGCCCCAAACCCTCCATTTTGAGCTAATGAATATTTGAGTAAAATTTGCCACAAGAATTGTGCCCCCCTCTCTCTAGCTCTCTCTCTCTCTCACTAGCTCTCTCTCTCTTCCTCTCTCTCTAGGGGGCGAACCCCACTCTCTCTCTTCTCCCCTCCCTTGGGCGAACCTGGCCCTTCACCTCCCCTCCCCCTTGCCACCTCAGCTGCCACCTCAACCCTCCACCCCTTCATCTTCCCAAGGCCCATAACTCCCTTCAATACCTCCTCCACTCTAGGCAACCCTTCCCATTCCCCATACAATTTCTCAACCTCCAAGGCAACCTTCCCTCTTCCCTAGCAACCATTCCACTCCCCCACACATCCATTCATATCCCCAAGGCCATCAAACCCCTATCCCACCACAACTTGCGCACCAGCCCTCCCCATCTATTCACCCCCTAGCCTTGGCCGGCCCCTCCATCCCCCTCTCATAGCTGCGACCCTCACCCCTCCCCTCCACCCTCTTGGAACTCCACATCCCCTGCTCCACCCCACTCATTATCCCCAAACATCCCACCCCCATCTACCATCACCACCAGCCTTCCCACCATTGCTAAATCTCCATTCCCTTTAGCCTAACTCCACCACCATCCCTTTCAATTGGCCAAGTCTGCAGGTGACAGAAGAAGACTCATCTTGCAGAAGCTTCCCCGAGTTCACACGGCGACATTTGGGGGCGTACCATACCGTTCTGGAAAGGGCGTCCAGTCCTCTTCGCAGGCGAGGTGATTCCATCCCGTTCCGAGTTCGGGGCTGTCCAGGAGAGCCAATCTTCCCCGACTGCGCATAGCTCCCTCAGCAGAGTTCCTGAACCCGGTTCGAAGCTGCACCACGGCCGACGGTGGAAGATTCAAGACACGAGTCCTTCTACAAATATCTTCCTCCACGTGTCCTCTTTCTGGATCAAGAAGCAGAAGTGCGTTCGGCATCCGGAGGTCAGAGTTTTCGTTTTTCTCCCTCGACTGGTCGGGTCTGCCTCCCACAACCTGCAGCGACCTGCTGCCACTCATCGGCGTCCCCCAGTCCACCCCGACCTCAGACGGCTTCCCAACCAGTTTTCCAACGAAGAGGGTCCGTCCACGGTTCCATCAACTTCGACGGTTCAAGATTTGGTGCCCGGGAGCGGCCGGGACAACTTCTGCAAGTCACTGTTCATGTCAGGTAGCTGTTGCGGCCAGAAACTGCCACCTTGTTCGAAGCTTGACCCAGACCAGCCACTGCAGCCGAAGAAATTGAGAAAATTCTGAAGCATCCTGGTTCCAGATATGAAGACTTCCCAACTAGTCTCATCTTCAGAGAAATTCTAGAACGTGATCTACGGCCTCTACAGCGACTGGCAGTCAGCCATCACAGCAAGCAGGGAGTTTCCTTTTCGGCTACACCGGCGCATCTTCCGGCGAATCTCCCTCCTCCGCCTGGCTGGCTTACCGCCCCCCCCTGCGTGGAGGTAGTGTTTGAGTGTATTTAATTGTCCCCACCTTAAGTTCACCCTCCTGCGCGAGGAGTAGTGATTGTAACCATTTAAAACCAGATTGAAGCTTCACCGGCGCAGTGTGCGGGGAACCACACTTCCCCGCTCGCCCTCGTCTCCGATCGGGGTTGGTTTCTTCAAACCAACCAGGTGAGCTCTACCCTTGCTCTTTACTCTTGTTCATTTAATATCTGCAAAACTTATTCGCTGGTTGGTGAGAGAGTGCCCGATCCCGGAACCACCACCCTTGTGTGGTCACCGTGGCCTTAGTGAGAGGAGTGTCCTAGTGCTCCCAAGGCACCCGGCTGCCCTTGCTTGTGGGCTTCCTATCTTCGAGAGGGATAACCTTAGTGGTGCTGGTCCTCTAGCCAGCCAGGGGCTTGCTCCACTACCTCGGCTCAGCATCATCGAGTCACCGCGGGAAACGGGTGTGTGCGGTGTAACGGCGACTCTCAAGTTGCTCCCAAATCTTGTGATTGTTATTGCGAATTAAGTCCAAGGGATCATTGTCGTTTGCTGCCTTTGCATCATTGTGTCACATCAGAGGCACAAGTCTTCTCCATAGCGGTGTACTTGGATTCAGCTGGATTAAACAGTCGAGAGAGGTAGTACGCGGCCCGCTCTTTTCCTTCATCATCCACTTGTGCTAAGACCGCCCCTAGGGAGTCCTCAATAACCGAGATGTATAGGATTAGGGGTTTCCCAGGGACAGGAGGTTGCAAAACTGAGGGATTGGACAGATACTCTTTGAGGTCCTCATAGGCCTTCTGATAATCTTGATTCCATTCGAACTTGACACCCGCCTTAAGCAACTCATAAAACGGATGACACCTCTGAGAATGCTGAGATATAAATCTTCTAATGAATTGTAGTCTACCAATCAATCCTCGAAGTTCCATAATGTTCTTTGGCGGAGGCATGTCCATGACGGCCTGTGCTTTATTAGGATCAATCTGGATCCCCCGTTTGCTCACTATGAACCCTAACAACTTCCCTGAGGAGACTCCGAATACACACTTCTTCGGATTCATCTTAAGCTTGTACTCCCTGGCCCTCTGCAGCACTTTAGCCAGGATAGAGGGGTGTTCTCCTTTTGTTCTTGACTTCACCAAGATGTCATCCACGTAAGCTTCCATATATATGTGCATCACGTCGTGGAAAATGGCCATCATCGCCCTTTGATAGGTGGCACCTACATTTTTCAAACCAAATGGCATAACTACATAACAATACGTGCCCCAGGGCGTGGTGAAGGAAGTTTTCTCTTGGTCTTCCAGAGCGAGACAGATCTGATTATAGCCCGAGTACCCATCCATAAATGACAGAGCTTCATACCCGGTAGTGTTATCCACTAGGATGTCTATATGAGGTAGCGGGAAATCATCTTTGGGACATGCTTTGTTTAGATCCCTGAAATCAATGCATATGCGCACTTTTCCATCCTTCTTGAGAACATGGACTATGTTCGCCACCCACTGAGGATATAAAACCACTCTGACGAACCTGGCCTTATATAGTTTGTCGACCTCTTCTTTGATCCTCAAGGCCATGTGGGGGTGAAATCTTCTTGACCGTTGTTTCACAGGTGTTGCCCCTGGTTTAAGCACGAGTCGATGTTCCACTAAGGAGGGGTCAAGACCTGGCATGTCCTCATAAGACCAGGCGAAAGAATCACTATACTCCCTTAATACCTTAATTAGATCTTCTTCTACCTGTGAAGGGAGATCAGCAGAAATAATGATGGGCCTTGGGTCTTCTTCCGTTCCCAAGTTGATTTCCTTTGTAGGTTCATCCACTGCCGTCGACGGCTGGTCGAATCTCTTTAGTCCTTGTGCATATAAGTCGGCAGTGTTATCTACATCGCTGTCTTCATCTATTGGATCCTTCTCATCCAAGACCTCATAGACGCCTAATCCGTTGTCGCTCCATTCCCCTTCTATTTCCTCTTCATCCTCAATCACGATTACTGTAGCGACGAATTCCGGACACTTCAAAAGAGCATGACACCGCTGAGCTAGATCTTGCAAGAACCTATCAGGAACAGATCGGGAAGGATGCGCAAGCGAGCGCGGTTTAGAATGGGAAGGGTTGGACGACCCAGAACAAGACCCTACTTCTCTAGACCTAACTGACTCTACTCCTCTAGACTCGACGGACCCTAATCCTAACCTAGGGGACAGAAGACCTAGTGGAAGGGGAGGAGCAGGGGACTCGTGCCCTTGGGAGGAGGAGGATGGAGACAGGATAGCGTAATCTTCCACTGAAATCTCGTTTCAAATTTGACGTTTTTTTTTGGAGATCAGCGGAGACTACACAACAAGATGGAGGAGGTGGGAGCTGCATAGGGGAACAGCTCGGGGAAGATGCAATCAAAGAAGGGATCAGAAGAAGAAAACCACATCTCGTGGAGCTGAGCGTTGGGAGGAGGAGGAGTAAACAGAGTGGATAGATCAATGCGTGGACATTTCCCGCAAGCACAAGGAATGAATAGAATCTCTGGTGGATCAATGAAAGATGAATTTATCATGACAGGAGGAAGGCGGGGTACGAACTCCTTTTGTTGAAAGATAGATTGGAAGCATGAGAGAGGCCAAGAACAGACAACTGGAGAGCTCTCCTCCTTCTGTAGATCAACAATAAGCTGCTTCTTCGGCCTCCACTGCATAAGCCGAACTTCTTGTTGCTTCTTCTGACATTCTTCCTCATAAAAGAGCCCCTGCAAGGCCTGACTGTAGTCGAGCATGTCATCATTTGACCCTCTTGGCAAGGGAGGCGGACTGGCAATTGGACAAACTGTATTCCTTTCTTGTTGAACCGGCTTTGGAGCTAATGTGCCAGGCTGGAGAGGCCCTTTGACAAAATGCTGACGATAATCCCAGGTGAGCGGCCCAGAATCACCTATCATAGATAATGCTGTCTCTTTGTAGCCGAGACCTCTCCTACCCATTTTTCTTCCCTTAGGTATAGGCTTAGTCATCCCTTGCAGTTGTGCACCGAGGCCTCTCCCCAGTTGATAGCCTAGTTATAATGTTCCACCCCTTTGAATCTCGAATCTGCGGCTTCACTTTGACATTAACTGGAGTAGCGACGGGCTTAGGGGATGTGTAAGCCCAAGGAAAGTTCAAATCCAATACTGACAGAACGGGCCGGCTGTTTGGCCAAAGTGTGGGAAGAACCTGCTCTGAAATAGCCTTTACTGACTGTACTGTGGATAAGCTCTTAACTTTGACGACGCTCCCTTGGAAGGGGAATTTAATGCACTGATGTGCGGTGGAGGGCACGGCGCCGAGTGTGTTAATCCAGGGACGACCCAAGATAACCTTGAACATAGGGTCGATATCAAGAACATAGAATTCCACGGCCATAGTAAGGGGCCCGAGCTCTGCCTGAATGTTGACTACCCCATGACATGCTCGCCTTGAGTTGTCATATGCCGCTATAGTGGTGGGGGTAGGCCGTAGTAACTCTTCAGATATGTTGCATGCTCAGAGGGTGCTGAGTGGGCAAACATTAATTGAGGCCCCTGTGTCAACCAGCGCTGCTTCAATGTCGACTTTGTTCAGGGTAATTGTTATGCAGAGCGGCATTTGCCGAGCCCCCGGAGGTGCAAGCTCGGTTTTAGAGAACGTGATTGCCGGCCCTTTGGAGATAGTTGCCAGTGCCGTTGGTAGGCTATCAACTGCCATGTCTTCGCTAACCTTTACCTTCTGTAGGAAATCCCTCAGTGCATCTTGATGAAGGGTAGACCTTTTGATCAGCTCTAGCACAGATATTTTGGCGGGCACTCGATCCAGATGATGCAGCAAGTCATATTGAGTACCCGGAAAAGGTCTAGTTTCTTCTTGCTCGGCCACCGGCTGAGAGGACTGGGGATTGGAAGTAGTAGCATAATTCCGATGGAACATCTTCCCGCTCCTCAAAGCACAGTTTGCCGTGGCATCTGAAGATAGTATGATGGGCCCTGCGGGAGGGATGAATGGAACAGGTGGTGCGGGGGAGGCGGTTTGGTGGAGCGTAGGGTTGGTGCTGGATGTTGATGCGGGTGGAGGGAAGGCTAGCGGATGGGTAAGAATGGGTGAGGGATTGGATGGTGGTGTGATGGCGGTGATGGGAGTGGGTGATGGAGAGTATGATGGAATGGAGAGTGGTAGAGGATTTGCTGGAGCGGGTGTAAATGGGAGGACAAGTTGAGAGGACGTCGGCTGTGCAGGGATGATGAAGGGAGGATTGCGGTGGTTATGGTGGAGGGCCATGACCTGCGGTGTGGCGCCATCATCATCGAAAGACCATCGGCGTTGGGGGCCGGTGGCTGGACCATGTTTACTTGCGCTGGTGCTGGCGGCTGCTGCTGAGGAGCGGGTGGATGATTCGGCATCGGGTTCTGATGGATGCCCAGGTCTTGTACTTGCTATGGTTGCTGCTGTTGTGGTGGCTGCTGCGGCTGCGGTGCTTGATGCTGCTGCACTTGCTGCCCCTGCGGCTGCCTTTTCTTTTCTTTAATCTCAACAATGGCCCTATGCATTTCGGCCCAGTCGATTCTCTGCCCCTCATGAAGGTCATATACCAGATCTCGAAACTGAAAACATCCTTCTATGGTATGGCCCGGCTGCCGGTGGAACATACAATACTTAGTCTGATCGACTGCCGGGTTCCAAACAGGCCGTTCCGGAGGAAGTTGGATTGCATTTACTGACATGAGAGCCGAGAAGATATCTGTAAGCGTCTCTGGCAACGGAGGATACTGGGCTCTCCTGGGAGCCGGGCGCTTGCTATTTGGATTGTTGTTGTTGTAGCCGTTGGGTGGAGGGACGTTATGGTATTGTGGTGGTGGTGATGGTTGTTGTGGTGTGGCGAAGGTGTTTTGTGGAATGGTGAAGGCGGGGGGAGGGTTTTATGGAGTGGCTTGGAAGTTTTACGGAGGGCATTTTGTGAATTACGGGGGTTTTGGTTGTAGCGGAAAGGTGCGGCCTGATATGGAAAAGCAACGGCTTGTACCTGCTCGTTTGTTTGGACTCCCTCAGTAACCAGCCCTTGTGGTTTCTTGTGGTACTTGGGCTTTTGGTTTTCGAAGAGGGAATGGATAGGGGAGTCCTTGAATTGAGTCAGGATGAAGCGCGCCCGGCTATAGAGTTGATGCATGTTGGCTATGTCATTCATTGCCAGGATGTTGCGGAAGGTCGGGGTGGCATTGGAAATCAGCAGTTTGACCTTCTCTTCCTCCGGAATGTGGCCCGGTACTCTGGCGGCCATTTGTCTCAACCTGTCTGCATAGGTGGCGAACTCTTCATCCGACTTCATCTTCTCGGCCACTAGATCTGTAAATGAATATTCAGGGCCGACCCTGTCTTGGAACCGCTGGATGAATTTATCTTTTACTACCTTGAAACTCTCGGCCTCTTCTAGTGGTAGAGAATAGAACCATTCTAGAGCAACACTGTCCAAAGATCGGCGGAATAAGTACGCCATGAGGCGATCATCATATTGGAACTGCACCGATTCATAAAGAAAATCCCTCACATGGATGAAGGGATTGCTGTTCCCATCGTACTTGCAATAGTTGGGGAGCTCTGATTGCGGAGGGAACCGGATGTTCTGGAAGTTCGGAATAGGAATATCGGCCAAGGATTGTGGGCGAACCCTTTTCTGGAGAAAGTCGAGTTGTTGCTGCATGGTGGCCCACTTGTCAAGCAAGTTGATGCGGGACGGAACTGACAAATGGACTAAACCTATGATGAAGACCAAGTGCGGCCAGCACTCACACGAGACAAGGCAAGCCGAGAGATCGACCTCCGTACTATTCCTCCGAAGAGAGGCGTCTCTCAACAAGAAACCCAAGTCCACGGTCGTCCCTATGAGGGAAGCGAGTGGATCAAAGCGGCAAAGGAGCCGACGCGCAACTATAGGAGTCTAGTCCGAGCTCGGTGCTCGACTAGGGCCACGGAATGGGATACTCTCACTCACGATCTTGCGGTGTTGAATGCTAGCTAGGATCCCTACACTCTCACGCGGCATATAAGATCACATACTAGTAAAGCAAAATGCCAAGGGGGGGGAGCGTCGCACGTACCTCCACGCCTAGGCGTGGGGAAGGAACCCCGGCCGAGACCGACAACCCCGATACACACAATGAAAGAATAGGTACAAGCCAGCAATGGTGCCCACTCCTCGCAGGGAGATAACAGGCTACAACAATTCCATTCGGGGCGGCCGATACACGGGCTGACGGGCGGCACTCGGTGAAGGGTTGGCCACGAGGAGGGTCCGGATGACGATCGGCAGAATCGCAGCAACGCGTGACTCGGTGGTAAACGTTCCCACGAATGGATCCGGAGTCCGATTGGGGCGCCGTCAGCGAGGGCGCGTAGTTAGGTCGCAGGAGGAAGCCTTGGCCAAAAGGCGTGCTCAGATTCCGTCCGTGGAAGCCGTGGCCGCACCTGCAAGTGGGGACAAGGAATCTACTCCCAGAACTGCGCTGTCGAGCGGGGAAAATGGTAACTCACTGCTCCGGTAGGCGAACGAGGCCCCGCTTGTGGGAGGACGTCGGGGACGCAGAGCAGCAGGTCCGGACCAAAGAGCTCTATCAGATCTGGTCGTGGTTGGATGTTGTGAACTTTGGAAATCGCCGGTTGTCCTGGCACCGGGTGGACTGGGCAGACCCGCGCGACCTCACGGGAACGGACGCCACGAACAGCTCGGATGTCGGAACGAGACGAGGTTGGCGGCGTTGGAAAGAGAACGACGATAGGTACAAACCCTAAAGAAATCAGCTCCAAACTCGGAGTTTTCCGTCCTGTGGGATTTTCGCAAGAAGGAGGGTGGATCTGGGCGCGCAGAGAGGGAGGCTCCTGCGCTAGCTCACGAGAAAACTCGCCACGGGTGGTGCCGACCTCGGATCGAGGCGAAACCAAAGCCCACGCGCTGCCAACTCGTAGAAGTATCCACCAAAAAAAGGAGGCGCTCGGATTCGATCCGCACCGGATGGGGACGCCGCTTCAACTCGGGGCCGAATCTGGAACACGCGAACTCGAACCGGAGACGAAGTAGAAGGGAGGAAGAACCTCGGCGTCGCACCGAGGGGATGGGGAGTCGCACCCCGGGGTTGCTCCCGTCGCAGGAGCAGAGGAGGAAGAGGGTTGCCCTCTCCAAGGGGTGGCTGCGCAAATGGCTGCTCAATCAAAATATTTCATTTATTCATTAATTATTTCTTCCAAAGAAAATGCTAAGACTATATAGTTGGGGAGGGGAGCTAGGGTTTCTACCACCAAATGGGGAGATGGGGGCGCAAATGGGAGGGGGTAGGGGCGGCCAGCTCTCCTCCCATCAAGGAGGGAATCTCTCCTTCAATCAAGGAGGTTCCTCCAATCAAGGAGGGATCAAAGGAAGGGGCGGCCAAAGGAGGGAGTGGAGAAAGGGGAAGGCGGCTGCCACCTCTTCCACTTGGAGGAGGTGAGAGGTGCGCCCAAAACCCTAACCCTAGGGGTCGGGTGCGCAAACCCCAAATGGACCAAGAGAAGTGGAGCACAAGATGGCCCACTAACCCCTTTGCCCTCTAAATAAGCCTACAAAGCACAAAAGATGTCTAATTGGCCTACAAAGGCCTACAACTAGATAGAAGTGTCCACGCAGGGACTAATCCAAGGCCCAACATGGCCTAAAGCATGAAATAAATGGGGATAACTCTGCTAGTCTGCTAAATGATCGCCGAGCCAAAGGGATGCCGGCGTGCTCCGTGTGCTCCGTCGAGTGAAGCGGCGCGTGTCCTCACCAATTCTCCCCGGGTGGGAAGAACTCGACCTATGATGAAGACCAAGTGCGGCCAGCACTCACACGAGACAAGGCAAGCCGAGAGATCGACCTCCGTACTATTCCTCCGAAGAGAGGCGTCTCTCAACAAGAAACCCAAGTCCACGGTCGTCCCTATGAGGGAAGCGAGTGGATCAAAGCGGCAAAGGAGCCGACGCGCAACTATAGGAGTCTAGTCCGAGCTCGGTGCTCGACTAGGGCCACGGAATGGGATACTCTCACTCACGATCTCGCGGTGTTGAATGCTAGCTAGGATCCCTACACTCTCACGCGGCATACAAGATCACATACTAGTAAAGCAAAATGCCAAGGGGGGGGAGCGTCGCACGTACCTCCACGCCTAGGCGTGGGGAAGGAACCCCGGCCGAGACCGACAACCCCGATACACACAATGAAAGAATAGGTACAAGCCAGCAATGGTGCCCACTCCTCGCAGGGAGATAACAGGCTACAACAATTCCATTCGGGGCGGCCGATACACGGGCTGACGGGCGGCACTCGGTGAAGGGTTGGCCACGAGGAGGGTCCGAATGACGATCGGCAGAATCGCAGCAACGCGCGACTCGGTGGTAAACGTTCCCACGAATGGATCCGGAGTCTGATTGGGGCGCCGTCAGTGAGGGCGCGTAGTTAGGTCGCAGGAGGAAGCCTCGGCCAAAAGGCGTGCTCAGATTCCGTCCGTGGAAGCCGTGGCCGCACCTGCAAGTGGGGACAAGGAATCTGCTCCCAGAACTGCGCTGTCGAGCGGGGAAAATGGTAACTCGCTGCTCCGTTAGGCGATCGAGGCCCCGCTTGTGGGAGGACGTCGGGGACGCAGAGCAGCAGGTCTGGACTAAAGAGCTCGGTCAGATCTGGTCGTGGTTGGACGCTGTGAACTTTGGAAGTCGCCGGTTGTCCTGGCACCGGGTGGACTGGGCAGGCCCGCGCGACCTCACGGGAACGGACGCCACGAACAGCTCGGACGTCGGAACGAGACGAGGTTGGCGGCGTTGGAAAGAGGACGACGAGAGGTACAAACCCTGAAGAAATCAGCTCCAAACTCGGAGTTGTCCGTCCTGTGGGATTTTCTCAAGAAGGAGGGTGGATCTGGGCGCGCAGAGAGGGAGGCTCCTGCGCTAGCTCACGAGAAAACTCGCCACGGGTGGTGCCGACCTCGGATCGAGGCGAAACCAAAGCCCACGCGCTGCCGACTCGTAGAAGTATCCACCAAAAAAAGGAGGGGCTCGGATTCGACCCGCACCAGATGGGGACGCCGCTGCAACTCGGGGCCGAATCTGGAACACGTGAACTCGAACCGGAGACGAAGTAGAAGGGAGGAAGAACCTCGGCGTCGCACCGAGGGGATGGGGAGTCGCACCCCGGGGTTGCTCCCGTCGCAGGAGCAGAGGAGGAAGAGGGTCGCCCTCTCCAAGGGGTGGCTGCCCAAATGGCTGCTCAATCAAAATATTTCATTTATTCATTAATTATTTCTTCCAAAGAAAATGCTAAGACTATATAGTTGGGGAGGGGAGCTAGGGTTTCTACCACCAAATGGGGAGATGGGGGCGCAAATGGGAGGGGGTAGGGGCGGCCAGCTCTCCTCCCATCAAGGAGGGAATCTCTCCTTCAATCAAGGAGGTTCCTCCAATCAAGGAGGGATCAAAGGAAGGGGCGGCCAAAGGAGGGAGTGGAGAAAGGGGAAGGCGGCTGCCACCTCTTCCACTTGGAGGAGGTGAGAGGTGCGCCCAAAACCCTAACCCTAGGGGTCGGGTGCGCAAACCCCAAATGGGCCAAGAGAAGTGGAGCACAAGATGGCCCACTAACCCCTTTGCCCTCTAAATAAGCCTACAAAGCACAAAAGATGTCTAATTGGCCTACAAAGGCCTACAACTAGATAGAAGTGTCCACGCAGGGACTAATCCAAGGCCCAACATGGCCTAAAGCATGAAATAAATGGGGATAACTCTGCTAGTCTGCTAAATGATCACCGAGCCAAAGGGATGCCGGCGTGCTCCGTGTGCTCCGTCGAGTGAAGCGGCGCGTGTCCTCACCACAAGTCCTGCTCTCGGGAAGGAGCAGGGGTAGTGAAGGATGCTGATTGTATTTGAGGGGCAGATGGAATGGCTGTAGCAACAGGCGGGAGCCCGTAAAAAGGAGTGGAAGGATAGACAGTGGAAATAGGCGGCCCGTAAGAAGGATATTGGGCCTGAGATAGACCCGGATTAGAATGATTTTGGGCCACTCCTTGCTGAGGGCGTAAGAAATCGGAAGGGTTCATAAGGAGCTACGGAACTACCGAACCAGAGTTGTGATGATCCAACTGGACAAAGGAAAGGATGGGTGTCTTCCCTTTATCGAAAGATTGATGGGCTGAATTAGAAGACTGGCCCATCTCCATGCCAGCGAAAGTGATGGTCCGGGGTTGGACCGGAGTGAGATCAATCGGAGTGGGCTGAACGGACGGCCCAATAATGGAAGGATTAGATTGACCTTGGATAGTGGCAGAGGGAGAAGTATTGGACCCTTGCATAGCTTGATATAAAACTTGGAGTTGGGTCGGATCCAATTGGGCCATCATATGAAGGACGGAGCCCGCGGAAGGAGTAGAGAGAGAAGGGGTAACTTGACTACCTTCCATAGAAGTGGAGGATGGGAGAGGGGCAGTCCCCTCTCCAGAGGAAAATGTAATAACCCTAGGGGGGTTTTCAAGGAGCCCTTGAGGAAGAGAGTCCTCTTGGGAGCGAGGAGGATTGAAGGATGCCATGGTGGACTCGAAGAGGGGATTAGAATAGAACGTGAAGAAGGAACTGACTCGAGAAGATGATTCAGACAGACGAAAACAACTCCACATGCAACGGACAACCTTGACAATGCGAAAACAACCAACACAAAAAATACTCAATAAGCAAGCAAACTTAGGTGATTCTAACAAGATGTAAGTGATAAAAGATGAAGACACTCAAAGATCAACCAAGTTATTTAAGATGATGCAGCAAGGTTCTTATGATCTCTCCTTTGGAATTTTAGTGAATTGATTGATATGTGCTCTCAACAATGGGTTCCTAGTAGGAGATGGATATGGGACTTGGTTTGACTCTAAGTGTAACCACTCCTTCACCTATGCAACCCTAGACACGGGGTGGGAAAGGTACAACCAGCCCGGCGTCCGTGTGGGAATCCACGGCTCGCGGGGACTTACGGAGGTCCCTACTGTGATTTCCTAGTCAGCCTCAAGGAATATGGAGACGAGAGGTCCTCACAACAAGGTAGGAAAATGCAATCTAATGTATGAAAAGATGAATGACCCTATGTGTACCGGAGTGCATGCAAAGTCTAGCCTAGAATCTAACAATCAATGGTGCACACAATGATATGGAGATATGAGCAAAGCAAGGAGGAGGTCAAGAATCGCCCAAGCAATAAATCACAGCAAAAACTGCGGAAATAAATGCACCTCGGATGTGTACCTGCCAGGTGAATAACGGTCGAAGGACCCTACGTCAGAGCACAATAACGGTCAAAGACCAGACCGCCAGATAATATATAACGCAGGGGGATGAGGCCGTCGGATGAGCCAGGGAACCAAAACCAGACAGAAGTAACCGGAAAGCCCGTGGAAGCTCACACAGCAGAACCAAAGCGGCGGTCTAATGCCCCTGCGTCAGAGGACTGTGACGCGGGGACACCTGGCCGTCAGAGAACTCAGAAAACCAGAATGAGCAGTAATCAAAGGGGAAACAAAAGGCAACTCAACAAGCAGATGATGGCAGGTTTAAACAAGAATCAAAAGCACGATTGGCACAAGTTGTCCCACCGTGATCGCCAAAAAATTATCTGTTGATATTTATTTGTCTATCTTCTATCTTTCTTTTGAGGTTTGGAGAGTGATATGGTAAGATAACAAACAAACAATCAAAGATCTACTCAAACCTATGAACATGTGATCATGAACCTAGGCAATCATAGCTAGCTCTAGCATGGGCATGCTATCTCAATCAAACTACGCTAAGGAAAAGGAAAGCACACGCCAAGGCGTGGAGCAAGGAATAAATAAAAACACACCGTGAAGGTGGAACAAGCAAGGAAAAAAGAAAGATATGATGAAGAAGACAGCTAATGCCCAATACCAAGGAAAGATGTGATCGCCACCAAAGTAAAAACAAGTCAAAAAACCTGAATATACCTTGGAAATAGGTGGATGAAACACCCGCCCACGGGAGAGGAAACCAGAGAAAGCCTGCAGATCAACTTAGAAGTAACGGCCAGAACCCCATGCGTCGCTTGGAAGTGACGGCCACACGATAGACCGCCGGAAGAGAGTGACGCGCCTGCACAAGGCCGTCAGATAACCTGCAGTAACAAAGCTTGAATTCTTTTAACTCCAACTCTTCCAGCCGGCTAGAAGACCTGGGCCTCATGTCAATGAACCTGTAAACCTGCCAAAGATGTAGAAAGACCAAACACAATAACCTCAATTAGTCATTTTCACAAGCATAGCATCAATTCTCAAAGGACTTAACATCATCAAAAGGAGAGTGGATTACCGGGGAGTTTTTGGTTTTTTAACCCCTCTGGGTGTTTTAAAAGTTTGGGAAGATGTTTATATGCTTAGAGGACGGTGAAAAACGTGGAGAAAGAGGAGGGATAATGCTTTGATTGAGGAAAAACCAGGGAAGAACTCAAGCATGCAATGATGAACTTGAAAGACCAAAACAAAAGTACTCCCCTGATTATGAGATGGATGGACGTGGGAAGCAGTTCCTCTTGGATGAAGATGGCTCCTGAGTTTGGCAGCACTTCGTCGTGAATTCCAAATCTTTCCCCCTCGGGCCATGAAGTCAAGGGCTCTATTTATAGACCCCCAAACTCTTAGGTCGAGCAGAGGATAATCAAACAAGATAAAGAGATAACTCTTAGCAAATCCTCGAAGATAATATCACCAAGAGTCCATAGAATCGAACGGAAGGTCCTGAGGATCAGATTTGAAAGAGATATCCTCAATCCAAAACCCTTATCTCGACCACGGAGTAGCAGAGAAAAGGCCTGAACTGCCAGGACTCTCGGAAGGAAGTAACGGCTGCACGACAGACCGCCACTTGGAAGTAACGTATCAAGAGCTATCCGTTACTATCAACCTTATCCCTAAAAGATAAGATCGACAGGAAGGAGACCCAACAAGTTGGACTCTTCAAGGAAGCAACGGCCAAGGCATAGGGCGTCAGAATGAAACAACGGCTGCTCGACAGACCGTTAGTACCAATGTGGAATCAAAAGGATAAGCTTTACAACGAGGCCTTAAGCCTTAGGACTCTTCAAAGAGTAACGGTCCAGGCCCCATGCGTTATAATGAAATAACGTGACTGGTTCGGACCGTTATTACCATTGAGTTTCAAGAATAGCAATAAAGGGTTGCTAAGCTGTTGCCAACGAAACGCCACCAGGAGCCAATTCTTAATCCAGGAATTAAGACCCCAGAAACAGGCCTCAACTGATCAAGAGACTCAATGAAGAGTGAACAACTCGGAGCATCATATAGAATGAAACAAGGAGATGACCCGACTTATTGGGTATAAAACGGGTGTCAACAGCTGTGTGCCTAGAGAATGGAATGCACAGACCTTAATACCGATGAACGATGATATGCACCGGGTTTGTTGGACATCTTGACTGACATGTATGCACGAGCCTTAGATATAACCTGAATGCACTGACTTAACTGATTGCATGCATGCATAGACGTTTAAAGCCATGAAGTGCAATATATGCATTTGAGACATGCTCAGACCTAGACCAGCAGTTAATCGCACATCAATGTATATATATGCAACCGTGACATTCAATCAAGCACATGAAGTGACTCAGCTATCATCAAAACATTCTTCAACCATTCATTCTCAAGTGGTGACTCATAGTGTTGCTATCATCAAAACTCATGAAGCAAAACATCATCAAGGCACAGGGGCACAACACACTGGTAGTCTATTCTACTTGTCATAAACTCCGCCATAAAGAATATGAGTGTAGGAAGAAATATACAGCCAAGGGCACAGGATAACAGCTATGGTAGAGACAATTTGGTGCTCATTTTCATAGCAAATGGATTCATATAATCTAGATGCACGCACTGGCTGTCATCACATGTCAATTTTTAATTGAAAGATTTTCTGCACAAAGACGAATTATTACCTGGTCTGTTACTATTTCCTTACTCCCTACAGACGAACATGCCCGTGATTCCACATTTCTTTGCGTAGCTCCATTCCCTCACTTGTTATCATATATATTCCATGAACTTCTACACAGATTTAAATGACATTCTTAAATGTGATTGCACCCACCTGTATAAATGATTTCTCAACCTTGGCCAACCTGGCTTCCAATTCCTTCACTCGATTTTTCATTTCGGTGTTCTCGGCCTGCAAATTATGACATGTCCCCCACAAAGTAGAGGGAGTCAGCCCTGTCCCTACACCACGAACACAGCCAGATCTATCTGTAGGCGCCTGGGATCAGTGTGTTGTTGGACGTGTTGGGTGGGCGTTTTGGTGTGATGTATGGATGGACGTAGTGTCAATGGAGAGTGTCTCTTGAGTACCTATAGAGGAACAAGAATGAAACGTTAGAACGTGATCGCCAGAGGTGTTTACCTGAACCTCACAGGGATGATGATCACGGGGAGATGATCCAGATGGGGAGACGATGGGTTCTCTCTTCCTCATCCTCGGCCGGCCAAGGAGCCCTGCTTGTCCCTTGTGCTGAAGTCCTGCAACGTAGCTCAAAAGAAAAGGAAAAAATAAGCCATTAGTAAAGAAAGGAGTGTAATATCTATTCTAATGGAATGAACGAAAACAGGAATGATGGTGGCAAGTTTACCTGGGGGTGGTGGGAAGGAGGGATGGCCGAGACTTTCGACCACCCACCTTCCCTTTGTTTTTGGGAAGAAACCTCTTAAGTTTAGGGGCTAAGGGACACTACATGCAATGCTACGTACTTACCTGGAAGCCGTGATGCAAGCATGGAGTAGGAGTTGTGGAGTTCAAACTAGGATTATGGTACGCAGGAGGAAGGCGACCAGTTCTACTCAGCCTCCGGGAGGAAGTGCTACAAGACACCTCCGTCGGAGCTCCGCTCCTTTGATCCTCTCCAAATCACTTCCACCTTGATTCTTACCCCCGAGAATGGCCTCTGCCCCCCCTCTCTACATACAAGAGGGGCAGTTTTGTCCATCGAGCTCGGAGTTTCAAATCGTGGGGAAAGATCATGCAGAACGGGGGAAAGAACGTGCCCACGAGCTGGGCCACATTCTCTGACCGGGTAAACAGAGGAAGGCGGCCAAACCTTTGGCCACCTTGAGGGGGAAGGCGGCCAGGAGGCTGGCTACCCACCTGGGGAGGGCGGCCATCGCCCTGGTCGCCCAGGACTGGGGGCGGCCAGGTCTTTGGCCACCCAGACCATGCTTCTTGGGCCCCTAAGTGGACGAGACCCAATAGCTAAAAGGCTACGGGCTGGGCTTTAAAAATTCAAACATCGGTAAAACAAGTGCCACAACTAAGTGTCATTCACACGAAGGTCCATTGGGGATTCGTGGGATGTCTGAAATTAGACGTCCATAAATGCCCCTCCGGAACGCCCGTTTTGCGAGGGAGCCCGGCGGACTGATAAATGGGTGTTTCGGAAAAGAAACGAGCCTAATGAGGGCAACACGCTCAAGGGGATTCTTGAGCGGAAAATAGGCTTCACGCAGGGTCGCATGAGTATCAAGTAATCAAGTAAGCCATTGGCAAAAAGGCGGAAGGACAGTTAATCTAAGAGGACTTGTATCTGTGGCCGCGTGGGGCCCCCTAGCATGGCACTGTGCGGGACTTGAGGGGACGATCACATCCGATGCTCAAGGAGATACAAGACCTAAAACAAGGGTAAGTAAAAATATCAGGATAGGGGATTACAATGACTCGTTGAATCACGAAATACTCAAAACGGCCTCGCATAAAATATATTTTCTGCTGGTCAAATCGGAGTGGAATCACGTGGACTTATTCGTGCAAATTTGGCAAAAATCGA
This sequence comes from Amorphophallus konjac, assembly GCA_022559845.1. Lineage (NCBI taxonomy): Eukaryota > Viridiplantae > Streptophyta > Magnoliopsida > Alismatales > Araceae > Amorphophallus > Amorphophallus konjac. The sequence continues at coordinate 242,988,960 of CM040128.1, forward strand.
GGGACTCGGAAAACCAGATGCGGGGACCAAAGGACCATGGGTTGGTCAGATCAACGTGGCCTCCCTGCTTATGCGTCATGGCTTCCAGATGAGATCTATGCATTTTTTTGTTTTTTATGCACACACACACACACACACACACACACACACACACACACACACACACACACACACACACACACACATATATATATATATATATATGTTTTCATTTTCAAATGGAGCTAAAAAGGCCTATGTGATGCATGCTGGGTTTAAAGTAAAAAACCTATCTAATGCAAAAGCCGGAGGATTTATTTGCCTGCCTCCGAATCAATCGATCAAGAGTTCAAGAAGTCTGTCATCCTATGCTTTGGTGACAGACGTGGTCCGGATCCCGATGGGGATCCATCATTCCACATTGTAATCAAGCATAGTCGAGAGTTCGGGAAGTCTGTCATTCCGTGTTAGGCAGTAGGTGGCCATCGAATAGCTTAAGGAGTATAAACTCTTCACGATTTTTTTTAGAGAGGAACTCAGAGTTTATACGCCCGAAGCTATTAGCCTCCGGCATTCTACCTACGATTCAAGGTAACAGGGCCTTATCGCCTTCTGGTCCCATAGATGTGGAGACCTACAGCTACATTATCACACGTCAGTAAAGTTCATTAATGATAATAGGAATAGAACAATAAGCACATTTCATTGAATAAACTATTAAACTATCATGGCAAATCATATGTAGCCCTTACGTATAGCTTCACTAAAGAAGGGGATGAGGGCGGCTAGGTAGCTGGCCATCCCAAGGTCTGGGCGGCCAGACCTGTGGTCACCCAGGCCAGGGGTAGGCGACCATCGCTTTGGCCGCCCTCCTGCTCTTATCCCAAAATCGTTGGAATTCTGAGCCAGGTGGGATTCTCAACCTATAAGGACTACGGGGTAGGGTTCTACTCCGTGGTTGATCAAAGAATTGAAGCAAGGGGAGTACTTCTAAAGAGGGAATAGGCAATGGCGTCTTCTTCTACCCCATCAGGAGGCCACGAGCTTTGTGTTCTCTCTGACGTGCCTGGTCACTTAAGCAATCTTGTGAAGTAGGGCAAGGTATAGTTTGTGTGCAAACTATTTTTGTTGTTTTTGTTTTCTTCTTTTTTGGTTCATTTTGAATTTTTCTTGATAGGATCTGATGTGTTTATTGATTGATTTTCTCTTATCTCTTCTTCCTTCTAAATGATGCAGCATGTGCCTGCTTTTCCTGGGGCAAGACATGCCCGTTGCTTCGGCTGGCTTCATGACTTGATGGATGCAATTACTCCTGCCATGAGGGTATTCATGCACCAGTGGCACCTGATCCGGCTGGTCATCATGGCGAAGCGCTTCAGCAGCATGAGGTGGAACTGGGAATCATTAGCGGCATTGATCGAGCTGTGGCATCCAGATACACACACCTTTATCTTCCCCGAGTTCGAGGCCTCGGTGTTGGTAGAATAACTGGATTTCATCTTCCAGTGGGGTGACTTGGAGGTGGGCGAGTTGATCGATCTTCCTCCATGGGATGAGATCCTAGCAGAAATTATGCGAGACAAGCGCGAGGTTCGCCGGATGACAGACCAGCGAGGGATCCTAGTCGATCGCCTGGTGGATTGGCTTTTAGGCCATGTGAAGGACAAGGCAGTGGAAGCAGACCGACTGATGCGTGGCGTGACATTATGCCTAGGCGGGGCGTTACTTTTTCCTACGTCAGGCGACGTGCTGAGACGAGAGTACGTGGGGCCCCTGACTCTCCTGTGGATAGGACATTCTCTTTCTTGGGCGGTGCTGGCTCATATGTACTGTGGGCTCACTCAAATGAGTCTAGGTGGTAGTGCCATGGGGAGTCTATACCTTCTGCAGCTGTGAATGGAAGTCCACTTGAGTTTTGATTTTGACAGCGAGGTGACCACTACTTCCAGGGTTTTTGAGAAGAGCGCCATCTACCCCGCGAGGGCCATCTTTGGTCCTTAGGATTAGGTGATATGCAATACGGCATTACTGAAGACCAGAGATGACTGGCGTGACTACTTGAATTTTCTGCCTGAGGATGATTTCGTGTTTGTGCCGATGATGTATCAACATGAGGAATTTAGGGTGCACAGATTCGCCAGAGCATGAATTATGGCTTGTGGGGGCCGAGGACTTGGTGTTGTACTAGGGACACCGCTACCATCGCCAGGTGGGATTACCCAGACGGATCCCAAGGGCAACTTCAAAGGGAGGATTGATTGCAAAGCGCCTTCTGTGGACCGACGCAGATCGACATCGATTTCAGAGGATCGGGAAGGTGTGGAGACGCCATGCTGCCACGGTGAATGCCAAAGTGGACATAGAGGAGGACAAAGATGAATTGATGCGCTATGTGGGCTACCTACAAAGCTCTAGGCCGGCCGTGAATGAATTTTTCATGAGGAGGCGTACCTGACTGGAGTTTGTTCAGCATGTTTCCTTTATAGTTATGTTAAGATAGATAGACTATATATTTTTTGTTGTGTTTTTCTTTTGGTTTGGACAATGAGTGATTGATGGTTGTGAAACTTAGTAGATGGAATGAAATTATGTGAAGTGCATTTAGATGACTGGACTTGCATCAAGTTTTGTTGATTTTCCATTTTTTTGTACATTTTTCCGCTGAACAAGGAGGAGGGCGGCCAGGGTCCTGGCCGCCTTCACTAAGGATTGGGAGGCCAGACCTTTGGCCGCCCTCTACTTTGAGGGTTCATTAAAAGGGGGGCCGCCCTCCTCATTTGGGTGACCCTCATTGTGGACGCCTTGGGAGCTAGTGAACTTGAGAGAGTGTTGTTCTTGATTGAGTGAGGTTTTAGCCACTTAAATCTTCTAGATCGAGCAATGGGGAGAAGGAGGGCTTGTCTTGACATCGTGCCGATCCCCCTTCCTCAAGTGAAGAACAAGAGGAAGTAGAAGCTAGGGCGAGCACCTCTTCATCGGTCACAGTCTCTGCAAACTTGGAGGAGAGTAGAGATGATGGAAGTGATGGGGAAGAGGCTATCCTTGACAAGGGGCCGGCTAAAGGTGATGATGGAGATGAAGGTGAAGATAGCGAGGGTTCAGATGATGGTGAGCCTGACCAAGGGAAGAGAGGGCAGCCCGGGAAGGTAAGCTTCGTGCCTCTGCTTTGTATTCATTAGATCATCATGTGGATGTGTGTTTAATGGAGAGATGGAGGTTGGTTTGAAGGTTTGAGGGGGATGAACCTGTGGGCGGCCAAGGTAGTGGTCGTTCACTGATCTGGGCGGCCAGGGCGCTGGTTGCCCACAGGTGGGCTTCGGAGGCCAGGCCTTTGGCCGCCCAGGGAGGTGGGCGACCAGGCCTTTGGTCGCCCTACTCCCAGGGCTTTTGAAGCTTTGAAAAACGGGAAGAATGTGGAGAGGCTTTAAAGATCTAATGAGTTCTTTATGTTTTCTTTCTAATGTGTATAGGGTCCACAAAGGATAAGAGCCCGAGTCACATGGGACTTGGTGTGGGCTTCGTATCATGCCCTACCTCCTCGGCAACGAGAGAGGGTGGATAGAATGGGTTTCGGCCCGTTCTTCAGGATCCGACCCTTCCAGGTGGACGCCACCTTCCTGACGACGGTGTGGGAGAGATGGGTGGATAGCTGTAGAGCATTTGTGATGCCGTGGGGGCATATCATCCCCACCCTTGAGGACGTGGCCTTCTTGACGGGATTGCCAGTGGCAGGGATCCTGGTGCTCAGCCGAGAGCTAAAAGATTATCATGAGGAGGTAGCGGACTTGCTCGGGCCTCAGTTGGCTCAATCTAGGAGACCAGTGACCAGTCTTCCGCCTGGGAAGATCAGCGCTGCAATGGGGCTTACGAAGATGACACGCAGGCAACTAGAGGATCTGGATGTGTACTCGGGGCGAGTGAGACAGAGACTCGGATCTCAAGGGAGGAGCGAGCAGCAGGAGTTACGGCTTTTATTCCTATACTTCTTTGGGAGGCTCCTGTTTGCTACTACCTCAAACAAGGTGAATCTGAAGTATCTCTTGCTGGTGCGGGATCTAGAGCAGGGACCCCAGCTCGCGTGGGGGAGAGCGATGCTGGCGCACCTCTTCGCCCACTTGGATCTAGTACGCCTAGGTTCGGGGAACCTGGGTGGTTTCACGCCCTTCTTACAGGTACAAGTCTACCCCTTTTAGGAATGTTGATTCTAAATTGATTGATTGATGAATTGTTTTCTTGTTTTTTAGATTTGGGGGTACACTCGGTTCCCACTAGGTCACGGCAAGATCCCGCGAGCCTTAATGGAGGCGGTCCCTCTTATGGCTAGATGGGAGATGGTCCGGGACTTATGCCTGGTGGCCACTAGACTCACTGACCTTAGGACGGCTTTAGATGAATACCCTCCCCACCAGGTGAGAGTTTTGGTTAAAAAGAGTTGTGTGATGTTTCATCATTTGTTATATGTAATCAGATTAACCAAACATTCAATCTTTTATGTGGCAGGTGGTTTGGACTCCATATGGGATGGAGGACCTCATCGCCCAACCGTGGGTGAGGGAGGGGCGAGCCTGGTTTCATAGAGATACAGTGCTGTTCTGCGTGAATCTAAGGGAGCCGCTCTTCCTTTGTCTAGTGTAGAGGACACTGGGGTGGCATCAGCCGCCAGTGGCGATTCCAGCCGAGCATGAGTCAGATCAGGGACGTCGCCGGACTTCGGCGAGCGATCAGAACTGGGCCTCCCGTTACCGTGCCGAGGCAGAGGCGCTATAGAGAGGACCCTCACTGGAGCATGGCCGGACCGTGAGGAGTAGTGAGACTTACATAGCAGATTATCAGGACCGGTATGCTGGACGACTTCGTCTCGACACCCGGGCGGTGAGTTGCTCTCCAGCTTTCAAATGTGATGCTTTTGTTTAAGCAATGCAGCTAATGGAGCTTGAGGATGTGATGTGCAGATGATTGAGACTGAGGCTGTGATGATACTCAAGGATCGGATAGGTGTCCTTAACCAGACGATCGTGAACTTGCGGCACGAGATCTGAGAGATGGTGAGCCAGCAATAACTTGATTGATATTAAGCTTGGAATTTGTTGCATTTGATTGACCATTTGTCCCTTGTCTTACCAGCGAGGGGAATTGGCCTACGTGCGAGTGAGGGCAGGAGCGGGTGGAGAGGCTGGCCCTTCGTCCCGGGTCGACGCCCGAGAGGAGCTGGAGGATCGCCTGGCGGGGGCCATCGAGCGAGTCGAGGAGCGAGAGGCTGAGCTGGCCGAGACGGTGAGAACCTAACACTCAAGTTGAAGACAACTCTCTCTTTCTACATCTTTGTTTGGCCTTACCTGGTGATTCTTTTTCTGCAGAGGAAGGAACTGGCAGCCACCCTGGCTGTTCGTCGGGAACAAGATGCGCTGATAGAGGAGTTGACATGCCGCCTTGGAGAGATGAGTTCTATTGAGAGAGTCGAGGGTCGCCTTGCCAAGGCGAAGGAAAGAGAAGCCGAGGCACGTGCTCGAGAGATGGCGATGGCAGTTCGAGAGTAGCGAGCCCTTGACCAGTTAGAGGCCTTGCAACGACGAGTGCTACGGAGGTACCAGGGTAGAGGTGCCCCATGACAGGGAGCTAGGCTTGCGACTTCTTCCGAGTCACTCCTCCCCCTGGGAGATGTGCATTTCACGATGGAGGAGCTTATGAACATGATGCCATCTCTTGCAGAGCAGGGAGCGGTTCAGCCAGCCGCGTTAGGTTCGAGGGCTTAACGACCTTCGAGACTGCGAGACATGGGAGGCGGAGACGGAGATGAGGCTGATAGCCGATAGAGTCGACCTCGCACAGGTGCAGATTTGGAGGAGAGATAGAGAGAGACGCTGCTGGGTAGCAGCTGCCCCTTTTGTACACTGGGGGTATGCCCCTAGGATGCTGTATCGCTAGAATGTAATGGACATATTTTGGAAGTGAAATGGACGATCTGTAATGTACTTGGCTTGGCTTGGCTTGACGCCGTCTTCCCTTTTTACCTGTTTCAACATCACTAAAGGGAAAAATGTTAGTGTAGTATGTCTTTAGCCCCCTGCCAAAAAGCGGATAGTACCTTTCTCGATGCAGGGTCAGAGGACTAAATCTTATTGACAAGATTTGAAAAAAAGAAACGTGATATGCACATGCAAGCAAGCGAAATGTAAAAAGAAAAGAATATGATCATGCACATGCGGATGCAAGACATATTTTTGGATTTTTTGGTGATTTTATGCATTTTTTGGAGGAATATATATTTGAATTTTTTGTTGATTTTAATTATATAGATTTTTTTTGTGTTTTGTGCTTTTATGTTATTTTTGTGAACGCCTGGTGTCCACCCATGGGGCACCTGACCTATATGGAGACGGGGGTTTTCTAAGTTACCTCCCAGGTATCCTGAGCGCACATCTTGGTTGATTTGGGCCTCTAGACTCCTCGAATGATGGTCCCACCGGTTAAGTCTTATCCTGATGACAATGCCATCATGCCAAGTTTAGGCTCCCAGTTGCTTCAGACCACAGGGATACACCAAAAAAATGTTCGAGGTAAATGATTTGCCCGACCTGGGTCTATTTTCTCACAACTCTAGATGATATATGATGGAACACCTTGGAACCCTAACGGTCAACCACACGATGCTGACCCGGAATCAGACTCTGTTGCACCTATAGGTGACGCGCTTGCATTGACCTAAGCCCGAAGTAACATGAGAAAGCATTAAGGGTGGTAAATAGGGGTCTTGACCGGACAGAAACACAGAGACCCCTTCGCAGCAATGGCTTCTATTTTTCGAAGTGGACAACCATATATGTATTTTGTTAAATAAGGTTGCAACCTAGACAGGGTTTACTCTTCAAGACCTCCATCAAGCTTTCATCTTTTGAGGGAGAGAAGGAAGAATGTAAGGGGGGTAAACCTCCCGAGAGGACCTGGCAAAGCCGTTAACCCGGCGAGCTAGTCAAAGGCCTACTCGACTTTCCCCATTCCAACAATTTCGGACCATACCCCGGGCATTATGACGTTAGATGCCCCTGCTGTGGAAAGATTTGATTTGATTTTTGAATAGGAGGGGTTTCATCTGATAAAGTCAGGCACGGTTACGACCAGGCTTTTCGTGTGACTTTGTCACATATACATGTATACATAATTTTTCTTTCTTTTCTTTTTTGTTTTTTCGGGAGAAGAATATTGTCATTTTGTTTTTGAGTTCCCCTTTTCATGCCTACGGGGACACTGCCCTCTTCTCGTGCTCTGACCCGGGCTCGAGGGGATGAATCCTACTCTTACTTTAAGGATCTTGTGCTTTGGTCCTCTGATGCTCATCGTTTTAAGGGCACCGACTGTCTCATTTGGTTGAAGAGAAGAAGAACAAAAGAGTGCTACTTTTCTGGAGACCTTCGGGTGAGGCCTTATCGTAGGTGATGCTACCCATTTGATGTAAAATACGTGTGTGTGTGTGCAAGTTGTTTTTTCTTCTCATAAACATAGGCCGACGTGGCTGGACAGGGATCTCCACGGTTCTGGCAGACCAAGACCTGATACTTATTATACCTTTACGGTCCCTATCTAACATGAAGGGTTGATGCAATGAATTTGGACTGCGTGATGGTCACCAGGCGTCAATTTTGATTTTCTTCTTTTTGTTTATTTTTCGTTTGTTGTCTTTTTTGTTTGTACAAGAAATAAAAGGACACTTTTTTGTTTGTTTTTGTGAATAGTTATATACAAGGTCTCATGAATAGAATTTTTTGAGATATACCCCATTCTACGGATATGTGAGCTCTACCCCTTCGGAGTCTACCAATTTGTAAGCATTACCCGAGTAGACTTCTTTAATGACAAAAGGACCTTCCCAATTCTCTTGAAATTTTGCTTTTAAACCGGTGGTTTTAGTGATTTTCCTCTTTAAAACTAGTTCACCTACCCTGAATTTTCTCTCCAGAACTTTCTTGGCATAATAACGTGCAATTCTCTTGCGATATACCTGAGCATGATCGACCGCGATCATCCGTTTCTCATCTAATAGTTCCAGCTGGGCCAATAGGTTTTCTCGGCGTTGCTCGGGATCGAGCTCCGGATCCAGCTGTACTCTTAGTGAGGGAACGAATATTTCATATGGGAGTACCGCTTCTGTCCCAAAAGTAAGTGCGTACGGGATTTGACCCGTGGGAGTACGAACAGAAGTGCGGTAAGCCTAGAGGGCCTCGATGAGGCGATCTGGCCAGTCTGAACAATGGTGAGATTTGCATGTTTTCTTGATAATTCTGATGAGAGTTTTGTTTGTAGCTTCAGCTTGTCCATTTCCTTGTGGGTAGTAGGGAGATGAATGATGCAAATTAATACCATATTTACCACACATGTCGCGGAGTTCCTGGGATGTGAATTGTGGTCCGTTGTCGGTGACGATGTCACGGGGAACGCCGAACCTGGCGAGGATGTTGCGCTTGATAAACTTCACCACTGTTGCTGCTTTGACTTCCGTGAATGCTTCAGCTTCCGCCCACTTCGTGAAATACTCTGTAGCGGTGAGGATGGAGGATTTTCTTCGGATTTCTCCGGTTCTATCCTCCAGGGGACCAACTACGTCAAACGCCCACATGGCGAAGGGCCAGGGAGCTATGAGAGGATGAAGAGAAGATGAAAGAGCGTGGACCTTGTCCTCATGGAGTTGGCATTTAGCGCAATGCCGGACATAACGGGCACAATCCTCGTTAATGGTAGGCCAATAGTATTGACGAAGGAGTTTCTGAGCAAGCATGCGACCATTTACATGTCCACTGCATTCACCGGAATGTTCAGCTTCGACGACTGCACGTGATTCGGTCTCATCGAGATAGCGGAGGTAAACTCCACTGAGGGATTTATGATACAAGAGGCCACCTATAATGGAAAAATGCTTCACGGCTCGGTGAATGGCTCGCCGATCTGGGGCGGTAGCATAGTCAGGGAAGGAACCATCCCGGAGATAGTTCTTGATGTCGAAGAACCAGGGGTTGCCGTCTTCAAGGTCGATCTCAAGTTCATGGGAGATGACGTGGATTTGAGAAGAAGGCTCAGAGAATTGCTGGAACCAGGGATCGGAATGTGAAGGGGTGTGCATTCTTTACACGATGACAGTGGATGACGGATTTTCACCGGGGATTGGAAGAGAAGATGCCAAAGATGCCAGGGCTTCGGATAGGATGTTTTGAGCCCTAGGGGTGTACACAAGGGTAAGCTTCCTAAACCGCCGGACTACCCTGCCAACCAGGTCTTGGTAGGGTTTCAATTTTGGGTCCCGGGTTTGGTACTTGCTGAGGGATTGCCGGAGTATAAGCTGGGAATCGCTGATGATCCGGAGCTCCTTAACTCCGAGGGCCAATGCCAATTTCAAGCCCATGAGAAGTGCCTCATATTTAGTCGCATTATTTATAGCAGGGAAGGTTAGTTGACAAGCACGGGGAATAATAACACCTTCCGTGGATTGGAGAATGGCTCCGATTCCACAACCCTTGGAATTAAATGCACCATCGAAGTAGAGAATCCACGAAGGTTCACCCTCTATAATGGCTCCTAACTCTTCATCCAGGAAACTCTCATTGACAGGGGAGAATGTAGGGAGTGGATGATGGGCAAGGTGCTTGGCGATGGCGTGCCCCTTGACCACATTCTGACTAAGGTAGGTGATGTCGAATTGATTGAGAAAACTCTGCCATCTCACCAAACGATCAGTTAAAGTAGGCTTTTCTAGCAAGTACTTGATTGGGTCCATTCGCGCCAAGAGCTTTACCTCATGTGCAAGGAAATAATGTTTCAGCTTTTGGGCGACCCAGACGACGGCCGCGCAGGTTCTTTCCAGGGCAGTGTACTTCTACTTAGCTTCATTGAACAGTTTGGACAAATAGTAGACTGCGCGTTCTCTTTTGGCATCGTCATATTGGGCAATTACTGCTCCAACAGATTCATTAGTGGTAGAAACATAGAGCAATAAAGTCTGACCCGGGACCGAGGGTGCCAGGACGGGAGGATTTAAAAGATAGCTCTTTAGGTCATCGAAGGCCTTTTGACATTTGTCATTCCAATCGAATTTAGCCTCTCCTTTTAACATGTCGTAGAAGGGCTTGCATCGCTGATAATGGTGAGATATAAATCTCCTAATGAATTGCAAATGCCCGATCAAACCACGGACCTCTTTGATGTTCTTGGGAGGAGGCATCTCGGCGATGGCCTTAGCTTTGTTAGGGTCGATCTCAATTCCTCTTTTACTGACAATGAACCCTAAACGCTTCCCTGAAGAAATCCTGAATACACACTTCTTGGGGTTCATTTTAAGTTGGTGCTCGCGCGACCGTTGGAGAACTGCTCGGAGGATCTCTGCATGGCCACTCCTGTTTTGGATTTGACCAGAATGTCATCCACGTAAACTTCCATATAGACGTGCATCATGTCGTGGAAGATGGCCATCATCGCCCTTTGATATGTTGCCCCTGCGTTCTTAAGACTGAAGGGCATGACGATGTAGCAGTAGGTCCCCCACTGAGTGGTGAAAGAGGTTTTCTCCTGGTCTTCCTCCGCTAGGCGGATTTGGTTATACCCCGAGAAACCATCCATGAAGGAGAGCATCTCATAGCCGACGGTGTTGTCTACCAGGACGTCTATGTGTGGAAGAGAAAAATCGTCCTTTGGACAAGCACGATTAAGGTCACGAAAATCTATGCAGATGCGGACCCTACCGTCCTTCTTCATAACATGGACGATGTTAGCTACCCATTGCGGATACAAAACTACCCTGATGAACTTGGCCTTATGGAGCTTGTTCACTTCTTCTTTGACTTTGAGTGCGAGCTTCGGGTGAAGTCACCTTAACTTTTATTTGACAGCTCAAGCGTCGGGTTTCAGGACCAAACGATGTTATACCAGAGATGGGTCCAGACCCGGCATGTCCTCGTAGGACCAAGCAAATGCATCGGGAAATTCCCTTAGAACCGCCACAAGAGCAGCTTCCTCCTCATCAGTCAAATTAGCACTTATCAATATAATCTTTGGATTATCCTTGGTGCCGAGATTGATCTCTTTGGTGGATTCGTCAACGGAAACATTAGGTTCACCAAATCTCTTGGTTCCGTCGATAAAGGAAGCTATGGGATCATTACCATCCTCTAATGGCTCTTCTTCTTCTTCTGTGCCATCCTCTTCTAAGACATACACCCCTAGACCGTCATCTATTGGAGATCCATCTAGTTCGACTGCCCCTAGGGAAATGGGAGTGGAAGTGAATTCAGAGACCTGACAAAGCTGCGCGCATTTATCAGCCAACTGGCTAATATATTGCACGGGAACCTGACGAACACTAGACTTCTTGGAAGGGAAAGATGCTATGTGCAAACCTGGAGTTGACCTAGACTCTACCTTACTATGTACAAGAGAAGCTTGTGGAAGGGATTTCAAGGTGGAAAGTGTCAGTCCTTGGCCAAGGGATCCATTTTCCAAGGAGGCCGTTTCTTTAATAGTGAACTCGTAGGCCCACGTTTGAGAATTTGCATTTTTTTTTGGTGGTCATGGGTGAAGGTACACACCTGATGGGTGGGTTGCCCTACGATCGGATAAGTGAGGAGTGGAGGAAATGGTGGATGAAATAGGAAGGGGATAAAGAGAACAGGCGCGGGCCTGTTCGAAGCAAGGAAGATACCCGAGGAGGAAACCTTGTCGGGGGGTTTATCTAGGTGGAAGAGGGAGAGGAGACCGAAGTCTTCCTCGAGTGGTAAATCGGGTGGGATTTCTTTTCTTTGGATACTTTCAAATTTTTCACTCGGCTCCTACCGAGTTCCCAGCTGAATTGGTCCTATGACAAAGTGACCATACACCAAATCTCTACCATGAGCGGCCTTAGATGGCTCTTCTGGAGAGTAACACAAACCTGCCCGACCTTTAGCCAATTTAAGCTTTCTTCTATGCGTGGGCCCTTGTTCAAGCTGACCTAGACCTTTTCCCATGGTGAAGCCCATCCTGGCCATGATCTCCCATCCTTTACCAGGAGGGATGTTGGAATGTGTGATTGGCCGAGGAAGGAAAAGGGAATCGGGTGGACCTAAAGCGGAGGATCCCACCGCGCCCTCTATGGAAAGGATGTGTTTCTTGCCCTTATATGGAATGGTCATGATGGGGATCTGTTCGGAAGTGATGGCATTGAGAGTTTCCACTAGCGGGATACTCTTGATCTTGATCACCCTACCATTGTAAGGAAATTTAAAGCACTGGTGAGCTGTTGATGGGATTCCGAGGGTTTGGTCAATCCAAGGCCGTCCTAAGATGGCCTTATATGTGGGGTCGACATCCAGGACAAAGAAGTCTGACGTCATAACCATTGGTTCTAAACCAAGTTGTAGGGTCACCTTCCCTTTTGCGCACCTTTTTGAATTATCGTAAGCTGAGATGGTAGTGCATACCTCCTCTAGGTTTTCTTCCTGGAGGCCAATCTTCTTGATGGTCTTCATGGGATAAACATTAATTGAAGCTCCCGTGTCAATGAGGGCGGAGTCGACCTTGACTCCGTTGAGAGAGATTGTGAGGCATAACGGGAGTGACCTACTTTTTGGCAAAGCAAGGTCCTTATCAGAGAAGGAAATAGACGGTCCGCATGTGAGGGCCATGATAGCCTCGGTCACACCACTTGCTGGGAGGTCTTCATTGACCATGATTTTCTGGAGGAATTGAAGTAAAGTGGCTTGGTGTGACAGAGATTTCCTAAGGAACTCTAGGATAGAAACCTTAGTAGGGGTCATGTCTAGATGCTGGAGAATGTCATACTCTGCGGGAGGGCCTTGAGAATTGACCCCTTCCTCCGGCTGAGACTTCCTTTGGGTGGAGGAATGATGCGGTTCCAGAGAGTGACATTGACCGAAGCTTCCTTCGGGTCATCCTGTTCCAAAGGTTTTGGACGAATGAGCTGTAGGGGAGCTGGAGATCCAAATATGCATGAGAGAGAGGCTGAATCATCTCTAGATTCGACCGGAGAAGGAGGAGGGACTAGTTTTGGTTGAGGTGGCTTTAGGAGGACCAAGGGGCGCTCCTGCATCGACTGAGCTTTTGGAAAGACATAGGTTTCTTGGCATGGCATTTGAGGAGGGTTGATCAAGGTGAGTGGCTTTTGGGTGGCACTCGGGGACTGGCTGGGTGGCGAGATCAGGGTTCGGGATTGAGTGAACATGTTGATGTCCGCCCAGGGTTCATGAGCTTCTACTTCTATTTTCCCGTACCAGCCCGGGAATCCTTCTACGCCCCACATCTGAGTCCTTCTGAGAACTCGTGGTTTCATTCCAATCACAGTGTTCACCTGCTCATGCTGCCTTGAGGTAGATGGATCTTTGGTTGGCTGATGGGTCGGTAATGGGTTATGCACAATGCCGAGGTCCCTGTTAGGCTTCTTAAGGTTGGCAATAGCTAGCTTCACATCTGCCCAATTGATTCTCCCCTCATCATTCATGTCATATACCCAATCCTGGAATTGGAAGCAGTTGAAAATATCATGGCCGAGAGTTCGGTGATATGGGAAATATCTAGAGGTGTCGGCATTGGGAGGGACCCGATCTCGTTGAGGGGGAAGATGAATAGATTCTGAGGACATAAGGGCAAAGAAGATGTCATCTAAAGTTTCAGGCAACGGAGGATAAGTAGCCCTTTTTGGCCTAGGGGGGCCGTAGCTTTGAGGTGGAGGGACATTGGTATAGGGCTTGGAATTACCTTGCCCCTGGTTAGCCGTAGCATGAGTGGGATGGGAGACCTGGCGGTTGTTGGTCTTGAAGGACTGGCCAACTACATTGACCTGCTCATTTACTGTGACACCCTCGGTGGTGGGGACAGCTGGGGCCTTTCTACCCTTGGTGCGAGGCTCGAAGAAAGGAGGCAAGGTAGAGTCCCTCACCTGGGCTTGAACTATCCGAGCTCGGTTGTAGAGTTGGTGAAAGGTGTGGAGCTCACTGAGCATTAGGATGGCCCTAAGCTGTGGAGTAGCATTGTTCACCAGCATGGTGACAGCCTGGGATTCAGGAATAGGAACCTCCGTCCTAGCAGCTATAATCCTCCATCGGTTTGCAAAGCTAATGAAGTCCTCGTTGGGCTTCATTTTCTCCATGACTAGGTCAAACAATGTGGGGGAAATGGATGACATGTGACCAAAATGAGCGAGGAATCGCTCGAAGACTATATCAAAATTAATGAGATCGATAGCTGGCAAAGATGCAAACCAACGTAGGGCTTCGCCCTCAAGGGATTTTTGAAATAGATAAACCAATAAAACCCTATTGTGGAGCCATTGATGGGAATCCATAAGGAAACCCGAAAGGTGATGGTGAGGGTCAGTGGTGCCATCATATCTCCTATACTTAGGAGCCTTGAATCTGGGTGGGAAATAAGCGTTGGGGAGTTTACAATACTGGGCTAGCGAGTGGGGATGTGAGTTTGGCATACTTTCGGCCGCCGCCTACCGAATGTAGCTTTGAATCTCCTGCCGGAGTGACGGGCCCATCCCTTTCAAAGGGGCATCCATGGTTGGTGGAGTTGGGGGTGAAGGAACCCTTTGTGGAGGTGTTGGATAACTGAATTGGATTGGGCTTTCGGGAATGGGTCGACTCATGGACCCTTGGAAGGGAGTTTGAGCACGGGGGGAGGATGACATGTGGAGGCATGTGTGGGATGGCCGGAGCCTTCCCACGAGAAGCCATCGTGACTAAGTCCGCGGAAGAATAACAAGATAGCACGCTAATCAATTCCTTATCTTCGTGCGGAGAGAATGTTAGAGCCCGCAGGCTACCACGGCCGTGGTTGCTCGAGGAAGAAGAAGCCGAATCGGCGTAGACGGCCTCATTTGGTGTGGCTGAAAACATGCCTATGAAGGCATCCAAACCATTATCCTCTATTTGAAATAGAGGATTGCCCCTAATCCTAGAGTCAAATTGGGGAGGAAATTCCTCCTCATAACCCGGGTTTGAATAAACTCTCTCCATCCTAAACCAATTATCAATTGGTTTAGAATAAAGAAAATAAAAGGTTTAGGGGGGAATGTTTCCAAACACAACCAAGTGTAAGCACAAGCAACGTCCCAATTTTCTTTTCTTTTTTCTTTTTCCACTTTTTTTGCTTTTCTTTGTTCACTCGGAAGAGAGAAGGGAACTAAGAGCGTGGGATGAACTCCGGGAGCCTAGCAAAAACCTCACTCAAAAAACCCAGGGTGATCTAATGGGACTCCGATGGTACAACCGTCCTGGCGACCGTGTGGGAATCCACAGTTCGAGTACTCACGGAGGTTCCCAAATGGACTGAACCAATTACACCCGAGTGGGAATCCTCAGGTGAAGGGTCCAATTCCAATGGGAGGGTTTCCTATAAGAGGTGATGCTGGCTCTTCCTAAACCCAACTACACAGCTTTAACATGTAGAAATTAGTCACACAATACACAAGCACACACACTAACAAAGAGGAACAATGTTTAACCAAGATGGAACAATGTTACTGGAGAATACAGGAACATGACAGAGGGCGGCCAAGGTGTTGGTCATCCACAAACCTGGGCGGCTAGGTCGACGGTCACCCAGGAAGGAAGGCGGCCAGAGTAGTGGCCTTCTAGCAGGGGGGAGGGCGGCCAGGGTGATGGTCGCCTGGGGCCCAGGGCGGCCAGGGTACTGGTCACCTAGGAGATGGCCTAGGCGGCCACTGGGTTGGTCGCCCAGGGGCCTAGGCGGCCTGGAGTCTGGCCTCCTTCTGTCCAACTTTCAGAAAATAAAAAACAGAGCTACAAAAATTGAACTAATGTAAAGGCATGGTTTCATTAATCCTTGACTTCAAGCATTAGGGACTTACAGTAGGTAGTAGAGGGTCCCACCATGATCGCCACTTTGCTTGTAGGCACCCGGGTATGGCGTGTTGTTGGACGTGTTGGGTGGGTGTTTTGGTGTGATGTATGGATGGACGTAGTGTCAATGGAGAGTGTCTCCTGAGTACCTACAGAGGAACAAGAAAGAAACGTTAGAACGTGATCGCCAGAGGTGTTTACCTGAACCTCACAAGGATGATGATCGCGGGGAGATGATCCAGATGGGGAGATGATGGGTTCTCTCTTCCTCGTCCTCGGTCGGCCAAGGGCAAGGAGCCCTGCTTGTCCCTTGTGCTGAAGTCCTGCAACATAGCTCAAAAGAAAAAGAAAAAACAAGCCATTAGTAAAGAAAGGAGTGTAATATCTATTCTAATGGAATGAATAAAAATGGGAATGATGGTGGCAAGTTTACCCGGGGGTGGTGGGAAGGAGGGATGGCCGAGACTTTTGACCACCCACCTTCCCTTTGTTTTTGGGAAGAAACCTCTTAAGTTTAGGGGCTAAGAGACACTACATGCAATGCTACTGATGGGAATCGACGCCGAGCATGTACTTTTTTCTTTTACATTTATGTCCTTTTAGTTTGTGTTTATATCCTTGGGAAAGTATGTACGCAAATGTAAGGCTTTATAAGCCAATGAGTCATTCCCATGGATTGTGTGGGTTTTTATGCAAATGTGTAGTAGGTCCAGTTAGGGGGCCCCCTCCCCTTCCCCATTGGTCCACCTCATCCATGTGGGGATGGTCAACCATCCTAGGTGGCCATCTAGAAGGTTTGAATGCTAATTGACCACATGGGAGACAAAGGGGTTAAAATTTCAAAGGTTGGCCACCTACCTTACCTACCTAGTCAAAGGAGTGCTCCATTCATATGTAATTTATTTTTTTTGAGTTTTGACCACATGGGGGAAGAAAATGACTTATTTCCCATGAAATTCCCAGCCCCCCACCTCTTGCCATTTTCTATATAAGCCTATGTATAGTGTCATTAGAGATTAATGAAGAAATTATGTGAAAATTACTTGAAGCAAGAAGGGTGTGCCCTCTCTCCCTCTCTCCCCTGGTGTTCTTCCTTCTCCAACCCAAAATTCTAGAGTGGTTCTATCTTCAATCCCCTCCCCTCTATCTCCGGTGATCATCGGTGCCGCCGCCGCCGCCGTTCATGTCGCCATCACGCCACCATCGAGCCGCCTCTGCAGTTCTATCTTCGTCCGATCACAGCAGCTTCCACGAATTGTGTGTCTCCGGCACGAGCTTGGATTGATCTGAATTTTGTATGGTGTGTTCTACCCTTGCATCCCAAGTGCCACCTAAATTTTCACGCCCAAAATCCACCGTTTAGTATTTTTACATTTTCGTCCAACCTGTCATCCCAGATCTGCCAGGTTTCTGTCTACAGTGACAGAACCTCTGAGTTCTCCCCCTCTGACCATCTTTTTCATTTGTCCAAACCCTTCCAATTTTACTGGGAGTTCTGTCCATCACTCCCTACCTCCACAAATTTTCTTAATGTTTTATCAGCCTTCTATCTATTTTTAGAAATTCGTGTTCTTCCTCTGCTACAGTGTTTTCAGTCAGATTCCAGATCCGACCACCCTCCACTTCCAAAATCAGAACAAATCATCACCACCTCCAAATCCAGATCCAAAAATAGTCCTACTTCCTTACTTAATTTCCTACAACTTTTATGAAGAGGTCAAGGGCTGAATCTAAGGTCTTCATAGCGGTCAAAGGTAGTTCTCAGGAAAGTTCTCTACAGATCTGAGTCTTCGGTTACTGTACAACAGCATCATATAAAATTCGCCAACACAGAGTACAAATCTGGTGAATTTTTATGAAGGCCACTAGATTGTAGTACTTCGAAGCAGCTTTCCAACGGCTCTAATCTCGTCACATTCCGACACCGGTGCTGATCGTAGCGTCCTTTCTTGCCGGAGCGTGCGCTGAAATACAGAACTGGCAGATTTCGGATCGGTTTTTCCGACCGGTGCCGAACGGAGCCGCCCGGCCTCCGGCCGGCGAACCAGCGTGCCGCCAGCCCGGGGAGCGCTTCTCCAAGTGTCTCCACTACAGCGGTGTCACCGGGTCCCACTCGACCCCTCCGGACAGCACGTGGGCCCCACTGTCACTAGTTCGGGTGCTGCCGAAGAGACACGAGAAGCCGCCCGTCAACCCGAATTCGATCCTCCCGGGCCCGTTTGTATAGCCCTTTACCTCCCTGCGTGGAGTGGGCAGTAATTCATTTGCTGTAATATGGTGTATTAATTATCCCGGGAGTACGAGTTTCGGCCGGGTCCGTCGTCCCCACGCCGAGCGCGTGGAGGTATCGTTCTCGCTCCCTACACTCGGCATTTGCTTATTTTCATATATACTTATTTATGCCGCTGCTAGAGAGCATGCTTTAGGTCCGTTAGCTCGCTATATTATCATTCACCGCTGCTGCGAGAGAGTGCGAGATCGTCCCGTGACCCGATCTGGGCACACGAGAGAGCCGATCACCCTAGCACATTGCCGGTTTCTCAACCGCGCACGTCCGACGCTTCCCTCGTTAAGGGACAACCGCGAGCTTGTCGTGTCCGTGGTCTCATCCCGCATCAATTTGGTATCATAGAAAGTTGAGTCTAGGGTGTCTAACAAAAAAAAAAGTGTCATTTACGTCTAATCATTAGTCATTGTCTAAGTCGTGTTTAGGGCCATCATTGTTTCAAAACAAAAAAAAGTGTCTTTTTGTATTTACATCCCTTTACTCAGTATATCAAAAGGTGTTGTCCTAACGTTAGGCTACGCCTATCGGGAAGGCCGCACACTTGCGCGAGTGACCTTCGGGTCAATTATCTCCGCCACGTACCGAGTCTTGGTTTACGTCTAGGGTCCTTAGTGTGCATGCATTCAAACTTTGCATTACTTAGGGTCGTGTCTAGTATCTTGCCCAAATGGCCTTACATATCCATTCCTAGGGATCCATTCCCATATTTTGGCAACTATGGCCAACCCATGTCGACCCGTCCAAGGTGATAGGTCCGTGTCCGAGTACATTCGGGCATATCATAAGTATTGGTTGGAACATGGCTTGGGAGAGGAGAGCAACACGGCCGCATTTCAGTTCCGGAGAGGCTTGCGCCTTCACTTCCAATTGGAATGTTTTATCCGTAATGCATTCTCTCTAGCGGAATCCTATTCGGTCGCTCTAGTGGTCGAACCATTTGAGTCACACTTTTCTCGGTATGGTGGCTTTTGACAAGCATCCACCTCCCAGCTGCCTACACCATGGCCTTCACCACTCGAGAGAGTTCCAATGTCATCCATCTCTATTTCCGAATTTGATTCGGAATCCTCTCATTTGGAACCACCAAGGCCCGAGCCACCCGTATTTCTAACGGGTACGCTTTTCATAGCCGAGCCGCTTCTTAGTTGGCTCAAGGATGGCTTGGTCCCACCTCCCTTCCCATCAATGGACCCCACACTACCACTAGTGTCAAGCAACTCATTTCATACCACCTTCCGGTCTCGTCACTATGTGGACACATTGGACGACCTTCTTAAAGGGTTAGACTGGCAGTTGACCTTTACACATTTATTGGCCCGAGGCTTCGACCAACCCGCTAGTCTTAGCTTCACCCATCCGGCCTATGGGTCCATTACCTCCGAGTGCACCGTGGGTTGTGTCACCACGGAGATCCTCTTACTCCTTCCCTTACCGGCCGAGCCCGAATCCATACCCTTTTGTCCGAGGGAGGAATCATACTTCTTGCTTACGGTCCCCGTCCCACCCATCACAATGCAAGAAGGTGACTATCCACACCTTCAAAACTTCTACACGTGGGACCGTGACTTGGGGGAGCCCACCACAAGGGGTCATACCTTCTTCGATCCCTTTGACCCATTTCTTAGTGGACCCCATGACCCACCTTATATAGTTCATTTCTTCAAGGGAGTCCACTATCACACTCCTACCCCACGGGCCGGGTCATTTACACCCACCAAGCCCGTCCACGATACAACAACATTCGGCCCTCCTAGCCCTCTCAAGTCCCCCAAATCTAAAGGGCCGTCCATGCATGATTGGGTCATACTTGGATGTTTAGGTGTTCCCCATACCACCCATCTCCGGTTACATAACATGCATGCATGGCACACATTCGGGTGTCCTGGTCCGCCGTCACCTATGTACGGGTCGGACTAACATTAGGTGTGTCTAGGGTCATAGATGAGTCCGTGTGTTTTTTTCTTGTGTGGTTTGTTTTGTGTGGTTTATTTGCATGGCTTGTGTGTCATTTGTTTGTCTGCATGTGTCTTGTGCAAGCTCGTCGATGTCAGTCCCTTATGAGTGTGAAGCGAGTCGACTCACTCGATGAGTATGGGATCGGTTCTACAT